>CM034147.1:163454803-164782303 GCA_019776745.2 Taxus chinensis
TGAAAATCCACCATACCCGCATTGCAAGAACGCCCGACCCCCCGTACTTCAAACGGTCATAACGTTTGACCCAGAGCTCCGTTTTTTACAAAATTTGACTTTTTAGAAAGGGCACGACATACTGTACTCCACAAAACTTCATTTATTATTTTTAATGAGGTTATATATGTAAAAATAAAAGAAACCTATATAGCTATAATAAATTAAATGCTCATTCCCTTAAAATACAAGAAATCCCTGACAAACTCAAAATAGATGCTCACACTCAGAAGGCCATATCTTTTGTAATTCTCAACGAAATCATGCAAAATTTTTACCATTGGAATCATGAATTCAAGCTCGATGAACAAAAATAAAGAAATGTTGAAATTGATGAAGTTTTTATGCCTATTTTTCTAAAAATGTGTCCAAGTTCAGAAGAGTGATTTTATTGGTGGTTGTGAGAACATTTAATGAAGCATGGGCATTTTTTTTTTATTTTTTCAGGTTATGGGATGGAATGGGGAGCCTTTTGTAAGCAACATACCATTATTTCACTCCATTTATGACATCTTGCAAGTGGTGGGAAGTCAAATTTCAAGATTTTCATTTTCTCCCTCTCTCTCTCTTCTCTCTGAATTCTTTAAATTAGAGTGTTGGACTCATCATAAGGAGATATAGTTTTTGAGTAGAAAAACTCTGTAAAATTAGTTTTTGAAGCCAATGTGATGTAGGCCCTTATAGTGGACTCCTTGAATGGTGATTCAGGCCTTTATTTTGTAATTGATTGAACTGTGCATATCAATGAAGTAATAGATACAAGTTTGTGGATGCATTTTTCCCTGGTGTGTTTGTTTGCATTCTTCTTGCCTCTTAAACCTCATTGTAAATATATTGTGTCTAATTTATGCTCTTGTAGGGATTCATTATCATTGTGTGTGTATGAAATATTATTGTGAATGTAGTTGTTAGATTGTGGAGAACTATTATCACCCTTTCTAGTATGTGCTTTGCTTCCATTTTCACACATTGTAAAGAAATTCACATTCCCTCCTTTTCTGGTGTATCACCGCTTTAGTGTAGGTTTTGTTTTCGTGCACTCTTTTTCCCTGGTCCATTGGAAAGTTAGATTAGTATAGTATAATTTTTCTTGCATTAGAGTAGATTGTGGCAGGTAGTTTAGGAGTAAGAACCAAGTTTCTCTGGAGGTCTATCTCAAGTAGAAATTCCCACAACTTGGATATAGTACCCATGTTATCTAGTCACATCGTGAGCTCAAGCACACATACTTGTGCAAACCATAGGGTATTGTGATTCAGATATAACACCTCCTTGACTCTATACACCCACATGTTTTGCAATGCTCATTTTCCTTTGGGTAGCTTCACCAAATCCCAAGTTTGATTCTTCATGAGAGACTTATGCTCCTCATTCATGGCTTGCTCCCACTTCTTCCTAGCATATACATGCATTGCTTCATCAAGTTTATTTATCTCTCCACTGACAATGTGTAATAAATAATAAAGAGAAGGAATAAAATGTTCAAGTTCTCTTCTTACCCTAGAAGACCTCCTCAATATAGGACTTCAGGGTTTTTATTGAGTAGGTTCCTGAACTTATTCATGGGTTACTTTCCCATCTTGTAAATCCTCTACCACTACATATTCTTTCTTTGATTTTTCCCTATTTTCCTGCAACTATTTCTTATACATGACTTTCTCATTAAAGACCACACCCATTTATCAAATGATTTTCTTGTCCTCAATACTCAAACATTTATATTCAAATTCATCACAACCATAACCAATGAAAGTACATTTTTCTTATTTAGCCTCTAGCTTGCTCCTATCATCCTTGTCTATATGGAAAAACACCTCACATTTAAAGACTCTAAGAAATGAATAATAAAATTTCTTACCATACCAAGCCTCCTAAGGTATTCCTCCATCCAAGGCACTTGAGGGTCCTCTGTTTATCAAGTACACATTTGTGATCACCACTTCTGGCCAAAAATAAATAGGTAGTCATGCATGTAACCTCATGCTCCTAGCATGTTACATTATTGTCTTGTTCATCCTTTCTTACACCCTATTATGTTGTGGAGTTCCTGGAACTATATTTTGCCTATGGATTCCATTCTTATAGCAATAATAATCAAAATCATTATTGCAATATTCCCCTCTATTATCTGGCCTGAGATATTTTAGCTTAAGATTTGTTTCATTCTCTACCAAGGCTTTCCATTTAACAAAAGGTTCAAATATATAGTTTTGTTTCTAATACAATATACCCAAACTTCAATGTTGCATCATCAATAAAAGTAATATAATAACTTAAACTCCCAAGAGATGACACCTAAGCTGGCTCCCACACATCATAATGTACCATCTCTAACTTACTCTCTTTCTTTGTAGGTCCAACTTTGAGAAACCTTACTCACTTTTGTTTCCCATATATGCAATCCTCACATAACTCTAAACATGTTTCTATATATCGGGAAAAATCCTTCTTTATGATATCAATGCCTTTATGGATGATATGACCCAACCTATAGTGCCACAATGTTGTATCTTCTTCTGAAGTCACAAGATTATAAAAATTAGTTCTATTAGTGGTTAAATATAAGGTTTTAACCTTCTTACCTCTTTCTACCACAAGAGCACCCACTATAACCTTCAAAGAGTATGTTGTAAATATAAAAGTAAAACCATCAATTCCCAACTACCCCGCCGATATCAAATTTCATCTTAAAGTAGGCACATGTTTGACATCCTTTAATAGCCATGTATTCTCATTCTACATCTTAACCCAAATAGAACCTTTTCTAACTATGCTGCAAGGCTCGACATCACCAAGAAAAACATGCCCAAAATCCCCTTGAACACAATCAACAAAATAATGCATATGTGGACTAGCATGGAAAGAAGTCCCCAAATATAAAACCCATGATTCAACAATATTATGGAAAGAAAGAATCAAATCATCTTGACAAACATTACCCATTGCCACATTTTCCTCCTTGTTTACTTTATGTTTTTTCTTCTTGTCTCGAAGCTCCCAACAGTCCTTCTTTGCATGCCTATACATTCCAAAGTTCCAACATACTATCTTAATTTTGGATTTTGACCTTTCTCACAATTTCCGATGGCTTCCTCTACTTTTATGTCTCCCTCAAGTTTCCATTATCAAATAATTCCCTGAAGTAGAAGATTCCCTAGAGCTTTTTCTTCACATTTCCTCACTCATAATTACCCCTATAACATCCTCAAACTTCAACTTTGAGTTAGCGGTAACCGAGTTGCTTACTGACATTATTAGGCTATTCCAACTCTCAGGTAAAGAGCATAGAATTAATAAAACCCTAACTTCTTCATAAAATTACATTGTAATGGAAGCTATCATATTTACAACTGTATTAAAATCATTTAAATGATCTACTTCTAAGTCATTCTCAAACATCTTCATATTAAACAATTTTTTCATTAAAAATACCTTGTTAGAAGTAAAGGGTTTTTAATACAACTTCCCTAATGCATCCATCAGTTCCTTTTTAGTTTTTTCCTTTAAAACATTAAATAATACTGAAGATGCAAGACATAACCGGATCATTCCCAGTGCCTTCCTATCTAGAAAATTCCATTCCATATCCGTCATAGTCAATATTTTGTTCCCTTTCTTAGAAAACAAAATATAAAGATCCTTCTGATAAAGGTAATCTTCCATCTGCATCTTCCAAAGACTAAAAATTTTCTTTTTAAATTTATCAACCCTTGATCTTCTATCCTCTGCCATAGCTCCCAGTCAAGCTAAAAATTTCCATGCGATTCAACACTTTAGAAAACCAAACCATCCTTCGATACCAATTGTTAGGAAATAAGGGATAAATTATGCGGAACAATCCCTCACAAAATCACAACAGTAGAAACTAATATGCAAAAAATATTACAGTTTTGAAATAAAATTACAGAATAAAAAGAACACAACACAAAGACACATTATTTAACGTGGTTTACCCAATTTGGGCTACGACCACCAACAATCACTTGCTCATATTATATTACAAGCCACCATTCTCTCAATATAATACTCAAATCTGTTTGGAGCTATGCTCAACAAACTCTGCAGAATTCACACTCAAATTAACACACATCTACAATGTTAAATCAACCCTACCATATGTAAAAAACCACATAAGTAGACAACTACTTAAGCAATTTTACAATACCAGGGGACAAAACTGTCCCATAAACCTATGGGTCAAGAATCCCACCCATATGAGAAGAGCACATTTCCCGAAATATAAGGCATGTTTTTCGAGACCAATTTCTTTTTTATCGGGGGTTATGCCACAGAACCTTGGTGAGACAACTATGGAAAGTGTATAGTAATTTAAGTGTACATTCTTCAACAATTTGACACATAAAAAATAGGCTCCATAACATAACAAAGATTGCACAAAAAATACACATAAACATCACCATCTAAGGAGATGAAAGCACAAAGGACATATAAAAACATAACAAAATGATGCATCAAAAGAAGAAGAAGCATATTACACTCATCAAAGCATGGTACATATCTCACCAAATTCCAAACCCTCTAAAGTGTTTGGTTGATTGATTCTAGTGCTAGTAAGCATATGACAATATGAAAATAACTCTTCCATAACCCTATCAACATAATTATTTTTTGAGTTATTGGAAAAAAATAAAAATTCTTTGTTTGATCATTTTACCTCCGTCTATGCTCTAACTCATTAAAGGTTATAAAAAGGGGACATTTTAATTTGAATATATAATTCACATATTCAGTTTTAAAATTATAATTTAGAAGACCAGTTTAAAGATTACAATTTGTTGATGAGCCAACAAATTTGAATGTATGGATATCACTCGAGCATTGTTGGAATATATTTTAGATCAAATGTTGATGCACAGGGGAATGTGTACCCTACATGATTATAATTTTAATAATATTAAAATATATCCATTTGGTGTGTCAAAGAAAGCAGTATTTCACCACTACATGCATTTAGAGAAAACTTGAATGAGTTGAGGGAAGATATAATGTTTGCTGATCACGTCAGTGGTTTGAGAAGTTTTTAGATGTGAGTAAGTTTTAATTGTGATACTTGAAATGAGATATGTGATGCAATACGTTTTCTATCTCCAAGGATCCTAAATATAAAGATTGATGCCCATGTATACCAAAAAAAAATTCAAATCCAATACTAATTGAAGTGGAGGGATTGAATCGAACTCTATGAAAGTATAATGTTTGATGTGATTGTGATGTTGAGAATAGAACATCAGAGAGATGAGGAATATTTGATTGATGAGTTTGAATCTTATACTTAAGGTTATCTGGTATGGTGATATGTACCTATTTGATATTGATTTTTCTAGACTTAGTGGTATGGGTCGTGAATTAGGAAGGCAAAGATGTAATGTCATCATGTCCCTCACCAAATTGAAATGAATATGCAAAAATTGGAACATTCTTATTATGTATGAGTTGTAGCAATATGGAAAATGTGTTATTAAGAGGATCATCATCATCATCTATCACCATCAACAAACATGGAAGAAAACTATGATTTTGTGGTGTAGACACCTAAAATATGCTTACACTTAGAATTTCTTCCAATTCAACCGATTGATGAAACATTTTCAATTAGCTATTCTTTGCTACATTCTTAGATGCTAATTTACGATACTCTTTTGGTCGTATTCTTCTTATAATCAACTAATTGGGCTAATATCTCTATTATTAGCTAAAATTCCTCCTTTTGACCATTCATAACCTTCCTAGTTCTCTCTGAACGACTTCTGAAAGCTTCCTAGGTTATCTATCAGTCACAAATGGTTAACCAGACCCCTCCAAATTATCAATGAGTCTCTAATCACTTATTAAATGAGTTTAACTAGCCTAATCCTAGCTTAACTAGTCTAAAGCATGTTTACTTAGCTCCTAATCCTAAAGTGATTTTTAGACTTTAGTCCCACATGCACAAGAATTCGAAACTCTTCCAAACTAAAATCTATAAATACAATGTAGACACCTAAAATATGCTTGTTCACATTCAACATGACCGGTGGGACTATTTGTCCACACTCCATTAATGGAGGTGTTTTCAAGCTTTTTTATATCCATTTCTAATAATTTTTATGTTTTCTAGGTTTTAAAAGGCTTGTATTTTTATAGATTTCACATCTTAAAGGGGCTTAATCTTCCTTTTTCTAAGGCGTTTCATGGGTTGAAGTTAGAAATTGGATTTAGTGGCTAATGACTAACCTATTTGACTATTGAAAATTTTCATTTCCATGTATTTTACAAGTTTTACAGGAGGTACGTGTACATGTCTTGGATCGGTGTGTATGTGTTGAAACTAGTGTGTTTCTATTTAAACAAGCGTTTTTTCATCAAAACAAGCGCGTATCCATTGAAATGGGCCTGTATCTATCATTATGGATGTGTATCCATCAAAATAGGTGTGCACATGTCTTTATAGTGCTTTAACACATGCACGCATGTGCAAGTGTCATTCTGAGTGCCTATCCATTGAAAGAGGCACATACATGTCATTCTGGGTGCGTATGCATCGAACTGTGTTCATTACCAATCTTCCAGAGGCCATAACAATTTCTCCTAAAATCGAAACAAATCTGTTATTTTTGCGTTCGAAAGGTATTGAAGTGAAATATGTGATGGAAACATAAAATAATGATTTTTAATTATAGAAAATTTATGGTTTACATTATTAGATAACTAGTCATTTTTTAACATGTCTAAAAATCCACATAATTGTTTTCTTGGTTATTCTAACACTTTGAAATGTCTTTTTGGGACTAGTCAATGGTTTACAGGTTATTTTAAGCTTATTTTTGGATCTACTTAGTTAAGTTTGTTCAATTTATCATTGTTAGAGGTCTTCAAAGCGTGTATGCTCTTCCCTCGCACCTTATAAGTGATATTGGGAACTAAAAATGATTCCAAAAGCTTCTTTTTTGCTTTCAAAAAACTTCAATTTAAGCTTTAAAATGAATTATATTTTCAAAGTGCGCTAAAATGAGTTTTGTTTTCAAAAATCACTTAAGGTGTTTTCAAATTCTTATTATTATTGAGCTTTCGTATTGTGTATGCTCTTTCCTCACACCTTTTAGGTGATCTTGGGAATCAAAAACAACACTTAAAATCTCTTTCAAATTGCGATCTTTGTGGAAAGCTAATAATCTTGGTGTAGGACCTAAATCGTTTATCGAAGAAAGGAGTTGCAAAACACAAACCAACTAATATGTGTTTTCATATGGGTTTCCTAATGGTGTGTTACTTAAGCCACATTAAGTTAAGAAAGATAAAAAATAAACCACTTTCATCACACTGTATTGTAGGTTTCTGAAAGGGTACATCCCTATCTGGTAAACTAGAACATAACCCCTTTGGCATTACACCTAAAGCTATAACAATGGGGGTGGTTCTAGGAACCCTAAAGTAATCCACTGTTGAGTAACCTTGTGGATGAAATAGGAAGCGCTCCACTTACTCACTTGAGTAGTTTTTATATTATGAGTTAGAGTCAAAGTTTTCCGTATCGTGAACCTAGTGAGAATACACATGAATGAATTTATTGCTCATCGTATTTGAAGGGGGTAAAGTAAATATGAGATATTCCTTGGGAAAACTTGGTAAATTGAGCTTGCATTAGAAAACTATAGACAACTAGTTGAGTGGTCTACTTTACAAAAATCTATTTCATCAAGGAGCCTACTTTGGTAGTCCATTATCACATCTTAGCCATCATGAAGTGATAAATTATTTGGATTCAAAGCCTTTTTTTCAAACATGGTAATGAATCCACTTACGTTTGATCTAAGTTTCATTCTTCATGAGATTTACGATGCATCACTTAACTTAGTTTATTTCTTTCCTTAGGATGAGGAAAAACTCTACCCAAGTGACACTTAGTTCATTTCCACCTTATTTGATCTATACATTTTCATTTGTGTTTCCCATTTGGGACAAGAGAAGGCATATTTCGGGAGTATTGTCATAGATAGTGTTCACCATGTTTTTTTCTGTTTATGATCATCCATGTTTGTGGCTGAGTTGCTAAACGTCTAAAGTGTGTGGATGCATCCTTATATCTTTGATGGCCACTTTATCTTGATTTCAATATCATCATCATAGTTAGGATTTATTCATCAATTTATCTCCCTTTGATGTGTTACCTTGTTCGTATTGTCTTGACACAATTAAAATACTTACGTCATGTTTCTCGGGAAACGTGATCTAAGTGTCCTCATTGTGTCCTTACGTTGCCCACATTCTAGCATGTCCTTAGTATACTTTAATTAAATTTTACTTGAAACATTGTCCAAAATATTGAAGAGTGACACTTACTTTGTTTGTGTCGTTTCGATACCTTTTTGGCATTAATATCTCACTTCTTCGTGAAGCTTGATTAAAGTGTCCAATTGGTGTGGTTACGTGGCTTACATTTGTAATACTTTCCCTTTTACATTCACGCCTTGTTAGTTGCTAAAATCGTTGTGGTATCCTTTGATTGGGAGTCGCGTCTACCCTTTGTTAATATTTATGCCTTGTTCATTTTGAGCTTGACATAAGTATTGACATTGTATTGATCATATTTGCATCAAACTATCATTTTTAACACACATTGATTTGCTTTGTGTTTTACACTTGCATGATTGTTCCTTATGATCATTCATTTGGAATTTTTTTTTCTAAGACAATCTTTTTTATCTCATTGAGATTGTGTCGTCATGATGTCTAATTTACTTATACCTTATTCAGAAAATCACGCACACATATCCATACTTACCAAATGTCTAGTTGTCTGCCATTATGCTGCCCAAATTGACATGGAACTTTATTCACTTTAAATAAGTTTGATTACACTATCTAGGTCTAGGAATTTATACCTAAATGGTGCCAAAAATGACTTAATATCATGTGGTTCCTCACACTTACAAAAAATACATAACCTAGGCTTAGGAATTCAAATCAAAATATTCCCATTAGGACTTAACCTCCTTTGGTTCTTCGCTCTAGAGGGCCCATTCGGGTACCCTATTCCCCCCTATAGTTTATAGTCAGTGGTATGGTTTGGATGCTTTTGATCTATATTATTATTCAGTTCCCCCCCACTCTTCTTCTGATTCCAATCCAAAATACCATTCAGATTCCCACTCTTCTTCTGAAAATTCAAATCCCAACTATAATTCAAATAACCCTAGATCAAATCCGGAATCACGGTCCTCCATTTCTTTGAAGGACCTTTGTTCCCAATCACCTATACAACATCTTCCTCCTTTGAAGAATCGTGAAACTCCAAGTTCCATTGATCAAACATATAATTCGGTTCTTAAGTTATAGTCCTCCCTTCCTTCGCAGGACGACCTTTATCAGTCACTTCAACAACCCCTTCCTCCATCAAAGAATTACACTACTCGTATTCCCTCTAGTCAATCATCTAATTCAAATCCTACGTCGCAACTTAACAGATGGCTATGTGATCTTATTTTCTCTCCCACATTAGGTCGTCTTTTAAAAAAATGATCTAAGTCCATATCTAAATTGTCCATTCATGAGACACCTACCACCAAACCTACTTCCACTCTTGAGTCATCTTCTGCTATCAAACCAACTTCAATCCCTCTTTGGCCCTTAAACCCTTTCAACCATATCGTACCATTTACTCATCCATCTTTTAAAGATTAATGTCTATGACCACATCAAACCATTAGAAAGAAGCCATTTGCTAAGATATATTTTTAAATCACTATCAAAACTCTTAGTGGGAGTTATAAGGTCAAGCCTTCACATTATCTACATCATCTAACATCCTCATCTTATTATGTCAATCAATCTTCCCCACTGATTGGGCCCATTTCTTCTAGTAAACCTCCTATGGCCGAAGAACAATAACCTCTACTGATTGATTTCTCTCATAATAAAGGAACAATTTGACTACACTATGATATCCCTTTAGAGGATTACAAACAATGATTCTTTCTAGAACTCAATACACTCATGTATGGGGAGGAAGAAGTTGATCCCTTTTGTTCTAACATAGAGGAAGAGCCTAAAGCCATGGAACTTGATTCTTCTTTGAATATTCCATCTTCACCTTTCTCTGAGCATAATGAGATGTCGAGGTCTAGCATTAATCCATGGCCTATGTTCTCATTACCACATCATTCCTCAATCAAAATCCTGCCTTGGGTCACCGCTGAGTATCCCATCGTCTTCTTGTATCCTAGAGCCACCCCTAGGTAGTCCTTAATTTTCTACATGTGGTTCACCTCCTGGTATCCCATTACCTTCTATTCTTGGGCCACGTCCTATATCCATTCATCATCGTCTACCTATGGGAAAATTTTGAGTAGTCGCTCCTTGTCTATACTTGGGTCACACCCTAGTAGTCCCTCGCCATCCTCTTTTGTTTCTAGGACCATGTCCTAGTAGCCCTCAAGTATTTTCTATTTGTGAGTCACCTTGGGGTAGCTCATTACATTTTATTCTTGGGCTGCGTCCTAGTATCCCTTCATCCTCTTCCATGTATGGGATACCATCATCTTATATTCTTGGGCCATGTCCTCGTAGCCCAATTTCTTTCATCTTAGGGCCATCTTCTAGCATCCCTTTGCATCTTATATTAGTGGATCACCTCCTGGTAGCCCATCCTCTTCAATTCTTGGATTTTATCCTTTTCATCCTTCTACTAATGACTGGGGAAATCCCTCTATCATTTCTCTTGTTCCTATCATCAATTATAAATATTCTCTTTCATCACCCACTTCTCGGGATAAGATAAGTCACATAATCACTCATAAGAAACCAAAACGAATTCTTCATCAAGTTCAGGTTACACATCCCACAAGCTCCAAAGTTCCCAACAACTTAAACAATCTCAAAATTCAAAATCAAGTGCGATTCAAGAACACACATCAACATAACCATCAAGTATGGCACAAAGTTTAAAAACCTATCGATAGGGAACTCAAGCTCCCACATACAAAATCAATGTTTTAGGTAAGTCACAGTCATTTTTTGAGTATGTGCTCACCTCAATCATTGAGATCGGGGATAACATAACTCTTGATAAGAAAACACACCTAATATCCCTTATCAAGGAAGTCACAAAAATCATTGTTGTATCCTATCACATGGAGTGACTTTGTTGATCCCAACCTCCTAAAACTATCAAAAATCTAAAAATCAGAACAATTCAAAAATACAAAAAAAGAGAAAACTAGAAAAATCAAAGGTACAAAATCACACATTACAATGAGGTATTGCGTACACATGGATGTTCTTTCTTCCTTTTCTTATAATTCCTTTGGAAGGAATTTTCCATTTTCATCCCTTCAATGATATGTTGGTTAGTCTATTTGCACACATTTTTTGACATTTTTATCTATGGTATATGTTTGACCCTGGTATTTTATCACCTTGGTAAATTAAAAAATGAATTACCTAGTAGAGATCCTATCACATTCAACATCTATTAACCTTGTTGCGAAGAAATTTTGGACATATTTGTTGACACTAGCCAATATCATCATCACAGACACTTCCATATCCTTCCATCAAGCCATTTGTGGTTCTTAACCCCTTATTAAAAAATAAGAGAGATGAAATAAGTTTTCAAACATCAAAAATCAAAATCAAAATCTAAAATAAAAAACAAATTGATATACTACTCTCTCTTGGGGTATTTCCAATAATATCTATCGGAGCTATGAATGCCTGACTGATAGTAGATAAATGTTGTAATTAGAATCAAATACATCTCCATCGGGGCTTTGGACACTTGGTTGGCAGTGGAGAAATGTATGACTATCCTTCCACCCTCCATTCACAAATCACATATCAAACTATATCATTCCTATACATTGGCTAGTTTGTCCTCATTTTTTGCTTATAAAATCTTCCCTTCAAGAGATAATAAATTCCATGTCCACACACTAGATCTCTATGAGTAAATAGGATTAGTATGTTACCAAGTGTCTTTTGTTGGACCTTGTTAAGAAACTTACTCTAGTCTGTATCTTATCTCATGATTTGTGCCTTTGGATAATCTCTTTTTCATCGCAAGGATTCTAAGATACATTCATAACATTCATTGTTATTCTACTTTATTCAGAACATCCATGTGTATAATATTTCCTTTTTTCCATGTTTGTGGACACCTTTGTCCCCTTTCATAAAAACAGTCATCTCCTTCCTTTCTATTATGTGCTTTTAGGCCAACTTATGATGGGGGCATCTTTGCTTCTTCCCAACACTTCATTGGTTTATGTTCATCATCACGTTGAACCTATCCATAATGGCCTTAGGCCTCGCTTCTACGTGTGAAGAGTTTGACTTTGAATACTCCCACCTAATCATTGGGGAATTTTTTCTTCTTCACCCTTATTGCGCATGCGCATGGCATTCTACCCTTGTACATCCCATCTATTGCTAGGGGCATCCACGTTTCTTTGTCTTCCTATACATAGTTTCAAAAAACTTTCAAAATCACAAAAACATTCAAATATGTTAGAAAAATTACAAATATTCAAAGATGTTAGAAAAATAAAAAAATTCAAATATGTTATAAAAATAAAAAACTTTTAAATATGTTAGAAAAATCAAAACATTCAAATATGTTAGAAAAATCACAAAAACATTCAAATACGTTTAAGAAAACTTATAAAAATCGAAAATCATCCTACAAAATGTCACTCTTAGGTTATTTCTTTTTCTCATCATAAACAAATCATGGATCATTTTCATCTACCTTCATTAACAAAGATAGTTTGCATGCTTCATCTGTACTCTGGGGCACAACAAGTTTCCTGGTACTATTTTTTAGCGCACAAAGATTTTTCATAGGATCCAAGTGTCCACAGTTTTTCCCCTTACATATATCCTTGCTTGGGGCACTGTCATTAACCCTTGTCATTAATTCTAATAAATTAGAACTGACACTTGATAACAAAAACATTACATTATATTTCTCTGTTATTTTAGCTTGTTTACTTTCTCGTATTACATTGCATTATGTATGTTGCATGGATTTAGGCATATTTTAGTTTCTCGTATTGCATTACATTATGTATGTTGCATGGAGTTAGGCATCTTTTTCTTTCTCTTATTGCATTACATTTTGTATGTTCCATAGAGTTGGTGTTTTTAGCAATGGACATTTGTTCGTATATAGATTTTCATGTCATACCACACATTTTTTCATTGATTTTTAATAAGGATCGATTATGAAGATCAATAGCAATATGATGGAAACTAATTTTTTAAAAAGGAACTGGATGGATGTTATCTCATTCCCCCTTCATCATACTCATTTTATTCTATATCCCCTTTCTTTTCTTCTTCTTCACACTATTTTTTTCTTTTAATTTCATATTTTTGATCGTCGATCGAGATCTTCTATCACCCCAACAATGATTGAGGGGGCATCCTTCATTCTACTCACTTTTATTCTATCCATTCAAAATTGTCTACTTTTTTATTCTTGTCTACTATCTTTGGATTGATGTCACTTACGTCACCCCAAAGAGGGGAAAATGTAGACACCTAAAATATGCTTACACTTAGCATTTCCTCTAATTCAATTGATTGATGACACTTTGTCTATTAGATACTCTTTGCTCCATTCTTGGATGCCCATTTATAACACTCTTTTGGTTGTATTCTTCTTATAATCAGCTAATTGGGCTAATATCTCTCTTATTAGCTAAACATTCATCCTTTCAACCATTCAGAACCTCCCTAGTTCTCTCTGAACCACTTCTATAAGCTTCCTAGGCTATCTATCTGTCACAAATGGTTAACCAAACCCCTCCTAACTCTCAATGAGTCTATAATCACTTGTCAATCAAGTTTAACAAGCCTAATCCTATCTTAACTAGTTTAGAGCATATTTACTTAGCCTCTAACACCCACATTTTACACACACAAATACAACAGTAAAAATACCAGGATAATTTTTTTTTACTTTCGTTGCTCACTACACAACACCACAAGGTCTCCAAGTAGAGAAACTCAACAACGCATAAGACACTTACATAAGTCATCGAATCACATAGAGACATGAAAACACCATATACATGTCGATGCCACACTTTCCCCAATGAATGAATGTTAGAAATGACCTAACCACAAGAAAGGAACTCAAGGATTGGCAATCCCACAACACATCATTACCATGATTACATCTTAGTTACAATTAACATTCCAAGAACATTATTATGTAAGGATAATTATATTATTTTTCCTCCTACAGATTCTTAAATTAATTTCACATTCAACTTATAGTTCAACCATTTAAGTTGACTCTTTATCTCTTACGACAATCTCCATAACTTACATAATTATTTGGCATATTTCAAACTCCATAAAAATTTCTTAATTCTTTTGTTCTTATGTTAATAACATGTTTCTCAAATTTTTATTCAAAGCTTAAATTTTTCCCTTGCTACACAAGTGAATTTGACGTGATGCAGAGAAAGAAATCCTAGGACTTAAGGGAGATTTAAATTCAAGATATATGTTCCCACAAACATTATTCGATCACGGTATCCTTATTTCCGTATCATAGTTAATATATTTCAAAAACTTGTTGAATCCATTCAACATTTCCACATCAAGAAATTTTATTTAGATTTATATATATCTTTTGTTTTCTCAAAGTTTGATCTCACCAAGACAATTCATATTCTTTGTAACACATGAAAATGTTTAATTGAGTTATAAGGATGCCAAGCGTGACATTATTCCTAACCTAAAATCTCATTTTACTCTAATATTCTTTACTCTTACATCGCACTATGGTCTCATTATTAGCATTGTTTAATAACAATTGAGTTACGAAAGTACTTGTGTAACATCTTAAAGAAGTACATGATTGGAAGCATAATAAACTACACATGAACCACAAGTGATCTGTGTTCGATGTAATATCCCATGATTTTACAATTCCACATGTGAAATTTCTTTTATTCTTAATGTCATAAAAGGCATAACAAGGGATTATGGGACAAAGTTTCAAGTTTCCTAGTTTCTTTAAAGTCAACATATTTCAAATCAATTTCATTTACAAGGAGTTATTTACCATTTTCTACCCACAAGTTAATCCATTAATTAGCCAAGGTTTAACTTAATTCCAATTGAACCTAAGGATCTACACCCCAACTATATATGATTTTAAGGTGAGAGTACATATTTAAGCTAAACAACCTTTAAGAAAGACCAAGCTGTTATGCTATTAGTAACCAAGGTAGCACATTTATCTGCGAAGAACTAAGGAGATCATTAACAAGAGATTTATTCATAGCAAAAATATTTCCCTAGCTCCATTTTTGTCATCTAAATCCAAAAATGAATTCATTCGATGACAAGAAAAATTCTAGATCTAACTTCGTAAGACTCGAGAGTCCACTAAGATACTAAGGTAGTAATAGCTCTACTTACTCCATATATGGTAAGGTTATTCCGCATAGGATTGCTTTGAACAAGGACTCTTAAGGTGACTTCCAGAGCAGTCTTCACCACTTAACACAGTGGCAGACCTGAAGAAGACATTCCCCTTACCTCACGCATGGTTACCAAACCTAAAAGGAAACTATGTAAGTGCACATACTCCAGATAATGTTTAACCATGTCATTCCTAAAAAATGGGTTCACGAAAAAGTTACTAAACATACCAAATATGACGGTAAACTAAAACTAGGGATTTTATTTACCTAAACTAAGAGGTTCCATCAAGTGCAAAGTTTAAGTTCATTCTACGGTTTTAATTTCTTCTATCATAAGAAGGATCATGCAAGGAAGGTAGATATGCACAAGTTTTAAACTAAGGTCGATTGTTTTATTTAAATTTATTTATTAAATTTTTAAGGCAAGGAACACAACACCAATTATTTAATCAACAATTTCATAATGGAAGTGCACTACAAGGTATTAATTTCAATTTCATTTAACACATTTACCTAACTTTTACAATACAATATTGGAATCAAAAGACCCCCATGTTCAAATAGGCATTTCCCCTTAAACACTGGCATCTTACAAATATTACAAAACTCCATTAATAATCCTTTCAATACTTCACAAATGAAAATTATCCTCTACAATATAGCTTAACATAAATATCCAATCACCTTTTTACCATACATAAATTATGAATCAAAATTAAACCTATGATTAAATGCACATTTCCAAAGATATCCCTAAAACTAGTATCTCATACATATTAGCAAATTTCAAATATAACTTTTTTTAACATGGAACTACATTATACATATATACATTTTACAATGACCTATAAAAATTACAATAATAAACAATGAATTACACAACGCCTTTTCGCCATCTTTCTTGCATCCTGCAAAACCATGTGAGCATGAAATCAACGATAAATCGCTGGCATGGTATCCACCATAATCTTATATAATTAACATATTTAATTTCTCATTTACATAATAACATTAATAATTTGCATTCGAAAGGAGAGGGTTAGAGACACATTTATTTCATTTCAGTTCACTTCATTTCTTAACCAAGGAGAGAGAAAGAAATAGGGAAAAGAGAGAAACACTATTTTGCCAAAAAATCAATTTTGCACAAGTGACACAATAGAGTTTCAAAAAATTATTTACAAGTGTTAAAAAGTTTCCACTTTGTTTTGGTAACCCGATGGGGGGTCCTACAACTTTCCTTTTTACATTTTCCTGCTGGTTGTGAAAAATGCCCATTTAGGCTCAAAGGCTAAGAAACCGCTCTCAATCGTTGTCTTATGATGAGAAATCACACCATTGGTAAATTTATAAGTATCCTCCTATACACCAAGAATTCACAAGAATTGGAATAATTCAGAACTGGCGAACCGTTTACGATTGGCGGCCATTTTTCCGAGGCCATCGGTCTTAATTGGTCCATTTTGACCTAGTCAAAATTGTAACTGAAGGCCTACAAAATGACCTTGCCAAACTATCTAAAAGACTATTTTTCCCAAACTGATGGTTCTAGGAAATTTTCTATTAGAAGCACTAGAGGTTTGCGAAGGCGGATAAGAATTTTGTTGTCCAGGATTAAAATGGCGAACCGATACGAAACCCAACTTTTCAATTTTAGCAACTTCCTACAGCTACTGAAATGGTGTAACAAGGCTCCTAGAAGGGCATCAAAAAGATCACAGATGATCATTCGAGGTCAATTCAAGAATTTAAGTGAATCCTCACATAAGAAGGTACATGAAGGCATATTAAAAAATCCTTTCTGGAGTTACGAAGGTTATTTTGCAAGTCTTCAAAATTGTGATTTATCTACTTTAACAAGGGAATGGTCAACATATTTATAGGGAAGTCAGGGGTGCTGTAGCAATTTAGTTTGGTCAGGAATATTTTTAGACCATCTCAAAATGAGGGTTTGAGTTCAAGGTTTCCCCACCAAGGAATATTTGGATTGCGTAAGTTACGATATGACGTCTTATTGTTTTGAAAACATGATTATTTAAACAATCAGAGCTATGATAATTCCTACGGTTTAAAATTTTATCTTATTGCAAATGAAAAAATAAATGACAAGAATTATGAAAGATAAGGAGAGATGAACCATGCCTGGAGGAACGAAGCCAGTCAAAACCGTGGGATTCAGTTCAACATCTCACTTCGGCATTTCTCAAACAGTTCACGAGCATTGAGCTAACCTGCACAACGACACACATATCTTCCCGATCACTAGAAATTTTCCAATAGAATATGTTTCCCATTATGTTTTGATGATTTTCTAGGGCATGCTCAAGGCTCCATACTAAACATGAGCTGGGAGAATGTTGGAAAATTTTTATGGAGCCTGGAAACACATTTTTCACTAATGTTTCCTTAGAAGTTTCTAAAGCCTTTTAATGCCTCCAAACACTCCTATGAATTTGTAGAGGTTAATAATATCTGTTATAGATTACTTCTTTCCATACCACCTATATGTGGATCCCATTTCCTCTGAATTTATAACTTTCCCTACACATTTATTTAAATAAAAATAATCTTTTGATTGATTGTGTTGTTTACATAGAAGGGTTTCATTTCTTATGAAATCGGTTTAATCATCTACATTGTAGATCATTATATGCTACAACATTTGCATTCATTCCTGCATACATACCTAACTGAGCATTTGTAACTACAACATATGACATATTCATCTTTGGATTATGATTTGACTTACTGTCCATAACTTGTTAAAGCTCCACACACCATCTCTTATTTTACATTGTTGTGCATCTAATTGAAACATTTTAAAAAATAGTTCATTTTCCTTTTCTATTGTCCCATGTCTCTTAAAAATGATGTCATTGGAGAGGATGACACAACTTCCATTTTCCCAAGCACCCAGTAAACAAAACCATGCCATCACCACAAGCCAACAACAATAAAAAAAGTAAACCTTTTGTGCATACCCTACAAATAGAAACATTCCATGAGGCCACATATCTTCACATATCAATTGAAATTGTTTCACAAGGAGGTGCATCAAATTGATTTTCCATAGAGTCTCTATTTCCTTTGTCAGGCCACTCTTGGTGGTTCACCCACTCCTTTCATAGGAGTAAAAATTTCAAGCCCCAACACACACATCTGGGTGAAAATCATAGGAAATGGAAACTCACGAACAAGCTTGACTAGGCATACATCTAAGAGACTTAAGGAAGTATCTCTCCAATGTATAAGCAACATGAATGCCACATAGAGTTGATGGAAATACTATGGTAGATTGCTTGAAACTGTAAAAACCATGGCCATAATAAAAAAGGATTCACAGAGCCAACAATGTGTGTGACATTTTTGGAAATAGAGCTTCAAGTGCATCAATAGAGATAACCATGGAATGTTTACAGTGTATTCCTCTAAGTCCATTGCTTCAGAAAAAAACTAAATTAAAATATGTATTATGCTTTGATGGATGTCCATAATTTTCCCAGAGATTGTGTTTTGGCACAGGCTGAGAGTACCCAAACAATGTAAACCAATCTAGTTGGAGACATATTTGTTGCATAGATGAAACAATGTGTCTGCCTCATGAGGAAAACCATTCCTTCTAAACTGTTTTCGTTGCAACTATCCAAATACTGCTAAGTTTTCAATGTCAACACGGTTTTAATGTGGTTATTTCCTCTAGGTATCATTAAATTGTTTGCATTATTATGCAAGGAAAAACTGATAGGTTGGGAAAATTCTTTGGGGTGGCCATGCCCTGTTAGGCCACTGTCACACACCACCACCCACTCCTGCCATCATTAAAAACTCCAATTGCCTCCTCACCGCCAATTCCCATTATCCCATATTTTATTTATTTTTAATTTTTTAACGTGTTAGTACATTTCCCTCCCATTATAAGAGCATCATCCTCGACGCGAAAAAATACCAAAGATTAAAGGGTAGGTAGGCAATAAATTCATTAATGAAACTTATCGTTTAAGAAAAAAAATTATTGGTACAACACGACAAGAAGGAAATAAACTAATTTTGACAATATCCTAAATTTTAATGTTCTATGAAGATTGGTAGTTCTATTCTTATTTATTACTTAGTATTTTCCTTTAAATTATTTATTAATCTCAACTCTCATTATTCCATTGTCTAAGATTTTAGTTTTCTTATGTTTATGGGTGCCCAATAGAACTGACATCACAATACTACATTATGGCCAACACAACCCTAATAGTCCTCGGGACATATTGTTATAAAATTTTACGACTGAATCACATATCAGGAACTCAACCAAACCATGGAAAGAACATACATATCCCCCACACATGCTCCTGACACAACATTGCTCAAACATAAGCAGACTACAACATCATGGAGTTCCCAACATGTACACATACAAAAGTTTCACAAAACTCTAGACCATAATTGTAGGTACATAAGGTCAAGATGGAAACAAAATCACAAGACATAAACCAAAATATCAAGAGTACATATAACTCAACTAACTCCAAATGCCTCCCGAAGCATCACAAAAAATACATATACCTCCCAAGAATCACATAACAACTCCATATACCTCCCAAAGCATCAATAACACCCAATTTAATCTCTTATGCCTCCCTCAAGTCACTTATGGATCCCTCAAGTATCTTATGCCTCCCTCAAGTTTCTTATGCCTCCCTCAAGTAATAAAATAAAGATAATTTTTTCCTTTTTTCTCCCCAAAAGAGGCTGGTCACACTATGGCCCTAGGCACATAGAGTCAATGTACCTCTAACCCAAATGACATAATAAATCATGGTTCGAGAACCCGCTAGTTATCTGTAACTCCTCGGGGCATAGCCCCTATACAACGAAGTGGGTCCGTAGGTTCCACCACTCAATGGTGAATCCCATGACCCTATTCCAACACATTATGATATTAGAACCAACATAACAATCCATTTCAAATGCTAAGTGGAAAAATTCCAAACGCTTGGGCTAGGCTATAAAACTTTTAAACTTGGTACATAAATTTAAGACTAAGAAAATAAAATGGTTAATTATCCATAGTTAGTGCAAAAATATGGATGTGTGCAAAAACCAATTAAAATGCCCAAAATATAAGAACACATCAATCAAGAAAATTGCTTGTCCTTGCAAGAAAAGAGAATATATATATATATATATATATATATATATATATATATATATATATATATATATATATATATATATATATATATCCAATTTATGAATAAAATACGTATATAGGAATAACACATTATGATAACTATGTGGCCTTATACGGCACCCAAGGGGGGTACTCAATGAGTTGCTAGCACTCGAACATCGAGCCTCAACTCATAAAATAACATATGAAATAATACAACTGTCATCATCTCTGTTTAAATCATCCCTCTATCGCTTCCATAAGGATCAACATAGTCATAAATACACTTAGGTTGAATCCATATGATAATAATATAGGATGAGAGAAAGGATTACAAATTTCCATCTACTAATCCTAAGGTGTCTGTAAAACAAAATATGCATGACATCTGTTGAGCAAGTGCCATACATACCAAATGAACAAAAGTGGGTTTTCAGCCTATATAAGACTCCAGTTTCTATCTCGTACGCGTCTTGAGTGACTGGTCAATGGTACACATTTCCTCACTCAAAAAATACACCTTTTACCGATTTCCCTTAGGGTCGGTTAGTGTAGGGTTCATAACATAACACATTACTACATCACTAACACAATGGTGATTCACACACATTAACAATAGCTTCCTATGCATGGTATATATATAGGGTATAACAAAATCATTTCTTTTACGGGTTTTAATACATCACATTACCACATAATGCACCCAAAGTTAAATCATTGTATAATAGGGATCATACAGTTACCATATGTCCCTAAATCACGACATGAACCATCACATATTGCACAAATAATATGTATGATGAACCCTAAAAGTAACATTACAACATAAAATTAATTTCTATATAACATAGTGACACACACAATTCATCACAACACAGTGGTAACATCACGATACCATCTAATTCACTATACACCAAATTTTTGATACAACACATCAACACACCTACATATCACATAATGCAAAAATGTTCCAACACTCCGCAATCCACAATAACATTCTTTTTCACACACAAAATTTGCTACATCACACGTGAACTCTTCATAGAATCCATGAAAGGAGAGTGAATACTCTCATCACAAGCACATCAACATGATAAAAAATATGCACTAAGTGATATGCACAACATGTGTGTTCCTAACATCAAAATTACAATGTTGTTCACATTACAACATATATCACATTACTCTTCCCATATTCACCACCATCATGAAACACCATCACAACTCCAATCTTCCCCAGAGGTTTGAGAGCATGAACCTTTACTCTGATACCAAATGTAACGCCCACATTATACACACACAAATACAACAATAAAAATACCAAGATAATTTTTTAATTATTTTTTACTTCTATTGCTCACTACACAACACCACAAGGGCTCCAAGTATATAAACTCAACAATGCATAAGACACTTATATAATTCATCGAATCACATAGACATATGACAATACTGTAGTGCCCACTTCCCTTTGACACTCTTGATTTTGATTATGATACTATATACTACTCTTATGGACATTGTTGTAGCTTTTGTTTTAGATTGATACTCAATGCTAGAGATACTAGATGGTTGTTGATTTCGATTCATATATGATGCATTTGTATTATTAGAGATATGTTATATTTGATGTTGAGATGTTGTGGACATGGTTATATATATATATATATATATATATATATATATATATATATATCTGACATGTGATATCTTTCGCCACACTACGTAGGCCTTAATAATTGAAATAATGTTGTGATCATTTTGACATGGTTGAAATGTAGAATAAAGATAAAATGTTAGAAATGGTAGATGATGATTTGTTTATATATATATTGATGATGTTAGATTTAAACATACATGGATGGATATTGAGGCCGAAGGAGGTATATTGTATTTTTACAGGTATATATATATTCAACAAGGGTCACTATGACAACATGTAATTATGTGAGTTTGAAATTTGGTTAGGGGTAAATTGTGACCAAGGGGTCATGTGTTGTATTTTTATTTAGTTCCTTTATTAATGTTAGTATGTGTTTCCTTTAGTGATTTAATTTACTTGATTTATTTATTTAGAATTTTGATGTATTATTTTTCCCTTTTATCTTAATGGGTCTAAGTGTCTTAATTAGAGTTAAATTAATCTATTCCTAGAATAATTAAAGATGTGAAAAAAGGATATCATTTATTAGACTTTATGTGCTCTTGAATTTTGTGTTGTGTGTTGAATGCTTGAGATCTTGAGTGTTGTACACTCTATCCTCCATGGAAAACTCTAATTTGACCTTTAGGGCCAATTTTGAAGGCTTGTGGGACAAGTTAAACTTGTCCCACACCTCTTAAATTGATGTACCAACCCTACCTTCAGGTTGGGGGTCAAAATTAGACCCCATTAGGTGTTTTGGGAAGAGAAAAAGGTAAAATTTTTATTACAATTTCTTTCAAATATTTAATTTTTTCCTTTGGGTGTGTGGTCTTAGTTTGTGTGTGCAAGTATCTTATCATTCCTCTCACCCACCAATTTATGGTGCATTGGGGTTGAGGTTTGACCAAGTGAGGTGGAGTTGAGGATGAGTGATGTGGAATCCTACATGGAGCCACCTCATCCTCCTCCCTCCCTATTCTATTTATTGTTGCTCCTTTACTTGTTTGGGGGTTACTTGATCATTTTGGACTCTTGAATTTTTGGAGAGTTTGAATTTTTTTTGTTTGGAGTGCTTGTGGATTGTTGGAGATTTGTGGATGCTTGCTTGGTTTTGAGGATCTTGGAATTTTATTCTTGGGATAAGATCTACGATGGAGAGGTAGGAGCTTTACCTTGCTTTTCTTATATTTTTATTTTGTGTTTATATGATGTGTTGATTGTGGTTTTTCCTTTGGAATGCTTGTTGGGTGTGGGTAGATTGCCTAAGTTTGGAGTAGGCGGAGACTATGGGGAGTTATAATGTATGGAGGAATAAGAGTTTACATTTTTATGGAGGGTTTATGGGTCTGGTGCCCCACCTTGTATGAGGAATGCTTGCATTTCTTCTTGTTCTTGCTATGAGGGAGGCATAAGAGATTGAGGGAGGCATAAGAGTATATGGAGGTATAAGGGGTAATTGAGGGAGGCATAAGAGTTTGTAGGGGATTTAATATATACATTGGAGGCTTTAAGGTGGGTACCCATTCCCATTGGGAGGCATAAGTGGACTCCCCATAGGTCTTGCTATTTTGGCTTTCTTGATAAGCCTTGTTATACTATTGTTTTTTGTTGTTCCTTATGCTTGTGTTGTTTTTTTGTTTGAGTGTGGATGAAATGGATTGTGAGACTATTTTGTTAAGTATTGTGGAAGCCAATTGTTTCCATGTGTTGAATCATTCTCCATTGTGATGTGGTTGGGGCTCGGGGTCAAATGAAAAGGATGGCTTCTGCTCTTCATTGGATGTCTTGGTTGGGTGGAGAGCATTACATCTCCCCCCATTTTCTTATGAATTAAACAATCTTGAAGGTGTCATCTTGCTTGGAGTTTTGGAGCTTGGAGTGTTGTTGGAGACCTTAAGAACTTATCCTTGTGAAGAACTTATTGTATTCCCACTTAGAGTGGAAGAACTTGTATTATTATAGTTTTCCTTTATTTACATTCTTGTATTATTTTCCACCTTGAGTGGATGAATTTGTAATAATATTGTGTAGAAGAGTTTTCATTCAAATATTTGTATGTTGAAAAGAGAAAGAAGGCTTGTATTGAGTTAATTGTGAAATGGAAAAGAAAAAGTTACTTTCATTATGAAGTTATAAAGTTGTAAATGTGAAAGAAGGAAAAATATAAGTTTTAAGAAGTTGAACTTGTATGCATAGTAATCTTGTATGGAAAATAAAGTTATTGTAGTAAATTTGAATGTATGTTTGTTGTAGTGAAATGATAGAGAGAAAAATTTGAATATATATTGTATTTAGAAATGTTTGTTTTTTATAGAAAGAAAGTGAAAATGTAAAATAATAGATTAGGTACTCTTGCTCTTTAAATGGAAAGAAAACTAGATGAACATGATAGAATGACTTTGTAAGACGATGCATTTTCATTGGTTTAGATAGTTCCTTAAAATAAGTAAATTTTAACTATGGAATGGACAAATAGATTGAAATTTCAAATCTGAAAACTTGAGATGCTCAGAAATAGATTCAGAATGCATTTTTCAACCCTTGGGTAATTTATTTGTTTTTGGGAAAACCTTGAAATTAAGTTTCTATTTTTCTGAAACAGGATCACTGCCATGTGCAGAGTGGCAGTCCTATAACCGCCACTCAGGATAAGGCAGTGGTCTCAAAACTACCACTATGTAGGATGACGATCTATGGTTTGTCACCCAAGAAGGGCAACAGTCCCACGACTGCCAGTCTGCTCTAGGTGGCAGTTCTGTCACTTACGACAGAACCTTCTAGATCCGTGCCTGTGCATAATTTTTAACTAGTTTCCTTCAATTAATATGATGACAAATTTATGTATTAATTACTAGAAACAAAAACAACAATTAAAACCATTAGATTGAGCAATAAAACATGTAAAGGGTGGATGTAAAAAATCTCTTCTCATTTTATTCATGGGGGTAGGGTTTTCCCCAAATTTAAAACCCAAATAAAAATGGTTTGTAATAAAAGTAGATTGGGGAAAGAGATCCCTCCCAATCTTTGAATGAAATTGAAAACAATAAGAAATCTAAAATTCTAAGTCTTCTAAAGCTTGGTCCTTGTAGAGTCCTCCATGATTTCTCCATTCTTGCTCCCATGGCCTTCTCCTCTCCAACCTGCATTTTCAAAAAGGAAAAATTAGACTAAATGAGTAGAATAGAATAAAGTAAGAGTTTTATAGGAATGATCTTGGAATTTTAGGGCTTAATTCCAACCTTAAGATCTTGTGGTTGAAATTGATTTGATCCAAGGGTGGGGGATCAAACCTACCTTTGTTAGGTTAAAATGATTTTTTTTAATAGTTCTTTTAAAACCTCAAGGGTATGTGTAATTTGGGAATGGGGCCATTTTTTATTACCTTAGATTGTCATTCCTTTGTTAGTCCTTATCAAAATTTATTTAATAATAGATAGGACTCTAATTTATTAAGATAATGATTTTATATTAATGGTGTAAGAGGTTAACCTTATTAGGATTTATTATTATTAAGGAGAAGAAAACATTTAATTAATAAAATTAATCCTCGGCACCTTCCTAGTGAATACTTGGTTAATGGACCTTAATGATGAGTTGGAAAGTATGTTAACCTTTTAACTAGAGCTGGCTCTTGAACCATAGGGTTGAGTTTAGTGGTGTAACTTAGTTGTTGTACCCTAGGGGATTAACCCCATGTAAACTCTTTTACTTGTATCCTTAATCTTGTAATATAAAAAAGAATTAATCACAATTTTGGGATGAGTGTTAGGTGTTAGTGTGTTCCTAGAATGTCATTTTGATGGGAGTTTCATTTGGTATCAGAGTTGTGGGTTCAAAGCTTGGACCCTTGGGCATACTAGAAACATGAGACATGAAATTTTAACCTAGTGCAAAATTTTTCCTCTAAATCTAGAAAACTACACTATCTGATATTTGTATAATTATAGAAAACATAGAAAACTGAAACAAAACCTAAAATGATGAACTAACTCTCACCTTTGTCTATGCAGGAGTTGCGGACCAGACAAGGGGTATTTCCACATAGACCTAGGTATACTACCTCCAGATCAAGCTATAGCGGCCATTCTTCCACAAATTTTACATATGCTTCAGGATGTCAATGTCACTATACGCGGAGGGTCACTAGGAGGATGACCTACTAGGCATGATATGGAGCCATTTTTTGAGGCTAGGGCATCTCCTCGATACAATGAGGAGCATGGGGGTAGATAACTTCTGTATGGAGTCAGACAAGGCAGAGTCACCTTAGAGAGGTCATGGGGATAGGATTTCAGGGCATAGAGATAGGTCTCGAAGCCCTAGGATTAAGATGAGCATGCAAAGAGGATTAGGGGTTGACAGACTATAGCTATAGACCATATCAGGGAGATCCTGAAGCTAAGGTCATCATATTATTTTAGAGATACAAGGGGTTTTCAGGCGGAGGCCTAGTTAATGAGCTTGAACGGATGCTTCAAGCTTTGTTCTTATACTAGCAACACGAAAGCTCGTGTTGCGATCCATCTACTGAGGGATGGAGTAGGAGTTTGGTGGAGGACTGAGGAGAACAAGCTCCATGTAGACTCAGAGATAGTTACTTGGGAGCTATTTGAGGAGTGTTTTAAGAGCAAGTACCTTCCTAGAAGGTTTATTCAGCAACAGATAGATGAGTTTCATGATCTACGCTAGGCATCTATGACCGTAGCCAAGTATGAGAGTTGATTTCTAGACCTACTCCAGTATGTTGACTACATGTAGGATGAGAAGGTATAAATACACAAACTCATCCAAGGCTTGAATTTGGATTCGGGTGGTACGGTATGCATTCACTTCCCACAGACACTAGCAGAGGTCGTGGAGAAGGCCTATATTGTAGAGGAGACATGGGGGAAGATGTAGCAGGCTAGAGAGAGAGTTCAGAGCCACATTAAGTAGATGTAGGATAGTAGATCGAGGGGGTCAATTCCTCCTCCTCGTGGCATATAGTACAAGACAGTCTTCCTTTAGGCCACCTCAGTAGCAGCAACAGTAAACCCGCCCACCTTATAGACCTCCTCAGAGATTTGACGCACAGAGGGAGCGGAGTATGGGGCCTCCTCCTAGTGGTCCCATCAGGACACAGGGGGTACAAAGAGCTTAGTTAGGAGGATATCATCAGTAGAGATCTCATCAATCCATAGCTAGGTTGTCAGGATCCATAACATAGACAGCTAGAGTACCAGCTGGAGCTGCATCCCACTAGTGAGGACTGGGAAGTGGTTATGGTTACGGCGTCACTGGACACCATTGGAGAGAGTTTCCAAAGAACCCTAGTAACAAGGGTAAGATGCATATCTCAGAGCTGACTGTTGGAGATATGGGACGAAGCCATCAGATATATGATGTGATCAAGAACCACCAAGATGAGCATCAGAGTACTTTCATAGAGACAACAGGTAGTATTGGTGGTGTTTCTGACTCTATTTTGTTTTATTCTGGCTCTTCTGATTCTTGTATTGCACCATCCCTAGTAGAGCATTACAAGATGGTGGTAGTTAGGTAGGGTTGTAGTTGGGACATTGAGATGACTTTTGGAGCCAAAATTTCTATAGACTCCTTATTTAAAGAGTGTGTAGTGGATTTGGGACCCTTTACCACTACCTCGGATCTTCGAATCCTTCCATTGGGTTCTTATGGTGTCATCTTGGGCATGGACTAGTTGTTTACACACAGAGCTAGAGTGGAATGTTACCACAAGACTATTGCTTGTACAAATGATTTAGGTGTGGAGTTAGTTATAGCAGGGGTTAGGAGGCTTGTTTCTATTCACACCATCTCCAATATGTAACTTAAATGGTGTGTGTGATGGGGTTGTCAGATGTATGCTGTTACGGTTAGTGACAAATTTGAGGATGATTCTAGTGGACCATCCCTTGATGACCATCCCATTTTGAGATATTTTTCTGATTTATTTCCTGGGGAGCTAGCGGCAGGGATAAGTTTAGTGGTGAATATTCATAATATTGTGAAAATTTCATTTTAGGAAAATTTGAAAAGGTGATTTTTTCAGAGCGGGTTGGTGTCCTGTTCGTATAAAATTTACAGTATATGTTTTTGGGGGTCATCTTCACCTTCATTTGAAAACATCTCCTATAAAAACCTAGGTGATTCATCGGGTAGTATACTACAGTACTACTACAAGTAGCTTACCAAATTACCAATACCGTGAAGTTTTAACTCGCATAATCTTAAGCACCAGAGATTATTCTTAGCCTGCTAGGGTTAGTTGTTGACGTGTGACATGAATATAGTTGACGCACAACAAAGAGGTATTGTAGATGCGTGAAAAGAAGATATTTCAGACGCATGAAAAGGGGGTAAGTAGTTGACATGTGACATAGAGATTTGACATGCAAAAAAGGCATAGGCAGTTGACGCGTGATAGGAACATAATTGACACACGACAGAGACAGTTGATGCCTTGTTGACACACATAAGTGATAGTTGATGCATGAAAAAGGGTTAGTTTTTGACACGTGATAGGGATTAACATAGTTGACGTGTGACAGTAATTTTGACTCTGACTCGCTGAGTCACTACTTGGTTCTTTTGCTGACGCAGGACTCTGTTAAGAATAATGGAAGGTGCTAGTCCTAAGAATGTGAAGACCCTAAAAGTAACTAAGAAATCTCAGAAGTCACTGTTTAAGAATTTTGGAAACTCTACTGATACAGATATTGAAACTACCAACAACCATATAGTTGCCACCATAAAGAATCAGAATACTGACTGTGTCGAAGGTATTATTGAGGTGGACATGCATTCTGCACAGTATCAAACAAATGACACCTACGATAATATGCCATATCTTGAATATATTCTTCCTATTGGGGTGTAACTAGAAGTGCATCAAGATATCACACATATAAATACTCAGCAAAATGGAACACAAAAATTAAATTCAAATTCCGTTTCACGAAAGAGGAAACTAGTTGAATGTGATATTGCTCAAAATTCTACTAAAAAAAGTAAAACATTGAAAACAAACAAGAATACGTGGACCATTGGCAGATCATACAAGTTTGATTAGGAAACTAAATCTCCATTCATCTAACCTATACAATCATCTAATTATGAAGAGATCCCATTTGAATGTACATGTACAATATGTATGTGGAAATTAGGAAAGCAACAAAAAGTGCAAATGAAGCTGGACACTATAGAAAAACATTGTGAAAAACAATATTTGACTGTAACAAGGGCGGATGGCGAGAAAATAAAAACACACAGGTGGAAAACTAAAAAATAATGTATGCATGTTAGATACACATTGGATTATGAGGCAGAGCAGAAAAAACACAGACATCTCATGGAAAAGGGAGGAACAATCACATCGTAAATTGGTAAGATGAATCAAATAAATATACATGCAAAACTCATACAATTATCTACTTTATTTCACATACTAAAGAAAGGAAGACCGATTTTGGATTTCCTCAATTTCAAAGTTTTGTATCAATATAATGGAATTTTGAATGTACCTTAGTCTTATTGGCCTTAAAGTAGTGGATGGGAAATGGCAGAATGCCTTTTGATGATAGAGAAGGAAGATTTGAAAGAGAACGTAAAAAAATCAAAGTTTATCTCTCTTTCAATTGATGAATTGACAACAGTCAATAACACTGCATGGGTATGTATCCACATCTATACTTTAGAAAATCATATAAGGACACCTCATCTACTGGGTATTATGAAAATTGTCGAAAATTGTAATACCGAAAACCTACATAAAATAGTTGTTTCTCATTTGAAATATATTGCTGGAATGACTGATTATGAAATTACTACGAAGTTGGTATGCGTCGGAGTAGATGGTGTATCTGTCTTGCAGGGTCACTGAACAGGGATGTGTGTTAGATTACAAACAACAGTGGCCCCATATATGCTACCAATTCACTGTATGGCTCACAAAATGAATTTAGCGTATAAAATGGTAAGCAATTATGAAAATGTTGCTAAATTAGAATACCTTGTAAGATAACTTCATACCTTTATGGAAAGCAACCCAAAGTGATTTCTTGAGTTCCAGAAATTTTCAATTGGAATTACAGATGGCAAAAAACTTCTGAAAGATGTTGAGACTAGATGGATATTTTTTTATGAACATACATGCAGACTTTGTGAGGAGTATCCTTCGTTGGTTGGTTTCATGCACAAATATCATCATGAAGTTGATAGGGTGAGGGACTTGTTGTTCCATTTAGCTGATTTGGAGACATTGCTTACATTGGTTGGCATTCTTCCAATGTTGCAAGAGATCAATACACTAATGAAACATGCACAGGGGAGATTAATCTATATTGTGGATTTTATACGGATGAGAAAAATGGTATGTCAAAGTCTTGATATCTTGTATTGTTCCAAAGATAGTTTTTATGCACCTATTTTTTAGAATTGGAAAGCTTTATTAGATCTTAAAAATCCCAGTAACTATTTGAGATTTAATATATACAATCACCTCTACATCACTGTTAATGGGAGGGCCATACCACTGCACATTTTGTAAAATTGTCAAGATATTACATGATCAGAAAAAGAAGATGTTCCCATGACAGGTAATCTCTTTGAGTCTATTATAGTTGAAACAAGAATAAAGATTAAAAAAAATTCAGAATCCTTATCATCAGAAATTAGAGAACGTTTCTCTAAAGATAAAATTATTGAAGCCATGGGTGTGATGAATCCTAATTTTTTGAATACTGAAGGTGGCCGTGCTGACTTTGTAAGAAAGCATTTCCATAAATCCATGGGTACAATAATGGAACATTTAACAAAGACTTCAGAGTTCAAGGGTATGGAAATCAAAGGTATACTGAATGCTGATTTATTAAAATTTCAATCAACAAATTTTGTAACAACAATGAGAAACCAATTTATAAAAATTTAGAATAACCTTCTAAAAGTGGTGCTATTACAAGGTTGTGGCGAAGAATCTATCAAATTTCTATCTTACATGAAGATATCAGTGAATATTTCATATTATATGAGTTATGCCAAATAATGATTTTGGGTTCTGTGGAGGACGAAAGGGTTTTCAGTGCATTATCATTTATTAAATCAAAATTGAGAAACAAGGATAAAAATATGGAAAGCTGCATGAGGTGTTATGTATCTCGATACTCCACGGAAACCTTTCCTTTCGATAGAGAAATTGCGCATTGGAATTCCCTTTGCAAAAGAAGAGGTGTGAATAATATAGCTACAAGTACAACTGTTCCCAACATCGAGAGTGGAATTGGTGCATCATCACACTCTACAAAAGAGAACATCGAGTTTGAAGAAGCTATTGTTAATGGATTGTTTCAAATTTAAATAGGTATCTTATTCACCTGAATCTTATTGTTTATCACTATAAAGTATTTTCAGCTCTTGTTATCATTAAAGATGTTACAGGTATATATATTTACATTTATTTAAATACAATTTTTTAATTTTTTTTGAAAATGTGGGTTGACATACATCCGAGGAAGCTGGTACTTCTCGGGACTGACAATGTCAGGAAACTCACCCATCTATCTACTAATCCATTTCTTGTGTTGAGTTTTCTTAAATCAAAGATCTAGCACATTACCAGTGATGATTTCACAACCATCTAAAACACTAGAGATAAGTTAAACCCTATCATATCATCTTTCTTGATTTCTTACAATTATGTTTAATTTATTTTTTATATTTGCAAAATGCTTTGATATATATTTTTAAACTTTGTGGGATAAAATGACACAATCAAATTTTATAGAGGAAGATTTTTCCATATTATACAATTCATAATCCACGATCCATTATACAATTCATCATCCACGATCGTGCTAGAAGCTAAATCTACGTCCACATAAAATTAATCATCATCCATATATATCATATCATCATCATATCATTATCATAATCCTGACACTACAATTATTGTTAAAACAATTATTTATCTATTTTAAATTTAAAGAAATGTCTCTGTCCTAACACATTCATTTTTTTTAAAAATTATCCATTATAATCTTTCATCATCATCTATATCCATTATAATGTCATCATGATCATATCATTACAAGTATAGAGAAGAAGAATTATCGTGCTTGAAGCTAAATCTACGTCCACATAAAATTCATCATCATCCATATATATCATATCATCATCATATCATTATCATAATCCCGACACTACAATTATTATTAAAACAATTATTTATCTATTTTAAATTTGAGGAAATGTCTCTGTCCTAACACATTCCATTTTTTAAAAACAATTATCCATTATCATCATTCATCATCATCTATATCCATTCTAATGTCATCATGATCATATCATTACAAGTATAGAGAAGAAGAATTATCGTGCTTGAAGATAAATCTACGTCCACATAAAATTCATCATCATCCATATATATCATATCATCATCATATCATTATCATAATCCTGACACTAAAATTATTATTAAAACAATTATTTATCTATTTTAAATTTAAAGAAATGTCTCTGTTCTAACACATTCCATTTTTTAAAAACAATTATCCATTATCATCATTCATCATCATCTATATCCATTCTAATGTCATCATGATCATATCAATACAAGTATAGAGCAGAAGAATTATCGTGCTTGAAGCTAAATCTACGTCCACATACAATTCATGATAATCCAGGTAAACAAGAAACATACGTCATCATCCCTATCTAATGGAATCATCATTACAAGTAAACCAAAATACATAAACTCCATATACAATCTAGAAATTCTATACATAATATATAGGAAGTTATAAAATTAAAGATTATATAGTATTTCAAATTTTCAAAGGCTATCAAATCCCGATAATAAAATTCAATATTTCAATTTTCCACACTCAATAATAAAAATTTTCAACCCTCTTTTTATGTATCCATTTCAACTCCTGTGCTCCTTTCCCTAATGGTTTCTTCACCTGTGGCTGCACCCCTTTCCCCAACAGCAGAAATAACCCCAAAACTTATGAAATCTTCCACAGCACTGTCCAATTTTTTTTAAAAAAATTCTTCCATCTTTGTCACATCTCCATGGGACAAAAAATTTGGATAAGATGTTGCCTTATCTTTGAATAATATTTTAGGGTCGAAGTCGTTCTCTTTAATTATCTGCTTCAGTGTATTGTTTTGTTTGTTAACCAAAACAATATTTTCCTTCAAATTATTCACTGCAGATAAATTGTTCTTCGTTGTTTCTAAGTGAACTTGGAAAATTTTTGCTTAACTCTTCAAATTTTCATATTTCAACTGCACATAAAAATTAATGTCAATTCAACATATTACTAAAATAAGAAAACTTTAAATTAACAAAAATTATTATTTGAAAGTGATAATACTTACTACCACTCTATCTCTCTCGGAATTTGTAACTGCTACTAGATCCTTGTCCTTAGACCATTTGTTAAAATATTCCTGGGCCTCAACATTAATATTTTCCAATTTTTTTAATGTCTTATCCAAAATGTGTTCTTTATAGTTGTTGTTATACGTGATAGTACCATTTGTTACTTGGGTAAGTAAGGAATACATCTTTGCAGATTGATTTTGGACTACAACATATAAACTATCCCTTTGCCAATAATTTTCCTAACGACTAATAATCTCATTGATAAGTACTTTAGCCCTTTTCTCCCATTCTATGAGCTGACTGATATGAGGTAGAATAAAATCACTGACATAGGATTGACAATCATAACCAATTAAGTTCTCAAAGGAAAAGGTAGCAATTGTTCACCATCTATATCTGATGAAGATGATCTCACTGGAGAGGTATGGGGGCTTTCAATTTGATCAATTGCTACTTCTTTCGGCCTTTGGGTGGCTTGATCTTGTTTGTGATAAAATTAATCAAGATTCAGATAAATAAATCTAAAGCGAAATGTAATTCAATATGGTAAAGTATGTTGAAATTGAAGTATACCTACTGGCCTTGAATCATTTCACGGGTATTGAAATATCCAATTGGGTCATTGCTATCAATGCCTAAGTAATCTTCATCTAAATTTATATTATTTAAAACTGATATGCCCGTTGCACTGGGCAAGCCACCAAGTGAGAGGGTTAGAATTCGAAAGGAGGAGGCAATGTTTAGTGTCCCTCTTGGGGCCGGAGCAATTGGCATGCATTTACCAATGTTCTTTTTTCTTGATCCTCTGATTGGTATTTTAAATATTATTGGTTGAGGGGGGGCGGTGCCATTGTTTGAACAGAAGGAGGACTGCAATGTGCTGAAAAGTTCAAGAAAAAACATATGAAAAACTAGAAAACAATTGAAAAACTACGAAATTAAATGAAGTAGTATTCAAAACTTTTACCTTGTTGTTGAGGGGTAGCTTGTCGTGGTGCTAAGGGTGGCCATGTTGGAGTAGTAATTGGTGGTTGTTAAGAAGATACAAATGCATGCAACTGTATTGAGTGAGTTGGGGAAGATGGTTGAGTTTCCGAAACACGCGTATGGTCCAAAGTTCCTGTAATGTCATCAACATTGAATTACATGTCAATTCAATTGGGTAAAATTTAAATTGGAAAATGAAAATACAAATTTGGAATTTGTAAATAATACATGAAAAGGTATTACTTCTCTGGCATTTAATGAAATCAAACTGTTGGGGGTTTAGAGAGGAGTCAGCTTTCATTTCAGATTGGGAATCTCTCAAAGCCTCAGCGTGTTGTTGGCCTCTTCCTCTTGATAACACCTTTTTTTAGGGAAGGGCTTTCATAAATCTTCTCTGCAAACAGTAAATTGTTAATACCTATGCAAAGTGTAATGTTGAAATACAAACTTAATGGTTTATACTTGTTGTTCTTCAAATGGAATTGAGAACTTCATCAATGCCTCGTCAATGCAAGTGGGAATTGGTTTTTCTTTTAAATTTAAAAGAGCCTCGTAATAAAGGCCAAGGAGATATTTTGTGGAGTAAATGACAGGTTTTTCTGAAAGCTTTTGCATTTGATATGTCAATTCTTATTTTTTTTGATAAAAAGGTGCACCAATCAAATTTTTGTTTTGTGATATTTACAACAATGTATGCAATGGCCCAATTTGGTATATCTGTTTTCCGACCCTGAAAAACTATTCTGGATTGAAAAAAGGAAATCATTATAGCAAGAAAGTGGTGTGCAATTGCTTGCATATCCACACCACACCTAGATTTATTAACATGAGCTGTAAATGCCAAAAAACAATGGGAATTAATATAAAATTAAATTGTATCACAATCAAAAACTGAATAAAAAATGACAAATGAAAACAAATTATACTTACAATTAAGATGGAAACCAAATGTCGATTCGAGATATTTCTTATCGTCTTCAATGAGTGTTGCCTTTTTTGTAACAAAGGGTAAATTTCTGAATGGAAGGCCTGTAAATCGATGAATGTTAGTTGGGTCGATATCAAATTGAAACAATACTGTCATTCATAGAAACATAAAACAGGTCATCCTCTGTATTGTAAGATGAGAGAAGGTAGTTTAAAATATCTTGGTCTGTTTCAAAATGGGGCATCTTAACGAGACCACTAAACTCACATGCATCGATTAAATCCTTGTATTCAGAAGTCATCTATAAAACATTCTGGATGAGGCGGCACAAAGGATTCCTGTAGATGATATTTCTCGTGGATAGGAATGGATTTTCCTCTTGATTTTTGTCTTGAGCTTGCAGTTGGGATGCACTTGTAGTCGCCATTGTAGTTATGCTTGAGTCTTTGAGAATGATCGATTCTTGTATACAAAAAAAATTTAGAGCCGGAAAGTGTAAACATGAAAATGACCGACGGGAGGGTATTTATAGGACAAATCCAAGGTCAATGATAGTTATCAACCCACGTCAACAATGGCCATTGATGCAGGTAAACAAGGGCCATTGACACGCTTCAACAAGGGCCATTGACGTGCGTCAATGGCCCTTGTTGATGCACATCAAGAGGAGTCATTGACACACGTTAACAAGGGCCATTGACGCACGTCAACAAGGGTCGTTGACGCACGTCAATTGCCCTTGTTGATGCATGTTAATGGCCCTTGTTGATGCACATCAATATGATGTCATCGAGCTCTTGTTGACACATGTTTATGAGGCGTCAGTGTTTAAAAATTTGTAGTTTGTCTAGATCAAAAAAATGGCAAACATTCAGTTCTAGAAAACTGTCAAATTTGCCTTTCACTGAAACCAGTTCCAGGGATATTCGCTAGGTATTTTCCACCTCCAATTTTCTATAGATGTCTTAAAATGAACCCTGGCTACTAGGGTTACCTCCCCCATGTGAGATAGATTTTCACATAGATCTGGTTCCCGGCACAGAGCCTATCTCACAAGCACCCTATCAAATGACTACCCCTAAGCTCTATGAGCTCAAGTTACAACTTGAGGGCCTTCTGGAGAAATTCCTAATCCGTGCCAACGTATCCCCTTAGGGTTCACTGGTGATCTTCATGAAGAAGAAGTATGGATCTCTGCGGTTGTGTATTGATTACCGCCAGCTAAATAAAGTAACGATCAAGAATCATTACCCCCTTCCGTGCATTGATGACTTGTTTTATCAGATGAAGGGGGCCACAATTTTCTCCAAGATAGATCTAAATTAAGGGTATCACTAGCTGAGGATTATGGAGGAAGATATTCATAAGACTACCTTTCACATGAGATATGGCCACTATAAGTTCACAGTGGTACCTTTTGGTCTTACGAATGCCCCAACAGTGTTCATGAGCTTGATGAATGGGGTGTTAAGGAATTTTCTAAATCATTTAATGCTCATCTTCCTTGACTATATTCTGACTTACTCACATACATGTGAGGAGCACAAGGAACACCTTCGCTAGGTTCTTCAGTGTCTTTGTGAGCAACATCTTTATGGGAACTTGGAGAAGTGAGTGTTCTTTTAGACAAATGTGCAATTGGGCCACATCATTTATGGGGAAGGTATCATAGTAGATCCTTCCAAGATTTGAGCTATCATGGATTGGCTAGCACCCACAATTATGACATGGGTGCATAACTTCATGGGATTGGTAGGATATTACAGGAGATTTGTTCAGGACTTTTCTCAGATTGCACACCCCATCACTTCCCTTCAGTGGAAAGGGAAGAAGTTTTATTGGTAAGATAAATATGAGTAGGCCTTCATGAAACTGAAGGAATGCCTTACGACAACACCTATTCTAGTAGTTCCAGATCCTCAGGGTGAGTTCTACATTAGCACAGATGCTTCTTTGGTAGCTCTTAGAGGTGTGTTGATGTAGGAGGGAAGAGTACTTGCTTTTGAGTCTCACAAACTCAGGGATTATGAGATCAATTATCCAAATCTTGATCTTGAGCTTACAGTAGTAGTGCATGCCTTAGTACAGTGGAGACATTTCTTTCTTGGCTGGAGATTTACACTTAGGACTAATCACTTGAGTCTTTGCCACCTCTTCACACAACCCAATCTCAATGCTCGTCAGTGGCGTTAGATGGAGTTTCTTTATGAGTATGATATGGAGATAGATCATGTGAAAGGGAAGGAGAATGTGGTTGTAGATGCTTTGAGTAGACAGAGGCATGTGGCTATGGCTATTTCAGTGAGTATAGATTTGCATAGTAGGATTTTGCAGAAGCTTCCTCATAACAGCTTCTACCTTGTAGCCAGAGTAGAGATTGAGTCTCAGAGACCCCTTGAGGGGAGATTTGATGGATTTTCATTAGAGGTAGATGGTCTTCTTAGACACAAAGGTAGGATATATGTTCCTAGAGATGGAGGCTTGAGGCATGACATTTTGATAAAGGCAAACCGTGCACCTTATTCAGCCCATCTCGGGGTGAAGAAGATGTATGCCACTTTGAGACAGTTGTACCATTGGAGAGGATTTCAGAGAGATGTGGATTAGTTTTTGTCATGTTGTTTAGAGTGTCAGAGGGTGAAGGTTGAGCATCAGCATCCAGCTGGCCTTCTCTTTCCTCATGCTATACCACAGTGGAAATAGGACACCATTTCCATGGACTTCATTGTTGGGTTACCAACATTGAGATACCACCACAACGACATCATGGTCACAGTGGATAAATTGACAAAAGTGGCTCATTTTTCCTCGGTGAAGACCACCTACATAGCTAGTGCAGTGGCACGGGTATACCTTGATGAGATTTTCAGGTTACATGGGATTCCATGGAAGATCATTTATGACCGCAATCCTTTGTACAGTTCCCATTTCTAGACCACCATGTTGCATGCTCTCGGGACGAGGATAAACTTCAGCATAACATATCACCTTAAGACATGTGGATAGACTGAGTAGGTGAATCAGATCCTAGAGGACATGCTTAGGATGTACGTTATAGATCACCAGTCTAGATGGGAGGAGTATCTTTACTTTGTGGAGTTTGCCTACAATAATAGCTTCCAGAGTTCGATAGGCAAGGCTAATTTTTAGGCACTATAGGGCAGAGAGTGTAAGACACCTCTTAATTGGAATAGGTTAGAGGTTAGGGTTTCTCTTGGGCCAGACTTATTGTAGGACATGGAGCAGCAGGTTGTTTTGATCAGATAGAGATTGCAGGAGGCGCATGACATGCAGAAGAAGTATGCGGACCAGCATAGGACATATTGTAGTTATGAGGTGGGCACGAAGGTGTTTCTTTATGTCAGACCACATAAGATCCCTATCTATTACATAAAAGGTTCTATGCTTGCCCATAGGTTTGTGTGTCCCTTTGAGATCTTGGAGCACATTGGTCCCTTGGCCTATCGCCTAGCATTGCCACCTAGCTTGTCTCGCGTGCATGATGTGTTTCACATTTCTGTGCTTAGGAAATATGTTTCTGATCCTTCTCACGTATTATATTGGGCTGCATTGCAAGTGTAAGATCAAGGGTAGATGATGGTGGATCCCATCCACATTATAGAGCACAAGACCCTGGGCCTTCGAGGCAGAGAGATTGACTAGGTTCGAGTTCAATGGGATAGGCATGATGAGACTATTGTTACTTGGGAGAATGTTACCTTACTATGAGATTAGTTTCCACACATGTTCCAGTGACTTCCAAGAGGAATTCGAGTCTAAGGGGAGGGGGATGTAGTGCCCACTTCCCTTCGACGCTCTTGATTTTGATTATGATACTATTGACTACTCTTATGGACATTGTTGTAGCTTTTGTTTTAGCTTGATACTAGATGCTAGAGATACTGGATGGTTGTTGATTTTTATTCATATACGATGCATTTGGATTATAAGAGATATGTTATATTTGATGTTGAGATGTTTTGGACATGGTTATATATATATGAGGTGCTCCAAGGGACCGATGTGCTCCAAGATCTCAAAGGGACACACAAACCTAGGTGCAAGCTTAGAACCTTTTCTGTAATAAATAGGGATCTTATGCGGTCTGACATAAAGAAACACCTTCGTGCCCACCTAATAACTATGATTTTTCCTATGCTAGTCTGCATATATATTTCTAGCTTATATCATCACGCACGCGAGACAAGCTAGGTGGCAACGCTAGACAATAGGCTGAGGGACCAATGTGCTCCAAGATCTCAAAGGGACACACAAACCTAGGGGCAAGCTTAGAACCTTTTCTGTAATAGATAGGGATCTTAAGCGGTCTGACATAAAGAAACACCTTCATGCCCACCTCATAACTATGATTTGTCCTATGCTGGTCCACATATATATTTCTGACATGTGATATCTTTTACCACACTATGTAGGCCTTGATAATTGAAATAATGTTGTGATCATTTTGACATGGAAGAAATGTAGAATAGAGATAAAATGTTAGAAATGGTAGATGATGATTTGTTATATATATAAATATATATCAATGATGTTATATTTAAATTTCATATGTATTTTGGATGATTTGATACGGCCGCGAGGCCGAAGGAGGTATATTGTTATTTTGTAGGTATATATATATTCACAACAAACATCGGGGGGATTGGAGACCAACCACATTGGAATTCTTGATGAATTCAACAAGGGTCACCATGGCAACATGTAATTGTGTGTGTTTGAAATTTGGTTAGGGGGAAATTGTGACCAAGGGGTCATGTGTTGTCTTTTATTTTAGTTCCTTTATTAATGTTAGTATGTGTTTCTTTTAGTGATGTAATTTACTTGTTTTATTTATTTAGAATTTTGATGTATTGTTTTCCCCTTTATCTTAATGGGTCTATGTGTCTCAATTAGAGTTAAATTAATCTATTCATAAACTAATTAAATATGTGACCAACATGAGATCAATTATTAGACTTGATGTGCTCTTTTATTTTGTGTTGTGTGTTGAATGCTTGAGATCGTGAGTATTGTACACTCTATCCTCCATGGAAAACTCGAATTTTACCTTTAGGGACAATTTTGAAGGCTTTTGGGACAAGTGAAACTTGTCCCACACCTCTTAAATTGATGTACCAACCCTACCTATGGGTTGGGCGGTCAAAATTAGATCCCATTAAGTGTTTTGGGGAGAGAAATAGGTAAAATGTTTATTGCACTTTCTTTCAAATATTTAATTTTATCCTTTGGGTGTGTGGGCTTAGTTTGTGTGTGCAAGCATCTTGTCATTCCTCTCACCCACCAATTTATGGTGCATTGGAGTTGAGGTTTGACTAAGTGAGGTGGTGTTGAGGATGAGTGATGTGGCATCCTTCATGGAGCCACCTCATCCTCCTCCCTCCTTTTTCTATCTATTGTTGCTCCTTTGCTTTTTTGGGGGTTGATCATTTTGGACTCTTAAATTTCTGGAGAGTTAGAAGATTTTTATTTGGAGTGCTTTTTGATTTTTGGAGTTTTGTGGATGCTTGCTTGGTTTTGGGGAGCTTAGAATTTCATTCTTGTGACAAGCTCTACTATGGAGAGGTAGGAGCTTTACCTTGCTTTTGTTATACTTTTATTTTGTGTTTATATGTTGTGTTGAGTGTTGTTTTTCCTTTGGAATGCTTTTTGGGTGTGGGTAGATTGCATAATTTTGGAGTAAGATTAGACTATGGGGAGTTTTCATAGAGGGAGGCATAAGAGTTTACCTTTTGTTGAGGGAGTTTGGGTTGGGTGCCCCACCTTGTATGAGGAATGCTTACATTTATTTTTGTTCTTGCTATGAGGGAGGAATAAGAGTTTCTAGGGGATTTGATATATACATTGGAGGCTTTAAGGTGGGCACCCATTCCCATTGGGAGGCATAAGTGGCATCCCCATAGGTCTTGCTATTTTGGCTTTCTTGATAAGTCTTGTTATACTATTGTTTTTTGTTATTCCTTTTGCTTGTGTTGTTTTTGTGTTTGAATGTGGATGGAATGGATTGTGAAACTATTTTATTAAGTATTGTGGAAGCTAGTTGTTGCCATGTGTTGAATCATCTTCCATTGTGATGTGGTTGGGGCTCAGGGGCCAATGAAGAGGATGGATTCTCCTCTTCATTGGATGTCTTGGTTAGGTGGAGAGTGTTGCCACTCCCCCCATTTTTTTGTGAATCAAACAATCTTTAAGGAGTCATTTTGCTTAGAGTTGTGGGGCTTGGAGTGTTGTTGGAGACCTTAAGAACTTATCCTTGTGAAGAACTTATTGTATTCCCACTTAGAGTGGAAGAACTTGTATTATTATAGTTTTCCTTTATTTACATTCTTTTATTATTTCCCACCTTGAGTGGATGAATTTGTAATAATCTTGTGTAGAAGAGTTTGCATTCAAATATTTGTATGTTGAAAAGAGAAAGAAGGCTTGTATTGAGTAAATTGTGAAATGGAAAAGAAAAAGTTACTTTCATTATGAAGTTGTAAAGTTGTAAATGAGAAAGAAGGAAAATTATAAGTTTTAAGAAGTTGAACTTGTATGCATAGTAATCTTGTATGGAAAATAAAGTTATTGTAGTAAATTTGAATGTATGTTTATTGTAGTGAAATGATAGAGAGAAAAATTTGAATATATATTGTATTTAGAAATGTTGATTGTTTTTTATAGAAAGAAAGTGAAAATGTAAAATAATAGATTAGGTACTCTTGCTCTTGAAATGGAAAGAAAAGTAGATGAACATAATAGAATGACTTTGTAAGAAAATGTATTTTCATTGGTTTAGATAGTTCCTTAAAATAAGTAAATTTTAACTAGGGAATGGACAAATAGATTAAAATTTCAAAAATGAAAACTTGAGATGCTAAGAAACAGACTCAGAATGCATTTTTAAACCCTTGGGTAATTTTTTTGTTTTTGGGTAAACCTCGAAATTAAGATTCTATTTTTTTGAAACAGGACCGCCACTCTGTGCAGAGCGAGGGTCCCGTAACCTCCACTTAGGCTAAGGAGGCGTTCTCAAAACCACCACTCAGTAGGGCAGTGGTCCGTGGTTTGTCACCCATGCAAGGTGGCGGTCCTAGGACCGCCAATCTACTTTGAGCGGCGGTTTCGTCACTTGCGAAATAACCTTATGGATCCGCACATGTGTGTAATTTTTAACTGGTTCCCTTTATTTTATATGATGAAAAAATTATGTATTAACTACCAACAACCAAAACAATGTGTAAAACCATTAGATTGAGCAATAAAACATACAAAGGGTGGATCTAAAACATCTCTTCTCATTTTATTCATGGGGTTAGGGTTTGCCCATAATTTAAAACCCAAATACAAATGGTTTGTAATAAAAGTAGATTGGGGAAAGAGATCCCTCCTAATCTTTGAACGAAATTGAAAACAATAAGAAACCTAAAATCTAAACCTTCTAAAGCTTGGTCCTTGTAGAGTCATCCATGATTTCTCCATTCTTGCTCCCATGGCCTTCTCCTCTCCAACCTGCATTTTCACAAAGGAAAAATTAGACCAAATGAGTAGAATAGAATAAAGGAAGAGTTTTATAGGAATGCTCTTGAAATTTTAGGGCTTGATTGTAACCTTAAGATCTTGTGGTTGAAATTGATTTGATCCAAGGGTGGAGGATCAAACCTACCTTTGCTAGGTGAAAATGAATTTTATTAATATTACTTTTAAAACCTTAGGGGTATGTGTAATTTGGGAATGGGGCCATTTTTATTACCTTAGATTGTCAAACCTTTGTTAGTCCTTATCAAACTTTAGTTAATAATAGAAAGGAATCTAAGTTATTAAGATAATGATTTTATATTAATGGTGTAAGAGATTAACCTTATTAGGATTTTATATTATTAAGGAGAAGAAAACATTTAATTAATAAAATTAATCCTCGTCACCTTCGTAGTGAATACTTGGTTAATGGACCTTAATGATGAGTTAGAAAGTATGTTAACCTTTTAACTAGACCTGGTTCTTAAACCATAGGGTTGAGTTTAGTGGTGTAAGTTAGTTGTTGTACCCTAGGGGATTAACGCTGTGTAAACTCTTTTACCTGTATCCTTAATCTTGTAATATAAAAAAATTAATCACAATTTTGGGATAAGTGTTTGGTGTTAGCGTGTTCGTAGAATGTCGTTTTGATGGGAGTTATATTTGGTATCAGAGCCGTGGGTTCAAAGCTTGGACCCTTGGGAACATTAGAAAACATGAGACATGAAATTTTAACCTAGTGCAAAATTGTTCTTCTAAATATAGAAAACCACACCATCTGATATTTGTATGATTATAGAAAGCATAGAAAACTGAAAAAAACCTAAAATGATGAACTAACTCTCGCCTTGGTCATTATAGGAGGTGCAGACCAGAAGAGGGGTATTTCCACATAGACCTAGGTATACCACCTCCAGATCAGGCTATAGTGGTCATTCTTCCATAGATTTTACATACGCTTCAAGACGTCAATGCCAATATATGTGGAGGGTCACTAGGAGGATGACCTACTAAGCAGGATACAGAGCCATTAGTTGAGGCTAGGGAATCTCCTCGATACAACAACGAGCATGGGGCGGTTCACTTCCACGTGGAGTCAGCCAGGGTAGAGTCACCTCATAGAGGGCATGGGGATAGGATTTCAGTGCACAGGGATAGGTCTCGGAGCCCTAGGCCTAAAGATGAGCATGCAGAGAGGCCTAGGGGTCACCAAACTACTGTTGCAGACCATATCAGGGAGATCCTGAAGCTATGGCCATCACATTATTCTTCAGATATAGAGCATTTTCAGGTAGAGGCCTAGTTAGTGAGCTTAAGAAGATGCTTCAAGCTCTTCCCTTGTACTAGAAACATGAAATCTCATATCGTGATCCATCTACTAAGGGATGGAGCAGGATTTTGGTGGAGTACCGAGGAGAAAAAGATCCATGTAAACTCAGACACAGTTACTTGTGAGCTATTTGAGGAGCATTTCAAGAGTAGGTAACTTCCCAAGAGGTTTATTTAGTAGTGGATAGATGAGTTTCATGATCTCCACTAGGCATCTATGATTGTAGCCAAGTACGAGAGTCGATTTCTAGACCTACTCCAGTATGTCGAATACATGTAGGATGAGCAGGTATGGATACATAGATTCATCCAGGGCTTGAATTTTGATTTGGGTGGTGCGGTATGCATTCACTACCCATAAACACTAGCAGAGGTCATGGAGAAGTGTTATATTACAGAGGAGACATAGGGGAAGATGTAGCAAGCTAGAGAGAGTTTGGATCTGTAATCAGCAGATGCAAGATAATAGATTTAGGGGGCCAGTTCCTCCTCCTCGTGGTAGACAGAGTACAATACAGTCTTCCTTTAGGCCACCTCAGCAGTAGCAGCAGAAGACCCGTCCACCTTATAGACCTCCTCAGATATTTGATGCACAGAGGTGGCAGAGTATGGGGCCTCCTCCTAAGGGTCCCATCAGGACACAGGGGGTACAAAGAGCTTAGTCAACAGGAGATCATTAGCAGAGACCTTAACAGTCCATGGCTAGGTTGCCAGGATCCACAACATAGACATCTAGAGTACCAGCTGGAGCTGCTTCACACTGGAGAGGACCCGGCAGCTGTTATGGTTGCGGTGTCACTAGACACCATTGGAGAGAGTGCCCACATAACCCTAGCAACAAGGGTAAGACATAGATCCTAGAGCTAACTATTGGAGATATGGGATGGAGCCATTGGATATATGATTCAATCAAGAACTACCAGGTTACCATTGGATGTTTTTCCTAGGGAGCTATCGGGGTTACCTCCCTCACGTGAGATAGACTTTCACATAGATCTAGTTCCAGGTGCATAGCCTATCTTATGAGAACCCTATCAAATGACTACCCTTGAGCTATATGAGCTCAAGTTACAGCTTGAGGGCCTTCTGGAGAAAGGCCTAATCCATCCCAGTGTATCCCCTTGGGGTGCACCAGTGATCTTTGTGAAGAATAAGGACGGATCTTTGCGGTTGTGTATTGATTACCGCCAGCTGAACAAAGTAATGATCAAGAAAAATTCATTCCTAAAAGATGGGTTCACGACAAAGTTGCTAAACATACTGACTATGACGGTAAATTAAAATTAGGGGTTTTATTTACCTAAAATCAGAGGTTCCATCGAGTGTAAAGTTTATGTTCATTCTACGATTTCAATTTCTTCTATGGTAAGAAGGATCATGCAAGGAAGGTAGATATGTGCAAGTTTTAAACTAGGGTCAATTGATTTATTTAAATTTATTTATTACATTTTTAAGGAAAGGAACACAACACCAATTATTTAATCAACAATTTCACAGTGGAAGTGCACTACAAAATATTAATTTCAATTTTTTTTGACACATTTAACCAACATTTACAATACAATACTAGAATCAAAAGACACCCATGTTCAAATTAATGTTTCCCCTTAAACACTAGTATTTTACAAATATTACAAAACTCCATTAATAACCCTTTCAATACTTCAAAAATTAAAACTATCCTCTACAATATCGCTTAACATATATATCCAATTCTCTTTTTACCATACATAAATTATGAATGAAAATTAAACCTATGATTAAATGCACATTTTCCAAGGTATCCCTAAAACTAGCATCTCATACATATTAGAAAATTTTAAATATAATTTTTTTTAACATGGAACTACATTATACATATATACATTTTACAATGACCTATAAAAATTACAATAATAAACACTTAATTACACAACGCCTTTTTGCCATCTTTCTTACATCCTGCAAAACCATGTGAGCATGAAATCAACAATAAATCGCTGGCATGGTATCCACCCTAATCTAACATAATTAACATCTTTAGTTTCTCATTTACATAATAACATTAATAATTTGCATTCGAAAGGAGAGGGTTAGAGCCACATTTATTTCATTTTAGTTCACTTCATTTCTTAACCAAGGAGAGAGAAAGAAATAGGAAAAAGAGAGAAACACTATTTTTCCAAAAGATCAATTTCACACAAGTCACACAGTAGAGTTTCAAACAGTTATTTACAAGTTTCAAAAAGTTTTCACATTGGTTTGGTAACCCAATGGGGGGTCCTACTACTTCCTTTTTACATTTTCCTGTTGGTTGTCAAAAATTCTCATTTTAGCCTTGAAGGCTAAAAAACTGCTTTCAATTGTTGTCTTATGATGAGAAAACACACCATGGGTAAATTTCTACATGTCCTCCTATACACCAAGAACTCACAAGAATTGATGTAATTCAAAACTGGAAAATGGTTTGTGATGGACGGCCATTTTTCTGAGGCCATCGATTGTAATTGGTCCAATTTGACCTAGTCAAAACTATGATTGAAGGCCGACAAAATGACCTTGCCAAACTTTCTAGAAGAATTTTTTTTCCCAAACTGATGGTTCTAGGAAATTGTCTATTGGAAGTAGTAGAGGTTTGTGAAGGTGGACAAGAATTGTGTTGTCCAGGATTAAAACAAAAAACCGATATGAAACCCAACTTTTCAATTTTAGCAACTTCCTACTGCTACTGAAATGGTGTACTATGGCTCCTAAAAGGGCGTCAAAAATATCACAGATGATCATTCGAGGTTGATTCAAGAATTGAATTGAATCCTCACATAAGAAGGTACATGAAGGAATTTTAACAACTCCTTTTTGGAGTTACAAAAGTTATTTTGTAAGTCTCTAAAATCGTGATTTATCTACTTTAACAAGGGAATGGTCAACATATTTACAGGGAAGTCAACTTCAACTTGTCAATAAAAAGGGGTACTGTAGCAATATAGTTTGGTCGGGAAGTTTGTTAGACCATCTCAAAAATGAGGGTTTGAGTTCAAGTTTTCCCCACAAGGAATATTTGGATTGCATAAGTTACGATATGACTTCTTATTGGTTTAAAAACACGATTATTTAAACTATTAGAGCTATGATAATTCCTACAGTTCAAAATTTTATCTTATTGCAAATGAAAAACTAAATGCCAATAATTATGAAAGATAAGGAGAGATGAACCATGCCTAGAGGAATGAAGGGTATTCAGTTCAACATCTCACTTCGGTATTTCGTCAACCAGTTCATGAGAATTGAGCTAACCTCCACGACGACACACATATCTTCCCAATCACTAGAAATTTTGCATCAGAATATGTTTCCCATTATGTTTTGTTGATTTTCTACGGAATGCTCAAGGCTCCATACTAGACACAAGCTGGAGAATGTTGGAAAAGTTTTATGGATCTTGGAAACAAATTTTTCATTGACGTTTCCTTAGAATTTTCTATATCCTTTTAACACCTCTAAACACTCCTATGAATTTGTGAAGGTTAATAATATTTGTTATAGATTACTTATTTCCATACCCACCTATATGTGGATTCCATTTTCTCTAAATTTACAACTTTCCCTACACATTTATTTCAATAAAAGGAATTTTTTGACTAATTGTGTTGCTTACATAGAAGGGTTTCATTTATTCTGATATCGGTTTAATTGTCCATGTTGTAGATCATTATATGCTACACCATTTGCATTCATTTTTGCATACATGCCTAACTGAGCATTTGTAACTACAACATTTGACAGATTCATATTTGGATTAAGATTTGATTTACTGTCCATACCTTATTGTTAAATCTCAACACACCGTCTCTTATTTTCCATTTTTGTGCATCTAATCGAAACATTTTAACAAATAGTTCATTTTCCTTTTCTATTATCCCATGTCTCTTGAAAATGAATTCATTGGAGAGGATGACACAACTACCATTTCCACAAGCACCCAAAAAACAAAACCAAGCCATCACCACAAGCCAATTTTTTTATAAAAAAAAGTAAACATTTTGTAAATACCTTGCAAATCGAAACATTCCATGAGGCCACTTCTCTTCCAATATCAACTGAAATCATTTCACAAGGAGGTGTATCAGATTAATTTTCCATATAGTCTCTATTTCCTTTGCTAGGTCACTCTCGGTGGTTCACCCACTCCTTTCATGGGATTAAAAATTTCAATCCCCAACACATATATCTCGGTGAAAATCATAGGAAATGGAAACTCATGAACAGGCTTGACTAGGTATAGATATGAGAGGCTCAAAGAAGTATCTCTCCAATGCAAAAGCAACAAGAACACCACATAGAGTTGAGGGAAATACCATGGGAGATTGCTTGAAATCATAAAAACCATAACCATAATTAAAAAAAGGATTCACAGTGCCAACAATGTGTGTGACATTTGTGGAAATAGAGCTTAAAGTGCATTAATAGAGATAACCATGGAATGTTTGCAAGGTCTTCCTCTAAATCCATTTCTTCAGAAAAACCTAAATTAAAATATTTATTATGCTTTGATGGATGTCCATACTCTTCCTAGAGATTGTGTTTTGGCATAGGCTGAGAGTACCCAGACAATGTAAACCGATCTATTTGGAGACATGTTTGTTGCATAAATGAAACAATGTTCTTACCTCATGAGGAAACCCATGCCTTCTAAATTGTCATCGCTACAACTGTCCAAATATTGCAAAATTTACAATTTTAACACAGTTTGAGTGGTGTTATTACATCTGGGTCTCAATAAATTTTTTTCCTTATTATGCAACAAAAAACTGACAAGTCAGGAAAATCCTTTAGGGTGGCCATGCCTTGTCAGGCCTCTGTCACACACCACCACCCACTCCTGCCATCATTAAAACTCCAACTGCCCCCTCACCGCCAATTCCCATTATCCTATCTTTTATTATTATTATTTTTTTAATGTGCCACTACATACCTCATAATCCGAAAGTGATTTTTAGACTTTGGTCCCACATGCACAAGAATTTTAAAATCTTCCTAACTAATATCTATAAGTACAATCCTAAGTGCATCCCTTCAAACAATAATTTTTTCTCCCTTAGCATAAATTATGCCATTTTAGGATAGTGAGATCTCTTCCAATGTTTTTGAGTTAGTTTCTCCACCATTGCACTATTCTGTTGAGCTTTGAGTAAATAAGAGGAACCATATGGTCTTGTAGCCATTAATGGTGAGTTTTCACTCTCAAATACCTTGAGAAACAACCAACACATTAGATTGCTTAGAATCTAAATTAGGTTCACATTCATTGAACTTTCATCAAGTAGATAGATATTTATATATGTTAGGGTTTGAATGTTTCTTTCAATTTTTTATATGCATGCAAACAGATCTTTTTTTGTTTATTTGTAATATTATGGTCCATAGACGAGTTAGCAAAGCTTTGAGGTTCTTTAGCCTCATTCCATAGCTTTTGCAACTCTTCCTTGTTCACACATGGAGAAGTTTCCTCTTTAGAATTTTTGGAACATGGAAAATCAAGCATGCTCAAATCATACTATGATTATCTCATAGATGAGGGAGCATGTAGTTATTTCAATGTAGTTCTAGAGAAAGCACATGTATTAGATTCATGTGTGTAATAGAGGTAAAACTACAAGGGCCTTTCCCTAACATCTCAAAACCCTATTTTTCTATCATCAATATCATGAAAATGGATTCAGTAAAGTTTAATATAAATTCAAAGATTTTATGGGATTATTTCAACTCAACTATACACTAACAACACTCAATAATTGCACACACTATTTCACGCCTTAATTTCACTTCTTGAGTAATAACACCTATTTATTTTTCACATAGATAAAAATGTTAATAAAAAATTAATGTTATCAAAATTATAGGTAAATGGTATAAGTTTCAAAAAAACTTTTCCTACGATTTGAGGTCCCACATTGGAATGCTAGCTCTATCTCCATACAATTTAAGTGTCATATCAAATAAAACCCATTAAATTTAAATAAAATGCGTTCTTTCAATCTATCTAGCACATTCTCTAGAAGCTTCCCCTTACATCTTTATGAGACTATTAATATCCAAAATGTGTCTTTTCATCCTGTTTTCTATCATTTCATCTATTTTCCTGTTACTATGCATTAGACCGTTGTTAAAAGGTTATTAAGAGAGTGTCTATCAATTATTAACCCTTTTGATAAAATACACAACAAGGCTAAATTTGACATCGATTTACAATTTTTTGATATTTTTAGAAATATTTTTTTTTTCACATATTTCAAATCATATTTTATTTTAATTTGTGTCTTTATTAGAAATCACATACAAATAGGGAAATAAATATTTCAATGGGGATGTGATGAAGATGTTAAACTTTTAGGGAGAGAAAAAATTTAGGAGGAAGAGGTGGTGAGTAAGGGGTTCGAGGGAGGAGAAGTGCATGGGTGGGGGAAATGTGGGGGGAAAAAATGATAAACTCTTCATTGTAAAAAAAATGAAAATGAACAAAAATCCAATTTTGTCAATCGTTTGAAGGAGGAAAGAGGTGTATTCCACATGTCATTGAGGTAACGTACTATGAATTTTTTTATTAGATTAAGGAAAGGCATGGTCAATCAATAATGTGTGTTCTATGTCGATAGGTGGGCAATATGGCCATACTTGAGATTCTACTTCACCACTTTATGTAGATAGGGAAACTTACATACGTTCGAGTTCAAGCACTTAACTTTACATATTTACATATGTTAGATACAATCTTTTCATTTAGGTTTCCTTATGTCACACACTTCATGCACATTTGTGATCAAGTTTTCTTTTAAGTGACCGGAGTTTCCCTCATTAATTGACCTAATGACATCATCTATTAATTACCATTAACACAATACATCAAACTTCCATTTCCCCATCACATTCAAGGTACAACCATCGATACTCCTAGTTGGAAACACTTATCAATATAATTAATGTTTGAGTCATTGGGAAAATGGTTTTTTTTTACTCATAGGCCATCCCTTTATTCTATAACTCATTGAAGGTTACAAATAACGAATGTTTCAACTTGGATTATAATTCATGAGATCAATTTAAAGATTACAATTTGTTTGTGAGCCAACAAATATGAATGTATAGATGTCACTAGAGGAAAATTTAAATAGATGTCAAATCCTATAATGATGCATGGGGATGTATGTACCCTATATGCTTATAACGTTTATAAAATTAAAATATATCCATTTGGAGTGTCAATGAAAGTAGATTTTAACCACCACACATGCATATAGACAAAAAGTGAGTGAGTCAAGGAAAGATGCAAAGTTGGGTGATCCCGTCTGTGGTTTGAGGAGCTATTGAATACGATTACTTTTTAATTGTAATACTCAATACAAGATCTGTGATGTATTTCGTTATTGATCTCCAAGGATCCATAATATAAATATTGATGCCCATTTATCCCTAAACCAAATTCAAAAGCAATACTAATTGACATTGAGGGATTGAATTGAAATTAATGAAAGTGTAATGTTTGATGTGATCATGATGTTAAGTGAATTACATGAGAGACACAAGGAATATTTTATTAATGATTTTTAATATAATAATTTGGGTTATTTATCATGGTGATATGTACCCATTTGAGATTTATTAGTTTATTCGTGGTGGCGTGGGTCGTGAATTAGGAAGGAAAAGATGTAATGTCAGCATGTCCCTCTACAAATTGAAATGAAGATGCAAACATTGGAAAATTCATCTTAAGTCTGAGTGGTAGCAATATGAAAAATGTTACATTGGGAGGCTCATTGTCATCGTCTATCACCATCAACAAACATGTCAAAATAATATTATTTTATGCACAATTTTCCTCTTTAGAATTTGTGAAACATGGAAAATTAATCTTTCCAAAACCATATGCTATGATTATCTCAGAGATGAGGCACCATGTAGTGATGTCAATGTAGTGCTAAAAAAACACACATGGGAGATTCATGTGCGCAATAGAGGGAAAAATACAAGAAAATTTTCCCAACCTCTGAAATCCTCATTTTGTGTGTCATCAATCTCATAAAATCAGACTCATTTAAAGTTGATATTAATTCTATGTTATGGGAAGATTTCAAAGTAATTATGCACCAACTACACTCTACCATTACAAACACTATAACACGCATGGGTTTCACTAGTTGAGTTACAACACCTATTGTTTTTTTGCATAAGTTAAAATGTTGATAAAAATTCATGTTATCAAAATTATAGGTAAATGGTATAATTTGGGAAAACAAAATTGTACGATTTGAGGTCTCACATTAGATTGCTAGCTCCATGTCATTTTATTTTGATATAAAATCAAACCCTTAAAATTCAAAGCCCCATATCGAAATGAAAATTGATACCATGAATAGTTAAAGTTATAATGAATTTAATTTTGTCATTTATTGTTAGAATTAAGAATGATATTGTACAAGTTGGGAAAAATAACAACAAAGATATGAGCTTTAACGAAATAAGAAAATAATACGAACAATGTTGGATGGTGTATTAAGACCATGGAAATTACAAAATTTCAACAAGAGAATTGGCTTTATTATTAAAAATTTTAAATGATAAGAGCCTACGTCTAGAGTTATCACCAAATTACATTTCCTAAAGGATTTATGCTTGGAACCCGATTTCACCTTCCACTAAGTTATACAAATAATATGTGGTTCACATGTGACTTACTGGTAAAAAGAAGAGGATCAACTACTTTCCCCCTATCATTGTCCCTTCCTCTTAATTTTCCTCTATCTATTCCCTTCTTCATCACTTCACTTCCTCCTACACTATTTCTCCTTTGGTCCTCCTTATCGAAATATCCATTGTAGCACTCGAGTGTGATTGGGTATTGTTGTCCACTCAAAATTCCCCGCTCTGATAAGAGTAAAATTTCAAAATTTTGAGTCTTAAGTGTTTTTCTCTGAGGTGCCTAAGTCGTGAAATCAAAAAAAATTTTCGGGCCTGTCGAAACTTTTTTAAATGATAAAGTGTCTTCTGTTCTCCGATACGTCTATTTGTCCCATTTTCAGGCCTGTAGTTTTTGTCACCAAGTGCCCCAAAGCCAAAAATACTGTTCCATTTCGGCCGAATCATCGTTCCCGCGTACTTCGCACTTTCCTGTCCCGAATGTCCCAAGTAAAAAGTGCGAGTCGTTCCATTTAACCGCGTACTTGGACTTTTCGTCCCAAATGTCCCAAGTTAGAATGGACCTGTTGTTCCATTTTCGGCTGATTCGCTCGATTTTGTCCCAACTGTCCCGAGTTCCAAATTGCTCTCTGTTCCATTTTCGGCCAGTTCACCCGGACCGCGTCCTTTGCGCAATTTTGTCCTAACTGCCCCATTTAAAAAAGTGCGAGCTTTTCCTATTTCGGCCAAGCCGGTCGAGTCGCGTACTTCGGAACTTTTTTGTCCCGAATGTCCCAAGTCCAAACGGGCCCGTTGTTCCAATTTCGGCCGAAACACCCGAATCGCGTACCTCACACATTTTCGTCCCATTTGTCCCAAATACATTTGTGCGTCTTCTCCCTGTTTCACCTGAACCGGCCGAGCCGCGTGTTTCGCGCATTCACGTCTCACCTGTCCCAAGCATACCAAGTGTCATTCACACTTAGTTTTTCCCGCTCGACCCGAATATGCTGTTTTTCAAAAAATGAATTTACGTTGCGGCTCTGATGCTATCAATCCGAAGATCAAATTTCAAGAAGCAGTTACGAAGGACGAAACTTCCAAGACATCGGTTACATCAGTTTTCAAGGATATCCATTGACATCTTCAAGATGAAACGTCTGGTGTGTCCCTCGTGGCAAAGACGTGGCTGAGACGTGGAGGAAAACTCAAGCGGCGGTTTCTGAAGACAGTGGGTCCTTCTCAGAACTGGACACCTGTCTCCTTCTCCTTTCTTTTCTCTTCTTCCCTTTCTTTTCGTATTCCTTGTAATTAGTTAAGGCATTGCATTTGGCGGTACTTAACTATGCTCTAGTTAAAAGAAACGGTTACGAAGAGTAACTGACTTGTAATCTATATAATGGCCTTTCCACGCCATTTTACGAGAGGAGGAAGAACTTGGATATTTGCTGAAAGTGTAAATAGATCTTAAAGAAATCAATACAAAAGGGCTTTCCGTTCTTTGTCTATCTGATTCTTGTTGTCTCTGTGTTCTCCTTTAATATTGTGAAGATCATTTTGTTCCTAACTCGTTTAGTCTCTCTGATTGCATACTGTTCAGTTTTGCAAATACAGTGATCTTGTACAACCAAGAAGGAACTTTGTGTCCTTGATTAACAAATCTGAAGAAGGTTATTTATGGAACTTTGTGTCCTTAAAATTTAATCTCATTCAACCAACGCAAATGATCTTGTCATAAAATCCTTTGAAGCTTCGCATACACAAAGAATTATTCTGCCATCTGTAATTCCGAATGTTGCTATTCTGCCCGTCTTCTAATTCCCTTTTTTCAGCCCTTGTGTAACTGATAATCCTCGTAAAAGAACACTTTCGTAATATCCAAGTTCGACCATAAAATAATGTTCTGTACTTTTGTAAATAAGTTTGTTTCAGAATAAGGGAACCTCTCCCATTAAAGAGGAGGGACTTCTTGTCCCCTGACTGTTGTTCTTCTAAAAAGTCCTATTTGAAAACCAACAGGTTTGAAAATGCAAATTGTAATAAAATGTAATTTAAATAAATTTATAAATATTTAATATCTACAAACATGAAAAATATTTAAATGGACATCAAATTTAAAGTGAAAACAACAACATATGCTAACAAAAGGGATAAAAACTAGAAATTTTAGCAAAAGTGTGTAACGGATACACTAATAGGAAGCACCCAATGATGGATGGACATTAGTGTTGTTACATTGCATTAATAAAATGGGGGAGCATTATTTTTTTTTATCTTTCATTTTCAAGTGAAATATGTATATTGAAAAAGGAAAAAACTACATAAAGGTCGTATCATCATAGAATGTGTGGAAAAAAGTAACATGGATTTAACAAGTTATAAACAAATGAAATATATTGTCTAAAAATAATACCTGCTGATTTTGGGAGCTATAAAAGTGTGACAATATTGTTCACAATTTTTTTTATGTTGGGCATGCAAAAGTTCATTACCTTAAATGTACAATGTAATTTAAATGTCCAGCAACTTAAAATAAGTAATTTTTACTGTATAATTCCTTCCTTTAAATCATTACATACATCATTAAAAATAAATCAATTGAAAGTAGACATCGTAAATTCAACCATTTGGAGGGCGCTGCATTGATCCTCTATTACTATTTACAACTTCCAGTAAAACACATGCAATACAGTGCTAGTATACAACCAACTGAAATAAACTTCCTAAATCAATCCTATAAATATTTGAATATGAAATAAGAAAATCAAATTGCTAGATATGAAATAATATTATTAAAATAATTGGAAAAGATAAAGGTATTGTTGGTAATTAGAAATCATACGAAATCATATATTGTGTTGTTACAGGAGAAACTCCTTTTTCGCTATTTTCTTCAAATAATGAAATGATTTTAAAAATTTCTAATTATTTCTATGAAGACAATATTTTGTAGTTTTAAAGAGCTAAAATATGCATGCTATATTAAATCCTAATGTCCAAGAAGTAATTAGTTTAAATAACTTGTATGCTAAATGAATTCCCAATTAGGAGTTTTGCAGTGTTGGAATCCCTACACAAGTACACAAAGGCCAAATGTTTCTCATAAAATTCATTATACTCTGAATAGGGATGATCAAGTATGGAATATAAATAATGAAAGTGAATCCAATTTGAAGGATATTATTGTCATGTGTATATCGTTAAATATATTTGTGTAATGGTGGATAAAATTTGAGAAATCAAGATAAATGTGTGCTCCTAAGGAAAAAATAAATGGTGAAGAGGTTATCCTAAACATGATCTAAAATAGATCTATATAGTCATAATTTCCCTTTTATATTCATTACTTATAAAAGAGAATTTTTTTATAATTGTGTATATTCCACACTAAAGAGAGAATGCATATGCCAAATAGGTTATATCCTAAGGATGGCCTCATACATAATGAAAGTCAACTCTTTATTATAGGTCCATGCTGAGATTAAAGCGTGACAAAAAGGTATTTATATATGGTAAATTTATTTGAGTAACAATTGTACTTAAAAAATAAAAAACCATGAGGATTTTGAATGCATTTAACATTTATAAACACAAAATTTCAAGATTTATAACAACAATTGTTGAATCAATATTTTCATTGATGTGATTTTCTTCAAAAATTTCACACCTTAAATCGTTATTATTGCATGATCTAAGTAGAATGGAACCTCTCAAATAATGAAAAAACATTCAAATTGAAAATTTAAAGCACCACTTAAACCTTTGAAAGGAGAAGGCATTTTATTTCAACATCATCTTTGTTATGTTTTGTGGAGCCTATTTGCATGTTAGAATGTGGTACACCTTCTATGTGTTACACTCGGGTATTTTTACGGCGGTCCCGCTCACCGGTGAGTAGGTCAGGGGGGTTTGGGGGTGAAGCCCCCGAAGCAAATTTTCATGGGTGGTTTATTAACCCATGGGTAATGAGTAACCGTTATGGGCTGTTTTTGGGCCCATGGTTTTTTCAGTCTTTTGCCCATTGTTTTCATATCCATAGTTTTTGCCTTTGGTTTTTGATACCCACGGTTTTGTATCAAACTGCTTAAGAAGTTGTCTATTTATATGGTCTTATGCATATGATAGATGTACAAGTAAATGTATTGCAGATGTGTTTTGAATTTGGGTGTGAATTCTGTAGAGTTTGTTGAGCATAGCTCCAAACGGATCTGGGTATTGTATTGAGAGAGTGGAGGCTTGTAATAAAATCTAAGCAAGTGATTCTTGGTGGACGTAGCCCAAATTGGGGTGAACCACGTTAAATCTTGTCTCTCTGTGTTGTGTTATTTATTCTATACTTTTATTTGAGATCTGTAATATTTTCTGCATATTAGTTTCTACTGTTGCAATTCTGTAAGGAATTATCCCACATATTTTATCTCTTATTTCCTAACAATTGGTATCAAAGCCTGGTTTGGTTTGCTGAAGTATTGAATCACAGGGAAAGTTTTATCTTGAGTGGGAGCTATGGAAAATGATGGAAGATCTAGGGTTGATAAATTCAACGAGCAGAATGTTAGTCTTTGGAAGATGCAGATGGAAGATTACCTTTATCAAAAGGATCTTTATACTTCGTTATTTGAGAAGGTGAACAAACCCTCGAGTATGACAGATGCAGAATGGGATTTGCTGGATAAGAAGGCACTTGGGACAATCCGGCTGTGTCTTGCATCTTCGGTATTATTTAATGTTTCAAAGGAAAAGACTACAAAAGATCTAATGGATGCATTAGGGAAGTTGTATGAAAAACCCTTTGCCTCTAACAAGATATTTTTAATGAAAAAGTTGTTTAATATGAAGATGTCTAAGAATAGTTTAGTAGCAGATCATTTAAATGATTTCAATACGGTTGTCAATATGATAGCTTTGGTTACAATAGAATTTGATGAAGAAGTTAGGGATTTATTAATTCTGTGCTCTTTACCTGAGAGTTGGAATAGCTTGGTAATGGCGGTAAGTAACTCGGTTCCAGCTAACTCGAAGTTGAAGTTTGAGGATGTTGTAGGGGTGATTCTAAGCAAGGAAATGTGAAGAAAAAGCTCTGGGGAATCTTTGACTTCAGGGAATGCTTTGACAGTGGAAACTAGAGGGAGACAGAAGAATAGAGGAATCCATGGAAAATCAAAAGATCGGGCAAGGTCAAAATCCAAGAACAAGATTGTATGTTGGAATTGTGGAAAGCTTGGGCATGCAAAGAAGGACTGTTGGGAACTTCGGGATAAGAAGAAACAACAGGAAGAAAACAAGGAGGAAAATGTGGCAATGGGTAATGTATGTCAGGATGCTTTGATTCTTTCTTTGTACAATATTACTGAATCTTGGGTTTTAGATTTAGGGGCTTCTTTCCATGCTTCTCCACATAGGCATTATTTTGTTGATTATGTTCAAGGAGATTTTGGGCATGTTTTTCTTGGTGATGATGAGCCTTGCAACATAGTTGGAAAAGGTTTTGTTTAGGTTAAGATGCAGAATGGGAATACTTGGCTATTGAAGGATGTCAGACATGTGCCTACATTAAGATGAAATTTGATATCGGCATGGCAATTGGGAAGTGATGGTTTTACTGTGATATTTACAGTAGACTCTTGGAAGGTTACCAAGGGTGCTCTTATGGTGGCAAGAGGTAAGAAGGTTGGAACCTTGTATTTAACCACTGATAGTACTAATGATTGTAATCTTGTTGCTTCAGATGCAGATACAACATTATAACACTATAGGCTCAGTCATATGAGCCATAAGGGCATGAACATCATAAAGAAGAATTTACCTAGATATACAGAAACAGGTTTGGATTTCTGTGAGAACTGCATATGTGGGAAACAGAAGCGAGTAAGGTTTCTTAAGGTTGGACCTACAAAGAAAGACAGTAAGTTAGAGCTGGTGCATTTTGATGTGTGGGGGCCAGCTCAAGTATCATCTCTTGGGGGTTCAAGTTATTATGTTACTTTTATTGATGATGCAACAAGGAAAGTTTGGGTTTATTGTATTAGAAACAAATCTGATGTATTTGACACTTTTGTTAAATGGAAAGCCTTGGTAGAAAATGAAATAGGTCTTAAGCTAAAATGTCTCAGGTCAAATAATGGAGGGGAGTATTGCAGCAATGAATTTAATGATTATTGTTCTAAGAATGGAATCTGCAGGCAAAAGATGGTTCCAGGAACTCCGCAGCAGAATGGGGTATCAGAAAGGATGAACAGAACAATAATGGAACGTGCTAGGAGCATGAGGTTACATGCAGGATTGCCTCTTTCTTTTTGGGCAGAAGCGGTGAGCACAGCTGTGTACTTGATAAATAGAGGACCCTCAAGTGTCTTAGATAGAGGCATACCTGAGGAGGCTTGGTATGGTAAGAAAGTTGATTATTCATTTCTTAGAGTCTTTGGATGTGAGGTGTTTGTTCATATAGACAAGGATGATAGGACCAAGCTAGAGGCTAAATCAGAAAAATATACTTTCATTGGTTATAGTGGTGATGACTTTGGATTTAAATGTTGGAGTATTAAGGACAAGAAAATCATTCGGTCTAGGGATGTGGTCTTTAATGAGAAAGTCATGTATAAGAAACAATTGCAGGAAAATAGGGAAGAATCCAAGAAAGAATATGCAGCCATAGAGGATCTTCCAGATGGAAAAGTGACACATGAATCAGTTTAGGAACCTCCTCAACAGGAACCGCAAACTCCTATATTGAGGATGTCTTCTAGGGTAAGAAGAGAACCTGAACGTTTTTCTCCTTCTCTTTATTATTTATTACTCACTGATAGTGGAGAGCCAGAGAGCTTTGATGAAGCAATGCATGTAGATGCCAAGAAGAAGTGGGAACAAGCCATGGATGAGGAGCATCAGGCTCTCATGGAGAACCAAACATGGGATTTGGTGAAGCTACCCGAAGGCAAAAGAGCATTACAGAACAAGTGGGTGTTCAGCGCCAAAGATGAAGAAGGAGGAAAGAAAAGATATAAGGCCTAGTTGGTGGTCAAGGGGTTTGCACAGAAACAAGGTATAGATTTTGATCAGATTTTTTCTCCTGTAGTAAAAGTGACTTCTACTAGAACTGTTCTAGGAATAGTTGCAGTAGAAGACCTGCACTTAGAACAGCTTGATGTAAAGACTGCATTTGTCCATGGTGATTTGGAGGAGGAACTATATATGCAGCAACCAGAGGGCTATGAGGTCAAAGGTAAAGAGGAGATGGTTTGCAAATTGAAGAAAATCTTGTATGGCCTGAAACAAGCTCCACGTCAATGGTATAAGAAGTTTGATAGCTTCATGATGGAGCAAGGTTATATCAGATGCCATTCTAACCATTGTGTGTATACAAAGAAATTTGAGGATGGAAGTTATATTATCCTGTGTTTGTATGTTGATGACATGCTGGTTGCAGGTAAAAACAAGCAGGAAATAAAAGTACTCAAGAAGCAGCTAAGTGAATCCTTTGCTATGAAGGATTTGGGTGCAGCCAAACAAATCCTTGGTATGAGGATATCTCGGGATAGGAAGGAATGGAAGCTGAATTTATCTCAGGGAGAGTACATTAAGAAGGTCTTGGAGAGGTTTAATATGCAGGATGCTAAACCGGTTGGGACTCCTTTGGCAAGCCACTTCAAGTTATCAAAGGAGCAGTGTCCCAAGACAGAGCAGGAAAGAAACCAGATGTCAAAGGTACCTCACTCATCAGCAGTTGGTAGTTTGATGTATGCTATGGTGTGCACTAGGCCTGATATTACCCATGCAGTGGGAGCTGTGAGTAGATTTATGAGTGATCCAGGTAAAGAGCATTGGCAAGCAGTATAGTGGATCCTTTGGTATTTGAGAGGGACCATGGGGATAGTTTTGTGCTACAGTGGATCAGACACCACTTTATGTGGTTATGTAGATTTAGACATGGTTGGAGATGTAGACAGCAGGAGGAGCACAACAGGTTATATTTACACTGTAGGTGGGACAACAGTGAGCTGGATTTCACGACTACAGAAGCTGGTGGCTTTGTAGACCACAGAGGCTGAGTATGTTGCTACCACAGAGGCAAGAAAAGAGATGATTTGGCTACAACAATTTCTTGAGGAGTTGGGGCATAAGCAAGAGGAATGTAAGCTATATAGTGATAGTCAGAGTGCTATACACCTAGCTATGAATTCTGCTTTCCACTCTAGGAAGAAGCATATACAGTTGAGATATCACTTCATCAGGACATCTTTGGAGGAATATAAGTTGAAGTTGGAGAAGATTCATACCAATCAGAATCCTGCAGACATGATGACCAAGGTGGTCATAAGGGATAAACTAAAGCTATGTTCAACTTTGGTTGGCCTTCACAGATGACAGTGAAGGGTTGAGAAGCTTGCTTAGTGGAAATTAGTCTCCAAGTCGGAGATTGTTATGTTTTGTGGAGCCTATTTGCATGTTAGAATGTGGTACACCTTCTATGTGTTACACTCGGGTATTTTTACGGCGGTCCCACTTGCCGGTGAGTGGGTTAGAGGGTTTGGGGGGCGAAGCCCTCGAAGAAAATTTTCATGGGTGGTTTATTAAACCATGGGTAATGGGTAACCATTGTGGGCTGTTTTTGGGCCCATGGTTTTTTCGGTCTTTTGCCCATTGTTTTCATACCCACAGTTTTTTCCCTTGGTTTTTGATACCCACGGTTTTGTATCAAACTTCTTAAGAATTTGTCAATTTATATGGTCTTATGCATATGATAGATGTACAAGTAAATGTATTGCAGATGTGTTTTGAATTCGGGTGTGAATTCTGTAGAGTTTGTTGAGCATAGCTCCAAACGGATCTGGGTATTGTATTGAGAGAGTGGAGGCTTGTAATAAAATCTGAGCAAGTGATTCTTGGTGGACGTAGCCCAAATTGGGTGAACCACGTTAAATCTTGTCTCTCTGTGTCGTGTTATTTGTTCTGCACTTTTATTTGAGATCTGTAGTATTTTCTGCATATTAGTTTCTATTGTTGCGATTCTATAAGGGATTATTCCGTATATTTTATTTCTTATTTCCTAACAATCTCAATACTAAGAAAAAATCCATGACATCAACTAAAGAATGGGGAAAAGGAGATGTGTCAAGGATAGAGTAATTTGTTTTTGTTGCACTTCCTTAGTTTAAGGCACTTCATAATTTTTTATAAAAATGGAAAGTATAAATTTTACAAACAAAATTTTTTATGAAAGGAATTTTGCAGTGATAAATTTTATACTAGTGGGAAAGTATATCGTGAATGACCAAACCACATGGCCAAATTATATAGTTTTTATGTATTTGTAAATGAAAATCATGGCAACAATGTAACTCCATGAGGGGAGGAGAAAAATGTCAAGAAAAGGTGCATTACATAAAGCAAGGAAAGTGCATGCAAAATGTAATATGAATACCAATAATTACTAATTCCAATTTCAGCATGGAAAACTAAAACATAAGGGCAACAATATCATATCTGAACAATCGAATATGTAAATAGTATAGAGTGAATTTAAGAATTTAATATTTTTTGTTTTTGTTGGATAAACATGCTGTATAATTGGGAGGAGTTAATGAAAATTTTATTTTTGACCATCTATTTTTATTTATGTATGTTGGAGTGATTTTAAGGGATCTGCAAGAATGAAAATACCATTAATGATGTGCCCAAACTAAAGGAGCAAGACAAAAGAGAGTTGGGAAAATATTTTAAAGTACCAAAACTATAATAGTTTTTATGACTATGAAAAGACAGTGATAGAATTTCAAAACAATATGATATTTTATATACTCAGAAGATCGTGATGTTAAAGGATTTTTTTTTCCGCATTGCAAGTGTTTTTTCTGAAAAAATTTGTAACCTAGTCTCTTCTTCATTTCTCAGTATTATACAAGCTCCAAGCCACATTTTTGAGTTTCTTTAAGAGATTAAAGAAATCAAGAAATGAAGTTCCTTCCAAGATCAGAATCATCATTTTGTACTTGTAACATCAATGGTTACCTTGAGGCCTAGTCATTCTGTGTTTCCAATATCTATGGTTACCTTTTCAAGGGTCATGCCATTTTAAATAGGGTTTGTATTCTAGATCCTCAGGTAATTGGTGTGATTGTAACATGTGAAATATGGTTGTGGTCCCATTGTGTTCCTTCAGAGTTGGTGAAGTCAATAAAAACATATAGTGGAAGTTCTAGTGGACATGTTCAATGTTTTTAAACAATCTATGAAACATGTCCTTGTGCACCATTTACAAGACATGTTATAAACCATAAATTGGATGTAAGAATTACTTATTGTTTGCAAAAAAATAGGATAGTAGATTATAAAAATTCATCTTCATTATCAAATTTTTTAACTTTTTAGTATGTTCAACACGACATTTTGTAATTGGAACACTCATATATTTCAACATGGCTTTATTGTAAGTTGAAACCATAGTAGTTATTGCAAATAAATGCATTTCTAGTTGTAGATGTACATTTTATTCTTTTCTTATAGACGATTTAGTTCATGTCATGTGATAATATTCCAATCTTCAAGCTTTGGGTCTGCATTTTTTATGTTGAGCAAAACATCATTGAAATTAGAGTGTAAAGAATTTTTTTCCTTTTTATTGGAAGTTGACATCCAAAGTAGAAAAATTTGTAAAAATTTTCAAAGTGTCATTTCATATGACTTCCTAGTATAGAGGTTGACATCCATTACTGGTAGAAGTTAGCATATATCACTAGTGATAATAATGAAGCATGCATGTAAATGATATTTTACATGGTAAGGGAATGCTTGGTGCAATCTCTCACCAATGGATGATAGAAATTTTGGAAAAATGAAGCTCATTTAATCTATATATTTATTGGACATGATTTAGAGACTCTTGGAGGGAGGTAATAAATTGTTCATCCAAGGGTTTCATGTTTTTATGGGGATGTGTAGAGATGCATGAATTGTGCTTACACTTATGTTGAAATTAGGAATGCATGTCGAGGAAAGAGTTAAAATTGGGGGAAACTATGAGGCACATGTGATCCAATCACTTTCCTTAAATAAAAAATTTAATATGATTAACGTATTCCCATAGTTACCACGATTATATTTTTCAAGGGTAGCAAAGGGGTGTATGTGGGCCAGGCTGTTATGTCTCAATCATTCATGCACTCTTACTAATCCATTCAACTAGGGTATTCGAGGAAATGAGTAGGAAACACAAACATGTAATGACATACAATGGGACATACTTAATGGGCCTAAAATGAGTGCTAGTGTCACATAACTAGAGGGAATTAATCCTTACACTAGGTCAACCTAGGGTTTCCAAGGTCTGCGATCTAGCTAGAGGAAGGAAACCTATTGAGATAGTGGTAGTTGGGTGAGGAGAGGTATGGATCAACAATAAATGAAACTAGAATAACTAAAAAGAAATTAATTAGGGAGATTGCATTTGATAAGACTACTATAATAGATAACATCAAACATGTATATTACTAAGATAACATAGATAAATGAAGAAACAAGTTCAATTTATTGAACCGGTCAGTATCATAGATCTCAAGTGGCATTGATGGTAAAAAGAGTGAGTTGTGGAGGTGGAATGGTGAAGTGATTAGATAAGTGATAGTTGTAGCTATAGAGAGTGTTCAGGTTTAGCAGGTTTCATGAAGTGTCAAGGAAATTATAGGTAATCTCTTAGTGATAAAGTGCATAAGTGTGATGAATCTTATAGGTTAAATCATACATGAAACATTGTCGTCTCAGGTTTTAACTAGTCCCCAAAAAATCTTCAAGGTGTATGAGGTTCCATGTGGAGTACATGGTTCAGTTGGTACAATGTGTGATTAAATTTTTCAAAGGTGGTCAACCATGGAAAATCCTATTGACAGTGATTGGAATGTGTTTCAGCTATGCAGAGTAGTCTTTGGCTTGTGTATTGTAGCATTTAAATGCATTTTGGATGATTCAGGGTGATTTGGGACATTAAAAGCCTTTGTGGTCATACATAAATTCACTGTAAAAAATTTGAAGTGGTTAGTACATTTGATTCAGTGGAGTAAGAGGGATGAAACTCATGTTCAAATTTTCTAAGTACCCACAAAAATATGTTGGTGAAAAGAAATTCTTTTGGGACTTATAAAAAATTTGAGAAAAACTGAGTATAGTGAGTCATAGTGTATTGCGGGTAGAAGGGGTGTGGAAAGAACCTATTCTCTAGGTACATGTGTTCCCTGCATGTTCTTGGAGGCTGACTATAATGTATTTTGGGTATTAAGGAGTTTGGGTACCCCAAAAACCCAGTTACTCACTTACCTATGTTCTCTGTAAGTAGTGTTGACCCGTAATTCAAAGGGATAGAACATTATGGGTCGAAGTGGTAAATTAGGGACAAGGTGAATGGTCATTACAGCTCATCCTAGGTCCAAGTTCCTCACATAATGAGTCAACCCAAAATTCAATAAGTTGAATGTTGAAAATGATAGAGTATTACAGAGAAGGAGAAGGTTGTGGGTGTAATGAAACCCAACTACGTTGTACCATGCGAACCTTAGTTCCCCACAATCAAAGTTAACCTATAAATAAAAGGAGCAATGTGATGTGGAAAGTAGAGGAATTGGAGGAACAAGGAAGAGTTGGAATGAGTTCCCGAGTACCATGAGTTTTTCGAAGACCTGATGCACCTGAATTACAAAGGAGGAGAGATAAAGAAGAGTGTTGCAGATAAATGGAGGTGTGTATGAACTAAGAAATGTTGGTACGAGATGCTCATGTTCCAAATACACCCAATATTTCCAATTTACAATCTGAATAATGATTTAAATGGTTAATTCAATTTTTATATAGTCTAAGGTTTAAAAATGTATATAATTAATATGACTAGTAATGTGTTCCTCGCGGGCTCCCTACATCCACACTGCAATATATCATGACGCAGATATATGAATTTAGTCTTATTGGATTCATTGGAAAGGTGATCCAATTCCCCATGAAATGGAATAAGAAAAATCATGATAAGATGCCAAATATAGAAAGAATAACTCAATAACAAATGGCACATTCTTAGAGGACAATTTTTTTTATGTCCCTTTTGATTTTCCAATTCAAACAAATGTGATGGAGTGCATGGTACATGAAGGGAGAGTGGGAATGATTTTATTGTCTATTAAATTAACATTACATGGAAAATTTGAGTAGTAAAAGGGATGAAGAGATAGAGATAAGATGAAAAGGGAAGCCAAGTCAAGAGTGGCAGAGATTCAATATTTAAAGTTTCTAATGAACATATGAATCTGATGAAGGAAAAATGAGCCTCATTTTTCAATGAATATTTTTCAACCAAATCAGAGACAAAGATTATAGTGATTCATCAATGAGCTGCAAATTGGTGAAGAATTCAAGAATCCCATATTCAAAGGAAATGAATGCATGAAGGAGATAGAGAAATAAATTGAATATCCAGTGAGGATAATTAATGTGTAGTTATGCCCAAGAGCTATTGTAGAGAGAAACAAAGTTGATATCGTTGAAGACCTATTGATTATCATTAAATATCATAATCCTAGATTCAAAGGATATGAATTTATGAACAAAATAAAAAGGTATGTTTGTAGAATGAAGCAGAGCCATCAATGAATATTGTTGATTAAAATAATAAGAAGGATATAGTGTTGGATGACCAAAATCTATTGTTGAAAGAGATCAATGCTAAAAAGATATGTGACAGAGTTAGAGAGGAGAAAAAGACATTAATCAGAGATCCATCTCAATGAATGCAAGAGAGGACAAATCAAAGACTAGGAAGAGGTAAGAAAATTATTTAATATCTAAGCTTATAGAATATATCAAATATAAAATAAAGGTGATCATAATCGGTTGAGTGTGAAAAAATTATCTAGATTATCAAATACTGGCTATATAATATCCATCAAATTTGTATCTTAGATATTTGGGGGTTGTATCCTCCTTGTGGGTAGTGAATTACATTTGATAAGTAGTAGTTGATTAAATTCCACAGGTTTAAACTCCTTGTAAGAGGTGGCTTATTAAAATATTAGTGGGTGGTGAATCAGATTTGGGAGTTGTGGCTTCTAGGAAAGTGGTTTCCTGTCAAAGACTGGGTGGTGTCCTGGTTAAATTAATGGATTTGTAGCTCTAGATTGAGTTGTAGCTCAATTGGGAAATCATTGTAACTGTGAAGGACAATTTTCCAAGATATTGAATTGTATTCTATGGGTTTTTATCCCGAAAGGGTTTTCCACACTATATCTAGTCTGGTGTGTTTTTGTGTATGATTCTCACTCTATATCTTTCATGGTTAATGTTACATGCTTATGAAAATAAATAATTTTTAATAGTAACAGATAAAGAAGAAGAAATTGATTGTAAGTTTTAATCATCGCGGATTCATTCCCCCTCTCAGTGCCTCAAATTCCTAACAATTGGTATCAAAGTAATGGTTCTCTTGTGCTAAGATTAACAACTTATAGGTGATATCAAAAACATAAGCATGGTGAGATAAAATCATAGTGAAAACATCAATCATTTAGATGAAGATCATAATGAAAGTTTGTTAATAGTAATGGAAGGTTTTAGAAGCTCTATGCATGATTCAGATGATCAGGAAGCAAAAATAAATCTAGAAGCTGAATTAGAGTGTGCACTTGATGAACTAGACAAGTCAAGAAAGAAAAAACATTAAATCATACATTAGTGCTTATGAGAAAAACATCGCTATTCTTGAAAATAAATTGAGAAAGAAAGATTAAGAGGATGCTCAAGAATGCAAATAAAATGACTCTCAATTAGAGAAAGTGTTGGAATCCCTCAAACTCAAGGAAGAAGAGGTTACCAAGTTGAGGACATTAGTGATGGAACAAGAAGGCCAAATTAGATATCATGAAGAAGAGCTAGCTCAAAAGGAAAAAGAACATGAGAAAAAGGTAGAGGAGATTGAAGAACAAGTTAAACTGATATCTAACAATATCAAGGACAAAATTAAATAATGTGATAAACTCAGCTCAACCATGAAGATGCTTTAAGAGGAACTAAACCGAAAAAAGAAAGAAAATGTGAAGCATAATAAATATAAAGAGGATTCCTTCCAAAAGCATGAATAAGAACTAAGGAATCTGAAGGTTGAGATGGAACAAATGACTAGTTAGCTTAATACCTTGCAAAGAAAAAAAAGACATTCTGATGAAGTAGATCATAAGATATGTCAAGCATCCATACAAGCCAAGAACAAATAATGTGAGAAATTAAATGTTGATCTAAAGATCCTCAGATAGGAAATATAAACAAAAAATGAAAAGGGAGATGAAGGCTAAATCAAGTCATGAATGTTGTCAAATATGTTCAGAGACCAATGAGAATGAGAAGGTTGGTACAAACATACAAATAGATATGATGCAGACCAAGAAGAAAAACATTGGAAGGTCCATGTCAATAAGACAACCAAATGCATCCAGGTATGAGAGAAAATTTAATGGATATTGTTTCTCATGTTATGGAATTGGACATAGAGCTAGAAATTGCAAATGGCTTAAGGTAGAAAAAGAAAAACCATGGAAATATTGTAGGTGTAACTATGATAAGAACAATGTGTACTTAAACTACCAAGAGAGAGGTCATGTTTATCACAATTATTTTTATGAGTCATTGAATTAAAATTGGAGACATGAAAGATCTAGAAGAAATAATGATATGATATGTTTTAATTACCATAAGCAAGGGAACTTTGCTAAACATTTCTACGAGACTCTTAGATACAAAATTAAGCAATATACATCTAAAAGGCAAGGTAATAAGGTGTTCAAGGTGAAAGCTAGATCCAAGGATGAAGCCAAATCAGTCATGGCAGAAAGAGGAATTGGCAAGAAAAAGGTAAAATACATCTACATATTTAATAAATCTAACTCCAACTCTAAAAAGGTTAAGAAAAAATAAATTATCATGGGTAGATGACGTAGAAAATCAGGAATGCAACACAAATAAGACTGAATTGAATGTTAATAAGGTTAAGAACAAGGAAGACAAGTTGAGTACAAACAATGAAGAATTTCTTCCTCAACCAGTATTAGAGAATAAGCAACTTGTGTGTGTTTCAGGAATACAATAAGAGGATGAGAGCTCAGATGATGTGGTGGTCACACCAAGGAGTGCATCCAAGATGGTTAACAATAACACTAGATCAAAAAGAGGAAATAATGAGTCATCAAACTCCTTTGATGACTTCATATTATTCTAAGACAATCTCACAATAATGTATGCCTTTTCTAGGCTTCTAGAAGGTATGAATTATCTAAAGGAACAATAGTTTGTTCTTCATATTTCTAATAATTAAACATTTCCCATGATAAAAAAAGAAAGTGAAAGATGTTAGTAAATGAAGAATGTTGTTAATTATTTATCTATCAAATTATCAAGGTATGATAAGTTCAAACTGTTTGTCCTTATCCGTGTTAAAATTCTAGTGTATGTTGAAGTCCTTGTGTGTATTTTGAGAAATCATAGAAACAAAATGTTGTCAATAGATTCCAGGGTTTGCATTTGTCTTCTTAACTTTGTCAATATTTTATTCAATCTTGAACTATATCCATGAGAGTAATTTGAGTCATTGTACAAGCTGAATCTCGTGTGATTAATCTGGTTGTAAAAGGTGTATAAATATGAGTTGTGTGGTTGAAAAGGAAGTTTAAGTGCATAATCTCATGTGCCTCAAGTTGCTAAAAATTGGTCCTCACGCATTGAGCATTCAAAGAAGAGCTTATTATTTTTCAAAATATGTAATGGATTGATAAGTTATGTAAATTATTTTATATCTTTGATCATGTATAAAGTAAAATGTGAAATCAAGAGTGTCATGAGTGTTCTTGATTTGTAGATTTATCACTATGTTTAGTATGCATAAATTCAAAGTCTTTTGTCATGATATTTTAATGGTAAAATCTGTGAAGGATAGTAATGTTTGTTCAAATAATGTTGAAAGTAAAGAAATACCTATCAATGATTGAGATAATGTGTTGAGTCTGATCTTCCCTTTCAGGTTACATATGTTGATATACCAATGTTGAGTCTGATCTTCCCTTTCAGGTTACATATGTTTATATACCAATTTTAGAAATAAGAAAAGACACCTAGAAGAATGTGGAAGGTCACCAATCATGAGGGATATTATTTGGTTCATCTTCCGTGAATTACATAAGTGTCAATTTTACGTATTTACTATTTTTAGTAATTTACTATTTGTAGACAACATTACAAAAATGGCATCTTGGGCCCTTAATGCATGGATTTTGGGGGTAAAAATTTTCTGAATAAATTTTGGCACCCTTTCATAACATTCTACATGCAGAAGTTATGGTTCATAGAAGTTGCTCCACTTGATTTTTTTTTTCTAGATCATTACTCCTTTCAGAAGAAATGGTCCCCATTGCACCAAGTGGTCCCCTATTTCTGTATCTGTAACCTATTTTGGTCGTGGCTTTGTTCATGCCCTTAATTCACTTTCTATGGAATATCATGGACATGTAGCTGATGTACTAAGATAAATAATCATAATCAATTATGATTTAGTCTACTTTCTTCTTTTGTTGTAGTGATGATGTGTCTGAGATGGCTGCAACAGGTTCCTATATAGTTTTTGGCTTGATCATCAAAATACAAGGATGTGTTGTTTTGTCTACCATCTTCTTACATTTTTTGACACCAAGGATGGAAATATAATTAGAGGGAATGACCTTGGGTATCCGATAGCGTTGATTCCCAATGGTAATAGTGACCCTTCGAGGTCATGACTCATATATGCCATGTTTATAACACATAAATGGATGGCCAAAGAGCACATCACATAAGACTTATTCCTAGAATGGTTTGATTACATATGAGAGGAGGCACTGTTATGTGACAGGGAGATATCTTCTTGGATTCAACCACCCGACACTTTATGGATGGGTATGTGGCTTTACATGAAGGTTCAAATTTTATACAATATCAACAAAAAATAAATTCTTGACTTCCACTATCAAGGATAAAATGTTCAGGATTACCCTATAGCTGGAGCTTAGATTGAAATAGCATTTCCTTCTCATCCATCTTCTTGAGTTGTGTGGTGTCAATGATTGTATTTGGTTTAACATCAATAATTTCATCTTCTTCATTTCTGACCTCAAGATGTGTCATCGGTAGAGTAGTGGGTGCTCAAGATGATGACTCAGTTAGCAGAGACTTGATGGCTTGACATTCTTCCTTGGAATGTTGATTAGTCATATGGAGGTTACACCACTTCACTGTCTTCTCATTTTGTCTCCTATCTTGACCTCGTGTTTGGCCTTCTTCATCACTTTTTCCTTTTAAAGGATGGTACTTTGTATATTTCTTTCTATGCTTCTGCTTAATTTTCACTGTAAACTTGTATTCCTCACCAAAGGTATAGAATTGGAATAGGTCCATGTCCTCTCATATGTACCATTACTGGCCACTGCAATATTTGAGGATCCGGTGTTGTTCCATTTCTTGAATGCCTAATCTTACAGAAACAAAATGGAAAGTATCAGTATATTCTTAATCTGCCTAGTTCTTACCTTGGCAGAGTTATTGCCACCATACATACACATTTTCATAGGCTCCAACAAGGAAGTATTCCTCCTTTATGGAATCTACAAAATCATCCCATGTGGTTTCCTCTATAATTCCTAGTTCCTCCCTATTGAACTTGTTCTTGTACACATCCCATAATTTTTTTATAGGGAGCAAGGATTTCAGGAGGGCAGATGTTATATTTTCTTTAGAAGTGAATTTATTCACAGAAAATAGTAGGTTAATTGGTCTAACCAATTTTCTACTACACCCAAATTTATTTCACCCTAAAAAATAGGAATATTAAAATTTATTTGGACCTTGAAATGCGTCAGGGAACTGAAGGGCTAGATTGCAAAGGAGGATTCTGAATTTTCCATTTGTAGATTTTGAAGAATCTGGGAAAATTGTTGTAACATCTTCTCCTTCTTCTCTATGAGAGATTCATCCAACATCTTCTTTAGAGGATCATTTGTCCTGGTTGTGTCCACCATTTAAGGTCTCATGTAGAGAACTGTCAATTATTCTTAGGGATTTTGTGTGGACCACCCAAGCTTCCTATATGCCGACCTCATTGTGAGAATGATAAACGTTCAAGATAATTTCCCTCTAACACCACTTACCCAAAACTCAAGGGGGTTTCGGAATTAGAAGGACAGATAAAAATTGTACCAAGTGAAACAGAAAAATATCTCTCAAAAGTGATGTAATTATGCTTAAAATTATCTTTGAAAAGAGATTGTAAATATTGCTCAAAGACTTTAATTACAATAGCTACCTCCATGAGGAGAAGTTTGATCTTCCCTTTTGGGTTACATATATTTATATACCAATTTTAGAAATAAGAAGAGACACCTAAAAGAATGTGTAAGGTCACCAATCTTGAGGGAGACGAGGTGGTTCATCTTCCATGAGTTACATAGGCACAAATTTTGTGTATTTAGTATTTTTAGTGATTTATTATTTTTGAACAACATTACAAAAATTACATCTTGATCCCTTAAGGCATGGATTTTGGGGGTAAAACTTTGTTAAAAACATTTTGCACCCTTTCATCACATTATCCATGTTCTAAGCTTTCTATTGCACTTTGAATAGAGTCAATCAAAACTACAGTGCAGAAGTTATGGTTCGCAGAAGCTGTTCCAACTAAGTTTTTGTCTGGATCATTCCTCCCTCCTTTCAAAGCAGTGGTCCCCCGAAGTGCAAAAATTGTTTCTGTATCTACAACCTTTTTTTTATCATGGGGTTTTTAGAGCCCTTCATTCAATTTTTGTGGGATATCATGGACCTTGTGTCTAATGTACTGAGATAAATTATCATTTTTAGTTCTGATTTAGAACATTTTCTTCTTTTGTTGCACACAATATGTGTCTGAGATGGCCGTAACAGGTTCCAATATATTTTTTGGCATGATCATCAAAATATGGGGTTATTTTGTTTTCTCTGTCAGCTTTTACATTTTTTACACCAATGAGGGAAATATAATTGGAGGGAATGACCTCGGGTATCCGATAGCATCGATTCCCAATGGTAACAATGACCCTTCAAGGTCATAACTCATATATGTCATGTCTATCCCACATAAATGGTTGGCTAAAAAGCACATCACAAACATCTAATTGAACAACATCACATAATATTTTTTCTTGGAAGGGTTTGATTGCATATGAGAGGAGGCACTGTTGTGTGATAGGGTGATCTCTTCCTAGATTCAACCACCCAAAAAAATATGGATGGGGACGTGGCTTTACAGTAAGGTGCAAAACTTTGACAATATCACCAGAAATTAAATTATTTTGACTTCCACTATCAAGGATAAGATGTAGAGGCTTACCCTTTACCCATAGCTTAGAGTGAAATAGCATTTCCTTCTCATCCATCTTCTTGACTTGTGTGGTGGCAATGATTGCATTTGGTTTAGCATCAATAATTTCATCTTCTTCATTTCTGACCTCAAGGTTTTTCGTTAGTGGAGTACTTGGTATTGCAGAAGATGACTCAGCGAGAAGATACTTGATGGCTTGATATTATTCCCTTGCATGTGTATTAGTCTTATGGAGGTCACACCAATTCCCTGTCTTCTCCTTCTGTCTCATACATTCACCTCATGTTTTTCCTTCTTCATCGCTATTTCCCATCGAAGGTTGGTTCTCTATATTTTTCTTTCGATGCTTTTGTTCAATTTTTATCACAAATGTGTATTCCTCATCAAGGATATGAAATTATAAGAGGTCATTTTCCTCTCATGTGTATCATTGCATGACACTGCGATATTTAAGGATCATGTGTTGCTCCGTGTCTTGGATGTCTAATCTTGCAAAAAGAGAATGGAAAGAATCATTATATTCTTGAACCGACTGGTCCTTACCTTGGCAAAGTTGCTACCACCATAAATATAGATTGTCATAGGCTCCAACAGGGTAGTATTCCTCCTTTATGGCATCCACAAAATCATCCCATGTGGGTTCCTCTATTGGAATTATACCTTTACACAAAATGCACAGTTCATCCCCATTGAACTTATTCCTTTACACCCCACAAATGTTTGACAAGAAGTGAGGATTTCAAGAGGGAAAATTTTATATTTTCTTTAGCATTGAATTTATAGACAAAAATATAGGTGGTTAATTGGTCTAACCAATTTTCTACTTTATCCGAATTTATTTTACCCTAAATAATAGGACTATATAAATTTACTTAAACCTTGAATGGTGTTGGGGCACTGAAGGGATAGATTGTAGAGGAAGATGTTAAATTTCCCATTTGTAGTTGTTGAATAACCTAGGTGAATTGTTGTAACATCTTCTCCTTTTGCTCCATGAGAGCTTCATCCACCATCTTTGTGAGAGGATCAATTTTCCTGGTATTGTCTGCCATTTGAGGTCCCCCGCAACAAACCGTCAAGTATTCTGAGGGATCTTGTGTGGACCACACAAGCTTCTTATATCTCAACCTCATTCTAGGAATCATATACTCTCAAGAAAATTTCCCTTGGATATCACTGATAAAAAACTCAACGGGGTTTCAGAATTAAAAGGACAGATAACAATTGTGTCAGGTGAAAAAGAAAAATATCTCTGAAAAGAGGTGTAATTATGCTTAAAATTATCTCTGAAAAGAGATGTAAATATTGCTCAAAGACTATAATTACAATAGATACCTCCATGAGGAGAATTCTCATCTTCCCTTTCATGTTACATATATTTATATACCAATTTTAGAAATACGAAAAGATACCTAGAAGAATGTGCAAGGTCACCAATCTCGAGGGAGACAAGGTTTTTCATCTTCTGTGAATTACATAGGCACATATTTTGTGAATTTACTATTTTAGTAATTTACTATTTTTAGACAAAAAATTACAAACAATGCATTTTGGGCCCTTTAGGCATGGATTTTGGGGGTCAAGATTTACTAAAAAAATTTCGGCACCCTTTCATCACATTCTACACTTTCCAATCTTTCTGTTGCACTTTGAATAGATTCAATCAGATCTACGATGTAAAATTTATGGTTCATAGAAGTTGTTACACCCAGGTCTTTGTTTGGATCATTCCTCCCTCCTTCAGAGGAAATGATCCAAATTGCACTAAGTGGCCCCCTAAAGAGTAGAAATTGTTTATGTATCTTCAACCTATTTTGATCATGGGGTTTTTCATGCCCTTCATTCACTTTCTATGGAATATTATGGTCTGGATGATTCTTTTACTACACTGATGATGTGTCTGAGATTGCTGCAACAAGTTCCTGTATAGTTTTTGGCATGATCATCAAAATACGGGGCTGTTTTATCTTCTCTACCAGCTTCTTACATTGTTTGACACCAAGGAGGGACATAGAATTAGAGGTAATGACCACGGGTATCTGATAGCACCGATTCCCATTCCTAATAAGGGCCCTTCGACATCGTGACTCATATATTCCATGTCTATCCCACATAAATCACTGGTCAAAGAGAACATCACAAACATCCAATGAAACAACATCGCATAATAATTCATCCTGGAAGGGTTTTATTGGATGTGAGAGGAGGAATTATTATGTGACATGGAGATCTCTTCCTTGATTCAATCACTTGACACTTTATGGATGGGGATGTGGCTTTACAAAAAGGTTCAAACTTTTGACAATATCAACAGAAATTAAATTCTTTTGACTTCCACTATCAAGGATAAAATGTAGAGGCTTTCCCTTTACCTAGAGCTTAGAGTGAAATAGCATTTCCTTCTCATCCATCTTCTTGAATTTCATGGTAGCAATGGTTGCATCTAGTTCAACATCAATAATTGCATCTTCTTCATTTCTGACCTCAAGGTGTATCGCCAGTGGAGTAGTGTGTGCTGGAGATGTTGACTCAGCGAGAAAAGAGTTCATCACTCAACATTATTCCTTTGAATGATAATTAGTCTTATGGAGGTCGCGCCACTTCACTATCTTATCCATCTATCTCCTACCTTGACCTCATGTTTTTCCTTATTCATCGCTTTTTCCCTTCAGAGGTTGTTTTTTTGTTTTTTCTTTCGATGCTTCTGTTCAATTTTCACCACAAACTTTTATGCCTCGCTGAGGGTATGGAATTGGAAAAGGTCCATGTCCTCCCATATGTACCATTACAGGCCACTATGTTATTTGAGGATCCTATGTTATTATGTGTCTTGAATGCCTAATCTTGCAGAAAGAGAATGGAAAGTAGCAGTATATTCTTAAATCGATTGGTCCTTACCTTGGTCGAGTTTCTGCAACCGTATATACAAATTTTCATAGGCTCCAACAGGGTAGTATTCCTCCTTTATAGCATCCATAAAATCATCCCATGTGGGTTCCTCTATAATGCCTAGTTTATCCCCATTGAAATTTTTCTTGTAGACCCCAAACCAAATTTTGACAAGGAGCGAGGATTTCAGGAGGGAAAATGTTATCTTTTCTTTATTAGTGAATTTATTGATAGAAAAATAGGAGGTTAGTTGCTCTAACCAATTTTATACTGCATCCAAATTTATTTTGTGCTCAAAATAGGAATATCAAAATTTACTTGAACCTTGAAAGATGTCGGGGCACTGAAGGGATGGATTACAGAGGAGGATACCGAATTTTCCATTTTTAGTTGTTGAATAATTTGGATGAATTCTTGTAACATATGGTTCTTTATCTCCATGAGAGATTCATCCACCATCTTCTTAAGAGGGTCGTTTGTCCTAGTGTTGTCTGCCATTGGACGTCTCCTGCAATTAACAGTCAAGCATTCTTAGGGATATTATTTTAACCACCTAAGCTTCTTATATCCCGACCTCATTCTGGGAATCATACACTCTCAAGACAATCTCTCTCTGATACCACCAATCCAAAACTCAAGGGGGTTTTAGAATCTAAAGGACATATAAAAATTGTGCTAGGTGAAACAACAAAATATCTTTGAAAAGAGATGTAATTCTATTTAAAATTATCTCTTAAAAGAGATGTAAATATTTCTCAAAGAATGTAATTACAATATCTACATCCGTGAGGTGAAGTCTAATCTTCCCTTTTGGGTTACATATATTTATATACCAATTTAAAAAATATGAAAAAAATCATCTAGAAGAATGATGAAGGTCACCCATCTCGAGGGAGACGAGGTGGTTCATCTTCTGTGAATCACATAGGCACAAATTTTACAAATTTACTCTTTTTAGTATTTTACTATTTTTAGATAGCATTATAAAAATTATATTTTTTTCCCTTTATGCATGGATTTTGGGGGTCAAATTTTTTCAAAAAAAATTGGCATCGTTTCATCACATTCTAGGCATTCCAAGATTTTTGTTGCACTTTGAATGAATTCAATTAGAACTATGGTGTAGAAGTTATGGTTCATAGAAGATGCTCCACTTGGGTGCTTGTATGGATCATTCCTCCCTCCTTTAGAAGCAATGGTCCCAATTGCACCAAGTGGTCCACTGAAGTGTAGAAATTGTTTCTGTATCTTAAACGTATTTTCCTCATGGGGTTTTTCATTCCCCTCATTCACTTTCTATGGAATATTGTGGACCTGTTGCTGAGTGTACTAAGATAAATGATCATACTCAATTATGATTTGGTTTTATTTCTTCTTTTGCTGTAGTTATGGTGTGTGTGAGATGGCAACAACAGGTTCTTATATAGTTTTTGGCATGATCATAAAAACACGGGGCTGTTTTTTTTCTCTACCAACTTCTTACATTGTTCGACACCAAGGAGGAAAAAATAATTAGAGGGAATGACCTCAGGTATCCGATAGCACTGATTCTCAATGGTAATAATGAATCTTTGAGGTCGTGAATCATATATGCCATGTCTATCCCACATAAATGGCTAGAAAAATAGAAGATCACAAACATCCAATGGAACAATATCACATAAGAATTCATCCTGGAAGGGATTTATGACATATGAGAGGAGGCATTGTTATACGACAGGGAAATCTCTTCCTTGATGCAACCACCTGACACTATATGGATGGGGATGTGGCTTTACATGAACAGTCAAAATTTTGACAATATCAGTAGAAGTTCAATTCTTTTGACTTCCACTATCAAGTATAAAATGTAGAGCCTTACCCTTTACCCAGAGATTAAAGTGAAATATCATTTCCTTGTCATCCATATTCTTGACTTGCATGGTGGAAATGATTGCATCTGGTTCAACATCAATAATTTAATCTTCTTCATTTTTGACCTCAAGGTGTGTCGTCGGTGGAGTAGTGGGTCCTGGAGATGTTGACTCAGTGAGCAGAGACTTGATGGCTAGAAATTCTTCCTTCGAATGTTGATTAGTATTATGGAGGTCACATCACTTCACTGTATTCTCCTTATGTCTCCTACTTTGACCTCATGTTTGGCCTTCTTCATCACGTTTTCCCTTCGAAGGCTGGTTCTTTGTATTTTTCTTTCGACGCTTCTATTCAAATTTCACCACAAAATTGTATACCTCGTCGAGGGTATAGAATTGGAATATTTCCATGTCCTCCTATATGTACCATTACAGGTCACTGTGATATTTGAGGATGATGTGTTGTTCTATAATTTGAATGCCTAATCTTGCAGAAAGAGAATGGAAAGTATCAGTATATTCTTGAATAGACTAGTCCTTACCTTGGCAGAGTTTCTACCACCGTATATACAGATCATCATAGGATCCAATAGGGTAGTATTCCTCCTTTATGGAATCCAAAAAATCATCCCATGTGGGTTCCTCTATAATTCCTAGTTCATCCCCATTGAACTTGTTCTTGTACAACCCCAACCAACTTTTTACAGGGAGTGACGATTTGAGGAGGGAAAATGTTGTCTTTTCTTTATCAATGAATTTATTGACAGAAAAATAGGATGTTAATTGGCCTAAAAAAAATTCTACTAGATGTAAATTTATTTTACCCTCAAAATAGGAATATCAAAATTTACTTGAACCTTGAAAGGTGTTAGGGTATTGAAGGGATGGATCGTATAAAAGGATGCTAAATTTTCCATTTGTAGTTGTTAAAGAATCTGGTCAAATTGTTGTAACATATGCTCCTTTTTCACCATAAGAGATTCATCCACAATCTTCTTGAGAGGATGGTTTGTCCTGGTGGTGTCCACCATTTTAATTCTCCTACAATGTACAGTCAAGTATTCTGAGGTATCTTATGTGGACCACCCAAGCTTCTTATATCCCGAGCTCATTCTTGGAATCATACACTCTCAAGACAATTTTTCTCGGATACCACTGATCCAAAACTCAAGGGGATTTTATAATCTAAAGGACAAAGAATAATTGTGCCAGGTAAAACAAAAAAATAACTCTAAAAAGAGATGTAATTCTACTTGAAATTATCTTTGAAAAGAGCTGTAAATATTGCTCAAAGAGTGTAATTATAATAGCTACCTCGGTGAGGCAAAGTATGATCTTCCCTTTCGGGTCACATATATTTATATACCAATTTTAGAAATACAAAAAAGACACCTAGAAGAATGTGGAAGGTCACCAATATCTAGGGAGATGAGGTTGTTCATCTTCTATGAATTACATAGGCGCCAATATTGTGAATTTACTATTTTTAGTAATTTACTATTTTTAAACAACATTAAAAAATTGCATTCTGGGCCCTTTAGGCATGGATTTCGGGGGTAAAAATTTTCTAAACGAAATTTGGTGCCCTTTCATCACATTTTACATGTTCAAAGATTTTTTTTGCACTTTGAATGGATTCAGTCGTAGGTACGATGCAGAAGTTATGGTTCGTAGAAGTTGCTCCACCCAGGTCTTTGTCTAGATCATTCTTCCCTTCTTTAAAAGAAATGGTCCCCATTGCACCAAGTGGTCCCCTCAAGTGTAGAAACTATTTCTTTATCTACAACCTGTTTATATCATGGGGTTATTCATGCCCTTCATTCACTTTCTGTGGAATATCTCGGACCTGTTGCTAAGTTTACTGAGATAAATGATCATACTTAGTTATGATTTGGTCCAATTTTTTATTTTTCTACACTAATGGTGTGTCTAAGATGGCCATAACAGGTTCCTATATAGTTTTTGGCTTGATCATCAAAATACAAGGTTGTTTTATTTTCTCTACCAACTTCTTACATTGTTTGACACCAAGGAGGGAAATAGAATTTGAGGGAATGACCTAGGGTATTTGATAGTGTTGATTCCCAATGGTAACAATAAGCCTTCAAGTTCATGACTCATATATGCCATGTCTATCCCACATAAGTGTCTAGGAAAAGAGAATATCACAAAAATCCAATACAACAACATCACCTAATACTTCATCCTATAAGGATTTGATTGCATAGGAGATGAGGTACTGTTATGTGACAGTGAGATCTCTTCCTGGATTCAACCACATTACATTGTATGGATGGGGATGTGGCTTTACATGAAGGTTCAAACTTTTGACAATATCAACAGAAATTAAATCATTTTGACTTCCACTATCAAGGATAAAATGTGAAGGCTTACCCTTTACCTAGATCTTAGAGTTAAATAGCATTTCCTTCTCATCCATCTTCTTGACTTTCATGGTGGAAATGATTACATCTTCTTTAGTTCTGACCTCAAGGTGTGTCACCGGTGGAGTAGTGGGTGTTGTAGATGATGACTTAATGATTAAAGAATTGATGGCTTGATATTCTTAATTGGAATTATGATTAGTCGTATGAAGGTCACACCATCTTCGTATCTTCTCCTAATGTATCCTACCTTGATCTCATGTTTTTTCTTCTTTAAGGAAAGAACTATACCTAACACTAGATAATATCCCCCTAATATCTAAAAAATAAAAAGAAATATTCACACACATAAGTGGGTGAGGATAAATACAATAATGGTAAATAAAGTACCTAGGTGAACATTAGCTAAGGTAGATACCTACTCTAACACCCCCCTAAAGTTAAGCTATGGGTCAAAATAGAAGTGACATGTCCAAAATATGAGTCCTGACAACTAGGCTTTTTGAGGTATTCATGTACCATATATCCATGAAGAAATATCGAACCAAAGTAAGGAAAAAATATTGCTAGAAGGAAAGAGGAAGAAGAAGAAGAAGGAATATGTTCTCATGAACACCCCCAAGAACAACTTCTGAAACCCCAAGCATGTTACATAACTCAAGGTAGAGAGGTTATACAATAGGCTTTGTAAAGATGTCCCCAACCTACTGCTGAGTCAAAATGTACTCCAAGAAAATAACTTCATCCTGAATGTGTTGACGAATGAAGTGGATGTGTATCTCAATATGATTCATTCATTGGTGCTCAACTAGGTTGCGAGAAATTTGAATTGCACTTTGGTTGTCATACCAAATTACAGTCAGTGAATCCTGTGGGAATATAAACTCTATCAATAATTATCAAAGCCAAATAATATGCCAACTCGCAGTAACTGCTACCCTATGTTCTACCTCTGAAGATGAAAGTGCAATAGCTTGTTACTTTTTACTCACCTAAGAAACTAGTGAAGAACCAAGAAAAAATGATAGCCAGAAGTGGAATGTCTATCATCAATATAATTTTCCCAATTTAAATCTGTATATCTAACCAAATGAGTGGAACCCCTAGTGTAGTGTAGGAAAAAGTGGGAAGTGCCCTACAAATAGCACAAGATTATTTTAGCATTCTGTCAATGACTACTATGAGGATAATGTGAAAACTGAGATACAAGCCCTACTGCAAATGAAATATCATGGTATGGGTCAATTACATGAGACTTCCAACCAATTGCCTATACAAAGTAGGATCACAAAGTGGAGTGGTACATGTGGAAGTAAGAGTAACCCCAGACTAAAAAGGAGATGGATGTGGCTTATAATCAGACATATCAAAGTACTTAAGAAGATCATGGATGTAATTTTGCTGATGAAAATGAGTCCCTGAATCTATCTGAGAAATCTATAATCCAAGGAAATAATGCAATAACCTAAGATCTATCATGTCAAACTGTGTAGAAAGAGCCCTCTAAATGGTTTGAATCTACATGAATTGTTGTAACATCAGCTCATTTTTCTCCATGAGAACTTCATCCACCATCTTCTTAAGAGTATCATTTATCCTAGTGTTTTCTGCCATTTGAATTCTCTTACAATGAATAGTCAAGTATATGAGGGATCTTGTGTGGACCACCCAAGCTACTTATATCCCCACCTCGTTCTAGGAATCATACACTCTCAAGAACATTTCCCTCTAATACCATTGATCCAAAACTCAAGGGGGTTTCGAAAGTAAAAGGATAGATAATAATTGTGCCAAGTGAAACAAAAAATAATCTCTCAAAAGACATGTAATTATGCTTAAAATTATCTATAAAAAAGAGATGTAACTTTTGCTCAAAGACTCTAATTACAATAGATACCTCTGTGAGGAGAAGTTTGATCTTCCCTTTTGGGTTACATATATTTATATACCAATTTTAGAAATATGAAAATACACCTAGAAGAATTTGGAAGTTCACCAATCTTGAGGAAGATGAGGTGGTTCATCTTCCGTGATTACATAGGCGTCCATTTTGCCAATTTACTAATTTTTAGAAATCATTGCAAAAATTACATCTTGGTACCTTTAAGCATTGAACTCGGGGGGTCCAAAGTTTTTGAATTTTTTTTATCACCCTTTCATCACATTCTATTGCTTCCAACCTTTCCATTGCACTTTGAAAGAAGTCAATCAGAGCTACAATGCAGAAGTTGCTCCACTTGGGTTTTTATCTAGATCATTCCTCCCTCCTTTAGAAGAAATGGTCCCCATTACACCAAGTGATCCCATGAATTGCATAAATTGTTTTGATATTTGAAAATTATTTTTATCATGAGGCTTTTGATGCCCTTCATTCAATTTTTGTGGAATATCGTGGACCTATTGCTGAGTGTACTGAGATAAATAATCATACTCATTTTGTATTAGGTTTGTTTCTTCTTTTGCTCACTGATGGTGTGTCTTAGATGGCCACAATAGCTTCTTGTATATTTTTTACCTTGATCATCAAACTATGGAGTTGTTTTGTTTTCTCTACCAGCTTCTTACAATGTTCGACACAAAGGAGGGAAATATAATTGGAGGGAATGCCTTTGAGTATCCAATAGAGTTGATTCCCAATGGTAATAGTGACCCTTAGAGTTCATGACAAAGAGCACAAATGGATTTCCAAAGAGCACATCACAAAAATGGATTTCCAAAGAGCACATCACAAAAATCCAATAGAACAACATCACATAAGACTTCTTCCTAGAATGGTTTGATTGCATATGAGAGGAGGAATTGTTATGTGATAGGGAGATCTCTTCCTGGATTCAACCACCTAACACTATATGGATGGTGATGTGGCTTTATAGGAAGGTTCAAAATTTTGACAATATGAGTAGAAATTAAATTCTTGACTTTGACTATCAAGGATAAAATGTACAGGGTTATCCTTTACCCAAAGCTTAGAGTGAAATGGCATTTCCTTCTCATCCATATTCTTTACTTTCATGGTGGGAATGATTTCATCTAGTTTAGCATCAATAATTTCATCTTCTTCATTTTTGACCTTGAGGTGTGTCACTGTTAGAATAGTGGGTGCTTGAGATGATGACTCAGTTAGCAGAGACTTGATGTCTCGACATTCTTCCTTGGAATGTTGATTACTCTTATGGAGGTCACACCACTTCCCTATCTTCTCATTTTGTCTCCAACCTTGACCTCTTGTTTGGCCTTCTTCATCACTTTTTCCCTTCAGAGGATGGTACTTTGTATTTTTCTTTCAATGCTTCTATTTAATTTTCACTATAAATTTGTGTACCTCACTGAGGGTATAGAATTGGAAGAGGTCCATGTCCTCCCATATGTACCATCATAGGGCACTGCAATATTTATGGATCTTATGTTTTTTTTTGTTTCTTGAATGCCTAATATTGTTGAAAGAGAATGGATAGTATCAGTATATTCTTGAACTGACTTGTCCTTACCTTGGTGGAGTTGTTGCCACCATATATATAGATCTTCATAGGCTCCAATAAGGAAATATTCCTCCTTTATGGCATCTACAAAATCATCACATGTGGTTTCCTCTATAATGCCCAATTCGTCCCCATTGAACCTGTTCTGGCACACCCCCCACTAACATTTTAGAGGGAGGGAGGATTTCAGGAGGGAAAATGATATCTTGTCTTTAGAAGTGAATTTATTGATAGAAAAATATGAGGTTAATTGGTCTAACAAATTTTCGATTGCATCCAAATTTATTTTACCCTCAAAAATAGGAATATCAAATTTTACTTGAACCTTGAAAGGTGTCGGGGCACTGAAGGCTTGGATTGCAAAGGAGGATGCTGAATTTTCCATTTGTAGATGTTGAAGAATCTGGGAAAATTGTTGTAACATCTGCTCCTTCTGCTCCATGAGTGATTCATCCACCATATTTTTGAGAGGATCATTTTTCCCGGTGTTGTCCACCATTTAATAAATCACATGCTAGAAGAAGATACATGTAAACCATGAGGATTAGATAGGGATGTGTGATGATATGTGTAATGGAAATAATATTCATAGAAACATATGGCATCGATAGATGTGGTGTACCAAAAGAGTGAAGTACCACAAGTGTTGGAATAACATATACTATAAAGGTGAAAGAAGGTTGTGGTTGCTTAATAAGGGATTCCTCAATAGAATTATGATCATAGGATAATTTGGCCGCAAGAAAGATTGTAATGATGGGCTCAATATGGTGAGGGTTTTGGTGAAGTTTTTCACAAAAAATAGATGCGATTTTCACTTGGTCAATATCCATAGTGTTATTATAATCATGGGAAAGGTCATCAAAATGCTCACTATAAGTTTCAAGATCATGTAATTGGACTTTGTTAGCTTGGTCCATGAGGGAAGGATTGATATAAATATGAATTGGAGTGGGATTATAATGCTTGAAAAGAGGAGGGGATATATCAATATGTTTGGTGGGTTATTTAGCAAGTTGGAGACTTCACCAGAAGAACATATATAGAAGACATAGACACTTTGAAATAAGATAAGATAATGAAGAAATATTAACATCATAACCCCTATAGTTTTCATATCAACATGTTTAATACATAGGGAATGTATCTTATATTAGGTAAGGATTTGATCAAAAATGGTTTCACCAAAATGTTTAATCCAAATTAAATTTTGAGGTCAATTTAGTTAGCTTTAGGATATATTAGAGTTGATTTACAAATCTAATAAAGATGAAACAATATAAGAGCTAATTTCATATTTATGACTCATATCAGATAGGAAGAATTAACATACACCACTTAACCTAACATGTAATCAAAATAAAAAAATGGAGGTATTAAATAACTTAATCGATTTCTACTAGTTTCTGAAATTATCTAAGGCTATACAATTAAGAAATTGAGAGAATTGCACTTGAGAAATACTGAAAAAATGGACTAGAATTGAAACTACTGTTATCTCTCAGAAGTGCACCCTTGTTGAGAGATGACAGCAGGGGTTCTAAGCTTGCTTTATCTCTCACTTTCATAGATACAATGAAAAAACCTCAGGTATGTGGGTATACTTATGGTTGAGGTGAGTCTTTAGTATCAAGGCCGGTTCCTTATTGATGTATCCTAAACTAATTTTTTGGAGTTTTGAGGGTAAAAAGGATTGTTGTAACAGAATTTAAATGGGGTGAGACACCAAACTCATTGAGGGCTTTGACTGAGTACATGTAAAATAAAATTGAAAAAAAGTTGCAGATGTAGGAACCAATAGGTTTCAATTTGATCCTAAGGCAAAACACTTGTGTATTCAAGGATAAATCACAACATCACAGAGCTAAGGTGCGCACTAAGATTGAATAGAAAGTACCAAATTTGTAGCAAGGTAAGATGATTAATTAGGGAATTGACATTCAAAAGAATTAATGTAAAGATACAAACCACTACAAATAATTAGAAAGGCAATAACTGGTTCTCATTCAAGGAAAAACTAGCCAAAAAAATGCTTCAGCACTCCTATGTCCAAAAACGTCATCTTTGTGCCTTGCTAATACACACAATATATAGCAAAAATACTTCACCCAACCCCTCCTAAAAATAGACTACAGTCTGTACTCCCCCATGCATGCTAGTTTTATCTCTTTATCATGAATAAATATATACATGCTAATTAGAATGAGGCATTAATAGCCTTAGTGACAAAAATACACTTAGTCAAAGTGTAGTTGACTGCTCTATTTTTAATACAATTAAAATATTTGGGTCAATAGTTTTGTCTAACATTAGCCACTTGCTTGTTTTTCAAGTTTCCTTCAATGCGAGTGTATATTATTCGTTATATTGTGCATGATGTGACACCTGTTCATTATCCCCTTGCATGACATTCTATCTTTATCTCTAATTTTTCCTCTTATGAAGGCATGCAAAATTATACTGCTGCAAAATAATGCTTTGATTTCCTTTTCTTAGTAAAATACTCCATCTTTACTGTGGGGACCACCTGTCGTGTGCACAAGGAATATAACCTCTGTTGTATGAGGTCTCTTTAGCAAGGTTTAAGGTAAATAATTCCCTTTACCTTCTTTCACCATCATTGGTGGCCCTTTTTGACTTGGGATGGTATATACTAGTTTTCAAATAATAATCATGACCCTTTGATCATGAGCCCCTTTTGAATAAATAAAGACTCGGGATTTGTTTGAAAAGGCATATATAATAATCTTTGAGTGTTAAACCCCCTTCATAATCATTGATATCTTTTGATTATTTACATACTTAACTAAGGTTTAGATGGCATTGGGTTTTATTTTCAGTCTAATCATCACTGACCATATTATTATTGGGATTTCTTAGATAGTTGATGGCATATCATTATAGTTAATGCCTTTGGTCAACAAACATAATGATTAAATGGGACTTGGTCCCCTCCAACAATGCTCTGACCCTTTGTGCTTTGTTAGTGGCAACTAATCTAATCATGATGGTTAAGCTTTCTGAGTCTTTAAATGAGATTCTTCCACATGTATATTTTTGAAACCTGTGGTCGGGTTGAGTAACTTGAGGGAGTTAGAAGCCAAAAAATATCAAACCCTAAATCATTTTTTGCATTTTTCAAGCTCATTTTTATCCACACAAAGACTTGATAAAAATTTTGGTGGTCAAGAATAGAGATTTCACTATTTTTTGGTTTGAAATGTGATTTTTTCTCTTGTATTTCTATAAACATCTTTCTTGGGTTCATGACCAATTCACACATCGATTTCTCTAAAATAAAACTCTACACTATGTGATTAATTCGATTGAATCCTTGTCATTATTGGCTAGTAAATAATATCCTGCTATTTCCTTTTGAGCTCGAAAATATGAAGAACTTGGTATTCATGTTTAACTTATTTTTTACATAATTTATTCCTTTATCCACCTGTAGTTTGTAATGATTATTTTACTTTGGGTTCGCCATTTCCACTGGCCAATCAAAGTTGAACACAACTTCAACTTCTCCTTTGTGACCACCTTGGTCATTGTATCTACAGGATTTTGACTTGTATGAATCTTTTCCAACTTCAAATTATCTTCTTCCAAATATTTCCTGATGAAATGATATCTCAGTTGAATGTGCTTCATTCTAGAGTGGAAAGTGGAGTTCTTCACTAAATTAATAGTGCTCTGACTATCACTGTGTAGTCTCCCAAGTTCCTGCTTATGACCCAACTTATCAAGCAATTACTGTAGCCAAATCATCTCCTTGCTTGCTTCTATGGAAGTAACATACTCAGCCTTTGTGGTTAACAAAGCCATAACCTTTTGTAACCATGAAATCTAGCTCACCGCTGTATCACCAACTGTAAATACCTAACCTGTTGTGTTCCTACTGCTGTCCAAATCTCCTGCCATGTTAGAATCTACATAGCCATGCAATGTAGTGTCTGATCCACCGAAATAAAATCTTGCCCCCATGGTCCCTCTCAAATACCGAAGGATCCACTTCACATCATGTCAGTGCTCTCTACCTGGATCACTCATAAACCTTCTCACTACTCCCATAGTATGTGCAATGTTAGACCTAGTGCATACCATAGCATACATCAAGCTTTCAACCGCTAATGAGTACGATACCCTGGACATATGGATTCTATCCTCCTCGGTCTTGGGACTCTTCTCCTTTGATAATTTAAAGTGACTTGCCAAAGGAGTACCAACCGATTTAGCATCCTAGATACTAAACCTCTACAAGACCTTCTTTATGTACTCTTCTTGAGATAATACCAGCTTCCTCTCCTTCCTGTTCCAAGTTATTATCATACCAAGGATTTGTTTTTCTGCCCCCAAATTTTTCATAGCAAAGGATTCACCTAGTTGCTTCTTGAGTATCTTAATTTCCTGCATGTTCTTCCCTATAACAAGCATATAATCCACATACATGCAAAAAATATATAATTACCATCAAGAAACTTCTTGATGTACAGGAAATGGTTTGAGTGACACCTGGAGTAACCTTGCTTCTGCATAAAATTGTCAAACTTCTTGTACCACTATTGTGGAGCTTGTTTTAGGCATATAATCTCTTCTTAAATTTGCACACTAACCTCTCCTTCCCTTTGACCTCATAACCCTATGGCTATTGCATAGACAATTCCTCCTCCAACTCGCCATGAAGGAATGAATTTTTCACATCCAACTGCTATAAGTGTAGTTCTTCTACTACTACTAACCAAGAACAGTCCTAATAGAAGTCATTTTAACAACAAGAGAAAAAAATTCACCAAATTTAATACCTTTCTTTTGTGCAAATCCCTTGACCACCAACCGGTTATTTTACCCTTTCCTACCTCCATCTTCCTCTTTGATTTTATACACCAATTTGTTCTGCAATTCTCTCTTTCCCTCGAGTAGCTCCACCAGATCCCAAGTACAGTTATCCATAAGAGATCTATGCTCTTCATCCATGGCTTGCTACCAATTTTTCCTGGCATCTACCTGCACTACTTCCTCAAAGCACTCTGGCTCTCCACTGTCAGTGAGAAATAAATAATTCAAAGACATAGTAAAACGTTCAGGTTCCCTTCTTACCCTAGAAGACCTTCTCACCTCAGGAGTTTGGGGTTCCTAAACTAGGTGTGCTGGAACATGTTGTACCTGAACCAACCCCTTGGACATTTTGTTGTCTACAATGTCCTCTAACACTGTGTATTATTTCTTTTATTCCTCTTTCTGTTCCTGCAACTGATCTTTATACATGACTTTTTCATTAAAAATATTATCTCTAGACCAAAATATTTTCTTGTCCTTAAGACTCCAAACAGAAAAACCAAAGTCATCCTCACCATATCCAACAAAGGTGCATTTCTTAGACTTATCCTCTAAATTGGTCCTATCATCTTTATCAATGTGAACAAATACCTCACATTCAAATACTCTATGAAATTAGGATTCAATTTTCTTACCAGACAAAGCCTCCTCAGGTATACCTTCATCCAAGGCCATAGAGGGTCCTCTGTTAATTAGATAAACAACTATGCTTACCGCTTCCGCCAAAAACATGAGCGGCAGCCCTGCATGTAACCTCATGCACCTAACACACTCCATGATTGTCCTATTCATTCTCTCTGACACTCCATTTTCTTGTGGAGTATTGGGAACCATTCTTTTCCTGTAGATCCCATTTACCGAATGGTAATCAATAAATTCATTGTTGCAATACTCCCCTCCATTATCTGACCGAAGAAATTTCAACTCTGATACCAGTTTTCTTACCTCTTGTAACCATAAGTGCTCCCTAGGTAACCTTCCAAGAATCCATTGTAAACCTAACCGTACAACCATCACTACCTAGTTGACCAGCTGATATCAAGTTACACCTCAACTTAGGTACATGTCTGATGACCTTAAGTAGCCATGTGTTCCCATTTTGCATTTTTACCCAAACACAACCTTTCCCTACTATGTTGCATGGTTCATCATCACCAAGATATACATGTCCAAAATATCCTTAAACAAAATTAGTAAACTAATGTTTATGTGGGGTTGCATGGAAAGAAGCCCCTAAATCTAACACCCAAGACTCAACAATATTATCTAAAGAAAGAATTAAGGCATCTTAACAAACATCACCTACTACCAAATTTACCTCTTTCGTTTCCTCCTTGTTCTTATTATCTCGAAGATCCCAACAATCTTTCTTAGCATGACCAACCTTCCCACGGTGCCAACATTCTAGCTTGCTCTTAGACATTGACCTTTCGTGATCATTTGACTTCCCATGGTTACCTTTCCCTCTTTTCTTTTGTCTCCCTCTACTCTCCACCGTCAAATATTTTCCATAAGTAGAAGAATATCTAATGATCTTCCTTTGCATTTAATCACTTAGGATCACACTTATTACATCCTCAAAATTCAACTTTGAGTTACTAGAGACTGAATTACTTATAGCCATAACCAAATTGTCATAGCTATCTGAAAAGGAGCACAAAATCAACAAATCCCTAACCTCATCATCAAACTCAATTTCTACCAAGTTTAACATACTCACAACTGTATTAAATTCATTCAAATGATCAGCAACAAAACCATTCTCAGACATCTTCATATTAAATAAATTTTTCATCAAAAATATTTTATTAGAGGCAGAGGGTTTTTCATATAACTTCCTCAATGCACTCATGATACCTTTCGTGGTCTTCTCTCGTGATATGTTGAAAGCAATTGAAGATGCAAGGCTTAACAAAATTTTCTCGAGCACTTTTCTATCCAACAACTCCCAATCCTCATCTGACATGGTTGTAGGTTTCTTTGCTTTTCCAGCCAAAGGAACATGGAGGTTCTTTTGATACAAGTAATCTTCCATTTGCATCTTCCACAAACCAAAGTTATTCCTATTGAGCTTCTCAACCTTCGATCTGCCCTCATCCGCCATAGCTCCCACTCAAGCTAAAATTTCCCTGTGATTTACCACTTCAGAAAAAAAAAAAAACTACCAAATATCTGATACCAGTTGTTAGGAATTAGTGAAAAAATATTTGGAAATAATTCCTCAAATCATAGCAGTAGGAAACTATATGGTAGAATTATACTTGAAGAAATATAACAACATAAATAAATAATGCACAAAAGAAGACAAGACAAGATTTAACGTGGTTCACCCAATGTGGGCTACGTCCACCAAGAACTTGCTCAGATTTTATTATCAATAAGATTAAAACAAATCTCACAGTCTTCTCTCAGTTATGAACTCACAATAGAATTCTAAAGATGTTAAACAACATCTAAACCACAATTAACACCCAATTTCTTAACCTTGATCACTCTTGATCACCTCTTGATCACTAAGACTCAAGACCTCTTGAACACTTAAGATATCTTCAAGATACACTAACACCTTTATTTATAGGATTATAATCCTTTTAATAAGTCCCAAAGCTGACCCTAGAAGTCTGAATTTCATAACATTTCAACTTACCACGGCTGGAAAAACTATCACAGCGTTGGAATCCAATTAATAGCAACATAACAACAACGTCACAACAACATCACAACAGACGACTGTAGAATGCTCTTGAAGTCTCCAAACTTAACCGTTTGAACTCCAACACTTCAATATTGATTCAAGAAGACCAAAAATAGGCCCCACACCCCAACATCCACAAGGGTATTTTTTTTGTTATTTGGGAATTTACTTTTTTTAACCCTTTGTACCTACTCCTTTGTTGGGTTGAGCCCTATTTTTCCGTGATTTGTGTTGAAAACCCAGGAACTAATTTGACACTATTTCACGAGGGGTTTCTTTTTTATTTGAGCCTCTGACTAAGCCTGAAATGGGGTTCCAAATCTGGAATCGTATTTTAGCACAACTTTATATGTTCCTTTTCCTTGACTAAAATAAAGTGATGATACATGTATCATCCCTATATTTTTATTCTACTAGCTCATTGTAATGTGGTTTTTGGATGATTTTTATGGCCTTAATATGATTTTTTGTTTACACTTTGGGATACTAATGAAGTTTTTTTTAAAAAAATTCAAGATCAAGACTTAGTACTTCATTTCCATAATGCAGTATATTCCTTTACAAATTTGAAGCATAGTTGAATCTATTTTGGACCTTAAATGCATCTGGGATCCCATGACTTTTCTTTTATGATATTTGAATTAATAAGATATATTTGTCTCCATTTTGTTACTTGGGCATAAATATGCTCTTGATAGAATCTTTGCATTCCGCTATAACCTGTATTTTATTTACCCATTCTAGGTTTATGCAGATAAATTTGAAGTTTAGATTTGTCAATTTTCTAATTCCATTAAAGCTTCTGAGTTGGTGCTTAACTTTAATGTCTTTTCTAATCTTCACATACTTTGTTTTCTCTTAATGGGATGTATTACATCTTACTTAGTCTTTCCATATAGAAAACGTAATTTCTTATTCAGTTGATTCTAGCCTTAATCGTGCTTAGCATATTTGTGTGACTTGGATTTTGAGAAAGATATAACCCACCTTATAGTAGCTCATTTTTCACATTGTTGACATTTTCTGAGATAAGATGAATTAAATTCTAATTCTTTTGAAACTGAGTTTTAATTATTTCCTTCTTGTGCAAAATGATATTCTCCTAATGGAAGACTGGGCTTGCTTGATCATTTTGAAAAACTTGAAAAATTATTTTTGGTATGCCTGAAATTTACACTTTATCTAGAAATTTTATGACTACTTGGCTCTTGTATTAGCCTAGAAAGGAGAAGTCATGAATTGCTTAAGTTTCATAAAATTGTACTTTGATTTTCTATTATGCAGATTGTATTTGTAAATATGTAATTCTTGGAGACATCTTTCTTTGAGTAAACTATATCATTTGCACATGCATTTCTTTATTCTTACTTTGTATGATAATGAGTTTCATTTTCCTTGATACTTGTATCTTATGGAAAGATACTTTTCATATTGTTAACATTTGATCTGAAAATCTCTATTGATTAAATCATTATAAGTAAATTTTTCTTGTGCCAATGCCAAATCGCATTATTTTGTATTGTCTCCCACAAAATGGTTCAATAGATTTAGTAAGATTTTTTTCACTACCTTTGTTTTCCCATCATTTTTGCAGATGGTACATTAAGTTCAAATTTATTCTCGTTCCCAATTTCTTCCATAAGGTCCTCCAAAAATGACCTAGAAATTTGGTATCTCTGTCTAGCACACTCAAAGGCAACCCATATAACCGCACTATCTCCTTGAAAAATTAGTGTGTAATGTGTGATGAATTTTTAGTCTTATTGTATGTAATGAAATGATCCATTTTTGAAAATCCATTGACTACCAAAAATACGGAGTTATTTCCTCTCTAGGGTTTAGAAAATTCTGGCATGAAATACATGTTGATATTTTCCCATGGCCTTCTTAGTACAAGTAAAGGCTGATATAAAAAAATGATTTTTTTTCGCCCCTTAGATAACTGGAAAAATCTACACCTTTGCATATACTTTCACATGTTCTCCCTCATCTTTGGCCAATAAGATCTCTCTTCATGTTGCGCTAAAGTTTTTTCACCTCTAAAGTGATATCCCAATCTTCCACTATGTTTCCACCTGATTAAATTTTCACGCATTGTTCCTTGTAGTATAAACAATTACGTGCCTCTAAGAAAAATTACTTCCTAGATAAAATAAACTAACCATGGAGTTATATCCACATGCGCAAGCTCCACACATGCTTCCTATGCTTCTTTGAAGTATTTATCTTACACATATAGCTCTTTCATGGTCTCAAAACCCATGACTTCATTGTGCATTTATTTTAACATAAACACCCTTCTACTTAGTGTGTTTGTGACCTTGTTAGACTTCCCACTTTGATGTTTTAACACAAAGGAATAACTTTTTATAAATTCTACCCACTTCATGTGCCTTTGGTTCAACATAGCCTGACTATTAATAAAATATAATTCCTGATGATAAGTGTACAAAATAAACTCATTCGACAACATGTAATGCCTCCACTTCTTCAAAACTTACACAATGACATAGAACTCCTGATCATAGACTAAATATATTTTCCTTGCATAATTCAAATTTTCATTGAAATAGGCAATGGATCTCCCTTCTTGGCTTAACATTGCACTGATTGTGGATCCACTTGAAATACCTCTTCAAAACTTGATAATGCCAGCACCAATTGTGTTTTAATCCTAAACTTCAATTCCTTGAAGCTGCGCTCTGTAGACACAAAATAATTCACTTAGTACTATTAAAATATGTCTCTAGATGTTTTTATATGCATGATTCATAATAAATAAATTGATAACACTTGTTTTGTTGTTATATGCCTAGATTTGAATCACCTGCAAGATGAATTTCTAAAATAATAACAACCAAATCAATGCTACTTAATAGAATGGTATTATGATGTCATAATTAAGAGAGGGAGAATTCAACTCTCTTTAATTGAATAAAGTTGATAAAACTCTTCATATCTGAATCTAGAATTACACAAACACACTTCAAAAATTTTAGTTATGTTTTGTGGTCAAGAGACCTACCTCAGTCAGATCCCTAACCATTTTAAGGAGATAAAATACATTTTATTGGTGTAAAATGAAAAATATTAAATAAAAATAATAAGTATACATGATTCAGATCGCAAGACAATCGTAGTTTCGGTTCATACCCATGTTGAAATTTCACTAGAACACTATTGTAGAAAATTATATTTATCCTTTGTGCTTAACCTTTCCTTCTTCAAGAAATGCAAAATTGAAATATGTGAGCTATAATAAAACTCAAGTATAGTTTTTTTGTACTAAGATCCATTGGTTGGAATTAGTGAGGTGAGGGTGACTATATATTTTTTTACTACATATGGGAGTGGGACACACATGGGTGCAATAATAGGGTCCATAGTCCATAGGGGATGCACATGGATAGGTGAGATGGACAAAATTAAATGTAAGTGGGTGAAGGTTAATAAATGAGTGGTAAGATGTATTTTAGTGACATTTCAAGGGATTTTATGATTTTTTTGGTCTTTTTAATGTTATATAATGTTTTTTTTGTTTTCAAATAAGAGACCTTATGCACAAGGTTTGTTTTCTAGTGTATAAATTTTTCCCTTTTTTGGATACGTGTTACAACCAAAAAGATACAACACAAAAACTTAAGACAAGATGTGAGTCATTTAGCCCTATGATGGTGGTTACCATAGTTGTGGACTTAGATAGTTTATTGGATAGAATGGAACCTAGAAATGCGATCGACGGGCCACTTCAGCTAGAGTCTCTGAATGGATCGATAGGTTGATTTTGCAGAGTAGAGACTATAGAGTTGATGATTTTATGGGTGTTGATTTTTTCTCATAGAATCAAATGAGAAGGGTTGTACATGATTCCCCCTTCAAGTGACAACTTTTGGAATTGCAAGGTGCCCCAACATGATGCAAGACAAAATGTGGCACTTGAAGATGAAGAGAAAATGATCCTTTATAAAAATTTTGCGAAGTAGAAGTGGTGACAAGGGTCATGTGTAAGTGAAAAAGTAAAGAGTGGTAGATATAAAGGTGATTGCAAGTATTGGGAAGTCATGAAGTGAATAGGTAGAGTTAATGGAATATTGATGAAAAACGGGTTTGGTGGGAAAGTCGACAAGTGATGTGTTGCATGTGAGAGGATGAGATTTGTGGTGAGCTAGTTGAGGGAAAGGTGAGTCAGATGAGTTATAGGTTATCAGAGTCAAGTTGGATGAGTTATAAGAGAACTGGGAGCAAACAGGGAAATCTAGTAGATGGGTTAACGAGCGAGTTGGTTGGGGTGATTTCTTTAGAGAGTTGGTCAATATGGATGATCTAGGAATGGTGGGTTATGCCTGTAACTAACAGAATTAGTGGGTGTGAGGGATTGATTTGAGGGGTCAAGCTCAAGTAGGGTGATCTCACATTGGGTTGGGAAGTTAGGTTGAATGATGAGCGGGTTGGTGGTTAGGATTATTCGAAAGAATAACTAAGGGAGAGATCTTGGGTAGGATGGGGAGAGTGCAGTCAAGGTGAGCTAGTTTGTAAGCATGACAAAGCTTGGGTATGTGAGAATGTGATGTGTAGGGATGGTGAAAAAAGGGTGATTCATGTTGGTGACTTTCTGTGTTAGACATGGGAAGGAGAGATAAATATTATCAGAGACTGGAAGTAAGGGGTGTTGGGTGGGAGCCCAGAGGTAAGGGCATGGGTGAGCCAGGGTGAAGACCAAGGAGCGTGTCACAAGTGTGACACGCAAGAGAGAGGGAGGAATGAGCTCATCGATATTAGTCACTAGAGTGACCAAGTGGGTGGGGGTAAGAAGATATGGGATCGGGGTGGGAATCATCAATATGAATTAGGTTAGACATCTCAGCAGGGCCAAGTTAGGGTGAGGGAAAGGGTGAGCATAGAGATGGATTTTGGATTGGATGTAGGGATAGGTAGATAGTGGAAAGGATATAGGGCTAGATGAGTCATTGTTACGACTAAGTTGGGAAATAAAGTGAAGAGTGCGGAGACAGTTGGTTGAGCTAGTTAGATTGGGGGGTTGGGCAGTGAGTCACAGGGATGATGCGTCTGGGAAGATAGGGAACAAGGGGGGTAGTTAACAAGTTATCCATATCACAAGATGCCTAGAGACTATGGTAAATGCATAGGGATGAAATCCATGACACGTTACTCCTAGGAAAAAAGAAAAAGAGGGAAGTGTAGATTTTTTTGATCTCCAAGATCACCAAGTGGCACGAGGGGAGAATATACATATCCTATTTCTAGGTATACACAAACAAATAAATATACAAGATTATGAAATAAATATTAAATAAAAATGTGGTTTTTATTCTATCTTTAGGACTGATTGAAGTTGAAAAAAAAACAATATACTTAGTTTGTATTTGAAATGAGTCTTTGACAAGCGAAGAAAATTACAAAACCACCAAAACAATGTCACACAGTTTGAAAAAGACATTGCTAGATGCAAAAACAACTAAGTTGCATACTATTAATGTAGTCTGTCATAATTACAACATGGTTACTTGTATAAATGACGTTAAAAAATATGATGTCGTTATTTACAAAAAAATGTGGTTTGTCACAATAACGACACAATTAACACGATAATGATGTTATGATTTTTAAGTCAAAAATAATAAAAACATAAAATTAGAACATAAAATGATGCTTACTAGCTAGATAAGGTGATATGAGATAGCTGTAAGGTCAAAACAATGAAAAAAATGAGAAAATAAAAATATATACTTGTTGTCATGATAACGACGCAGTTACTTGCAATAATCGACACAATTAGTTACGATTGTGATGTAATTAATGATAATGAAAAAATCAACGATAACATCACAGTCAATCAAAAAAATAGATTCCACCTGTCACCTACACATAGAACACAAACATTATGACCCTATATGTTAAAATGGAATTTTTTGTGCACAAGAATGCCATTACCAATCATGAAAACATCGTTTGCAGACAACACAGAAAATTGCTAAGAAAAATTTAAATTTCTTCAATTTTATACCCTTTTAATTATGGTTTATCCATAGATTATAAATGAGTTCCTAATAATTAGAAATAAATTATTAAAAGTGTGTTATATTCCCATCAAGCATGCCAAAGTGTGTTAAGGTTAGTTTCAAGCATACATTACAAAATCCATGAAAATAAATAAAAAATTTCACCTAGAGCTAGTCTTATCACCTAATATTGCACAAGAGAGATAATGAAACCAAGATAATTAGATTTGGATGAGAAATTACCTCAATTTAATTTAGATTTGGATTGCTATATTTTGGAATGGATTTTACCCATGTTTCTTGATAGTATCTTGTTGGCTGCTTGTTGATGGCTTCACAATCCAACACTTTACTGTGGGAGTTGCTCTCTAGGTGGTAAAATACTGATATGCTCTTTAAGTTCTTAGTAGCAAATATTTTGCATGCACATTTCGAATTCTTTTTTAAAACTAGATTTCATGGAGGATGGTGGATGTATTTATAATAAAATGGAGGGTAGAGATAAATCCATTTTGGATTAGATCAATGGCAGAGTACGAATGTGAGAGTGAAAGATTCTAGAGAGTTAAAAGAATTTTCATGAATTAAAATTTCATGGAAGGTGGTGGAATTAGAGATTTCAAGAGTTAGAGAATTCTATAAATGTGGTATAATGCTCTTGGATTAGTTTATAAAATGTTATGTATGATTAGTGTTTAATAAGGGATTAATGATGGCAATTAGTAGGAGAGCTTTGTTAGTAGGTAGGGTAGGTGGTCTAGGGAATATTAAATTATGAAAATATGTGAAGGAATTAGATTAGAATTAAGTATGGGATTAATTTATATGTTATAAAGATGGGATTGAGGAATACATTAGTGTGTAGGATGAATATTAGTAATATTAGGATGTACTAATTATTAAAGTTAGTGTTGACTAATTTTAAATGAATACACTTGGAATAAGGGTTTTGTGCAAAAATTAGATTTGACATGTAATCAAATAAAATAATTGACCAAAAATTATAAATATATGTTGTATTGTACTTAGATAGAAGATCTAAATTGTAACTGAAACTTCATATTTGAACATGACCGTGTTGAACTTCTAGAGAAACCTAAGGGATTCACTAGGTTAGGGTGTTTTTATTATGTAGGATCTTTGAAATAATTATACCATTCATAAATATTGAACTTGACCAATGTTTCAGGGAATTTACTGTGGAGGATTCCATCATTCTCATACTTACACTATCCCATCTTGGAGGTACATAGAGGGTAACTTCATGGGGCTAACCACCTACTAGTGCACTACATAAACAAAAAATCGAAAGATTTTACTTATTGGCAAAAAATACTAGGTACTTCCTATAAACCATGAGGTATGTGAAAGATAAAATCCATACAATGCTTCCTAATATATTGAGTATTAGGTCAACACCCCTCACACCACAGAGGCAAAACTATAGATGCCTAAAATCCGCTTACGTAGTTTTAATGATAAAGTGGTACTAACTGTCCTCTATTTAACCATTTTTATTATAATTAATGATTTCCACTAATTAATTAACATTTCCCTCTATTTTTGTCAATTAACGACACTTTGTTAATTAATTAGTATGTATCACATTCTGGATGTCAATTAATGACACTTTGTTAGTTATAATCCTCTTCAATTCAATTAATTAACTTTTATTGGTTAATTAAGCCTTTTTAACATTGTAATTAATCAATAAACCATTTTATTGGCTAAATCCTTCTTCCAAATTCATCAAATCATATCAAATTCCTCCTAAATCACCTCCAAATAGCCTAAAAATCTTATTCTATCCTATTAATTAATCCTAGTTGATTAATTAAATCATCTCCAACTCCCACAAGTTCCTAATCATTTGTTAAATCATCTAATCATGGTTAACTAGTCTAAATCTACTTTATCCTTTATCCCACATTCATTGGGATTCAAGCTTCTCCCAAGTTGGAAAGCTATCTAAAGGACCCTCTATAAATCCTCACACCTACACCATAGTTTTTCAAGTATTATCATATAAAACATATGATTAAGAGCCTTCTCCATTAATTTGGAATAGTTACTTTGCATCAATTCTACCATTGTTGAGTAGTAGAAGAAGATCCAATCTTGGCCTTATAGCCATTCTTTGGTGAGATCTTCTCACTCTGTTTGTAGAAAACAACATAATTTTCTTTCTTATTAATTTAATTAGGTTCATTTCATTCATAGCAATCATTTAGACAAGAATATGATTGACTAGCATAGGATGTCTTACATGATTATGCATTAGTTTAATTTTTCCATTAATTTCTTATCATAATGTTAATGGTAGATTTAGCTTTTCTTTGGGACTACTAGGTGTTAGCTCCTTTTCATTATCATAGTAAATTTGACATGGACACAAAAACTAATTACATTTTTCCTCAAAATGAAATTCTTGAGGATTTAAACCATCGAAACACAATTTTATGTAAGGGATATTTTAAAAATACCTAGATACAAACCACTAGTACCCCACCACTTGCATTGATTTATAAGTAACTAAGAAACCACAAAAGGAAATGTGAGAGCATAATATTGGTCATTTGTAGTAGGCCACTATATCTTGATAGAAATTTTAGAAAAAAAAATGAAAACTATAATAAAATCTGAATACCTTGAGAAAAAAAATGAAAATTATAGATCTGATCTGGATGCCTATAGAAAAATATCTAATCAATAAACCTACATTTAACACAAGGTGAATTTTTTATTGTTTTTATATCATATTAAAGTTTGTTGTGTTATCTAAAATCATTGTAAAAAACCATACAAAAAACATCCACATGCATGCATATATTTAATAAATTATGTAATAGATCGATGAAAACTTAAAGAAAATAGATAACACACATTTATCAAAGGTAGCAATACTTCCACAATTTTAGCGAGAAACTGTAGATTGAAATCTCCAGAGTAAGAATAAATCTCTTTCAGAATGATACCTCTCAAACTAGCTTTATGCTATTATAACGAAAAGCTAAGAGGTTAAATTTAGGGTTTAGAGAATAGTTAGAATGCAAAGAAAATCGTAGAAAAACTATTAAAAAAATTCAATCAATTCAATAACTTGGTAAAAACTCTTCTCTATCAATAAACGTGGATAAGTGTATACCAATGGATGAATTATTCACATATTAAATTATAAATAATTTTACAAGTGTGTCTTAAAATCATACAATAGTGTATTGAGACTAAATACACTAATGCTGACTAAACATAATAATTGTTCTTACCAAAGCATATGCTAGTTTGTTTAAATTTCCACTTTAACGTTACAGAATAAAATAATAAGTGTGTAGGAGCTCAACCCACTTCATTTATCTATAGTTTAGATTTTTTTGACTATCGATGAGCTATTACAAATGATGATTTGTATACAGAACAAAATCTTTAGGAAACAAATAATGCATCAATTTATTCAATTCTTGCACTATTTCACAGAATTACGCATCAAACAAAAAATACTTGTCTTTCACATCATTGATATTTTCATTGGAAAATGTTATAGGTCTTCCCTCTTAACACAAAATTACTACTATTATTGTTTTACTTGCATCACAATCCATTTGAATTATTTTTTGAAATTTGATAGTGCTAAAATTATTTTCTTTATTATTCTCTTGTTCAACCATTAGAAGTTGTGTTTTACTTCCACTGCCCACATAACATTTTTTTATGTCCTTTTCCATTACATTTATAAACATTGTGCATATTTTATTGAAATTCTTAATAAACTTCTTGTACAAACTCACTGAGATGTGAAATCTTACCACTGTAAAAGTAATCATGGGTGAAAACCAATATACTATTGGATGCACATTCTCGAAATCCATCTTTAGACCTTCATGGTATATTACAAAACCAAGATACAATAAGTCTTCCTTCAAATAATTACATTTATTTAGGTTCATGAGAAAATTCTCATCTCACAATATCATCAAAAAATTGCATAAATAAGATTGTTGATCTTGAGAAAAAATGTATAGTTGAGGAAAAGGTTACTAAGGGCACATTAAAAAGATGATATAATTACCTAATTTCAACTCAAAAATAGCTAATTCAATAAATAAGGATAATAATGTATTTATTACACATCGCTTTTGAAGATAGTCCCATTGTTAGTTCAATATGTTCAATGGCCAAATTGTATAATTTGCATGTCTTTATCTATGACACATTGTATTTCCATGCCTCCCCTATCCTTCCTTATTTTTTTGATTGAGAAGGAATGAGATAAAAATGACCATCTCTATAAGTACTTACATGTATGCTTAGTTTAGTTTGGTTCTTCCATTTTTTATTTCCCTATAATAAAATGAATATTCAATTGTTTTTTTTGTATATCCACTCCCCTGCTTAGGTATTGATATTTTTCCTTAAGATGCATCTCTACCTATAAAAGAATTATTTATATTTTCTCTTATGCAATCTGGGATTTTGGTCCTTATCAAGCATACCTAGCTATTCAATCCCTACCTTTAATATTTGAAGAGTATTTGAAGTATTGTCCTAGGAGCTATTTTCTTATTTTTGTTGAGTAAGCTAAGGGGTGTTTAACTATTGTCAATTCTTGAATACTTTCTAAGGATTTATTTACATTTTTTTATTCCATATTTGTCTGAGTAATGGATAAAATACAAAGATAAATCCCCTAAATTTATCTTGCACTACGAGTCTTCAAAATTGGTCTGAAAGAAATTTATGGGTCAGATTTATGTGAAGAACACCTATTCGATTTGTAAAAAGGGTCGTAAATTTGTTTTATTTTCACTTTGTTGAGTCTTTATAGTATTATTGTTAAGGTCTTAGATGGCCCTGATTGGGTGTTGTATACCTTCACAAGGGATTCACTAATTAAACTTGTGGTATATCACGTACGTTAGTAAGATACTAAATAATACCCCTGTTTCTAGTTATAATTCTCAATATTCTATTATTAATACCCCCTCTCAATACACCATTATTATTATAAAATACCCCTTTTATTGCCATATATTACATATACCCATTTTTATATGACATTTTTAATACCCCTTATTATTTGTTACTTAATATAACATATTCATGGAGTTTAAAAGTTGAAACATGTGTGATGAGAGTCTAATGTGATAGGAGAACATGATGGAGACAAGTTTCCAACCCTCATACGATTCTAGGAAATTCTCATGCCTCTATACCATTTCCTCAAAATTTACTTACAATTCAAGCTTCAACTTTGATTGTTTTACAATCCACATGGAGCCATCTAAGAATCTAGTTGAATTCAATTTTCTATCTCTATAATTTGATTCCTTATTTTAAAACGATTGGAAATATATCTAAATGAATCTTGTAAAATTACAAATCTCTTTGCTTCACATATGTATACCATTCTTGATACATATTAAGTATAAATGTGGACACACATAACTAATGTGGTATTAAACCCACAAACTACAATCATAACTCTCCCATGCCAATATCAATTTACTCTACATAATCCTAATTCGAGAGAGTTTCTTGTTAATAAATTTTGGGGGGAAATGGTTGTTGATCAATATCTAATCATGTGGCCGAAAAGAAATTTTGGGCTAACTAAACAATTTTCATGACATGTTCTTATAAGCTTGTGGAACGAAATCACAACGAACCATTCGATTATAATGAAAATCAATGGTAGGAAATGTAAGTAATGGTGATTTGGCCCCAAAAATAAATGGTAATTTATTATTAAAGGTGAATATGATTAATATTTGTAATGATATTATAAAATTATGGTGATTAGGAAAATATGATATTATAAAAAAAAAAATGGTGGTAAAAATAACTTTTGTTTTATTTTTTCATCCCCTTCTCTAGGTATACCTACACCCCCTCTTCCCCCCACATACCACACCCCCTTTATTTTTTTAAACATTATTTTTAAACCCCTTCACGTCATTAATATATGCCACTATATTGGATAAATTTTGGTCTATATTTATACACTTTATGAACATACATGATAACATAATTTTAAGTATGTGAATCCCTTGTGTATAGTCTATGTAAGTATGTACTACCTATCTATATATTTTGTGTGTGGGTGCTTATAGATTCTCACATGAATTTTGATTGAAATTTTCTACAAATACGAGGGAGGGTTCTGGCCCACACCGTATACCAACATTATTTTAAAGGAATAAGTCATCAAAATATTGAAAAGGAATAAAATCAAGAAATGATCCAAATTTTTTTTGGAAGATGTGCAACAATTATTATGGGTTTAGTAATGATCTAAAACTCAAACAAATTATGCATAATGAGGCACTCCTTGTCTAATAATGCAGGAGAATATAAGTTCACTTGTAATCCTATGTCAACTAAAATCATACTATGTTAGAAATAAGCAAAGTGTAGCATTGGAAAAATATTATTGTTTTGTGCTTTAGACTTGTTTGTATGATTTTGTGCTTTATCATTTGATTTATTCCACCCACAATGGATCATATTGTATTTTCTAAACGTGTACAAAAATTGTCCCTTCTACAAGGCTATATTGTAGCTTATGGTCATTTTGGTGCTTTACCACTTTGCGAAAAAGAAATACTTAAGGAGGATTTCAATGTGCAATCTCTTTTTAAAAATTTTGGCACCTTAACTAGATTCCATCTATGTTACCAAGTACTTCAAGGTAACCTTGAATATGTATCTAAAAATCTAACTTGTATTTGGATATAAACACTTCATAAGGTCACCAATATGTATCCAATACACCCAAAACATTGTTGCATCTGAATACCACTTAAATTCAATAATTGTGTAACCATGTCATATCAATGTATACAGCCATATTTGGGTCACACCTAAGCATACCAATTAAAATTCTAGTATTGTAGGGAAAATAAGTAATTGTTTCACATAATCCATTCATTAATCTAATATCTTTCATATAGTGGGTAGAAACTATAAGGGAAATAAATTACATAAAAAAAAAATATACAAAATGAAGAAGAGAACTTAAGTTCAAAAGGTTACCATTGTGATATTATATGTGTCTTATTGGCATGTGACATAATACAATATTAGAAATGTATCTACAAAAGAGTATGCCAAGAAAAATATCGTTATGCCCTTGATACTCTAACTTCACGTGTACAGAGGATATGAAGTGCCTAACTTTAGGCACATAACCTTTTTCTTTTCTTTTTTATAATTTATAAAGTTTTTCTAGGCCAACTAATTACGTCCTAAGGAGTTGCTCCCACATAATTTGACTGTAAATAAGAGGTAGGTATTCCCATTTAGGCCATCAAGTGTGGAATTATCTTTTCTATTCTTAAGTATTATAATTTAGAGGTTTCTCCCTCTAAGTGGCTACAAAAAACATAATTTAGTGACATTCATCGCTGTTTATGTTATTTTGTATCTTCTTGGGCTTTTACCCACAAAAAATATTGGATCTACTTTGTCCTGCTAGTTTTATGTCCATTAAACTAGGAATATCGCTATATTTGTTTTTATTTTTATTCATATTCAATAAATACCATAAGAAGTGGTATCAAAGCATTGATTTGGGAAAAGTGTAAGAGGTTCATGATAGAATATTTTTTAGAAACTTGTTTTCAAAAGTAAATTTGTTTGAGTTGCAAAAATTAGTTCTCTTTAAAAATGAATCATATTTCAATCATTCATGTGTCATTTGGAATCTACTTGTTTAACAATTTCAAAAAAGATGTCATAATAGCTATTATGATAAGTATCGAGGGAGATATGACCTTGGGAGGACAAGTTGCCAAATTGTTTTTTACATGTGAATTTTCAGCAATGATAAAATCCTCATATCTCTCAATCCGGAAAAAACAAATTCAAAGATTGTTTTCACAATTTCAAGATAAATTTTTAGATCTACATGTCCACATGTGTTTCATCTTCAATTTTTTGGTAGAAATATAAAATATTATAAGCCCTATATTTTGAAACCCTTTTTTTTATAATATTTAGTCTTTCATGAATTCTCATTGTTTTCATAAAAACCCAATTGTTGGGGGATCGTAAGAGAAGTTATTACAATATTGGAAAGGATTTTTCTTTTCACCCATATCCACTAAAACCAAGGGTGATTCAAGTGAGGAATTTAAAGAATAAATAGTATAAAACCTTATGAAATCTCCAATTCCCTATAAAATGATAAATCAAGCAAACATGGATGGTACATCAAGAGAAAATACTCAACTTCCTCTAGTCATTGCAAAAACACATAAGTAATGAGTCTTAAAACTAAAATTGTTAGAGACAAATTGGAAATAAACCTTGAGCTTATCATGAATAATGTAATTACACTCCAAGACTAAGAACAAAACCTTAAGTTCAATGTGAATAAAATATTTTGCATTATAAAATTCCAAACAAAATTCCAATGGTTAGGGTGGAAACTCAATGCATTATCAAAATTACAAACTCACAAAGGAAAAGGTAATGAGCTAAATATAAGACCATTTTGGTTTAATGGAACCAATGTAGTTGATTAGATTGACCAGATGCAAAGATACCTCAAATGGAAAAATTTCTGGAAGCGGTCACGGGTGGATGTGGCCTCTTTATTTTTGGAACAATCCCATAATTAGTATGTTTTCTTATGTTTTCAATACCATCATAAGAGCCTCTCCTCTTAGGATTATTTTTTCCTATAAATCACAAAACACTATGATGATCCTTGGAGCAGTGATTTTAATGGATGACTAATCCAATTGAATCAAATAGGGTCAGTGGGTGAATATAATTCCCAACATTTTTATTTATCTACAAGGACCCAAACATGATATAGAAAACATATATGAGTGGATTAAAATAAAATATTATATTTTCTATTCAAATATTCAAACCAACCACAGTTGATGGAAAGGATACATCACATTCATACACTCAACCAAGATAGATTAGATAATCAACTTCAACTTAGTCTTAATCTTGCAAAATCTACTCTTTTCTCAATGCTAGGAAACACCAAAATCATGCAAATTTGTCCTATGAGCTCAAATCAGTTCATTCAATGCTTCAATCATGTTTACTATCCCCTTTCCAACCTATCTCAACCATCTAGGTCATTGAAATCGCAAGAATTGGTTAGCTTGCTCACCTTTTGCTAAAATTGCCAATTTGGCTTCTTAAGAAGGATGATGATGGAAGGATATGAGTTGGAATTAACTACTAGATTCCTGAAGAAGTTATTGATAGTTTTGAATACCCTTTATCCATGCCAAGATGAGGGTGAAAGGATTTTGATCAACTCCTCCTGCAAATACTTCTTTCTATACAATCTTCCCTTTAAGCTTGTTCTTCCTTACTAAAAGTGGTTCAGGGCAAATATCAACATAACTTTTGATTGGGAGATTTATTTGACTAACTAAATATCATCTCCAATACCCATTTAGGGGTTCTTTCCTTTGGTTGAAACTTTCAACAGCTTTCTTTGGGAAAAATGCTTCAATTCTCAATGGTCAGGGTTCTAAATTAGGTCTCAGGCTTACCTACAGTTTCCCAACACAACTTTGACAAAATGCAGGAAAAGGAAGGACTTTCAGGGATTTACACTACAAAAATCGTATTTGTTAGCCCTCCAATATAATTACTACCAAGTTTGAAGACTAAATTGTGTGTGTGGAACAAGTTATGAACAAATCTTCCAAAACCCTAGCAAGAAGCACATAGTGAGCCTGAGAATGCAATTTTTCTAACCAAAACGTTTATACCTACTTCCAAAGGCTGGGATCACTTCGAACAGGCCTGAACAAGCATTTAGAAACTGTCTCTTACCAGTAAAGTACCTCTACTCCGTGGAGTATGCATTTGACTCATCATCCACTGTCCTCTGTGACAGGGTATAAGTCCTCTTAACCTGTCAAATTGATTAATGTTTGCAAAAAGGCGGTGTTAAACCCCTTTTAATCTCCCTTTACGTTCTTCTGAGAGGATAGGTGCCGCACTAGATCATCACAGTCTCACTTGATTTAAACACAGCATCATCTCAACAAATTTGTGTGAGTCACAGGCACACAACAGCCTGCTACAGGTTTACAAGGAGGGTTTCAACCCTGAACTCACATTTAACCACTGAAATCTTGTAAGAAAGCTACAGATTCATTAACCAATGGTATCTCATTCTCTCATGGACTTTGAATCATACTATACAAGCTAATTTTCAAACAAACAATGCAATGCACGGATTTGTAACCCTTAATCACTGTTTGCAAACAGTCCTTTCAATCAAAACTCATTTCTTGAAGCTCCAATTCTTCTTCCTCGATTGATCAATGCATGAAACAATTACAAAAATGTCATTTATACCTCCTCATTCGAATTCTTTGCACATAACTGACCACTAGGGTCATATGACCAAGACCACCATGGAGGTTACATACAAAAAAAGAACTTAAGTAACTATTTGAAGGTTACATGACCAATCTTGCATCATAAAGAGCCCTCAAAGACACATAATGACCTAAAACATGCTTAAGAACACACTAGGACCACTATACAAGACAAGAAAGCCAAAATTTGGCTCAAAGTGAAATTCAAAATTAAAATTTTCAAATTGGAGGGAAACCTCCTAATTTGAAATCTTTATCTCTCTAGCTCAAAGTACAACATAGAATGCAAGATATGGAATCCTAGGGCAAATTTAAGACCTTTACAAACCAAAATTGATCATATCATCCCTAAACTAGCCCTTGGAGTGATACCCCTACATCATACTCCTAAGGGGAAAGAGAAGCCTTCTCATGGTGTTTTTTTTGTAAGATGGTATTTCTCCTTCTTTCTCTATTTCCAATTTCATATGGGCTTTTGAGAATGCACCTTGACTAAGTTTGTTTCTTCAATTCTTACTAGTGGATGTACCTTGTTCTTAGTAAGTCTTTTCTTCTTTGAATCAATCTTCTTCATGATCTCAGTGATTGTAGTAGGACTTCACATTGTCCTTTTTATCTCTTTCTTGATATTATGCACCTTATTCATGGCCACTTGTGATGGTTCTCCAGGTTCCTTGACTGGTAAACTATGCTTAACACGAATGTAGCCAAATTCTGAACAAACTTGATATACTGCAAATAATATGAACTCCAAAAGAAAATAGATCTCCTTATTTTTTATTGAATAATGAATTAAAATGTTTCCTAAATAGGAAAACAACTCCGAACTCGAGTTTCCAAGTAAACTCTAACTTTGACTAAATCCACTCTAGGTGGCAAAAATTTACTATTTTTAGCAATTTACTAGAACCTGATATTCTTAGTAAGTTCACATGCTTATTCGTACGGGAAAAAAAAATTCCATGCATCTTCTACATTCCTAAATTAGAGGAATTGCCAACTTTCTAACTCATAATGCAACTAATAGACTAGAATTAACTAATGCCCAAAAATAGGAAAAAACCAAACTACAACTTAAATCCTAAATTTTGGCCTCAAGATGGCGGATTTAGGGACCAAAAATGTGCCAAATGTTTCCCCAACCAGTAGGGATGGTTTCTGGTGTGTTTGTCTCATCAAAACATGTGGTTTAAAAAAAACAGACTCAAATGGACACCTGGAGCTCAAGTTATGACCTTGTCAAGTTCCTACTAATTTTGGCACATCAACCACTTTTTCTTTTCTCTCCTTGATTCATGACACCTTATAAATTAAGAAATTAAATTTTTTACATGAGGTGTACTCCTTGTGACTATTTCTTCACCTTGCTAAGTAACAAACCAATATACAGAACATCAAAGGAAGCATTAGATGGAAATTTTTGAGTTGTCTCTACACTCTTAACCATTATGCCTTCACCATGATTGTTCTCCACTTGCACATGCACCATTTGGTCTTATTGAATTGTTTTAAGGTGTTCTTTAATACCAATTTCACTCCTTATTAGGTATGAATGCTTATCTTTCTCATTATGTTATGTTTCATACCATTTCTTGATTGTTCCAATTAACTGATTTTTTTCCTTGTTCTCATCTTGATGTATATATCCATCCTCAGCTTTCATAATCACTCTCTTTTGCAAGTCATTTTGGTATTCTCTCTCTCCACTTATCCATCCCCACATCTTCTTGACTATACTAGTTTTTTCCTCCATCACTTCACCATCCTTTCCCTCTGGAAAGAATGTCTTTAATCCCATGAACATCACTCTTTACTACTCTTCATGCCATCCTTTCTTTATCTTTAATGGATTCAAGGCATGTCTAATCCCATCCTTCATAAATGTATATGTATGTTCCCACCCATCATGGATGGATTTTTTTGTCAAATTTCCATGGTCTTCCCAACTGAAGATGACATGTATCCATGGGAATATATCACACAAAACCTGATCACGATATCTTCCAACTTGAAAATAAACTACACACTATTGATTTACCAATACTTGATGCTCTCTTTGAACCCAAAATACTTTGTATGGATGAGGATGTTTCATTCCATTCAAATTCAGTTTTTCAACCATTTCAGTGGTGAATAAATTATCAGTGCTACCATTATCTATGATGAGTTTGCATCATTTATAATGTAGCCAAATTCTAAAACAAACTCAAAATAGTACAAATAATATGAACTTGAAAAGAAAATATATCTCCTTCTTCATTCTTGACTCATGAATTATAATGTTTCCTAAATAGGAAAACAACTCCCAACTTGAGTTTCCAAGAAAACTCTTACTAACTTTCACTAAATCTATTCTAGGTGGCAGAAATTAATATTTTTAGCAGTTTACTAGAACTTGATATTCTTAGTAAGTTTGCATGATTATTCGTATGGGCACAGAAATTTTCATGCATCTTATACATACCTAAATTAGAAGAATTTCCAACTTTCCAACTCATGATCTAACTAAGAGACTAAAATTAACTAATGCCCTAAAATAGAAAAAAATCAAACTACAACTTAAATCCTAATGTTCCGAAATCTGTTAGTGGTAGTTTCTACCTAGCAACCTGGGGGTAGAAACTCTCAATCAAGTGCTGGGAGTGGGTAAGTGAGACCTTGCTCTGTTGACTTTATTTATGTGTTCTTTCCCTCACTGTAATTTAAACCTTGCTCTTGTCTTGATCTAGTGGAAATTAATTACCTTGGGTATTTAATTGTTTTGGGTCCCTTAACCCTAAAATTTAATCAGGGAATATTTAGCTAAAATGTCAATGAAATCAGTAATTAAATTAATCCCTAGAGAGATTTGAGCTAGGGTGGACCTATTGCACTTGTTGCTCTATAATGAGAAATTAGTAATTATTATAATGGGAAAAAAATTCAGTTGAATTTAATTGTCTTCGAGACTTTGGTCGTTAACTCCTAATCAAAAAAAAATTATTCCATAATTTTTTTAGCTAAACCTAGGTTGTTCATGGGTCTCAAGTAGGTTGTTTTAACCGGGCATCACAAATCCAGCTAAGGATATCAATATCTCTCACCCTATTTGCCCATGGTGGGCAATCTTAATACTCGCAAGGGAATTAACACCACCCCATTTGTCTGGGGCAAATGGTTTGATTCTGTTTGGACTATATGTTTTGAGCCCAAAATTGCTCATTTTTTGTGTGTATTCTTCACCATGGCCTTCCTATCAGGGACTGTCTTGTTCAAATTGGGATTCTGGGTCCCAAATTCCCCTTCTATGGGCATGTGGAAATGATTATGCATGTTTTCTAGTTCTTTCCCAAATCTCAAATTTCTTGGAACTAGATCCATACTTTTTATTTCCTTCCCAGCACCACTATTTCACTTGGCAACATATCCTCTTACGAGAGAATCCCAAACTTCTACCTATATTCACCTAGATTTGGCATGTTTTTCAGGGAGGATATTTTATTTTTTATATGGAAAGAAAGGAATGCTTTTTTCTTTTATAATTCTACAGTTGATTAGTCCTTCTCATTTTATAATAAATCTATGGTGATCTCAAATTTTCTTTTGCATATTCAAGTTCAACCAAATAAGGTAGCGTTGGAGGAGGACCACCTCTAGAATTTGTTGCGACATTGAGAGGAAGCCTCGTGAAATCTTGCACGGGTGCCTTTCTCTCTAACCAGGATCTCCTCACCCTCATCTTGTGGCAGCTGATGTAGAAGATCCTAGCATCAAGCATTCGGTCACTCTTGACATTCTCCTGGACCAATCCACCGGTATAGTCACTCACTTGGGCACCGCCATGGTCAGGGCTCACCGCCGCATTCCTTGGCTTACCAGAAGAGCTGGGGATCACCACCTCAGTAACTTGGGTGGGGTTCTCCACCTTGATCACTAGCTCAGCACCAGGGTTAGGTGTCTCCCTCTTCCTCTTCTCAACAAGCCACCTAGCATCCACCACTGCCCCTACCTTCTGCTAACAAATTCCCTCGGCTCAGCTTAGCCATTCCTACGCACTAGGAATCAGATCTTGAGGAAGACCATGTTGATGGATGGGATATTCCCAACACTAGAAAGGATCTACCTAATTTGGGGTGGCCAGATGATTAGGATCTACCTGCCTTAGGCATGTTTGTTGCTGCTTCCTGAATTTGTCTTTGTATTTTGCCAGGATTGGTTTTTTTGTTGTATCTCCCTAGGCTCAGCCTAGTTTGACTTTTGGTTTCCTAGGCTCGACCTAGTTTGTTCGTGGTTTTGGGGTGTTCTCTTATACCACCTAGTTTTTTATTGAAAGTTATATGTTATCTTAAATTGCATTAATTTAATATAAGATCTTTTTCATCAAAAAAAATATAAATAAAAAATTGATTATCTTTTGATGTAAGGATTCATTTCTTTAACCCTTCACCTTTTTTCAAACCTATGTGGGTGTACCTCTAGTGTGCAATATTTCACCATACCTTTCTTTGGAAGAAATGTCTCAAACTACAAAAACAAGATTGTAATTAGGTCTCTCAATTGCATGCTACAAGATTTCTAAAGGACTCATCAAAATCTTATTATTGTTAAAGTATCTTTGAAAAATTATTTTTGAATCTTGATTTATTAACTAATAGGATAGTTTGTAGAATTCCTTGGTCAATGTGTTGGTTTTCTATTTACATCCTAAGGGTTTCTACTTATATCCCAAGAACACAATTTTCATTTACCAATCAAATTTATGAATCTTCAAGGCCTTAAATCTCCTTGGAGTAGTCTGCACACACTTATGAAAGCTTCCAAATCTATCAGTGAATTATAATGACCCATAAAGCTCATGCATGTAGTGACAGTCACCCTACTCTTCCTACAAAAAAATTATTATTTACTTTGTTAGGATTTACAACAATGGAATGAGTGTTTATGTCTCTTCACAATTTTCTACAAGACTATGAAGTGTTCCACATATTATCTTCACAATACAAGCCTTCCCTTTCTTGAACTAATCTTATTTATCATGAGAATATGCCCTTCTCAGGACTGTAGCATAGCGAACCACCGTATATTCTTCCTCGCATAATATCACACACAATCTAAAATAACTAAATTATATAGAAATAAAAAAATAACAAATACAATATCTCACAAACTTTTTTAGTCCTTTCTTGCTCGAAGAATATGAGTTTTAATAGCTTATTCAGACTCATGCACAATTATATCCTTTAAGGAGATTGTTTGCAAACACTTTTACACTGCTACACATTTCTTGGAGCTCCAATGTTCTACATTCCTTGATTGATCAAGGCCAAGAAAACAATTAAAAAGTTCCTCGAATAGCTTCTTTTCTTGAATTCCTTCCACATAAATTATCATCATGGCTCTATGATCAAGTCATATGAGGGGGCTACATAATAAGAATGGTTGAAGTGACTATTTGAATCTTATATGACTAATATTACTTCAATAAGATCCCTAAAAAACACACTATAAAGACAAAGATGACCTAAAACCATGTTTAAGACACACTAGGACCACTATACAAGACAAGAAATCCAAATTTTGGCTCAAAGTAAAATTTCAAATTTCAAATTGGAGGAAAACATCCTAATTTTAAATATTGGCCCCTTGAGTTCAAAGTACAACATGTAATGCAAGTTATGGACTCCTAGGAAAACTTTAAGACCTATACAAAATAAAATTGATCATATCAACTCTAAACTAGCCCTTGGAGTGATGTCCCTGCATCAAAAGTAAAATATGTCATAGAATAGATCTAGACATAGAGAAGAAAAATGTAGTCAATTGAAAAATAGAAGGTAACCCTCAAGATGGAAAGATTGAACCTTGGCCACCTCCTTCATGTTAGAAGAGAGAGAAAGGTTTATGTTATCATTATAGAAAATGGTTCAAAAACCATAAATGTGTTGTGTTACTATCTCTTTACATACACTACATGGGATCAACACACCTCAAACTCTCGAAATATTTGGGTACACATCAGGAGAAAAAGGTGATAGTGTGATCGTTACATGAAGAACACACAATTTCAACCATAGAAGGTTATCCAATGAATTCAACTGCTCTGGGTATCCAATATCTAATGTTTAAGTTATTGTCATAGATGGTAAATAACCCTCTTTTGGAGGATAGTTCCATCACAACAAACTATCTATTGGAGACTACGAGTTTGATTTGGAAATGTTTTCCATTCCACATGGAAGGTCAAATATAGTTTTAGGAGTGAAATGGGTGAAACAATTCAAAACATTTTCACTCCATTTTCAAGATTTTATCATTAGCTTCTTATCAAATGTTAAGAGACATACTTTCAAGGATGATATTTCCCCTAAGTCAAAGTATTAGTTCACATAGAATGGAAAGGATACTCAAGAAAAAAGGTTTTCACATGGTATCACAACATTCGTTAGAAACCCAACAAGAAGTTCTTCCTCGCCAACTAGAATTGTAAATATTTATTTAATAAAATCAATAGGTTTTTCAAGAACCCATGGGTTTACCCCCCATCCGCGATCATCATCATGCAATCAGTTAATTCTAGGAGAGTGTTTTATCTATCTTTAGGGAAAATTCCTAACCATATGAATAAAATGTGAAAATTGAGAAATAGATTAAGGAGAGGTTTGATGTGGACATTGTTCATCCAACCAAAAGAACTTATTATTCATCAATGGTCATGGTTGATATGAAGTATGAGTCATGAAGTATATATCAATATTAACTTGAAATTAATAAGCTCACCCTCAGAGATAAGTTTATTATTCATGTTATTGATGAGTTAGATGAATTGCATAGTACTATTTTCTTACCAAGCTTGATATTTATTCAAGTTATCATATAATCTAGGTAAGACTTGAAAATGTGCATTAAAAAACCTTCTGAAATCATGAGGATTGTTATGAATTTTTAGTGATGTCATTTACTCTTACTAATGCTCCTACCTTTCAAAGCCTCATGAATTCATTTTTCCATCCATTTATTTCTATATATGTTCATATTTTCTTTTATGGCATTTTAATACACTACGGATCGACATGAACATTTGAAACATATGGATAAAGTATTATAGGAATTAAAAGATCAAGACAATGAGCTACATGCTAAAAAACATAAGATTCTAAATGTTTCTTTATAGCGCAATAATCTTAGTAGCTAGGACATGTGGTGTCCTATGAAGGGTTCAAGATAGAATGAAAGAATGTAATGACCCTCTTCTGATATTTGGAAACATGTATATTTTTTTATTGTTTTTTAAAATTTATATATTAATATTTATATATAATCGTCCATCAAAGGAGTGTCACTTAATTCAACTCAACTAACTCATAATTAGCTTCACCTAATAAATTAATTATAGGTTTTATGTTACTTAAGTCTCTAAGTAATCATTCCTTAATTCTGTACTATGTATTTTTTAGTATTAAATTCATGTGGAGTCCTATCGATTGGACCCACTTAACACCATCGTTCAGCATCTCTCATCCACTACCAGGCAGCTCAATATTAATTTGATTGAATATTCCAACATGAGGTTTATTCATAGTTATAAATCTATGGAACTCATTTTTCATTAGTGAATTGAGGTGATTTAATGAATCACACCTCCTTATAGTCCATTTTATTACCTAAATATGGTATGTCCAAACCATTTTCCCTATCATGGAATCTAGACAATGTTTGATTCATCAATTTATCTTTATGAGAAAAATATTCCTAATCATAAACTCAATTTTGTTTATCCGATGTATATTTCCTCAATGGGTAGTGTGTGCATGGTTTTGTGCTTATAGCTAAGTTAGATGAATGAGAACTAACACCTAAATAGTTCCATAACAAAGCTAATGACAAAATCTAAACACCATCAAAGATGAGAGCTAAACAAGATTAATACCTAGCATAATGCATTAACTTTTAATTAAACAATGCTAAAGTATTTAAATCTCTACTTCTCTAGATTACCAACAAACAAGTAAATGGACCTAAATAAGCTCCATGGCAATCAATATTTGGTTGTCCTTGATATCTCCAAGAACCTAGGAATGGGGGCTTATCAAAGTTGGGCTATAAGACCCTTTTTGACACCTCCCATATGACCTAAGCACTTTAATCTAGAATATGAAGGCTTAGCTCCTCAAGATGATGAACTCTCAAGAAAACAAGGTGCAAGCTCTTAGTCTCTTTGCTATATGCTTTGCATTTTCTCTCTTAAGGAGTTTAGGTGTAAGTAAAAAGGTAGGTGGAGGGCTCTTTATATAGCCCAAAGGATAAAGGATTCAACACATTCTCATGAATGTGGGATAAAGGTAAAACATGATTAGGAATGGATAAGGTTGCTTTATTAAAGGTAACCTTACTTTAGAAGGGTTTAATTTATGCTTAGCAAGTCATGGGAGTTGGGGGGTGTTTTAATTAATCAAAGGTGATTAACTAATAGGTAGATGTAAGCTTATAGAAGATAATTAGAGGAATATTAGTATGATTTAGGCTATTATAAGGGGATTAAATCAATTAAATATTGATTTATTGGTTAAATGGAAGGAAAGCTAATTAATTAATAATAATTAATTAGTCTAGGTAGAAGGGGTGATTTATTAACGGAAGGTCATTAATTAGGGTATTTTTTGGATAGGAAACTTAATTAATTAGCTTAGTGTAATTAATTAATGATGATATGAGGGAAAATGAGTGTTTTTGACGATATGTCGTTGATTTGTGAGAAAGGGGATAATTAGCGTAATTTAAGTATTTAAATTGCTTGGGTGTAATTATAGGTGTCTACATTTGCCCCTCTTTGGGGTGGCGTAAGTGATGCCACTTCAAAGATAGTAGATAGAAGAGATTTTGAAGGGATAGAAGAAAAATTAGTAGGAGGGAGAGATGCCCCCTCGAGTGTCGATGGGGTGATGGAAGAAGCCGATCGACGATCGAAAAAGGTGAGATATAGGCAGAAGAAGGGGGACGAGGTAGGATGCCTCGATGAGAGGGAGAATTAGGGGTGAAAGGGAAGTGGTGTAGAAGAAATATGGATGAGGGGGGAGAAGAGCTTAGCCTCTAGCCGCGTATTTTTTTGAAACAATTTGGATGTCATCATATTGCCATAGGAACTACGTCATCGGTCCTTATGAAAAATATAAGCATATGACAAAGGTAGAATGACATGAAAAGCCATAATACGAACAATTTTCCATTGCTGAAAATACCAACTCCACACAACATACAAAAATGAAATGCAATACAAGAAGGAAACAAGCTCATCTAACAGGGAAAATAAGTACGAACGCACATATCCAACCCAACAACGGTCAAGACAGTTGTACAAATGTTTTGTTATCAGTGCTGGAGAGATCCACAAGTTCATGATTGATGAAAAGGGTTAAAAAATGATGCCCCAAGCAAGGATACATGCAAGGGGAAATGAAAACGGATAGAGGGTCCATGAAAAGCGTTTGTGCGCAACGAAACAACACCAGGCAACCAAAAGTGCCCCAGAGTACAGACGGAGCAAGCAACTAGCTTTTGTGAATGGTTGTGAATCTGGTGATCCGTGAGTCATATGAATCGAGGAAGATGTGAGAAAAACCAATAGGATATGGATAAGATACCATGCGCAAGACACAAGTTTCAACCATAAGAAGCAAGTTACCATTTTGTAGGGTGTTTTACTTTTTAGGAATTTTTTGAAAATTTTTCCCCTTGTTTTTGGATTTTTTTTTTTGATATAGTAAATGTTTGTATTGTTTTAGCTTTCTAAACTGTGATAAACAATATAAGAAAGGAGAAGAAGAAAAAGAAGGGCCTAGGGGCAACATAAAGTGCCCTAGGTGGAAGAAAAGAGAAACAAATGACAAATAATGTCATTGTTTAGTGGAAAAAATTAAGAAAAAATAATTATTTGAAAAATAATTATTTACGAGGGTGTGAAGAAGAATAAAAATTTCCAGGGAGCAATAAAATTGTCTGGGGGAGAAGAAAGGGGTATTGGACAAAAAATGCCCCAATACGGTGAAAAATAAGAGAAAAATAATTATTTAATTAAAAATAATTATTCCACAGCGAACAAAGGAGAAAACGGTGAGCTAAACGGGTGTCCCAGCCGTCCAATCGGTGAAAAAAAGGTTAATATACCCCCCAGGGGGGGTAAAAACATCGCAATTAGTTCATTTTAACCGCTTAGTTTAGAAAACTTACCGTGAGGCTCTGACACTCAGGAGAGATGGTGATCACACGTGATCGTTTGAGGCGTGTTGTAGATTGTAGATGATAGATCTGTAGACAATATCAAATGTTGTTTTCAAGTGTTATTTTGATGTATATGGATGAGATGATATGATGATATTGGTGCGGGGGGGGATATATTTTTGATTATGCGCAACCCCTCTTGCCCCCATTGATGATATGATATGTGATGATTAGCTTAGCATACATACATGATGTAAAACTTAGCATTTTTGTTTATATATGATGTATAGATGATGCTAGATGTGATGATAGTGATGGTAATGTGATGTGAATGATAAAAAAATAGAGCACATGCAAGAAACATAGCCAAATGCTACAAAGAACACCAGGAATTAATGCAATACACCATGAATCACCATGCCTTATTAACAAGTAACAAAACACAACCAAATGCATTAAGAAAGAAATAAAGAATTAACACACTAGCATGTCGAAACCCACTACAATATACACAAGCAAGAATGAATCTATTCTAAGCAAGAAAAGATAAACTATGAAAAAGTAAACCCAAGAAACAAACAACTCAAAAGTAAGCCTGCAAAACAGTATACAAGCAACGAGCAAAGCAAGGAAACAAGGCAATGCAAGTAAATGTTTTTGTAAGATATGTTTTCATAAACCAATTTTCTATTGTTTAGGTTTTTTGTGCAACAATTTTCTATTTTTTAGGTTTTTGTGAAACAATTGTCTATTGTTTTTTTTTTTATCGAAACAATTTTCTATTATTTTTGTGTTTTCTCAAAACAATTTTCTATTGTTTTTGTGTTTTCTCGAAACAATGTTCTATTGTTTTATGGTTTTAACATTTTTCCAAAGCTATGTGTAGGTAACCAAGAAAGCATGGATGCCCCCAGCATTAGGTGGGGAATATACAAGGGCAGAAGCCACGCGCTTATGGACAAGAAAGTGAAGTCATTGAGTTGCCCCTAGCGTAAGATGGGAAATAACGAAAGACCACGTCCCTTACAGATGAATAGAAGAAGGAAAAGCCGGATCAAGGCTAGACAAGATGGTGTGCACAAGGAAACTTGAAGGCAGAACCAGGTCTAGGCCAAAGAAAACTACCCTTCTAATATAGAATGCTTGTGAACAACGAATCTTCCTGAGGCACCAAAAACCAGTTTTCACCCAAGGACTTGTCCAAAGTGCCACAATTACATGGTTTTCACTAGTGGACGACCTATTTTCTCTTTTTCTTTTTCTGATTTTTTTATTTATTTATGTTTTTGTATTTATTTTTTTTTGTGCCATGTTCAAGCATAGAACTTCTTAAGATGCATGGCGTTCATTGGCTCTCGGAGCTCATCACCATTAGGGTGAGCCAGTTTGTATGCCCCAGTGCCATACTTGGCAACTATGACATAGGGTCCTAACCAGTGTGGTTCAAACTTCCCTTTCTTTTCTTGCTCTGCTCTAGTGTTGAACTGGTTCTCCTTCATAACTAAATCACCCACCTCAAACTGGCGAGGGATGATTCTCTTGTTGTAGTTGCGGGAGATTCTGTGTTGATATACCTTCAGGTGATTAAGAGCACGAATGCGCCTCTCATCTAGGAGCTCTAACTCAACCAATCGTGTCACTCGATAATCTTCATCCTTATCCAAATAGTCCCAAAGAGAAATTCACAGGGATGGGAATTTGATCTCTAAAGGGATGATAGATTCTATCCTGAACACTAGGGAATATGGCATCACACCCGTAGGAGTGCGAATTGATGTTCGGTAGGCCCAGAGGGCTGGGTGGATTTGTAGGTGCCAGTTTCGACTGATTTTGCTAACCATCTTCTCCATTATCCTTACCAAAGTCTTGTTTGTTGCCTCAGCTTGTCCATTACCCTGAGGGTAATATGGCGTGGACCATTTCAATCTGATTTGGAACTGTTGGCAAAGACCTTTCACAGTTTTGTTCTTAAATGACTTCCCATTATCTGTGACAATGGCTACAGGGATACCATATCGGAAAATAATGTGATTCATGATGAATTTAGAAATATGTGCTCTTGTGACATAGGTTAAAGGGATAGCCTCCACCCATTTTGTAAAGTATTCTGTAGCTGTGATGATATGTGTATGACCATCAGATGAGGTAGGAGTAAGCTTCCCTATTAGATCAAGTCCCCACTTGGAGAATGGCCACGGGGTAGTGATTGGTTGCAATGGTTGCGATGGAGCATGGATGAAATTTCCATACTTTTGGCAAAGCACACATTTTCTAACATAATTACAACAATAAGTTTCCATGGTGGGCCAATAGTAACCTACTCTTAACAGTTTCTTAGCCAAGACCATTCCATTTGTATGTGCTCCGCATACTCCTTCATGTACTTATTTAATTGCCTGGATTGAGTCCGTCACATCCAGAAAATGTAACAAATTCCCATCGTAGCCATGACGATAAAGTGTACCTCCTAAAAGGGTGTAACGGCTATCTGGCGAATCAGGCTTTGCTTTTCAGAATGAGAGATATTGGGAGGGAAAGTACTGTCCTTAAGATAGGTGAAAATGGGTTCGTACCACGGGAATAGGGACCAACAACCTCACAAGCCAGGAAAGATTCCGGCACGTCATACGCGGGATGGTGTAGATTTTCTACAAAAAATGGCATATCATTGTTCCCTGGCGGAATACGAAGCATAGATCCCACCGTTTCCATGGCATCTGCCGATCTGTTCTGCACTCTTGGGATCTACTCAAAGGTAATGCACACAAAATACTCCTTCAAAGTTTCCACCAACTTCTTGTAAGGTATGAGCTTGTCATCCTTAACTTTATACTCATCATTAACCTGTTTGATGATTAGCTGTGAATCACCTACAACCTTAACATGTTGAATATTCCACTTGATGGCTAGCTTCATCCCTGCAATGAGTGCTTCATATTCCGTAATGTTGTTCGTGCAAGGGAAGGCCAGGCATTAAGCCTGTGGTATAGGATCACCCGAAGGAGTAATAAGGACCACTCCTGCACTTGAACCATGAAACGTAAAAGATCCATCAAAATGTATCTGTCATATGACAGATTCTTCAATGTAGAGCAAAGATGCATTTGGCAGATCTAGACTCAAAGGTTCTATGCTTTGCAAAGGTGCTTCCGCTAGCTGGTTGGCAAGTACTTGTCCTTTAACTAATTTTTGATGGACAAATTCTATATCAAACTCACTGAGTAGAATGATCCAATTAGCCATTCTACCTGTGAGGGTGGGTTTGGACAACAAATACTTGAGTGGGTCGACCTTGGATATGAGCTTGGTCTTAGTATTTAGTAGGTAATGGTGAAGTTTCTGAAAGGTAAAAACAACGGCCAAGCAAGCCTTTTCAATCTGAGGATAATTAAGTTCATAGGTGATGAGGATGTGACTCAGATAGTACACTAATTTCTCTTTATGGCTAAGGTCATGGGTGAGCAGTGCACCAATAGCGTATTGTGTAGCGGAAATATAGAGCAAAAGTGGTTCTCCTGGAGTGGGAGGCATGAGGATAGGTGGATTAGCCAGGTACTATTTAAGCAAAGCAAAGGCTTGTTGTTGCTCGGGTCCCCAGATGAAAGTGACGTCCTTCTTAAGAAAATGAGTGAATGAGTGACATTTATCTGCAAGCTGGGAGATAAAGCGATGAATGGCTTGAATTTTCCCTTGCAAGCTACGCAGTTGCTTGATATTCTCAAGTGGAGGCATTTCTGTGATGGCAGACACTTTAGCAGGGTCTACCTCAATACCTCATCTTAACACATGATGAAGCCTAATAGTTTCCCAGATAGCACACCAAAGACACACTTCTTTGGATTCAGCCTGACTTTGTATTCACGCAGGTGTTCAAAGATACACCACAAAATGATAGGATGATCCTCTCTTGTTTTGGACTTTCCCAGGATGTCGTCTATGTAGTCTTCCATGATGTCATGAATCATATCATGAAATATTACTGTCATGGCCCGTTGATAAGTTTCTCCCACATTCTTAAGGCCAAATGGCATCACCTGATAGCAGAAGGTGCCCCAAGGAGTTGTGAAAGTTGTTTTGTGTTGGTCCTCCTCAACGATTTTAATCTGATTATAACCCGAAAAGCCATCCATGAGTGATAGCATTTCATATCCTGTTGTTGAGTCAACAATCATATCAATGTTGGGTAATGGAAAGTCATCTTTAGGGCAAGCCTTATTGATGTCTCTAAAATCTGTATAGATTCGGATACCGATAGGTTTCTTCTGGACAGGAACAATGTTCGATATCCATTCAGAATAGTCAATTGGTCAGATGAATCCTGCTGCAAGAAACCTTTCCAACTCTTCCTTGACCAACAAGGCCACTCTTGGATGCATCTTTCGGAGTTTCTGTTTGATAGGATTAGCATCTGCATGCACGACCAGGTTGTGCATGACCAAAGTCGGATCTAGGCCGGGCATGTCTTTGTAAGACCATGCAAACACATCAATAAACTCTCGCAAGTAGCATAGTGAACGTCTTTTGTTCTCTAGCTGAGAGTGATGCTCCCAATTTTACTATCTTGGGATCTTCTTCAGTACCAATATTGACATCAATGGTTTCTTCAATTAACAATTTTGATAAATCCTCCATACATGTAGGATCAGGAGGTAGGTTGAGATCTTCATCCAAGGATGTCTCTACGAGATTTTCATCCTTCGTGTGGTCACTTTGTTTGTCCTTTTATTTTCTTATTTGTTTGTCAGCCAGTGCCTCAAAGAGGTTTTCACTGTGTGACTTGGACTTTGATTTTTACCAAGGCTTTTCTTTAGAACTCTTTCCCTCTCTTTTCTTTAAATTTTGCTAACCACGAAGTTCAGCCTCCTTGCCTGAAGTAGGCGCAGGTGTCTAAGTCGATAAAGAAACCCTTCTTGTGATCTCCAATGGGAATTGTATCCCTTATGCCCATGAACTCTGCAATAGCCTCGTCATTCTCAAATAAATCTAGTGGCACGTGACGTTGTTGGTCCCATTCAACAAGGGAAGGGTACACAAGGTCAAGGGTCGGTTTGGTGAGGGTTATGGTTAGGATAACATTGTTCATGAAAAGGTTCATGGAGGCCAGATCCTCATATAGGCTACAATGGGAATCCTTATCACTGTCTAGGTACTTGGAGCTATCCTCATGCTCAGAACAAGTCACATCTTGATCGTTGGGGTGTGCTCCATAAGGGCGAATCCCAATGCCATATCTTTCTATTTTGAAATGTGGAAGAGGGACTGGTTCTCTTTGTCCTTGTTCATTCCTCCCACATCCTAGGCCTTTGTAGCCCATGGAGTACATCATTCTGCTAGATTTTTCATATTCCGGGGTTTGATAACAAGATGGCTGAGTGTCCTCAGGGACCCAAGTAGTAGGTGGATCAAGTAATTTTTCCTCAGCTAACAAGCCTCCAAGGTAGGAACGACCCAATAGTGTGTTCCTCTCTAGGTCTCCTGAAGTGGTAGTTGGGTCGACCTCTAGTCTTGGGCGACAAGGAGAGGTCAGAAACCAAGAGTGCTTGTTGTACATTATACTCCCCATAGCCATATTCCAGAATTTTCATCTCCCATGAATCAAATGGAGATGTGGAAGTGGACGCCCCATGAGCGCAAGACCTAAGAGAATATGAATCCATAGCTGGGATTCCATAGCCTCAGACTGAAAAGGAATGGCCATATCTACGGAGGGACATGCATATGTACCATTTCGTGCAAAGCTATTGAGAGCTCTACAATGAGCAAAGGGCTCTAAGTCTCCTGGTATTGTTACCGTATGTCCCTCATGCTTCAGCTTGATGCATTGATGAAATGTTGATGGCACGGCCTGCATGGCATGGATCCATGGTCAGCCTAGAAGCATATTATATGGAAGTTCCAAGTCTAGGACGTGAAACTTCATCTGATGGCAAGTGGGGCCCACCTCCATGGGCAGTGTAATGGTGCCTACTGACTCTCTTTCTATGTTTTCGTATGTGGTGATAGTGATGATATGGGACTCAAGATCTGCCTCTGTATGTCCCAATTGTTTGACTAATTTAAGCATGCAGATGTTCAATCCAGATCCGTTATCCACAAGCACCCATTTGATTTTCCTGCGGGTGACAACTACCTCAATGTATAAGGGAAGATTATGTTTAGGATTCTCGGTAGGGACCTCCCTATGGTTAAAAGTGAGATGCTCACTTGGTGCAATATTTTCCACCATGGCTTGAAGGTACGTAGGATCAACTTCTAAAGGCACTCCCAACCCCTGAAGAGTTTGATACAAAATTTCCTTATGCACATTGGATATCTTGAGAAGATCTAAGATCGAGATCTTAGCAGGTGTCCTCTCAAGTTGTTCTAAAAGGTTATATTTACCAGTTTACGGGGTCAACAGAGAGGGTTCTGGAATCACAAGGCGGGCACGCCTTGTTACCGCAAGTGCAGTCCTTTCCCTTGATCCAGATGGTATTGACACGGTCAGTAGGGGAGTGAATACATCCGATAAGTGAATCGTAATGATTGTTATCTCTTTTGGTATAAAAGTAATTAGCAGATTTATAGGTTTGGGATGAGTCTCCCCGATCCGGCTTTGTCTTTTCTGACTTATCATGCTTAGGGAATGGTTCCTTATAAATCCCCATTTTCTCGTTAGGTGTTTGCGTTTTTCCAGGGTTATCCACCTCTATCTCCCCATTATCAATGAGGTCCTGAATATAGTGGTGAAGCCACAGACATTTGTCTATCTTATGACCTTTAACGTGATGCATTTCACAGTATTCATGCTCCTTATACCATGAAGGTTTAGAAGCGTTGTCATCAAATGGTTGCATTGTAGGATAGGTCATCATGTGGGCTGCATCCAACTGTTTTAGTATGACGGACAATGGTTCATTGAGGGAGGTGAATGTTTGTCACTTTGGTGGTGGTTGAATTGGGCCCTTGGTCAGTTTAAAAGGTTGACTGGTTTGGACCATTTGAACATGTTTGGAATCAGTGATTCCGTCTCCCACCACATTTTTGTTTTTGTTAAAGATCTTTGGCTTTTCAGCGGGTTTGACACTTTGGTTGTCTTTAGATTGGGTTTTGAGGGTGCCTTTGGCAATGAGAGCCTTTTCTATTTGAATCCCTTTCTCGATAACCTCCTCAAAGGTGCGGACACAATGCATTTGGAGGTGGAAAGCTATATCTGGGTTGAGATTAGGGACGAAAATACTGACCAGCTACTTCTTAGGGAAAGTGCAAGGGAAGCGACTAGCTATCCCTCTCCATCATTGGAGGAAGCTAGTGAAGGTCTCATTTGGGTGTTGTTTTGCACCACACAAGTCTGCCATGGTGACATCACTCTCTATGTTATACGAGAAATGATGCATGAATCTTTCTGCCAATTCTAGCTAGGTGAAAATTGATCCTCGTGGTAAGCATGTAAACCATTCCAATGCTTGACCTTCGAGACTCTTAGGAAAAAGTCTGATGAGGTAATTATCACTATAAGACACCTCTTGACATGCCATGTAGAAATCTTTAACATGATCCCTTGGGTCTCCCTTTCCTTTGTATTTGTCAAACTTTGGCATATCAAATTTCTTTGGAAAGGGTTGAAGGGTCATTGTCTTGTCAAAAGGATAGGGGCATAGTTCTTCGTATTGGTATTTCCTAATACTCCCTATATTGCTTTCTTGTATGCTCACAAGCGTTGCTTTCATAGATTGCACTTCTTGTGCGAGCAATTGTTCTCTAGTGGGAGAAGCGGGGATGTACACATGATGATACCCTATGTCTTCTTCTCCTTGGTTTTCTCGATGGAGTTCATGGATCCTAAACTTAGGCCTTGACTTTTGAATGTTCTTGTTTGTGTCTTTCTGTACCTGGAAAGTAAGCAAAGCTAGTTGTCAGCTTAGGTTACTAAGTTGTTGTTGGATTGTGACTTGGTTTGTGTCTTCTTCTTCTAAAGGTTCTTCCTCTTCGTATTGTGGAGGTTCTTCCCCTGTCTCATGTTCTATCTTGTTTCTTCATGGCACTTTGATGAGGGGTATTCTATGCCCTACCACTTTATCATTTTCTGCATAAGAAGTGGAAGCATGCCCGCCTGTTAAAATATCTTCCATATTGATAAGGGGGCATTCTTCCTTAGTAGTGTCATTTGTAGGTAATATTGGTTCATTCTCGGTGGGCAATTTGGCCCCTAATTCCATGACCCATGCCAAAACTCTATCTTTGTTTCTAAGGAGAAACTCATCTAGTAGAGTGGGGTCAAAATCAAAGTCTGCGTGTGGTGATTCTAATTCATTTCCACTATGATCGACCATCTCTTCGGTTTCCTTTTCTACAGAAAACAGTGGCCCTAAGTCGTGTCCAATGAAGGGGTTTGACCCTTGTTTGTTAGAGGTCTCCCAAGCATGTGCACTTGTTGTTCCTCATATGTTTGTTTCTTCAACCCTAGACGTGTTTTGGGAGCCATGTTTTCGTGATAGTTTCACTAGGGTGAGTTGTAGATATGTGCAAAGCTTAGTGACTACCCCTAAGTGAAATGCAAAATGAAATTGCTAAGAGTATGAATATGTCAACAATGTGAGAATACCAATATGATAGAGTGATAAATCACCTGTGATACAAGCAGTTTGGTATTAAAACTTGATCAAAGGAAGTACTTCCTAGACTACGTTTCAAAAAGTAGTTTGCGTCGCAAGATGATCAACAAGATGTTTTCACTTATGCCAAGTTCAAGGAAATGAACAAAACGTAAGTAAATACAAGAAGTCAATGCGATCTCCCAATCAAGATATACGATGAGCGAGCTCAAACTCGATTAAGACCTATATCTCAAAAAGTGTCAATTACAATTTGCGAATGACACAACAATATCACCAAGATATGTTAACCCACTTTGCTAGAAAGTGAAGTATTGATATCAAGGTGTTATTGATATAACACGCACAAATGGTAACACCTAGCACTCTTTGAAATCAAGGTAATAATAGAAGTAAACTAAAAATCTCAAAGTATAGCTAGGAATAGTTAAAAATGTGTGCAGCGTAACTGTACAATATAGGTATTTATGTCAAGTTTACAAGAAACAAGACGTAAATATCGAAATTGTAATGATACGAGACAAACAAGCTAACTCCTCTATGGAAGTCCACGGTGATGAACCATGCCTAACTACAATGACGATCTTGATGTGGGTATCAAGATCACAATGGCTACCAAATGACGTGAAAAATGCCTCCACTCACTTTAGACGTTTAACTAACCCAGCCGCAAACATGGATGGGCGTAAACGGACATAAAAGTGAGAGAAACAGTCGAATGGCAACACAAAGGTAATCACACCTCTTTTGATCAACAAAGTGTCAAAAGAATATGAAGGAAATAAATCAAGAAAAATGATGAAAAATGCTAGCCTCACTTCGGCAGAGTTTCACCTCGCCCTAAGGCAAGTAAAAACTAGGCGAAAGTAATACGTCACACGTTTCTCAAAAAGAAGGTTCACAACTCAACACTATTTTAAAATGGTCAAAGTGGGCTCCTGGCCAAAGTATATTCTCCTAGGTGGTTCTCTCGCCCTAGGTGTTACAAAGTTGCCACGAGTGAGCGTGATTTACCCAAAAAGTCACACTGACTAGTTTGGGAGTATCTCGGCTTTACTTTACCCCCTTCAAGAACAGTAGGCAACTAGTGCGTCTATGTGTACTATCACTGGGGTCGCCACAACGGACAACCTGTAACACTATCTCACAAAGGAATCACTAGTCAAGTAGGTAGTGCAGAGCACTTCCCATTTCGTCCACAAGGTTCCCTCTTGCGTGGACTACTTTGGGGTTCCTAGAACCACCCCCATTGTTGTAGCTTAAGGTGTTATGCCAAAGGGGTTATGTTCCAGTTGAGCGGAGAGGGACGTACCCTTTTCTGAAACCTGCAATACAGTGTTTTGAATATGTTGTTCTTTTTATCTTGTTTAATTAGGTGTGGTTTGCTTGAACACCTTTTGAGAACCTGTATAACAACTGTATTAGTATTTTTTGATTTCATTTTGATTCCTCCTTTCTTTGACAAACGTTTTTAGGTCCTGCACTCAAGCGTTAGTAGTTCTCCAAGAAAATCACATTATTTAAAAGAGGATTAAGAGTTGCTTTTGATTCTCAAGATCATCCAAGGATGCAAGAGAAGAGCATACACAACAAATAATCCAACTAAAAAGTAAAGAAAATCTTTTCAATCAATGAACCATACAAAATTCTTGATAAATGTTCATTCCCCTAAACCAAAAGTGAAAGATGAAGTTTCCAATTTACCAAATGTTATAAAATGAAGACTAAAGTTGTTTTTGATTCTCAAGATCACCCTAAGGTGCAAGAGAAGAGCATACACAAACTTTATCCCAACTATATAGAAATAGAAAACTTCAAATCAAAGGACTATTGAAAAATGCTTTGTAAAAGGTTCATTCCCTTAAACCAAAAGTGAAAGATGAAGTTTCCAATTTACCAAATGTTATAAAATGAAGACTAAAGTTGCTTTTGATTCTCAAGATCACCAAAAATTGCAAGAGAAGAGCATACACAAACTTTATCCCAATTATATAGAAATGGAAAACTTCAAATCAAAGGACCATTGAAAAATGCTTTGTAAAAAGTTCATTCCCTTAAGCAAAATGAATAATAAAATTTCTAAGTTTAATCCCAATGTTAAAAATATATAGATCAAAGTTGTTTTTAATTCTCAAGATCACCAAAATGTTCAAGAGAAGATCATGCACACACTTTGGTCTAAATCGAGGAAGCATGGAAATACAACATTCATCAAAACATTAGACATGTTAGAAAATGACCAGTTTTAAACTAACAAAAAAACCTACAATTTCTATAAGTATAAATCCTAAATTTATGTTTTCATTGCATAGTTAACTTCAATACCTTTCCAACGCAAAAAAAATGGAGTCATTTCGAGTTTGGGAGCAAAAGTTATGGCCTTCGGAAGATGGGTTACGCATATGCTCTTATGCTCACGGGTATGCACTTGACATGCACTCAAAAAATGTCAAAAAAAACGTCTCTTAATCTGCAAAATGGGTAAATTTTTCCAACCAAGATTCAATTTTGACAACAACCCATCACATCAATATATGAATAAAAGACTCAACGCTATCAAACATTAACATACATGCTCAAGAATTTAAAATTTTCAAGAAATTGACAAAACTAGCATGTAGAATGATGAAAAAGTAAGCTCTAAAAATGAAAACATGATGAAATCTTGAAATTTTCTCACCAAGATTAAATTTTGACAGTAACCCACCACATTAATATGTAAATAGAAGACTCAGCACTATCAAACACTAACCTACATGCTCAAGAATTTAAAATTTTCAAGAAATTGACAAAACTAGCATGTAGAATGTTAAAAAAGTAAGCTCTAAAAATGAAAACATGGAGAAATCTTGAAATTTTTCCATCAATTCCAATTTTGACAGCACTTCACCTCCTTTATACCTACAAGGAAGACTCAACACATGCAAACTCAACAAAACAAGTTAAGAAAAACAAGTTAGATCAACATGTGTAAAAGAGGGTTAGTAACCAAAAATGAAACTTAACTACAAAAACTTGAAATTAAGTGTAAAGGACAATGGAGTAAGTCCCACCAGGCGTGCCAAATGTGTGCATAGTTTTTTGCTTTTAACTAAGTTAGATGAATGAGAACTAACACCTAAATAGTTCTATAACAAAGCTAATGACAAAATCTAAACACCATCAAAGATGAGAGCTAAACAAGATTAATACCTAGCATAATGCATTAACTTTTAATTAAACAATGCTAAAGTATTTAAATCTCTACTTCTCTAGATTACCAAGAAACAAGTAAATGGACCTAAATAAGCTCCATGGCAATCAATATTTGGTTGTCCTTGATATCTCCAAGAACCTAGGAATGGGGGCTTATCAAAGTTGGGCTACAAGACCCTTTTTGACACCTCCCATATGACCTAAGCACTTTAGGCTAGAATAGGAAGCTTAGCTCCTCAAGATGATGAACTCTCAAGAAAACAAGGTGCAAGCTCTTAGTCTATTTGCTATATGCTTTGCATTTGCTCTCTTAAGGAGTTTAGGTGTAAGTAAAAAGGTAGGTGGAGGGCTCTTTATATAGCCCAAAGGATAAAGGATTCAACACATTCTCATGAATGTGGGATAAAGGTAAAACATGATTAGGAATGGATAAGGTTGCTTTATTAATGGTAATCTTACTTTAGAAGAGTTTAATACATGTTTAGCAAGTCATGTGAGTTGGGGGGTATTTTAATTAATCAAAGGTGATTAACTAATAGGTAGATGTAAGCTTATAGAAGATAATTGTAGGAATATTAGTACGATTTAGGCTATTATAAGGGGATTAAATCAATTAAATATTGATTTATTGGTTAAATAGAAGGGAAAGATAATTAATTAATAATAATTAATTAGTCTAGGTAGAAGTGGTGATTTATTAATGGAAGGTCGTTAATTAGGGTATTTGTTGGATATGCAACTTAATTAATTAGCTTAGTATAATTAATTAATGATGATATGAGGGAAAATGAGTGTTTTTGACGATGTGTCGTTGATTTGCAAGAAAGGGGATAATTAGTGTAATTTAAGTATTTAAATTGCTTGGGCATGATTATAGGTGTCTACAGGTAGAAATCTTAAATCATGTTACAACTACATTCTACACAATACTACATGTCGTAATGTTGAATTATTTTCATCTCAAACTCTTAATTCAATACCCACCACAACAAGTGAGAGGATCCATAACCATTTCATGTTCTATTGATTTCAATTCTTTCCAACCTATCACTCAGAGACATCTTACTTCAGTGTATTCAAATCCTTTATAATCAACTATATATTAAAAAATGGCCTATTACATGTACACATGTGATTTAGGTAAATGGGAAACATTTTATCTAATCAAGTTAAGGAGTTATCCTTTCGGTTCATTAATGTCATTAGGAAGATGACAATTTTCACCTCGACATCTTAGCCCACATTGTTTATCATCAAAATAGTCCATTAAAAATTCTAGAGGAAATTCCACATACTTATTAGTGCCTTAAGTGTAATGTAATCCACATAATGCATTTCCATGCAAATCATGGCCTTCAATGAGTTTATTAGCAAATTTTCTAGATAGCCAAGCCTCAATGAGTTTATAACTAGTAAGAGATTTAATACTTAAAAATACTACCCTTCAAAGGTTAAAATGTCATCATGATTCATATGACATTCAAAATAGAATCAATCATTATCCTACAATACCTTATATCGATCAACAAGAGTTTTCTTCCCCTTATATGGAAGCGACAACCATTCCTCTCACGTTTCACATTCAGTATATCAACATTTTAGATTAATTTTAACTTAGCAAAATTTGATTGACTTATGAACATTGCAGTTGTATGACAACTCCACTATGCATATTATAAACAATAGTTTATATATAATGTAATTTTTTAGCATGGTTAGAAATATACAGGGGCCTCTACCTTTGATGTAATTGATTAAAGCTATTCAAGAGGGTTACCAAATTATGAAGCAATAATACTAAGACAAGATAAAGACACTCCATTAAAATTCATCATTACACGTCACAAAGAGGCTAATCACAGAATGATTAAAAACTTCAAGTTTATAATCTTATCACAAAATGATTAACAAATAAGTTATTCATAATCAAATATTAGTCCTTTATACTAATGAAAATCATTATAATATAACAATATCTTATTCATATTACAGGTATGAGTCAAGTATATGCTTCTATGAATTTGGAACCCCTTACTAATGACTCAAGAAAAGAGAATTCGTGATCAACAATTGTATTGTTATGGTTACATAGTTCTTATCGAGTATTATATTTCAAAGTAACAATACAAGTTGGAAGATTGCATTATTTTTTTCCCTTAATAGTTCACACTATTGAAGCAAATGGATGTTATATAGGACATTCCTTGTATAGCCCACTCATAATATCTTCAAACATGTTGGTTGAAGTCAGGATAATATACGATCACAACCAAAAGTAGATAAAATAAATTTTCTTCCATATTATACACATAACTACAAGAGTCCTAAAAATCACTAAGTTCACACGTAGGTGGTTGGGTGTTTGTTTAACCCATAATTGTTCAGGGTTGCCTTGTATTTATAATATATCAATTTAGGTTTTCATTTTGAAATAGTTTACAATCAAATTAGAAGATCAAGATGATTTTCAAGGTTATCTCTTAATGGATGAGATTCAAATTCTGTAGAATTCAAGGCATCATTCCCAAAGGATATTTTTCAAGAGTATGATCTCAGTTGTAATCCTTATCATGGATCTCAATAAAAAATTACACATTCCTCCATCACACAATCACAACCAATATTCACAAGCATGATAGTAATTATTTTATTCATTGACCAAACCCTTGCAAACATATGTCTTTCTCTATTCCATAAACTTAAATGCATTGAATAGTATTCATAATGTCCATAAAAGTATAATGAAAGATAAACATTCAAGGATGCCATAATATAATAACAAGAATACATTCTCAAGTAGAGGGCAAAGCTCAGTAAGACATTATAAATAATGCATATTTCAAAGCTTCAATATTGTTTTCAACACAAATAACCTGCCATAAGGATTTGGAGCTAGATTATGCCAATTCACAACTAAGAAATTGATTTCTTTTTAGAAATTTTAGTACATATTTCCTCATTAAATAAGGAACATAGTTTCAAGTGTTTACAAATCCATATTTCAAAATTAAACCTCCTACTTCAGCGCTTACACCTTTTTTACAAACACATTATACACTTTCCTTATGCAAGAAAGACGAATTACTCTTTAAAATAATAACAATCCTTCTTGTACTCTGACATTCATAAAAAAAAACCAAAATTACTTTGCATTTACTTGGAGATCCTATAAAATCTTGTATTTCCATGGATCAGTTCAAACGAATTTGGCATGTAATCTTTCTATTTATGATAAATTCTAAATATAAGTATATAAAATTTTATCAAATGGAGAAAGAGTAAGATTATTTTCATTTCTTCCCAAGGGATTAAGTACTCAAGGTAAGAGAAGAAATACAATCCATGCAAGTAACAAGAATACAATGTACTTAATACCATCAAGACATAAATGAGTAACACATCCTTTTCCATTTATATGAATACATTGTCATCACCAAAAATGTAGAGTACAAGAGAACATAGAGACGGAATTATTTATTAAAGGAGGAATCACATAGCTATTTACTCATACAATTCAAAATGGTGCCCTCGAGACATAATATTTATGAGAACACACTTTCACACCAACAGTCATGGGTTCATCATATTTCATAGAATGGAGCAAATCACATGTAAGCGTGGATACCTAACCATGTATGTTAGTGTTGGAGAACATAAGTAGGTGTATAACAATATACAATTGTACTCACATTTCAACCCATTCAAATCTAATCATTAATTACAAAGATACAAATAAATGTGTAATTATATGCAAAATTTATCAAAGGAGAATAAACCCCATGCCTAAAATCAAATGGAGTCATGCCTTAGTGAGCTCCAAATCTCCACTTCAACTAGCACTAGTTTCCATAGGTAAAACCCCATTCTCCATTATTGAAACAACGTCATGTAACTAAATGCAAGAATCCCCAAGAAAGAAAGATATAAACCAATTGAAATAAATTACATTCTGCTCAGGTCTTTCCCTAGGATTTCATTTATTCTAGTTGTGGCTAAGATTACACCAAAGTGCATCAGAACTCAATTTTTTCATATTGCATGAGTCCTACTCAAAGTAGACCTTGGAGCAGGGAAACTTTTAGTGGCGAATATTCGTAATATGGCGAATATTCCATTTTTGAAAATTTTGAAAAGGTGAATTTTTTGGCACGGGTCAGTGACCTGTTCGCCTAAAAATTACACTTTAATTTTTTTAGGGGTCAGCTTCGCCTACCCTTGAAAAATATCCCCTATATAAACCTAGATTATTCGCCAGGTAGAACACTTCTACTTCACATTTTTCAACAATATGATATATCCCGTATTATAGATGCGCGACAAGGGGGTAAGTTATTGATGCATGACGAGGGTTTGCAGACAAGGAGATACTGCAGATATTGACGCATAGTAGATGAATGACAAAGAGTTTGTTGACGAGCGACATGGAGATTTTTTCGATGAGAAAGAAGAGGGCAGAGGCTGCAGACGCGCGACAGGATATTTGCTGTCGCGCGTCAAAAAAATGCAGTGACGCGTGTCAACAGACCTTAGTGACGCGTGTCAAAGAGGTCTGTTGACGCGCGTCAATGAGGGTTATTTGTTGACGCGTGACCTTGACGAATATTTGACGCGTGACAAGGAGGTACAACAGATATTGACGCATAGCAGACGCACGACAAAGAGTTTGTTGATGCGCGACACAGAGATTTTTTGATGAGAAAGCAGAGGCCGGAGGCTGCAGACGCGCGACAGGAGATTTTTCTGTCGCGCATCAAAAAAACCCTCAGTGACGCACGTCATTAGACCCCAGTGACGCGCGTCATTAGACCCCAGTGATGCGCGTCATTAGACCCCAGTGACGCACGTCATTAGACCCCAGTGACGCGCGTCATTAGACACCAGTGACGCGCGTCATTAGACCCTAGTTGACGTGCGTCACTGAGGTCTAATGACCTGCGTCACTGCATTTTTTTTGACGCGCGACCTTGACGGATATTTGACGCGTGACAAGGCGATACAACAGATATTGACGCATAGCAGACGAATGACATAGAGTTTGTTGATGCGCGACATGGATATTTTTTGATGAGAAAGTAGAGGTCGGAGGCTGTAGATGCACGACAGGAGATTTTGCTGTCACGCGTCAAAAAAACCCTCAGTGACGCGCGTCATTAGACCTCAGTGACGTGCGTCAACAACCGTGTTGACGCGCGTCACTGAGGGTGCTGTTCGCGTCACTGAGGTCTAATGATGCGCGTCACTAAGGGTTTTTTTGACGCGTGACAACAAAATCTCCCGTCGCATGTCTGCAGCCTTCTATCGCAGCACTTGACAATCAGGTGAAATTTTTTCATACAACCCCCAAAAAATTTGCCTTCCCGCGAAACCAGTTCCGGGGATATTCGCCAGGTATTCTCCACCTCCGATTTCTAAGAGGTCTCTTAAAATGAACCCTGCCTTGGAGGATCCATGAATTGTTCCATAATTGTCCATTCAAGAATGCCCTAGTGCATAATATACCAAATAACATGATATTCCTAACACTTAATTCACATTAAAACTCAAGGCAATCATGCGAGGCAAGAAGGGTTTCATTGAAAAGATAGAGCCTCTGATTATGATTTGACACTCAAAATTCCAACACAAAAGATAGCCTAAAAATAGTCAACTCATATTTATGCATCAAATTTCAAACTTTTCCCAAATTCCCTTGAGTTTCTCATCAAATTTAAGACCCATCTCAAGATTTAGTCATTATTTTAAAACACCAAATTCCCTTCCAAGATTAAAAAAACAATAATGCCTCACAGTTTATACCAATTGGCTAGTGATTTGATTTAGACATCAATTAGCCATCATGTAAGTGGCTAGGTGATTATTATAATTCCAAGAAAGGTCTTTATCGATAACAAATAAATTTAAAAAGCTTACTCATATGCTCAATGATATAATACTATATGTTTACAATTCTCCCAGCATAATGCCAATTCCACACTTTATATGCATCTAAATCCAATAATAACGCTATTCAATATTACAAATAGTACTCACACTTCAATTGAAAAATAAATTCCACATTATCAAATATGATCATCATTCACACATGGTCAATCAACAATGAAGAAGTAATAATGTATGAAGATGAGACCCCAAGGTCTACAAAACATACAAATGTACAATAACTCAAAAATGTAAGCTTAATGTCATGTCAGAGCATTATAAAGCTATGTTATTTTAATTAGATATTGGTGCAAGCTAAGACTCCAGATGGGTAATTCTGTGTAGAAAACTAACTTAAACCTTTATTTGGTGTTCAATTAAATTAAATTATGCATTTAGCAATATAACATAGCCTAATGACGACCTTGCAAGCGTCAAGTTTGGGGAACCCAAGAATGGGATGTGACATCATTCCCCTCTTAAAACAAGCATCATCTTTATGCATCATCAGGAAAACACAAAGGTACTTAAAAAATATCTTGACGTCTTGTTCCACATGAAAAAGAGGATAAATGTATCTAAAATCAAAAACTACTGTACAGATGAAAATGAGCATGTGACCTTCAACCACACTCGACCCCCTGAGGTCGTGCCGGAGAAGCTGATGTTTGAATGTGTGTGGCTAACTATAGGAGGATCATTGACTAAGATCTAGTAGTGTGATCTCTTGGTAGCTGAGTTGACAAAGGGGAGACTTAGAGGCTATGAACGGGTAGCGTAAATTCCTTTACCTAATTTGGATCTAAGTGCTAAACTAGTTTGAAGTGTCCATGTAAAATGAATGAAATGAATAATCTACGCTACTGCTAAAAAGAAACTAATCTAAAAAAATCACATAACCGAAATATTACAATCACAAACAACAATTCACTTTTATTCTAAATAATCAAATCTACTTTTACACTAAAACTAAACAACAAAATAACCCAGTGTGGTTATTTGCATGTGCTGAGTGTATTGAATCTAAGCTAACCTAAAACAAGTGATTTTCCAAATGATCTATGAAGTGTAGATAACCTCCTACAGATATTCTCTCCTTCAGATCCATAGGGATGGGAAGAAGAGGATCCATCATCGGGGATTGCTATGAAAGATTCAAACCCTCTTAGAAATTAACTAACTATTTGCAAATGAAAAGACATTGATTTCTACTCTATTTGATATGGAATTGAAATTAACAATTCGTAATTGACCATTTGATAAACAAAGAAAACAAATAAACAAATCAAACATAGAAGAGTAATAACCTTAGCAAATCCAGTAGTATCAGTATCTGTCCCCTCAGTTCTTTCCTTTCGTTCTCTGAGTGTTCATGTGAGTCCAAAGGATTGGGAATGCAAAGAACAACAACAAGAGGATGGCACTTGAGCAATGGCAGCTTAGAAGTAATTTGGACACAATGCAAGTAGGAGAGAGATAGCACAAGAGATCTAAGCTTGGCTATGCAATTCCTAGCAAGATTATGGCAGCAAAACAATACAAGATACACAAAATTCTCAGGCCCTTTTTCTTGAACACAAACATGGAATATATAGGAATGGAGGCTAGGAGGTTACTTCATGCACAAGGCAAGAAGGAGGAGTTCCAACCAATTAAATCTATTTAAAAATAGAATAGATAAGGAACACCATGCAAACAAGACTATTTTTAGGTAGTTCGGTTCACAAATGCACCCTAAAAGTCGAGTTAAGTGAAGCGTCGTGTGTCAAAAACACGCACGAAGAGTTCTAGAAAAAGTGTTCAGGACTGCCGCCCTGCGCAGGGAGGCAGTCCTAGGACCACCACCCAAGCCTGGGAGGAAGTCCTAGGACCACTGCCCAAGCCTGGGAGGCGATCCTAGAACCGCCGCCCAAGCCTGGGAGGCGGTCATGTCACTAAAGCCAAAAAATGTACAGAAATGAGAGGGAAGCTGGAAGAAAGAGTGGAAAGGATAAGTAAGGATGTCTAGGTTACAAATATACACTGCAGATGGGTTTTGAAGCTCGAAAAAATTCTTTGAAAGGATTTTGAATAATCATTGGGGACTTTTCTAACAGTTTTCTGACAATGTAGCACATGCAATTTTGGGTGCGTATAACTACCATCAAGTTATTATAATTTTTCCACATTAGATATTCAATATTTAGCTCAGCAACATGCTAAACAAATAGTTTTATTAAAATTTTAGTTTTTAAAATCATTCTTACCCAATGTATTTTAGAGAATCCTGCAAGTAATTCTACTCACCCATTAATTCATCTTAATAGTCACAAAAACAGTTGGTTGTAAATGCAAAGTCAAGTAAGTTTAAAAAGTTTTTAGTTTTAAAATTTCAAGAAAATTTGTACATAGCAACAACAAGAAATAAACCATGTCTTAAAAAAGATAAGCAACCCTCATAATTAATATTATAAAAACAATAATATCAAATTTCATGATCCATTGCGTTCAACAAAATTAAAACATCAAATTTTCCTCCTTAAGAGAAAAGCCACCAAAAATCACCTAGATTTTCATAAATGAAAAAGGTTGCTACCAGTTGCAGTTGTGTGTAGCTCACACAAAAATAAATTATTTTAATTCCATGAAATTAAGATTCAATAAATTTCATAAATTAATACAAGTTAGCGATAGCTCGCAAGAAACAATCCAAAAAAACTCCAATCAAAATATCCAACAATTCCATTAGCTTCTAAGAACGTAAAAAGAGTTACTAAATCAATTCAAAATGTCCAACTAAATAATTTCCTTTATTTCATTAGAAACCAAAGAAATAATAGGTAGGTACATTGGTTTGGATTAAGCACAATTATGGTGAGACTGATATTTTAGGGCTCTCATCACCAGTCTAAGATGGTGAGATCAAGGCTTTTGGCCTTTAATCATTGATAAAATAAATTTAGTTGTAATACCTTACCTAAATGACACATCCGCCCTTCAAGACAAATAATTATAGGGGTAAATTCCATGAAAGAAAGCCAAAAATAGCACAACAAATTCAATAAACTATCATTTTATAATACAATCCAAGCAAGGAAATAAATTGTCATACATGAAAAAAACTTTAATCCTTCAAGGAAGGATGTAGGAACAAATGACTCCAAATTACTTATTCAAGTCCATTCTACCCAACTAGGCTATCCTTGTAAGGGGTTATCCTTGTTTGTAAAAAATTATTTGTTTTTGTTTTATTTGTTTGATTTTCTTTTGATTCCAAATTCATGTACTGAGATATTTGTGTGCATGATCTCAGGACCTAGCCTCTCGAATTTTTTTTAGACTAAGAGGTATCGCATTTTTCAGAACTTAATGCTTTGATTAAAATAATGCATTGTTGGATGTATTTTTTGTTCACATAGTTATACATATAAGTGTAGTCAGGAAAATCATCAGATGGAGGGGTCACTACTACTAGGTTCTTGTCATTATTTTTATTATTATTATTTTCGGTTCGAGGTGGAATTCCTTTGTTTAATTCCTTCGATAAAGGGCAGGGATACCACCCAATTAGGGTTGGGATCTAACGTTGGAGGATGCTTCACTATTACTTAGCCCCTTTATAACTGCATATTATCAAGATACATGTACACGGATACTTTTTCTTACAATTGAGCTATTGTTGCCTATGAAAATTTATGTTTTCATATTTAAATTTTTGATTCTAAATAATTTTCATAATATTGTTTTTTCTAGCCATGGGTGATTGAGTTTACTAGTTTGTTTGATCTATGATTATGATATTTTTTATTTTTATAATCTTGTTGAGATTTTTGAGACTGTATTTCTCAATTTAAAAAAAATTATGCTTGATTGAAATTGATATAGTACATTCAATATCAAATATATAGTGTAATCCATTCTACTTAAACAAGTGATAAGATAAGGCCACACAATCAACTCTAAATAAATAAATGTTAATCTACATTATTGCTTTCAACAGTTCAAGTTTTCATTCACAAATTTTGTTTCACATTCAAATAATTTTCTCCAGACACAATAGACAATAGATCCATTAGGTCCAATGTTGCAACTCTAGCTCTGATACCAAGGTGTACTGTCCCCTCTTCCGATATCTGAAAATACATCCATTTTTTTTTTTAAATTATATTAATTTTTATCTGTAATCATCCATCAAAGGAGTGTCACTTAGTTTAACTCAACTAACTTCCAATTAGCTTCACCTAATAACTTTTCTATAGGTTTGATGTTACTTAAGTCTCTCTTAGTATTAATTCTTTAAGTTGATTCCTTAATTCTCGAATATGTATCTCTTAGTCTTAAGTTCAAGTGGATTCATGTGGGTTGGACCCACTTCACACCATCATTGCATAACTCTCATCTAGTACTAGGAAACTTAGTCTTAATTTGTTTGAAAAATCCCACATGAGCTTTAGTCTCAGTTATAAATCTCTAGACAACATTTTTCATTAGATGAAATGAGGTGTTTTAGTGATTCACACTTCCCTAATATCCAATTTATTATCTAAATAAGGTATGTCCAAACCATTGTGCCTATCATGGTATCTAGACAATGTTTGATTCATCAATGCATCTTTATTAGTAACTATTCTTGATCACAGACTCAATTTCATTTATATGTTGTATAGTTCCTCAATGGAAGAAAGATTAAATCATGTTATAACTATATTCTACACAATACTGTATGTCGTAATGTTGAACTATTTTTACCTCAAAGTCTCGCTTCAATTCCCATCAGTACAAGTGTGAGATCCATAACCATTTTCATGCTTAGACGGGTGTGTATAACTCATGATTTCAATCTTTTTCAACCTATCACTCATACACATCTTTCTTTAGTGTATTAGAGTCCGTTATAATTAATTTTACATTCAAATGTACCCTATTACAAGTACACCTGTGATTCAAGTAAACATGAAACAATCTATCTTATCAAGTTGAGGAGTGCTCCTTTCGATTCACTATTGTAATTAGGAAGAAGAAAATTTGTACCCTAACATCTAAGAACGCATTTCTTGGCATTAAAACATATAATTAAACATTCTAGAGGCAGGCCAAATATTTATCAATTCCTTGAGTGTAATGCAATCCACATAATTCACCACCATGCAAATCCAACCCTCAATGAGTTTATTGGAATTTTGTTTGGATACCTAGGCCTCAATGAGTTTAAAATGAATAAAGATTTACTATGTCAAAATATTGCGCATCAAAAATTAAAATGTCATCATAATGCTTAGGACATTCAAAATAGAAGCAATTATTATGTTACAGGGCCTTATACCGATCAACATGAGTTTTCTTTCCCTGATATGATAATGACAACCATTCCTCTCACATTCAATAATATAAATATTTTAGATCATTTTGACTTAGCAGAATTTGTAGTTCATTTTCAATTGATTGACTGATGGATGGTGGATTTGCATACCAATTCCATGTTTTATACCGCATAACGTAAAGTTTATGTATAATACCATTTTTTAGCATGGTTAGACGTGTATCAAGGTCTCTTCCTTTGTTGTAATTGATTAAATATATTCAAGAGCGTTGCCAAATTATGTAGCAAGAATCATGAGGCAATCCATTGAAATTCATCATTGCACCTCAAAAAGACTTCTTGAGACAATGGGAGTACAAGATAAGTCCCCAGCTTCATACCTAACACTAGCATGCGCAACATACTTCAAGGAAAAATTGAAGCAACATTTATTCTCTCTTTGTGGGTTACAAATTTCTGTTAATCTTAGTAGTTTGTAGCTTGGACAGCTGTTTGTCCTCATCCAATTGTTATTTGGACAGCCTAGAATTTAGAGAAATAGTTGTTTTTGTCAAACAAATATTGTTAGGATAAGAACAATTGTTATCTAATATTGACTCCTTTTAGGTGACACCTCATAACCAAAGTTGTTATGGTTATTGAGTTGTCTTAATCTCAGCCGTTCATTTGTATTAATCTCGGCCATTGATTTTCAACGAGAGTAGTATATAAGGGGGTCATTGGGGTCATTTGTAACAAGGAAGTTTTTAGAGAAACTTGCAGTGTTAGTAAGTAGTCTTGCAGTGTTAGCAAGGGCGTAGTGATAGCGTTGGAGATAGCAGTGGAGGAATATCAGTAGGAGGATTAGGAGATTGTCGGAGCTCTACCAGTAAGAGGCAAGTAGTATTTTTATCTCTTGATTTGCTGAAGTTTAATATATTTCTCATCTGTAGAACTGGTTTTCCCTACGGGGTTTTTCCAGGGACAATTGTCTGAAAATATTGTGTTCACCTTGTTGGGTATTTCTTATGTGTTTGTATTTGTGAAGTTACAGTTGTGTTATTTTCCAATATTTGTTGATCAAATAATCTTACAAGATAGGAGGTTAATAATCAGTAACTGTAATAGATTTTTCACATGGTATCAGAGCTTTGTTCGGGTAGAAGAGATTTACCCTAGTTGAAAGAAAGTGAGGGTTTATAAAACCCAGTTTAACCTCTTCAAAATTATTATTATTATTTTCTTTTAAGATGGCCTCAACAGGTTTAAGAGATCAGGACAGATTGGATGGAGCCTCAAATTTTGGTGTCTGGAAAGCCAGAATTTCTCTATTGCTGGAAGAGAATGGTATCAAGGAATATGTGACCACTGTTGTACCTATACCTACAGATGCAACACAACTCTTAGCATATAAGAAGGAAGATGCCAAGGTGAGGAGGCTGATTCTTGACGGTGTCAAGGATCATATTGTTCCGCATATTGCAGAGTTAGATACAGCGAAGACGATGTGGGATGCCATTATGAATCTGTACCAGAATGCTACCACTAACCGAAAGCTGATTCTCAGAGAAAAGTTGAAGAATACCCAAATGAATAAGGGAGAAGATGTCACAAGTTACCTCACCAAACTTAGACTTGTCAAGGATGAATTGGAAGCTATTGGAGACAAACCAAGTGATGACGAGCTAGTGAGAATAGCCCTAAATGGGTTTACTAAGCAGTGGGATGTCTTTGTTCAAGTCATCAATGGACGAGACACCTTACCGAGTTGGGATCGACTATGGAGTGATTTCACTCAGGAGGAGCTTAGGCTAAGTCTTGTCAATGGAGCCAAAAATAAGAGTCAGAAAAGTGAGGCGGAACAGGAAAATGTTGCCCTAGCGGGTAAAGGGAAAGCAAAGAAGGGGTCTAGTAAAGCATCAAATTCACAAGGTGAAAAGAAGAAGAAAGATTTTTTGAAGATCAAGTGCTATGGCTGTCACGAGTTTGGCCACTATGTCAACGATTGTCCAGAAAGGAAGAAGAATGAAAATAAAGGCAAGAAGCAAGTTGCAGCTTCAGCAAGTGTAGATGAGCTCTCTAGTAGAATGGAAGATGAGTTTGCACTCATAGCATGTATGGTTAGCTCAACCTCACAGAGTGTTTGGTACATAGATAGTGGGGCGTCATATCATATGACAGGAGTTAGAGAATACTTCTCCAGTTATAAGGAAGAGAGCACCAGAATCCAGATCTCTATGGGGAACATGTCCAAACTCAACTCAGTTGGGAAAGGAACTGTTTAGTTTCAGAGGGAGAGTGGTAAGATTATTCCCCTTCATAATGTGTTGCATGTTCCAGGCTTAGGGATGAATTTGATTTCTGTATCGGTCCTTCAGGACAAAGGGTACAATGTACTCTTTAGAGGGGCACATGTGTTGATCAAGCACAAGCATTGGAAATCACCCACAGCTATTGGAGTTAGGAGCGGTCGGCTTTATAGGCTGCAGTTTGATATTCCTAAGGCACTCATGAGCAACAGTAATCTTAGAGATCAGGGAGAGCTATGACATAGAAGGATGGGCCATATCCATCATGGAGCCCTTAAATTACTTCATGAGACAGTGACAGGTGTTCCTGAGGTGAGCACAGAGCACGATGATGTATGTAAGGGATGCGTGTTGGGGAAGTTTGCTAAAGCATCTTTTCCAAGGAGTGACACTAGATCCAAGGGCGTTCTTGATCTAGTACATTCAGATGTATGTGGACCAATGTTGACAAAGTCTCTCAGAGGGTATGAGTACTTTGTTACTTTTATTGATGATTTCTCCAGGAAGACATGCATATACTTCTTGAAGACCAAGGATGAGGTTTTCAGTCGCTTCCAAGAGTTCAAAGCTCTTGTGGAGAATTCGACAGGAAGGAAGATAAAAGTTCTTCGGTCAGACAATGGAGGTGAGTACAAAAGCAATGAGTTCCAGGAGTTCTATACCAGAGAAGGAATCAAGAGAGAGTGGACTATTCCTTACAATCCGCAACAGAATGGAGTTGCTGAAAGGAAGAATCGGTCTATAACGGAGGCATCAAGGGCTATGTTGCATGACCAGGATTTACCCCGTTATCTGTGGGCAGAGGCATGCAATACAACAATATACATACAGAATAGAGTTCCACATAAGGTACTAGGGAAGATGACACCAGAGGAAGCATTCACTGGGAAGAAGCCAGATGTCAATCACTTTAGGATCTTTGGGAGTTTGGCATATTGTCACTTTCCTAAGGATACACGTACGAAGTTAGATCAGACTGTAGAGAGAGGGTACTTTGTGGGGTACAGTGAAATCTCTAAGGCATATTGGATATTCATTCGAGGGACCAGGAGGATTATTATTCGATGTGATGTCAAGTTCATGGAGGAAAAGGCATTTAGAAGGTCTAGAGATTTGCCAGTAGATGATCAGAGTGAGCAGCCAACAAAAGCTCAAAGGATCACTCAAATGAGTCAAGGGAAGCAAAGCTCGAGTACAGTTACTAGTACAAGCATAGACTCAGGAGGAGAGAGTTTTCAAAGTATGGAGCAATAGGTGCAAGAAGAGATGCATCAAGAAGACATGGAGCTTGATATTTCATCCTCTACAATTGGCAGCAAGAACCATGAGGTTCAACAGACATAGAAGAATACTTAGGAGTTAGTGGGTACTCCTAGGAGGAGTAATAGACAACAGAAACCACTAGCCAGGTATGATGACTATGTTGCATTAGTTAGTATGTTGGTAGATAGTGAACCTTCTAGCTATCAGGAGGCTGCACAACATCAAGTGTGGCAAGAAGCAATGGTTGAGGAGTATACTTCAATTATGCAGAATGATGTGTGGGAGGTAGTGCCTAGACCAACAAATAGGGCAGTGGTTGGATCATGTTGGATCTATAAGATCAAGCACGGTGCAGATGGTAGCATCGAGAAATATAAGGCAAGGTTCATGGCAAAGGGGTTCTCTCAGAAAGAGGGAATAGACTATGAGGAGACATTTGCTCCAGTTGCCAGGTATACTTCTATACGAGCTGTAATCTCAATTTCAGCACAGATGGGATGGCAGATCCATCAAATGGATGTCAAGACAACGTTTCTCAATGGTGAGTTGAAAGAGGAGGTATACATAGAACCACCATAACGCTTTGTAGCACACAACAAAGAGACCCACGTGTGTAGATTGAAGAGAGTGTTGTACGGACTCAAGTAGGCTCCCAGAGCGTGGTATGAGCACATTGATAGTTACTTGCAGGAAATGGGCTTTGTGAAGAGTGAGGCAGATGCTAATCTCTACTACTTGGTAGTTGGAGGTGAGATTCTCATTCTTGTTCTATATGTAGATGACTTGTTTCTTACAGGTTCACTGGGGCTCATAGAAGAATACAAGAGGGATCTTTCAGCGGAGTTCGAGATGAAGGATTTGGAACTCATGCACTACTTTCTAGGCATGGAGGTATGGCAGAAAGATGGAGATCTTTTCCTTGGGCAAGGGAAATATTGCATGGAAATCTTGAAAAGGTTCAGGATGGAAGATTGCAAAGCCATGTCTACACCCATGATCATGAATTGGAGGAAGGTAGACACATCCAGGGAGAAGGATGTAGACCCCACCCTATACAGGCATTTGATTGGTTCTCTCATGTATTTGGTCAATACTAGGCCAGATATAGCTTTTGCAGTTAACTCTCTTAGTCAGTTCATGGTTGAGCCAAAGAGAGTGCATTGGACTGCGGCAAAGCATGTGCTGCGTTATTTGTGAGGTACAATCGAGTATGGAATTAGATATGCTCGAGGTGAAGGAATCAGGTTGATGGGCTATACTGACGCAGATTGGGCAGGTAGTACAACGGACAAGAGGAGCACTTCAGGGTGTTGTTTCAGTCTGGGATCAGGAGTTGTATCTTAGTTCAGCAGGAAGCAGAAGTCTGTGGCTCTGAGTTCAGCAGAGTCAGAGTACATAGCAGCTAGCATGGCAACATGTGAAGCTATATGGCTTCAGAAGTTGCTAGTAGCTTTGTTTGGTTAGAAGGTTGAGACTACGGTGATACACTGCGACAATCAGAGTTGCATCAAGTTGACTGAGAATCTGGTGTTTCATGATAGGTCAAAACATATAGACATCAAGTATCACTTCATCAGAGATTGTGTACAGCGCGGTGTTGTTAAGCTACAGTTTGTACCTACAGATCAGCAGGTAGCAGACATTCTGACAAAGGCATTGGGGAAGGCAAAATTTATCTTCTTCAGAGAGATGTTGGGTGTCATGCAGAACAGATTCCTTGCTAAGAGGGAGTGTTAATCTTAGTAGTTTGTAGCTTGGACAGCTGTTTGTCCTCATCCAATTGTTATTTGGACAGCCTAGAATTTAGAGAAATAGTTGTTTTTGTCAAACAAATATTGTTAGGATAAGAACAATTGTTATCTAATATTGACTCCTTTTAGGTGACACCTCATAACCAAAGTTGTTATGGTTATTGATTTGTCTTAATCTCAGCCGTTCATTTGTATTAATCTCGGCCGTTGATTTTCAACGAGAGTAGTATATAAGGGGGTCATTGGGGTCATTTGTAACAAGGAATTTTTTAGAGAAACTTGCAGTGTTAGTAAGTAGTCTTGCAGTGTTAGCAAGGGCGCAGTGATAGCGTTGGAGATAGCAGTGGAGGAATATCAGCAGGAGGATTAGGAGATTGTCAGAGCTCTGCCAGTAAGAGGCAAGCAGTATTTGTATCTCTTGATTTACTGAAGTTTAATATATTTCTCATCTGTAGTACTGGTTTTCCCTACGGGGTTTTTCCAGGGACAATTGTCCGAAAATATTATGTTCACCTTGTTGGGTATTTCTTATGTGTTTGTATTTGTGAAGTTACAGTTGTGTTATTTTCCAATATTTGTTGATCAAATAATCTTACAAGATAGGAGGTTAATAATCAGTAAATGTAATAGATTTTTCACAATTTCAAGACTTCAAGTTTAGATTCTTATCACAAAATGATTAAGAACTAAGTTATTCCAATCAAAGATTATTCCCTTACACCAACGTAAAGCATTCTACTATAGCCATCACTTATTCCTGTTATAGGTACGAGTCGAGTATATCCTTCTATGGATTTAGAACCCCTTACAAATGACTCAAGTAAAGATAATCCATGATTAACAATTGTATAGTTATGGTTACACAGCTCTTAAAGAGTATTATCTTCTAAAGGAAAAACTCAAGCTGGAAGATCAGATTATTTATTTTCCATTAATAGTTCACACTATTAAAGTAAATGAATGTTATCTATGACATCCGTTGTATATCCCAGTCATAATATTCTCAAAAAAGTTGGTTGAAGTCAAGATAGTATATGTTCACAACCAAAAGTAGATAAAAGAAAGTTTCTTACATATTATACATAGAACTACTAAAGCCCCATAAGTCGCTAAGTTCAAATGTAAATGGTAGGGTGTTTTCTAAACCCACAATTGTTCGGGATTGCCTTACATTTAAATATATCAACTCAGGTTTGCATTTTGAATTACACTACAATATAATTAGATGATCAAGATGATTTTCATGGTTAGGTCTTAATGGGGGAGATTCAAATTCTCTAGAATTCAAGTCATGTGACTCCAAAAGGATAATTTTCAAGAGTGGGATCTAAGTTATAATCCCAATCATGGATTTGAATAAGCAAGTGCATAAACATCCATCCAAGGGAGGTTCATTATCTAGGAAATATCCTAGAACGTGGGTTAATATTGAGGTAATTAAAATTAATAAAAGTCAATTCAATATATTGGTAGACATGAGGGGGTGAAAGGGTTTAATTTATTAATATTGGGGTAGGTCAGAGAGGTGGGCCAAATTAAAGGGAGATTTAATTTTAATATAAAACTAAAACATTTGAACCCTAGTTTTTAACAGTAAATACCTTAAAATTGCAAAAAGAGTGTGGTCATAAATTAAATTATAATATCTTTTTTAATAAATAAATCTAGATTCTTAACCAAGAAATAATAAGATGGTAGAAAACTAGGATTGAGTATGCTTTTCAACAAAGTGATGTTATTTCACCACCCTAAGTATTTGAATAATTATTGATAAATGATTAAAACATAACATATATAACGTGATTTGTAATAGGTCTTTAATGGCTTCAAATTATCTTTCGAGAGGAAATGCATATTAAAAAAAATTGAGTGAGAAATATAATATATTTTTTGTCTTATATATTAGGGTAGAAATAAAAAGGGGTAAATAAAATTGTAATTGAAAACTGGGTAAGTAAGGTACATGGAAAACATAGGGGGTATTTTTATTCTAATAATATAACAAGAGGGGGTATTATCAATTGAATAATTAGAGGTAGAAACTAGAATTAAGGGTATTCTTCAATACCCTTCGAATGCACATGTTATACCATACTTTTACTAAGTGAAACCCCCGTGCATCCATCACACAAGCATAACCAATATTCACAAGCCTAATAGTAATTATTTTATTGATTGACCAGACCCTTGCAAACATATGTTTCTTTCTTTTCTATAAAATTAAATGCATTGCATATTATTCACAATGTCCATGAAAGTATAATGCAAGCTCAACATTCAAGGATGCCATAATATAATAACATGAATACATTCTCAAGTAGAAGGGAAATTTCAATAAGACATTAATAATAATGCATATTTCAAAGCTTCAATATTTTTTTCAACACAAACAACACTCTGTATACCCTGCCATAAGAGTTTGGAACTAGATTACCCGAATTCACAACTATGACAGTGATTTCCTATTAAAACATTCAGTGTAGATTTCCTCATTAAATAAGGAACACAATTTCAAGTGTTTACAAATCCAAATTTTAAAATAAAACCTCCTAGTTCAGCAATTAAGATAATATTTTATTTATGCGAGAAAAATGAATGAGTCCTTTAAATAATAAAAATCCTTATTGTACTCTAATATTTTTCATAAACAACCAAAAATTCCAAATTCGCTTTGCATTTCATGGGAGATCCTGCAAAAGTCTACATTGTTGTGGATCAGTTTAAACCAAACTAGCATGCAATCCTTCCCAATATGATAAATTCCATGTTTAAGTATATATACATTTATCAGAGGGAGAAAGAGTAAGAGAAATTTCATTTCTTCACAAGGGATTAAGTACTCAAGCAAAGAGAAGAAACACAATTCATGCAAGTAACAAGGATGTAATGTCCTTAAGACCATCAAGACATAAAGTGCAATGTCCCCTTTTTTGAATTGAGTCCTAAATATGGACTTCATGTCATTCCCTTTTCATGGAAAAGAAGAATTATTGAACAAGTATAGGAATTGCATTTCATTTCAATTTTATTTCATTAGATTTAATGTTTATTTAAAGTGTTTTCCTTTAGGAGACAAGTTGACTGGGTTTGGAAGAATAAAAAAGAAATTAAAAGATAAAGTGAGGCTTGAAGAGGCCGGTCTTCTTCTAAATTTGCATTTGGCGTGAAGGGAAGAATATAAAAGGGATTTAAGGACTTCATTTGCAACCATCTTTAGCACATTTTCCGTATACAATTGGTTTATTGGGCTAGTTACTTGCTACCTTTCCACTTGATGATGAAAAACCCTCGTGTGGCATCCAAGGAATACATAAACCTTATTTGTGGCTTGGTGGATGACATAAACCCTCCATTTTGAGTTGGAGACATCAAGAAGAAGGATTTCAAAATCTTTACATCTTTTTTGGAGCTCTTCCCTAGGGGGGCGATGTAATGCCCAAAATTTACGCCAATTAAATCCAATCTAAAATAACATATAGGAGCCTAAATTTCACAGATTTATTTATTTTTATTTTAATTCCCATGTGTCACATACTTATTTAAATCCATTAACTATTCATCTAGAAAGCACTTACGGTAAAAATATATTGTTATTTTTAAGTTATAAGAGTAGCCAAAGTTTTCTGAACGTTGTGGCCGAGGATACGATTTCAACGACAACTAGGTACTAAATTTATTTCAATTAAAATGTTGTGGTAGGTTAGAGCCTAGCCCACCATGTTGCCGCGATAAGCAGCCGGGGAAACGGGTTCCCTTAGTTAGGGTATTTTAGCTAGTACTAATGTACTCATTATCATTTATTTATTGATTGCCCTTAATTAGTATAATTTCATTTAATTATAATTATTTATATGTACCTGGGAGAAAAAGAGGGTCATGGGATTCCATTGGGTACAACCTAATGAATCCGATGTTTTCCCATATTCCATCTTGGAACTAAAATCATAACATTATTTATTTCAAGTTCGTAAGGGTTATCACCATTGAATATTGATTCACACACTATGGTTATGAGATAAAGATTAAAATAAAATTCCCTTGTTAAGTTTTGCATTAGGATGGTTATCCAAATTTATCTAAGCTCCATAAGAAAACATATTTGATTTTATCAAAACACAATGTTTAGAGAGAAATATTAACTCTTGCATAGTATTTTCTATGAATACAAGATATAGGTGAATTTCTATTTTAAAAAAATTTATTTAGATGTGTCAATTCCACACCAAACCAATACGCACAACTAATCTCAAAGATACTATGGTTACAAGGGTCTATTTAGGGTGTCATACCATAATCAATCAACTCGATGAAGCCTAATAAATAAACAAATACCCATCCACTAAAATTGCTCAAATTTTTTATGACGAAGGCGTTCTCCCTATAGGAAAGGGCTTTGCAGACATTCACGATACTATGTTAAATTTGACAGCCTAAATGACGGTTTAGATTTTCTCTGCTAATTTTACATATTTGTTATTTTTAACAATTTTTCTTTTCAAAAATTTTTATCTTCAGGCAGGTTCCCTATTTTTGGTCGTTCCCAAATGAAATAGAAAATACATGGTCGCAACGGGTGTTATCCCAATTTTGGCACAAATTTTTTTTTTTCTGACATGCATTAACCTATCTATGGCGCACATCGCATGCCCTCCAAACTAAGTATTTAAAGAACCCCATTCTCATTACACGCTCTCCCTATAAAATATCCATAACCAGAGCACATATTTCTAGGCGAAAAAAGAGTGTGTTGGAAGGCTAAAAGAGATGGAAGGATGGGACCCCAACACCAAATCTACACTACAGAAAATATCGATGTTGTCGACCAGGAAAGGCTCGAGGGGCGGAGCACTATGGACTCAGCGTCCAAAGAAAGAATGCGGCACCCTGATAAAATACATGGGCATGAACAAGGCCATTGACAACAACTCGTTCATAATCTCTGCATCTGCCAATGACACTCACTGGACAGGAAAGTGCTGGTACATCCACAACCTTCTCAAGTAAAAATTTGATCGTCACTTCTACATTGTCATCACTTATCCATCACGCACATTCTTGATGGATGGGACAAAAATAGAACCCGTGACCTATCGGGTATCACCGCAGAGACCTACGACTGTGCCTTTTCTGTGTTTAAAAGTCAAAAAGTTACTTTTATCTTTGACTGCAAACTTGCGTGTCATTTAGGCTCCTCCCCCGCAGACTGCTCCCGAGATTGAACTACCCCACCTCGCTGGGAAAACAGCCAAGGTCATTCTCTATCTTACAAAATGAACCCATGTATTTTTTTTCGGTCATCTTTTGAGGCTTTACTTTTCTTGTTATAAGTAAACTCTTTCTTACCAAATAAATTTTATGCAATTTCATGTTTTAGTTTTCATTTTATTGTATTAAGAGGTCCGATGTTTCAAACTTTCCAAAATCCATAACAATAAGAATTAATGTGACATGATTTTTTAGGGGTTCAATTGCCTTGGGAGTGTCAAATTTTACCATTCATGTTATTGAGGGATGACCATAATAAGGGGATAATACCATGTGATTTTTCAGAATTCAGTTATTTAGTTTGGAGTAGTGTACATTGTCCCATGTTTAGAGTGTCAAGTAGATCATTTATCACTGTGATTGATCAATTTTTGTGAACTATTACCAATAAAATGAAGATGGGGAGAGGGATAAAGATGTTATTTTAGCTAATGATTTCACTAATCCACTGGTGATTCGATCCCCACGCCACTAAGGTAAATACTAAATAGTATGAAGATTAGCCAGTGCTTTAACCTTCAAAGAGGCCACGTACTTGAATGAGGATAAAAGATCTAGAAATAAATGCTAATAGAGTCAAAATTGGAAATTAAACATAGGATGACTAAGTAAATGTTTCCCACCAAGACAAGAACCACACAAGATGAAGCTCAACTTCTTTATAATGGGAAAATGAGATGAATTAAAATAAGCGAGTCCATATTTGTTTTTATAAAATATATTTGGCACTTCGTATCATCTTCCCAAGTATCTTATTTTAACATGATTTTGGATTGAGGCATATGAAACAAATACTTACTATTGTATATCTGACATATATAAGTAGTAATGAAAAAAGAGCTTTCAATACTGGTGGAGAAATGAAAACAAAAGAGAAAATCACATACAAATAGTGGGAGTGGGATTTTCGACTACCCTTGTTTAGCATATTACATGGAAACCAGAGGAGAAAAAGTAAAATGAGATAATCATTTTGTTAATTTCAAACTTTCCAAAATCCATAACAATAAGAATTAATGTGATATGATTTTTTAGGGGTTCAATTGCCTCAAATATTACCATTCATGTTATTGAGGGATGACCATAATAAGGGGATAATACCATGTGATTTTTCAGAATTCAGTTATTTAGTTTGGAGTAGTGTACATTGTCCCATGTTTAGAGTGTCAAGTAGATCATTTATCAATTGATCAATTTTTGTGAACTATTATAAAATGAAGATGGGGAGATGATAAAGATGAGCTAATCATTTTATTAATCATTAGTATTTGAAAATTGGATTTTTCATTTTCCATTTTTTTTTGGATTTTTTTTTGGATTTTGAAGATATCCATTTCATGTCTTATCCTTTCCTGTTTGTCGTAACAAGATTTCATTAACAGTGACAATCCATTGAAATATTTAGAACTTAACACAATATTATCTCATATTTTCCCATTAGAAACTCAATTTGTTTCGAAGAACCAAACTTAAAATTTAACAGTTTACCTCCAAACAGTCATTTTTTTTTTCCAAGTTTCGCTCAGCTTTACAGGATTTGGCACAACTCTAACAAATTGTAATGAAATTGTGATCATTTTATATAGATTGAGGAGCCTTTGTGTGGTCCATATGAGATTTATTGTTTCATCATTATGTGGACCTGTAATCCTTATTTAATGTTTAAATTGTTGTTTTCTTGTGTCACGATGTGAAATGTGCATGAAATTTACAATGGTGATCATCATAGTTGTTTTTACATCATGTTTAGACATGGTTTCTATCACACCATGAAACTAAGACACATTCAACATCATCTTGTGTCCCTTTTCACTTCTTTGGACATGCGGTTCATCTCATAAGCTATATAACAATTTATTGCAGGTATCGGGTAGGATATTTTCCAAGACAAGGCTTTATTTTTGTGAAGTGTGTCCTAGGGATTACTATAATATTATTTCCTAAATCCAATCACGATCAAAATTTGGCATTTTATATTTCCACATATAGGGAAGATTCTACTGGATTGCTATTTACATTCATTTTTTTTCTGCATGTTGGGCATTATCGGAATTGCATATAATTTACTCAATTTATCTAGGTAAGTGTCATCCAAGGCTCTTCCAGGATTTGATCCAACATGTTTTGACCCCATAGTTTGCTTATCAAATTTAGATCTGGGTTTAGATTTATACAAATGTAATGTGATTGGATTTTGGTACACAAGAGCTTATGATGAAGAGGAAGTTACAGCGAGAGCGTATGATATCATTGTCTTTAATTACTCGGGCTATATGACAATTTATTGAAGGTATCAGGAAGGATATTTTTCAAGACAAGGATTTATTTTTACGAAGTGTGTCCTAGGAATTATTATAATATTCTTTCCTGAATCCAATCATGATCAAACCATGGCATTTTGTCTTTGCACGTATAGGGAAGCCTCTGCTGGATTGCTACTTACATTCATGTTTATTTTGCATATTGGGCATTATCAGAAATGCATATAATTTACTCAATTTATCTAGGTAAGTGGAATCCAAGGCTCTTCTAGGATTTGATCCAACGTGTTTTGGCCCCATAATTTGTTTATCAAATTTAGATCCCGGTTTAGATTTATACAAATGTAATATGATTGGCTTTTGGTTCACAAGAGCTTATGATGAGGAAGAAGTTACAGTGAGAGTGTATGATCTCACCGCCTTTAAGTACTGGGGGCTTGGAACCCTCATCAATTTTCCTATAAGATAGTCCTTAGTATTTCTCTTTTGTACTAGTGTAGAGTTAATATGTTGGTATCACCATAGGTTGATCAATTATTTTCCCTTTTGTGTATTTTCACAACACCTCATACTCTCTTTAGGTTTTCTAATGTTGCTTAATATTTAGCTACACGAAATTGTGTTTTCCACATTCTTGTTTTGTTGTGAAGCCTTGTACAAGTTAATGATTATGCAAGGGATATGGATGAGACGCAGAGTATCTCAAGACAAGAATATCTTGCTTCTCTCATAAGGTAGTCGTAAAGAGTTTTGTAGTAAAAGGGTAGCTTAGAAATTTCCTTGCATTATAGTATTGTTTAGGGAAATCTCACTTTTGAGATGTTTTCGTTGTATTGCAGGAATAGTAGTGGGTTCTCAAGAGGAATGCCAAAACACCATACAATAGAAAGGTAGCAGGGCATGTCATGCATGAAATTGTTTATCCCACACAAACCACTTTACTTGTAATTGTAAATCTGCATCAAAATATTCTATCGTAGTAATGATATGATTAATTATAAAAAATTCTTTCCTTTTAACAATAAGTGGCCCTTTTTTTACAAGTGAAAATATAGTTTGATTCTAACCATATAATTGTTTTAGTGTTGTATTCTCTGTTTTTAGACATTTTTTTCATTTTTTTTGGGTTAAGCATTATGTCTGATGGATAGGGGAGACAAATCTATGGGTCTTACAATTACATGTTGTGATTAGTGGGTATAGTTCCATTTGGTCTACTTAATGACCTGAGACATGTATTGGCTTGAATGTCATTAATATGTATTTTTAAGGCTAATTTGAAGTCCCAAAATGCTGAAAAATATTAATATGTATTAGCTTGCGAATGAGGGTTATGGGTGTACATATTAGGATGGTTATGAGGATCTCATGTATTATCTCAATGTTTCAGGGTAGCTTTAGTTTATTCATGTGGAACTGTTGTTAGTTAAAGCTTCCCTTGAACCGAATCTCACAAAAAAATTCCCATAAGAAGTGTTGCTTTTCCTCCCTATAACATCTCTATGCTTACCATCTGCATATTCATCCAAATACTTCATGTAATTAGTACTAGGGGTCGGTTCGTTCAGAACTTGCTTAAGGGTAGGCACTAGCAACTTGTGTTAAGGATTTTCAAAGAATGTCTTTAACCAAATGCCCTTACATGTAACACCATGGTAGCAAGGCATATACCTAAAATGGGTTTGTTGAAAAGGCCTTAAGCACATTAATGTACAGTCTCTTTATAGCAATTGTCTTATAATTCTTTAGAACACATTTATAAACAATGCTTATAGCACCATATCCATTTATATATGTCTCATTTAGATTTTCTGCGGTTCTCATTATGTCATCCTATGTGCACATTTTAATTATAGATATAATTACATATAAATGAAAAGTATAATATGCTTATTAGGTTTGTGTTCTCTTTAAATGCTTTGCTTGCATGATCCTACGTCATGTTGACATGGAAAATCATAAATGCAGGTCCAATATTAATATTGTGATGAACTTCCACCTAGTTGGAGGATTGAAATGATATAACAAATTAATTGCTAATTTCATCTTCCTATGTTGAAATAGTTGTTGTTTAATCTTTCCCTAGAGTTTACAAATTCATTAGGAGTGTTACTTCATCTTCATCACAACTTACTGTTAGGATTTGTACACTTAAATGGAAACTCTTTCAACTTTAACAAGACCTGAAATTAATAATCAATTTGTTACAACAAGAAAGCTTACACCAAGAAATATGCACCTCCATCAAACCCCTTCTTGCAAGGAACATAACAACCATCAACGAATTGATAATAGAGAACTAGTGTATCTTATCATTATTCATTAAAAGGTATATATCCCATCAAGATGCTCATTTTATAGTGATTTTTACATGAAAAGCATATTTTTTGTTTTTTTTACCCATGTTTTGTTGTTCATTTTTCTTAAGCCCGTTTCACTCATCCCTGCTTAGGATTCAATAGTTCTTTCTTATTTTTTCTTGAAATATTTATCCTTTCATTAAATATTCATCCCTTAAAACAAATTTCTGGGAAGAAATAAGAAATCTTGCCTCTATTATGCCCTTGAAAAAATCTTCTGTTACAAAATCAATCACACCCCTTATCAACATCAACTACGAAAGTAATAACTATCCCTCTAAATCAAATAACATTTTGGAGTGAGGGTGTGAGTTTCATTTATAGTTTATTTAAATTCTTAAAGTGTGGGTGGGGCCCATGAACTATTAGGGTTAGGGTTGGAAGCACAAACATCCAAAAAAAAATTTTAATTTTTTTTTTAAAATTAATGTTTTGGCATTTTGGAGCAGGGGATGGCCATAAAGTCTCCCGGGGGGTGGGGGAGGGGGGGTCAAGGGGTCTTGGGGAAAGTTTCCCTAAATTTTCAGGGACCTCTTGAAATCTCCCAAATTCCCCTCTAAGACGAAATTCTTTCCACTTTACGAAGATGTCCCGTAAGTCCTAGTGGTGGTGGTGGGACAATTGGGGGATGTTTCCCAGGCATCCTCAAGTCCTTGGGATGCCTCCATTCCACAAAACATTGAGTTTTGGGATGAAGAGGAGGGGGGGAGATGTGTCCCCATGGAACATTGATTATAAATATAGTCATGAGAAGAGGTCGGTCAGAGGATGGAGATAGGTATTCATCCTCATATTGGAGTTTCCTAGTGATTGAAAATATCTAATTTCAGATTTAAATATTAGTTTCAATATGAATTTTCAACTAAATGTTTTGGGTTTTTGTTTGGAGAGTTTTGTGAATTGATGTAATTTTTTGGAGTCTTAAAACAAATCTAAAATGTGTCCTACCTCCCAACCCAGAAAATCCTGCATTAAACTTGTTTTATTAAGAAAATGTTGTTAATGGTGTAAAGGACAATATTGATAAAGGACAACATTGGTTTTGGGTACCCTTAAAATTTCATTTTCATATAAATAACAATATTGATAAGAAGGCATACAAGGTGTGATTGAGGTTTAATTGTTATGGAGGCTTCCAACACCAATAAGATGTGTGCATGCATGTTGTCTTACTCGCCACATATAATACACACAAACTTTATTTTATTATTAGAAATAAGAGAGCATTCTTTTTTTTTGTTTTTTTAATTATATGTAAGTCCATTTCACAAACGAATAAATAAATATATAGAACATTATATTATTTGTTTGCAATAAAACTAAGCTCAAATTTTGATTAAATAAATAATATATAAAATACAAGTATTTTTCTTTTCTTTCGCTCACAAAATAAATGACAAGAGATTGAAGAGTTTTTTTTTTCACATACACAATTTTCTTTCTTCAAAAGAAAAGGATTTCCAAGGGCATTAAAAATGCAATCCCTACAGCAATACAACCACTCACATTATTTCTTCATTTACATTTTTCTTTCAATGAGATTAAAACATAAATGCAATAAGGTAACAACATGTCTTGAGTTTCAAACGTCTTATCTATCCCTTAAAAGAATTCCACAAGAATCTCTAATCTTCCTTATCAACAAGATCCAAGCACCACCAAAACAAGGGCATGACATGCCTTCCAACCTACAGGCATCATCACATGCCTTCTTCCCAAAGGGAGTGCATGCTATCCTCCCCCAAGCCCATGGGAAAAGGTGTAGCATGCTACAAGGAATTCCAAGGGGGTAACAACATGGTTTTCCAAAACACTCAAAACACAAACATCCAAGAAAAAGCAAGGGCAATTTAACCATCTAAAATTCACCAAAAGATAAAAACCAAGAATAAGTGGGAATGAGGAAGGAAAGAAGACCACAAAATACCCAAGTATATAATACCAAATGTGCCAAGATAATCACCAAGGAGTATCTTCAATAGTCTTCTCAAACCACCAAAAAATACCTCCATTTGATCCTCTTGTAATAGGAAAGACATTCATGGCTTCCCCAAGAAGCCATGAAGATGAGGGTCCATTCCCAACCAAATTCTGACTCCAAAATCCACTTCCCAAATGTAATAGAGAAGAAAAATCAACCAAAATGAAATTGGGAACCCAAGGCAAAAACCCAAAACTAGTTAAGGATCCCAAAACCAAACCCAAAAAAACAAACCACAACAACAACATACACATTCACATTTAACAAGATATATAAAACAAAAACATGGAGGAGTGATACCTACCTCAACTCCCATACTTAACTCCACAAGCTCCTAGCTCTTTTCTCCTCCTCAAGCTCTAAAGCTCTCCCCCAAAGTTGCCCACCAAAAAAACCCCAAACAATAAATTTTTCACAAGAAATAGGAAAATATCTTTAACCATCAATCTCATGGGAGGGTGACATGTGTCACCCTTCCAAGTAATAAATCCTCCATGTTATGCTAGTCCTTTTCCACACTCCCTAAATAAATAAAAGAACAAGGGAACAAAATCTCACTTAGCGTCCAAAGTACACACAAAATCCAAAAACCACACATGTGAAACATGGAAATAAGATAAATAAAATGACTAGAGAGGGGGTGGAGTGGGGGAGAGTCTTTTTGGGTTCCCAAAAAGACTCCCCCCACCCATAGGTTAGGTCCCATGGACAAAATTTGAGGTAAGGAATACCCTTACCTTTCCAAACAAGCCTTTAAAAATGCTCCAAAAGGATAAATTCGGGTTTTGTGTCTGAATGTGAGATTCAATTTGAGAAGTGGTTCCCACTTGTAAACCCATTCCCAACACATACCTTATCCTATGCATAAGACATAAAACATCTCATTACACTAATCACTCACAAGCACTTAATTAGCACTAATAAAACATAATTTAGGTGAGCACTGAAGTAATCAAGTTTTACCATGGTGCTCAAGGTTAGGGAATAATAACAAAATATTAAATAACTCCATCACATGCCAAGAAAACCAAATTTCCCCCAACCAAAAAATAATCCAAAAATGAAACAAGGTGAGATAGAAGGTTTTGGCATGACACTTATTGACACCCTTTGTAGTGCTACAACTAAGTCCCATGTTGGTCAAGTGGTTCTACCTGTAAATTCCTTCACACTCAAGGAAAACCTCAAATCCGATCGACATGATAAAATATCCATATAAATCATGATGAAAATATGACTATTAAATATCAATTAAATAAAATTCCACCTCATCTATTCTATCAATGATGCATCAAAGTATGATCCAAACATCAGGAATACGTAACTCAAAATCACGATCATTATTGAGTATCATTTAGTAACAAAATATATTAATCTACAACATCATAATATCTTCATCTCAATAACATTCATCTCAACAATGACGAACAAGAACTAATGGTAACAATACTAGCAATGCAAGTCTCACACTAAACTTGCGAAGTCAAGTTAGTTTGTTCTAAATAAGGACGACAAGATAATGTACATATATTTGAGAAATTGACCCAAAGAAGCATTATCCTAATATACTTCAAATATTCTTAGATTAATCATATCCATCATACTAACTCAAAACCAAGCGGTGAGGGTACAGGTGATAAACCAGTTTCATGAGTCTTGTGTACCTTCCTACCAAGGCCAAGGTGTCACCAAGGGAAATAACCAAGTCACTTTGATTTAATTTAAATAATTCATGATAATATTCTCAAGTTTCTCTGACATGATACAATTATCAACTCGATCGTTAAGGGAGTGAGAAATGGAGGGGCACTACAAGCGACTATGGTTTGAAGCTAATTTGGTGTTTTCTAGGGCACAAATTTAAAATCTGATTTTATATTCCAAACATCCATAATTTATAAGGTTGTAATCTGAATTTTGTGTGTTTTGGTGGAGATTTACTATTTTTCCTAGCCCTCGGCTTGGTTGGACTGCTGCTGTTATAAATAATTAATTCCCATTGTGCTAATTATATATTTCTTCAATCTTTAGATGTATTTGCGATGTATAAATATTTTTGTGGCTAGATAAATTATTTTTTGGCGTTCTACATTGATTTGCATAGTGAATAGTGGACTCGAATCTCATAGGCAGTTTGCTTCCCTATGAGACTACTGATTTTTGATTGGTTAATCATTCTACGTTATTCTTAGCTACTTTCAAATTGTTGTGTGTGTGCTTGAAGATGTTTCAAGACCATATTTATTGGGGGTATTTGGTAAACCTCTTTTTCTCCATTTTTAGCCATAAAAGGGACATTATAGTGGTATTAGAGCTTTGGTCTTCAAATCCTAAGGGTATTCGTGTAGGGAAGTGACAATATAATCATGGAACATTGAACTAGGTTCTTACCAAAGGTAGAAGTCATTTCGAAGGTGAAAGCACTACATCCAGTGGGTCACAACATTGTGGCTTTCTATTAAGGATATATGGCTCTTTTGAAGGATATATGTGATTGTATTTCACTTGTCAGATTCATAGGGGTAAGCAAGGGTAGGTATGGGCCCAAGCCTAGACCTCAAGTACCATAGGAGGTTATTTAACATGCCTTGGGGAGGGTGACACTCTCCACATTTGATGATTCCAAAAATGGGACAAATGGAGCATGAAAGAAGATATTAGGGTTTAAATTTAAACCACAAAAAAGTGCTAAAGAACCAAACCAAAAGGGGTTTCTCTTGAAAGAATAAAAATAACCAAATATACAAGAGGGCTTTGAGGTGGGATCACCAAAGAAAGAGAAAGAAGTACCTATTATTTTCCCTAAGGATGAGCCATTGACTAATTTTCAAGATAGTCGGGTGAATGGACATGTTTGGTGAATATACCATGGAGCATACGCCAAAAGAAGAAGGTGAAAAATATGATACTCCAAATTATGGAGAAGAATTGGTGGATAGAGCTTACTATTTATTGCATGATACATGTCATAGGATGTATCAACATCCATGTAAGTTTAGGCACATGCAGTTCCTATATCTAAGGAGATATAATCTCCATAAATATCTCCACACATGACTCCTAAAACAACTCCATGCTATTTTACGTGAGATTTTGTTTTCTCACAAAACTAATATTGTTAATGATTTGTTTACTCAACAACTCATAGCAATATTTACTCACCCACTCATAATTACATTTACAATAATGTAATTAACTATTACAACTCATATTATATTATCCTAGATAATATAATCACTACATAATATTCTATGTTCACACTACAATATAAATATTCCTAACATTCGACACTCAACCTTATTGGTCTCTAACATTGTGCTTAGAGAGCCCCAAATTTAGGAAAATCAACCTTATCGGAGTTTTTGTTGTTATTGGATCTTTACCTTAGTATTTGCATGCTTAATGATCTTCCTTGTAGACCTATGAACAGATTGAGACCAAAAAAATCGATTGTAATGACCTTCCAACGAAGCAAATTGCAAGGAAGTAGGCAGTCAGAACTCTTTGTGCTATGTCATTTCCGAGGACCGCACTACGAAAAAAAATTTTCCAAGTGTAGAGATGATCCAGTAATTTGTTTCCACACCATATGACACTCAGGAACTTTATAACTTGAATGTGAACCACATCAAACATTCATGAAGTTTTTTATGAAGACTTATTCATCTCCTAAAATGTATAGAACACACCACTTAAGTGATCTAATAAAGATGAGGCACCAATTGTAGTTTTCTAAGATATCGTTGTGTGCAATGATAGATAAGGACGCTGATTTAATCCTCCTTTATTGACCTTGTTTGGTTCAATAAGTTTGAATAAGAGTCTACCATAGCGAAATCATCATCATTAGGACTTGAAAGTTCTTCCAATTGATAAGACCACCAATTCAGAGCTTCATTGGGTAGTAGGGATTTCTGAAACTATTTGTGTTTCAAGAAAGTCATCACTGAGCACCTTTGTACATGCAGTAACTACAGGATCAAAGGGCTCATGTTCAATAAAAGCAAATTTTATTTGAAATACATGTGCAGCACATAGGAATTGGTTTCACAGTTGCACCACCCCTTCCAAAATTGTGGAGGCAAGCATAGGCATGTATTCCTACATACAGGTAATTCTTCATGTTCTTGATCCACCTACTTTGTTCTAGGACATATTGTAGAAATCACACCTTGGAAAGACTGATACAGGATGTGTTACTCAAAGTGATTGAATAGAATGTGTTGAGTAAATCTGAGTGCATGCTAATTTGAGAATGATCATTTCCCCATCATCATCTTTTAAAGGTGATGGGATTTGATTCTAGCTACAATATCTTGAGCAAAGAACGAAAGTCAATAAATATGAAATTTAAGCCATGTTGCTTAGAAATCATAGCATAGGATAAGTCTTTCAACCCGAACCATGAGCATTGCTTAGTGTAGTATCTTGACCATATTCAAGGTTGAGAAGTAAATTCCCAATTTGTTAAGAGGGGTTCTAACAATTACCTATGTAGATTTTCTAAAAAATCCACATGATGTAGATAGGCTTTTGATAAGCCCAGACCAATAAGTATCCCAATGCTCTCTGATCTTTTGCATTCCACTTTTCCAATTCATTAAATCCTCCAGTGGGTGGAGTGGTGAATTAGACTTCAACACATCCCATAGATCCTTTTCTATTAAATGTAATTGCATATGTAGTTGCCATGTATGGAAATAATTGTCCTTCAAACTTGTCAATCAGATTCGATGGTTTCGTCCATTATTTTGTATAATACTGATAAAAAAATATAAAAATTGAATCAACTACTTTAAATATTTATATTGCCATACCTTTTAACCTTCAAGCAAGTCAAGAACTTGTATTAACAATTCAACATTATTGAAAATTGGAGAAAACTTTCAGTAGAAGAATAAAGTTTTTTAATGTGCTTAATTTGATAGCTGCATAGTAAAATCTATATTTTTCCAAACTACTTTCTGACGTTCTACTGAAATTTCTTCTGTAGTTTGAGAACTTTGACCAGCAGTGATTCTGCATGCAAAATTATAGAAAAACCCATCATCGTGGAAACAAAAACTATGATATATTACCTTTGAGACATTTGATCATGAAAGCACTGAAATTTCTTGCATCAAACCTACTATTAGATTACCAAATGGTTAATATCATAATTGCATAAAGAAATGGATTTGAAATCTTACTCTTTATTCTTGCTCCATTCATAGGAAGTATTACATCCATTTAAATAGGAGATATTGTTCCTATATTTAAGGAGATATAATCTCCATAAATATCTCCACACATAACTCCTAAAACAACTCCATGCTATTTTACGTGAGATTTTGTTTTCTCACAAAACTAATATTGTTAAGGATTTTTTTACTGAACAACTCATAACAATATTTACTCACCCACTCATAATTACATTTACAATAATGGTTAGGTTAATTATTACGAACACGTATTATATTATCCTAGATAATATAATCACTTACATAATATTCTATGTTCACAGTACAACATGGGATATGTCCTAACAGATATATCACCTTATGCATACTTAGCAAAGTTGGTTCGCCTAACAATCTGGTGCACGTAGAGTCATATTTGTACTATCTAACGCCTCATAATCTATCCTATGTTTGTGGTTTGAAATCAAAGATCTTCATGGAATCATCCACAAGATTGGTATACATAACTTTACCTTTTTTTTTTTCAATGCAAGAACACGTTCACTCAGTACTGACATCAGCCTCCGTGTCTTCAACAAACTAATGCACTTTAAGCAAGGTCAACCTTCATCAAATTAACTCATTGAATGATGGCCAAGATCCTTAGCAAGCGGTCACCAATAATTACAGAATAACATTCCCAATATATTTAATGCTTTTCCACTGGTAAGATTAATTAGAGAGGAATGTCAAACATCCTGAGGTCATTCCTGATCCAAACGGGGAAATACAGCTATTTGAAGTGACTTCTAAGTCTCTGCATATTCATAGGATGGGATGCACTATGGGATTATTTCTCATGAAATTTTGCACCCAAAGTGAAGGTGGTATTACAGCATTTCTTACCCCTCTATTTAGAGTCCAAAATCAGAGAACATAATGGTGAGGTTTCTAACAAGACCATATTACCTAAATGCCATTGGGTTCCCAATGGTACAGTTTTCCAGGTATGGAGAATCCTTAAGAACCTTGTGGTAAGAGAAATCATAATTGAAGATACAAGGACCTAGAAGAGGGAAGTCCTTGATGTACCACCCACCAGCATGTAGTAGGGTCAAGACATAGTGCTATAGCACATACACCCTATAATCCTATTTTGTAGTGGTCTATACAACTGTTCTGTCCATGGGCTAAGAAGGAATACTGGTAGAAGACCCTCCTTCCAAAGACCAGCATGCATAAAAAGGTAACCCAATTGTTACCTATTCTTCATACTGTGGATTATCTCTACGCCTTGTATAAAGAATACTTTTTACCGGTCACAATACCAATTCATTGAGTTCTAATGAGCCAAATTGATAAGACCAAGGTAAGAACTTGTAGTTTTCTGACAGGACTATGCATCCTCCAATGGGTGATGTTATTTGTGTATTATCATTGCTCAAGCAACATGTGGGGAATTCCTAAATACAGCCATACATAAATTCTATGTGCATAAGTACCATTCTATCTTGAAAAGGCTAAATGATAGAAGGCACAAATTTACCATATGACCTTAGAGGATATTCAGATTTATTTCTATCATTGTACCATGTCAAAATTATTGGACGTCTTGAAAAACTAGGAAGAAATGATAAACATGTATATTTCATATCTCACCAATGGATGCACTTCAACAGATCCATAAGACTATCTGATTTACCAATGCTAAACCCTCAAGAATGACAATGTGAATTTGAAATTCCTTGTATGGTAAAGATGTCTTTAAAATATTTTAAGAGTGGGAGTGTCCTTAGTCCGATTATGCCAGTTGTAAAAAAAATTTTAGAGGACATCTCGTGGCCCAATGGGGGTCTCGTTTCATTTGTTTCCCATCCATGCTAAGGTAAGAACATTGACTTTCGCCCTGTACAATTGGACAATGATGACTAAGTTGAATTAGCTCACCCATCTCAAATAACATTAATAGTTATTTCCTTGTCATGATCATATTGTGCTATGAGGGGGAAGATTCAAGCAGTGAATTTAGCCAAAGGTATGCAAGGATACTTTGATGTCACACCGAGTATTTCCTTTTAACCAATTTCCCAATAGTGGGATATGGACCATTCGAGCCTCAAAAAGCATTCAATTTACATGGACTAATCTCATCAAGTTGAGTGGCTAGGAATGTTTGCACCATTTGCATTTTATTTTATCTCTCATATATTTAATGATTGCTCCATTTAAATAGTGTTGTTCCTTTCACCATGAAGATATGGTAATTACCTCCCTAGATTCATGGAAGACCTCATAAATCTAATGGGAAGGATAGTGTATTGATAAGCAAGGGTGAGGCTTAACTTAGTGAGGTCAAGGTCACTGCTGTCTAATTGCTATCTTTGGTGTCGCAATGCATGGGAAGCATGGGTATGTAATGTTTTACTTAAATTAAGCTAGTTGAATTTTGATTCCACTTATGGCATCCATTGATGGTTGCATTTTTGGGAAATTATCCATTGTGTTTGTTCTTCTTACCTTTATGCTCACTTGAGGATGAAAAAAATTATGTGGCATACAAGACCAGGCATTCAGCTCACCCAACTATGATTCTTTCCACGGTGAACATTTAACATTGCTGAGATACAATCACAATAGTCCAGTTAGGCTTCAACAGTTGGAACATGTTCTATAAGAATGTGCATTGCTTGAAGATCATTACAATCATCCTCCAAATCCACCATGGTAAATGCTCTTCATCCTCAGGACCACAACTGCCTTCAAACCAAGATAGCTCCAGTTTGGGTGGAATCATAGCACACCTAATTTTGACTCCCGATCCTGATGCTTTTCTATTACACTTTAGATGATTTATCCAAATTCTTGTCTATCATACACCAATATTATAACATCATGTAATCTAACCAATCATCTTGGTAGACTTCTGTGTCTATGAAGATTTTCTACAGATTTTGCAGTAATGGCATTGAAACATGTCTTCCTTATCATTCATGGTTGTAAGTAGGAGGCTTGCTAGCATCATGGTATAAAAAATAGTATTTCTAGACCATTAGGTTTTATCTTCTAAGAGGCACACATATAGTTCCACTACGATTTATGTATCCCTAAATTTCTGAAAAAAATGTATAAAGGAATGAGAGTCAGTTTTGTGTGGATCGGCAGGATGTTAACAATTACATTCACTGTCATAGTCTCTTGGGATGACTATTGTCCCTTACATAGTGAGTTTTCCATGGAATCGAGAGTCTCAAGGGTTTCAGATGGGTAAGGAGTTGCTGCCACATTTTTTATTGGCACAAGAAGGTACAGTTTTAGGAAGGGACGATTTTGATTCCCCCTATTGTTGAGATGTGTAGGCCTGAAGAAAAAAGGGGCACATTCAAGTCATTCCCTTTTTATTGGGGATAGATGGTAAACCCTCTTTTCTCCATTTTCATCCATAAAAGGGACATTAGATAAAGGAGTAACACATCCTTTTCCATTTATATGAACACATTGTCACCATAAAAAAAGTAGAGTATGTGAGAATAGGGAAAAAACATTCTTTATCAAAGGAGGAATCACATGGCTATTTACCCATATAATTCAAAATGGCGCCCTCTCGACCTATAATCTTTATAAGAAAACACTTTCACACCAACAGTAATGGGTTCACCATATTTCACAAAATGGAGCAAATCACATGTAATCATGGTACCTACTCCTATATACCCTTGTGTGATTGCGATGTAAAACAAATGTAGGTGTATAAAAGTATGAAACTATACTCACATTTCAACCCATTCAAATTTAAGAATTAATTATATGTACTAATAATTGTAAAATTATACACAAGATATATCAAAGGAGAAGAAATGACATGCTTGAAATCAAATGGATTCTTGCCCTAGCAAGCTCCAAATATCCACTTCAACCAACACTAACTTCCATAGGTAACACCCCATTCTCCATTCTTAAAACAACATCCCAACTAAATGTAAGGATCACCAAGAAATCAAGTGACACCAATTGAAATTAATTACAACCCAGTTAGGTCTTTTAATACGATTTTATTTTCTCCATTTATGGCTAAGATTACACAAGAGCACAATGAAACTCAAGTTTTTTGTCTTGCAGGAGTCCTTCTCATAGTAGACCTTGGAGGATCCATGCATTGTTCCATAACTATCCATTCAAGAATGCCCTAGTGCATAGGATTTCAAATAACGTGATATTCCTCAAACTGAATTCCCATAAGAATACAAGGTAGTTATGCAAGGATAAGTAGGGTTTCATTGCAAGGATGAAGCCTCTGTTTATGGTTTTAAACTCATAATTCCAACACAAAAGAGGGCCTAATAAATAGTTAACTCCCATTTATACATCAAATTTCAAATTTTTCCTGAATTCCTTTCCATTTTTTGTTAGTTCCAAGATTCATCTGAAGCTTTTGTTGTTATTTTCAAATGTCTATGTCCCTTCCAAGGTTAACAAAAATAAAAATGCCTCACATTTTATACCAATTGGCTAGTGATTTTCTTTACATGTAAATTAACCATCAAATAATTGACTAGGTGATTATTATAATTCCAAGCAAGGTCTTTGCCAATAACAAATCAAGTTAAAATGCTTAATCATATGCTCAATGTTAAAATATTGTATGTTTATAGTTTCCCTAGTATGACACAATTTATAAGGGTCTAACCAATAATAATGTTAGTCAATGTTACAGAAAATACTAATACTTCGCTTGAAAAAGCAATGCCACATTATCGAAGATGATCATCATTCACACAAGGTCTATCAACCATAAATAAGTATTAATGTAGTAAGAAGAGACCCCAAGGTCTACCAAATATACAAATGCACAATAACACAAAACCGCATGCTTAATGTCATGACATAGTATTCTAAAGTTGTTCTACTTCAATTAATGATGTCAGTGTGAACTAAGACTCCTGACGGGTAATTCAATGTAAAACATTGACTTACACCTTTATTTGGTGTTCAATTAAATTAAGTTTTACATTTACCAATTTAACATGGCCTAATGACTACCTTAGACTTCAAGTTCGAGGAACCTAAAAATGGGATGCTACACTTTCCCCTCTTAAAAAAAGCATCGTATTTATGCATCATCAGGACAAACATAGAGGTACTTTAGCAAGATCTTAACCTATTCTTCCACTCAAAAAGAGGATAAATACATATTAAAGAAAAGACTACCATCAAGTTAATGCAATTGTTTTTCCTTACCTATTCATTATTTAACTCAACAACATGATAAAAATAATAGTTCTATTAACATTTTAGTTTTTAAAAGCATGTTATCCAATGGAATTTAGAGCAATCCACAAGGATGTTTTCTCACCCATTAATTCATCTTAATAGTCACAAAAATAGCTTGTTGTAAATGTAAAGTCAAGTGAGTTTAAATAGATTTTAGTTTTAAGTTTCAAGAAAACCAGCAACAAGCAATAAGAACACCAATTTTTACGCCTTTTGAAAGGGGGGCCGCCTATCTATCGTACCTCTATTCCAACTTCTATTCTATATGGATATAAAGTGGGAGTTTGTTCTTCTCTCACTTCCTGACCTGATAGACTCAACCAAGCAACCCAACCACCCTATATATAAAACTAGCAACTTTGGGTTGCCAGGTCATAAACAACCCTCATAAATAAGATTATAACAATATCAAAATTTCATGATCATAGGCATTCAAAAAAATTGAAACATCAAAAATTTCATACTTAAGAGAAAAGCTACTGGACAATCACCTAAAGGTTCATAAATGACCAAGATTGTTTCCAACTACAGTCATATGTAACTCAAACAACCATAAATTATTTCACATTCACAAAATTTAGATTCGATAAATTCCATAAATCAATACAATTTAACAAATCCTCATGGGAAACTATCCAAAACAAATCCAATAAAAATATCCAACAATTCTATTAGCTTGAAAGAAAGTAAAAAGAGTTGTTAAATCAATTCAAAATATCTAACTAAAAAATTTCCTACATTTCCTTAGACAGGAGAAATCATAGGTAGGTATGTTAGTTTGGCTTAAGCACCACTGTGGCGAGACCGAGGCTTTAGTTCTCTCATAATCATTCCAAGATGTATATTAGGCGAGATCAATGCTTTTGTCCTAGATAATTGAAGTTCAAATAAACTCAGTTGTAACGCCTTACTGAGGTGACATGTCTTCCTTTCAATATAGATAATTACAAGGATAAATTCCATGAAACAAAGCCAAAACTAGCACACAAAAAATTAGTATCCTATCATTTTATAATACAAGACAATCAGGGAAATAAAAATTCATTGATGACAACAAAGTTAATACCTCAAGGACTGAAGTAGTCAAAAAATTTAATCCCTCAAGGACTGAAGTAGTCAACAAAGTTAATCCGTCATGGAATGATGTAGTAACAAACAACTTAAAACTATTGATTAAAGTCCATTACACCAAAGTAGGCTAAATAAGTCTACAATAGAAATTTCAAGCAAGCTTAATTTGCTTTAAATTGAGAACTGCAATCTTAGAAGTGTCATCAAGATTAGAGAAAATAAAATAAAATCATAATCATAGGTAAAACAAACCAACAAACCCTTATACAAAAAAATTTAATCACCCAATGCCATAAAAATCAATGTTATGCCAACTATTTAGAATCAATGATCTAAATCCAAAAAAATACATTTTCATTTGCAACAATAGCTAAGTTACACGAAAAATTATCCATGTACATGTATCTCAATAATATGCAACTATAGAAGGGGATGAGAAATACCAAAGCATTCTCCAATGTCAAATCATGAAGGATCCCCTTAAACCTCCCTAACTGGGTGGTATCCATGCCCTTCAAAAAAGGCACTTCAACAAAGGAAACAGACAAAAGTAATTTTTCCTCAAACTGAAGACTAACTCTGAGAATTATGTGTGTATACTCCAACTATATGTTATTCAAATTACAAGTATTAAGCAGTGGAGACTCCACCAGCTAATTATTTTCTGACTACAATTAGATCCATGAGTACGTGAATAGACGGTACAACCAACAATAAATTATTTTTATTAAAGCATTCTAAGTTGTGAAAAACTTAGTACCTCTTCGTTTGCACAAAAGTCAAGAGGTTAAGTCCTCAAATCATGCACAAAAATATCTCAATATATGACTTTGGAATTGAAATAAAATCAAAGAAACAAAATGAAAAAAAATCAATCTTTTTAAATAAGAATAATTCCTTATCGGATTGGAACTATGGCAAGCAGTCTCAAAAATCTATTACATTCAACTCAAACCATGATGCTCTACGATGATGCAAATCATATTCCTCAACATTTTTTTTAGAAAGTTTCTTGCATACCTAAGCCTCAATGAGTTTAGAATAGGTAAGAGATTATAATGTCCCTTATAAAACACTATTTACCCCAAATTGGATTTTAGGAAAATCCAAATCCCAAAGTGCAGATTATAAAATATATTCCAAATTTATTACTACAGATCTGAATTTAATTCTATAAAATGCAACTAGGGTAGGAGATGAAACTCATGCAAAATAGAAAATAAATCATGATAATCTGATCCCAATATGTTCTACTAAATTTGCAAAGCCAAAATATGAAGAAAAATCTAGATTTGAGACACCAAAAGAGATTGAAATAATTTATTATAAATCTGTAGAAACTTGCCTTCATACAAAGTTGTAAAATTGATAATTTGGATTCAAAATCCCCTCCAAAAAATCTGATTCAGATCACTAAAAATTTGCAATGAGAACAACAAGAAAATATTGGTTTTTAGATTCTCTAAACACGCATAAATTATCCAAGAGGAAAGTCGCACCACGATGATAGAGGCTAAAAATAAGTGAAGAACACAACTGCAACCTTCTTCCTCAAACCCTTGTGAAAATCCATAGAATTTTATCCCTCAAACGATTGGAAAACCACTGGAAAAATCAGTTAATTTTTTTATGCACAATGAAAAACCCCAAGGTGGATAATCCTTGCAACTAGAGGAAGGTTTTTCATCCTTCTCAATATTTATTGGAGGGTTTTTCATCCTCAAAAGTGAAGATGCAAGAAAAATTACTTAACATACAAATCTAAAATTAAATAATAAACAAGTGACGTCTCTTCAAGCAATTCGACTTGCTTAAATAGAAGAATAGGGCCCAAATGGCCACTCTCACACCGAATCAGAAATTTCCCCTTACTTAATGCTTCCCCCAACTTGCTTTTCTCTCCTAGGAAAGTCACATTTTCCCTTGAATTAATAACTTTTGCTAAATGTCTTTTTCCTTTTTTTCCATTTTCTATTTATTTTATTATTAAGTTCATACTATTTTATTATAAGTTCTTTATAATGTTTTCTTTTATTTTTTTGCACTTTATAATAAACTATCATAAGTTAAGTCCCCCTTATGTTTATTCCTTAACCTTCGAGAAGACAAAATGGGCTAAGGGTCTTTGACATGATCATCTTAGGAGGCGGGACATTTCAGTCCTCCCTTCCCATAATTGCTTCCCCTTAAGCAATTCAAACTCTTTTGTCTAAGTGTCATTCTCAATAGACAAAACATGTTGAAATGGTCCAAAATACTGGCCCTTGTACCTATCAAATGGGATAAAAATTTCCATTATCTATCACTCACAAGATGCTCATACATACAAGGTTACATCCAAGGTATCACATAATTCAGATTGCATATTTCATCTTCTAGGCTATCACTTTGCTAAAAAAAATCTGAATATGTAATATATATGACATTATTTTACTTGTCCCATACTTTGTGATGTCACCATGATCCATAAGAGGCTAAATTTATTCATAAATCAACTGCTGCAATGACATGTTTTTTCTTCATCATCCTTATCTTGCGCAATCTTCCCTTCTTGGAATAAGCCTACCATGCTTTTGGTTACCACTCTTTGAGGAACTCCCTTCTGCGTACCTTGCAAATCAATCTCCATGTCTTGCACTTTGATCTTCAACTCCATGGTTTGATATTTTTGGATGAATTCATTGAACACCAAGTAATAAATCCAAACCATCAATACCAACAACATAAAACCCATCACTTACCTCTTGACCTATCATGGTGAATTGGAGTTGTGGAATCTTCTTGGTGCATGTGATTAAATGTCCATCTACCACAATCACATTGAATCCTTGGAAGTATTCTTCTTACAATCCCAATTTGGCAACCAAATATTCATCAATGAAGTTATGTGTTGCTCCACTGTCAATCCATATGGTTATCTTCTACCCATAAAGATCACCTCTCACATGAAAAGAGTAGAAAATAGGAAATGTAGCTAATGTAGCACATGTGACAACCACCTCACCTTCCTTTATTTGGTCTTTTGGATCAGCATTATCTTCATCATCGTCATTATCTAAAAAAATTCAATGTGATAGATAGATCCCTTACCTTTACAACGATGGTTGGGTGTCCATGGGTCCTTACAATCAAAGAATAATTTCTTCCTACTTACTCATTCCTTACTTCAATTTCAGACCTGTTTATTTTCCGTTCTTGTGCCTTTCCTTACTTCCCATTAACCGCTGCCCCTTTCTTATAAATTTGAGTTGTTATTGGCTACTCAAATGTGGTCTTTTTCTTCGACAAAGGTGATGTTCATTGCTGCCCAAAATGGAGATTTTTATTCTTTCCCGCTATAAATTCCAAATTTAGTGACCTTTTGATAGCATCTTGAAGAGATGGAGGCTCAAAATCCTTAACCAAACCTCTAAGGGGTTCGTTTAAGCCTTCCATGAACAAAACAACTAACCTTATTTCACTAATATCTAAAACCATGACTGCAAGTTTCTGAAAATCAGCAACATACCTTTCCATAGATGCCTCTTGTTTGAGTTGTGCCAACTCTCTAAAATGCACTTCTGGATCTTTCCTATCAAACCTTTATGTTATCCTTTTTCTAAACTCTTTTAGAGTGTTGATGGAACCATGTCTTTGTGTCACTAGACCATGATACCGCCATTCGTGAGCCACACCTACTAAATGCAAGGTGAAAAATTTAGGAGCCTCTTCCTCATACACAGGATTCAGTGACAAGTATCTAACTTTTGCAACCAGGATCTAGCAGAACATTTATCCATACCATCAAATGTACGAAGAGTAATCTTACCCAATCTATGTTGGATATATTTCCTTGGATCTTGAGGATGACTCACCTTCTTCCTTGGTCCCTCGCTTCTTCTAAGTTGGAAAATGTCTCTGAACAAAAGCAAATCCCTTGTGTTGGGATTCAATGATGCATACTCTTATCCATATAGGTTGATTTCTTTAGAAAACCCATGTGTTTGTTATTTTTATCTCTCCTCTTGTGGCTCATTCCTTTAAAGAAAACTAGCACAAAAGAACTTGGAAGGAATCTTCCTTGAGACTCTTTCTATCTGATGAGTAGAAGAGATTCCTTCACCTTAATTTCCTTGAGAGTTTTATCTATTAGTACTTAGCCCTTGTAAGGATCTTCCCAAATAAAAAATGGACCACTTAAAGGATACCCTTAGATATTTGTGGGCATCTATCAACCGGTTATGTATCTCTCTATTACCTCTAGAGAATATCTCATTCATATAACTTAGCTCATCATTGGGAGGAGTTCTTTCATTATCATCCATATCTCCCTTTCTTGGAGTTCTTCTTGAGTAATGGTATCTAAAACCTTCGTCACCTCTTTTCAAGCAAATCTGATTTTCCCTTCACATGAAGGGAGAATCTCTTCTTTGATACCACTATAATGTCCCCTAAAGGACACTATTTACCCCCAATTGAATTTTAGGAAAATCCAAACCCCAAAATTCATAATATAAAATATATTCCAAATTTATTACTATAGATCTGAATTTAATCTTAGAAAATGCAACTAGGGTTGATGTGGCCTAGAATTTACTAGATAACACCCTAGACGTGCTGGCACATAACTCAGCCTCGACTAAGTGCTCACCCAAAGCATGAAAATGTACCAGGTCTCTCTTTAGGATTGTTATAGCAGGATGTTAACGTGATGAAGGAAGAAACATATATATCCATAACTAATCCACCATTCTACCATGCATGCTACATTCAGATCTATGAAAGAGAAAGCTTTAAACAGTAATCATGATTAAATCAATAACATGCACCACTCAATTACACATAGGAATGACACTTAGATTCAGCCAATATCTTCCATTTATTAATAAACACAGAATCTCCTTACAATAATGTCAATCTATACCAATGTGTGCATGGATCTGATACAGTAATCCAATAATATGTGCATATCTCTATATCTTCATACATCCATCTCTCTTCTACACTCTCTATATATCTTCTACTATGTGCTTCACATCATATATATAGGGTGGGGACTTTCCCTTCACCACTTATCTATTCCAAAAATAGGCCACATGTTATTAATAGCCACGCGTTGTTTACAGGCATAGCCACACATGCAAGTGTGTTATCTATAGACCTCTTATAGTTAACTGAAGTGACAATCCTATTCTTAGCTTGTCTCCATGAAAAAATATTTGATCTGATCCTCTAAAGATAAAAAATGTGTGGTGTGTACATCTCTGCATCGTTGGTGTGTTTCGCATGCCATCTTCTAAAAATAGGTCTTTAGGCTCAAAATAGGCTAAGTCCTGAATGTTGAACTTGCCCTATGCACGCAGGTTCTTCCTGTCCCTCCGTGCCCTTGATCCTGGATTTCTCTCCCACACGGACCTCTTATGTGATATCTAACAAGTATTCTCTGATCAACATTACCCCATACTAATCTCATTTTCATCTTGATAATGGTTATCTCCAAAAATTTAAGTAAAGAATAGAAGAATGGAAAGAATAAGAATGAAAGAATATAGATAAATAAAGAAGTTTTATGAGGATATGATGCTATGAGGAAACCTCCTCTGCATTAGTTTGAAGTATCAACTCTGGATACTCCTCCTTTATTCTAGCTTCCAAGGCCTGCCATTTAGTGAGTGCTTGTTCTACTTTCTCTGGAATGTCCACAATAATGGATTCTAACTCATCCATTAGAATCTCTCCTTTTTCATTTTACAGGACCAACACAATGCTGGACATCAAGGTATTTCTTCCTTTTAGAAGATCCATCTTCTGCCCAATGAGCTTCCCAAGCTCTTCCAGCTGAGTTTTATGTGGCTCTTATCTTGCTGCCAGGACCTCGTGCTTTTGCTTAACTATTGAAAATCTTTTTGTGTGGCCCAATGTCTCGTCCTTCATTTCTTTTTAGACCTCATTGTATTCTTCTAGGTTATTTATGTTGATAAGCACCTCTAGAGCTGTGCATATATTCAAATATTGGTCTGATTTCTTCAATACTTCTTGTAGCACTTGCAGCAGCCCTTCATAGGATGCAATTTTTTTACCTTGCAAACATCTCCTCTTTTTAACACTACAATTTACGAATCAAACCCTAGCTTGATTCAATCATGCCCTATATGGAAACTTCGTGCCCTAACTCCTCTCTATCCCCCTGCTTCACTCAAACCCTTCACCACCGAGGACGCAAGCTTCTTTTCACACAGATATATTTTTCACGCTTGGTTTCACACCCTTTACACCTTAACCCGATCACTCGTCTCTTCACACTTAGCTCTTTTCGCAATTTCTCTTAATCGCAACAGTAAAAATGTATTCGCATCTGATCCTTATATATATTTTACAAATTTTGATGCATTTATTACTCCTTCACCTACCAAATATCCTCTCATTCATTGACCAAATTTGTTCGTTCCATGTGGTACATCTTCGCGCCCTAGCTATAACCTTCTAGCACACCTTCCTACCCTGTGGTCACAGAATTCTCTTCAGTGTGCACCCTTGTGCCTAAGTACCTCATCACTGTACCTTCTCTTGGTAGTTATCATGGCCTATGCTTACCTCACATTATACTATCCTTTCATTCATCTCCATCCTTGGTCACTTTTGAGAAGCAATCTTCTTTTGACTTAAAGCACACCCATAGCAGCTTATTCCTTTCACATTTCAATTCCCATAGTATTTTACTTGGATAACTACAACCACCCCACACAAAAAGTATGTGCAGTCTTCTACGCATAAACATTATTCACATAGTAATTAGCTTCATGTGCGCAAGCGCGCTTATTACACAAGAACCATAAATAAATTGACAAAGCATAACAATAATGAAGGAAATACATAATTGAAAACCTAATCTAAATGGCAACATTTCCTTATTACAAACACCAAGAAGACTTATTTATAGTAGCGCTTCAGCTTACTCCCATTAAAGTGACTGGGTAGCCATGTTCCATCAAGTGCTTCTAACTAGAAAGCACCTTATTCAAGTATGTAAGTGATGAAATACGACCCCAACCAATGTATTCTGATATTTCCTGGATGGCACGAGAAATTCGAGTCATAAAGAATTACCATTTGTCTAATCTCAAACTTCTTATCCCTTATGTTTTTGTCATGCCACGCTTTCTACCTGGCATTTTCTTGCTTCTAAATCCATCATACTATGGCTCGTCGCTCATCCAGTGGAATAAACTTCTCGATACACTCTTCTAAAGCATGCTCATCATCTAGACCTCCAGCTCACACAATGCATAAAGAAGGTAACATAAATTCTATAGGGAGAAAAAATTATTTGATAAACACTAGCTGAAATGGTGTGGCTTTGTTCAATCTCTTGTAAGTTGTTCTATATGCCCAAAGAACAATTGACAATTTATCATCCCAATCCTTTCTCCCAAAATCACAATTTTTTTTCAAAGTTTGGCTCAAAATCTTGTGGAAAGCCTTAGCAGTTCTATTTTCCTGAGGATGATAGGGTGTAGTTGTATGGTGTGCAACCATAAACTCATCTAATAGGATCCTGATTGTCTCATTCAAAAAGTGTGTACCCCTATCAGTTGTTAATATTAAAGGACATCCATATCTTGTAAAAAAATTCTCCTATAGAAACCTAGCTGCTATAGCTACTGTATAGTCCTTTGTAAATGTTGCTTCTACCCATCGTATGAGATAATCTATGTAAGTAATGATATAGCATGACCCAGTCCTGTGCGTGGCTGGCCAAATAGGTCCTATAAAGTTAATGGCCCATTTCTCAAACAGTTCAGCACTAGTAATTGGTCAAAAAGGCATCTCATCTCTTTTTCTTGGTTTTCCTAGGTGCTGACAATGATCACATGCCTTACAATATTCTTTATTGTCTTTACACAATGTCTCCCACCATAATCCAACAAGTAGGATCTTCCGGGCAGTCGCATCACTTGCATAATGGCCTCCTGCAATACCACCATGAGCTTCTTCCATAATATCTTGATGCTCATGCTCTAGTACACAACGACGTAGTACTTCATGACTTCCTAACTTGTAGAGGTCACCACTGATTAACATAAATGGTGCCATGTGTATAGAAAGTTGTTTCTTTTCTAATGCCTTCATTCCTTCTGGTGCCACACCAGTCCGTAAAAAGATAACAATGTCTTCTAATTCTGATGGCGCATGTTGTAACCTATATAACTGTGCATCTAGCATGGTTTCTTTAATAGTCTGTGTTTCTTCTCCTGAGTGAATTCTAGACAAGTGGTCTGGTTCAGAATTACTTTTCCCTGGCTTCACCACAACTGTGAAATCAAACTCTTGAAATAGGAGTACCCATCTGCATATGCGCCCTTGTAAGATGGGCTTTTTTACCAAGTACTTCAATGCCATGTGATTTGTATAAAACAAAAATGGTGTTGCTAACAAGTACTGTCAAAACTTGTGCAATGCATAGATCATTGATAAAGCTTCACGCTCTCTATTTGTATAATTCCTTTTAGTAGGAGTCAGCTTCCTACTAGCAAAATAAATTATATGATCTATAATACCTTCACTAGGTTGAGCTAACACAGCACCAATGGCCATGCGAGAAGTGTCCACATGCACATGAAATGGTTTATCCCATGAGGGAAAATGTAGAATGGGTGTGGTAGTAAGTTTCTCTTTTAATATCTCAAATGTGTGCTATTGCGGTTCTCCCCAATAAAATGTACCTTTCCCCTTCAGTAAATATCCCAAGGTTACACCAACTTTGGCATACCCTTTGATGAATTTTCTATAATATCCTGTATGACCTAAAAATCTGCGCACCTCACTTTGACTGGTAGGCACTTCGAGGCCTAGAATGATTGTAACCTTAGCTGGATCAACTAACAAACCTTCCTTGCAGATGATATGTCCTAATAGTATTCTAAATGGTGTAGCAAATATGAACTTCTTGATGTTCAAAGAGATACTCAATTGTCTGCAACGTTCAAACATTAAGCGCAGATTGTCACAATGATCTTTCAAAAGCCCATATAGTGTCTAATAATCTAGGTAGGCAAGTAAGAAGTTTTGAATAAAGTCTTTGAATTCCTGAACAACTAGGCGTGAGAATACAGTAGGTGCGTTTTTCAATCCAAAAGGCATCATAGTATAGGAAAAACTACCCCATTCAGTAGTAAATGTTTTCTTTTCTTGATCCTCCTGAGCAATCCTAACCTGATGATACCAGGAAAACCCATCTGTGAAAGAATATATTTTGTGCCTTACCACTCCTTCCAGTATTTCCTCAATAAATGGCATAGGGAATGGGTCTGTTACACATGCAACATTTAGCTCCCTGTAGTCCACACATATTCTAATTCGTCCATCCTTCTTGATACTGATCACCATTGGGCTAACCCATTCTGACTCATCAAGGGGTTTGATAATTCCAGATTTCAACATTTTATCAATTTCTTCTTTTACCTTTTCGTGTAAATTAGGATTCATTGTTAGGATAAAATATTGTTATTATCCTAATTAATTATGCATTATATAATAAATTATTTAATTAATGTTATTAATTAAATAATGTTGTTATATGGTTATATTCCTTCATAACCATCTAATTGTATTTATGTCTGCATACGGGTGTGGTTATATTGTTTTAACAATATAATTGTAATTATTCATTTATGCTTCCTGGATGTTATTGGAAGCTTATGTAATTTGGAATGTGGTTGCACCTATGCAACTTAGTTTCTTGTTTGTATTCAGCTGTACAAGTACCTATAAGTATTGCAGCTCCTTCCTATGTAAATGGTTGATTCTGATTAATAAAATCTTCAGGATTTCGTCCCTGTTTACATTTAGTATCAGAACGAATTAAAGCTTCTGGAAATGTTGGAGAAGGCTGCAAGGAAGAAGAATTCATGGAGAAGAAATCTGTAACAACGAGAGAGCCAGTGCTGCCTTCTGCAGCTTCCCACAACCCCTTGCTAACTCACAGCCTCCTGTGCATTTTTTTTGCACTGGTCCAACACTAGGCAAAATTTGGTATAGAAAATTAAATACAGGGTTTTTGTTTGGAGAATTGCATTGTAACTGAAGCACACTGTTGGGAGCACATTGTGTTGGTGAACCTGCAACACTGAGAACACTCCTCCATGCACAACAACCTGCAATAAAAAAAACATGGAGTCAATATCCTTCGGCAATAAGTGAAGCGGCGGTCATTAAACAACACAAAGGCATCCATGCTTGTGATCTGTGTGTAAACAAAGGGTAGGAAATACAATTAAAAATGGGCGTGAATCTTTTATCTCTGCGTTGAAGCAAAAGCAAAAGACAACAAAGTCTCCATGTCCAAATAGCAAGAAGTGAATCAATCACCATATTCTCCCTCCTACACAGCCAACACCGAATTGCACAAGCACAAAACAAAGGGGTTTAATAAAAAAACACGGTGGAGAAGAAATCACAAGCATAGCGGTCAAAAATTTGGCAAAGAAATACATGGCGGTAGCGAATAGAAGCCACCAAAGGAAAATAAAGAAAATAACAAGAAGATAAAGTCGTCTTAGATCCATTTTTTGAGCTTCAGAAACCCTAAAACTGCCTCAAACCAGCAATAGCCACGTAGAGTTTAAGCCAAGCCATTTTTAAAAGGTGAGTCAAATTCTTCTTCTTTATATACAAGTTTGTTCCTTTTATCTCACAAGTGCACAAGCGGCCAAGGTGGATAGACCAAATAACTTAGAAGTGGGAGGTGTGAGGTTCAAATCCCACCCCAAACTTGCATTTTTGAATTTCACAGAATATTTGGTGGAACCGCTAACTTTAGCGGAAAATTCAAAGTTAGTTATAACTAACTAAATTTAGCGGAGAAATCCCTAATTTAGGGTAAAAAAAATTTCTCCCATTCAGCCTGTTTTTTCATTCTAGACATTTTTTTCTAAAGGAGGCCTATCCAGAAATTGCATTTTCAGCTATATTTTTGCAATTTTTTGGCGTAGTAGGTCATTTTGGGCTCCGAAGGCCACCAGGGCTCGTAAAACAAATTTCTTTTTTCCTACCATTCAATTATTTCCAGATTTTGAATGTAATTACATACTACTGTATATTGTACTAATTTTAAAGTTGCCATAGTCAACTAAAAACTTTGTAACTACTCAGAAACTGGCAGTATTGTAATAATCAAAAATAGTAAAATTGGTTCTGTAACACTCACGAGATCCTAGATCTCATTCACAACATTCGGTAAATACAGTGCCTCTGGGAAGCGCTTACGGGTAAAACCGTCACAACTACTACTGCACTTAATGACTAATATAGTTGCAACAACATCATTTGAACATCATCCCTTTAAATCGATGGGGAGTAATAAGGTCACAGTGCACACACTATGAGCCATCCCATCCGTCTGCGAACGATTGCACGACATAAATCCAGACTAAGAAATTATCCATGTATATAGCAAATTTATGTGCATGTATGAGGATATTTCTTTGAGTTGGTGTCAATAGTCACACAGACCCCTCTCAGTACTATCTTGGTACCACATATTGAATTCTTTCACATACGTTAATGCCTCTTTCACGCACTGCTCGATATATAGAAAGGGTGAGCTTCTTCCACGTACCACCAAGTATATCGGAAGGGCGCATATATAGAAAGGTTCGGTATATCAAATTGATGGTATATAGATTGGGAGACCTTATACCTGGAGTGATAAGAGCCAAACCATGTCAGTGATCTCTGTAAAATGGGCACCAATGCCCCCAAATTTTTTCTTCCAGATTCACAACTACTCAAAGGAAACAAATATGCTGCATGGAAGACAAAAATTAAGACATAGCTTGAGTTTGAAGAGATCTGGCCTGTTGTGAATGGTACTCTGACCAGATCAACTACTGATACAACACAACAGCAACAGTTTGATAAAGTAGATCAGAAGGCCAAACTCATCATCTTGTTTGGAGTGTCCGATGATGTGCAACCCCACATTCGAGATGCCTAAAAACAGCCAAAGAAGCATGGGATAAGTTGAGCACAATATACGACGCCAAGAACAAGAATGTTATACTGAATTTGCAGAGTCAGTTACACACATTAAAGTTCAAGCAGAAAGAAAAAATAGAATCTTTCTTAAAAAGAGTTGTAGAATTGAGGGCTTCACTTCTAGCCCTAGGTAGAACCAGTCACAGATGATGCTCTCGTTCCCATTGTTCTAAGAGCACTCCCCTCTTCTTACCACATTTTTGTCACAAAACTAAATGTGTCAGATACAACAGTTGGTTTTGACAAACTGGTAAACCTACTACAACAAGAGGAAGAAATGCACAATAAGGATGATGAAGAGGACCAGGCATTGTCTTCACATCAAAAATGGAAAGGAAAAGGTAAAGGAAAACCTAATTCCTATAAAAAATCTGAAAATCAAAATCAGTATCAAGGGGATAGACAATAGAAGAAGCAATGTCCAATCTGCAAAAGAGGACATAACCTATAATATTGTTGGTATAATACTTACAAGAAAGGTTCATCAAGCAACTCTGGACCTCCACAACAATCTAACAAGGGAAATTCTAACTACAATCAAGGGCAGAAAAATGGGAATTGGAAAAGAAGACCCCACCAGCAAGGTAATATTGTTGAGCAACAAGAACAATCAGAAAATGAAGACTACTTGTTCACTGCTCGATCAAGTGAAACATCCACATCATCTAGTGATGTTTGGTATGTTGATTCGGAGGCCACTCGACACATGACCGGCCACAGAGACTAGTTTATTTCAATGAGGTACACGCCATCGAAAAATCATGTTTCGTTGGGAGATGATTCTTCATATACAGTTCAGGGGATTGGGAACATTTCTCTACCCCTTGGTTCACATAAATACAGACTATTAGATGTCCTATATGTCCCTGGGTTAAGAAAGAATCTTCTTTCAGTTAGTCAACTCCTAGATCACAACCTAAAAATTGACTTTGATAGTCAATCTGACAAGAAAACGTGTTTGATTGGAGATAAATCAAGAGGCTCAAAAATAATTGTAAAAGCCTCCAATGTAGGACACATGTTCCAACTTAATTTTGTTTATAGAGATGATCAAGCACTTATGGCTAAGAAAATCCACCTCAACATAGTTATGGCATCAGAGATTTGGTCATGTAAGTTTCAAATATCCCGAAACACTTCACCAATGTAATATGGTACATGGGCTACCATCTCTTTAGAAGGATACAGACAAGTGTCCTCACTGCCTAGCAGGAAAACAACATAGAGCTTCGTTCTAGAGGAGTACATTTTGAGCTCATGGTAAACTTGACCTAGTTCATACCGATCTTTGTGGTCTGATGCAACCAAGTCATTCTGGGTTCCAGTACTTCATGCTTTGTGTTGACGACTATTCAAGAAAAATGTGGATTTTTTTGTCTTCGTAAGAAAAGTGAAGCATTTGAAACCTTCAAGAAGTTCAAAGTAGTAGTTGAGAATGAAACTGGTCTTCACATCAGAACTCTCTGCTCAGATTGATGGGGGAATTCACCAGTGATGAGTTCAGAGACTACCTAAAAACTCATGAGATTCGTCGATAAATGCCTCCTCCACACACACCGTAGACAAAATGGTGTTGTTGAGAGAAGAAATCATACTATCATGGAAATGGTAAGATGCATGATCGATGATTCCAGACTTGTAAAGACATTCTAGGTAGAAGTAAGCAAAGACAACAGTGTATTTGTTGAATAGAGCGTCCACTATTGCTCTTGATGGAGTAACACCACAAGAAGCATGGTCAAAATGGAAACCATATATTGCACACCTCAGAGCATTCAGGTATAAATCAAGCATGCACATACCCAAATAAAACATAAATAAATTGGACATGAAGTCACAGAAACTCATCTTCATTGGGTACAGTGAAGAGACTCTTGGGTATAGATTGATGGATCCGACGACCAAAAAAGTCTACACCAACAGAGATGTTGATTTTTTCAAAAAGAAGGAAGTAGAGACTCCTCCTCCAGACTCACAAGATGTAGATTTTTCACCTGTTGTAAAAATCAAAGTTGATGTTCCCTCAGAAGATGAAAGTGATGATGGGGATGATGGTGATGATTAGATAGAACCATGACCCATGGGAACAGTTTAGTGTATACCTAAATGGTGTACAAGTACATTATGAGATGCAAGAATGGATGCACCACCGGATACATCCATCCCTAGGACCACAGAATCGTAGTAAAGCAAGAGAAGAAGATAACTTTGCCTTGATGAGTAGAGTTATTGAATCAGATGAGCCCTCAACAGTCCAGGAATCCCTACAGTCAAAATCTTGGAAAGATGCCATGGATTCTAGAATATCAATCAGTGATGAAGAATAACACTTGGAAACTTATCAATCTTCCACCAGGGAAGAAACCCATTAGATGCAGATGGAATATTTAAAACAAAGTACAAAGTAGATGGGATAGTGGAAAAGTATAAAGTGAGACTTGTAGCAAAGGGGTATGCACAAAAAGAAGGTATTGACTATGAGGAGACATTTTCTCCCATAGCTAAGATCAAAATGATCAGGATGATCTTTGCTCTAGCTACTTAGTTTGGATGGAAAGTCCACCAAATGGACGTAAAAAGTGCCTTCCTAAATTAGATATTTACAAGAAGAATTCTATATGACTCAACCTGAGGGATATGTAGTACTTGGTCAAGAAGAAAAGGTATGCAGACTCAAGAAATATCTGTATGGCCTCAAACAGGCACCTCGGGCATGGTACATTAAGATTGATGAGCATCTTGTACAACATGGATTTGTTAGAAATCCATATGATCCCAATCTTTACCTCAAAAAGTAAGGGGTGGGTAGATTGTGATTGTCATTGTCTATGTCAATGATATAGTCATCACTGACAGTTCAATGAGGATGATCGATGCAATGAAGAAAGATCTTAATCGATCGTTCGACATGACTGATCTCGAGATGATGCACTATTGTCTTGGATTGGAAGTGTGGCAGAAAGAGAATCACATTTTTGTTTCTCAGATAAAATATACCAAGACTACGCTCAAGAAATTCAGGATGATGGATTGCACACCAATTGCTACACCCATGGAGAATAGATTGCATTTATCTCGTTCAGATCCATCTCCTGAGGTAAGTGTCAGTCTCTATCAACAACTGATCGAGAGTCTCATTTACCTAACCTACACTAGGCCAGATATTAGCTTTGCAGTGAGCTATCTATCCAGGTTCATGCAGGAACCCAAAGTTTTTCATTGGAAAGAAGCAAGGCACATTTTGAGATATCTCAAAGGATCAGTGGATCTTGGTCTAGAATACAAGAAGAATGACAACTTCTTCTTGACTGGATATTCGGATTCAGATCATGCAGGTAACATTGATGATAGAAAATCTACTTCTGGATTTGTATTCTTTATGGGATCTGGACCAATATAATGGGGAAGCAAGAAACAACACTTCGTTTCTCATTCTTCCACAGAAGCCAAGTATCATTCTGTAGGAGAAGCTATATGTGAAGCGATTTGGCTACGTCGCATACTAGAAGGACTTGGAATACCACAGGACAAACCAACCACCATGTATGTTGAAAACGAAGGTGTTCTCAAACTTGTTTGCAATCCAGTGTTTCATGACAGAACAAAGCACATTGAGGTACAAGTTCATTTCATATGTGAGCATGTGTTAAAGCACAACATCTATCTTCAATTTTTTCTGACAGCTGAACAATGGGCAGATATCTTCACGAAGTCACTTGCACGTGACAAGTTCGATTTTTTAAGAGAATCCCTCTCCTCATCCCTTGAGACAATGCACAATTAAGGTGGGGAATGTTAGGATAAAATATTATTATTATCCTAATTAATTATGCATTATATAATAAATTATTTAATTAATGTTATTAATTAAATAATGTTGTTATATGGTTATATTCCTTCATAACCATCTAATTGTATTTATGTCTGCATACGGGTGTGGTTATATTGTTTTAACAATATAATTGTAATTATTCATTTATGCTTCCCGGATGTTATTGGAAGCTTATGTAATTTGGAATGTGGTTGCACATGTGTAACTTAGTTTCTTGTTTGTATCCAGCTGTACAATACCTATAAGTATTGCAGCTCCTTCCTGTGTAAATGGTTGATTCTGATTAATAAAATTTTCAAGCTTCCGTTCCTGTTTACATTCATTTTTTAAGGTCTCTTTCTCATGGGGTGTGCACCTTCCTTAAGATTTATCTTCATTTCCCCAAGTGATTCATGCACACCTTTAAGTTCATGATACCCTCGAGGGAATAAGTTTCCTGATAATCCCTGAGTAACTCAATGATATTTACCACTTCTGATTTTGACCAATAGTATTCCATGATGACCTCCTTTGGCTCAACCTCCGAACCTATATTCACCTTCTTTGTCTTCATGGGTTTGATGATAGTGCACGTGTATCCTTGTTTGCACTATCCAAGACCTTGCGCACCCCTTGTGAATGGTTCAATATCTAGGTTTTCAGTTTCTTTATCATCAACGATGGTACAGCATATTTCCTTTCTCTTTCTCAATACAAGTGCGCTCAAGTAGTATGGAGTCCATTTATTCTTCCTTTTAAAAATTCGCTTTGGACTCTTTCTCACCAAATAGTTCCTAAATATGCTCTTCTACCTTTGCATTATCTCCCATAGTTAGGCGCTTGAAAAATGTTAATGATTCTTCTATTGGAGGGTTTAGTCGAGAAGTAGTCAAAGGTCTGGAGCATACCTACAATCAAATTCTACCAGTTCCCAGTCTCTCGATTTAGTTCTATGTATACATACCAAGCACATACGCATCCTTGTAGAGTAGAGTACAATCTATGCACCTAGAGTGAAGTTGGTGATGCTTTTTGTCCTGCTGTCCAGAGTCTCTTACACTGCTGAATGTGATGATGAACAGGTTGATCACCATTATAAGTACAGATATGTGTAGGTGCATTCTTTCCTCTTAAAAACCTAGTAGATAGGGCGATTCCAATCTCCTCCCATTTTATAAGATTATCTGTGTGGACTACACACCAGGGTGCTGCTATCCCACGCAAGGTATATGTTAACATATCTCTTCTCTCAATTTTATCTATCCACTGTGATTCCTTGGCTTTCAAAAATACATGAAGATCTTCTACCCCTGTATACTAAGGTAATGAGCTACCTATCCGTTGAACAAAACAAAGTCCATTCTGGCGCGCAACCACACTTTTTTACCTTGCGCCCTACTAGTTCATATGTACCATGAGCCCAATTGTCACAAGTAATACTCATAGTATCACTAATAGAATGATAACCCTCCCATTATAGAATGCCTTCCTTTGATGTCTCATTGACCTCTGGGTCCCGAATAACATGTACATAGATTCTATTATAAGTCCCTCCTCACTTAGAGGCTCAACATATGGTGTATAATTCCCATCTGTTCAAAGGTATCACAACCCTTTCCTCCTTGTTCTCATAGTTGATATACCCCTTATTAAATCTCAAATAAACATTATTTGCATAACACCAAGGGCGTTCCAAGCAAGGCTAGAAGAACTGTCTGCTTCTACAAGTGTTAATAACTAAAAATCCCCAGTGAATTTGGCCCTTTATATGGTTATAGATGCATCCTTTAAAACTCCTATGGGAGTGACCTTAGTCTGATTTTCCATAAACAACACATTTGATGATGGATGCAATGGGGGGCCTCCCCATTTGTACCCATGCATCTAATGTAAGCACATTCACTTCCACACCTACATCAATCAATATGTTTCTCAGATAGCCATCCATCCTTAAAATAGCATTCAGAGTAATTTCCTTATCATAGTCAATGCCATTAGGGGGAAGATTTGCATGTAGGATATTCTGCCATCCGGTCTCAATACTTGCTCGTGAAGTGTTACCTTTTAAGGCAACTTCCTACTAGTGGAATGATGTTCTCCTGGCGTAAAATTTTTCACACTTCTCTCAGATCATCGATATAATTTTGGATTGTCTCTGATGATTTCTTTTGCTCCTTTAAGTATTGTATCTCACCCTGAATATTCCTTGTGTACTTCCATGTTATCCTGATAAACCTCCTTTCTAATGAGATAGGATTTGTGTACCTTACATGAAAAACCTCCTCCTTGGTGATTGTAGGCTTTTGGTGTAATGCCTGTCTTGTACGCGCGACGCTTCAAATTGTGTAGTAATATTCACTTTCAATGCCTTAGGTCCTAGTGTTATCTTGGGCATCCACTGATTCTTCTACCACGTGTTGGATTCTAACCATCATGGACCCCTTTGTTTTCTTTCTTATGTTTCTTACTCATATGCTCATATAAGTTCGGGAACTCTTCATAACCACGGTTCTTTCCACAAAAAGAACATGTAATATTTTGAGGACATTCATGCCTAAAGTGGTCAAGAGCTCCGAATGTAGTAATATGTTACACAAGGGAACTCACCTCTTCCTCTACCATGGCCTCGTCATCCATATCCACCACGCTATTCACGTCCTCTTCCACGACCTCCTTCAAAATGCCCCTCATTCCTATCATAGCGCATTTTATTATGATCATGATCGTGGTGCTTATTCTTACCCTTAGAATTATCTGTTATGCTTGTCTATCGTACCCCAATGTCTATAGCATCTTGGATCTGACCAATCAACCAAAAATATCTCGGTATCATGGGTCGTGGACATGCAATTTGTTTACAATAATATAGATACATTCTTCCTTATTGCATGCAGTTGTAACAAAGGACAATGACTAGCATCATGATTCAAATGAAAGATCTCATAATCCAATAGTAATGAGCGTACTAGATCTGTGAGGACAACTATCCTTGGTGTGACCTTACTACTTCATAATTTATACACCAAATTTCTTGAGCGCATTTCATAGGTTGAATTTGCTGATAGATTCTCTAACTTATTTTTTCATAGCTATAATTTGTGCCTATAAGAATGGACTTAATGCCAGTGTTAATGCTCCCAACTTCATTAACACGCAAAGCTTGTTTCTAGTGATTCGCGTAGATCAGTGTATGTCTTAAGTGACAGTGCTCTTTTGTATGGTGTAATCAATCCTGCTAACAAACCATTGTGTATCCTGGCTTGCTTGAATATCATAAGATAAGCTTAGATAAGAAGTATTTTAAAATGGGCATCATACTCACGCAAACTCTCAGTAGTGCCTTGCTTGATATCCTTGAGGGTGCTTATACTCTTCAACTTAAATTTTGGGATATGATAAATCTTTCAAGAAAGCATCCTTCAACGCTACATAATCCATGCAAGTTTTATCAGGGTCAAACTTCCTATACCAGCTTTGTGCCACATCCCTGTAATGTAGTAGTGAATTGGACTTGCCTTGTGCTTAGAATCTATGATCCCTTTCATGTGCCACAATATTTCACACATGTGCACATGCTCAGCAACATCCTCTATGCCTCTATACTCTAGAATACAAGGAGACATCTACATATAAATATTCTACGGTTGGCTGCTACGAGCCTTTCCCACTATGATCTAGAACATCCTATGTTTCCCCTACCTCCAGAACCACCAGATCCACCAGAACTAGAACCACCTATACCTCCTGACCCTCCACTTGTAGCTAGAATAGGACCTGTAGATGTATTCCCATGTGCTGCCGATATTAGTACTATACTGAACCCCTATAGTCTGTGAGGTAGTTCCACTTCCAGAGGTGAATCCAACATTCTGCACACTCATGTTCTGTGTGGATGATGTGCCTAAGAATGTTCCTCTAAATATCATTGAATTCATCTATCCTACTATTGATGTACTTTTTCCTTGACTTACTCCTGCTCTCCTACTTCCCAAGTTAGCTTGCTGGTTACTTGTCGTACTAGACACTAGAAAACCAAGTGCACGGGCTAGGTCACTAGGTGGATTAAGATGTGCACCCATGGCCCAGGTAGTCTCTACTGGCACACTTCTGTGTGAGGCCAAGGGGGGATCCCTGTCATGTTTTCCAAGATGGGGGAGTTCTTGATGCTCTGGCTCCATATCTTCTACGTGAGCTATAAATCCTTCACAAGTCATCTCTCTCCTCAACGCCATACTATATGTAATGGAACATTGCTTCTCTATCTCCCTCTCGCACGCCTCATTATAATTAAGCCACCTCTCCTCTCTCTTCCTCTCTACCACTAGGTCTACCATATTTCACCAAACCTGTTCCTACCCTCGCGTGTGGTGAAGTTTAGTTAGCCATTGGTTTACTCTCCAGGTTCAAAGTTACTATCAAGATATTGATCGACAGTGGAATACCTTGCAGATATACTCCTCTTGGATACCACAAAAATGGGAATTTAGCTACCTATGGGCAAGACTATGTCGAAATTGAATATTCCAAAATATAACTGTTTAGAACACCATAAAACCACATATCCATAGTGCAATTCTAGATCAAACCAACATCATAAAGGGCCTAAAATTATTCATGTGTCTAGACAAGTGTGCGATACCTCCAATTCCACTGAGATACTTAAGCAGTAAGCTACTTGTATAGTTCTACTGGAAATATGGTAAAACATCTCTCATATAAGTTATCATACAAATTATGTTCTACCCAAGTGCATGCGTTAAACTCAGATCCACTGCTGAACCATTGTGCATATTCTTCCTCTAGATTGTGTATCCACTCCTCAATACTTGCTAGAGTTAACTGGTATGTCTTCATCGTGAACCATCTTGAAAACAACTGAAAAATAGGTCCCGACAATGGAACCAATCATGTAGACTATAATTTACCAAATAAAACCCTAGATGTGCTGGCACATCACTCAGCCTAGACTGAGTGCTCACCCAAAGCACGCAAAGGTACCAGGTTCCTCTTTAGGGTTGTTGTAGCAAGATGTTATCATGATGAAGGAAGAAATATATATATCCATAACTAATCAACAATTCTACCATGCATGCTACATTTAGATCTATGAAAGAACAAGCTTTAAACAGTAATCATGATTGAATCAATAACATGCACCACTTAATTACACATATGAATGACACTTAGATTCATTCAATATCTTCCATTTATTAATAAACACAAAATATCCTTACAATAATGTCAATCTATACTAATGTGCACATGGATCTAATACAGTAATCTAATAATATGCGCATATCTCTATATCTCCATACAACCATCTCTCTTCTACACTCTCTCTATATCTTCTACTATGTGCTTCACATCATATATATAGGGTGGGGACTTTCCCTTCACTACTTATCTATTCCAAAAATAGGCCGCATGCTATTAATATCCATGTGCCATTTACATGCATAGCCACACATGTAAGTGTTCTATCTATAGACCTCTTATAATTAACTGAAGTGACAATCCTATTCTTATCTTGTCTCCATGCAAAACGCTTTGATCCAATCCTCTAAAGATAGACAATGCATGGCGCACACATCTTTGCATCATTGGTGTGTTCCGCATGCCATCTTCTAAAAATAATTCTTCAGGCTTAAAATAGGCTAACTCCCGAATGCTGAACTTGCCCTTCACACGTGGGTTCTTCCTGTCCCTCAGTGGCCTTGATCCTGGATTTCTCTTCTGTGCAGACCTCTTGTGTGATCTCTAACAGGTATTCTCTGATCAACAAGGGTAGGAGATGAAACCCATGAAAAATAGAAGATAACTCATGATAATATGATCACAATCTATTCTACTAAATTTTCAAAGCCAAAATATGAAGAAAAATCCAAATTTGGAACATGAAAAGATGCTGAAATAATTTATTATAAATCTGCATAAACTTGCCTTCATACACAATTGTAATAATGATAATTTGGAGTCAAAATCCCATCCACAAAATTTTATTCAGATCTCTAAAGATCTACAGTAAAAAATGGTCAATTTTTGGTTTTTAACAGCTCCAAACATGTACAAATCAGCCACAACACAATTCACACCACCATGAAAGATGCTAAAAATAAGGGAAAAACACATCTTTAACCTTCCTCCTCAACCCCTCATGAAGAGCTACAGAATCCCAACCCTCAAACGATTGGAAAACCACTTGAAAAATCAGCTAACTCTGTTATGCATAATGGAAACTCTAAGGTGGATAATCCTCGAAAGTAGAGGAAGGGTTTTCCTCTTTGAGAGTGAATATGCAAGAAAAATTGCTTAACATACAAATATGAAATTAGAGAATTAACAAGTAATGTCTCTACAAGCAAGTCGGCTTGCATAAATAGCAAAAAAGGACTCAAATGGCCACTCTCACACCCAATCAAAAATTTCCCCTTATTTAATGATTTCCCACAGTTGTTTTTCTCTCCTAAGTAAGTCACATTCCCTTGAATTAATAACTTTGCTAAATGCCTTTTTCCTTTTTTTCCTTTATTATTATTATTTTATTATTAAGTTTATAATATTATATTATAAGTATTATTGAAATGGAGGGTTACAGAAAAATATGGAAGCAACTTAAGGTGGAGAGGAATGCTCTAAATTTCATGATCTCCTCACTTCAAGAGTAGCCGAATAACATACCCCTAAATAAAATTTATGTCAAGGATGAACTTGTTTGGAACAACACATGTGATGGAGAATACACTGTCAAATCAGGATAGAATTCCTATTTTGAAAACATCCATTGTGATTTCAAATGGAGAAGGATTTGGATGCCTGAACTAACTCCCAAAGTCAATTTCTTTATTTGGTTTGTTCTTAGAGGAAGAATACTCAAAAATGACAACCTAATCGAGAGAGGATTTACAATGCCAAACGTGTGTTTCCTATGTAAAAAATAGGTAGAGAACTGTTATTTTGGATAACTTGTATCCTCATTCTGACTCTGATGCTCTTTATTTCACATCATGCACCTGCAGAATGGCTCATTTAGCAGTTTACATAGGATGCAGTTCTTCTGCACATGCATTCTCTCGGCTTTCCTCTCACGAGTTTGCATCTTTCCGTGCACCTTTATTCCTTTTCACCTTCTTCCCACGCACCCTTGTGTACCTTATTTTTTCTTCCTTTGCTTTCTATTCCCCTTCCATTTTCCCCCGTTGCGTCTTCCTCCTACGCGCTCTCTTTCTTCCCTTCTTTCTGTGTGTACACCTTCTTTTCTATCCCCTCATTCCCTCCTCACGTGCTAAGAAGAAACTTGGATTAGATCAAAAACCTCCTCATGTGCCTCTTCAAGATAGATCAAGGCCTAGAATTTGTTTCAGGAACAGGTGAAAACTCCAAGTCAAGACAATTTTTTAATCTTTTGTACATACCTCATGTTGTGGTGTTTGTTGCTCGTGCATAGTCCATTGAGAGTGTAAGCATTTGGGAGATCAACCTCTAGTTTGAATAATTATTCAAGTGGCTCAAGTAGACATGATTTTAGAGATTTCAGGATCAGAATCAGTGGTCAAGCTAGGCATTCATGACTCCATGCCCAATGAATACTCCTAAGGCTACTAATCTATTCATCTAGTAGGCAGATAACCCCTGAGAGTCTCCAAACTATTATCTAAATAATTATCCCCTAGTTATTTTTGGATCAAACTTGTATCTTGCATTCAAGACTGAAAAATGCTTCACAGGTTTCAAGTTACACGCCCCCTGTGAGCTCACATTAGCCTTCAAAAAAATGGCTAAGTTGCGGGTGGGCTCGACATTCCTCTTACCCAGGTTGGCATGATCTGTTTTGCCACGAACCCTATTTTATTTCACGCACCCATGCACGCCTTCAAGAGGAAGAAAATCGCAGAAAGGCTCCCCCTTTCATTTCCCGCCTATTCGCATACGATTCAACTCCCGAAGTTATCTCTTTTTTCCTTCTTCCAATGCACATGCCTTCTTTTCTATCTCGGCTCAATGCCCTCTAAAATGTGCCTTTCTGTAGACATGCCTTAAGAATTGGTTGCCCCTGAATCTTCCTCTTGCATGCCCTCATCACTTTATTTCGCATGCCTTCTATAGGTATACCTGCCTCTTGTGGGAATTCCCTCAAATCGTGCACACCTTCCCTCTATTTCCCTTTCACGCCTCACGCCCAAATTTGGAGACTTCAAAATAGAAGCCCAGAGTGAGTCACCCAAAGTAAAACAAAATAACCATGGAAGCCTGCCACGTGTCTCATTTGCGCACACTTTTGTATGGTAAAATCAAAAGTGGAGACCCCAAATGAGCACAGTCTCTCTACATGGTCAGAGCTCTGAGAAAGGAAAAAGTAGTTCACGTTGAGGCCCAAATTTGAAGCATAAGTATAACAGAGCCAGCGGAAGCCTCCACATGTTCCTCATCGGTGTAACTTCAAAGGTATGATCCAAATGTGGGGTCATCAAATGAGTGCAGGCTCTCCATGTGGTTAGAGCTCTAATAAAGTTGCATAACCAGCCGTTGAAAAGTCAAAGAAGAGTCAGTGGAAGCCAGCCACATAATCCATTTATATCATCAGTGTAACTTCAAAGGTAAAATTCAAAGGCAGTCCACAAATGAGCGCAGGCCCTCCACGTGTCTAGGGTCCAACATAGTTTCTCCTAAGTAGGCAGAGGACTTAGCCAACACAAATGAAGAAAGTAAAGCAGGGCCCATGTTCACATATGGCACCAAGTGTCGGCATCAACGCAACTTCCCAAGACCCTGAAAGGAGGGGGGTTGAAAATATTAAGATCCACAGGGCTGCCACATGGATCTTGCATGAATAGACTCTTTTAAATATTGTGAGCCCATGTTAACGTCCGACCCTGACCTTCAGATAACCACATCTTGTGGAACTGGGAACTCAGATTTGAGCAAGGGAGGAATTTTTGGAAAGCTCTCGATGTCTGCTACTCGCCTACTACCATAATTGCAAAATACAATCTACCATTTTTGAGGATGTCAGGTTTCTCACCTACCGCCATAATGAAGTACAAGCCTTCTTTCTTTCCCAGCAAGGAACAACACATGGAGGCACAGGTTTCATAGTAAAACCCATCATTGTTGCAAGTGAATTCAATGCTCGTTTGGGGTGGTTGAGGTAGGTTTCAATTTCTTCTCTCCTTTCCCTCTCATATTCTAGATATATATTGTAAGGAGGGGAAATTCTCCTCAAGAGGTTGGTCATCTGTTCTCTCTTGCTTCCTCTCTCATTATTCCCTAGGGTTGAATGTAGAGTTTAAGCCTCCTCTCTTTGCTTTGTAATGGCATTTTCTTGCCTCTTTCCCACTAATGATGTACCATGTGAACTCATGGAGCAATAAAATCTATTTTGTGATGCATTTTATCCATCCTTTGCTTATTTTATTGTCTCTTCTTGCCTCTCATCATTACATGGTATACTGTGCATATCTTTGATGCCTATTACAAGTTTTGGGAGATGTGTTTAAAGGGTTGAAGTGGTGTTCTGCGTGAAATTTATCTTTGGTCTGTGATGCATCTTTTCCATCCTCTCCATTGCTCACCTCTCTCCATTTCAGGAAGTTGAATTTGTTATCAAGAACTTCCTTTTCTGGTGTATCACCACTTTAGTGTAGGATTTGTTTTCATATATCTCTCTCTCCCCTTGATCCCTTGGAAGGTTAGATTAGGATTAGATAGTTTTCCTACATTAGAGTAGCTTGTGGCAGGTAGTTTAGGAAGAAGAAGTCAATTTTCTCCGAAGGACCATATCAAGCCTGCAAGTCCCATAACTTGAGAGATGGTCTAATGTTACGTAAATTACACAAAATTCCCAATCCAAAATCAAGCCATTCGGGGAGTGCTATAATTTTGTGTCAAAAATAACATCAAGCATCTTCTTTTACATTGTGAGTTCACTTCAAATATTTAGACTTATGTTTTTTCAAAGTTAAATGTTTGCTGGACAGTGCCAAAGGAATTTTTAAAAACTTGGATACATTGGGATCCTCCTTATAAGCACTGTATTGTTAGGAGATTATGGAAAATATTTATACCCCATATTATATGGAGGATTTGGAAAGATAGAAATGACATAATATTTAGAAATAGTAGACAAGCATGCAAGACAAGCTTTACTAAAATTGGTAATGCAGTTAAAGATAATATTGAAATATTTAAACCACCCAAGAACAAGAAATATCCTAAAGATGAAGATTTTATACTATCAAATTAGAGGATTAACATTGAAAATTATAGAAATAGAGAACTCCAACCATTGACAGGTCTTCAATTTATTGGATCCCTCCTCCTAATTCTTGGTACAAACTCAATTTTTATGGAGCCTCTAAGGGCAGCCCAAGGGTAGCTACTGGTAGAGGAATAATTCTAGATCAAAAAGGTTGTTTAGTTCTTGCTTATGCTGGTAGAATGGGAAATCAGACTAATCACTATGCTGAAGCTTTATCAACTTTATGGGGACTAATACTTGCTAAGTATTGCAACATTGAGAACATTATTTTTTAAGGTGATTATACGTACCCAAAAATGTAGGTACTGTACTACCGGAAAGAGGTTACAGAAACCCCAATGATGATTTAGATCTATTCACAAGGTGTTCAAAATCCAGAAAAGCTCGCCAAGTGTACATTTGCATCCTAAAAAGCCTTGTCTAGCTTTTACATGTTTTGTTCTAACCTCTGCCCCCCTTTTCCTTACATTTTAGTATTTAAGTTATAGGACCACCACCTTGACTGGGGAGAGGTCCCATGACCATCACCCAGTACAGGTGGCGGTCCTGTAATCACCACCTTGTGCAAGGTGGCAATCCTGTGTGCATTTTCCAGAACATTCTGATGATTTCGTCAAATGTAAAAATTCAATTTGCATCCACATTTCTCAACCACTCTTTCTTGCATTTATGTTTTGGCCACCTGAAAAATAGTGATTTCTCTTTTTTTATGATAGAGGAGTTCAATTCAAACTTGTCTTCTGATCATTGCAAATGCTATAAATAGCATGTTTATACTTAATAAAAGAGAGACACCAAGAAGAAGAAAAAGACTATGAAAGAGGAAAAAGACCAGATCTCTTTTCTTGTCTAAGAGCATCATTTTATTGATCTAAAGACCCTTGGTCTAAATATTTATTTTCTTATCTCTCCCAGGTTTGTTTATGAATCGCTTCATAATTACCTGCTGCATAGAATAAATCCCACTAGCCTGTATTTGAACCCTGCATATTTAGTTATGCCTCGTTGTATACCTACAACGATCCTACTAGGAATCACATAGGCCAAGCTCAGTTCACTTGTGCCATCCCTCTCCTACTTGTACTTTGTTGTGTTTCTCCGAAGCTGTTATTGCTCATTGTTTGAGTACCTGCTATTTATCATTTTGTTTCATCATCACTACAACAACCCTGCTAGGAATCGTATAGGCCAAGCTCAGTTCACTTGCACCATCCTTCTCCTACTTGTGCTTCATGCCATTTTACCTTCAAAGCTATCATTGTCCCAGTTCCTTCTCTTACTTATGTTGCTATACTCCTACTCTTTCTGGATTCACGTGAACATGCAAGAATGAAAAGATCACACTAAGGGTACAAGCTACAACACAATTGGATTTACCTTTTTTCAGTAAACTCCAGGTTTAAATCATCAAAGTTATTATCAAATAGAGTACTGAATCATTTTATTTCAATTAATATTGCTTTCAATATTGCTAAGGAAATTGTGGGGAATGATAGTTTTTGAGAAGCTATGATTTGTTCCTCACTTCTAAGGTAAGATTGAAGGTTTTCAATCAAGTTAATTGGTTGTCTTTTATCTAGATTCACACATTTGCACAGGTGAATAACCACACTGGGTTATCTCACTTGTTTAGTTTTAGTATAAGAGTATTTTAATTGTTGTTTGTAATTATAATGTTTCAATTGTGTGTTTTGTTTAGATTAGTTTCCCTTTCAGCAGTAGTATAAATTGTTATTTTCAGTTTAAGAGACTTCATTTTAGATTAATACTTAGATCCTAATTAGGAAGATAAACCATAGGGAATTTATGCTACCTGTCCATAGCCTCTAAATCTCCCCTTTGTCATTCCAGTTACCAGGAGATCACACTACCAGATCTTAGTCACTGATCCTCCCATAGTTAACTTTAGGAAAGTTGCTTGTTGATTCTCATCCTCACCTGTAGCTTTTCTATCATAAAAAACTGACCATAATCCCAGTTGTGACTTCATCTAAGTCACCTACATTTCAAACCATCGACTGTCTTGACATGACCTTGGGAGGTCAGGTATGGGGAAGGTCACTTGTCGATTATCATCCTCACATGTCACTTTTCTGTCATACAATATATGTGAACCTAATGTGAAACAAACAACTGTTCCCCTTTTATTTTCATTTCTTTCATCCATCTTCACTCTTTCCCATTATTCTGCGGGTATTTATATACCCCCCGAATATGTTAGGATACGATGCATATGGCAGACCTCTCTCAGGTCTCGAAGCATATTATGGTCAAACAAATAGACAACCGTCACCCTCACTTTTTGCATGGGCTGACAACTATTCAAGTAACTACTTGTCATCACAAACTCCTCCTCAAAGAACTAGCTCTAGTTCTTCGTTCTGAATTGAGGAGTTGGATCAGCTCACACAAATTCAACAACCAGAGCCCTTAGGCTCTAACAATATGACGTTTACTGGAGAATCCATTTCATCTCCTCAGGTTTTGTTTAGACCATAAATCATTAGACAGTCAGATCCACTCCCTTTTTTTGCTGAGGAGTATTTAGTGTAGTACGCTAGAAGCGAACAACACTTCCAAAACATGTACCCACCTATAGGAATTTTTCAAACACAACCCGATACCCTGCTCCAAAAAAACACCCCCATGCCTCCACCTATCGAAAATACTCTCAGTGAAGCTTGATAGGTTAATGATCAATTCATAGCAGGGTACCATACCCCTTTACAACCTCAAGGTGTACAACAACCACCATTAAGGAAAAACATTGTGTCTTCACCAATCGAGGTCATCTCAGCCTTAGTTGAAAAGGTTAGAGGATTAGAACTTTCTCAAGCAAATCAAAATTCATATTTCGGGCAAGCAAGAATTCCCAACCCTCCGCATCATCCTAGCCAGGTTGACCTCCTTATAGGAACAGGAACGTTAGGCATGCCTCCTCAACAATCGTATAACTATCCACAACAAACACCAACTAGAACTACATTTTCAAATGTTGCTCCAGTAGAAAACAACATACCTCCCAGTTTGGTGTCAAACAATCCATATCAGAGTAATGTTCCTCCCTACTTAAACATTTATTCAAAATCACCACAAGGAGATATGTTCTCTTCTCCCCGGATGTTTTCTCAACCATAAGGGTTTCCTTACGCCCCTAAAAATACATATGCTATGCCATATCAACAGCCCGTTCCACCTCCACTCCTTCAACATGCACCATTTATGGTTGAAACCTATGCGGTAGGGACTTACTCAAAATATCTAAAAGAACCTTTATATTTTAATATATGAAGCGTCATGCTTCCAAGACCTCTTCTTGATTTTCCTAAATTCAAGGGGGGGGGGATCCAAATGCTCAAATTAAGGCCTATGCCACGGCCATTCAAGAACTGCTCCCTTGGGATGTGGTTGTTGCTAAAATCTTCCCTGATACATTGGAAGGCATTGCCCTTGATTGGTATTATAGAATACCTGAAGCCTCGATACATTCATTCAAACAACTAGAAGGGGTGTGTCAGAATTAATCAAATATTTTGACATGAACAAACTATTAAGAACCGGCATCAGGGAATTCTTACACATGAAACAAGAGCACAATGAATTTGTTGCCCATTTCATTCAAAGATGGCACACAGTTCTTTACTCTTCAGCAAGTTCTCCAAACATGGATAAGATGGAACTATGTGATTTATTCCTTCATTCTCTCAATAGAGAGATAAAGGAAGAAGTCCAGAAGTTCCCACTAAGGGCTTATGATGAAGTACTCGAGAGTTCTCTCCAAATAGATCAAGCGGCAATAGACAACGGTCGTAAGACATATGGAACAAACGGGGAATTAATTACTCCCAATCAAAACACTATGACCTATCCTAATACCGCAAATACCAATCAAGGACCCAAGATCCTTAACAAAAACCATGGAGTTACAATAGATGGAGTCAATGATCAAGTCAAAGGACCAAATGTTGTGAACACCCCGGCACCTATTAACAATCAACGCAATAATAACTTCACTCCAACGATCAATATGGTGGATTTTAATCATCCTCCACAACATCACCCACAACAACAACAACAACAACAACATAAATACCAACAACATCAAAAAATATAGTCACAAGGCCTTGCTCGAGGCCCAAATGGATATCAAAACCAAACCCAAAGGCCACAACCTCAAAATTACAACTATAACAATCAACAACCTAACCGAATTTTTGGGCCACTACAAGGTTCAAACCAATGACCACGGGACTATAATCCCAATCTATACTGTAGCTTTCACACAATCCAAGGTCATGATAATAGGAGCTACCATGACTATAAAAAATTCTTACAACGTTTACCATATGATAAAAAAAAAACTCTTTATAGACATGTTTTTGGCAAGTCCTACAACAGCTACGCCAAACACCTATATGGGATCAGTTTCCCCTCAAAATGCACCTCTCAATATTTTCAATGATCCTCTCCCAAATCATTCTAACAATAACAAGTTAGATCCAAATGGGACAAACAAAGGTGTCATAATAGGAAATAACGATCAAGATGCCTCAACTCCTGACAACTCTCGGATTGCTCCTAACCTAGGTTCAAACGGTAATAAAAAATCTTAGGATTATTTGAGTTAGAGTTTGAGCATGAAATTAATGCAACAACTCAGACAAAGGAGTATGTTTCACAGCCCCTACCTGATATTTTCTACGCACGAGATGAAGTTCCTATAATAGCAAAACTAGTAGGATCCTATGATTTAATATCAAATTTAAACAAGACCTTTTCCCACATTTCATTCCTAGATTTGCTAAAGAATTCACCCACGCATCACTTTACGTTTCTCAAATCATTAGGTATTGGACATCTAATCCACGTTATGCCACCTCCTAGTGCTCAAATAAACCATGTAGACTTTGACGTCTACCCTCCAGGACAGCCAGATAAGGATACTGAGTTTGTATTTGACATAAGCAAGATGCCAAAAGACACTGAAATTTCACGTAGAGGTGATCAACCCTTGCACTTGCAGGTTTGGATTTATAACAACTACATCAAGTGTGAAATGATTGATGATGGGGCAGCAATTAACATAGTCCCCTTCACTTTTCTTCAAAAGCTAGGATATGGAGAAACAAATTGTTCTTCAACATGAAACACGCTAAGGGGTTATGATAGTCTCAAGGAAACTTCAATCAGGACTATAGTGCTACCAGTCACTCTAGGGCCCAAAACAATCCTCACTGAATTTTATATTATAGATCGGGAAACTAACTATAATATGATTCTCATTCGTCCATGGATACATTGCATGAAGGAAATCCTTTCCACATTATTCCAAGAAGTAAGGTTTTTACACCTAGGAAGAGTCTTCATCACTCAAGGGGATCCTAAACCCTTCGGTATACACTTAGAAAACCTCAAGAAAAAGAAAGGAGTCCATAAAGAGTATGAGCTTCCCACAAATCAATTAAACAAACCACCTCCAACAAAAGAGTTAGTCCCAGTCACCCCAAACATTACAAAGGTTGAAGTTGTTAAAGCAAAAACATTTGAGGCAGTAAAAATAGATAAAGGTAAGTCAATTTCTATGGAAACTGTCTCCACTAAAACCACAGTAGGAATTATGAAACTCTTGGAGAATGACGTGTCGATATTTCTCCCATTTGAACCTCAGGGAATGGGCAGTCTTCTCGATATAGCATCTCTTCCCTCCGATGACCTAGATCTAGATATAAACATGATAGAATTAACAAATGAATAAGGGAAATTTAAAATTGAAATGATTCCTATCAAAACCATCTCTAGGCATTTCCCTATTCTAAAGCCTAGTTTTGACCCATGCACATTTGAAGCTAAGTTTTATCTATCCATGGGGCAAGAACTCATCTTTTGACAAAATTTACAAATAAAAACAATGCTCCATATGGGAGAAAAGGTTGAGTAGCATACTCATGCTCACCCACATGCCATCTCTCAAAAATATGACAAAGAGGCATGTGAACGCCTCTTTCAATTTTTTTTTTTTAATAATGGGACATATACACCTCTAGGCAAGGGTTGTAAGTTCAAACCCAGAATGGTAGGCCCTCGTCAAGAGAATGAAAACTTTGAGGATAACGGTTCTCCGTTGTGTACTTCTAGGGGTGAAGAATTCGATATTCGTCAACTTTCTTACCCTTATACATCATGAAATATAGTTCCACCTGCATTTTCATATGTACATGGTTGCAGTTACATTGCATTAGTAATTTAGTTAGTTCATCCTGTTCACTCATTCTGTAATTTTTTGGTTAAGGAACTTATTCTTAAGTAATTTATTATAAGCTTCTAAGAACATTGGAAAAAGCATTCAAATCATATCTCTTTAATGTTCATAATATCATCAAATAGTTTCGAAATCATTTCATCAAATCGACAGACAAAGTCTTGACAAAAACCATACCAAGGCCTACATACTTGGTCATACTCATTCTTTTCTACTAGGTTAAGTTGTTATTACCTACAGTCTGTTCTAGAAGCTTCTTGGTGTCACATCTATCCTTCTTACATCTCTTTGAAATAAGGATACTCCAAAATCATAAATCATAACTGTCAAATTAAATCAAAAATACTAAATAAATAGAATATTTTATTTTACACACTTCTTTACCCAACCAACCTTCGGTGATGAGCCCGCATCTCTTACTGGTGATGCGAGGTTGAGAAAGGAAAGAAGTTCCCTTACTTGCATATGTCTTGCCTTTCGATGATGAGCCCATGCTTCCTATCAGTAGCATGAGATAGGGCATAGGGGGTCCATTCACACAAATCAATGAATCTTAGCATTTTATAAAAGCAAAGCAAATGTGTTTGTTAAGTGAAATTAAGTATCCAAATTCTAAAGAGATCAAATCCTCAAAACCAGATTTTCTCAACCAAGTTGCCATCCATGGATCTAATTCTAGATAAACTGGAAAGTAAGTTGCATTATGAACTTAGTAGTTTTGAGTAAGAGTAAGTACGCAAGTCTGAATTTGATTTCTGTCAATGCCTTGTCTTTCTCTCATCATTTCCATTCGGTCAAACTCATATAATTTACGACCTTCCCAACTCTTGGTGTTGAGCCCTCGCATCTTACTAGTTGCGTGGAGTTAGGAGTGGGGAAAGTTCATCTCATTATCACTATATATTCACCATGTTTTTCCAAAACAAGAAGAAGCAATGAATGTTGCCCAAAGAAGCCAAAATTTCAGTGCTACAATATGTTTACATCATCACATATTAGCATTACAAAAAATAAAATAAAAGAGAAACATTGTGTTCGACATTTGTTATCACTTGTCATCCATTGCATACATTCTGAAAAGCATATAAAAACAAAGATTCTAAAAACATCTAGTGTACACATGGGAAACGAATCACAAAACTCTAGATACAAGAAGATATATATCCAAAAAGATATATATATATATATATATATCATGTTTTATAGACAATGCTATCAAGCACTAGGCATGGTCAAAATGTTCAATGAGCTCAGAAAATACAAAAACACTAGTATAAACATCTAACAAAAATTGCTACAAAAAGACACCATGATCTCTCAATCCCTGTGGGATCCCTCAGAGGGTGCACAACTGCATCTAAGACTCCTGATATGAAAACACTCTGAATGAACTGAGGGCTCATGATCATGACCAGTAACTATGGTCTCACTATGAGAACAACTCCACCTAATCAGATGTTCAACAATCTTATATCTAGCTACCTCAGCATGAAGGGAGGTCATTAACTTTTCCACCTTCTAGATAGGGGTAAACACATCATTATGTATGTCAGCTGCTAAAGGCTCTCTAATGTCCTCAGTAAGCTAAGCCTGTGTCTTCCTTGAAGGGAGAAACAAGGTATCCACACACACTTGGTAAATCAATTCTCACCATCCCTCAGCAGTCATTGCAAATAAAAAAGAGAAATAACAAGTTAGAAAATCACCAAAAATAAAGTCAAAAACAAACAAAACAACAAAAGGGAAATATCAACTAAACATTTCTAGCTAAAACAAAATCAAGAAAAGAATAGTAACTCACTCAGATCTCCAGGAATCCAGGTGGGATCTCTATGATTTGCGCCTGCCTCTAACGTTGCCACCGACTGTGGAGCCTCCCCCAAATATGGAAAGAAGTGACATCCTACCATAGACTCATCATATCCCCCTAAGTCCTGAAAAGGCAACTCCTCTGAGATCAGGGTCACATTCTCCACACTGTCCTCTACCCTCTCAACCCTTAGGATATCTTGAGTGTCATGCCACTCAGAGTCACTCTCATCCTCCTCGGTCGTCACACCAGTCTCACCTCCCTCTGTCTCCTCCTTCGTCCCCTACTCTGTCTCACCTCTTGTGAACTCCTCAAAGTCTGAGTCCACATCAATGGGCTAATCCCCCTCTCCACTATGAGCAAGAGCAGCTCCAATCTAAAGTAAAGGTTCTCAAGGAGCACCGGCTGCCCCTCGGGCATGAACCACCCGCCTAGCTACAACGAGAACTCTAGGAGTAACCGTGGTCCAACCTCATCCTCTAGGACCTCCCCTGGCCTCACGAACAGACCTATATACTAACCCCACTAGAGAAAACATATCACTGTAGGGGAGGCTAAACTATTGAGTTACTTTGTCAAAGGGGTAGGTCTCCAACTTCCCCGTTGTGTCTACCAGCTTACTTGTAGTATAGCAGGTGATTAGTGTATGTGTCTCCTCTCCCCATAACCCTGTCATGGCCTAATAAGGAGTGGCCTCCATGTCTGCAATAATTAGAGAAGCCACTAAATGGTGTGGCATCCTAAGTATTATCATCCCTTTCCACCTTGCTGCCTTGACAGCCCCTGGATCCTTTGCCTGTACACCTCTCCCATAGGGAATGATGCGCTCATACACCTAACTCATAACTAGAGTAGGATGACTCAATGACTACCCTTGTAATCTGACCACCCTATATAAATCATGATAGGTGTTCCCAAGAATGACTGCTCCCTAAGCGTAAACATGGCCATGGGCCTTAATCTGTGTAATAATGGGAGCCTAGCAATATAAGAGTGTATCCCCTCCCTTGTCTCCAATCAACTGCGATGCCAAGATACCCATAATAGCCTTGCGGATCACATGGATAGGAGAAGCAACAATGGAATGGACCTTCACCCCCTTCTTTGAGCCCATGGAGACAACAACATCTCCCATTTAGGTAGCCCACTGAACCATCTGAGACTTGGATAGTGTTGTCTTAAGAGACAGCCACCTCCCAAGAATTAGATCCCCCAGTATGCGATAGACATCCTCCAGGGTGATAGTCCACTCACCCCTAACACCTGGTAACCAAAAAATATTCTGGTCTACATCCCAGTATGAAAATAAGTCACACAATATGTGACTAGCAGGCGCAACATGAGGAACCTGTGCGACCCTCCAAATACCGACCCTCTGTAGAGTGTCTCCCTCTGTCAGAGTCGGTGCGTCTAACAATGCTGGGAGCCAATCACACTTCCTCTCTCTACTCCATCTGATATACTCCTCCTTCTGCATCCACCCAAAACAGATAAAAAGAATAAGTTAGTAATATAATCCAACTGGAAAAATCATCAAGAACATATAAAAATGTCAAAAATGTAAAAACAATTAAATAATACATCTTTTTTACATTCTATTCAGAACTGTCGCCCTGTGCAGAGTGGCGGTTCCATAACCATCGCCTTATGAGGCGACGATGTTGTAACCACTGCCTTATGAGGTGGTAGTCTTATAACTGTTTCCTTATGAGGCGGCGGTCCTGTAATCGCCGCCATCATAGGGTGGTGGTCCCATGACCACCACCCTATGCAGGGCGACAGTCTTGTCCCGAATTGATGAACGCCCCCAAAGCCCTAAAAACATTAAAAAAGGAAAAAATACATCATTTTTAACAACATAAAAACCTACACTATGGGCGCCCCCCCTAGAGACTCATTTAACATTGAAATTTTCAAAAATGAACCCCCCAAGACAAATATTTCAACATTTCTATATTTTAGGTTTAAAAATGATAAATTGAGAAGAACTAACTCGAGACTTTGCAAGTCGATCTCCCGCTCTCAGAGGCATGATCACAATCTCACAATGAACATTTTGACTATAGCCTCGTCAAAAATGGTTACTGTGGGTCCCAAAGCTCAAAAACCACCAAATTGATACGCACAAATGAATCAAAAAATGAGCTCATTATATATATATATATACTATTCTAACTTGTTTTGAATGTTCTTTGGCAGAGTTGGAGCGCCGACAGAGGTAAGTTCTCATCCCCACAAAAATGGTAATTCCTCATTTAATTTTATTTAGTATTTATTTTATCTATCTACACTTGAGTCCCTTTTTCATTTTGCAGATAGTGGGAATTCGTATGGCGACATTTTGGCACATGGGCGTGTCAGGTATAGCTTCCAACTCCCCATTTCAGGACCGCCATACTTGGACCCACCGTTCTACACCTCTTCATGGTTAAAACTCTTCTCTGAGGGGGAAATATGTACGTACCCAAAAATATAGGTATTGTACTACCAAAAAAAGGTTATAAAACTCCAATGATGATTTAGATCTCTTCGCAAGGTGTTCAGAATCCAGAAAATCTCACCAAGTGTACATTTGCATCCTAAAAAGCCTTTTCCATCTTTTACATGTTTTTTTCTAACCTCTGCCCCCTTTTTCCTTGCATTTTAGTCTTTAAGTTATAGGACCACTTCCCTACTTGGGTGGTGGTCCTGTGACCACTGCCCAGAATAGGGCGACAGTCCTATAATCACCACCCTACGCAGGGAGGCGGTATTGTGCGCATTTTCTAGAACGTTCCGAAAATTTCAAGAAACATAAAAATTCAATTTGCATCCGCATTTATCAACCACTCTTGCTTGCATTTATGTTTTGGCTGCCTAGCAAATAGTGATTTCTCTTTGTTCATGATAGAGGAGTTCAATTTGAACTTGTCTTCTGATCATTGCAAAGTATATAAATAACATGTTTTCACTTAGTAAAAGAGAGACACCAAGAAGAAGAAAAATACTATGAAAGAGGAAAAAGACCAGATCTCTTTTCTTGTCTAAGAGCATCATTTTCTTGATCTAAATACCTTTGGTCTGAAAATTTATTTTCTTATCTCTCCTAGGTTTGCTTATGAATCGTTTCATTATTACCTGTTGCATAGAATAAATCCCACTAGCATGTATTTAAACCCTGCATATTTAGTTATGCCTTGCTATATACCTACAATGATCCTGCTATAAATCATATAGGCGAATCTCAATTCACTTGTGCCATCCCTCTCCTACTTGTAATTCATTGTGTTTCTTCGAAGTTGCTATTGCTCATTGTTTGAGTACCTACTATTTATCATTTTTTTTCATCATCGCTGCAACAACCCTACTAGGAATCATATAGGCTAAGCTTAGTTCACTTGCGCCCTCCTTCTCCTACTTGTGCTTTGTGCCATTTTACCTTCAAAGCTATCATTTTCCTAGTGCCTTCTCTTACTGATGTTGTTATACTGTACTCTTTCTGGATTCACGTGAACATGCAAGAACGAAAATATCACACTGAGGGGACAAGCTACAACACAATTGGATTTTCCTTTTCTCAATAAAATCCAGGTTTAAATCGTCAAAGTTATTATGAAATAGAGTAGTGAATCATTTTATTTCAGTTAAGCTCACTTTCAATATTGCCAGGGAAGTTGTGGGGAATGATAGTTTTTGAGAAGCTTTGATTTGTTCCTCACTTCTAAGGTAAGATTTAAGGTTTTCAATTAAGTTAATTAGATGTATTTTATCTAGATTCACACATTTGCATAGGTGAATAACCACACCAGGTTATCTCGCTTGTTTAGTTTTAGTATAAGATTATTTTAATTGTTGTTTGTAATTATAATGTTTCAATTGTGTATTTTGTTTAGATTAGTTTCCCTTTCAGGAATAGTATAAATTGTTATTTTCAGTTTTAGAGACTTCAGTATAGATTAATACTTAGATCATAATTAGGAAGATAAGCCATAGGGAATTTACACTACCCATCCATAGCCTCTAAATCTCCCATTTATCATTCCAGTTACTAGGAGATCACACTACCGGATCTTAGTCACTGATCCTCCCATAGTTAACTTTAGGAAAGTTGCTTACCGATTCTCATCCTCACCGGTATCTTTTCTATCGTAGAAAACTGACCATAATCCTAGTTGTGACTTCATCTAAGTCACCCACATTTCAAATCATTGGATGTCTCGGCACGGCCTTGGGAGGTTGGGTACGAGGAAGGTCGCTTGCCGATTATCATCCTCACATGTCACTTTTCTGTCATACATTGATTCCTTGAATGTTATAAATAATCTTAATCAAATACATCTTCCAAGTTGGACTATTAAATATTTCATTCATGAATGTATTAATATATGCCATACCTTCAAAAGTATTGAAATTGGCCATACATATAGAGAGGGAAATAGGGTGGTGGACACCTTCGCTAATTATGGTACCAGTGATAACTTAATCACTAGGAAAAATGAGAAAATCACCCTTATTGAAGTACAAAATTCTATTACCAAGGATAAATATGAGCATTTACATCTTAGGTAGAAGCACTATTGAGATTTCATGGGATTTAATGGAAAAGAAAGTTAGCACATGTGAGAGGAGTAATTATATTTATAATCATCATAATTCGTATGCTCCACGGACTTGTAATTGGATGATTAAAAACTGGTCTAGGAAAGACAAAAATAGCTTATTTACGGGTGGTTTCAAGCAGGACAATCACACAAATCAAAGAGGAAGGAAAATGGGGGGAGCTATGTGTTAGTTAGAGCCCAACTGTGATCCCACTTGGAAATATAATGTTGAGATGTGGAATTATCTTTAGATGGGGGTGTCACCAGTTTTATCGAGAAAATCCAAGGTCATAACCAGAACATTTTGGTGTATTTTTCTATAGATTGGAAAAAAAGGAAGGTTAGGTATGGAGGGAAAAAATTCTTGGTGAATGAGGAGCTTACTTCTGAGGTTACGGGTCTAGCTTTGGATGGAATAAGGTTTTTTAGAAAAAGGGTAGACAAAAATGCTGAAGAGAAGAAGTTTACTAAAATAGGGGAGGAGCTCCTCTTTGTTACAATTGACATTAAGGTAAGTTCCATATCGGAACCATTTGATGAAATTACTAGAATGATGGTTTGGTTCATTTCCCTTGAAGGTTGGTACATCACTATCCCCACAAAACACTTGATTTTTCTTAGTCATTTTAGGAGAAATTTTTCTCTATACTTCCCACACTATCTCCTAGATTCAATGGAGTGTTACATTATTGACTTTCAAACACATACTAGGGCCATTCCTCTCCACCAAGGGTTCATATTTCTCTTTCACAAGCATTTCCTCATCAATTTTTCTACCATTCCCACTACCCTCAGTGCCTTGCCCATTCCCATTCACAATATTCCCACTGTTAACCTGACCACCATTCCAAGTCATAGAAATGTCAAGACTAAAAAACCCTTCATTCTCTACAATGACCCCCTCTCCCTCTGGATGTGTCCTTAGGAGCAGAAAGGATATTTAAATAGCACACAATCTATTACACATCAGTAATGTAGGGAAAGAAAATGTTACTTAGCAAGAGAAGGAAAATTTTCTCCACATAATGGAAATGCTGCAAAATGAGTTAGAAAGTATCAAAAAATATATGCATCATTTAAATAAGCAAAAGGAGACAAGAAAGATGAATGAGGATGTTGGTATTGGGATAGATCAGACTAATGAAATATAAAAGAAATTGAACTCCCTAGGTAATATACTTGGGAAATTTAAGGATAGACACGATCATAATATGGCCATCTTCAAAGCTATATGCGATTTTCTTGATCAATAGGTCAGAAGCATCCCTATGCTGAGTGGAGTCACTGAGGACATTTGGTGTAAAGAAAAAGAAAAGAAACCAGGTCATCTCACAACTGAATATAAATGACCCCACGCATGTCACCACTCTGGCACTTTTTACCTCTCTGTAGATGATCAAATCAAGAATAGATAGGGATTCAAAGAAATAACACCTTCTGGGCAGGCTGGATGTGATCAAGTTGTTGTTTGGTTGTTGATAGTATGGTTTTTTCATGATGTTTAGTTACATTTTTATCCCTGTCTTTATTTTTCTTAGTAGTTTCTCTTTTGACTACTATTAGATTTATTGTAATATCTGGATTCAGATCCTTTTTTGCTACTTTTTCATGTTTATGTGGCTATTGATCCTCTTTTGTAACAGGGTTATAGTCCCTTCAAAACTATTTTCCATTAATAAAAAAATTATTATAAGTGTTTTATAATGTTTTATTTTATTTTATTTACTTTATAATAAACTATCACAACTTAATCTTCTCTGAAGTTTATTCATTAGCCATCAGGAAGACAAAATGGGTGAAGGATCTTCGACATGATCGTCGTAGGAAGTGGGAGATTTCAGAGATTTTATGTCAAAATACTACCTTTCAAAAGTTAAAATTTCATCATAGTGTTTGGGTCATTCAAAATAGAATAAAATATTATCCTACAGGGCCTTATACCGATCAACAAGATTTTTCTTCCCCTAATATGATAACGAAAACCATCCCTCTCATGTTTAATAATATCAACATTTTAGACTCATTTTGATTTACCAGAATTTGTAATTCATTTTAATTTGATTGACTCATGAACAGTGGAGTTGTAAACCAATTTCACCTTGTATAACACATACCACAATAAGACTTCTTGAGACAATGTGAGTAAATATTGAGTCCCTAATTTCATACCTAAAACTATCATGCACAAAAAACTTCAAGGAAACACTCAAACAATGCTTAATCTCTCTTTTTGGGTTACAAATGTCAAAACTTCGAGTGTATAGTCTTATTACATAATGATTAAGAACTAAGTTATTTGTAATAGAAGATTATTCCTTTATACCAACGTAAACCATTCTACTATATCCATCTCTTATTCACATTATAGGTATGAGTCAAGTATATGATTCTATGGATTTGGAAGAATCCCTTACAAATGACTCAAGAAAAGATAGTCCATGATCAACAACTATATAGTTATGGTTACACAGTTCTTAAAGAGTATTATCTTCCAAAGTAATAATACAAGTTGGAATATCAAAAATTTGTTTACCCTTAAGAGTTCACACTATTAAAGTAAATGAATGTTATCTACGACATTTGTTGTATAGCCCACTCATAATATCATCAAACAAGTTGGTTAAAGTCAAGATAGTAAATGATCGCATCAAAAAGTAGATAAGAAATGGTTTATTCCAAATTGTACATGTAACTATAAGAGCCCCAACAGTCACTGAGTTCACATATAGGTTGTAGGGTGTTTTCTAAACCCATAATTGTTCATGGTTACCTTGAATTTACAATATATCAACTCAGGTTTGCATTTTGAATTATGTTATAATCTAATTAGAAGATCAAAATATCACTTGCAGTCCTTATCATTCTTAGCTCCCTAAATAATTGGCTAAGTATGGAGAAGCACACAAGGACAAGGCACGTAGGGCATGCATGAGGATTAGATGAGAAAGGGTGCACACAAGAAAAGGAAGTGACTAAAGAATTAGCCATTTAGAATGCATGGGCTAGGAATCGCATGGAGTGTGGAGCACGCATGGAACATAGAATTGAAGAATTATAGAGCACGATAAGGTTATATTGGAAACATAAAGGAGAAAATCAAGCACCATGTAGGACCGAGCTAATAATAGGATGTAGAGATAGAGTTGTTATTAGGAGATCTATTATTAGGCAAAGCTTGCATGCTTCCTTTGGTACTTTTGTAGTGGTGCATGGCTATTATGAGCATGAAACCTATTTTGAGAGTGAATGGGTAGTGAAGGGAAATACCCCACCCCCTATATATATGTATTGATTTACATAATTTGTAGATATTGAATTTATGATGGGTTTATGCTGTTAGTATGTTAGCACACATGACTTTGTATTGAGACTTTTGATGTATTTAGCTATTGTGTTGTATGGTGGATTAATATAATGGACCATTGTGGTTGGTTATTGGTCATTGATGTTTCTACTACTGATTATTGTATGGTAAATATCATATTGATCCTTTTTTAGTTTACTTTGCATATGGTTGTGATCTAAATACTTTATGTTATGTGCTAATTTATCTATTATGGAATATTTCATCATGCATGCTAACTCCTTAAAAAAATTGGCATCAAAAGAGCAACTTGGTAACTTTACACACTTTGGGTGAGCATTCAACCTTTAGTTGGATGAGGTGCTAGCATTCCTAGGTGTTGACTTTGGACAGTGTTGAGAATTGGGTAGTGAATTTAGAGGACAAGTTTGCTGACAAATTTAACACTTGACCTGATTTTGATGCACGTGCATGGGTTGAAGAACATCTGTATCATGAACTCTATGAAAACTTATTTAATTTTTTTCCTATAGAGTTGTATGAGTGGCTGGTAGTATATGCTTTGAAGAGGAATTGGAGGTATAGATCTATTGTTTACACACAGGAAGATTACCAGGATTTACATGATGCTGATCTGACTTGGACATGCGCTGTAAATCATTGGTGCAATGTTGTTTTGCATAGTTATACATTGGAGTACGTTGTTTTTACTTATTCCTATCTAGAGGCTGTTGAGTTTTAGTTCTCACGTGAACCCAGAGGATCTTATTTTTGTATTATCCCTTTAGCCATTAAGATCTTGATTGTAACTCTGGATTTTAAAGAATGATCTATGACTAGCTAAACATCCACCGCACATGGGGGCAAGAGCAGGTGTGGTAAAATATGGCGGACCCTACAAAAAATAAATAAAGAGAAGAAAGGCGGTTAGAGTATAATTAAGTGTGGGAGATGGAATTGGTGAATAAGCGTGAGGTTGCAGATTCTATGGAGTCATGGAGGTAGGTGATGCATGAAGGATTCGAGGTTCACGTGGAGGACGTGCTACGCCCTTAACGTATTGCTTGTATTAGGATATGAGTGGCCGAATTGTGGCTTACCGTATCATTTTACTATATCATTTATACTTTCTCATGCTTAGTAGGTTGGCCTTGGTGTTGGCCATAACATATGAATAGTATATATAGGGGATTTTAGGTAGTAGTTCATCATCATTTGGAGCATTTGAATCTTATTGTATGGTTTGGAGGTTGCCCGCTCGAAGTGGCGAAGCTATTCTAATTGCATATTGAGATCATTATTCTAGAATATTGTGTTATTTGGTATTATATTTCTTCTCATGATTTGAATTATACAAGTAATTTCATTATAAGTGGTATCAGAGCTGCGATCTGGGCCAATATTAGGGCAAAAACCCTAATTTTGTGTTTCTGACATATATTACAAACCAAAGTGAATTGGTGGGAGATATTTTTACCAGAGTTGAAAAACATTTCAAGTAAGGTTCTATAAAAATTTCAGACCTTTTTGATTTATTTTGCAAAATTTATTACAAATTTAGGGTTTTTTCATAAAATCACTCCCTAGGGTGTAAATTGTGGAATTTTTTCAAATTTGTTAAATTTTCGGAAAGCACATAAACAATTATTTGGGTTTTATTATTTAATTTTTTTATATTTTGTTGAATTCATATTGAAATACGAAACCCTAAAATTTGACTGTGATCCCTACATCCTACTATTTTGGGGCATCATGGCGGGGCCTTCCACAAGAGGAAAAAAGAATCCCATCACTCCAGGTAAAACACCAGAAAAGAATGAGATAGTAGTTGAGGAGTTTGAGACAAAGGATATAACTATAGATTCATTAGGGTTAGGGTTTACTTCGACAGACCACAAAGTAAGCCAACTTGAGTTTAACCTGAGAGACCTCAAATCTTGGGTGGCCAGCAAAGAAGATGTGGATAGGATTGGAAAAATATTGGAGGATTTCATGCAAAACTTTAGTACATCTATGATGGGTAATCATACTTATGTTAATCAAGGTGGATCCTTAGGTCAACGTAATAGACACATGAGCCAGAGTGGATCTTCGAGTGTGCACAATCCAAATATGAGCACTCTGCAGGCCTGTACTATATTTCCAAAAGTGGAGATGTGTAAGTTTGATGGAAAGGATCCACTCAATTGGATCAACCAAATGGAGAATTTTTATGAACTACATCAGATTCCACCAGGATAAGAGGTGACCATGGCAGCTTTGTATCTCTAACTTGACCAATTCATCTGGTATCGATGGTTATGTGCTCAAAGGCAGAAAAGTGATCTCAATGTTACATAGATAGTGTTCAATGAAGAGTTGCAATTACACTATGGTTCTAGTGTGTCAAATAATTACTTCAGCCAATTAGCAAAATTGAGATAGATAGGATCTATTAAGGATTACATTCATCACTTCTAAAATCTTTCTCTATGGGTGGAAAATATTATTGAAGAGAATCTAAATGACCTATTTCTTAGGGGTCTTAAGGATCACATTGAGCATGAGGTGCGTATGTTTAATCCTCATAAGGTTTCTGATTTGATGATTATGACAAGAAGGGAAGAGGAGAAATTTGTTTCAAGTAGGAGACAACATTTCACTTATATCAGAGATCGTAACACCTTGGCCCCAGTACTCCCTCAACCAATTAGATTGACACCTCAACAAATTGAAGAAAAAAGAGAAAAAGGTTTATGTTTTAACTATGACAATAAATTTGGACCAGGACATAAATGTGCTGAAAAGAATTTTTTCTGCATCGATGAGCCTAGTGAAGATAAAGAGAAGGATGAAGATTTAGAGTTAGAGTTCTTGGTTGAGCCAAAGGAGGAGTCAGGAGATCCTCAGCCAATAGTCTCATGCCATGCAATTTCAGGTATTAGCACCCCCAAACCCTAAAGGTGGTTGGATTCCTAAAAACTAGAGGGTCACAATGTTGATTGATTCGGGAATTACTCACAACTTTATCAATCATAAGTTAGCAATGCGTTTAAACTACTTCATTTATCCATCTCCTAAATGTCAAGTAATGATTACTGATGGAGGTACTATTACTTGTTCTAGAAAATGTCATAGCATTAAGCTTTCCATGGGAGATTACATACTAAATAGTCCCATATATGCCATTTCTATGGGAGGAGTAGACATTGTGTTAGGGGTTCAATGGCTTACCACTTTGGGAAGCATTGAGATGAACTTCCAAGACTTGTTCATGTGATTTCACTCTAAAGGAAGGAATTTTGAGCTAAGAGGCTTAAGAGAAAAGGCTCCACAAATAGTAAGTTCTCATCAGATGCACAAAATGCTTAAAAAGGGTGTAGAGGGATTTGTGGGACAACTATTTTCATTGGAGGCTCATCATTCTAAGGAAATTATACCATCAGATATGCAAGCAGTGTTGGATTCACACTCAGTTGTATTTGAAAATATACCAAAGGTCTTACCTCCAAAGAGAGATCACGATCATGCTATTCAGTTATTACCAGGAAGTCAACTGCCTAACATTAGACCTTATAGGTACCCATATGTGTAAAAGAGTGAAATTGAAAAGATTGTACAAGAGATGTTGGAAGCAGGAATTATCCATCATAGTCAGAGTGCTTATTCTTCTCTAGTAGTGATGGTACGGAAGAAATATGACATGTGGTGCATGTGTCCTGATTATAGGGAACTTAAAAGTACACAGTCAAAGATAAGTTTCATATTCCTGTAATTGATGATTTGCTTGATGAGTTACTGGTGTTGTTTATTTTACAAAGCTCGATCTTCATTCGGGATACCACCAAATCAGAATCAGGGATGAGGATGTTCATAAAACTACCTTTCGGACACATGAAGGCCATTATGAATTCCTGGTAATGCCTTTTGGACTCACAAATGCACCTTCTACATTTCAAAGTTTGATGAATTCTATTTTTAAGTCATTCATGTGGAAGTTTGTCCTAGTGTTTTTTGATGATGTATTAACTTATAACAAAACATGGGAGGAACATTTGCATCATGTAAATAAGTTTTTGGAAACTCTTGAGCAACATCAACTTTATGCAAAGCCCTCTAAGTGTTATTTTGGACTCAAGGAGGTTGAATATTTGGGTCACATTGTCTCTCATGAAGGGGTTAAAGTGGATCCTAATAAGATCAGAGCCATGATGGAGTGGAAGGTTCCAAAAACTCTAAAGAATTTATGAGGCTTTTTAGGGCTTACAGGTTATTACCGAAGATTCGTAAGGCATTATGGAAGTATATTTGCACCTCTCACAACTTTATTGAAGGAATCCTTCCATTGGAGTGAGGATGCAACCAAAGCATTTGAGAAATTAAAGGAGGCCATGTGTACCACTCTAGTCTTGGCTACTCCAGATTTTTCCAAAACATTCATTGTTGAATGTGATGCATCAGGGGTGGGTATGGGGGTAATTCTCATGCAAGAAGGCCATCCTATTTCCTTTTTGAGCCATCAATTCAAAGGTAAGAATCTTTCCAAGCCGACTTATGAGAAGGAAATGCTAGCCATACTTCATGCAATAAAGCAATGGAGACGATATCTCATAGGAAGATGCTTTAAAGTGAAGACAAATCATGATAGTCTAAAATACTTCTTGGAGCAGCATTTATCATCTGAAGAACAACAAAAATGGGTCTCCAAGATGTTGGGATATGATTTTGAGATTATATATAAGAAAGGGAAGGAGAATGTAGTTGTGGATGCTCTGTTGCAGAAAGATGAATGAACTGTAACCTTGTTATGTGCCATATCCATATTATAGGAAGATTAGATAGATGAGGCAAGGTCCGAATGGAGAAATGACCAAACCACACAAAACATCATTCATCATCTCCAGAATGATCCAAGCATGTCTAAAAAATTTGTATTGAAAGGGGATGGTTTATGGTATAAAGATAGATTATACCTATGTAAGAACTCCACTCTTAAAAATAGGATTCTATCTAAGCTTCACTCTACTCCAGTAGGGGGGCACTCTAGATTCTTGAAGACTTATCATCGAGTCAAACAAGATTTATTTTGGGAAGGTATCAAAGGGGATGTCCAAAAATTGTGGCAGAATGCATGGTTTTTCAACAAAATAAGGGTGAAATAGTTCGATCTCTAGGTCTTCTACAACCTCTATCTATTCCTAGCCAGCGGTGAGAAGAGGTTTCCATGGACTTTATCATAGGAATGGATAAATCTGAAGGAAAAAATTTCATCATGGTTTTGGTGGATAGACTCACCAAATATGCTCATTTTTTTGCCTTGGCACACCCATTTGCTGCAAGCACGGCAGCAACAGCCTTCATGGATATAGTTCAGAAGCTTCATGGAACACCGAAGATTATAGTAAGTGATTGAGACCCTATATTTACTAGTAATTTTTGGACTGATTTATTCTCATGTTTGGGTACTCAGTTAACTCGTAGCTCTTCTTATCATCCCCTGTCTGATGGGAAAACAAAAGTTGTAAATAAGTGTTTGGAGGGATATCTCCGTTGCTTTATGTCAAATAAACAAGCAAGATGGGTCCAATGGTTTCCAATTACAGAATGGTGGTATAACACTTCCTTCCATACTTCATCTAAAATGTATCCTTTTTTGGCACTCTATGGTTACCATCCACCATCCATCACATCATCATTGAGAGGACAACTGCGGGTTAGAGTAGTAGAAGAACACATTCAGTATCAATAAGAGGTCCTCTCTAGTCTCAAGGAGAACTTGGTCATGGCACAAAACTGCATGAAGCAACAAGCTTATCAATATCACACAAAAAGGCATTTTGAAGTTGGTGATTGGGTTTTTGTGCGGTTACAACCATATAAGAAAATGTCTTTGAAACAACAACAAAAGGATAACAAAATTTCACCAAAGTATTATGGCCCCTATCAAGTATTGCAGAAGATTGGTACTGTAGTATACAAATTAGAACTTCCACAATCAACCAAAATACATCCAGTCTTTCATGTTTCTTTCTTGAAGAAAGTAATTGGACAGAGAGTATCAGCCCAAACAGTGTTACCTGAGCTCGATGAGGAGGGGAGAGTCATCTTGGAACCTGAATGCATCCTTCAAACACACACTAAAATATTGAGGACATGGGTTATTATTGAGTACCTGATCAAGTTGAAGAATATGGACAATGAAGATGCAACATGGGAAGATATGACATTCCTGCAGCAACACCCAGAGCTTCTCAACATTGGGGACAATGTTGGTTTGAAGGGAAGGGCATGCTACGCCCTTAACCTATTGCTTGTATTAGGATATGAGTAGCTGACTTGTGGCTTACATTATCATTTTACTATATCATTTATACTTTCTCATGCTTACTAGGATGGACTTGGTGTTGGCCATAACATATGAATAGTATATATAGGGGATTTTAAGTAGTAGTTCATCATCATTTGGAGCATTTGAGTCTTATTGTATGGTTTGGAGGTTGCCCCCTCGAAGTGGAAAATCTATTCTAATTACATATTGAGATCATTATTCTGGAATATTGTGTTATTTGGTGTTATATTTCTGCTCATGATCTGAATTATACAAGTAATTTCATTACAAGATGTGGAACTTAATTAACCTATGCTCCCCCATCTAGGAAAGTTTAGAAGAAAACCCCCTTCAACTTCGAATGAGATCATGTAAGAAGAATAAGAAATAACAAGGGTTGTAAATGTGCATATGATCCCACCTGATGACCTTGCCCTTACGCTTGGTGTTCTAGTTCTTGAGACAATTATTGAGAATCAGGCTAGTAGTGGTGATAGAGTAGAGATAGGTAGATATCATTTCCATTTGAATACAAAATTTCATCAGATGATGCACACACCTATGGCTGTATAGACGTCATATTTTGTTGTTTGGTGTCCTGATTGGTGGTATATTTTCTAGCGCATTATCAGTACAGAGTGTGGGCACACAGAACATTGAGATCATGTCTTTAACTAGAAAAACTTCGAATACTATGGGAGTTCAGTTTAGTAACATGGTTGGAACACATCGTACCACATCCTCTAGTTTTGTACCCACTACAAGAGGGGGATAAAGAGGATTAGGAGGTTCAGGGTCCAGTGAATCTGGTAGTTCTGGCTCTGGAGGTGGGGGGAATACATGAGGTAATATAGGTTCTAGATCTGGTGGGCATGGTCCCCACCCCCATCAACACCAACAAGTTCATTACGAGATGTCCCTTAACTTACCAGAGTTCATGGGCATTGAATATGTTGCTAATAATTTTCAGAAGTGTGAGATAATATGGCACATGAAGGGAATTATAGTTGTTGAGTGGAAGGTGAGTCAATTTTCTACTACTTTGTAAGGGCACGGGTATAGTTGGTATAGAAAGTATGATCTGAATCAGAAAGTTGTGGATTACAACACGATGTGTGATGCCTTCTTGGTAGAAATTGATATACCTGAGTTCGAGTAGAAGAGCATCAACATGATGAAGGAGATTAAAATGGGTATGGTTGAGAGCATCAGGGAGTATGATGCACGTTTTAATACTTTATTGTCAAAGTTATCTTATGAAATTCATCCTAGCCAGCATGCTCAATGGTTTGTTATCAGGTTTATCACACCTTTTCAAAGAGCGCTCTCTTATAAGATATTTATATATCTGCACAAGGCTTTAGAGGCTTCTTTACACATTGAGGTAGTTGGTAATGTTGATACCGGAGTAAGACCATTTTTAGAGGCGCAGATAGCATCTATGGCGAAGCAATTGGAAAATTTATCTACCAATTCAGCTCATGAGATGTGTAGCGGTATTTGGAGTACACATTATGAGGTGGAAGGACATACTAAGGAAAAATACCCTCGTAAATCAGTGCACACCTTATTAATGGATTGTGAGATATGTCACCTGGATCATGATTCAAGCAGATTCCCTTTGTTGTAGCGCATGACCTAAATGAACTTATCCTGTTACTGTAAGATTTATAAGTTCACTACTCATTATATGGAGAACTGTATATTTATTGATCAGATACATGATGTGATAGAAACTAGAGTGCACTAGATTAGTGTCATAAGTAATTTGAAGGATGAAGGATAACATCATGAAGTGCACTCAGATGGAGGTGGTAGAGGTAGAGGTTACCGTGGAGAATACAAAGGTTGTGGTCATAGCGATGAAAGAAGTGATTGTTATCCCAAATTTCCCCCAGAAAATTTGGTCACAACAAGCCCTAGACATAAAGAAAACATGAAGGGAAATGATTTAGACCCACGAGCTCAAGTTCCATAACCAGGAAAAGTTAAAATAGAGGCCCGAGAAAGTCAAATTTGACCCTGCACAAGAAGAAATAGAAGAAACCGTTCTTCTGAGTGTTTCCATATCTTAAATCTATTTGAAGGGTTGAGGGAGGACTCAACAATGGAGTGACGGGGGAAGAGAATGATTAAATGACCCTATACAAAGAAAATGACTCTGTCAAGCCATTTCATGTCTTAAATGTATTTTACAAGCTTCAGGAAGATTCAAAAATGGAATTGCAGGGTCAAAGAAGAAAGGACAGTGCCACAGAGAGGCCAGGAGGAAGAAGGGGGGTAAACGATGAGGATTCAAAGTTTTCAGGCTCGAAACAGTTCAAGAAAGGGTCCAAAAATGACTAAGTATGGAGGAGGCAGTGGAAAGAGCCATATGTCCTAACGACATTCCTCTAAAGATGAATCCAAAGAGAGACTTAAGCAAGCGCCGCATCTCCATGTGTCTTAGGGTAGAACATATACTGATTCAAATGGTCAAATAGAGTTAAAGCCAGATGGGGCGGGACTCAAAATTGGCTAAGTATAAATGTGCAAGTGGAGAGTGGAAAGTGTCAGCCTGGTGCATTTCCTAGAGTTGGTCTAAAGGTGGAGACCCAAATGAGTGCGAGCTCGCCACGTAGCCTAGAGTCCCAAAAGATAAGAGGGGCCGTTGAAAAGTCCTCAGACCTAAAGAAGATGAAAAGTTTCAACTTGAAGCTCCTTAAAGGAAAACTTTGAATGGGGCTTTCAAGCAAGCGTGAGGCCGCCATGTGTCCAGTCTTTAAGGTGGGGAAAGTTAGTTGAATAGTCAATGCATGAGCTAGGCCAGCGGAGGCTACCAAGTGTCTTAATGGCACTAATTCAGGGGTTAAATAGAAAAAATGTTTCCAAATGAACGCCAGACTAATGTGTGTCCAAGAGGAAAGCGGAGCATCAGGAAAAATTTGATTCTTTTCCCCTTGTTATCACAAAAGGGTAAAAGTGGCAAAATGGCCGGTAACTCCATCGGGGAAAAATTCAGCGTTTGAACCCAAGTCAAAAACAAGGTGGGGAGTCGGGGGAAAAGGTGAAAATTTTCCTTTCATTCAAAAGGCACACAGATAAAAATGGAATCACATTTCCCAGCGACAAAAAAGAGCCATGTGTTTAGGTGGAGCTTCGGGACTATGGGATTTTTTTAAGTTTTGCATTTTTGTGCAAAAGGATAAAAGATAAATTGCGGACCCGCAAGCCTGATTTTTTGTTCTAATCTAGCTACCACATGTCCCAAACCAAAAGGGGGGTCCATTTTTCAAAAAAATTTCCCGTCTAGTTATACGGATTCAATACAAACTTCTAAGGGGCATATATTTCGTCTCAGGGCTCAAAATATTGTGAATCTGACACCATTGGAACAATCTCGGTCTTGCCTACGTCATGGAGGTCTGAAACTTTAATTTTTGGGAGGTTAGGTGGAAGGAAAATGGAGGAAACATCTCCAAGGACATTAACACAGAATCTGATTTTCTCAACCACCAAATGTGATTCGATTCGATACGCTGGGGAACAAGAAGTGACATATTGTGGGTGGATTTGCAGAAGGCATTGATATTCAGTGGTTGGGATTTCAAGTGGGATTTGATGCGTATCTCATGGTGGTTGGATTAGGATTCATTTTTTCCCTCTTATCTCTCTCTTATTCTTTCTTTATATTGTAACACTTCTCGTTTGAGAAGGAGAGACATTATGGGCATAGAGAAACTCTATCAAATTTGTTTCTCGATGACATTTTTGAGCAGCGAATCTTCTCCTACATCTGGAAAATGTAGTTGTGCCTATATTCAAGAAATGTAATGGTCTGTGCACCTTCTAGAGCAATAAAAATGTGTTTTTGTGGTGTTCTTCAACCCTTTACATTTTTTTGTTGTTTCTTTGTGTCTCTCCCTTCTAGATTAGTTTTTTTGTGCATGTATTTCACATTTGTAGGTACAAGATGTTGTGTTTCATGGAGTTTAATGTCAAATTTGAAGATTTGGGCCATGTTTATTCTGTCTAACCTCCGTCTTGTCCATTTTTTCTGTTTCTTTCTCCCTCAACAGAATATCTCACTTCCTTTGCTGGTGTATCATCTCTTTAGTGTAGCCTCTATTTTTTCCTCTTTCTCTCTCCTTAGTTCCTTGGAATGGTTAGATTAGGTTTGATTTAGTTTTCCTACACTGGAGTATCTCATGGAAGGTAGTTTAGGAAGAGGAACCAACCTTCTCTGGAGAGCTTTCCCTTTTGTCAGGTCCCACACCTTGGGGAAAGTTCAATGTTATGCAATCACACCAAATGACCCTGCCTTAGAAAAGCAGACCTGACGACTCATTTTGGGGTGATGTGATTCCGCACTAACAGTGATTTTCTATGAGACACTTGTTTTACATGTGGATCACCTAATCATTAGGTGAAAATGCCCTCAGAATGAGGTTTGCTCATGGTGCAGGAAACAACATAAGTTTGAGGAGTGTCCTGACTTATACGAGCACATGAGTAAGAAATATAAGAATAATGACAAAGGGCACTAGAATGAATAAGGGAAAATGCATCATGGAAGATCAGTGGATGCCTAAGGTTGTTCCTAACCTTGAGATGACGCATGTGTTAGTCACTACACGTGTCGAGGTTGCATGTAATCATGAGGTTCCTAAGCAAAAGCCTCTTATTACAAAACAAGAGGTGTTATATGCGAAGTATCCTGATCCTACACATTAGAAGGAAGTTTATCAAGAGACTATGGAAATTATTCAAAGCTTGTAGGGTGACATTCAATGCTTTAAGGAGAAATCTCAGAAGATGGAGTAGGTGAGGAAGGTTGAGCTTCCACAGAAGGATGTTGATGAATTAAAGGAGGTTTGTAGGATGTTATGCTAGGAGAACATCATCCCTTTTCTAGGTGAATGGTTGAGGGAGAAGATACTACGCGCTGGAGTTGAGCACGAGAGATAGATATTGCATGCAAAATTACCTCCTCATAGTTTGGAGTATGATAAAGAAATCAACTTAAATGCAGTCGTTGATGGTTGGTTGTTGAGTAACATATTGATTGATACAAGTGTGGAAGTAATGTGTTCACTTTGAATATGTGGAATCAGAAGGGGAGACTACCATTGCATCCATCTTCAAATGTGATGTATATGGAAAACATGACTAGATCCATGCCCATTAGAGTCTTGAAGGATGCTACTATTACTATTCAAGGGGCCAAGTTTACTGGAGACTTTAAGGTCTTGGCACTTGTAAAAGCAGACAATTTTCTAGCATTACTTGGGTGCCCATGGTGTTATGTGAATAATGTTGATCTTTTCTTCAATAAAGGTTCTATCATTTGAGAACAAGGAGGAGAGCGTTATTATTCCTTTGAAAAATGGGAGAGCTACACCTTATTTAGAGCCCTTGAGTGAGGAGGATCTGAATAGCATTTATGTATGCACCATTAGAGATACTGAAGTAATTGAGTTGTCTAAGGCATTAGTTAGTGGGATGATGCTCAGTCTATGAGTGATACAACCAGTATTTCCTATGATAATTGGGTGCTTGGAACTCATGAGATGGTTGGAAGATAAATGAAATGTACTGTGACACATGTAATCAGGGCACACATTGTCAGATGTTTAGGGAATAACCAGGTACCAAGGTTCACTAGCGAGGGGAAACCTGATGTATTTTTGCATGCTATGGAGGCTTAGTGGAGTAGTGTTGGAGATAGGAGAAATATGTTGGTTTATACCTTGCACGGGATATAAATATGCTAGTGGATCACACACACAGATAATCTTTTGGAGTGGCGAGAAGTGATAATCACCTTCTCTAACAGGTTTCTTCAGAGAAATACATCTTGTTCCATGAGCGACTATCATGGGAGGACCTCTACCTCGCATCACGTTTAGGAATGTGAGAGAGCCTGGATGGGAGGATATGAGGCCTTTTTGCCTTCAATCTGGGGGCATAAGTTATATTCCACCTTACGTGGTTGCGCACACGCATGATATGTCCATGCGGAGTTGAATAGATAAATGGGGAATTGGAAAGAATTGACTGTAGGTATGGTATAGATCTCTGACTATTTTTCATCTAAACCCCCAGCTTGTGAAGCTTTGGAGGTTACAAAGTGCCTTACTATGGGGATATTGCAAAGGCAAAAGAGATCATCCTGGATATTCTAGGAGAGCTAGATTTAGAGGCGTGCTTTCATGATGTAGAAGAGACAGGTGAATGAAAACTTAGGTGTGCTTGCTTAGAGAAAGAAAATGGTAATATAGTTTATATGATTGATGATGAAGAAATGGAGAGTCTATATTTTGATCACATAGAAAGTACACACAAGTTCCTAGAAAGTACATAGGAGAATGCGTGCATGTATCACAAGCCTATGAAGATGAAGAAGATCAACATTAGTACAGAGAAAGAACCCAAAGAGGCCATTATTGGTGATTATTGGTTAGATCAAGAGGTTGTAAAGATAATTGAGGTGTTGCACAACTTCCAAGACTAATTTCCATGAGGCTATCATGAGTTAAAAGGAGTACATCACTCATTGGGAGAAATTAAAATCAAGTTGAAGGAAGGTGCACGCCTGGTTAGGAAGAGGCCTTATAGGAAGAATCCTAATCTACGCATCAAGGTGAAGGACAAAATTGATAAAATGTTGAAATCAGGAATCATTAATCCCATTGAGGATTCAAATTGGGTTATCTCTATCGTAATAATCATAAAGAAGGATGGTAGGATAAGTATCTGTGTGGATTATAGATATTTTAATACTACTTGTGTCATAGATCTTTTTCCCACACCCTTTACTAAAGATATCTTGAAGGGAATTGTAGGGCACGAGATTTATTCTTTCACAAATGGATTCTCTGGTTACCATCAGGTGTGGATTGCTAAGGAAATATTGGGAAAAGACAACTTTCACCATTGAGTGGGGAAGTTTTGCATACACAGTTATGCCCTTTGGGTTGAAGAATGCGCTTGTAGTCTTTTCGCGCATTGTTGTACAAGCATTTGAGGACTTCATTCATAAGTTTTTATAGTTTTATTTAGATTATTGAATGGTGTATGGGTTAGTAAAGGACCACTGTGACAATTTGAGATTGATGTTTGAGAGGTGCTGAAAATTGAGTATCTCTTTTAACATTAAGAAGTGTGTTTTTTCTATGCCCTTTGGGATGTTGTTAGGACACATTATATTTAAGGAAGGTCTATTGGTAGACCCTGCTAAGGTCATTTTCATTTTAGGACTGGAGGTGCCTACCAATCAGAGCGAGGTGCATGGATTCTTGGGACACATATGTTATTACATAAATTTTAGTAAAGGATATGTTAAAATTGTTGCGCCCTTGGAAAAATTGTTGAAAAGTAAAGGAAAATTTCATTAGGGTGAGGCACAACAAGTAGCATTTGAAGCATTCAAGGAAAGGCTTACTACTGCGCCTATTTTGTGCTTTCCTTTATGAGAAAAACTTTTTCATTTGCATGTTGATGCATTTGGCATGGTTAGTGGAGAAGTGTTAGCCCATCTAGGAGAAGGAAATGTTGATCATCATGTATGTTTCATGAGCATAAATTTTACACTAAGTAGATTTACACAACTACGGAGCGTGAAGAATTCTCTATGATTTATGCGATGCATAAGTTTAGGAAATACTTGTTGGAAAATTCATTTATCTTTTATATAGATCACATGGCACTTAAGTATTTGGTTAATAAGATTGTTCTACAAGGATGCATATGTCAATGGATTCTATTGTTTTAGGAGTTTGAATTTATAATTGTGGTAAAGCCAGGGAAAAATAACTCAGGACCTGATCATTTTTCAAGAATTAACTAGGGAAAGGATGCACAAAGCATTGAGGATATAATTTTGGATGCACAAGTGTTCATATTGAACCTCGCACCCTCAGACTTGGAGGATATAGTAGTGTTTTTGTGAACATGTGCGGCACCTGAGGGGATGAAGAGTATTGAGAAAAAGTAGCTTGTCATATGCGTTGTGCCTTATATGTTGATTAGTGTAGATTTATATAAGTTGGGACATGGTGAAGTTTTATGCCAGTGTGTACTTTAGCATGAGAGTGAAGCTATTATGGAAGAAGCTCATGGAGGAATTGCAAGTGGACATAATGTAGGGATTGCCACCACGTGTAAGATTTTGATGGTCAGACTCTGGTGGGATACATTATACAAGGATTACAAATAATATGCCAAGGCTTGTGATCATTTCCAGTGCATTGGGAATCCTGAGCATAGAGATTAAATGCCTTTGAGACCTATAGAAATTTTAGAACCTTTTGAGAAATGGAAAATTGACTTTGTGGCTCATATTTCCCCATCGGAAGTAGTGCCTACGAAATATTGCATGATAGCTAGTACAGTAAGGTTCTTATGGGAGAACATCATCAACATGTATGGATGTCTATTGATTTTGACCAATGATAAGGGAACTCATTTCCTTAATAAGACTATTACGATATTATTGGCTGAATTTATGGTGGGACAACACAAGACAACACCTTATCACCCACATGCCAATGGTACTACTGAGGCTTTCAATAAAATATTAGGGCATACATTGACAAAGATCTATGATGTTGGAAGGAAGGATTGGGATGATAAAGTCTCTGTTGTCTTTTGGTCATACATAACAACTTATAAGATATTAAATAAAACCACACCCTTTCATTTGCTATTTGGCACAAAGGATATTTTACCAATGGAATTCATGTTACCTTTCTTGTGTATTATGTGTGCATGTGTACTTGATGATGAAAAAACACTTGAAGAGCACATAGAAAAATTTATGTATTTGGATGAGTGGCATGCTATTGCATGTTGGACCAAGACAACATAGAAATCAAGGTAAAAGGCATGACACGAGAGACACATCAAAAATTATACATTGGAAGTTGGACAACAGGTCATTATTTATGACTCCAAGTTTTTGTGCCACCTTGAGAAATTAAAATTTCATTGGTTGGGACCATATGTTGTGACTTATACACTTGATTTAGGTGTTTTTCAGTTGCTAGCATTGGATGGCACACAGTTTCCCGGTTACTTCAACGGGAGTAGATTGAATCCCTACTATAAATAAGTCTTCTTGGTGTTTGTAATAAGACAATATTTCCATTAGTAGATTAGAATTTCCTTATATGTGTTTCCTTTCATCATTGTTATGCTTTGTCATTTTAGTTCATTGTTTTGTGTAATAAGTGTGCTTGCGAGCTAGTAGCTGATTACTATCCAAGTGATTTAGTGCATAGAGGACCACACATAATTTTAGAGTGAGGTGGAGCTAGTACATGTAAAAAGGCCCAAGTTGAAAAGAGATAGACCATCCTCTAGAATATGGGTATGTATAAAAGAAAAAATGGTGCCAGTGCTTGAAGTAAAGGTGCACATTAAGGAAAATTTTATGCAGATTAAAGACCACTTATTGCTAGAAGGATGCACAGACTAACATGAGGTAGGTTGCAACATGGGAATTAGTTAGGATAAGGCACTGAGGTTTTTTACTTCAAAGCATGGGGGCACGTAAAATGTGGTCTGTGGACAAGACGTAGTGGGCGCACTAGAAGGTTATGATTGGGCATGGGAAATGCAGTGTAGAAAAGTTAAGAAGACATGTGGAAAACATAAAGAGGGATCATTTAAGGTCGAGTACAGTTTTAGGTGGAGAGAAATAAATGTAGAAACTTTTGCATTTTCTATAAAAGGAGAGAAAACGATATCATTTTTACATTGCATGTTGAAGAGTTCAAGATGGTAAGAGTGAGTAGAGTGATTTTTGAGTGTGAAACTGCATGTCTATGAAGGAGAGTGATTCAGATGATGAACCAAAGTGATTTGTGCATAGAAATTAGTCAGAACTCCATCTTTGAAGGTGTTTGAGCAACAAGAAGGCATACAAGGGAAAAGGTTGGAAGTTAGGGTTTGAAGAGAATCTAGGGCACGTCATTTTAGTTTGAATAAGTGAGAAACCATCTTGCAGAAGGGTAAATGTTGTTGTAATGGCACCAAAGAGAGCACCAAAGGAATCCACAAAGGGTAATAAATAAAATGAAGTGGGGGTTGAAGTAGAAGAGACCCCCGAGAGTTGATTTTATGAAATGTAGTATCTAAAAAGGGTGATAATGGGACGTGATTGGGATTCCTATATTTGTAGGAGCAAATTTAGTGATTAAAATCACAGAACAAAGGAAACAAGAGATGAATTTGATAAACATCTGATAATGAAGACCAAAAAGTGCAAAGAGGATGAAAAGACAATATACGACGACTCTGGTGAGAGTTTACTTGAACAAGTTGGCATTTTACATCTATATGAGCTTCCTTACTTTGTGAAGCCAAATTAAATGTATCAATGGTTGATGTCCAAAGTTTAGAAAGACTTTTTCTAACTTGTTGGGAGGCAGGTGCATATCACCACGCCTTTGATTGGAACAATGATAGGGTTGAGGAGGTCAGGAATAGAGATCCCAAGTGATCTCATGGATGACCTAGCAGTAGATATAACTGGCATTGTGTTATCTTATGCAAAAGGAACACATGCTATGGACATTGAGAAGATACTAGAAAACTTTCCTATTATTAAGGCATTCACGCACCTATTGACTAAGTTGAGTAACTAGGAAAGGTGGATGTAGGTGAATAGATAGTGGCTACACATTTCTAAGAAGATAACGGAAGGCGTGGTGTAAAATGTTGCATCCTTCATTGCATAAGTGATAGGATATGTTTTGGAAAAGTTTTGTTGTCTTTATTTTTTTTTTATATTGGGGTGCCAAATGGGCTAGATGGAAAGATATGGGAATTCCCAGAGCCTAAGAAGTCTCTGGAAAAGTATTTTTCAAAGTATACATGTGTAGGGACATTAAGTGGCCCATATAAGAAGAGGGTGTAATTTTGGTACCAACACCTTAGAGAGGCTTTTGAATATGAATTGAGGATACTCGAGGATCTCCCTTCAGTGTTAGACAAGCTAGCCCAATTTGCAGTCTTCCAATACTTCTACATTGGAAGATTCAAAATGAAGGATGGGCATTGGTGCCCATGGTGCAAATTACCCTATGCATTCTTGGTGTACTACTTCTAGGTGTTAGTTAACAGGTTTAAAAACGTTCACAAGCTAAGGTTTGATGCAGACAAGGTATATTGTGAGTACCATATGCTTTGAAAGATGTATGTGTACCCTAGAAAGGCTGCATATATAGAGCACATGATTTTAGATGAGATCACCATCACTCCTCATAGCTTGGTAGTTTGGGACATTGGCATAGCAAAGGTATATGTATACCTTAAGCCAAGACTTGTCAATGGCAAGTACGTGGTGAATGATTCCAAAGTCCCCAAACTGCCTAAGGGGAAGCACACTATCTGCATAGATGATGATGAGGAGCCAATGATGTTATAAGAGGAAGAAGAAGAACAAGAAGATAGAGCAGGTCTAGACCATGGGTGCAGGAAATAACTTGCAGTAGGAGAAAAAATTCCGCGCAAAGAAACCCCTCCTCTGCAAGAAGAAGGAAAATAATTTGGAGAGGATACGGGCACGGGTGGAGAAACATGAGTAGATGTTGGGGATGATAGATTATAGCAGTATAGGAGTTTGCTACATAGGAAAACACCACAAAGCATGAGTGAAAGTGCAAACATAGGACCTTCACAGCCAGAGCAGCCCAAGTCAGCTCCCACAAAGATGATATAAGAGAAGAAGAAATGTTGGGATTATGTGCATGCTAAGGATGAGGAGGAGGAAGAGAAGAATAAGGGAAGCATGTGGGAAGAAAAGGAACCACCTGTGGTTGATATTGACATAGAGAAACCTCAAGAGGAAGAGGTCCCTCCTACTAAAGAAACATATATTGAGCATGAGGATACTAGCGGGGTTGAAGGTGAAGATATAGGGGGAGATAAGGGTGAATCTTTAGGTGAGCCTTCAGGACAACATGCAGGTGCTACAAGATGACATCCAACTTTGGATGAAGAGGTGGTGATTTTTAAGAGTAGGCACTCAAGGAGGCCTAATCCCAAAGAAATGTACAAGATGCAAGTAATGAGTTACATAGATGATCCAAACAAAATCATACGCTCCAGGTTTTAAAGCACCTTAAAATCTGAAGAACTTTATGGTTGGGATTTTTTGGATCCAGATGTGTAAAACCTGTGAACACTCAAGGAATCCTCCTAGAGTATGTAGACACCCATCGACGAGAAAGATTTCGATGTTAAGGAAGATTTCTGATTTAAGAGAAATATGAAGAAAAAGGCATAGAATGCGCATTGGATGGTGAGGCCAGAAAAGTTCACCGATGAACACATAAGTAATTACTTGAAAAAAATGGAAGCCAAACTTATGTGTCGAAACATGGATAAAGTAGCAATAATATGGGTGCTAATGGAAGATAACAAGATTTTAAATGAGTAGGTGGAAAAGTTAAAGGAGTGGCAGAAGAAAGACAAGGAGAGAAAGGAAGATATTCTGGGGTTCACTATGGAGATAGGAGGAGGAATAATCAAGGAACACCTAGAGTTTGACATGCACACAAATAAAACTTACCAATCATCCTTGTATTTCCTTCAGCACTACATCCCCTTGCTACTTGTGAAGAATTCAAGCGCACCCAAGGGAATAGAGGAGACTGAATAGGACATCACGGAGAAGGAGAAAGCAACGGAGAAAGGGAAGGAGGTTGCAGAGGAGATGGAGAGAATGAAGAAGAATATAGAAAGAAATATTTTTGAATATGATGAGCTATTTCAAACCATTAAGGATGAATTAAAGAAAGTATAATCAATGCTCGACCTGTGTAAAGATCCAAAACCTCTAATAAAGGAAAATAAATTGATTGAGGAGAACAATGTTCTGAAGGCTAAGAATAATGAAACTCTGGGAAGGGAAGAGAGACTGACACTGCTTGCATAAAAATGTGATGCAATTATAGCCACCTAGGAACCTCACAAAGAGAGAATAAAGGAGCTAGGGAAACTCATCACACATAGAATGGATGTGATGGTTTCCTGCCTAGCAAATGTAATAAGGGTACTTAAGAAAAAAAGTGAAGATATGACATGGGATGAGATGCAAGATGTGCTTGTATAAGTACCTGATAAAGCACATAAGGGACTCAACGAGTGGAATGAGCTTGAAGTGGAAATAAATAATGAGTACCCAAACCTTTTGGTGATTGTTGAAGAATAAGTGCTCAAATTCATTAATTGGTATATTTGTTATTCTTTCATTCTTTGAGCCATCATTCTTTGATTATATATTCTTTATTCATGGAGTGATAAGGAGTGATTACCCATTTCTAGGGGTGGAAATGAAGTTAGTGTGGGGTAATGTGAGCCCCTGAAGAATTGGATAAGTATGAAGAAGTGTACAAGGATAAGTCACACATGTGATAGAAGCGCAGGGCGTGCGAGAGGATTAGCAGAGAAAGGGTGTGCACAGAAAAAGGTAACGACTAAAGACTTAACCATTTGGAATACATGGGGTAGGAATAGCGTGGAGTGTGGAGCATGCATGCATGAAACAGGCACTTGAAGACTTAGAGATCACACAAAGGCTATTTTAAGAACAATAAGGAGAATATCAAGTGCCATGTAGGACCAAGCTAATAATACGGTGTATAACTAGAGCTATTATTAGGAGATCTATTATTAGGGTTTTTTATTTGGTATGTTAGCATGCATGACTATGTATTGCATGTATCATTTTGGTTGGTTAATTTTCATTGATGTTTTTGCTACTTTTTATTATATGGTAAATCTCATATTGATCCTTGTTTAGTTTACTTTGCATATGGCTTTGATCTAAATAATTTATGTTATGCACTAGTTTATCTGCTATGATAATGGAATATATCATCATGCATGCTAACTCTTTGACAAAGATGGCATCAAAAGAGAGACCTGGTACCTTTGCATGCTTCACATGAGTGTTCAACCTTTAGCTAGATGAGTTGCCAACACGCCTAGGTGTTGGTAAGGAAATAGTGACTACATGGATCTCAATAAGTAAGTGCACATACCTCCATCACACAATCACAACCAATATTCACAAACCCTAATAGTAATTATTTTATACATTGACTAGAACCCTTTAAACATATTCATCATTATCTTTTCCATAAAGTTATATGCGTTGAATATTATTTACAATGTCAATGAAAGTATAATGCAAGCTAAACATTCAAGGATGCCATAATACAATAAGAAGAATACATTCTCAAGAAGAGGTCAAAGTTCAGTAACAATAAATAATAATGCATATTTCAAAGCCTCAACATTGTTTTCAACACAAACAACACTCTGTATACCCTAACAAGTTTAGAACTAGAACTATGTTATCCCAATTTACATCTAAGAAATTGATTTCCTTTTAACAAATTCAGTACAAATTTCCTCATTAAAGAAGCAATAAAGTTTCAAGCATTTACAAATCTAGATTTCAAAATAAAATCTCCTAGTACAACACTTATGCCTTTTTTTCAAAAAAATTATATTTTTTCCTTATGCAAGAAAAAATATTCACACTTATAAAACATAACAACCCTTCTTGTATTCTAATATTCTTCATAAATAGCCAAAATTTCAATATTTACTTTGTATTTTCCTACGTGATCTTATGAAATCCTACATTGTCATGGATTAGTTTAAACCAAATTGGTGTGTAATCCTTCCCAATATGATCATTTTCATATTTGTATATACTTATTGGGTGTACTCTAAGGTTGATATTAAAGAAGGTTGTAAAGATCTCACATGATAAATAAAATTTCATCTTCCAGTGTCTTTGTTTCCTATTTTGTTTTAACAATACCTTTTATCTTCATCATGCTCGGTACTAGTTAGTTTCAGTCTTCATTTTTTCCACTGGTTGAGTGTTATACGGATAGAAGGGAACCATTTGTAAGTTACATAAAGCACAGTTTTAAGCCAATACTATAAGTCATAAATTGGTATCAAATTCTCATAATGGAGCACATCGACTGACTCTTTTCATGAGAAGATGAAGTTGGAGAAGACTTGGTCAGTCTCGCTAACATGTTTACTATAAATTCTACATCAAATTTACAAGAAGAAACAAACCCACTTCCAGAATGGTGATTCCCAAGATCTCTTACAATCAAGCTTACGACAAGTTTTCTACTTTCCACTTAGTTGTTACATTCACATTTAGGACTAGACAATTTATCATACAAGTTCAACAAATAAATAAGCATGAGTAGGATATTCCTCTAATTGATCTTAGGGATATTACTTTTCTAAAAAAAAAAAGTTTAATAAGTTTTTGCATATAGGGTATGTTCAAATTGGTATCACCCCTCTATTTTATCATGGTCAGAATGCATCTATTTTGTGTTGTTTATTAGAAAAGAGACATAATAGTTTTAAGAACTCTTTATTGGCTGTAGTCTAGATTGGTCTACATAATGGTCCCGTGTCTTTTGAATTTTTCACAAATTACCCTGTAGGTATTCACGAAAATAATATTTTAAAGAAATTACTGCATCTGCATCTTACTTCATTTAGCATTGATATGAAGCCTGGCTCATGTTCCCTCACCATTCACTATGAAATTATCTACCACCTTGTTAACACCCTACATCCTGCAATCAAATATGGTTTAACAAAAGGAAGAAACTTGGTGAGCCATGTTAGTATAGAGTCCCATGAAATAGAAGAAGAACTCATTTCCTAGGATGATATAAAGGTTTTCAAAGAATGGACTCTGTCCAAAAAATATTTGATTCAAGGACAACCTTCATTCCAAAATGACACTAATATTTCTGAAAGCATTAATAGAATCTCCTTGTGTTCCAGAAAAAAGGAGACCTCTTCTACTTTATTTAGAGTCTCTTCCTCTAGATCAAGCTATTATTTTTCTACTGAACCATCAAAAGGGCAAAAGAAACAAGAAAAAACATGTGTCTGTAGTCATGACAATCTAATACATGATATCAATTCTAATTATTTATGGTGTCAAGATTGTGAAAGATTATTAGACAATAGTACATCCCCACAAATGGTCCAGTGATTAATATGATCTCTAAAGTCAATATGGATAGATCTACTTCAAATCTCCCTCCTCTTGAAGATACAGATATAGCTTTTATAGATAGAAATAAAAAATCCACTTTTTAGTACAAGTGAATAGTCAACAAAGAAATTGAGCCATCTGAATCCTCAAAGATGCTCAATTGGACAAACAAAGAGATAAAATTTGTTCGTGAAACCTAGAATAAACACAAAGGAACTCTTTTGGAGATTAAAAATACCCTCCATGCAATGGAGATCTATAACAAAGGGAATCTCAAAGCATGTATCTAAATACTTGATTATAAAGTAGATGATTTACATAATAATGTTAAAAAAATATTTTCCTTCATTGATTCCATTATTCAACCTATTCAAAAATATCTTCTGTTGAGAATATAGTTCAGCTAGTGGTTGATCTTCCCAACTTATCTCTAGAAATTTCCAAAAGCATTGTAGAAAATACTAATCCTATAGTAAAAATCACTGAGGATACCAAGAAAGAAATAGAATCTAAATTGTCCACCTATCATTAACATCTTGCTAACCAGATCCAACTCCTTCATCAACATTCCTTTGAGAAAAATAGAAATATTGAAAAAGTACAACAATCTATTGATCTTATCCCAAACATGTCTGATAAACTTGAAGACATTCATTCTTTTACCAAACCACCTGAACTAGAATTTCTTGACCGGTCTAAAAAAATATCTTGGTCTGATGTAGCTAAAAAGGTCAATGAATCCAAGCCAATCTTTCCTTCTTCATCTAAAAATATTTCCATGGAAAAACTGACACAAGAAGATGCCAAAAGCATATACACCCTTAGTGAAGCCTCTCATTTTGCAAAACCTCTACACAATACTATGCACACCCAAACTCTCCAACCCAATTGGTAGAATGTTGAGTGCAACAATCATGCGCAAATAAAGTAAATGGTACATGGTATGATTTCTTGATCGAATACTCAAATAACTCAATGGCGTAATAATCCACATGATACATCTAAAGCTATTGCAAATGGATTCGTCAACATTCTCAAGGAATGTTGGGATTCCTTGTCAAGTTAGAAAGATTTTCTATAGTTAGGCACTACAGGACTAACTGCTTATTTGATTAATGAATTTATTAGTACTCTTGAAGATGAAAAATTCAATAATACCTCTTTATTCTTGAAAGCTAGAATTTATGATATGACACAGGTCAAACAGTACCAATGCTACATGCACAATCTATATTATAATTCTAGTAGGATTAATGATCCTAATTTGAAAATAAGGTATATTGAGTCATTACCAACTTTTTTCCACTGGATACAAGAAATATCTTCAACACAAGCCTTTTTAAATTCTCAGCTTTAATCAGGTTATTATTAATACTAATGCTCGCTTATGCCAAGAAAAATATAACATAAAAGAATCTACTAAAGCTCAAAAGGCCCTAGGTGTAAAGTTCTTCCAGTTACAAGACAATGATTTTTTTGGCTGCAAACCTTCAAGGTCCCTAGCTAAGCATAGAAATAATTTGTGTTCCAAATGTTCTTCATTCAAAAAGAACAAGGGAGCATGGTGTAAATACAAATCCTTTAGGTATTCTTCACCCCCTAGAAAAAGGAAAAGATTTTTCAAAAAATTTCTAGGAAACAAAAGAAAGAACATGTCTAATTTATTTGCAAAGGTGAACACTATGATAATAAGTGTCCTAAAAAAACTACTAAAGGAAAATTAAAGATTAATTTTCTCAAAGAAAATCATACTGATGAAGATAATTTTTACTTCACTTTTGGATCTGACAATGAAATTTCATACATTTTATATCATTATGATGAAGAAAACAAGAAGATTAATCTAATTAAGGATGTTGATTCTAGTTCAGAATTAGAGAGTACAGATTCAGGGTATGATTCTCTACCTTATTTTACTCATGTTAATATGTTATCAAGTTTTCCTCATCCTTTTATTCCTACAAATTTAGAATTACTAGCTCACTAGCTTGATGGAGCCCAACAAGTATATGATACATGCCCTCCACAGGACACTACAAGAAATTCATATTTGTATCAACAGATGGCATCTCTTAGCCTCAAGCATCAAGCACAATTAAATCTTGAGCTTGACCATAAATAAAAGGAGGAATAACATCTCAACCTTCTTAAGAGAAAACAACAAGAAGAAGATATTGATGTCTTATTCAATAAATCTGTACCGAACTCCTCCCAGAACAAGACAATCCAGAGGAGGTTTCTCATCAAGATTCCAAAGAGGATGTGGTAGGAGTCAAAGGCCAACTTGGCTTTATATTTTCCATGAGGAAAGTGTGTTTCGAAGTCTTGGAGATGGCCATTAGAAATATTCAAATCTGCTACACCTATTTCTAGAAAGCAATGGCATACAGATAAAATTTATTTCCTTCAAAGGGGTCAATTCTAATGCCTCGGGGTGGGAAATTGGCAAACATTGGTGGTTGAAGAAGATAAAAAAAGATAAATAAAATATTTGAATCTCAAGTGATGCGGGTAAACAAGACATATATGCAGTTCATCCAAACTCCAGATTGAAGAGGAACCTTGCATTCAATTTTGTAGCCAAAGGTAAGCACTCTCAAAAGTAGCCCAAAACCCTTTTATATCTATCACTTTTGCATCCCAAATATAAGACAATACTCTTTAGATGAAATGATAGATCAAGTGCAGACATCAGAATTCAAAGAGCTAAATCCATTGTAAAAATTTGGAACAAACTTGTCTAAAGATTGAGCCTTAGAAGCAACCCCGTAAAAAAATCATGATAAATTCTTCCATACTCATCTATTTTTTGGCAATAGTTACTGTCATTGGAAAGGTTTTCGTAGGCTCTACAGCATGGGATGTGATAACAAAATGAGAGAATGATGGTTTAGGTAGGATATGGACTTCATCACGAAATTGTAGGAGCAATAAGCCATACCCAAGTGTAATGATGAATCATGAGATGATGAAACATAGAGCCATTTCTTCTTGCATAAGGTAAAGCACATATCATAGTCATTCATTTGTCTCCTCATGGCCAAAATTGAAAGGAAATAATGAATGGTTTTTCCATAATTTCAATTCTACCCTATGTCAAACTAATATCAATGATATTACTCAAAAAATTAGTACATAATTATGTTATGAAAATCCACATGCTTTCATTCATTGAAAACAACATTTCTGTAAAATTGATTTTGTCTTAAAGGATGAAAGGGTAAATAAATACTTCCCTTTTCCCCCTCTGTAAAGTATTATATCAATGCTTATTAGAGCAATAAAATCATCAAATTATTGCAAGGACTCATAAAAAAATATAATTCTCCATGGGCTTACGTTACCTTTATATTTTATTACAGTTAGAGGTTTTTGTGCACCATTATGATTGTCATTGTAGGGTATTGATGGTGTTGTGTTTATGGAAATTACTCAACAAATTGCATCCAAGGTGTCCAACATCCTGTCCCTGCCAAAGATGATTTCCTCCCCAATTCACTTGTCTTCAAAATTTTCATGTAGTGCAAGTTTTGTCTTAACAGTGGTACTTCTTGGTGCATCACCTTCTTCCTCTAGAGTAGATTTCATTTTCATGTAATAATTCTATCCGTAGTCCCCTTGGAAATTAGTAAGAGTAGGAAAGTTCGAATTTCCATTCTCTGCACTTTGGAGTAAACAACACCTAGGTTATAAAAGGTAATGTAGGCAAAATCTCTGGAGAGCTATCCCATTGTCTCAAATTCCCACTACTTTAGGATAGATCCATGTTCTGATCTAATCACATTGAATGCTCCCAATCATCAAATTGGTCACCTTCATGGGGTGTATGATGTTGTTTTTCAGTAATGGTTTATATCTCTCCATTTCCAAGATGGAAGTCTTTACAGATTCCATAATTTTCTAGGTCTAATCATCATAAGTATTTAAATATCATGTGTTGTAACAACATAGTTATTTCTGTAATTATTATTTCTGTCACATGCTTATGGTGAGAATCACAACTGACATGTTTAGTATTTGACGACAACATGGGTCATAATATTTTTGGATCCATTAATTATGTTCGCTGGTACTTCCAAGACCATATCTAGTTGCATATAGGATTAAAGTTGAATCCAAATAGGCTTACAACAGTAAGAAATGGTCCTACATGGTTTACCTTTGCTAAGGTATTCTGCCTAGGAGTCGTTAAAATAATTAAGCTATAGTTTATTTATTTGACTTATTACCCATATTTTATTCTCTCCTAGGTAATATATTAAATATTATTGAAAAAGATGCTAGTAATGAATATTAGGGAGTTATTCTGCCCTACCAAATGCATCCCATGCCCACACATTTAAATCCCGCAATTACATAACCATAGAAATTATTGCTGCCAATTCATTCTATTAGAGTGCTAATAATTTTGTTTTAATTCCACTCTCAGATAATTTCCCATTATCAAGACTAACTAAAGTATGAGGGTCAATTAGTGACCCCAGGATTAAACGGATCTGGGCCTTAGGATCTAGTTTTGACCTAAATCCCTAAGAACATTCTGTCTAAAGACACATTAATGCTCATTTTTCTTATGATTATTTTCCTTTCTCTTCCTACCCCAGGTTGACTACATGGGGGAAAGGATCAGGATTTAATGGAAAGATTATTTTTTGTTTAAATGGATCTTTTTATTTAATTACAAGGGTGGAAAATAAATAGATTTTGGGGGTGGTTTTGTAGAGATTAGGGGTGGTTTTGTCTGAAGATGAGGAGGTGTGGTAAAGGAAGAGGTATCTAATGTTATAAAGGTTACGGGAAACTCTTAGGCAATGTGTCCCCACACCACCATGTGAGGGGATGCTGTAATGAATATAGGGGAGGTTGGTAAAAGAAAAGGAAGACCATGGTAATGAACCAGGTTGTGGCCCCTCCACCCACAAATTGGCTATATATGAAGAAATATATATATACATATATATATCATATAATATATTATATATATAATGCTCAGTGCTCGCAAAATGCGTAGTAAGGAAATAGGCAGATCAAAAAACCTATAAGCAAAAATACAAATATATTTAAAAATGTGTATGATATATATCTATAGTAATGCTCACGGTTGATCAACAATATGATTTCCTAAGTGGTGGGAAGATAATCTTTGTGTGTGTGTGTGTGTGTGTGCGTGCGCGCGCGCGCGCGCGCGCGTGTGTGTGTGTGTGTGTGTGTGTGTGTGTGTGTGTGTGTGTGTGTGTGTGTGTGTGTGTGTGTGTGTGTGTGTGTGTGTGTGTGTGTGTAATCCACATGATATATAAATGTATAATTAATTTCATTTTCTCACTTAAATGCATATTAATATTATTGTATAAAAAATCCATGACATGAGGTTATAATTTCATATATAGATCCTTTTTCTAAAATACCATGAAAATTTTTTCCATTATTGACAAGAATCAATTTTAAATGGTATTCTATCAAACCTACTACAATGCAACCAATGGAAAAATTCTTTATTTATTTATCCAAAACTCATGAAATAATAAATATTATTGAACAAGGAAATGGAAGTATGAATGAAGTTGTTACTTTGTTTTTGCTTACAAGAAGTTATTTCAATAAACTAAGAATATTTATTCTGTTACAATTCTAATAAAATTCCTTTTTCATCATTTTCATAGTTCAAAAAGGAATAGAAACATTATTAGGAAAAACTATAATATAAATGAAGAGAAATATCTTTCCATTTCTCCAATACAATACATCGTCTCCTTCAAAAAATATAACTCCAAAAACCCATAGCTTACAAATTTACAATCTGTTATCTAAAATTCACCCCCAAGGTAATTTTGATAACATGCATCAAATTATTTAGTCCCAAGCAATTATATTGATTCAGGGTGAAAAGTCATGTTTCTAGGGTCCCCTCATATTTTTCTAACTCCCCTGTCCAAGTAGAAGAGAGCAAGTTCTGAGGAAAGGTAAGAAAAATTGCAAAAAAAACAGGCTCGGGCCAGAAAAAATTGTGAAAAATGGCTAAGTCTTAGTCCTCGCAACAGTCGGGACGTGAGGGACATCTGGGCGCGAACCGGCCGAAAGGCCACCAGGCGGTCTGCGCAGCATTTGGGACAAAGGGACACGCGGGACGCGGAAATCCGAACTGGCCGAAAAATGGAAAAAATTGACTAACTGTTGAAACAGGCAGTCTGCGACATCTGGGCAGTTAGTACGCGGAGGACGCAAGTCGGCTGAAAAGACTTAAGGCAGCCCGGGATAGGTGGGACAAAAGTACGCGAACCGGAAAACCGGGTCGAATCGGGAAAATTTGTCCCAAACAGTCCGGGACAGTTGGGACGAGAGTACCTGAACTAGCCGGTTCGGCCGAAATAGGGAACTTCAGCACTGGGACAAGTGGGACAAAGGGACGCGCGGAACGCGGATAGCCGAAGGAGCCGAAAGCCAATCAGATCACGCCACGTGTCACCGGCAGAAAAGGGGCATGGAAGCCCATTTCGGGCAGTTTGGAAGAATTTTTCCTGCGCAGCACTGGGACATTTGGGACAAAGGGACGTGTGGGACGCGAAAAGCTTAAGCATGCTGAAGGCAGAGAAGAAAAGTCAACGTTTGGCCAGTGAAACTTGAAACCGCCATAACTTTTGACTCCGAGCTCCGATTTTCATGCAATTTGACTTTCTGGAACAAGCACGACGTCCTCTATGCCACAAAAATTGGATTTATTATTTTTTATGAGGGTATATATATTTAAATAAGAGAAATATATTCGGCTCCAGACAGTTAATGCTCATTCCCGTCAAATGACAGAAAACGCCTGCCAGGCCCAAAATAGCTGCCCGCACTCAGAAGGCCATAACTTTTGCATTTCTCAATGAAATCACAGAAAATTGGTACCGTTGGAATCATGGTTCCGAGCCCGATGCACAGAAATCAATAAATTATAGATTTGATCAGAAATTTATTGAGATTATTTAATAAAACGTGGCCGGGTTTAGAACAGTGTTTTATCTGGTAGTTGGGAGTGCAATTAAGAGGCATGGTCATCATTCTTTCTCTGCTACAGCACATGGGATAGTATAGGGAGCCTTTTTCAAGTAATATACAATCATTTCACTCAATTTAATGCCTCTTACAGGTGGTTGAAGGATAGATTTCGGGATTTCCATTTTCCCTTCTCTTCTCTTCTCATTTTTTCTATAAATTGGAGTGTTGGGCTCATTGTAAAGAAGAGAGTTTTTGGGTAGCAAATTTCTACCAAAATTTCTTTTTGAAGCTAGTGTGTTGCAAGCCCTTGTAGTGGACTCCTTGCATGGTGATCCAGGCCCTTATCTTGTAATAGATTGAACTGTGCATATCATGAAGCAATAAAATACCAGTTTGTGGATGTATCTTCCCCTACTGTGTTTTCTTGCATTCTTCTTTCCCCTTTGATCTTTCTATAAGAATATTGTGTCTATTTATTATGTTCTTGTAGGAATTCATTATCATTGTGTGTGCTTGGAATATTGCTGTAAATGCATTTTGCTGGATTATGGTGAACTGTCATCACCTCTTCTAGTGTGCACTTTACCTCTGTATTTCACACATTTGGAGATTACTCTCACACCCTCTTTTTCTGGTGTATCACCGCTTTAGTGTAGTCTTTCATTTTATGCATTCTCTCTCTCTGGTCCCTTGGAATTTTAGGTTAGAATAGCTAGTTTCTCCTGCATTAGAGTAGATTGTGGCAGGTAGTTTAGGAGCAAGAACCAGCTTTCTCTGGAGGTCTATCTCAAGTAGAAAGTCCCACAACTTGGAGATAGTACCCATGTTATCCAATCACACTGGATGCTTAGAGTGATCAAACTAGAAATCTGATCAACATCCAGGGGTGCTGTGATTCGGTGATAACAGTTATATTATGTAAAATCTAACCATGTGCAAGCACATCATCAACATCCATATGGAAAAATTTGGTGAAAAATATATCTTCATCATATAATGAATATTCATCCTCATGCACCAAGGCATTTCTTGTGGATCTTAGATCAATACCTCTTTCCATCACAAAGACATGAATCAATAAGTAATGATGGTAGTTCTTCTATCTCAAGCCTTTGGTACGAACACAACACAAAATACCTTTACTTAGTTGAAAGAGGAGAATCTTCAGCTCATCTGATAGTGATGAGGAGCCTCATGTCTCTTTCAATCCTTAAAGGAATTTTCTTCACATGCTATGGTGTCTGGCATGTTAACAGCTTTTATCGGCCATAAAGGTAGGCATGTTTCCTTTTTGTATTTTCCATAAGTGTGGTAGGCCCATAGCTTTTGTAGTGTGTTACTTTATGTCTTGTTTGGAATATTTTTCCCACCCAATTTAAAGGTTTCCATTTTCCTGTTATCCCGTGAAAAAATACTTTCCTCCTATAAAAAGAAGTGAAGGTTTCATTCACTACATCGGATATTGGAGATTCTTTAGTCCTGTTTGAAGAAGAAAGGTCTGTTAAAGGTACAACATTGTAAAATTCTCTATCTATGGTGAATATGAAGTTTTAGCTTTAGCACACCTTCTAGATGGATGAATATTAGATGAATTCAGTTTTTTTTTAGTATTTTTGTGTGTACTTTGAGGTTGGATATATTTGTTGTGTGTACTTTGAGGTTTTGTGATATGTTTTTTGTGTGTACTCTAAGGTTAGATATTTTTGTTGTGTGTACTCTGAGGTTGGATATGTTTTTTTGTGTACTTTGAGGTTGGTATGAGAGCTGGTTATAAAGATCTCACATGATAAACAAATTCATCTTCTAATGTATTTTTTTTCCTATTTTGTTTTAGCAATACTTCTTCTCTTCATCATGTTCAATATTAGTTAGTTTTAGTATTCATTTTGTTCTTTGGTTCACTATTATACGCAAACAGGAGAGTCGTTTGTAAGTTACAAAGAGTGTATTGTAGGTGGATACCGTAAGTCATAAATCGGAACCAAATCATCATAGTGGATCATATCGACCGACTCTTTCCACAAGAAGATGAAGCATAAGAAAAGCTGGTCAATCTCACTAACATGTTTATTGTAAATTTTACATCAGATTTATAAGAAGAAATAGAGCCACTTATGGAATGGAGATCTACCAAGATATATTACAATCAAGTTTATGATAAGTTGTCTACTTTCCACTTAGTTGAAGCATCTGCAATCAGGACTAGGGAATATGTCATACAATTTTCCCAAACAGATAAACATGAGTATGATATTCCTCTAATTGATCCTAGGGATAGTACTTTTCTAAAAACCAAAAGTTTATAAGTTTTTGAATATAGGATGTGTTCAAATTGGTATTAACCCCCTTTTCCATCATTATTTGAATACATTTGTTTTGTGTTTTTTGTTAGAGTAAAGACATAATAGTTTTAAGGACTCCTTATTAGCTACAGTCCAGAATAGTCTGCATAATGGTCCTCTGTATTTTGAAGTTATACCAAATTACCTTGTAGGTATTCACAAAGATAATATTTTAAATCAAGTATTGTGTATGCATCTTTCTACCTCTGGCTTTGATATGTAGCCTGGATCATGTCCTCTCACCATTCACTATAAAAGTATCTACTTCCTTGTTAACACCCTGCATTCTATAGTAAAAAAACGTAATATGTTTGTTGTGTGTACTTTGAGATTAGTATCAAAGTAGGTTGTAAAGATCTAACATGATAAATAAAATTTCATCTTCCAGTGTCTTTATTTCCTTTTTTTTAGCAATATGTGTTCTCTTCATCAAAATTAGTTCTAGTTAGTTTCAGTCTTCATTTTTTCCTCTAGTTGATTGTTATATGAAAAGAGGCGAGAGGTTTGTATGTCATAGAAAGCACAGTTTTAGGTTGTAAGTCATAAATCAGGACCACATTGTCATAATGGAGCACATCGATCGAATCTTAGCACAAGAAGATGATGCTGAAGAAAACCTTGTTAGTCTTCCTAACATGTTTAATGTAAATTCAGAAACAGATTTACAAGAATAAATGGAGCCACTTCCAGAATGGATATTTCCAAAGATCTATTACAATCAAGTTTACAATGAGTTGTCTACTTTCCACTTAGTTGTTTCATTCGTATTTAGGACAAGAGAATCTATCATACAAGTTTCCCAAAAAATAGAACCATAACTCGTTTCATGGGTTGATATATATATATTATATTTATGAATACCTACAGGGTAATTTGGGAAAAATTCAAAAGACAGAGGACTATTATGCAGACTAGATTGGAATGTAGCTAATAAAGAGTCCTTAAAACTATTATCTCTCTAGTTTAATAAACAACACAAAACATATTCATTCAGACCAAGTCGGAAAAAGAGTGGTAATACCAGTTTGAACACACCCTATATGCACAAAATTTATTAAAATTTTGGCTTTTTAGAAAATTAAAATCACTAGGATCAATTAGAGGAATATCATACTCATGCTGATCTATTTGGGAATCTTGTATGATAGATTCTCTAGTCCTAAATGTGAATGCAGTAGTTAAGTGGAAAGTAGACAACTCATCGTAAAATTGATTGTAATAGATCTTGGGAAATATCCATTTCGAAAGAGGATATATTATTCTTGTGTATCTGACGCAGAGTTTAGAGTAAATATGTTAGTGAGACTGACAAGGTATTCTTCAGTTTCATCTTATCATGACAAGTCAATGTGCTCCATTATGGAAATGTGGTCCCGATTTACAACTTACGATATCAATCTAAAATTTCACTTTTTGTGACTTAAAAATGGCTCACCTCTTTGTGTATAATAGTGAACCAGAGGACATAATGAAGACTGAAAATAACTAGTACCAAGTGTGATGAAAAGAACAAGTATTGCTAGAATTAAATAGGAAGAAAATATACTGGAACATGATTTTTTTTTATCATTTGAGATCGTTATAACCTACTAAATTTGATACCAACCTCACAGTACACACAACAATACTAAACACAAACTGAAATCATCTAATATTCATTCGTCTAGAAGGCGTGTTGAAGGTAAAACTTCATATTTACCCTAGATAAAATTTTCCAAAGTTGGACCTAAGACAGACCTTGCTTCTTTAAACATGGTGTCCCCGAGATTTCACCCTAAAATCTTGAGACTAACCCTTTTTAAATTTTTTGTTCTTTTCAATGTAACGAATCATTTTGTGTTTTTATTTCCTATAATTGTCTCAGTTGCTTTCAGGTATTCCCAGACAATCATTTAAGCCAATTTCAACAAATACCCACATGCTAAAACTCATTCTATACCTTCGTCAAGTTTTTTCTGAGAGAATTTTATTTATTTATTTATTAAATAAATAAAGTTTTGTTTAAAATAAATTATGTTGCAGTTGAACCCTATTGAAGATTTTCACACTAGTATTTCCACCTCTTAGTGGAGTGTTCACCAGGGAAGAGTGTTTACTAACCAGTTATTCGGCAGGGTATTTTCAAAGCAATTGTATGTAACTTCTGGCAATGTTTTTCGTTTATATTTATTTCTTGTGTTTATTTTTAGTTTTTCTCCATAGTCTTTCTAGTAATTCCCCTTGATTTGTTTTTCCATTCTGTATAGCTAGTTTAATTTCCTAGAATTATTCAAAGTCATCCATGGCTTCAGAAAAAGATAAAAAATAATCATTGACTGATAATTTCAAACAAAGAGGGAAGGAAGCAAGTTGCACTTTTAGGAAATATGCTTCTTCCATGCTAGTCACATTTTTTGGGAAGGATGGTTTCTAAGTGCCAATGGGAATTTTGGAGCTGCTAGGAAGATGGGAATTTAGAGCCTTCCTGGAAGGTTGTTTTTTCCCATCATTAAAGTTAAATCACTTAAGTGCAAATGGGAATTTAGAGGTTTCCTGAAAGGTTGTTTTTTCCCATTATGAAAGATAAACCACTTAAATTACAAATGAGAATTTTGGGGTTTCCTGGAAGAATAATAATTCCCATCAAAGAGTTTTTATTCACCCATGCAAGTCACACTTTTGGGAAATAAGCTTCTTCCATGCTAGTCACATTTTTTGGGAAGGATGGTTTCTAAGTGCCAATGGAAATTTTGGAGCTGCCAGCAAGATGGAAATTTGTAGCCTTCCTAGAAGGTTGTTTTTTTCCATCATTAAAATTAAATCATGCAAGTGCAAATGGGAATTTTGGAGCTGCTAGGAAGGTGGTAATTCAGAGTCTTCTTGAAAGGTTATTTTTCCCATTATGAAAGATAAATTACTTAAAGTAAAAATGGGAATTTTGGGGCTGCCTGGAAGGGTAATAATTATCATCAAAGAGGTTTTATTCACCCATGTAAGTCCCACTTTTGGAAAATAAAATTCTTTCATGCGATTCACACTTTTTGAAAAAGTAGTTTCTTTATGCTAATGGGTATTTCGAGGTTTCCTGGAAGGTGGGTTTTTCCTACAATTAACGTTAAATCACTTAAGTGAAAGATGGGAATTTCGGAGCTTCCTGAAAGGGTAAAAATTCCCACTTCCTTGCCCTCTTATTTTTCACACAACTCCTAGCCAAAAATTGTGTTTCACTTTGGCATAACTGCATGCTAAAGTTTGTGCCACAAATAGGAGGAAATTCAAAGCAAGAAGAAAGGACAAAAAACAAGACAAAGAAGCTTACTAACAATAAAGGAAATAATTGCAAGGAAAAACAAGCTAAATAAGGCAAACTTGGGTGCAAAAATTGGGAGAAAAAACACAACTTATTATTAAGAACCGCTAAAAATAAAAAGAGAGAGTTATTAAATTAAGCATGCAGTTTCCTATATAATCAGTGAAGCTCCTTTGGAGAATTTTGGAACCAAAGGGAGAGGTTGTTAGCATTAAAAAATATTTTTATTGTTGAGAAAATTTTGTTACATACACCAGTTTATGTGCCAAATATATTTGAGAGTCATGTATATGGATACAAATGTTTGGATGATTTATTTATAGAGATGATGGTGGTTATGGCATGATGTATATGTGGTTGTGTGTAGCTTTCTATTATGATTTGTATATGTGATGGAAACCAAGTAGTATAGGCATGATAGAGCCAAGTCATAGGCATGAATCGAGTCAGGTGGATGTAGGTATGGATTGAGTTAGGTCGGTTTAGGCATGGATGGAGTTAGGTTGGTTTAGGCATGGATGGAGTCAGATCATAGGTATGGATGGATTCAGGTCATAGGCATGGATGGATTCGGGTCATAGGCATGGAAGGATTTAGGTTTTGGTTTAGGAATGAATTGGGTTAGGTCGGTTTAGGCATGGATGGAGTTAGGTCAGTTTAGGCATGGATTGAGTTAAGTTTTGGTTTAAATTACAAGTAATTGGTGATAAAGATAACAAATGGTAATGTAAATATATGTGATGATGTAGATTTCCAAATTTTTGTTGTGTGTGGAAATATGAATTGATGAATTGGTGAATTTTATGATGATGCTTGAAACATGGATGGTAGATATGTGTATTAATTATTTTATTTTGAGATCTTACTTCCAGTTGTCGATATACAAAAGGAAAAATCAAGTATAATGTGAGTAGAAAAATAGGGGGAAATTGGTGATGGTAGAGAGTGGCCGAGCTAACCTTCAAGGGCCCCATGCCCTCGGAGTGCTTTCTACAACTCCCGGTGAAAAGGGACCTCAGTCCGATGTAGTTCTCCCATAAGCTAGGGAAAAATCTGAGGAGGTAGGAGAATGGGTCAGTAGGTTATATGCATGATTGAGTCTAGGTCCTTTAGGCATGGTTGAATTGTGGGAAAATAGGTATGGGTGATTTTAAGTTGATTGTGGTGAAAGAGGAAAAATTCCCAGAGATAAGCATCGCGTGTCTAGTCTTGTATAGGATGATCAATACGTAATGAAGAAGTTAAAAGATAAGAGGAGGCAAGAGAGCCACCTAATTGGTGAGGATCATAATGGGTGGACCATACCTTAGGTAGGTTGGTCAATGTAAGAACCTAAAGAAATTACATGATTTATTATTCTAAAGGTGAAGAATAGTCACCCAATCACCAAATGTCATAGTTTCAGTAGGTCCCTTGAGGCAGTAGGAAATGAAGGTGCAAAAGGTGAGGAGGTGAAAAATGGTTAGGTTATATGGTATGAGGTAGCATGCCTTTTGGAAAGAGATCCAAGATCACAATGAGAAATTCCATGACAATTTTTTTTATTTTGACTTGTATTTGAAATAGATTGATCGATGCAGGAAGTCTATATGGGATGAGGAAATTATCTCCTTGAGGTCTTCGTGAAGCTGATCAATGCATGAAGCTTTGAATGTTTTTATTTTTTTTTGCAGTAGGATTTACAAAGCTATCCTTCGAGGGAGCAGTCTATTTATAGTAGTGATGTAGAGATGAATATTTCCTTTTTGAGGGAGTAATTTTTTTATTGGAAGTTTGACTCAAGGAGTTGAATCCCATGTGGAAATTATTTGAGGGCTTTTAAGTCATGGACAAGACTAAGGTGAAGAATTGGATTCTTGTTCAGAAAGCAAGGTGAAATGACCATGGGATCCCATTTGAAAGAAGATGAAAAGTATCCATTAGAATCATGCCATGTGTAGAGCCATGGTACACATATTTAAGAGAAGGTAAAAGAGTGATGGGTACACACATGATTCTTTTTTAGTCATTGGGGATGGCATAGTGGAAGGAGGGAAGTGAATGGAACTCAAGGGATGAGCATGAAAAGAGGCAGAAGGTGAGGTAGGACTGAAATTCAATAGTAAAATGGTCGGAGATGCAAGGTGTTAAGGGGCTCAGGTTCGGGTTTACCGTTGAGTGACGATAAACGATAAGCACTTGATCCATAGGTATGAGTTACGATGTACGGTCCAAGCCAATCAAGAGAAAATTTTCCCCGTTTACTTTTTTCTACTTTGGTTACATGTTGATTTTCCTTCAGGATGAGATCACCAATTTGGAAGGTTCATTCATGAACACGTTTGTCATAGGCATGTTTGATATGTTTTTGGTAGATTTGGAGATGGTCAAGAGCATTAAGATGAAATTCATCTAATAACTCCACTTGCGCTAAATGTTCTTGACGAAAGTCATCGTCGTTGAGCATGTCTTGTAGTGAAATGTGGAGAGATGGAATCTGGACTTTGAGAGGTAAGGCAGCCTCAGTAACGTAGACCAGAGAAAAGGAATTGGCAGCAGTCAAAGTACAAATGCTAGTGCGATAGGCTCACAAGGCAAAAGGAATGTGGATATACCAATCTTTCCTAGTATCGTCGACTACCTTCATGAGAATTTTTTTAGGGTTTTATTAGTGGATTCAGCTTGGAAGTTGGTTTGTTGGTAATAAGGTGATGAGAAACTTAGCTGAATGCCGAAGGCATCAAAATTTTTTCGCAAGGTTTTATTTTTGAATTGTTTTCTGTTATCAGTGATGAGGCGATGTGGAACACCAAAGTGGAAGATAATGTGATGATTGATGAAATCACATATTTTCTCAACTTTCGTGGAGATGAGAGGTATGGATTCAACCCATTTGGTGTAGTATTCGGTAGTGGTGATGATCTATTGATGTCTCTAGGAAGAATGGGGATTGATCTCTCTCACAAGATCCAAACCCCATTGAGAGAAGGGCCAAAGGTCACGGGTGAACTGTAAGGCATGACTCGGTGTATGATGAAGATTGGCATGTTGTTGGAATTTTACACAACGCTTAACGTAGTTGTAACAATCATGGTTAAGGGTCAGCCAGTAATAGCCTAGGAGAATAATACACTTAGAAACTGCTAGACCATTGAAGTGACCTCCACATATGCCATCATGAACTTCCTTAATAGTATAGGGAATTTTATAACTAGTAGGGAACCGTAAGAGAATACCATCAAAGCCACACTTATAGAGGAGGCCATCTATGATGACGTAACAAGAGGCCCTTTTGAGAAAGGCGTGTTGTCCATTACGAGTGAGGTCAGGAGGTAAGATAGACAGGGAAAGGTAATCCACAAGCTGCTTATACCAAAGTTCAGGTGGGTTATATTCAAGAGTGCCAACAAATTTGACATCATGGTGTGAATGGGAAGGTAATTGCATCCTTTGTATTGTGATAAATATTTTAGAATCGGAGGGTGAAGCAGGTATCTGGGAAGTGAGACATTCCATGGTATCTATGAATTTTTTAGTGGAATATGGAATGGTTTGTAGTTCATACCGGTCAAAGGAGGTCAAGAGGGTGTCAACATAATTTTTATACTTTTGAAGCTCTTCATTACGGCATTGGTAAATACCATTAACTTGGTTTACTACCAATTGAAAGTCACCGAAGATGTTAATCGATTTGACATTTAAGGCAAGGGCGGTTTGAAGGCCTAATACGAGTGCTTCGTATTCGGCAATGTTGTTAGTACACTTGAAATCAAGCTTGAAGGATAGTGGCATAGGTTCACCATCTAGGGGAATGAGGATAAATCATGTACCTCCCCCATGCTGAAATTTAGAGCCATCGAAGAATAAGGTCATGTGGTAAATGGTATCATCTAAGGAAAGGGTGGCAATGGATTCGTCAAGGAAATCGAAGTTAGAGAGTTAGTTTCTAGAAAGAGGTGCATCAACGAGCTGGTTAGCAATGGCCTGGCCCTTGATAGATTTTTTATGAATGAATTTGAGGTCCAAATTAGCCATAAGCATGAGCCAATGTGCAACACATTGGTTTTGATAAGGTTTGGCATACATGAAGTGTATGGGGTCGGTTTTGGTCACAACATAGGTTTTGTGGTTGAGTAGGTAATGGCAGAGTTTGGTGGCAAAAAAACTAAGGAAAAGAATTTTTTTTTAGCATGGGTGTATTGGGTTTCTTAGTCCAGAAGAGTGTGACTTATGTAATAAACCGCCTGCTCCCTATGTTGTTCATCGTGATGAGCGAGCATGGCCCCTAAGGAGTGATCGGTAGTAGAGATGTATAGGTAGAAGGGTTGATTGTATTTAGGTGGAATGAGTATGGGTGGTTGGAGATGGTACTATTTTAAGGCCTCAAAAGCTTTATGATAGTCATCATCCCATTTGAAGGAGACATATTTTTTGAGAAGATGATGAAATGGCTGACATTGATCGAAAAGTTGCGAAATGAAACGGTGAATAGACTGTAACTTACCTTGTAAGCTACAAAGTTACCGCAGATTAGTGGGTGGAGGCATTTCGAGAATGGCCTTGACTTTAGCAGGGTCAACCTCTATACCATGTAAGGAGCTGATAAATCCTAGGAGCTTTCTCAAGAGAACCGTGAAGACACACTTCTTAGGATGAAGGTGAACACAATACTTAATGAGGCATTCAAAGATGGTTTTTAGGATGGCAAGGTGCTCAGAGCAGCGTTTAGATTTGGCAAGGAGATCGTCTACATAATCTTCCAATATATGGTGCATGATGTCATGTAAGATGTAAGTCATAGCCCGCTGATATGTGGCACCAAAATTTTTAAGGCCAAAAGGCATGAATTGATAGCATAAAGTCCCCCAAGGGGTGATGAATGCAGTTTTGTGTTGATCCTCTAGGGCAAGCAAGATTTGGTTATAACTCAAGAAGCCATCCATGAGTGATAGCATCTCATGACCAGCAGTAAGGTCAACAAGTTGGTCTATACTGGGTAGAGGAAAGTCATATTTTGGGCAAGCTAGGTTGAGGTCACAAAAGTCTATGGAAATGTGAAGACCCCCTATCTCCTTAGTGACAGGGATAATGTTAGAAATCCATTGGGGATAATCAATGGGTAATATGAAGGAAATGAAAAGAAGGCACTGAAGTTCTTCTTTGACTAGAAGAGCAATGCAAGGGTGCATTTTCCTCAGCTTTTTTTTATGGGTTTGGCATCGGGAATGGTTACGATATTGTGGACCACTATGGTGGGGTCAATACCGTGTATGTCAGTGTAAGACCAAGTGAAAGCATGGTTATGATTTTTAAGAAAAGAAGTGATGGATTCTTGTTTAGCAATATCTAAAGATTGGATGATCTTTAGAATATGTGGATCATCCTGAGTATGAATGTTGACTTTGATAGTCAATTCATTCAACATGGTTTATGTCTCAGATGGAAATGACTGGTGATTACAAGAGTCTTCTACACCAAGCTAGGTGAGTATAGATTCATCGTCCTGACATTGAATGACGTTAATTGAAGGTGTATCATCATCGATCATGTTAGGATATAGGAATGGGAGAGAAGAGGGAGATTTTCCATTGCGTTGATAAGTCAGAGGCCCCAAGGAAATAATGTTTATAAAAAAAAGTTAGGAGGAATGGATTTTGGATCCATTGACTCTGTCGGTGAAGGAGGTGAAGGTGGTGAAGAAGGTGGAGCAGGTGAAGAAGGTGGAGAAGGGTCGATATCCTCAATGAGTTCAATACGAGCCTTCTTAATAGGTAGTTCAGAAAATTCGATACCACTATGGTCGTTATGTTTGTGGGTAGTAAATGGAATAACAGTGTGATGGCCTTGCTTGTAAAATCCAAAACGAAAACTTTTCCATGCACATTGGTGCAGGAAGGTGTGGTCGAAGAGGTGGTTGGTGAGTAACTGGAGGTCGGTAGAAAAGGGGTGGGTTTGTGATGGTGGTTTAGGTGTATAAGTGGAAGTATCAAGTCCCCCATAGGTGAGATTGGTGTGAAGGTGGGGAGGACCATAAAGGAGACACTCTCTTATGCGGTGATCATAGTGAGGGTGTTGGCGAAGGCTTCCATACTCTTGTGGAGTAAGGAATGTGTTGACATTATATAGGCAATACTCCCCAAGAGTGAGGCTTTGAACAACGACTTCTAAGGGATCGGTGGTCCATATGCAGGTAGCTAGGATAGATGATGTGTTAGAGGTTGGATTGGAGGTGGAGCCAACTGATTAGGAGGCTGACGAGTCAGTCGTGGAGGTTGTAGCAGTGGTAGGAATGGAGGATTTAGGTGTGATTGAGGTAGTGGCGGTACTGGTGAGTAGAGGTGTGGATGAATAGGAATTGGTCATGGAGGTAGACACCTTAATGGGTACAAGCACATTATTGAGTTGGTAAAGAATGTTGCAGGTCTTGAAAGGTGATGGGTTGGCCGAAATGGTATAGGTTTTTCCTTCATGCTCAAACTTTACACAATGATGCAAAGTGGAAGAAACACAACCCATGACATGAATCCAAGGTCTACCAAGCAACATGTTATATTGAAACTCCCCTTCCAAGATGTAAAATAACTCTAGAATAGTATGGGGGCCCACACGAACATAGAGGATGACAGTGCCAAGTGTAGAAGTGATAGCATTATTAAATGAACACAACATGATGGGATGTTTATGCATGAAATTTTTGGGTATGCACATTTGGTCAAATGCATGGGAGGATATGATGTTAATGCTAGTGCCCCCATCTATCATAACACGTTAGACACGTATCTTATCGATATGGACGGAGATGAAAAGGGAAAGATTAGGGTCATCGGTTTGGTGTGGTGCGATCTCTTCATTTGAAAAGCTGAGGGTGGCTACTTGCTGAGTAGGTGGAGATGTAGAAGAAGGTGGTAATTTGGTGATAAAGGCTAGATGATGAGATGTAATAATTGAGGCTATGGGTGTAGGGTCATTGGGTAAAACCTCAATAGACTGAAGAACCTCCATCAGAGCTTCGCGATGGGACTCAGAGGTTTGGATGAGGTCATATAAGGAAATTTTGAGGGAGGATTGGTGTAATTGTTTGAGCATCATGCAATGTGTAACCCCACTAGAAATAGGGTATGCATGGCCGCGGATAGTGACTTTAGGTGTGGATGTAGAGGGTATATTGTGTATAGGGTTGGTTGGTGGGTCGGTTTTCTTTTCCTTACCTTTGTCCTTCTGATCATGGGTAGCAACATGGATCATGTTGATTTGAGGTGGGGAGGTAGATGAAATTGGTGATCCATGAAAGGTGTAACGAAAAGAAGTGAAGAATCCAAGAGGTGGGAAGGAACCTTGTGAAATGAGTTGGGCATAATGACATTTGGGTAGAGGTTTGGCGAGTTCTCTGATACGAACCATGTTGATTTCAAATTTCGGGGGTGGATAGAAAGGTTGTGGGGGTGGAGATGTAGATTGTGGTGTAATTTCAAGGAGAATATGTGAGAAAATGGGTGGAGGTTGGATAGGCTCCTCATCAAGGAGGTCATCATCATCAAGGTTCAATTCAGAAGGACATAATTGGATGAGGGCTACTTATAAAGCCTTACAGTTTTCAACATCATGTCCTGGCACACGATGGTAAGCACAAATTTTGGTGTTGTCAAACCCTTTTGGTTTGGTTTTGAGTGGGTTGTAAGATCTAAGAGGTGGAAAAGTGATGACAAAAAGTTTCTAGGAGGTTGCTCAAGATGTTGGTGTAGTAGCCTACTAGTGGATCACAATGGGAAGTGAATATGGGTTTGGGTAAAGGTGTCGCTACTTGTGGAGGAAGAGTCTTTACAAGAGGGGGAGTAGATTGGGCTATTAGTTTGGTGTGTGATGTTGTCTTAGGTGTTGGTTATGTCTGTTTGGCTATGTGAAAGGTAGATGAACTAGAAATATAAGGTGTGGTTAGTTTAACTACCCTATTGGAGGGTAACAGATTTTTAGCTTTAGATTGCACCTTTTTGGATAAAGGTGATGTGGGCGTATGAGAGGTGGAGGGAAAATCAGATAGTGGAAGAGAGTGGGTTACCCATGGGGGTAACTGAGGTGTTATGGAGGTAGGTGGTGTGGGTTGGGCAGGAGGCGTGAGTGAAAGAGAAGGAAGTGTCGTGGATAGTGAAGAAGTTATTGACGGTATTGGAGGTATGGGTGGTAAGAAGGTTACGAGTGAGGGGGGAGGCTGTGTGGGTCACTTAGGTATATTAAGAGTTCATGATGAGGAAGCAGGTTCCTACATTCTTAGTTTACTAGTAGATGAAGGTGGCTTGGCTAGGGTCGAAGGGTGAGGTCCTAGGATGGACGAGAGGGGTGAAGGTGATAAGGGTGTGGTTGGCGAGGTTGGGACATGAGATCTAGGAGATTGGATCTTCATTTTAGGGGTCGGGTTAAGTTTGGTGTTATTTTTGGAAGATGTGGCCAAATCTAATTTGATGGGTGGGTGAGTAAGGATAGTAGTTGGTGTGACCCCTAAGGTAGTGATAGGTTTAGGCAAGGGAGATGATATAGGCATGAGTTTGGGTGTAGATGCAGGTTGGGTTATGGGTAGAGGCATAAGTTGAGCCATGAGTGATGTTGTGGGAGATTTTGTAATAATTGTGGTTGTGTTTGGTTTGGTCAGCCAAAACACTTTTGGATAGATAGTGGAGGTGTCAGCGAGTGATAACTGCATTTTTTTTTAGACAAGAAATTCTCAAATGGATTATTGGGCATCTCAGTTGGAAAAGATATCTAGAGTACTACCCGGTGACATCAAAGAAGACACCCCCAAACTAAGGCTCTATCAACATAGTCCAAGTGATCAGCCAAGTGTGAGAATGGTACTTTTGTAAGTGGAACTGACGTGGACCGAGTGGAAATCCCCGTAAAATGTGTTTGAGATAACGGGAAATGGCTAGCCTCAGACTCTATGGGTAAGAGAGCTGAAATCATATCAACGAGATCTTAAAGGTCCGATGGTGAATAGTCACCTACAGGTGGTGATATTTCTATAGTATCCTCCCTAGGTAGAGGAGAAGACGAGCCAGCCGAAGTGGGATCTCCTTGCATTAGTGAGGTGGGCTTAGAATTTTAAGGGGTCAAAGGTGGTGTGTTGATTATAGGATATTTCATGGATGAAGGGGAAGATGGAGGGGATTCATCTGTGGGTAGACAAGTAGATGAAATAGGTTCTGGTATAGGTAGGGGAGCGCATGCTAAGATTTCATCTATGGAAGGAATATGAGGCAATTGAGAGACAACTAGCACATCATTGAAAATAGCATGGACCTAGTGGGTATTACTAGCATTAGTTGAGGTCTCCCCAGTTTGGTTAGAAGAAGGGGTGTGATTAGGAAATGGTTTCTTGAAAATGTGTAGGTTTTGGTTGATAAGTGCGTTTGGATTATCCAGGACTAACTCGCAATTTTTGAGCATTTCATGGACAATGTTCTTGAAAGTGATACAATTGCCATCACTATGACCTTTTACCTAATGATAGTTACAAAAGTCGTGTTCTTTGTACCACGCAGGTGTGGGGCAAGCAGGATCAAAACCAGTGTGTGGTTTTATAGGAGGAATGGTGATGACCCCTGCTTTAATGATATTTTCTAAAACAGAATAATAAGGTTCCCCAATTTGGGTGTATTTCTGTTCTTCTCATATGAATTGAAAATTCTGGACAGGGGAAAGATTAGATGAGGGCTTAGCTTGATTTGATGGATGAGCTAGGCCAACCTTGAGTACCACCGCATTAGCGGCTCCCTTAACTTTGGAATAATTATTATGTGGTTTTAAAGAAGAAGAGATATCATTTGAATTAAATGTCACATTCTTATTTCGTAGTTGGATTTTCTTTTCTTCGATGGCCCGAATCTCTAGTTTGCGTGCCATGGTGAATGCCTCATCGAAGGTTTAGAAAGTTTGCACCTGCAGGGTAGGTGAAATATGTCTAGCACAATCCCAAGTGAAGATATCTATGAGTTCAGTTTGTGGTAATTAGAATGTGAGTTCATTGATCAGGCTATGCTAATGAGCGACAAAATATGTGATAGACTCGTCATCATATTGACACGTAGAGTAGAGATCGGTCATGGTAACCTTCTTAACGATGTTAATCGAGAAGTGATCTAAGAAGGCTTGGGCTACCTTATTAAATGAGTAGATAGAATGTTTAGGTAATCCACTATACCAGTCTAATGCAGGCCCAATCAGAGACATGGGAAAGATCCTCAGAAACAAAGCATCATCATGGGTGTGTTATCCAAAATGTGCCCCTGCTCATTTTTGTGGCTAACCCCTTTGTGTTCTTGCCTCTCTTGTGCCTCAGTCTTCATTTTTTTATTTTCAGGCACTCAAATCTTTCTAGAAATGGCACGATCAGATAGAGCTCTCTCTCAGCTTTCCAGAAAGGTAGAGTTTACCTCCTAACTCCTCGTATTTTTCAAGTTATGGCTCGGCAGAGTTTTTGTGGGAAATTTCCCCTTTGGAAGCCCGCAGCCAATAGGAAGCTGCCACATGGCAGAGGAGTTCGGAGGTCGGAGGCAAGTTTAAAAAAATTTCCAAGTGTTTGGCGTAGGTTCAAATGAAAAATTTTTCCCGCGGGGCCCACGGACCAATCATGGTGTGACACATGTCATAAGGGGAGGTGAGGTAAAAAATTGGCTAAGTATATGGCGCAAGGAAATTTCTTGAGGTTTTGGCCCACAGCGAATAGGAGCTCGCCATGTGTCTGGAGGAAGGTCGCGGATGGCGGAGGAGAAATGTGAAATTTGGATAAGTCTTGCCAAAATTTTCAAGTGCAAATTTTGGTCCACATGGCCCGTGGGCCAATGAAACATCGACATGTGTCTCCACCATCGACCCAGCGGAGGAGAGGGTACAATTTTTACTAAGTGTTTTTGCCAAGTTTTTTAAGGGCAAATTTTGGAGTATTGGCCCGAGCCAATAGAAACATGACAGGTGGCAGAGGTGGCCAAGGAGTTCACGGCATGGGAGGACTTGGGAATTTTTTTCCAAGGGAAAAAACAAAGGAAAATTCATGGAGGAAAGCCCGACCCCCCTTTTTTGCAGCTAATAGGAAGCCGCCACATGTCCAGCTCGCGGGCCCGACAGAGGTTTTTGGAAAAAAATTCCAAAGGCAAAAACGAAGGGAAAGTGACCAGGAGGAGCCCATGCCTAATAAAATCATGCCACATGGCACCTAGGTGGCGGGACGTGGGTGGTTTTTTGAAAAAATTTCCAAAGACCAAAAAAGAGGTAAAGTTTTAAATTTTTGCCCGCCGATCCATTTTTTGGGCTGTTTTTGCCCTAAAACTTCATACCTCCATAACTTTTGATCCAGAGCTCAGATTTGCACATTCTTTATATAAACGGAAACCTTATGAAATTCTCTACATGATTCCATGGTAAATTTTGAATTTTGGTTCATTTTGGAGGGAGAAAATTAAAAAACACTTCTGGTACGTGGTAATGGCCAGAAAAGATGTTTCAACAACCAATTTCAATGCAAAATGGGTTGCTTTTCTCTCCAGCATGGTCAAAAATGTCAGAGCATGGGTTTGTAAAGACCTCCATGCTGTTTTAATGTAGTTTCATTCAATGAGGGATGGCTCCCATGTGTTTTTCACATTTTCTCTCTCTTGGGCTCGGCCCATGCACTATAAAAGCTAGATTTGGCTCATTTTTTGATGGTTGAAAACTTTTTTTGCACAACAAACTTCTTCTTCACCTTCAACAAGTGGATTTTGCAAGAATCAGGCATTTTCAAGGATTGTAACAGGTTTATACCTCTTTGGTGGTGTAATGCAAGGGATTTTACATGGAAATGACAGTGCAAACTCTGTGAATGCTTTCAGTCCTCTGTTTGTATTGTTTTTTACTTCATTTTAAGACCTCTAATTGCATTTATCAGCTTGTGTATGTTTTTCATGTTGCATTTTCATGAATTTGTGTCTATTTGCATGGAAAAAATGTTCACCACTCCTTTGGTGCATCACCATCATTAGTTTAGTTTCATTTTTTGCATTTCTATCCCTGTCTCCTTGCAATCTAGGGTAAAATTAGGATTTGAACCTCTGCAATTGTGCAAACACTAGATCTAATCAGAGGAGTTTGAGGAACTAGCCTCTAATATGGAGATTCCTCTCTCATTTTACAAGTCCCCACACTTGGAGAGAGGTTTCCATGTTGTGCAATCACACTGGATGCCTAAAACATCAATTTAGAAACCTGATTTTCATCCAGGGGTGCTGGTGATTTGCAACAACAGTTTTGGCACGCTCGGTGGGACATTAGAAGTCTCTTTTTCATTGCAGAAAATTTGATGTGCATCTGCTGCAATTTTCTTGCTTGAAAAGAGCTATAATTTGCATATCTGGCTACTCTAAAGGGAAGAATAAACTGGTTTCAGCAATGCAGGCCTGAAAACTCATGAGAAGAATCACCACAAGGTCAAGAGTTGGAGAAGAAGAAGTGTTGTTTGAATACCTGCAGTTATCTCCAAGAAGAAGGAAAAGAGGAAGAAGGATTCAAAGGTCTCCATCTCCACCAAACGGAACTCTCTCAACTCCTCCACCTAGTAGGCCTTTCATTTAGTCAACAAGGGTCTTAAGACCAATTAGAATGGCACAAAACAACCCCTATGTCAATTTCACAGGCAGCAGCCCACTTGCCCTCAATGCACAACATCCAATTCCAATTGCAGCCTTGAAGAACATTCCATACTTCACTGGAGAGAATCAGACTACTCCAGGTGATCATGTTAAAGACATTGCCAACCTTTGTGCAATTCATGAAATCAATGAGATGCAAGTGGCTATGAAATTACTGGCATCTTCATTCAAGGGGAAAGCATTACAATGGTTTAGGAGCCTTGGAGCTGGTTCTATCACAAATTGGAACCAGCTGTGTATAGCACTTCATGAGCAATTTGGAGAGAAGGGAGACAACTTGTCTCTTTTGGAGCAGCTGACAACCATTAAGAGAGCTCCCAATGAGCAGCTGACTGATTTTAACTTCAGATTTCAAAGGGTGGCAGTCAGGCCAACAGCAGAAGGTGCTTTTCTCTACTATCTCAAAGCTCTAAATTCTGATATTTCTATGTTGATTCAGTCCATGGGAGGCATAACTATCCCTATGGCTTATAGCATTGCCATTAGGGCTGAAAATTATTTGATCCAAGCTGGCAAACTAGCCCCTAGACCTCCCATGCCATTGTTTCCAAGTTTAGAGAGCCCAAACACTAATCAAGCACCTAATTTGGCTCCTTCTCCCACTCCTAGAAATCCGAGGTCAAATGAAGCTTCTACTTCATCTCCAAGTGCCCCAAATGAGCTTCAAGAAGTCATGAAGCAATTGCAAAACCTAGGCAATGAACTGGTCACACTCAAAAGGTAGCAAGCTCAAGGTTTTAGAATTTCTTACCAGCCCCAAGCTCAACCTAACAGGTAGCCATACCAACCACAAAGACCTCCTAATCCAGCTGCAAATATAAATCAAACAAGGCCTCCTGCTAATAGACCATTTCAGCCCTATAATCCAAATACTATATCTGCCTCTAAGGCATTGGTGCCAACACAAAACAACGTTGCTCAGGAGTATGATTGGTGTTTTCCATACAATAAACCTCACAACCAATCCGTGTGATTCAATGGTGCTTTGAATCAAGCATTAATGGTGACAACTACTGGTGTGGAGGGTGAGGGCAGTCAAGGAAACAACCAACAACAAGAAACATCCCAACAACAATCAGCTCCAAATGACACTACATTGGTAAATTGGCAAGCAGAGGATTTTTATGGCATGAATCAAACAGTCTCTCAAGGTGTGGCAGCCAACACAAGGTCAAAAAGAAGGAATTTAGGAGAGGAACAGCCATTGGCTCCAACCAATCCACAACCTTCCATGGCTCCACAAATGGTTGGCAAGCAGAATCCAATTTCAAATGCATAAGGGCAGCCAAGAGCAGCTCCTAGACTAACTCAAATACTAGTTGTTGCTGCCCACATGCAAGGAGTGAATGTGCCAGCCAAGGGACAGCAAAGATATCCTTCATCACCATTCAGTATCATTGATCAGATGAAGAAGACAAATGTGAATATATCAATGTGGGAATCCCTATCTATCCCAAGCCAAAGAGACTTGCTACAAGTTGCCATGAAGGACTGGACAACTTCAAATCAGCAAGTTTAGATGCAAGAGAAGGTGCTCACAAATGCTACCCGGCCTGAGGGGAATCATGGAGGATAGCAAGGTAAAATGTTGAAGCGCCCTCCTTTCTATGTTTCGTTAATCATTGGAAATCAGCTAGTGCATAATTGCATGATAGATTCCGGGGCAAGTAGCTCAGTGATGCTTAAACAAATAGCTGATCAGCTAGGGCTCCAGTATGAAACCATATCCAAAGGGGTAGTGCAGCTGGATGGGACAGTAGTAGCAACAGTTGGAGTGATTAGAAACTTGAGTCTTACCTTGCATGCATGTCCAAATGTTGCTGTTTTACAAGATGTATCAGTTATAGACCTTCCACCACTCTTTGCCCTATGTTTGTCAAGGGACTTCACAGCCAAGATCGGAGGATATTTGTCTGCTGATTGGTCACACATGCTATTGAGAATGAGGTATGGAACTAAAGCTAAAATCAGGTCTGAACCTATTGCAAACTTCCACATTGAGCGCTACACTCCAAGTCAGATCAATGCCAATTGTTTAGCATTTGATCAAGAAGATCACCCAAGCACTGATGAAGCTGACACCAAGGTTGGAAGTATCCCAAATCTAACTCTTGATGAGTGGGAAAATAAGGTACATGATTTTGATCCTTATCAAGAAGTAGAGGAATCTGAGCTAGGGGTCTATTGCATACATGAAGAAGATCAGCCCATTCCTAGCATCACCAAGCCAAACCATAAGGATGACAATGAGGTATGGCAGCTGTTTTTTGATGGATCAAGGAGTAGACAAGGTGCAGGAGGTGGAGCCATGCTTGTTTCACCTCAAGGAGTAAATTACTATTCAGATTTTAGATTTCAGTTTGCATGCTCCAATAACACTGCTAAATATGAAGCCTTGGTGCAAGGGATGCATTGGGAAATCAAAAAGAAAATAAAGAACTTGCAAGTTTTTGGTGACAGTGAATTGATTGTAAATCAGGTCAAGGGACAACATGCTGCCAAGAATGATCTACTTAAGTGCTACAAGAACAGGGTGTGGGACCTCATGGAAGACTTTGAGGGTTTTGGCATCAAATCTATTCCTAGGAAGGAGAACCAAGCTGTTGACAGGATTGCAGTAGTAGGGGCAGCTTTGACATTTTGGAAAGCATTCAAAAGGACAAGGTACATCCAAACATCCATGTGATTGTGAGGCCTTCAGTGCCGGATAACAATGTCAGTTGGCAAGTATTTGAGAATGACCAACAAATCATCCATTTCCTGCAAGAAGAAGCTGAGTTTTTAACTAAGAATCAAGAAAAACTGGAACAACAGTATGGTGACCAAGTGGTACAGCTGAGAACTAACAAGCTGCCCAAGGGACTTATCACTTTGGAGTCCATTTTCAATCCCAATGATCAGTTTAGGAAAGAGAAAGCAAACATTCAGGTCAAGAGAGAAGATTCAGTATCCATCTTGGTGGAAGAGAACAAACCATTGTAAATTGGAAAGATGACAACTGAACAAGAAAGGTATGAGTTCATACAGCTGTGTCAAGAGTTCCCTGATGTGTTTTCTTGGAGCTACGAAGATTTGAAAGGTTTCAATCCCAACTTAGCTCAGCATACCATTGAATTGGATCCAAATACTACGCCTGTTAGGCAGAAACAAAGGCCAATCAATCCTCATATGGAGCCTCTCATGAGGAAGGAATTGAACAAGCTGATTGAGTCAAGGATCATATTCCCAATCAAGCATTCTAGTTGGGTTGCCAACTTGGTTCCAGTTAGAAAGAAGAGTGGAGAGATCAGATTGTGTGTTGACTTCAGAGACTTGAATAGAGCATCTCTCAAGGACCATTACCCACTCCCTTCCATGGAGCAAATCTTGCAAGTTGTGGCTGGCTCCAAGAGGTTTTCACTACTTGATGGCTACTCAGGCTACAATCAGATTATGGTAAAGGAAGAAGACCAGTTCAAGACAGCCTTCACAACCAAGTGGGGGACTTATGCATACAGGAAAATGCCATTTGGGCTGTCCAACACTGGTGCTACCTTCTAAAGAGCAATGGACATGGCGTTCAAAGCTTTGATTAACAACATGGTGCTGATTTACCTTGATGATATCATTGTTTTTTCCAAAAATGCAGCAGACCACCTCTCTCATTTGAGACAAGTCTTCACAAGGTGCAGGAGATTTAGAGTGTCTTTGAATTCTAAGAAGTGTATCTTTCTTGCACATGAAGGAAAGCTCCTTGGCCATATTGTCTCCAAAGAAGGATTAACAATTGATACAGAGAGGGTTGAAGCCATAAGAGAACTACCATTGTCAAGCCATAAGAAAGCCCTTCAGAGTTTCTTGGGGAGGATAAACTTTGTTCGGAGGTTTGTACCAGATTTTGCAGCCCTTGTCAAACCTATCACCAAAATGTTAAAGAAAATCATGGCTTTCAAGTGGACAGCAGAAGGCAAGGAGAGTTTTGAAGCAATCAAAGAAGCCATCTCTCAAGCACCAACTCTCATCAACCCGGACTTCTCCAAGGATTTTATCCTCTATGCATTCGGAGGTAATGATACTATTTCTGCCATTTTGGTACAGCAGAACAAGGACAACGATGAGCAGCCAATTGCTTTCTTCAGCCAGAGCCTAGATGACTATGAGGTGAGGTATTCTTTTATTGAGAAGCATGTAGTTGCAGTAATTAGAAGCTTGAAGAAATTCAAGCATTTAGTCTCAAACAACAACGTCCAGTTGCTGGTCTCTCATGCTAGGGTTAAAGACTTCCTCCTCAACAAGGATTTGAATGAGAAAAGGGCAGGTTGGATCACTCGTGTCATGGAGTATGAAATTGAGATCAAGATCACCAAGCTGGTAAGAGGAAAAGGATTGTGTGAGCAGATGATCTTGGGGAAGCAAAAAGAAGTATGCAATGAAGAAGAGGCTGTTTTGACAGTCCAAGACAGCCATGAGCCAAGTGGCACGCAAGAAGAAAATAATGTTGTCCCCACTCCTTGCTGGACCCAAGGTATAACACACTTCCTAAGCACAGGTCTATGCCCTCCGGAGATGAACAAGACCCAAAGAAGACACTTCAGATTGCAGGATTTCCCATATGCCATTGTTGATGGAGTTTTGTTCAAGAAAGATGTGAATGGAGTGCTGCTGAGATGCATTAGCACAAATCAAATTCATAGGGTGTTGGAAGAGTTCCATGGTGGACCAGCTAGTGGTCATTTTGCACAAAGAGTGACAGCTCTAAAAATTATGAAGGTTGGTTATTATTGGCCCAAGATTTTCAATGATTGCTTTGCATGGATCAAGAGGTGTAAGAATTGTGCGTTCTTCACAGGAAAAGAGAAACTTGCTGCCCTTCCATTGCATCCAATCTCAGTTGACCAGCCATTCATGCAATGGGGTTTGGACTTCATTGGAGTCATTAATACCAATTCAAGTCAAGGGCACAAATGGATTTTGACAGCCACAGACTACTTCACCAAATGGACTGAAGCAGTAGCACTCAAAGAAGCAAATGAATCTAGTATCTTGGACTTCTATGAGGGCATAGTAACCAGATTTGGCATACCTACTACAATAATCTCAGATAATGCATTGGCATTCATTGGATCCAAGGTGATTGAGTGGGCTGTCAAGAACCAGATCTACCTAAGTACTTCATCAAACTATTACCCTCAAGGTGATGTTCAGGCTAAGTCTACAAACAAGAACTTGTTGAGGATCATTAGGAGAACTCTTGATGAGAATCAGAGGTCTTGGCATACCAAACTGAAATCAGCCTTATGGGCTGATAGGATAACTCCCAAGAGATCCACAGGTAACTCTCCATTTAGGCTTGTCTACGGAAGAGAAGCAATCTTGCCCATGTCACTTGAGTTGCCAACATTGGAACTCATGAAACAGTTGGAGCTGTTGGAGTTTGAGCCCATGGAGGTGAGATATGTAGAGTTGATGGAGCTTCAAGACATCAGAGATTAGGCATCCCAAGCAAAGGAGAAGGATCAAGCTTTGATCAAGAAGACCTTTGACAGGAAGGCCAGGAGTAGATCTTTCCAGGTTGGAGATCTAGTGTTAAAATGGGATGCAGATAGAGAAAAACCGGGAAGGAATTCAAAATTTGATGCCATTTGGAGTGGCCCATACATGGTCACGAAGTGCAAGAACAACAACGCTTTCCAATTGGCTTCATTAGATGGTGAAGAACTGCATATTCCAATCAATGGAATCTATCTCAAGCATTGCTTCTAAAGGGAAGTTCTCCACCTTGTAAATATTAGCTTAGGTTTCCATTCCTTCAAGTGCTTGTGCACATTGTTTTGCTATAGGTTAGTTTTTCTTTCCCTAAGTGCCTTGGCATAGCTTGCTGTCCCTGGAGATGTTTTGTAGTCCTTGCTTCCATCAGGTGATATTCCATCTTCCTCCTTGCAACATTCTAAGTCAGTTGGGGTTCCAAAAATAAAATTTGATGACTCCATGCCCAATGGACTGCCTCAGGCAACTGGTATTTTCATCTAGCAGGCAGATGACCCCTCTGAGTCACCAAAATTATTATCCAAAATGTTCCCCTGCTCATTTTTGTGGCTAACCCCTTTGTGTTCTTGCCTCTCTTGTGCCTCAGTCTTCATTTTTTGATTTTTAGGCACTCAAATATTTCTGGAAATGGCACCATCAGATAGATCTCTCTCTTAACTTTCTAGAAAGGTAAAGTTTTCCTCCTAACTCCTCGTATTTTTCAAGTTATGGCTTCGGTAGAGTTTTTGTGGGAAATTTCCCCTTTGGAAGCCCGCAGCCGATAGGAAGCTGCCACGTGGCAGAGGAGTTCGGAGGTCAGAGGCGAGTTTAAAAATTTTTCCAAGTGTTTGGCGTAGGTTCAAATGAAATTTTTTTCCCGCGAGGCCCACGGACCAATCATGGTGTGACACGTGTCATAAGGGGAGGTGAGGTAAAAAATTGGCTAAGTATATGGCGCAAGGAAATTTCTTGAGATTTTGGCCCACAACGAATAGGAGCTCGCCACGTGTCCAGAGGAAGGTCGCAGATGGCAGAGGAGAAATGTGAAATTTGGCTAAGTCTTGCCAAAAGTTTCAAGTGTAAATTTTGGTCCACATGGCCCATGGGCCAATGAAACATCGACACGTGTCTCCACCATCGACCTGGCAGAGGAGAGGGTAGAATTTTTACTAAGTGTTTTTGCCGAGTTTTTTAAGGGCAAATTTTGGAGTATTGGCCCGAGCCAATAGAAACATGACAGGTGGCAGAGGTGGCCGGGGAGTTCGTGCCGCGAGAGGACTTGGGAATTTTTTCCCAAAGGAAAAAACAAAGGAAAATTCACGGAGGAAAGCCCGCCCCCCCTTTTTCACAGCTAATAGGAAGTCGCCACGTGTCCAACTCGCGGGCCCGGCGGAGGTTTTTGGAAAAAAATTCCAAAGGCAAAAATGAAGGGAAAGTGGCCAGGAGGAGCCTGCGTCTAATCAAATTATGCCACATGGCACCTGGGTGGTGGGGCGTGGGGGGTTTTTTGAAAAATTTTCGAAAGACCAAAAAAGAGGTAAAAATTCAAATTTTTGCCCGTCGATCCGTTTTTTGGGTTGTTTTTGCCCTAAAACTTTAGACCTCCATAACTTTCGATCCAGAGCTCAGATTTGCACGTTCTTTATATCAACGGAAATCTTATGAAATTATCTACATGATTCTATGGTCAATTTTGAATTTTGGTTTAGTTTGGAGGGATAAAATTAAAAAACACTTCTGGTACGTGGTAATGGCCAGAAAAGATGTTTCAACAACCAATTTCAATGCAAAATGGGTCGCTTTTCTCTCCAACATGATCGAAAAGGTCAGAGCATGGGTTTGCAAGGACCTCCATGCTGTTTTAATGCATTTTCATTTAATGAGGGATGGGTCCCATGCATTTTTCACATTTTCTCTCTCCTGGGCTCGACCCATGCACTGTAAAAGCCAGATTTGGCTCATTTTTTTATGCTTGAACACTTTTTTTTCACATCAAACTTCTTCTTCCACCTTCAACAAGTGGATTTTGCAAGAATCAGGCATTTTTCAAGGATTGTAACAGGTTTATACCTCTTTGGTGGTGTAATGCAAGGGATTTTACATGGAAATGACAGTGCAAACTCTGTGAATGCTTTCAGTCCTCTGTTTGTATTGTTTTTTACTTCATTTTAAGACCTCTAATTGCATTTATCAGCTTGTGTATGTTTTTCATGTTGCATTTTCATGAATTTGTGTCTATTTGCATGGAAAAAATGTTCACCACTCGTTTGGTGCATCACCATCATTAGTTTAGTTTCATTTTTTTGCATTTTTATTCCTATCTCCTTGCAATCTAGGGTAAAATTAGGATTTGAACCTCTGCAATTGTGCAAACACTAGATCTAATCAGAGGAGTTTGAGGAACCAGCCTCTAATATGGAGATTCCTCTCTCATTTTACAAGTCCCCACACTTGGAGAGAGGTTTCCATGTTGTGCAATCACACTGGATGCCTAAAACATCAATTTAGAAACTTGATTTACATCTAGGGGTGCTGCTGATTTGTAACAATAGGGTGATCAAATAACACCCATGTTTGAAAGACCGCAAATGTTGTTGCGGGTCCTCTTTTCTATTGAATCAGTCAAATTTTGTCACTTCCCAATGTACAAGATATGGAAAAATAGGAATGGATGGGTGGATGGGATCATTACAAATTTCATCATAAATGAGATAATTGCATGACCCAGAAACCGATGCCTCCAGTGTCTACATCTTTTCCATCATTAACTTGATGAGGTCATTGGTAGGTGGTGATGGATGGGTACCTCCTATAGCATAAGAGAGTTGGTGTTGGACATATGATGGAGGTGGCATTCAAGTATAAGGTGATTTTGAATAGGTAGGTTGAGAATGAGGGAGTGAGATAGGGGGCACGTACCCAGAATGAATGATAGATGAAATGGGAGGCTGCTGATAGTACATATATAGAGGTGGAAGGGTCAAGGTGACTCTAGTAGTGATGGGGCTAAGGAATGTGGAATAGAAATGACTAAAAGGAACGATAACCAGATCGTACCAAGCCAAGAACACAAATGCTAATCAAACACCACGATCAATAAGATGAAAGCAATTTGCCAGAATAACTTTACACAAAACCTTTGCAAACAAATGAGCAGCAATATCATATATTATTATGGAACTCAATGAAATACAATGAGAATGGGCCTTGCTTATATAGGCAAGGAATAACAATCTAAGAACCAGTCAAGGTCGTAGATCAAGCCATAAATCATGGAAAGAACTAGTCATCAAAGAACTAGTCAAGTCCATAGATTTATGAGAGAACTAGACATCAAGGATCTAGTCAATACCATAGATCTAGGAAAGAACTAGTCAATACCATAGATCAAGGAAAGAATTATACCTAACAACTAGATAATATCTCCTAATATCTAAATAAATAAAAAGAAATATCCACACACATAAGTGGGTGAGGATAAATACAATAAAGGTAAATAATATACCTAGGTGAACATGAGCTAAGGTAAATACCTACTCTAACATCCCCTCTCAAGTGAAGCTAGGGGCCAAAATAGAAGTGGCATGTCCACAGTATGAGTCTCGGCAACTAGGCCTGATGAGGTACTCATGTACAATATATCCATGAAGAAATCTCGAACCAAAAGAAGGAAAGAATCTTGCTTTAAGGAAAGAGAAAGAAGAAGAAGAAGAAAGAAGATGTTCTCACGAACACCCCCTAAGAACAACTTCTGAAACCCCAAGCATTCGACGCAACTCAAGGTAGCAAGGTGATGTAAAAGGCTTCGTAAAGATGTCTGCAATCTGCTGCTGAGTCGAAAGGTACTCCAAGCAAAGAACTCCATCCTGAATGTGCTTCCGAATGAAGTGGATGTGTATCTCGATATGCTTGGTCCGCTGGTGCTCAACTGGGTTGCGAGAAATGTGAATTGCACTTTGGTTGTCACACCAAAGTACAGTAGGCAAATCCTGTGGGAATCCAAACTCTGTCAATAACTGGCGAAGCCAAAGAATCTGCTGACTCACTGTAACCGCTGTACTGTACTCTGTCTCTGAAGATGAAAGTGCAATATCCTGTTGCTTTTTGCATGCCCAAGCAACTGGAGAAGAACCAAGACAAAAAAGATAGCCAGAAGTGGAACGCCTGTCATCAATAGAACCTGCCCAATCTGAATCTGTATACCCAACCAACTGAGTAGAGCCCCTAGTGTAGTGTAGGCCAAAGTGGGAAGTGCCATGCAAATAGCACAAAATCCTTTTAGCTGCCTGCCAGTGACTACTATGAGGAGAATGTGCAAACCGAGATACAAGCCCTACAGCAAATGAAATATCAGGGTGAGTATGGGTCAAGTACATGAGACTCCTAACCAACTGCCTATACAATGTAGGATCACAAAATGGTGTGGTACATGTGGATGTAAGAGTAACCCTAGACTGAAAAGGAGATGGACTTGGCTTGCAATCAGCCATATCAAAGCGCCTAAGAAGATCATGGGTGTATTTTTGCTGACACAAATGAATCCCTGAATCTGTCTGAGAAATCTGCAAACCAAGGAAATAATGCAATAGCCCAAGATCTATCATGTCAAACTGTGTAGAAAGAGCCCTCTAAATAGTCTGAATGTGGGAAGAAGAGCTGCCAGTAAGTAGCAGATCATCAACATACAAGACAAGTATCACAATATCCTCACCGACATGCTGGAGATACACTGTATGATCGAAGTGGCAACGAACAAAACTAGTAGACAGAAGAAAATAATCCATCTTCTCATACCAAGCCCGAGGGGCTTGTTTGAGACCGTAGAGAGACCTTCGGAGCCGACAAACAAGAGAAGAATCCTGAACAAATCCAGTCGGCTGCTCCACATATATTTCCTCTTTTAGATCTCCATGTAAGAAGGCACTCTTCACGTCCATCTGGTATACGGGCCACCCCTGTGATGCAGCAATAACAAGTACAAGGTGTACAGAATCCATCTTGACAACGGGTGTAAAAGTCTCAGAGTAATCAATACCTTCGACTTGGGAAAAACCCTTTGCAACAAGATGAGCCTTATACTTGCCAATGGACCCATCAGCTACGTATTTGGTTCGGTATACCCACTTACACCTAACCATCTTTCTTCCTTTAGGAAGAGATACCAAATCCCAAGTATGATTCTTCATCAAAGAAGAATACTCAGCTGTCATCGCATCATCCCACTCCTGTATCCCATGAGCCTTTGAAAAAGACTGTGGATCCTCAGAAACTACCTGACATAAAAGTCCAGAACCTGTAGAATGTGCGCGATGATGCCTAGTGGGTGGAAGATCCTCTATGAAAGGTACTGCCTGAGAAACTGTAGTACGAGCCCACTTAGGCATAGTGACAACATCAGTGGGAATAGGGTCCTCAACGGCATCTATAACCTCCTCATCAATCTCCTCAAAGAAAATATCCTCAAGATGAGATGAAGAAGAAGAAGGAATGGAATAAGATAAAGAATCATGAGGAGTGAAACACTCACCAAATTGAACATGTGTTCGAAAAATAACATCATGTGTATCAGGATCTAAAAGACGATAAGCTCGCATGTCCTCACAATACCCTACAAAGATCAAGGGTTTACTCTTCTTATCCAAAGCTTTCCTTTTCTTCTTTGGCACAAATGCCCAAGCATGGCTCCCAAAGACTCAAAAAATGAGACATCTGGCTTAGTGTTGGACCAAGCTTCCTCTGGAGTCAAATGCTCAAGTTCTCTGTGTGGTGTGCGATTCTGAATATAGTTAGCACAATTAACTACTTCTGCCCAATAGATAGGAGGTATATCTCTAGAATGCATCATACAGTTAGCCATTTCCTTCAAATTTCTATTCTTCCTTTCTGCTAAGCCATTCTGTTGTGGAGTGTGAGGAACAAAATGCTGGTAAACAATGCCTTGAGTTTCCAAAAATTTAGAAAACTCATCACTGAAGTACTCTCCCCCATTATCAGTATGAAGGATCTTTATGCAACTAGAATATTGTTTCTCAACCAAAGCTTTGAAGACTTTGAAGTGTGAAAAAACATCACTTTTGTACTTGAGAAAATAAACCCAAGTACGCCTCGAGAAATTATCAATAAATGTAAGTGCATACTTAGCTCCATTGAAAGATGGGGTAGGAAAAACCATCAAGTCACTATGTACAAGCTCAAGTGGTGAAGAAGCTCTCTTAGACAAATTCTTAGGAAAGGGATCTTGGTGTTGTTTCCCTAATGCACAGCCATGACAAACTCCCTCAAGACAAGAAACTCTAGGAAGACCATCTACCATACCATGAGTGCTCAACTCTTTCAAATATCTGTAATTGAGATGTCCAAATCTTTCATGCCAAAACTTACTCTCTAAATTTGAATGAGAAACCAATCTTGTCCCTATAGAAGAAGTGTCATCAAAACCTTTAAATTTATATAGTCTTGAACTATGATCAACAATACCCTGAGCAACAAGTGAAAAAGGCTCCAACAAAGTTCTTACTTCTGCCCCATGTGGTGTAAAATTCGCTATTTTCCATTGACTAAAATGACAAATTTGATATATAGAAAGTAAATTTGTAGTGATGTTAGGAACATATAGTGCATCTTGAATATTGCCACCATCAAGTTGTATATCACATTTTCCCTCAACAAAAAGAAAGGAATAATCTCCAACCTCAATTTTGGAAGTAGAACTCAAACCTAGAGAAACAAAAGACTCTTTGGAAGAATTCATGTGATGAGAAGCACCACAATCTATAACCCAATTGTCTGCAAGTGGTGAATGAGATCTTCCAACAACATTAAGTGCTTTTCCATGCTGATTAGAAGGAGGTGGAGTTGAGATAGAAATTTTGTGTTTCTTGACTGCATCCTCTAAGGCTTGCATTCGCTTATAACACCTATTTTCTTCATGATTACTACCCCCACAAAAAGAGCATGAATGACTAGACTTATTCTTGGATTTAGAAGAATCCTTGGGTTTTGAGTTGTTTTCTTTGGGTTTAGGAGCATTTTGAGATGGAGAAGGTGTGGATTTGGTTTTACTATTTGGTTTTCCCTTGCCCTTAGGATTAGATGCAACTAATGCCTTTTGAGAGGTGGAAGACTCAAGGTGAGATAATTTGGATTCTTCCCTAGTAAGTCTTTCACAAAATATTTCTAAGTTAGACATTTTGAAGGTGTCACCTAAGGCATCCATGCTAGAGAAAAAGGTAGAAGCAAAAATTTGGAATGGTCCTCTCAACTTGGATAGAATCAAGTAAACACACTCTTCATCTTTCTTATCTCTTCCACTCCCCTTCAACTGTGTCAACAAATGCTTGAACTTGGTAAGATAGTCTATAATTGTTGGAAAATCTTCAGGATTAAGAGAGGTGATCTCAATTTCAAGTTGCATAGCTCTCATTTGATCCACCTTACCAAATAAATCCTCCAATTTCTCCCATATTTTGAAAGGAAAGTCACACTTTTCCAAATGAAATAAAATACTGTCACTTACATAAGTTCCTATCAAACCCATACATTCATTAAATTTGCACTGGTACTTAAATTTCTCATATTCTTTAGTGAACACAGGTTGTTCGTTAGAAGTTAAAGCCCATAATCCTTTCTGCTTAATTATTGTTTCCATTCTTGGTTTCCATGTGTGGTAATTATGTGTTGTTAATTGCTCAACATGAGTTAATGTAGAAGTAGATGCCATCTTAAAAAAAACACCAAAAGAAATGGAAGAACCAAGTAATATAACAAGACCCCCAAGCAATGCAACAAGAGCCCCCCTAGATTTTGGCACTTTATAATGAGTGCGTGTTACAATATGGCACTTTATAATTATAGTGAAATTCTCAAAATAAATATTTCCAATGGAAAGAGCATAAAAAACTATGCACTTTTTGCAAAAAACGGCACTCAAAACCGAGTTACTGATCAAAAGATGCAAGGTTTTCAATATTATGCTCTACTATTTATTTTAGTTTCCACTAAAATAGAATAAAATGCTCTTGCTTTCACCACACAAATAAAATGAAAGGGGGCTGCAGTTAAGCACCTACTAGTAGGAATCACAAGCTTTAAGCCCTCATATGACCATACCATATGACCAGGGGCTGAGGATTTCAATGGGTTGAAGGGGCTGACATAGAAGTAGGAGCGAGTTTCGGGGGGATAGATACAGGAATTCCGTATATCAAATGACTAGAGGCATCTCGAGTGGACGAGTGGGAAAGGTAGAACTTTAAGGTGGCAGGGTTCTAATCAAGGAGTCGTGTGAACTCCTCATCACCTATAGCGATGGTGATAGGTTGGGTGGGAGTGGTTGAAGTATAACATGGAATATGATGGTGTTTTCTTGACTATGAGTCAACACCATATGAACAAGTGCTGATTTGGTAGGACTGCTTTCTATAAATGACACAAAAACATAGCAGAAATAGGAAAAATAGGCAGTGGTAGGTGGATTGGGTCAATATGTTAGCTGGAAAAATAGCACAGGCTAACCGACACTGGTTAGGGCTAACCGACCCTGGTTAGGGAAAACCGATGTCGGTCGGAGGTAATTGCGGTCGGTCACTGTGAGAAAAGAACAGTTTGCTAAACAAGGCAAAAGACTGATAATCTACAAGGTAGATAAGCTATACGATGGATTTTATCATAACAGAGAAGATACTGAGAGTTACAGAGACTCTGAACAAAAAATAAGATGAAGTAGGTGTCCTTTTGGGCAGGTTAACCAAAATAACAATGAACTGACTCCGGTTGGATAAAACCGGTGATGGTCAGAGGGTAACTAGATGACAATCACTAGAATGACACTGGTTACTATGAAATTGAAACAAAGATAAAGAAAGTGTGGTTGTGATTTAAAATCAAGTGTGGAATCAAACCCAAAACTCTAGAGAATGATAAAAATGGGGTCTAGGAACACTCAAACAAAGTTGGAACTACACCAACTATGATGAGGAGCATGCAAGGAGAAATAAAAATATTAAGAACATGCCTTCTCACCTCAAAAAACAAGCCAAATAGAAACACTAAGAAAAATATGATCCTAAAAGTGATCTTTCTATTATTTTTGTTCATCTTATGTTATTTATGACTGACTGTGTGTATTTAGAATAGATTTTTTTTTTGGTTTGGAAGGTGTCCTATGAAGAAGGATATCTAAAAGGAGAGGTTTCAGGTATGTTATGGCGTGGTAGCAGGCCATCCTTTTATGATGATGACTCGACAGAGGCAACGATTTGGGGAGTACCTGCCAACCGGATCGTGTGATCACCGATAGGTTTTCCCGGGTAAGATGGTTTTTAAGAAAGATGTGTAAATTTGAATTTGAGCAGTTTGGTAAGAATCAGAGAGAGAGAGAGAGAGAGAGAGAATGTGCTTCCTACGATTCTTTTGTCAACCATTAGCGAGGCATGACTTCCAGCATATAGGTTTCCATCATTTAATGTGCACTAATGTAGCATACAAGAATGAAATGTCGTTAATTTTAAGCCCAAATCGAAATATTAAATTTGATGACACAAAAGATGAACAGGAGAGAATATGATTTTTCACTAATGCAGTATAAATGATAGAGAAGAAGAGTTCTTTTTATAGCACCAAAACACGATTACTTTGAGACAATAGAAAGAAGAGAAGATTCCAAGGGGAGAAATTTAATGTGAGAAATTTTTGAAAAGGAAAAAAACATGCAACTTTTACCTAGGAATGAAGAAATGCAAGGAACCCCGAATGGGTCCCACCGGGCGTGCCAAAATGTTTCACCTAATTCTTAGAGCGTTTCTCAGAATGTGTCGAAACATATATGGGTAAAGGTCAAGGAGTAATACATGTTGAAATATGGTTAAAGGTTGTTGCACATGGATTTACTTCTCAATCCACAACTGATTGTGAGATCTTCCTTTTGGCTAGGAGGAACTACCTGTAATAGACAACAAGACCACAAAATAGAAGTTGAACAACATATGCAGTGGAATTCTTAGTGTATGCCAGATCTGGGAAGTGTGATATTCCCTAGAAGGCTATCAATCCACTATTTTAAACAAATTAATGCGAGAAATAAGGTAAATATTGTCCTACTGTAATCAATATGATTTAGGCATCTCATATAAACACAATAGAAAAATCTATTCTAACAGGCTATGTTAGGATCATATCTGGCAGTCAGGTAAATGGTTTTGGGCTATTGTAGGTCAAATGGTAGGTGGTTGTTGGGTCTGGTATTTGTCAAGGTGTAAAACACAGAGACCAACGTTAGCTAAAAATGATCGATGTCGGTTTTAGTAGGACCAACGATGGTTATGGGTAATCGACATCGGTAATGTCAGGGTGAGAGGAACTCAAAATAGGTAAAATGGTATGGGTGATCTGAGGTCGAATAAAGTTTGGGCGAGTTAATGGGGGGTATCTAGAGGTCTTAGGTATGCTTAGAAGTATATAGAAGATGAGAATAGGCGATTTGGTTATTTGAGTGAAGGATCTTTAGGTTCACAAGTAAGTGGGTGATGGGGCAATAAGCATGGAAAGAATAGATTAATAACAGGAGTAATAGAGATTAGTTAACTAAACTAAACTATAATGATTAGGGCCATACTTACTGTGTTGATGGTCTGATGAGTGAGTGGTGGAGGTGGTTGATCGGAGGATACGTGTATGGTCCTGTAGTGGTGCTTTCCAGGAGTGCTCTCATGAATACAATGCTCTCTGATTGATGCCAGTAATGGCTTTGGATTGTTGGATGCGTGAAAGGATGCCTATTTCACTTGCATGTAGCTTTGGTCTTCTTCCTTTCTTCTCATAATGTGCCAAAATCAAAATAAGGTTACCAAAGGGGAATAAAAGGTGACTGATGATGGTTCAGGGATGACTGGCATTGGTTCAGGGGTAACCAGCATCAGTTAGGGCAGGATTTCCTAGGTTTACTAAAAATGGAAGATCATGGAAATGATTTTTTCTAGATCTTTCTATTCCTCCGGGAAAGAACGAGAGTTACCATTTTTTTATGTGGGAATGTGGTTAGAGGGGATGTAGGCTTTGATTTTTAGGGTATAGGCAGGTCTTATTTAGTTATGGAAACATACTAATAATAGATTTGGGGTAAGGTGTCTAGGTGAGGTGGCGGGGTAGGAATTATCTTAATTAGGATAATTAAATAATAAATATTGTGAGATCATGGATTAATTTAATTAAATTAATTAAATTAATATTAGTGTGGGGTAAAAGGGGCCATGGCTAGGTAAGTGTTTCTAGGGTGGTTATTTGACGAGGGTTCAAGGGGAGTGTGACCCAATTTTGGTGTCTACAACGTGATAAAAGTGAAGGTTCAATAGAATCATGCATTGTTTCCAAGATTACTAAAAATAATGATATAGACATAGGCCTTGAACCTATCACTAATTTAATTGATAGATCCAAATCCACTGGTAGATCTTCTCTTAAGCGGGCAATAAGAAGAAGTGTGATTATTCAAGCTAGTAGAGATTCCGGTTAGAGCCCAGTTTCTCAAGTTTTTCATGGAGTGTGCACAGTTTTATCATACTCTTTCTAGGACAGTCTGAGATGTTGCAGGAAATATAGTAATTATATTGGATGCACAATTCAGTAATTATTGCCTCAAGCTTCCGACACGGCCCGTGGTAATTGTAATTAGCATGCAAGATACTTGTGATAGATGGGAAAAGTATAAAGCATACTACATGGGTATAATGAATAGAAGATACATGAAGAATCCCAGAGAACCATAAAAATTCCCAAGGAGTCTTTCACGATCATATATTGTGCAAGAATTTAATGATATCACCCAATTGTTTTTTAGGATAAATGGGGAAGCTAATACCAATAACTTCCACTTTTGGATATATGCCTTTGTGTGAACAATTGAGATCAACAAAGTTGATTCGATAATTAATTGGGTGGAGATCATTAGTGAAAACATCAAGGGAAAAATCTGAAGTGTGAGGTGAACATTCAAATTCAAAATGACTTCTTACCTCGTATATTTCTAATTGGATAGAAAGGTCATACTTTCAAAAGATCTTATTTACAGTTGCTTCTCATAGTTGACAATTCCTGAATGCTACAAGGATTATAAGGTAGTGAAAAATGGATTCTTATATGGATTCATTTGTAAGCTAAATGGTGATCTGAGGGCCAACAAAGTAAGAAAAGAATCATGGGTAGCTGTCTCTAAGCATGGTTGTATCTTCATCCAGTTTGCAGACTTCACATATCTCAAGATTAATGGTTTCTCGGGAGAACCAGTCAAGTTACCAAAGTACTCGAGTGATAAGTAGGTTATCATGGAGTTGTGTAAGAATCTCTTAGAGTTTCAATACATACAATCAAAATAACACAAGTCTACAGGTAGCTTTCCTGTCACAGTGGGTCATTACATCTGCAAGATCATCCACAGAACCAGAGGAGTCGAAGAAGAAATTTTTTCTAGCTATGATCATGAGTTCTTCCTACCTCAGATGAACTTTGACCCATATGGGATAGAAAAAAGGAAAGTATCCCAAGAATACTCACATGTCCCTTCACTGGAATATTTCTAGATGAAGTGTAGAAGTGAATATGAAGTTAGAAAGGGAGATTTCAGCAGGTTATCAGCTCATCAGGTTTTTGACTATGGTTTAGCACAGATACTGCAAATCTTTCAGATGATGGTCATGTGGTACTTGAAACATATCATCATATCGGAGGAGATAGATATGATCTTCAAGATAGTGTAGGTGGTTGTCAAACGATTGAGGAGAGGTCTTCAACAATCTTGTTTAACACCTCAAATTGGTTGTTAACAAAGGGATATTATTTGTACGAGGCTTTGATGAACCAGATCACAGGGAATTTCATAACAGGTGGTCCTAGTAAAATAAAGCATGAAGGTGAAAGTAGAAGAATACCAAAGAAGCTCAAGGTACATAAAAATTCTCCGACATTGGAAAAAGGAAAGTCTACATCAATTATACCAGTGCACATTTCAAACGAATCTTCTTCAGTATTAACTCACAACACTTCGGTAGCTCCAGTACATCAGATAGACATAATCATTCCATTATTCAATCCAACATCATTTTTATTTTTTCCTCAACCACCCAGATCTTCACCTCTCCTTGTGGATAATTTGAAAGGGCATTGTCTTTGGGAAATTCAGAAGAGGGCATCCATAATACTATGGTGAATTCAGATGAAATAGAGCTTGAATATGAGATTGTGGTACATTCAATGAATTCTCATTCCATGAAGAGTAATTTCTCATCTTGGTTGGCTTTGTAAATAGTTCAAGAAGCTAGAAAAGACATCAACTTAGAAGAACGAGACTTGTAGTTTCTCGTGAGTTTAGGTAGAAAAGATAGAAGACTTAAATTTGCTAAGGTAACTTCAAGGTTGGTTATTGAAGAATCAAGGTAGAATTTTTTTGAATTATCAATTCCATCTAAAGGGAGAGATAATTGTTGCAGAAATATAGGTGACCAAAGTAACATTGGGGAAAATCACCATGGAAGGATTAAATCAAGATACACAGACACTGATAGATGCTTTATTCTTCTAACTTGAAAAGGATAAGGCAGAAAAATACAGACTTCGGATGCAAATTTCCCAGTTATGTGAGATCGTCACTAAAGTTTCCAAACCTTCTTCTCAGGCCATATTAGTGTAGGAATATGTATGCGGACATTTGGTTGAAGACATTGAAGATGCAGGAAACCAGGTCAAAGTTATTGCTCAATGGAAAGAGAAAATCATTCACCAAGCTTCAGAGAAGTTTGAAGAAATACTAACTAGCCTAGAGGTTATGCACAGGGCATTATCTCAGTTGAAGGAACTAATAACAGGTATAGAAGATGAGAATATATTTGGTGAGAGTCACATGGATACCTTAGCTAAGATAAATTCATTGTTGGAATATGTGCTAATTGCATAACAGATTGTACCTAATGGATTGATAGAAAAGTGAAAGTAGTTGGAGATCGTAGTTTCTTTCCGCATGGATATTCTCAAGCTTATTCTGAATAGAATGTAGTTAATGGAAGACGAGATGGGAGAAGTACCAGAGAACATTCCAAACGAGTTGTCTGCTTCCCATGAGGAATTTCTTTTGGTTTTGTATAAGAAGATTGATGAATTCGTCATACCTTTCACATTAGATTCAATTGGCAGACTTGTGAGACTTCATGCAAATATTTAAGGATATGTGCCTAGTTTGGAGAAGGTGACGACCAACACTACTAATTTTTCCAAAGGATTGTTGTAGTTTAAAATTGAGAAAGAATTTTTTTCTAAGGTAGATGGGAAGATACTGAGTCATATGTTTGACAAGTATATTCAGTAACAAAACAAAGAGAAAGCATGAAGTGTAGCAGTTAGCATATTTTATTTCTTCTTTTTTTTCCTCTCTTTTTCTTATTTTCTCAGATGAAATTGTAAAAATTAAAATTAGTTAAAATCCATTAATTTTAGTTATTTGAAAAGGTTCTTTAATTATGAATAGGTGGCATATATGCAAAGTTTTTATTTAGTTGTTAAATTCATGTCATATAGAGAGGAATTCTAGGGGAAATATTGCCAGTTGTTTTCTTTGTAGCTTCTGCATGTGTTAGTTCAATTATTGTTTCCTATTTGTAATTTCCTTCTATACACTATAAATGGAGGAAGATGCTATGGGTTGATAGATTAGAATTTTTAATCTGCATTCTTGAGTTCCAGACTTTGTGTTATAACCATTGATGTCTTTTCTGTGAAAGCTAAGGAATTGAATAAAGGTAGATTTCTTAAGAACTTTGTGTCAATAGTGCATTTGCTTCCTACTTTTGTTTAGATCTTGTTATCCAATTTTTCCTCGTGGGAAAAATTTGATAAAATGTGACCTTATAAATGAGAAAATGGAGAGGTTGGTTCAATCATGTGAGATCACATTTCAAATCCAAAAAATAGGTTATAGGCACGCTAAAAAATGGAAATGCAAGGTTGAAAAATGAATTGCCAAGGGAACATTAGAGGAGATTAGAGATCAAGTGGAAGAATGGAGAAAGGATTGAAGTTTGTAGACTTCACATTTTCGGCATTTCGGAGACGAGGCATGAAAAAATGGAAAAAAGGTCTGAAAAGGAAAAAGTTCCAAAATTCTGAAAGTCTGAAATTTTGGACTTTCGGGTTTCAGAGTTTCAGAGTTTCACATTTCAGAGTTTCAAAACTCTCAGGGTGATTTGAATGATGTACAGTAACCAAAATTCCAAAACCAAAATGACTGAAATTCCAAATTTCAGGATTTCGAAGGTTGCATGCATTTCGGACTCCAAATAAGGAAGATCAAGAACTCACATTTTTTTCAAAACGATACCTCAACCTTCAGATGGCCGTAAATTTTTACTGGGAGCTCGAATTTTCACAAGAAAGGAATTTTTGGAAATCTTACAGTCTCCTCTACACAAATACAATTGGTTATCTTAATTTAAGTGAGACTAAGTTATTCAAAATGAAGAAATACATTCTACCATTTTAGAGGATGTTCCAGGTTTCTCACCTACAACAATGATGAAGGTATGGGCTTCCTTTCTTTCCCAACAAGGAAAATTACATGGAGGCATGGGTTTTGTAGTGGAACCCATCATTGTTGTAGGTGAATTCAATGCATTCTATGGTAGTTGAAGCAAGAATTTGAATTCTTCTCTCATTCTTCCTATATATTGTAAGGAGGGGCATTTTTCTAATATTAGATAAAAAAATTCCACCCTCCTTCTTCTATGATATGTAAGTGAATTTGTGGATTCCAAACCTCCCATTCAATTTGTAATGCAATTTATTTCTTCTTGGCCATTGTAATGCATTATATCAAATCTTTGGAGCAATAATATAAGTCTGTGGATGATTTCAACCCTATCTTGTGTTCATTGCATTCTCCTGATCTCTCATTGTAGTCTTGGTTATCTATGCATGGTGGTTGTATTACATCTTTAATGGTTTGTGTTTAATTTCAAATCAGGTGTTTAGCATACCTTTGGTGAATCACCTTTGTTAGTTTAGATTTAGTTTCTTGTAATATTGTTAACCCTGTCTCCTTGGTAAGTTAGAGTAGATTGTAGAGTAGATCATATAAGAAATTAAATGTGTGCATCAAAACAGAGGATTAGGAACCAACCTTCATCTGAAGAACTTTTCTGATTTAAAAGTCCTACACTTTGGTAAAATTTCCATGTTATGTAATCATACTGAGAGTTTCAAACCATCAAGTTGTAGACATTCAGGGGTGTTGTGATTATGCATCAACAAATATTTAGATAAACTTTGGATTATCTGGGATTTAGATTAGAAGTTTTCATTTCCTTTACTTTTGTATTGTGAGATCTATTATTTGTATCTATGTGTATGAGACCAACTCTTTAAACTATTAGTTGGATTACACATCTTCCTTTCTTCCTTCCCAAATTTCACTATTTCCCCTTCTAAAAATACTTCATTAACAACTACTTACTTTCTACACAATTACTTAGCTATGGTTCATGAGTTTTGCGATTAAAGTAAAACCCACAAATAGTTATTAGGATCCATAATTGACATAAATATTACATGGGAGCCTCACTGGTAAATGAGGGAGATTTATCTCATGATTTCCTAGGTTTTAGCTACACATAAAATCTAGCCAACAATTTTTGGTGACTCCACTGGGGAACAAAAATATTTTATCAGGTTAAAAAGGATAAACTAATGAGCCATAGATCCAGTATTATAGAGACCGAGTTTATTTATCTACTTTGGATTTTGTGGCTTTCTCAATCTCTTATATCCATAGAGATAAAAACTCCAAAGCTGATTCACTGGCAGTTACTACAACCCTATTGAATCCAGATGCTAGTACACTGATCACCCAACTGACGTAGTTGAAAAAAGAACCACACAAGAGCGTGAGGGAATTTATTGCACTCTTCAGACAATATGATTTCAAATTAGAAATGGTTTTTCATCCAAAGGTGCCTCATAATGTTCAAGAGTGGCAGGTATTCAATGATGATAAGCAGATCGATGCTTTGTTGTTAGTGGTAATGAATCACTTGACGAAGAGGAATTTTTTGATCCCGCTAGCAACTCCTCCAGTAACAAGATAAATTTGAAGAAATATACTACGAAGGAAGTACTTCACTTCCATGACAAACCACAATAGGTGAATCTGATTCAAAGATTAAAGGTGGTCAAGATATCATTCATATTAAAGGATATAAAATTCCTAAAGGAATCTTACCTAATCCAAAAATACTCCTCCTTTGAATAATTTCTCAACTTCTTCTCCTACTACATCTAGTGTCTCTTAAAGAGATGTTCGATAAACATGATCAAATGCTAAAAAATAATAAAGAGTGTGGAGAATTTTATTCTTTCAATGTGGAGTCATTGAATTTGGGAGCTGATGATGACCCAAAATTGGTAAACTTGACCCTATATCTTAGATCCTTTTCCAGGTAAGTTTTGTTCTAAGGCATAACAAGAATCTTTCAAAAAGCTTCTTAAGAAATATATAGATGTCTTTTCTTGGTCTTATCAAGACCTAAAGACATATCAATCTGCTAAAGTAAAACATTATATCCCATTGACTCTTCAGACAATAGTAAGAACAAAAACCCTTAAAGTAGAAACTGCAGTGGTACAATCCAACCATTTCAGGTACCATCTTTGCAGAGATTCAGAAACTATTGGATGCAAAGATAATTTACCCTATACATCATTTTTATTGGTTGGCCAATATATCAACATGCTGAAGTACAACCTTATATCCCATTGAAGTTCCCGTAAGGAAGAAAAGTGTTGAGATTAGATTTTATTTTGATTTTCACAATCTCAATTAGGCCTCATTAAAATATAATTACCTCATTCCTATTATGGATCATACTTTACAGGTTGTCACTAGATCTAAGATGTTGTCAATGCTTGATGGTTTCTTAGGCTATAATCAGGTCAAGGTGGGTGAAGAAGATCAATATAAAATAACATTCATCACACCTTGGGGAACATTTGCTTATCAGAACATGCCTTTCACGTTAATAAATTCCGGAGCCACATTTCATAGAGCTATGGATTTAGCATTTTCTCATCTCAAAGACAAAAGCATAGTGGTTTACGTTGATGATCTAACAGTATTTTCTAAAGTAAGGGGTAATCAAATTTCATATCTAGAAGAAGTCTTCATCCAATGTCGTAAGCTTTGGATCTCTCAGAATCCCAAGAAATCTATCTTTGCTATAGAAGAAGGAAAGTTTCTCGGACACATCGTTTCAAAAGAGGGAACCAAAATAGATCATGAGCGGGTGAAATATATTCAAACTTTTCCATTACCAACCTCCAAAAAGGGGGTTCACTCCTTTGGTAAGGTTAAATTTCTCAGGAGATTCATCCCTGACTTTTCTGAAATAGCTCATCATATTTCAAATATAATGAAGAAGATGTGGGATTTCAAGTGGAGTGATGAAGGAAAGGAATCATTTGAGAAGATCAAAACAGCTTTGTCCGAAGCACTAGTCTTGGTATCACCAGATTTTAGTAAAGAATTTATTCTTTATTGTTATTCCTCTGAACACACAATGTCAGTAATCTTGATGCAGAAAAATCAAGAGGATGTAGAAACCCCGATTGCTTTCATGAGTATGCCTGTAAATGATTTCGAATTAAAATATAATACTATGGATAAAAACATGCATATGTAGTTGTAAAATCATACAAGGCATTCAAATATTAGATCCTTTCTTCACATATTGTGATCCTTTTTCTAGATAATGCAGTAAAGTCTATTCTAACACAACAAGAACTAGGGCTGTTAAGAGGCACATGGGTAACAAAGGTGAAAGAATATGACTTGGATATCAAACCTACAAAGTTGGTTTGAGGAAGATGCTTATGTGAGTTAATGGCTGAAACAAGGACAACTGAGTCAGAGGAAGGCAAAAATCTGCCTATGATTCTTTTTGTAAATCTGGTGGATGAATGATATAGTAAGATTGCCTATTTCATGACCTATGGGGAATTCCTAGATCATCACTCTCACAAGGAGAAGCGTACCATTAAATTGAATGCAAAATACTTTGTTCTTTCAAATAATGGTATGTAAAAGAAAGGGATTGATGGTGTGTTTCTCTGATGTGTGGATGAAGCTTAGAAGGATCAGCTACTGAAAAAATTTCATGATATGGTTTGTGGTGGTCATTTATCAGCCCGAGTCACTACTCAAAAGATCCTCCAAGTAAGGTATTACTAGCCCACACTTTTTTAAGATACTGCAGAGTGGATATCCAAATGCCAAGCGTGTCAGCATTTTTTTGGACATGTAAAATTGCTTGCATTGCCCTTAAAGATAATTTTAATTGAAGAGCCTTTCCAGCAATGGGGCATGGATTTTATCGGTATTCTCAACCCGGATTGTAATGGCGTCCATCATTACATTATGATGGCTACTAATTATTTCAGTAAGTGGGTAGAAGCCATTCCCATTAAAAAATTCCACTTCTGCGGAGGTGTGTAATTTTATAAAGGAAAATATTGTCATAAGGTTCGGCATACCTAGTAAAATAGTAGTAGACAATGCTCCTAATTTGTTTTCTAAGGATATGGTTGAATTTTTCTACACACATGGAATCCAGATGGTACATTCCTCCAATTACTACCCATAAGGGAATGGCCAAGCTGAATCAAGTAATACAAATCTAGTAACAATCATGTAAAAGTTGGTAACAAAAAATCAAAGAACTTGGAATAAGAAATTGTTTGATGCATTATGGGGAAACAAGATCACACCAAAAAAAATCCATAGGCATGTCCCCTTATTAGTTGTTGTATGGAAGAGATGTAGATTTTCCTCTTACATTGGAATTGCATGCTTAGAAACTTTCCAAAGCTTTGGAAGATGTTACGTTTATGGATGTTGTTGACAAGAGAATAATGTATCTAATTGAATTGCATGAAGTACAGGTGTTATCCACTTTTTCCCCTCAGGAAAAAATGATCAAAAAAAATCTTACACACGAGAGATGGAGCAGTTTGTTTGTTCATTCGAGCTCACAATCATTTGCAAAAGATCAAGTTGTAGGAAGGCTTGGCAATGGAGAAGAAAGATCACCAAATGATTGGCCAAACAATGTCGAAGGAGATCAGAGCTCAATCCAAAGAAGAATGGAGAAAGGCTAGAAGTTTTCATTTTTTGCATTTTTTGCGCTTAAGAAAATAGGGCAAAAAATGGTTAGCAATGTCTAAAACCCGAAGTCTGAAAGTCTAAAATTTTGGACTTTCAGGTTTTGGGGTTTCAAAAACTCTTAGGCCCAAAGTTGGAAAATTGGCCCCAAATGTTTGAAATCCCGAAGTCTAAAAGTCCAAAATTTCCTACTTTTGGGATTTCAGGGTTTTGGAGACCTCAGGAAGCATGCCATAAATGGAGAGGTGATGTCTGAAATCCTGAAGTTGGAAAGTCTAAAATTTTGGACTTTCGGGATTTCGGGGTTTCAGGGACCTCAGGAATCATGCTAAAAAATAGAGGCGAGAAAAAATCCTGAAATCCCAAAAGTCTGAAGTCCAAAATTTCAGACTTCAGAGTTTTAGAGTTTTGAACTTCGGATTTTTGGAAGTCTCAAACCCAAAAACATGAAACTCCCCCTTAATGTCCAAAACTCTGAAACCTGAAAGTCTAAAATTTTCAGACTTTCGATCTTTCAGGTTTCAGACTTTCGGAACTCTCAGGCCATTTTTCACAGAATAACAGCTCGACCTTCAGATGGCTATATATTTTGACTGGAAGCTTGGATTTGAGTAGGAAAGGAATTTTTTGAAAGCTTGTAGTATCCTCTACGCAACTACGATTGTATATCTTTAAATTAGTGGGACTAAGTTCTTAAAAATGAAAAATGCAGCTCACCATTTTTTGAGGTGTCCAAAGTTTCTCACCTACCACCATAATGAAGGTATGGGCTTCCTTCTTTCCCAACAAGGCATGATACATGAAGGAATGGGTTTTTTCATGGCACCCATCACTTTTGCAGAAGAATTCAATGCATTTTGGGGTGGTTGAGTTTAGATTTTAGATTTCTTATATCTCCTTCTCGAATTATTCCTATATAACCTAGGAGGGGCATTTTTCTAAAGGTTGGACATTTTTTGGTTTTGCACCCTCCCTTATTCTCTTGTCTGCAAGTGAATTTGTGGAGTTCAAACCTCCCATTAGAATTATAATGCAATTTTGTGCCTCTTGGCCATTGTAATGGACTGTATCAAATTTGTGGAGAAATAAAATAATTTTGTGGATGATTTTAACCCTCTCGTGTTCATTACCTTTGTCTGATCTCTCATTACAGTATTGGTTATCTGTGCATGGTAGTTATATTACATTTTAATGGTTTGTGTTTAATGGAAAATTAGGTATTCAAAAATCCTTTGGTGCATCACCTCTATTAGGTTAGGTTTATTTTCTTGCATCTTCTCAACCCTGTCTCCTTGGAAAGTTTGAGTAGGTTTTAAAGTGGATCCTCTACAAATTGTATGTGTGCACCTAAATAGAGGAATAGGAACCAGCCTTCATCCAGAGAGCTTTCCCGATTACAAATTCCCACACTTTGGGAAGAGCTCCATGTTATGAAATCACACTGAGAGTTTCAACCCATCGAGTTGTAGACATTTAGGGGTATTGTTATTACACATCAACAACAGGTTCAAGTCGAAGGTAGGCTATCAGAACACCAGAGGAAATTAAAGGTGATTTTTGACAAAAAGGTTAGAGAAAGAAAATTTGAGATTGGTGACTGGGTCCTCTTATGGGATAAAAGACATGAACCAAAGGGCATGCACGATAAATTTGATTCGTTATGGAAAGGGCCTTTCATAATCAAAAGAACTGCTAGAATGGATAGCTTCATGTTCATCAGGATGGAATTGAACTGTCATTTCCCTTCAATGGGAAGCATTTTAAGATTTTCTAGAATTGAGAAACAGGGTAACACCTATATGTATATAAATAAAATTTTGGTTGTTTTCTTTTATTTTTGTTTTGTTTTTGTCAGTGTTGTGTTTTCCTTTGTTGCTTGACCCCAAACCCAATGGACAAGATATGAAACCAGAGATGCTGGGATATCGTCTTCACTCCTTTTATTTTTACAGAGGTAAAGATGTCCATGGACGGAGTTGACTAGTGTCCCCGAGATTTCACCCTAAAATCAAGGGACTACCCCTTTTTAAAATTTTTGTTATATTCAAAGTAACGAGTTGTTTTGTGTTTTTATTTCCTACAATTGTCTCCATTGCTTTAAGGTATTCCTAGATAATCATATAAGCCAATTTTGACAAATACCCACATTCTAAAACTCATTCTATCCCTTTGTCAGTGTTTGTCTAAGAGAATTTTGTTTATTTATTTATTAAATAAATAAAGTTATGTTTAAAATAAATTGTGTTGCAGTTGAACCCTGCTGAATAGTTTCACGCTGGTATTTCTACCTCTCAATGGAATGATCACCAGGGAAGAGTTTTTACTAACCCAATATTCAACATGTTATTTTCAAAGCAATTTTCTGCAACTTCTGGCATTGTTTTTCGTTTTTATTTATTTCTTGTGTTTGTTTCAGTTTTTCTCTACAGTCTGTCTGGTAATTCCCCTTGATTTTTTCGTCCATTCTCTATAGCCAAATTAATTTCCTGGAATTTTTGGAATTCATCCATGGCCTCAAACAAAGATAAAAATTAATCATGGAGTGTTAATTTCTAACAAGGAAGGAAGGATTCAAGTTGCACTTTTGGGAAATAAGCTTCTTCCATACTATTTGCATTTTTTGGGAAGGATGGGTTTTAAGTGCCAATGGGAATTTTAGAGCTTCCAGGAAGATGGGAATTTGGAGCCTACCTGGAAGGTTGTTTTTTCCCATCATTAAAGTTAAATCACTTAAGTGCAAATGAGAATTTTGGAGCTATCAGGAAGGTGGGACTTTAGAGGTTTCCTAGAAGTTTGTTTTTTCCCATTATGAAAGATAAATCACTTGAAGTACAAATGAGAATTTTGGGGCTGCCTGGAAGGGGTAAGAATTCCCATCAAAGAGGTTTTATTCACCTATGCAACTCACACTTTTCAGAAATAAGCTTCTTCCTTGCTAGTCGCATTTTTTTGGTAAGGATGGTTTTTAGGTGCCAATGGGAATTTTGGAGCTTCCAGGAAGATGGGAATATAAAGAATTCCTGGAATGTTGTTTTTTCACATTATTAAAGTTAAATCACTTAAGTGCAAATGGGAATTTTGGAGCTGTCAGGAAGGTGGGAATTTGGAGGCTTCCTAGAAGGTTGTTTTTTTCCCATTATGAAAGATAAATCACTTAAAGTACAAATGGGAATTTTGGGGCTGCCTGGAAAGGTAAGAATTCCCATCAAAGAGGTTTTTATTCACCCATGCAAGTCGCACTTTTTGAAAAAATATTTTTTTCATGCTAGTCACACTTTTTGGAAAAGTAATTTCTTCATGCTAATGGGAATTTCAGGGCTTCCTAAAAGGTTGTTTTTTTCCCGAAATTAAAGTTAAATCACTTAAGTGAAAGATGAGAATTTTGGAGCTTCTTGGAAGGGTAAAAATTCCCACTTCCTTTCCCTCTTATTTTTCACACAACTCCCAGCCAAAAAGTGTGACTCACTTTGGCATAACTACATGCTTTAAATGATATTTATTTTATTTATTCCTAGCTAAAGTTGGCACCACAAATAGGAGGAAAGCCAAAGCAAGTAGGAAGGAAAAAAATAAGACAAAGAAAATTGCTAAAAATGAAGGAAATAATTGCAAAGAAAATCAAGCTAAATTAGGCAAACTTGGGTGCCCAAATTGGGAGAAAAAGCACAACTTATTATTAAGAATTGCTAAAAATAAGAAGAGGAAATTGTTAAAGTAAGCATGCAGTTGTGTGTATAAGGAGTGGACGCTATAAGGAGAAGACAATTTATTCTTTTAGGTGGAGCATGCTGCAATGGAGAATTTTGGCACCAAAGGGACAGGTTGTTAGCATTAAAAATTATTTTTTATTGTTGGGAAGCATCCATTTTTTGCACCTAGGGTTAGAGAAACTTTCTTTTTATTATTCAGAGTATCTGCATGTTGGTGTGAGTGCATGGTAAAATTAAATAATATTTTAGCTTGCTTGGCATGTAAGAAAAGTCTTAAAATTTAGGGCAACAAGCTTTATAAGCATATTTTGGTGATAGAAATTAGGCATTCATGGCATGCATTCCATGTTTGTCTGAATCATTTTCTGGTATACATAACAGGTGCTCATATTGGTGAAGAGAAGGAAAAATCAATGTCAGATACAGTGAATATATCTTCTGAATCAAGAGGAATTTTAGGTTCTACACAAATTGATCCAATTGCAAGGTCTTCTATCAGAAATAAAAGAAAAAGATCTCAGACAAAGATTTTTCATTCTTGATGAAGCGTGATGAAGGAGAGGGTTCAACAGAATCATGCATTATTTCCAAGATTAGTGAAAAATTGATACATACATATGCCCTGAACCTATCACTAATTGAATTGATAGATCCAAATCCACCAGTAGATCATCTCTTAAGTGGGAAATAAGGAGTAGTGGGATTATTCAAGCTGCAGTGATTTCAGTTATTGCCCATTTTCCTGAGTTTTTCATGGAGTGTGCACAATTTTATCATCTTCTTTATATGACATTTCAAGATGTTGCAGGAAAGATAGTAATAAGATTGTATACACAATTCATTAATTATTTCCTCAAGCTTCCAGCATGGCCCGTGGTAATTATAATTAGCATGCAAGATGCTTTTGATAGATGGGAAAAGCATAAAGTAGACTGTGTGGGTATAATGAATAAAAAATACATGAAGAATCCCATAGCACCGTTGAAATTCCCAAGGACTCTTTCACGATCAAATCTTGTGCATGAATTTGATGATATCACCGGGTTGCTTTGCAAGATAAATGGGGAAGATAATACCAATAACTTCTGCTCATGGATGTATGCCTTTGTGAGAAAAATTGAGATAAATAGAGCTTATTTGGTAATTAATTGGGTGGAGATCATTAGTGATAACATTAGTGAACAAATCCAAAGTGTGAGGTAGACATTCAACTTTAAAATGACTTCATACCTCCTATATGCAGTAGCCTCTCAGGGGATATTTTCCAAACTGGATAGACGAGGCATACTTTCAAAAGATCCTATTTATGAGTGCTTCATGTAGTTGAAAATTCCTAAATTCTACAAGGATTACAAGGGAGTGAATGATGGATTATTCTATGGATTCATTTGCAAGCTAAACAGTGATCTTAGGGCCAACAGAGTAAGCAAAGAAGCCTAGGAAACTATCTCCCAGTATGGTTGTATCTTCATCTAGTTTGGAGACTTCACATATCTCAGGATTAGTGGTTTCTTAGGAGAACCAATCATGTTTCCAAAGTACCCGAGTGATAAGTGGGTTATCATGGAGTTGTGCAGGAAGCTTGTAGAGTTTCAAGACCTACAAGCAAAATGGAACAAGTCTATAGGTAGTTTTCCAATCACAGTGGATCATTATAGTTTCAAGAGCATCCACAGAGCCAAAGGAGTCGAAGAAAAAAAAATTTCTTGCTATGACCATGATTTATTCCTAGCTCAGATGAACTTTTACTCATATGGGATAGCGAAGAGGATAGTATCCCAAGAATACTCACATATCCCTTCACTGGAAGATTTCTGGATGAAGTGCAGTAGCGAATATGAAGTCAGAAAGAGAGATTTTAGTAGGTTATCGGCTCAGTAGGTTTCTGACTATGGTTTAACACAGATACCTACAAATATTTCAGCTGATGGGCATGTGGTACTTGACACATATCATCAAATGGGAGGAGATAGAAATTTTCTTCAAGACAGTGTAGGTGGTTGTCAGGTGATTGAGGAGAGGTCTTCCACATTCCTCTTTAACACCTCAAATGGATTGCTAACAAAGGGATATTGTTTGGATGGAGCTTTGATGAATCACATCATATGGAATTTCATTACAGGGGATTAAAGCAATTGAAAGCATAAAGGTGAAAGTAGCAAAAGACCAGAGAAGATCAAGTTACACAAAAAGTCACTGTCATTGGAAAAAGGCAAGTATACATCCATTATACCAGTGTCACTTTAAGACAAGGCTTCTCCAGTATCAACTCAAAACACTTCAGAAGCTCCAATACCTCAGATAGAAATACTAATTCCACCTATGAATCCAGCATCATTCGTATTTGTTCCTCAGCCACCTAGATCTTCACCTCTCCCTGCAGAGAAGTTAAAAGCACAAATGGCAGAGTTTGAGAAGGCATTGTCTTTGGACAATTCAGAAGAGGGAAACCATAATATTGTGGTGAATTCAAATGCAACAAATCCTGAGCATGAGATGGTGGTACATTTAGTGACTTCTCATTCCCCGAAGATTAATTTATCATCTTGGTTGTGTAGACACCTAAAATATGCTTACACTTAGCATTTCCTATAATTCAACCAATTGACAACACTTCGTTAATTCCCCATTCTTCACTCCATTCTTGAATTCCCATTCATGACACTTTTTCAGTTGTATTCCTCCTATAATCATCTTATTTGGCTAATATCTCTCTTATTAGCTAAACATTCCTCCTTTCGACCATTCAGAATCTTCCTAGTTCTCTCTGAACCACTTCTGCAAGCTTCCTAGGCTATCTATTAGTCACAAATGGTTATCCAGACCCCTCCCAACTCTCAATGAGTCTCTAATCAATTGAAAATGAAGTTTAACTAGCCTAAATCCTAGTTAGCTAGCCTAACCCAATCTTAACTAATCCTAAAGCATGCTTATCCTAATATAATCTAAAAGTGATTTTTGAGCTTTAGTCCCACATGCACCCAAATTCCAAATTCTTCCAAACCAAAAACTATAAATACAAGGGTCACCCTCCCTTTGAATTCTTACACCTTGTTTACATAAGAAAATCTCTCAAGTACTCTGGAAAGGCATTAGAAATCATTTGTGATAGCTTTAAGCTATAGAACATTTGGATCTTGGCCATACTCCATTGTTAAGATCTCCTCCATCTTGCATCCATCCACTATTAAAATACCTTCATCTTGCATCCATGATAGGTTAGTAATGGAATATATTAAACTTGGTCTTGTAGCCACTTAGTAATATTCATTCACCTCCATGGAGTAAACAACAAAATTGATTACTAGGATCTTCTAGGTTCATTTAAATTAGCATTCAAAGAGTGGAGGGTAATATACATGTTGGTTTCGGTCAAAGTTATAATGCTTTCATGTTAGTTAACTCTTGTTTAGCTCTTATCTCATGGTGCATGGTTTAGTTGGTTAAGCTTTGAGGTTCTTTAACCTCATTCCATAGCTTGCAACTGTTCTATTGCATACATTTGGCACTCCCGGTGGGACATGAAATCCATCCTCCATTAATGGATTCTTTTCAAGCTATTTATTTTCATTTTCTAACCCCTTTCATGTTTTCTAGGAGAAACAACTTCTTATTCACTTAACTTCATTTTTTAAGAAAACTAAATTATCCTTGTTCATGCACATTTTGTGGGTCTAGGCTGGAAATAGGTTTCCTTGAATAACAATTAACTTATTTACATGTCAAAACATTTCATTTCCATGATTTTTAGAGGTTTTACAAGGGATACACATATGTGTCTTGAAGGGGAGTATCTCTATTAAACAGGGCATGTATCCATCAAAACAAGAACGTACACATCTTTCTACACATGTGCACATGCGTAGGTGTCATACTGGGTGTGTATCCATTGAAAAAGGAACGTACACGTCTTTCTAGTGTAAAAAATCCTATGCGCATGTGTATCTGTTGAAACAGGTGTGTATCCATCATTCTGGGTGTGTATCTGTCACTGTCAATATTTTTTACAATGGAGCACGTATCCATTGAAACATGTGTGCACATGTCATTATTGGGTGCTTATGCATTGAACTGTGTTCACTACCAATCTCCCGGATGCCATAAATTTTTCTCCTAAACTCAAAACGACTTTGTTTTTGTTGTGTTGGAAAGGTATTGAAGAGAACTACACAATGGAAACATAAAATTAGGTTTTTTACTTAAATTAAATTTATGGTTTACATTATTAGATAACTATTCATTTTCTAACAAGTGATTGTAGGTTTCTTTTGGGTTATTTAGCTAACATGGTTTAAGTGTTTCATTTTCTTAGTTAGAAAGGGATTTTTTTGAAGTGTGTATGCTCTCTCTTCGTGCTTTCTAGCTGATATTGGGGATCAAAAATAATTCTAAAACCCCTCTTGTCACTTTCAAAAAACACTTATTTTACACTTGCTAATTGGATTAACCTTTCAAAATTCGTTAAAAAAACTCTACTTTTTGCAAACCACACTTAAAGTATTTTCCATAAAAAGGCTTATTTAAGTGGATTTTCTGCATTGTGTATGCTCTTCCTTCGCTCTTTTTGGTGATCTTAGGAATCAAAAACAACACGCAAACTCTCTTGATATCATTATTTGTGCTAGAAAATTACTAACTTTTTGCATATAGGGCCTAACACTTGTCAAAGAAAGGAGGAGTCAAAACAAGACAACAAAAACTTCTAATACGTATTTTCATATAGGTTTCCAAAAGGTGTGCTACTTAAAACCACATAAAGTTAAGCAAGATAAAAAACATACAATTTCACTTCACATTGTATTGCAGGTTTTGGAAAAGGGTACGCCCCTATCCACTCAACTAGAACATAACTCCTTTGGCATAACACCTTAAGCTACAACAATGGGGGTGGTTCTAGGAACCCTAAAATAATCCACTGCTGAGTAACCTCGTGGATGAAACAAGAAGCACTGTGCTTACCCACTTAACTAGTACGCTTTGTGAGTTAGAGTCCAAATTTTCTGTATCATGGTTGTAGTGATGGTACAACTGAACGCACTAGTTTCTCATTATATTGGAAAGGGGTATAGTAAATCTAAGATACTCCAAAATCAGTCATTGCGACTCATTGGGAAAATTGCACTCACATTAGACAATCATCTGACACCTAGTTGAGAGAACCTATTAAAGAGGAAATTATATCTTGGAGCCCACTTTGTTAGTCTGTTTTCATATTTTAGCCGTCATGAAGTGATAACTTGTTTGGATTCAAAACCTTGTTTTTGAACATGGTAACAAATCCATTTAAGTTAGATCTAAGTGCCTTTCATCACAAAATTAAACGAGGTATCACTTAGCCTGGTTTAATTCTCACCTTCAGATGAGGAGAAACTCTGCCCAAGTGGCGCTTAGTTTATTTCATCTTTTAATTTATAACCTTGCATTCTCACCACACATATTCGGGGTGAGAAGGAATCATACCTCACAAGTCTTATCAAAGATGGCATTTGCCACTTTTTTGTTCGTTTACACCCATCCATGTTTACGGCTGGGTTATTAAACATCTAAAGTGTGCAAGTACGTTTTTCGTATCTTTAATAGTCACTTGATCTTGATTTCAAGATCATCATCATAGTTAGGATTTATTTTTCATTTGATCTCCCTTTGATGTGTTACCTTGTTTGCATTTTCTCGACACAATTAAGATACTCATGTCGTGTTTTTCATAAACGCGATCTAAGTATCCGCATTGTGATGTTACGCTGCACACATTTTAGCACATCCTTAGTATACTTTTCCTTAGTTTGATTTTTAATTTTTTTCCCAAATTTTGAAAGGTGTCGCTTACTTTGTTTGCTTCATTTCGATACCACTTTGACACTAATATCTCGCTTCTCTGTGAAGCTTGACAGACATGTCCAATTTGCATGGTTACGTGGCTTACATTTTTAAGCCTCACTCTTAAACATTTAGGCCTTGTTGGTTGCTGAACGCATCGTGGTGTACTTTGATTGGGAGTCACATCTACCCCTTACTACTACTTACACCTTGTTCATTTCCAACTTGACTTAAGAATTAACATTTTGTTGATCATCTTTGCATTGAACCATCATTTTCCACACATTTTACATAGGTAGTATTTCCTTATGGATTGGATTTGTGTTTTACACTTGCATGATTGTTCCTTGTAATCATTCATTAGGATAACTTGTTTTCTAAGACAAATCCTTTTTGACCTCGTCAAGATTGTGTCATCACGATGTCTATTTTCCTTATACCTTCTTCAAAAAATCACGCATCCATCTCCATACAAAATGTCTAGTTGGTTGCCCTTATGCTACCCAAATCGACATGTCACTTCCTTCCCTTTGAACGAGTTTGATCACACTATCTAGGTTTGGGAATTTGTACCTAAACGACACCAAAAATGACTAACTATCGTGCGGTTTCTCACACTTACAAAAATATGAAACCCAGGTTTAGGAATTCAAATCAAAATATTCCCATTTCAACTAAACCTCATTTGGTTCTTCACGTTAGAAGGCCCACTCGGGTACCTTGTTCCCCACCTTCAGCTCATATTCGGTGGTATGGTTTGGATACTTCTGATCCAAATTATTATTTGGGTTCCCCCCACTCTTCTTTTGATTTAGATTTAAGCTATTGTTCGGGCTCCCACTCTTCTTCTAAAGATTTAGATCCTAACTATAATTTGGATACCCCTAGATCAAATCTCAAATCATGGTCCTCCCTTCCTTTGCATGACCTTTATTCCAAATCACCTCAATGATGTCTTCCTCCTTTGAAGACTCGTGTGACTCCAAGTTTTTTCAATCAAACATCTGATTCAGTTTGAGTCACAATACTCCCTTCCTTTGCAGGACCACCTTTATCACTCACCTCAACGACCCCTTCCTCCATCAAAGGGTTCCACGACTTAGATTACATCTAGTCAATCATCTAATTTGACTCCTACATCGTAACTCAACAGATGGCTATATGATCCAATTTTCTCTTCCACATTAGGTCATCTTCTAGAAAAATGACCTAGGTCAAAATCCAAATCATCCATTCATGAGACGCTTGCCTCCAATCCTACTTCCTCTCTTGAGTCATCTTCTTCTGTCAATCAATCTTCCCCGTTTATTGGACATGTTTCTTCTATTCAACCTTTTATGGCCAAAGAACAAAAACCTCTACTAATTGATTTCTCTTAGAATAAAGGAACAATTAGACTACATAAAGATGTCCCTTTAGAGGTTTGCAAACAAGGATTCTTTCTAGAACTCGATACGCTCGTGTATTGAGGAACATAAGTGTATCCCTTTTTACATATTATATAGATAAGGAGCCTAAGGTCATTGAACTTGACTCTTCTTCTGGCATTCCATCTTCACCTTCTTCTGAGCATAATTATATGTTAGGGTCTAGCATTGATTTGTGGCCTATCTTCTCATTTCTAAATAATTCATTATCTATCATCATTCCTCAATCAAAATCTCACCTTGGGTCACCACTGTGTAGCCCATCGTCTTCTTCTATCATGGATCCACCCCCGGGTATTCCTCCATTTTCTACTTGTGGGTCACCTCCTAGTAGCCCATTACCTTCTATTCTTGGGTCACATCCTAGTAGCCCTTCATCCTCTTCTAGCTATGGGATACCTCCGAGTAGTCCCTCCTCATCTATACTTGGGTCACCCCCTAGTATTCCCTTGTTATCTTCCTCCATTATGGGGCCACGTCCTAGTAGCCCTCCATTATCTTTCATATATGAGTCACCTTGGGGCAACTCATTATCTTTGATTCTTAGGCCACATCTTAGTATCCCTTCATCCTCTTCTATCTATGGGATACCTACGAGTAGTCCCTCCTTGTCTATACTTTGGCCACACCCTAACATCCCTTTGTCATCATCTTCTATTCTTGGGCCATATCCTTATAGCCCAAATTCTTCCATCTTAGGGAAATAATCTAGCAACCCTTTTTCATCTTCTATTAGTGGCTCACCTCCTGGTAGCCCATCCTCTTCAATTCTTGGACCATATCCTATTCATCCATCACATCATCCTTTTACCAATGATCGGGGCAAGCCCACCATTAATTCTCTCATTCCTATCATCAATAATAAAAAATTTCTCTCTTCTCCCACTTCTCGGGATCAAACAAGTCACAGGTTAGCTTATAAGAAACCCAAACAGTTTCGTAATCAAGCTCAAATAAAAAATTCCAAAAGCTCCAAAGTTCCCAACACTTCCAACGATATTAGGGTTCAAAATCAAGCGTGACTCAAAAACGCACACTAATGCAACCATTAATTTTGGTGTAAAATACAAAAATCTATGGATAGGGAACTCAAGATCCCACATGGACAATCCTTGTTTTAGGATAAATCGTAGTCATTTTTTGAGTATGAACTCACCTCGATCATTGAGATCAGGGAAAATATTACGCTTGATAAACAAACACACCTAGTATCCCTTATCAAGGAAGTCGCAGACATCGTTGTTGGATCTTACCACGCAGAGTGAATTTGTTAGTCCCAACCTCCTAAAAACTATCAAAAAAATAAAAAATAAAAAATAATACAAAAAGCATGATAAAATACAACAAAAATCAAAGGTACAAAGAACAAACATTACAATCAAGTATTGTGTACACATAGATGTTTCTTTCTTCCCTTCCTTGATATTATTTTTCAAGTCTTTTTATTATTTCGATTCTGTTGGTACCAAAATTAATTCTCCCTCAGAAGCTGAGCAGCATCACAGACTTGACAGGAAGCTTAGAGACAAACAGATCATGTAGTGTATCGTTTTGTAGCCGGGGAAGAAATGCAGCTTGCTCTTTGTCACTCAAATGTGGAGAAATGGATAGCACCCTCAAGAGGATTTGATCTATCCTCACTACTTTATATTTGTGCCTTTCAACTAGGGTGAGAGGACCCTTTTGTAGCCTATTTTTTGTGAAGGAGATGGAGATGTCCTTCCTTGTAAAGTTGTTAAGAAGACCTTGAAGAAAATATGATCAATACAACAAAACATAACTCTCACGAGTTGTCACCCTAGATAATGGAGATATTTTCTAAGAAAGGTTTAAGCTACTAAAGACAATGAAAACCTGATTGCTTTTGCATGTTTTGGTAATAGGAATTATGCCTCTATACACACACAAGAAAAACAGGGGTAGTATGGGTAAGATTGGTTGTTTTTAAATGAATTTTGGTGGGAGGTGAGGCAGAATGAACTTGATTTGCCATATCTTTGAGAGCCTTTACAAAAATGGAAGGATTGATCAACATAATTCTTTAGAAAAACTAAAATGTTTCTGTAAATAGAAGTTGTGCTCCAATGGAAGCCTAGATCAGCTCGTTTTCACACAAACTTTAAGAATCCAAAATGAAGGCTCAAATTGAAAGACTTAATTGAACATTATCAACCTTTGTTTCATCACACCTGAGATACCCTCAAAGGATAATAAAAAATCTTATAATCATGTTAGGAGTAAAGTGATTTTGAATTTGTTTATTTCACTATCAAATGAAATCTCTTCTGATAAATGAAATTTCAAATGCCACCAAACTATCACAAGGATAAGATCATGTGTGATTCACAAATATTTCAATATAATATTGCAATGGGAACAACAAAAAATATTTACAGACATTCAGAAATGAAGTAGACACAATTTTTCACAAAATCAACATAGATTAACTCAAATTTGATTAAACTCATAAGTAGGGGAAAGTTTCTAAAACAATCTCAGAGCTTGTCAATGGTTATGCACTTGTAACCACCTTGACATGATAAAATTTAACACAAAAGAAGTAAATAGGTTCCTCAGACGGTTTTTCATAAATATGGACTCTATCAAACTTTTCTCTTAGGAATTAACTCCCGACCTCTAACACTCCAACCATTTGCATGACAAATTCATGTAATTTATAACATTTTTCTACAACATATTTTTCCCCCCAAAAACAAAAAACATTCAAAGTACCATTGCTTGTTACAATTTTGATCGTGATTCCCAAAATCAGATTTGTAAAAAGGTTGTCAGGTTCTCAGAGGGAAAATCTCTTCAAATATATCTAACATTCAATTCTTTCATCTAGTAGATCACTCTTCATCTCATGCGCCAACTACTTCCTCCTCTAATCTGTCAAATCTAGTTTTTTACGTGCCAAGGAAGGAAAGATTGGAAAATCATATCGAATCTGATAGTCAGATCACATCTTAATGGTAAAAGACGTTTTCAAATGTTCCCCACCAAACCAAAATATCAAATTAATTCTCTTCTTTGTTTGGCTTGTAGGAGACATCAACAAATCATGAAGACTTGCATCTCCAGGAGATTTGGAGCAAAAATGGCAGAAAATCATATATATATGCACAGTTGTCGTTGATTTCCCTTTTGAATTAGAACCATCCACGTGTGGGATATTTGGGTTAAAATGGGCATGGGGGTTCCTTTTTACCTTTTATAACTTTTTGAAAAATAGGCTTGACACGTGTCCCAATGTGGGTCCCATCGGAACCATGCTTCCTTTTTAAACTTTAACCCCTTTTTTCATAAAAAGAAATTTTTCCAAGTTTCCCCCAGAGGCCTGCCTTCCTGCCTTTTGAATTTTCACACTACCACACATCTCAATGATGCATCTTGAGATGGTCCCCAAAAGTAGAGACCCCAAACAAGTGCGGGCTCCACACATGTCCTAGTACAGTAGAATCTATTAAAATTTGAAGGCTCGGTGGAAGGCTCCATGTGTCTAGGGTCTGAGGTAGCCTCCTTTGGCTATTGAAAAGTCTGAGTAAAGGAAAGAGTGAGCAGAATCCTCCAAGTGTCCTCCTGGCGCTTCTTCAAAATAAAACTAAGGGGCCGGTCCCCAAACATGCATGGTCCCTCCATGTGTCCCAAGCCTCTCAAAATTGTTTGAAAAGTCTAAGTATGGGAAGACCCGGCGGAATCCTCCACGTGTATTCATGGTATAACTTCAAGATGGTGCCCAAGATTGGAGACCTTCAACAAGCGCGGGCTCACCATGTGTCCCAGACTTCATAAAAATGTTTTGAAACGTTAAGTATAAAGTGGAGCCTGCAGAAGCCTCCACCTATCCCCTATTACAATTATTAAGGTGGGACCCCAAGGTGGATCCTCAAATGGGTGCCAGCCCACTACATGTCCCTGTCCCACCAAAAAATGTACTGGTTGCATGAAAAATTTGTCTAAGTCTGGGAAAAGCAGTGGAATCCTCCATGTGCCCCCCCCAAGTGCAACTTCAAGGCCAAACCAAAAGGTGAATTTTCAAATGAGTCTCGTTCCTCCACGTGGACAAGTTTTGGTTTGAGGCAAGCCACATAATTTTTAGAGTGCCCTACCGAGTTGCATCCAACCAAAAAGGGCCACATTTCCACTGTTGCGGAGATGTAAATTTGATCGGGAAAACACACTCGTCAAACTGTAAATATGCAGGAAAACAACCGTTTGAGCCTAGAGATGAAATTTTCTTCAAAGAAAGAGAATTTGGAAATGTTAAGGGGTTCAAACATAATCCTCCAAGCTACATCTATTCATTTTTCCTTAGGTATTTGGGAAAAAAATGACAAGGACAACAACACCCGACTGCGGAAAATGGAAAGAAAGGAACAGTCTGAGTTTTACGTCCCATTTACAGACTCCTTCAAATGGATAGAGAAATGAAAAAACCAATTCTAGATCTTTAAGTGATCCTTGACCTAGGAAGGGACTAATCATGGAAACCAAATGGAGGACAGATTCTTTTCAAACACAACATGGGGAGATAAAAACGTGACAGATGCTGCAAATTGGGGGATTTTAATGGCAAATGGGGCGAGACTAGTTTGAGCACCAACACATTCCTTCAATGATATTATGGTTATATTTTTCACATGCATTTTGTGACATTTATATCTATGGTATCTATTTGAACCTAGTCTTTTATCACCTTGGTAAATTAAAGAACGAATGGCCTCTTAGAGATCCTATCATAATCAACATCTAATAAATTTTTTGCGAAGAAATTCTACAAATATTTGCTGACACTAGCCAATTTCGTCATCATAATCACCTCCACCTTCTTCCATCAAGCCATCTATGGTTCTTAACCCCTTTTCAAATAAGATATCTGAAATAAGTTTTTAGAAAGAAAAAGAATCAAAATCAATCAATCAAATGCTCAAAAGCTACAAAGAAAAATTAAATTGATATATTACTCTCTCTTGGGGTATTTCCAATTATCTTTATTAGGGCTATGGATGCCTAACTGGAAGTAGAGAAATGTTGGGATTAGAATTAAATGCATCTATGTTAGGGCTATGGATGTCTGGCTAGGAGTGGAGTAATGTACGGTTATCCTTCTACCCTTCATTCACAAATCACCTATCACCTATCAAAATAAATCATTCCTACACATTGGCTATTGTGTCTTCACTTGTTGTCTATTAAATCTTTCCTTCAAGAGGTAATTAAATTCCACGCGCACACACTGTATCTTTATGAGTAAGGAGGATTAGTATGTTACCAAGTGTCTTTTTTTACCTTGTTTAGACTCTTTCCTTAGTCCTTATCTCGTCTCATGATTTGTGCCTTTGGCCAATCACTTCTTCATCGCAAGGCTTCTAAGCTACATTTATATCATTCACATTGTTCTTCTACTTTGTTCAGAACATCCATGTGTATAAGATTACTATTTTTCCATGTTTGAGGACACCTTTTTTACCTTTCACAAAAATAATCTTCTCTTTCCTTTCTATCATGTGTTTTTAGACCAACTTACGCTAGGGGAATCCTTGCTTCTTCCTAGAACTTTATTGTTTTATGTTCATCATCATGTTGAACCTATCCATAATGGCCTTGGGTCTCACATTTACCTATGAAGATTTTTCCTTTGAATACTCCCACCTATTGTTGGGGCATTTTTACATCTTCACCTTTCTTGCACGCACGTGGTCTTGTGCCCTTGTACATCCCATCTATTGCTGGGGGCATCCTCATTTCTTTGTCTTGTTGTACATAGCTTTAGAAAACTTTCAAAATCAACAAAAACATTCAAATATGTTAGAAAAATTAGAAAAACACTCAAATAGTTTTTGAGAAACATCAAAACAATAAATTTCATCCTAAAAAATATCACTCTTTATTTCTTTCTTATTCCCACCATAAACAACTCGTGGATCATCTGGATCTACTCCCATTAACCAATCTAGTTTGCATGCTTCATCTATACTCTAGGACACAGTGAGTTTCTTGGTATTGTTTCGTGGTGCACATAGATATTTCATAGGACCCAAGCGTCCTCCGTTATTCCAATTGCATGTATCCTTGCTTATGGCACCATCACTAACCTGTGTCATTAATTTTAATAGGTTGGAACTAAAGATCGATAAGAAAAATATTCCATTATTTTTCTCTGTTAGGTTAGCTTGTTTACTTTCTCGTATTGCATTGCATTATGTATGTTACATGGAGCTAGGCATCTTTTACTTTCTTGTATTGCATTTAATTTTTATGTTGCATGGAGTTGGTGTTTTTTACAATGGACATTTGTTCATATATGTATTTTCATGTCGTACTACACTTTTGTTCACTCTTTTTTAATAAGGACCGAAGATGAAGATCATTAACAATATGATGAAAAATAAAGTTGTTTAAAAGGAAATGGATGGATGTTAGCTCATTTCCCCTTCCTCATTGTCCTTTTCTTCTATATCACTTTTCTTCTTCTTCACACTATTCTTTCTTTTGTTCTCTTTCTATCATATTTTTGATTGGTGATCGAGTTCTTCCATCACCCCATCGAAAATCGAGGGGGCATCCTTCATTCTAATCATTTTTCTTCTACCATTTCAAATTTCTACTTGTTTATGCTTGTCTACTTTCTTTGAAATGATGTCACTTATGCCACCTGAAAGAGGGGAAAATGTAGACATCTAAAATATGCTTACACTTAGCATTTCTTCTAATTCAACCAATTGACGACACTTTTTTAATTCTACATTCTTTGCTCCATTCTCGGATGCCCATTTACGACACCTTCTCGGTCGTATTCCTCCTATAATCAACTTATTTGGCTAATATCTCTCTTATTAGCTAAACATTCCTCCTTTTGACCATTCAAAATCTTCCTAGTTCTCTCTGAACCACTTCTGCAAGCTTCATAGGCTATCTATCAGTCACAAATGGTTATCTAGACCCCTCCCAAGTCTCAATGAGTCTCTAATCACTTGCAAATCAAATTTAACTAGCCTAAACCATAATTAACTAGCTTAGCCCAAGCTTAACTAAGCCTAAAGCATGTTTATCCTAATCTAATCCAAAAGTGATTTTTAAGCTTTAGTCCCACATGCACCAAAATTCCAAATTCTTCCAAACCAAAAACTATAAATAAAAGGGTCACCCCTCCCTTTCAATTCTTACACCTTGTTTACATAACAAAATCTCTCAAACACTTTGGAAAGGCATTAGAAATCATTTGTGATAGCTTTAAGCTATAGAACATTTGGATCTTAGCCATACTCCATTGTTAAGATCTCTTCCATCTTGCATCCATCCACCATTAAAATAGCTTCATCTTGCATCCATGATAGGTTAGTAATGGAATATGCTAAAATTGGTCTTGTAGCCACTTAATAAGATTCATTCACCTCCATGAAGTAAACAACAAAAATGATTGCTAGGATCTTCTAGGTTCATTTAAATTAGCATTCAAAGAGTAGAGGGTAGTATACATGTTAGTTTTTGATGAAGTTGTCAAATTTATAATGCTTTTATGTTAGTTAAATCTTGTTTAGCTCTTATCTCATGGTGTATGGTTGAGTCAGCTAAGCTTTGAGGTTCTTTAATCTCATTCCATAGCTTTACAACTTTCCATTGCATATAGGTTGGCTTTGAAAATAGTCCCATATGCTAGAGAAGAGATCAACTTGGAAGAACAACACATGCAATTGCTCATGTTTTTAAGTGGAAAAGATAGAAGACCTAAAGTTTTTTTTAAGGTTAATTCAAGGTTGGTTATTGAAGAATTAGGGCATAAGTTTGTTGAATTATCAGTTTTAGTTGAAGGGAAATAGAAGGTAGAGCTAACTGTTGCAGACATATCGGTGACCAAAGTACCATTGGGGAAAATCACCACGGATGGATTAAAGCAAGATACACAAACACTGATAGACGCTTTATTCCTCAAATTTGACAAGGAGAAGGCAGAAAAAGAAAGACTTCGGATAAAAATCTCCCAGTTATGTGAGATCAACACTAAGGTTTCCAAACCTTCTTATAATCTTGTATTAGTGCAGGAACATGTATACAACCATTTTATTGAAGAGATGGAAGATGTAGAGAACCAGGTAAAATCTATTGCTCAATGGAAAGAGAAAATAATTCACCAAGCTTTAGATCAGTTCGAGGAAATACCATCTACCCTGGAGGATATGTACAGGGAATTATCTCAGCTGAAGGAACTAATGACAAGTATAGAAGATGAGAATATATTTGTTGAGAGTCACCTGGATACCTTAGCTAAGATAAAGTCATTGTCGGAATATGTGTTAATTTCATAGAAGATTATACCTAATGGATTGATAGAAAAGGGGAAGAAGTTAGAGATAGAAGTTTCTTTCCACATGGATATTCTCAAGCTTATGTTGAATAGAATTTAGTTGTTGGAAGACGAGATGAGAGAAGTACTAGAGAACATTCCAAATGAGTTGCCTACTTCCCATGAGGAATTTATTTTGGTTGTGTAGAAGAAGGTTGATGAAGCCATCATACCTTTCACATTAGACTCAACCGAAAAACTCATGAGACTTCATGCAAATATTGAAGGATATGGGCCTAGTTTGGAGAAGGTGAAGGCCAACACTAATACTTTTTCCAGTGGATTACCACGGTTTAAAACTGAGAAAGAATATGTTGCTAAGGCACATTGGAAGACACCGAGTCACATTTTTGACAAGTCAATTATGTATCAGAAAAAAGAGAAAGAGTAAGTGTAGTGGCTAGTATATTTTATTTCTTCTTCTGTTTCCTCTTTTTTTCTTATTTTCTCGGAAAAAATTGTAAAACTAAAGTAATTGTTAAAAGTCGTTACTTTTAGTTATTTGAAAAGGTCCTTTAATTAATAATAGGTGGCAGACATACAAAGCTTTGATTTAGTCTTTAGATGCATGTCATGAAGAGAGGAATTCCAAGGGAAATATTTTTAGTTGTTTTCTTTATAGCTTTCACATGTGTGAGTTTAGTTATTGTTTCCTATTTGTAATTGCCTTCTATACACTATAAATAGAGGAAGATCCTATGGGTTACGAGATTAGAATTTGTAATCTGTATTCTTGAGTTCCAAACTTTTTGTTGTAACCCTTGATGTGTTTTCTATAAAAGTTAAGGAATTGAACAGAGGTGGATTTATGAAGAACTTTGTGTCAACAGTGCATTTGCTTCTTACTTCTATGTAGATATTTAGATCAATTTTTTAAAAATCGGAACCGGATTTGAAACTGGCCGAGGTCTGAACCGGAACCTGAACCGAAACTAGACCAGTTCAAAATTAATGAACCTATTTACTAAAAATACATAAAATTTTATATTTTTAATGAAAATAATATATTTGAAATGTTAAAAACCATGATTCCAAAAATTACACACAAAATATGTAAAATTTTCTCTTATCTATATGTAAGATAAGTGTTTATATCAAAATGACATGAACTCCCATCCCTTGCATATATCATATATGAGATTATGAAACAAAATACATAAAAAGTGAATCTCTAAATGGCCTCCATAGTTTGAGACCTCATAAAAACATGTTATGATCATTGATACATTACAAATAATACAAGTTACAAAACTCTATAATATTAATAAACTAGATGACATCAATGATCAATCATCAAACTTTGCACTGCTACTTGAAATGGGATCGTCAAGGTCATCTTCATCAATATCATCACCAGCCTATGGCTCTGACTTGGACTTGTCCAAATCCCTAGGTACATTTGTAACTATGTTGGCACGGGGTCAGGGAGTAACACGAGTGCGACTAGTGTCTGTTATGTCTCATAACAGTGGTGAGACTGCTGCTAATGGCTCATCAGATTCCTGATCCAAACCCATCCACCCCAAGTCATCGGGATCAAAATCTATTGGTTAACTCTCCTCTACCCATTCAGAGGTTAGATCTATATAATCCAAGATAATGGGATCAATATTAGGTTTTTGGTTCAGCAACTGGTTTCACCTTAGCCAAAGGTTGTACTGCACAAAGAAAAGATCATTAAACCATTGTTCCAAATGGTTTCTCTTCTTCGTGTGAATCTTCTCAAAGACAGATCAGTTGCACTCGCACCCAGAAGGACTACAAGTTTGGATCAGGATCCTAATTGCAAAAATTTTCATTTGAGGACACTGACTACCAAACGAATCCCACAAATGTGCTACAATAAAAAGTGTTAATGTTTAATTAGTAAACAATGTCGATAAAAAGTTAAAAACACAACGTTAAAAATTAAAAGTCAAACTTATAACTTAAAGGCTAAAGTGTAATTCAAAAAATTAGATAAAGATTTCCTTATGATTAAAATTCATGATTATTCATTAAAAAATTTAATCAAATGAACTTCAAAAAAATTAGAATTTCTTACTTGGTTGGTCCACACCCCTTGCAATCTTTGCAAGTTTTTTCCCAAAGGTACATGTGGCTCTGCTAAATAATTTGATCTATCGGTGAACCTCAAGTTGTTACATCTCATCAGGGACCATGCGCTCTAGGCACTCGTAAAAACCATCTTTTACTTCTCTTGTTTTATCTTCTCCAAGCTAAGCTCTATAATGATATTTCGGGTTCAATAAACACCCAGCTGCATGTATAGTCCGATGGAGTTGATTGTTCCATCTATTATCTATGATTTCCCATATAGGTTGATACTTAGTTACCATGTCTTTGTATACTTCCCTTATCTTCTTCTTTTCCTGATCCATAGCCTCATAAATATAGCCCATGGCTATTTTTTCCCCATCCACTAACCGTAAAATCTTAACAAGAGGCTTGACAACTTTCACAATCTTTGTTGTTAATTTCCAAAATAAATTATCAAAAAGTTTCTTTTTTGTGTCTTTCCCATCCTATTTCTGGCTCCACTTTGATGCATTCCATTCATCACTTGATAATAACTTTTTAAATTTTTGTTGTTGGGAAAGAAGAGATTGCAACATGAGGAAGTTTGTTGCAAATCTCATGATGGCTGACCTAACAAGTTCTCTTCCCTAAGTGTTCTTCCTCATTAGGTTCAATACCCATGAGTGATTGTAGATGTATTTGGTGATACTTTTTCCATGCTCTACAGTGATCTTGATCCAATATTTTTCCCTATATCCTCAAGCATGAGGTCTATGCAATGTGCAGCACATGGAGTCAAAAATACTATTTTGTGTTTAGCCTCTAACATCTTACCAACAAGAACATAGTTAGATTCATTATCTGTTATTATTTGTATAAAATTTTCCACCTCCACCTCTAAAAAAATCTCATCCAAAATCTCAAACAATAAATTTTCATCTTTCACCCTATCAGATGCATCTACTAACTTTCAAAAACATTGTAACTTGTGGACAAGAGGCAAGAAAATTTATTATTGTGCAGTTCTTGCAATCACTCCACCCATCTGACATAATAGTGCATCCTATTTTGGCCCATGAAGCTTTGCAACCTTTCAAATATTCATCTATGGATGCTACTTATTTCTTCAAAAGTGATCCTCTCAAGTCATGTATTCTAGGGCCTTTGAATCCCTTACCAACAACAACAAAGGAATCAAACATTGGCTAGTAATAAGGTGAGTGGGTAGGATTTAAAGGGATATATGTATCATACCACCATCTAACAATGTACTCAAAATCTTTTTATTTGTATTGCTTCTTCCAATGAATATTCAAAGTGGGTTGATTTTCTATTGGCATGGAAGCAGTGACACTAGCAGGTGTGGAAGATGGAAAAAATATTTGAATGTTCTTTCTTTTTTGAGGCCATTTTTCTTCACTATGAGTGGATGGGGTAGGAATATACCGAAAGGGGTCTCTAAAATTCACATAAGGCATGTTCCCTCCTCCCTATTTCAGCTTCCATCTCTTTTTGCATAGCCTTCTCTTCTCTATGTTTTCCAAGCATGTTTTAAATTTCCAACCTAATGACATCAATATCAAGTGCATCACATGGGGTAACTTGGACTCTTTGACTAGCCAAGTGTTGTTTCAACCTATGAAACCCCCCTTGATGTGTTTCTTACAATATTTATGTTGTCACCAAATCACTGTACCCCCTGAATTGTCAGAATACAAGCAAGTCATTCAGTGTGATTGGGACACATGGGATCACCTCTCACGTCATGGGACTTGGCTCAAGGTGAACCTCCAGAGAAGGCCAACTTCCTCTTCCTAAACTAAGTGTTGTACTACTCTTAGTTTCATAAAATGGATATCTATTCCTATGCTAACATTTTCACGGGTTTTAGGGAAATATTTTTACAAAAGGAAACTATAATAGGGATGGTGATGCACAAAATAAAGGGTTATTTTAATCTCAGGAAGGGTTAATGTGAGTAAGATGCTTGCACCATTAATCACCTCAACTTATTGTAACTTAGAAAGGATACAAAATACCACAAACCAAAAGCATACGTTCCTTTCTTAAAACTTGAGTCATACAAAATAGAGAGACCAAATTTGATTGATCAAATGGTTAACTAATCAAGAGGATAAAATACATGCACATGTCAAACATTCATTTCACTGATTATGGCTAACAATAATATAAATTTTAATAACAAAAGGAAAACACTCTTTCCACAACTAACATAAAAGATGGTTATATCACTTTTCCATAACATGAAACAAGATAATCTGAAATAAAGGAAAGATAATCATCTATACTAAGGAATCATACATTCACAAAGCATATACCAATCAACCATTTAGCATAATAAATCAGGTTCTTCAAGGAAAGATATCGCTCTGAATATAATTAAAAGGTTTTAAATCTCTAAAGCACTCTTCCAAGCTTGAAGAGAAAATTCACCAAAAAAATGATCTCCCCAATGACTCCATACACCTAACTATTTATAAGTTCTTTAGGCTGAGCCATTATAGCTAGGCCTTCAACTAACATTTTACTAAAAATAGAAATTTCATTAATTCAAGGGAACATGCTCCCATGAAAATAGCAAGTTTTTTACAAGGGTGTGACTCAGTCAACCCTACAACTTTGACTAATCTAGAGATTAGAATTTTCATTTCATGGCCACTCATCTTTGGCCTAGTTCTACAATGTATTCCTCTTCTGCATGATTTTGTTGTGTTTCCTCCTATGCAGCCATTCGATGTTTATATTCGATGAAACGTTTAATGATTCCTTGAATTTCCTCATCCCCTGGCCCACATGCATAGTGATTCACTACATTTGTTGTCTCAATTTCCCTTGTGATATTAGCTGGAACTCTTCTAAGTTTACTCACAACTTTCTTTAACCTTCCTATGAAATTTTGGCATAAAACCAACCTATCAATAGATTCACTGCCTGAAATTTTTGGTAACTTCATCATCGCTTCACCAAATATTTTAAATTCTTCTTGATCTGCTCCTCTGGAAGAGCATCAATGTTTTTGTCTAAGAATTTACAATTAATAATATCAAATTCTTTTGATATGTCATTAAAATCATCTGTAATTTCCACTTGTTTATCATCCAACTTCTTAATTAAATCTTGCAGCACCTGACTGGAATTCCATGGCCTTTTGATATTCGAACAACTTTGCAACATCATCGATTACATCCTCTTAAAGGAGTAAATTCTGAATCTTCTTCTCTTATTTCACTCCATGTTTCCAAATTCAAATTCAGGTTGTTATTGTCCTCTGAAAAATCTTCATCCATTTTGCAAATAGCAGTTTTTCCAACCTACAAATCATTGTATATCTCAATAGCCTCTTTGATCAAAGGATTAGCTTCTTGCAGTATATGTTCCATCCATCCATCTACCGTTCTCCCTTTTTGGCCTATCTTCTCAATCTCATGATAATAAATGTTGTCAATGGTAGATGAAACTTTCATAGCCGTAGTAGTGGAGACTTCGGTAGATGGATTTGGCTTTGTTACTTTTTGTAGCAATGTAGTGAGCTGCTCGACCTTGGCCTTAAGCTCATCCTTAGAAGCTTTATCCTTATCATATTTCTCCAACAGATTTCCAAGAGTGATGTTTACATATTTTTTAGCTCCTTCGTGAGTGGCTTTTCCCAGTGAAAATTTAGAAACTTGATAATCTACAGTTGTAATAGTTTCCTTGGTTTTTCCCTCAATGGGAGTAGCAACCTCTATAATTCATTCTCCAGATGGATTCACTGTCAGGATAGAAACAATATTTGGCCTCTTGGCCTATCTCTTTGGTGTATGCTTCAATATACTGAGATCTATGACATCCCCTAGAGGCACCTTCTTCTTTTTCTTTGGAGTCTTCCTAAACAGCCATTCTGGGATGGTTGATGTTGATGAGGATAGATAAGTAGATCTAGTACCTGAAACATTAGTCACAACAAGAGTACCAACAACATTAGTTGGCATTTGAATGGTAGTGGTAGTAATGGATGGGGTGGATGTGAGGATGACCATAGGAGTTTATACAATGATGTGAGGGGATGAGATGGAAGGAAATGGAAGTGTTAGGGGAAGTGAAGTAGAAATGGGTGACCCAATAGTTTCTCCAGCTGAGAGAACTAGAAGGGATGAGAATACTTGGGCCATAGAAGGAGATGGGAAAGAAGAAATGATTGTGGAAGTAGAAGGAACTGATGTAGGAAGTGACAATGGAAGAGAAAAAGGAAATGATGGGTCTTGTGGGACACTAGGAGAATCACTGACTTCAACTATTTCTGTCACAGGTGATGTAGGAGGCATGAATTTGGGAAAGGAGCCTTAGAGAGAGATGATCTCCCAACAACAAATGAAATATTTTTTGGAACTGTATGGGTCTTTTGGGTTGACCTTTTTCCCTTTGTGGGTGTTGATTGGCTCATGGTTGATGGGGATTCTGTATTTTTAGGTTACTCTAACCCCTTGGGTGAGATTCTCAAGGTAACCAACCAAATATAAGTTCTCTGCAGAATGGGTCTTGCCCTCTCCTTTTTGTTGCAACATTCTTCCACATACCAATCAATCCATGGAAATGGTTGATTGGAAATATTATCATTTTTATATACTACATCCAAAACCTCTTCATCATCTTGCATGTCTTTTGGGACATTGGCTATTCCAAATTTCCAAACCTCATCCAAAGTTATCCTTTCATATTCTCTTTGTCAGATGATGAATTCATCCCGAAAATGAATCCAGATGTCTTCCAACTAGGGCACATGGGAACTGGACCGACCTGTTTCGTTGAATTTACCCCAATAGTCAAAATTGGTCTGTGGATGGAAAGTCCACAAGGTTACCTCTGCCATTTTCTGCATCCACATTCTTAGCCTTGTAAATATTTGGGCAAGTGTATCTACCAATTGAAATAGGGAATTGAACTCCCACTTTGTGTCATTTGTTTTGGATCTTATGGTAGTCCAGCAGTTGTCAAACCAATTCTAGTAGAACCCATTTATCGGTGGGACATCTTGGCAGCTTGTTGGGAGCACCTACGAAGCCAGGAATCTGAATGTAAGTAAATGTGGGGAACTAAGGTAGATAGCTCCCCACTCACACACTTCCTTGAAGGATTCATCAGAAATCCTCCAATTATACAACTCCTTATCGAAATGGTAGAGAATAATAGAAAATAAGGCATTGTTGATCCTATGGAAGTGCTTGCTTCCCTCGTCTAGTGTGAGTTGAGGATAGAAATCATAGATTTGAGAGGTGCTTTGAATACCCTTAGTATTCAACCCAGTGAAGTCTCCCATAGCAGATGTGGCATAAACCAAGAAGGATGTCATATAGAAACTCTTTGAAGAATGCACTCTACTCAACTGATAGCAAATGGAGCTATTGATATGCTCCCCCCATCTGATAAATTCCTTATTCTTTTTTATGGTAGTGATATATAAGAACATCCACTCCTGGAATTCCTTCATAGAGGGAAGACCTGAGACTCTGCTTAGTAGCACAATGATGTCATTGACCTCCTGAATGAAGTCTGACCGATACATGGTCTTTGGACAATTTGGCAAAACTCTTGGCCAGATAACTTTTCAACATGACCTCATGTGCACAATTCCACTTCTTTGTCAATGTTCCACCACTGACTCTGGTGAAATTGTGGCATAATCTTCAACGTCAGGGAGTTTGAGAAAATATTCAAAGAAATATGGGTCCAAGCGGATCACAACTTTTCCATCAACATCTTTAACTGTCATAGATTCTTCATCATAGTGGGCTACTGTAGCCAAAAAAAATTCTAGGCAATGCATGGATGTGGGAAAACCAGCAACAAGAACAAGCCCACTATCATATATGGCTTGCATCTAGGGTTTCTTATTTGGGGCCTTCACCCTTTCCTAGAAGTCTGGAAAATCAATTTGTCTGAGGTCAGTGTCCCCTATGTTCCCCAGGTCGTAAGATAAGCAAGAGTGAGGAGAAACCCTAAGGAATGAATATTTCATCTTTTCCTAGCCCTTGGATGTAGAAGTAGACATCAAATTCTAAGTTCTGAAATGCCGAAGAAGAGAAGTCCAAAAAATCCAAAAAATCTCCAACCTCCAAAAACCTGAAAAATTAGAAACCCAAAGTGGAGAAGTCCAAAAACCCAAAGTGGAAACCTCCAAAAACCCAAATTGGATTGGAGAAGTCCAAAAAACCCGAAGTGGAAACCTCCTGAAAATGGAGAAGTCTGAAATCCTTGAAATGAAAAGAATTGGAGACCTCCAAAATGGAGAAGTTTGAAATCCTAAAAAAGAGAACTCCAAAGTGACAGGTTCCAAAAAAAATTGAAGAACTCCGAAGGTCTGAATGACATAATTCCCAAAAGATGAAAACTTCAAACAACCAAATATCTAAATTACCTTGAAAAGAGAGTTCTCTGAAAATGCCAATCTCTAAACTTTGAAAAATAAGAGGTGTTGAGAGGGCGAATTGGATAACTCAAGAGGATATTTGAAAAATCTGAATTCCTATAGAAAATCAAATCATGGAAATATGGTGGGCAATGAATTTTTCATTTCCCAAGGTAGGAAGAGGAGGAATAAAAGAAAACAAAAAAGGATTAAAGCAAAAGATCTTAAACCAAAAAAAATGACCAAAATAAAAATACCTTGAGAATGATGTTGAAAAGTACAAGATACAGTAAAAATCAGGTCGTCAGAGCAAAGTGTCAGGTGAAAATGACAGGTGAAAAAATGTGATTTAAATAGAAAAAACCTGATATTAATGGAAAAATTTCAATCTGTACGGAAGTAGGTAAGAATTAAATGCGTAAATAACTCCAAAAGTTTGAAACCCGAAAGCCTGAAATTCTGAAATTTCAGAATTTCGGGGTTTCAGACTTCGGAGATCAAGGGATGAAAATTATGGAATGGCTCAGAAGAGTTTTGAAACCTAAAATCCTAAAAGTCTAAAATTTTATTTTTCAGGAGAGTTCTGACTTTTGGACTTTTGGACTTTGGAAGTCCAAAAGAAATTTTTCCAAAAAACATCGACCTAGAGTTCCCAAACCCAAAAACCTGAAAGTCTAAAATTTCAGACTTTCAGACTTCGGAACTCCAAAGGGAATTTTCTAAAAAATCGTGACCTAGAGTTTTGAAACCCGAAAGCCCGAAAGTCCAAAATTTTGGACTTTCAGGGTTTTGGACTTCAGAACTTTAGAAATTGATAATTGTCAAAAGAAAATCCAAAATCTGAAAGTCAAAATTTAGACTTTTGGGCTTTCACACTTCGGAACTTAAAAACACAATTTCAATTTCAAGCCAATTAAACTCTGAAAGGGAAAATCCCCGAAGTCTGAAGTTCGACTTCAGGACTTGGAGAATTTTCAAGATGCAGAAAACTTCTGTGTGAAGATTTTTTCAAAAATTTGTCTGATATGATTTCAAAGTCTGTTTCTTAAGTTAGATTAAATTGGTAACGTTTTTGGTGACCTCTAGGGAATTCTTTCCTGCTAAGCTTTCAGATTAGTAGCCTTATACAATCCATTGGGAAAAAGGATTCTTGGAAGAAAATTACATTCAGAGGACACCCAAAAACAAAAAAAAAAAAAAAAAAAAAAAACAATGTGCAAAGCACTTGGAGGAAAAGAAAAATGAACATTGTACAAGGGTGGAACAATCTCAAAAGAAAGCTTTGAGATGTATCCCATTCATGTGAATGGGAAATTCTTCTCCATTGAGTTTGGATAGATGAAATGAATTCACCTCTTTGCAACTTGAGATAATATATGGTCCACTCCAAAGAGCGTCAAACTTGGCATGCCTGCCTGGTTTGGCTCTGTCTTCGTCCCACTTGAGAACCAAATATCCTTCTTGAAAATGCCTATCAGAAGCTTTCTTGTCGAAGGATTTCTTAACTTGAGCCTGATGTTGGCTTAAATTTTTCATAGCATTGTCTCAAACTTCTTCCAACTCCATGAGTTCAGCAAACCTCACTGTTAAGGAGTCATTTTCCATAACTTTGAGTTGATGAGCCAACTCCAAAGAAGGTAATTCCAAGGAGAGTGGAAGCTTTACCTCCTTCCCATATACCAACATAAAAGGTGAACTTCCAATGGAATTTTTAGGTGTGATTCAATCCACCCATAAGGCAGTCTTAAGTTATGTATGCCAGGTCCTTTTTGTTAGCTTCCATCATTTGTTTCATGATCCTTATGAGATTCTTGTTACTAGATTCAACCAACCCATTTCCCTATGGATAGTAATTGGAAGAAGTATTCAAATAGACTCCATTCTTAACCACCCACTCACTCAAATTTAACCCAAGGAAGGCCATTGCATTATCGGAGATAATGGTAAACGGAACTCTAAACCTTGTCATTATATTTTCCAAGAAATCAAGGACCACCTTTTCATTACTTTCCTTTAAAGCCACCGCCTCTATCCATCAAGTGAAATAATCTGTCACAGTAAGAACCCATTTTTGTCCATCACTGGAAGGAGGGTTGATCATCTCGATAAAATCTAACCCCCATTGAATGAAAGGTTGATCAACCTGAATGGGGTGCAGGGGAAGAGCTGTCATTTTTTACTTTCCTATTAACAAGGTGCATTCTTTACATTTCCTCACCCAGAGATGGGAATCATTGAAAAAATATGGCCAATAGTAACCTACTCACATAATCTTGGTAGCAGTTTTTCATGCAGAGTAATGCCCTCTAGACAAACCATTATGGAATTATTCCAGAATTTTACTTACTTTCTCTGGTTTGATACAGTGTAGAAGAACGCCGTTTAAGTCCTTTCAGAAAAGAACATTATTGATTGAGATATATGGAATAGAATGAAGGTGAAAAGTAAATCTTTGGAATTCATCCGTATTTGAAGGATATGCCCCTGAGAGGAGGAAATTTTGCATCTTTGTTAACCAATCAACTTGACCGTAACTTTCGTTGACATTTAGGAGCATAGAATTTTCCACATCCTTGATCTCCATGTCTACAGCCAACTGCTAACATAACCATTTTCCCCTGAAAAGTTTAGTGAATTTAATGTGTACATCATACTCCATTACTTTCATGATCCACCCTGCACGCTTCTCGTTCATTTCTTTGTTCAACAAAAAATCCTTGACGCCAGGATGAGAGACCATCAAGTGAACTTTGTTGTTGGACAACATGTGCCTAAACTTCTTCAGAGCTCGAATGACTACAAAGACCTGTTTCTCAATGAAGGAATATTTGAGCTTGTATTCTTTGAGAGAATTACTGAAGAAGGCAATTGGTTGTTCCATCAGATTGTCATTTTGCTGGGTGAGAATCCCCGAAATACTTTCCTGACCTGCAAAAGCATAGAGAATGAAATCTTTGTCAAACCTGGGGTTTACCAGTGTGGGAGCTTGGGAAATGGCCATTTTGATAGCCTTGAAACTCTCCCTCCCATATTTCATCCATGAGAATGGAATGTTCTTTTTCAACATGGTTGTGAGCAGTTTAGCCAATGTTGCAAATTGAGGAATGAATCTCCGCACAAAATTTATGGTTCCCAGGAAACTCTGGAGACCTTTCTTGTGACTTGGAAGAGATAAGGACATAATGGAATGAATCTTGGCTAGGTCAATAGATAGTCCTTCCATTGAAACAACATGTCCCAACAATTTTCCTTCTTGAACTGCAAAAATGCACTTCTTAGGATTCAGTGAAACTCCAAATTCTCTACATCTTCGAAAAACTTTTCTTAGATGTGTGATATGATCCTCATCACACTTGGAATATATAGTTATATCATCAAGGTAAACTAAGATGATATCATTGATTATTTCTTTGAACGCCATGTCCATGGATCTTTGGAAATTAGCCCCTATATTGGAAAACCCAAATTACATTTTGTTATAAGCATATGTGCCCCACTTAGTAGTGAAATCCAATTTTGAATTGATCATATTCTTGGATCAAAATCTGATTATATCCTGAATATCCATCAAGAAAAGAAAACCTTTGAGCCCCTACCACTTTTTGGAGGATTTTCTCCATTGATGGAAGAGGGTAGTGATCTTTCAACGAGGCACAGTTCAAATCCCTGAAGTCCACGCACAGCTGAATCTCTCCATTCTTCTTCCTCACAAGCACCAGATTGGCTACCCACGAGGAATGCTTGATGGGAAAAATTATGCAGGCCTCAATAAGCTTGGTTAGCTCCTTCCTCATTAGCGGCTCAATTTTAGGATTAATTGGCCTCTGTTTTTGATGAACTGGCTTAGAATTTGGATCCAGCTCAATGGTGTGTTGAGCTAGGCCGGGATCGAAACCACGTAGATCTTTGTAGCTCCACGCGAAAATATCATGATATTCTTGACATAGTTCAATGAAAGTTTTCTTCTCTTGAGTAGTGCATACCTTACCAATTTTTTAAAAAATTCACTTTCCACCTCGACTTCTTCAAAATTCTCTTCCTTGACCACCATTTTCGTGCTCTGTCATTTGGCTTGATCATCCAAATTGAAGATGGATTCAAGTGTAACCAGACCTTTTGGCAGCTTTTTTCCTTTCAACTGTATAATTTAATCACCATAGGAGTTTTGAATTGTATCTTGGTGTTTGGCAGCAAACTTTGCTTCTTGTTGTAGGAAGAGGACAATCTTTTGGTCACTATTGAACACCTTCCAGCTACTTATGTTATCTAGTACAGCAGGATAGACCACCATTTTGACCATCTGCTACCCTTCTTTCATAATGTCCGTAGGTATATCATACTGTGAGAAAATAGTAGCAAGCCTGTCAGCATCTTGATTTTGCTTTCTGGGAATTGCATGAATTCCAAAAAGCTTTGAAATCTTCTATCAGGTCCCAAACCCAATTTTTATATGATCTCAATAGATCATTTTTTGATGCACTACGGGTTGTTACTTAATGCACAACCAATTCACTATCACCAAAGACGGTCAAGGTTTGGATTCCTCTTTTTTGGGCCAGTTGAATTCCTTGTATGAGAGCCTCATATTCGACAACATTATTAGTACAACTAAACTATAACCGAAAGGAAGAGAAATATTTATCACCTTTTGGGGAAATCAACATAAATCATGCATCGGATCCATTTTTACTCCTCAAACCATCAAAGAACAATTTCCATAGTCCCTCGAAACTGCTGGATATTTTAACCAACTGAGGTATGATTGTACCTTCTTCATGTATGTAGTATTTACCTAATCCAGTCTCTTCCAAAAACAACAGACCAAATTCTTCATCTGCCAATAAATCAACATAGGGATCATATTGATGATTAATACTTACCTCATCAAGTCGTTGTGTCAAGTAACTTCCTCTGTAAAATTATTTGGCTCGTGATCTGCATCCTCCTCCTTTAGGTCACAAATGGCATAATTCCCTTTTATGGGTTTAGAGGTGTAAGAATCCACATGATTTTAGTTTCTTCTCTTATAGTCACCTTCATCCCGTACTGAGTTCTAAGGATCATATGCAACTAGTATGATAACATATAACCACCCATCTTGGTAGTGAAATCATATGCAAGTAAATGGAAAAGAGGGGAGGGAGATCAATAATAAATATTTCTTGTGTAAATGCCAAGATAGGACATGCATGGATAGTAAGTTGAAGCCCCTTAATGACTCACATAGTTTGTACTACAGTACCATCTAACTAGACGAATCCTTTTGAGATTGGATTATATGGGATTCCCAACACATCTGCAATTTTCTTGGGCATCACAGAACTACTAGCTCTAAAATCGATCATACAATTGTGCACCAAATGATCACCGATGATCATCACAAGAAATATAGAATGGTGGTGGTTTGCTGGCCTTAGAAAACACTTTCATTTCTGATTTGACACAGGTTGGTTACCACTACTGCTTCACGACCTGATGATCTATTGGTAGTACCAAAACTATTCAAAGCCTCCCATAGTAAGTTCCTTTAAGAAGGAATTGAGAGTGCATCCCACATCATGATGCTCAAATTGGTCTTCTTCATTTTCTCCAAAATTCTGAATGGAATTGCCCCAACTTTGCTAATACCTTTTTGGGTGTTAGATTCTTCTTTTGGGAAATGCCTATTGGGCACTATGATATTTAAAGTTTCACATCTTCTTTGTAGACTAATCCATGGATACTTCTGGTGATTTCTTTCCTATACCCTTATCAGCTGATATTTGTGTTTGAGGCTATGAAGTAGATGCCTGATCAGTTTTGGGAGATTGAGGATCTATTTCCCTCTTCTTAGAACGTGTGTTTGATGCTACAATAGAGGCATCAGTATTCAAACCACAAAAATATTTTGTTTGCCAATTTAGTAGCATAGTTTCATTAGAAGGCTGGTATTGGCTCTCTTGGGTGGATAGTCCGACTAATGATTAAAGTGGGTCAGATATGCTTTGGACTATAAGGGCCTGACTCAAAACTCCATTTGGGCAAAGATTCTAGTTATGAGGCTGAGAATAAGGATATCACCATTCATAATCTTAAATGAGGTTATTCTAGACTGGTATTATGGCTCTGGATGAACTAGCAGTAGAAGGGTTCCAGAAGTTTAAAGGTTTAACACTTGCGGCTTGGCTAGTGGCCTAATTCTAGGCCTAATTATTTCCTTGAAAAGGAGGATGACTTGCTAGGTATTGGGATTAGAACGGTTGAGCATATTGGTATTTCTACCTTTTAATCGCTACAAGCTCATTTCCAAAGGTTTGTAGCAATGATTTGACTTCAAATAGATCATTTGAAGAGGTTAGGGACAGATTGAGCTCGTTGATTAGAGGCTGCTGGAATAGGAGCAATGATAGGTTGATTATTTGTAAGATCCAGAGAAAATGGCATTGGCGGTCGAGGAGCTATCTTTCCATCCTGAATTAAGGAATTTTCTGCACTTATGGCTATGTCATAAGCATCAGGTAATGTATCCCCTCCCATGGATTGGATCATAACTACTACATTGTTGTTCAAAGCTCAAAAATCGTACAAGAATGCATTATTTGGAGAGGGCTTACATGAGTGTCAAAATCCTATTCCAAGTTCTGTGAAATCAGAAGTTGAAATCACTCATGTACTCTTGGGGAGCTCTCTTTATGGTAGTGAACTTATTCCAAGAGTGATAGGTGATCACTCTTGTCTTTGAAACTATTTACAGATCTTCTCTTGTAACTCATCCCAAGTGGTTATACTTCTAACACATAACCCTCGAAACCATTGAAGTGCTTTTCCCTTGAAAGAAGTGGCCAGAATTCTAAGAAAAACATTATCATCCATGATATTATGTATTGCGAAAATGTTGGCTACATCAAGAATGTGTTCTACTGGAGTAACATGAGTTTCCCCTTTGTAAAATGGTAAACTTTTAAGTCTTGCAACCGGTATAGGGTCACGTTGAGCCAATAAAAGAGGACTGCTTGCATTGAAAGGGCAGAAAAATTAGTTCCGCACCATAGTAGAAACACTCTGATTGTTCTTTGGTGGAGGAAATCTTCTGTATGGAGGAATTGAATGACCCCTATGAGATAAATTTGTGGTTGGTGGAGTTAAAACACCTTTTCTTCTTCACTTTGGAGGAGATAAGGAAATTTTGATATGTTAATGACTTCCTTGCTTTGAAGAATATCTTGTATGAATTCTTTACATAAGTTAATGCACTGAGATGTGAAATCCGGAGATATAGAATTGATAGGTACTTTGACTAGTGTAAGTGAGAAGAGAAGTACCAACCCTGTCCCACTGGGCATGCCAAAAATTGTTGTCACCAAATCACTGCACCCCCCGAATGGCTAGACTATAAGCAGGTCATTTGGTGTGATTAGGAAAAATGGGATCACCTCCTAAGATGTGGGACTTGGCTCGAGGTGAACCTCTGGAGAGGGTCGGCTTCCTCTTCCTATACTAAGTGTTGTACTAATCCTAGTTTCATAAAATGGCTATCTAATACTATGCTAACATTGTCACGGGTTTTAGGGAAAGATTTTTTCAAAAGGAAACTATACTAGGGATGGTGATACACCAAATTAAGGGGTATTTTAATCTCAGGAAGAGTTAATGTGAGTAGGATTCTTGCACCGTTAATCACCTTCACCTTATGCAACTTAGAAAGGATACAGAATACCAAAAACCAGAAGCATATGTTCCTTTGTTAAAACTTGAATCATATATAATAAAGAGACCAAATTTGATTGATCACACAGTTAACTAACCACGAGGATAAAACACATGCACATGTCAAACATAAATTTCACTTATTATGGCTAGCAATAATATAACTTTCAATAACAAAAGGAAAACACTCTTTCCACAATTGACAAAAAAGATGGTTATATCACTTTTACATAACATGAAACAAGATAATCTGATATAAAGGTAATCTAATCATATATACTAATGAATCATACATTCACAAATCATATACCAATCAACCATTTAGCATAATAAATCAGGTTCTTCAAGGAAAGATATTGCTCTGAACATAATTAAAAGGTTTTAAATCTCTAAAGCACTCTTCTAAGCTTGAAGAGAAACTTAACCCAAAACATGATCTCTCTAATGACTCCACAAACCTAACTATTTATAAGTTCTTCAGGCTGAACCATTACACGGCATTTAACTAACATTGTACTAAAAATAGAAATTTCATTAATTCAAGGGAACATGCTCCCATGAAAATAGAAAATTTGTTGCAAGGGTGTGACTCAGTAAACCCTGCAACTTTTACTGATCCATATATTAGATCTATCCTTTCATGACCACTCAGCTTTGTCCTGGTTCCGTAACACCTTTTTCTTTTGCTAGTTTTTTTTGTGATTCCTCCCACAAAGCCATTCAATGTTTATAGTTGATGAAGAATTTAATGATTCCTTGAATTTCCTCATCCCTTGGACCACATGCGTACTGATTCACTACATCTGTTATCTCAATTTACCTCATGAGCTTAGCTGGAACTCTTCTAAGTTTACTCACAAATTTCTTCAACCTTCCTGTGAAATTTTGGCATAAAACCAACCTATCAATAGATTCATTGCCAAAAGTTTTGGTAACTTCATCATCACGCTTCACCAAATTTCTAAAATTCTTCTTGATCTGCTCCTCTAGAAGAGCATCAATTTTTTCATTGAAGAATTTACAATTACCAATATCAATTTTTTTTTCTGATATGTCATTCAAAGTATCTGTAATTTCAACTCATTTATCATCCAACTTCTTAATTAAATCTTACAACACCTGACACTGGAATTCCATGGCCTTTTGATATTTTAATGACTTTGCAGCATCGTTGATTACATCCTTCTAAAGGAGGAGATCTGAATCTTATTCTCTGATTTCACTCCATGTTGCCAAAATCAAATTTAGGTTGTTATTGTCCTCTAAGAAATGTTCATCCATTTTACAAATAGCAGTTTTTCCAACCTGCAAATCATTTTATATTTTGACAGATTCTTTGATAAAAGGATTAGGTTCTTACAGTATATGTTCCATCCATCCATCTATCGATTTCCCTTTTTGGCCTATCTTCTCAATCTCATGATAATAAATGTCATCAATGGTAAAAAAAGCTATTATAGCCGTAGTAGTTGAGACTTTAGTAGATTGAGTTGGCTTTGTTACTTTTCGTAGCAATGCAATGAGTTGCTCAACCTTGGCCTTAAGCTCATCCTTAGAAGCTTTTTCCTTATCATATTTCTCCAACAGATTTCCAAGAGCGTTGTGGAAATTTTTTTTAGCTCCTTCGTGGGTGGATTTTCTCAGTGAGAATATAGAAATATGATAATCTGTAGCTATAATTATTTCCTTAGTTTTTCCCTCAATGAGAGTGGTAACCTCTACAACTCATTCCCTAGATGGATTCACTGTCAGGCTTGAAACAATATTGGCCTTTTGGCCTGTCTCTTTGGTATATGCTCCAATATGCTTAGATCTTTTACATCCCCCAGAGGCACTTTCTTATTTTCCTTTGGAGTTTTCCAAAACAATCATTCTGGAATGGATGATGTTGATGAAGATATAATAGTTGATTCAGTACCTGAAACATTAGTCACAACAATAGTACCGACAACATTAGTTGGCATTTTAATGGTAGTGGTAGTAATGGATGGGGTGGATGTGAGGATTGCCATGGGAGTTTATACAATGATGTTAGGGGATGATATGGAAGGCAATGGAAGTGTTAGGGGAAGTGAAGTAGAAATGGGTGACCCAATAGTTTCTCCAACTGAGAGAACTGGAAGGGATGAGAATACTTGGGCCATGGAAGGAGATGGGAAAGAAGAAATGGTTGTGGAAGTAAAAGGAACTAATGTACGAAGTAAAAATGGAAGAGAAAAAGGAAATGATGGGTCTTTTGGGACACTTGGAGAATCAATGAATCCAATTATTTCTTTCATGGGTTTTATAGAAGGCATGACTTTAGAAACATAATCCTTAGAGAGAGATGAGCTCCTAACAACAAATGAAATATTTATTGGAACTGTATGGGTCTTTTGGGTTGAAATTTTCACCTTTGTGGGTGTTGATTGGCTCATGGTTGGTGAGGATTCTATATTTGTAGGTTGCTCTAACCCCTTGGGTGAGATTCCCATGGTAACCAATAAATTATAAGTTCTCTGTAGAATGGGCCCTTCCCTCTCCTTTGTGTTGTAACAGTCTTCCACATACCAATCAATCAATGGAAATGGTTGATTGGAAATATTATTGCTTTTATATACTACATCAAAAACCTCTTCATCATCCTACATGTCTTTTGGGACGTCGGCTATTCCAAATTGGTGAACCTCATCCAAAGTTATCCTTTCATTGTCTCTTTTTCGAATGATGAATTCATCCCGAAAATGAATCCAGATGTCTTCTAAATGAAGCACATGGGAACATGACTGACCTGTTTCATTGAATTTACCCTAATAGTCAAAATTAGTCCATGGATGGAAAGTCTGCAAGTTTACCTCTACCATTTCTGCATCTACATTCTTAGCCTTGTAAATATTTGGGCAAGTGTATCTACCAATTGAAATAGGGAATTTAACTCCCACTTTTTGTCATTTGTTCTAGATCTTACGGTAGTCCAATAGTTGTTGAAAAAATTCTAGTAGAACCCATTTTTCAGTAGGACATATTGGTAGCTTATTGGGAGCACCTACGAAGCAAAGAATTAGAATGTAAGTAAATGTGGGGAACTAAAGGTATATATCTCCCCACTCATGCACTTGTTTGAAAGCTTCGTCAGAAAATCCTTTGATTATACAACTCCTTATCAAAATGGGAGAGAATAACATCAAAGAAGGCATCATTGATCCTACGGAAGTGCCTACTTCCCTCATCCAGTGTGAGATAAGAATAGAAATCATAGATTTGAGAGGTGTTTTGAATACCTTTAGTATTCAATCTGGAGAAGTCTCCCATAGCAGCTGCATCATAAACCAAGAAGGATGTTATATAGAAACTTTTTGAAGAATGCACTTTACTCAACTGATAGCAAATGGAGCTACTAATATGCTTCCCCCATCTGATAAATTCCTTATTCTTATTGATGGTAGTGATATATAAGAACATCCACTCCTAAAATTCCTTCATAGAGGGAAGACCTAAGACTCTTCTTAGTAGCACAATAATGTCACTGACCTCTTGAATGAAGTTTGACTGATAAATGCTCTTTTGGAAATTTGGTAATGCTCTTGGCCAGATAGGTTTTCAACATGAGCCTTGTGTACAACTCCGCTTCTTCGTCCCAATGTTCCACTGCTAACTCTTGTGAAATTGTGGCATTATCTTTTACGTCGGGGAGTTTGACAAAATCCTCAAATAAAACTGGATCCAAGCAGATTACAATCTTTCCCTTGGCATCCTTAATTTCCATGGATTCTTCATCAAAGTGGGATGTGGCAGCTAGAAAAAACTATGGGTAATGCATGGATGAGGGAAAAAAAGCAACAAGAGCAGGCACACTGTCATATATGTCCTCCATCCAGGATTTCTTATTTGGGGCCTTCACCCTTGTCTAGAAGTTTTGAAAATTAATTTTCCTGAGATCAGTATCTCCTATGTTCCGTAGGTTGGAAGATACGAATGAGTGAGAAGCAACCCCGAGGAACAAATATTTCATCTTTTCCTTTCCCTTGGATGTAGAAGTAGACAACAAATTCTAAGTTCCAAAATGCCGAAGAAGAGAATTTCGAAAACCTAAAAATCTCCAACCTTCAAAAACCTGAAAATTAAAATCCCAAAGTGGAAACCTCTGAAAACTAGAATTGAAGAAGCCCAAAATGATAGGTTCCGAAAACTTGAATTGGAGACTCCAAAAAACTGAAAATAAGAAACTCGAAGTGGAAACCTCTGAAAACTTGAATTGGAGAAGCCTGAAATGACAGGTTCCAAAAACTTGAATTAGAGACCCAAAAATTAGAAACCCGAAGTGGAGAAGTCTAAAAACCCGAAGTGGAAACCTCTGAAAAACCCAAATTAGAGAAGCCTGAAGTATGAATGGCATAATTCCCAAAAAATGAGAATCATCGAACAACCAAAGCTCTGAATTCAGAAAAGAGAGTTCTCTGAAAAGGCCAATCTCTAAATTCTGAAAAACAAGAGGTGTTGTGAGGGTGAATTGGAGAACTCGAGAGGATATATGCAAACTTTGAATGCCTGTAGAAACTCAAATCATGGAAACATGGAAAGAATGAGTTTGTCATTTTCCAAGGCATGCAGAGGAGGAAAAAAAGAAAATGAACAAGGAGAAAACAAAACAAAAGATCTTAAACCAAAAATAAAATGAAAAAAATAAAAATACCTTGAGAATGACATCAAAAAGTACAAGAAACAGTAAAATCGGATCATCAGAGTAAAGTGTCAGGTGAAAATGCTATTTTAAATAGAAAAAACTTGATATTAATGGAAAAATTTCAATCTGTATGGAGGTAGGTAAGAATTAAATGCATAGAGAGTTCTAATAATTTCAGGGTTTCAGTCTTTGGAGATCAGGGGATGAAAATTGTGGAATGACATGGAAGAGTTTCGAAACCAGAAAGCCCGAAAGTCCAAAATTTTGGACTTTCGGACTTCAGAAGTCCTAAAGTAATTAACTCAAAAATGATCAGAAGAGTTCTGAAACCTGAAATCCCAAAAGTCTGAAATTTCATACTTTCAGACTTCAGAAGTCTGATAGAAACTTTCCAGAAAGCGTGACCTAGAGTTACGAAACCTGAAATGCTAAAAGTTTGAAATTTCAGACTTTCAGGGTTTTAGACTTCAGAAATCCAAAGGGAATTTTTTGAAAATCGTGACCTAGAGTTCTGAAACTCAAAATTCTGAAATTATGAAATTTCAGACTTTTGGGGTTTCATACTTTGGAACTCTAAGTTTAAAAAATGATAATTTTCAAAAGAAAACTCTAAACTCCAAAAATCTGAAATTCTGAAAATTTGGACTTTTGGGCTTTCAGACTTTGGAGCTTGAAAAATAAAATTTCAATTTCAAGTCAATAAAACTCTAAAAGGGAAAATCCTCGAAGTTCAACGTCCGACTTTGGGAATTTGAGAATTTTCAAGATGCAGAAAACTTCTATGTGAAGATTTGTTCAAAATTTGTGCAATCAATTTCAAAGTCTGTTTCTCAAGGTAGATTAAATCGATTACAATTTACAAAACAATTATTATCAATTACGTCTGCATGGGTCCATGTAGGGTCTTTTATTTTCGGGGCTATTGCAAATACAAATAAAAACAAAATAAATTTCTTATTTCTTATTTAATAAAATCTAAAAATAAGGGGAAAGTTTAAATTGTAACATACCTATCAATGTGCACACAAATGAGGTGAAGAAATGCTCCAAGCTTGTATATGGGATGCACCCTCCAAATGTAGATGTAAATTCCACCACAAAGAGCCGACACTTGATGCCAAACAACGCCCAAACTCACTCCAAATGAACATTATTCAATGCTTCCCCAATCCTCCAAATCCTTGCAAATAAGATAAGTGCTCACAAATAGAGATGAGGTGCTCACAAATGGATATCAATATCACCACAAAGAGCCCACAAGCAATGTCAAAAAATTTCCAAGCCTCCAACTTCCAAGCTCACTACAAAAAAAAAACTCTTCAATCTTATGTTCACAAATGCTCAATCAAAGAGGTGTGAAGTGAATAGAGGGAGGGTGTATTTATATCACAAAATTAGGGTTTAGAGTAATTAAAAAATAGAATTTTTATCAAAAAAGTTGGTTTTTTATTAAATCACCATATAAGGCTGTTTTGAGTAAAAATGGCTAGTTTATGATGAAACCAAACCATTTTGACCGGTTTGAGGCCAAACCGTCCGGTTCTCGGTTTTACTAGTGATTTGTGCAAAAAAGGTTAAACCAGTCAAATCGGTCGGTTCTGGTTCTAATTTGATCAATTTTTAAAACATTGCTTTAGATAAACTTTGCATTATTTGGGATTTAGATTAGAAGTTTTCCTTTCCTTTACTTCTGTATTATGAGATCTATTTGTTTTATTTGTGTATGAGACCAACTCTATAAACTATTGGTTGGATTACACATCTTCCTTTCTTCCTTCCAAAATTCCACTATTTCCCCTTCTGAAAATACTTCATTAAAAACTTCTTACTTGCTACAGAATTGCTTAGCTATGGTTCATGAGTTTCACGATTAAAGTAAAAGATAGTTATTAGGATCCATAATTGATATAAATATTACACGTGAGCCTCATCAGTAAATGAGGGATATTTAAAAGTAATGATAGGACAAATGGTTTTATCCTATGTTGTTGGCACCCTTGTGTATCAAAAATTAAATGAAAACTTGATGTGAACACGTAATCACAATATCATGAATAAGCTAAGGATGATCTCCTTAGATGAGAACCCTGCTAATTTGGGGTCTATCTTATTGATGAACTATTTTTGCTAAGGTGACATTACGTCATTTGTAATGTTGTATGTCATAAAATCCTTGGTGTAAATTTAAGCCTCAAAATTGATTTGCGATATTGTTGCTTATCTCTATTAAATTGTTAACATTATAGTTTTTTATAACTAAGTTATGTTGAGGCTTTGACAATTTTGATAGTTCACTTAGCGACTTAATTTGGAATGTGATCAAGACTTCCTGTTGGTTTATAATAGGTCTTAAACTGACCATCTGATAGTCTACCCCATTTGATGACTAATGCTATCATGATTGTATTTCTAGGGATAAAGGGGCTATAGTCGTCAGTCAAGGACTTAATTATTAAGAGTTAAGGGCATCAACTTTTACGAGTATACATGAACATCTTTCTTGATCAATGCTAACATTATATATATACATATATATATATATATACATTTGAATATGTATATATATACATATATATATATATATATATTTGAAAAAAGGGAATTTGTAAAGATTAAAGTAGTTAAGTAACTACTATTGTAGATTTATTAGCTAAATGTAAAAATAGGACAATCTAATCCTAGTGGTATAGTCCTAAACTTAACATATGAACCTATAGTTGAGAAGATTGACTTGGGCATTACTTTATCTATTTGAAAGGATGTATATGCATATGAAAATTTTATGAAGCCTTAAGTTATGCTAAGGAAGGACATCCAAATTTCTATTTGTATAAGATATTGGTTGGTCATTTGAAAATGATATAAGGCTACTCAAATTCAAACAATTGATGAGGTGGCACCCACCGCCTAATAGCTGTACTCTAAGTCCCTTAATTGTTTATTAATTATCTCTACCAACTGATTTTGGAGTGAAGTATTTTAGTTATCTAAATCACCTTGCATGGCATGAAGTATGAGTTTGCTAAATTTAAAGGAGAACTAAGAAAAGTTGAGTTTGGTAAGCTCCATTAACTCTACATTTAATGTATTTTATTTCCCACCTTCCTCGGGAAGTACATGGACGGATTAGAACAAGGGGGTAGTTTTTGGTATCGATTCATTTCATGGCTAGAAACTCACAGAAGCTCGGCATGCAAGGAGGAAGTTTAGTTGTGTGTATTGCAAGTTTGCATGAAGAAAACATTAGTTGAGTAGATCAAACAACAAGTTCCCAGACTCATTAAAATATCATAGAAAATTTGTGATCTGTTGAATGAAGGAACTCGTTTCAAAGGTTTGGGGATTTTCCTGAGTAATCGTGAAAGCTTTGCAAGGAAAGAAAACACTAGCGTAACAGGCATGATACGCTCTGAACTTTTCATAATTTCTTGCTCTATTTAGTAATTTCACAAAAATAACCTTGCCTTGAATGAAATTTGTGTTTATAATTTCAGAGATGTAGAATCATTTTTATACTTTCTCTGTAGAGTATGAATTAATATGGCTTCATGATGTATGTTGTTAAAATTGATTAACTAAGTACATGCTTCAATGAGGGTTATTATCGTTAAGAAAAAATATACTCTTGAGATGTTTGAGGATTGCTGCTATAATGATTAATGGGTTTGTTTTGATACGCCAATATTGTTGAAATCTTCTTACAACTATGAATTGATATCTACCCATACTGTAGAAAACTTTGTTTAATTTGTTACCCATCTCTTCAAGGATATGAATAAATATAGCAAGATATTGTGGAATTCTTGAAATTGTTCTGTGTGAGTTTTTGTTATAGATGTCTTTCCTTGACCTAGTGTTGTTGGGTTTACGCAACTGGGTTTGATTCTTTAAATAAATCTATGCCTGTGGAGTCATGTTGGTCTTGTAGGAGGCATCATTCGGTACTTATAATTGACCTGGTTTTATTTAAAATAAGTATTTGTACTGAAGAAAAACAACTGAATTTAATATTATCATCGGGTTGTAGATAATAAGGACAGTTGTAATGATTACAAGGTCTACCTCTTTGGCCCTTGAATAAGTAGTTTAGAATGGTGTTTATGGTCTATTCTAGAGCCACTATGATGGCTCAACTGAATCGTTGAGTTTCCTAACAGTTAACTGTTGTATCTTGTTTGCAATTTAAGATTGTATAAGATCCAAATACTTCATTCTATTATTTCATGTTGATCTCCTTGTTGCTTCGTTAATAACTCTAGAACTATTCTGACTTCTTCGGGGTTTGAAGCCGGTTGCGGAAAGGTTATATTGAGATTTGATTACTGTGATGGTTAAGTCCAACTTGTTAAAATCTCTGTCGCTTATGTTCCATCTTAGCCTCTATAATGGAGGATGGACATTCTCCTGTAAAACCTTGTATGTTACTTAGTGGGCTAATTTATTCACTATTATTACTAAAGCTTGGTTCTTCTTGCAATTCTTGCTGAGTTCGAAAGTGATGTCAACTTCGACTAAGAATCTCCTTCCTCTTGTAAGAGATGCAGTTCACTGTTGTCCATTAGGAAACCATCCTAAAAAGTGAGTTGATCTTCTAGAAGTTTATGCATTAGATTTTACGGTTGAAAAGGTGTTAAATAGTTCCTTTTATTGGGTACGTCTCATCTCAATGTATGAGCTGGTAATGATAGTTGAGTTTGATTTCTTTGACCCTTACACTCTTATTTGTGCTTGCTGGGTTTATTGATTACCTGTTTGAAGATCAAAACCTGTAATAAAGGTTTGATGATTAATTATCATTAGTATGACTCACCATTTAATCAGCTGTTAGAAGGTTTAAGGGAAAGACCTTGAGCTATCCCTTGAGTTTTGATGATCCCTTTTTATGGGCTGACCATTTTTTGTCAGAAGTTGAGTTTTATGTTCTAGATGTTGGAATTTGAGTCATTAAATAGGGATGGGGATTAAATTTGTCCCAAAATAGGAAGTCTCTTAGCTTCAGGGTTGTAAAGTTTGGTGGTATTACCCCTCTGTAGTAATTAACATGTTTCAAGTTTGTTGATCACATTGTCATACTATGTGTTCTATTAAGAAATTGGAGGCATTGATTTTGTACGGTAACCCATTATGGGACCAAACAGTTAAGCTATATACTCCTACTCTTATAATAGATGATAACTGGATTTTTCATTTAACTGAGTCTGTAAGATGTGACAGATCATCGCCGGGTGTAATATTTCTGATTTGAATTATGTGGTATCTCAGCAAACCCAGAAGTGACTCATTCTCTTATAGAAAAATGTACTTGGTTTCATTTATTAAATACGGGGTTTCCTTGACATTTTGGAAGCTCCTTATTGACCTTTCCTGGTTGTGTCATGAATTTAGTTCAGTATGATCTAACCTTGTTCAGTAGAATGGGTTAGGAGATCATTTTTATATTCATGTGAAGTCTTGACTTACCGAGAATTGTGTACTCTTTTCTAGTGTTAGAATGTTCATTAAGTGCTTAAGTCGAGGTAAGTATTAAATATGTAGCATGTTACTCAAGTTATACCTGATTGCTATATGGCAGGATGCCATGAATGTTCTCTCTCTATTATCCTTGAGGTTAAACGCTCTAATATCATATTTCGTCAGCCAAATGCTCTTGATGTCTTGGTATTATTTCCTGAACCTTAGCAGTCCTTATGGGTGTATGAAATCCTCATTAGATCTGTTGTGAAGATTTGGGAGATTTCTTGAATGTGTTCTTGATATTTATATGGTTACTTAATTGTTGAGTAAAATGATTTCAGGCATGCAAGTATGGGATTGCATGAGGGAAATATTGATACTCTTATATGGTAGTCTTTGAATACTTATAATTCTTATGTATCTTATGAATTATATGACTGTTTTTGAGCAACTAAGGTAGTTTTATAGAAAAGTAAGTCTTAAATTGATTTCTTTCATGGTTCATTAAATTTCTTGCTTCTGACATGTTATAGAAAGAATTGTTTATCTACGTAAGCTCTACAGTATTGATTCATAAAAATAATATGGGTTATTTTTATGAAATAATTAAGTAAAGCATGTCATTATGGTGATTTGGTGCTTATCATGCTCAGTTCTTGTGAACTGAATCATGCTAACAATTTTGCAGACAAACGCTGAGAAAGAAGGTGGAAGTATTTAGTCTTGTATATTATCTTGTATGAGGAAGGTTTGAAGATATGACTGACTTGAATGTTCTTAAGATGAAATAATTCTCCTTGAAAATGGAAAAAGGGATTACTACTTAATGTAAATGGTTTATTCATTAAAATGAAATATTTTGGTCATGCTTATAGGCATGAGTTGTATTTATCTCATAAATGTAATTAAGATAGATTTCCTACTGCTATATATTGTTTTATAAGAGGTCGATTGTCGAAATTGATGAGTTCTGAGTCGTAAATCTATCAAGTTAAGAAATCAGCATCTACAATACTATTGTATTAATCATTAGTATCAATCATGTATTAAGTGCTATATACATCTTATTTGTGAGATTCTAGGGATAATATAAGGAATTGAGGGTGGAATGTTTCCTAAGAATATCATGTTCTAACGAACCATATGTTAAGCATACTTGGAAATAGTTGAGGTTGCTAATGGATAACTGCCTCATTATAAAGTGCAATATATCAACCTACTTGTAAAGTTGTGTTAAGTTCTCCAAAGGTTTTGTATAGAATGTACTCAACCAGTAAAAGATATCTAGAAGTAATATTGTCTAATCTTAATGGCTGCTGCTAAGAAAGCAGCTGGATTATCATGAAACCATGGAAAGGTTATGATAATCAGGTACTTTTGTGCTATGGTTGTTTTATAAACTCAGGTTATACTAACTCTTATCAAAGATATAATAATTTAATATTGATTTCTAAGTGAAATCAACTCTAAGTCCTATACTAGGACGATACACATAAGCAACAAGAGAAAGGGATTATGGTAATCTAACATGACTATATATTGATTATGGTTTCACTTTTCAGGAATTGCATAATTGTGATAAATTGTGTTATGAAATATTTTGCTCAAGGAGATGAAATGTTTTCAATTAGTGGTTGTTCCATGATGCATCATTATGAGCACATAAGCGTGTCAAATACAATGGAAGTAATATGGGAACATGCGTACTAAGTTAAAAAGAATGTAGCATTTGAATCTCATCCCTGGTCAATACTGTAATTATCTCTAAAGAGAATTAGAGATATTTTAAAAAGGCTATGACAGGGAAAGGTAAATGGGTAAGTGGTTCATAAAATATATCATATCGGATACCCCAGATATATCTTACTTGTTGGAGATAGTAAAATAAATGAACACTCTTTAATGAGCTGTAATTAAGAAAAGTGATGTGCTTAAACTGAAAAGATGGTTGGCATTGATAGCCCATGACACTTAATAAAAAGGAATGAATCATTCATAAATACTTAGCTTTATATAAGTATTTATCCCTAGAATATGAAATAGGGAACTTGAGCCTAAATGTTAAGGCTGGGACAATTTTTATTGAAATTGCAATAATGATCATAGACCTTGATAGTATCATTTCTATCAATGGTTAACTTGGGTATGAGACATTGGAGGGTAAATAAGTGTTGTAGAGACTGGAGGTCCTGGAATCAACTTAATCCATACCTTAGGTATGACCCATTCATGGAGAAAGTGTCATAAAACCTAACTATTCTTTAATGGTAATATTTACCTTAAAAACATTGAGCACTATACACCAATGCAGGATTCTAGGTGGGAAAACTCGTTACATATGCTACACAGTCGTATCCAAATGGTGATATCGTCACGGGAGGAGATGTGGGTGAGTAACAAGGTGTATTTTTACGAGAAAACTTTCTTTCCCATAGGCATCATAGGATGCCATAAAGGTACAACTTTGTGTAGGTTAAACTGGTTTGTACCTTGTTCAAGGCTTGTAGCTGTTTACAACATCAATGACTACAAATCCATATAGCTAAATGAGTGAATAAGGTGAGATGACAAGATTCCTATAGCGAGTGTGTCGTCATGGATTTGAGCATGGAATACATGACTCAGAAACCTTACACAAGGTAGTGTAACTGCTGATTACTTTGTCGAGATTTCACCATTATCTAAGTTGTGAGATGCCTATGGATTTCAGAGGTGGAACCCAGGTACACACTTAGGGGTTATCACTTATATATCATATCCTATTAAAGGGAACCAAAGGGATACATTTCATGTATGGCTCATACAAATCATTGAGGGAGAATGAGTAGGTTCAGTATTCTCTCATACAGCTACACATGGTTCATGACAGTTATCAGAAATGATTACATTAAGGTTTATGTAGATTTAAATATATGGGTATTTAAATCAGCTGCATAAAGTTAAAAAAAATTGAGACAAACTGACAAATTGGGATGTTACAAGTGGCCAAAATATTCCAAACAAGACATAAAGAGAAGCACTAAAAACGTTTTGGGCCTACCACTCTTATGACAAAGACAAAAAGGCAACAAGCCTGCCTCTATGGCCGACACAAGTTGTCCACATGCCTGACAACATAACATGTGAAGAAAATACCTTTAAGGACTGAAAGAGACATGAAGCTCCTCATCACTATCAGATGAGCTGAAATATTCTCCTCTTTCAACAAAGTAAAGGTCCCTTGTGTTGTGTTCATACCATATTCTTGAGATAGAAGAACTACCATCACTACATCTATATATCTCTAAGAGCTTGAACATGACCAAACATGGCTAAAAAATTCATGGATAACTTGAGTATTATTGACATTTTTTATTGATTTAATTCCCTTCTTGCAAGATTTGCAAGATCATTTTGCTTACCCTTGATGTGTTGAACTTCAAAATCATAATTATCAAACCACATTCCCCATATTTGAAATTTGTTGAAGGAAATATTATCTGAGGGGTATTCTTTGTTTAATCTGGCCATAAAATCTTTTAGGTCAGTCTTGAGAATTAATTTCTCATATTGGAAAAAAACATAAAAGCTTTAATGGATTTCTTGGCAGCAAGGATTTCTTTGTGTGCAAAATGATACGGTAGTTTTGAGCCATAAATTTTTGTAGAAGCATATCTATAAATTTTTTCATTACCATTTTCTTCCTTTTCTTTTAGAACAAGCCTCAATATTCATTACTAACATCTGATTCAATAATATTTAAACCATTGCCTAGGAGAGTCATAGTGTGCAATCTTAATACCTACTACTAAATTTTTTTAATAGTTGCAATCATCTATGAGGACAATATAAGAAGCTTTTTCTAAAGTATTTTATTTAATAGAATCCTATCTGCAACAACATTCTTGTAAAAACCAGCAACATAATTAATGCATCCAAGAAATCTTTGTAGTTGTGTCAAAACTGTAATCTAATCTAGAAATTTCTAAAGTTTTGACACTATATGTTCTTGGATCTGGATATCTCCATTTGTGATGAATAGACTAAGAAAATTTATGGAATCTTTACAGAATTCCATCTTGGATATGGAGAGACATAAACAATTACTCAAAAATAACATCATAGAAATTATTAAGGTGTTCTATGTGATCTTTGGGAGAATTGGAATAGATGAGAATGGCATCTATATAAACTAGATAAAATTCTGACAGGGAAACAAATATTTTTTTCATTACCTTCTGTAAAATAGGTGTTGTTTTTAGGCTGAAGGGCAGAACTTTCCATTCATACTAGCCTCTAGGTACTGCAAAAGTAGTTTGGTATCTCTCTTCTAGATGAATAAATCTCTTCCAGAAATCACTTTTAAGATCAAGCTTACTATAAACCTTTGATGCTTTTAATCTGCTGAATAAATCATATTTAGTAGGGATAGGATGTTGGACTGCTTGGATGAATTTCTTGAATGGCTTATAATCCAATACTAATGTTTTCTTTCCATGTTGTTGTTCGCTTCCTTTTTTAACATAGAAAGAAGTGCAAGCCCATGGAGAATTAGATTCTTGTATGATTCCTTGTAATAATTTACTAATTTTTGCCTCGTATTCAACACGATCTTTAGGGTTCATGCCTTTGTAATGAGATTTGAATTTGGGAATTATTTCTTTACCCTTTTGTCATTTAAGACAAAATCAATCCTATATAAATGTTTCTTTCGATGAATGAAAGCATGTGTATTTTCATAACATAATTTTGTCCTCATTTTTTAAGTAATATCATTGATATTAATTTGACATAGGGAAATTGAATTATGGATCCATTCATTATTTCCTTTCTTTTTGGGTTTAACAGACAAAGGAATGACTATTTTATAAGTATACTTGGAATTTGAACTAAGGAGTTGAACAAAGATATATTGTCTTTTGTGATACTGAATGTTCCACAATCTAATAATGCATCCATTTCTATTAAATAATCATATGACTGCATCTCATATTGGTAGAATCTAATAGTCCTTTCGTAACCAGCTATGTTTATAGGGACATATGCCAAGAAGTGAAATACTACTTGTTTAATGTCAAAATTAATCTTTAGACAAGTTTGTTCCCAACAGTCTTAGGGAATGGATTTAACTATTAGTAGACTAATGTATGCACCTGTATCTGTCATTGCATCTAAAGAGTATTGTCTTATATTTGGGATGCAGAAAGTGATAGATATAATAAGGGTTTTAGAACTTTTAAGAGTGCTTACCTCTAGTGTCGGTTCCTCTTCATATGAAGTTTTGATGAACTACGTATAGGATTTTTCTAGCATTTCTTGAGATTCTTCAATATTTTCTTTATCATGTTCATCTTATTCAACTAGTTGTTTGAATTATTTTGAGGCATTAGAGATGACCTTCTGAAGGAAATTCATTCTATATGTATGCCATTAATTTCTGGAAATAGGTGGAGCAAATTCAATCTTTCTGAATGGCTCTCCCAGTCAGAGGGTGTTTCCTCAAGGAAGAGGAAAAGGGAAGTGCCTTTCTCTCCTACCATGTCCTCTTTGGAATCTTGATGAACGACCTCCTCTGGATTGTCTTGTTCTGGGAGGAGTTATTTGTATGGATTTATTGAATAAGGCATCAATATCCTCTTCTTCTTCTTGCTTAAGAAGGTTGAGACATTTTTCATATGAAGTTTGGATGAATTGCATATAGGCTTGTTCTAGCATTTCTTGAGATTCTTCAATATTTTCTTTATCATGTTCATCTTCTTCAACCAGTTGTTTGAATTATTTTGAGGCATTAGAGACAACCTTATAAAGGAAAGTCATTCTATTTGTACATCATTGATTTCTAGAAATAGGTGGAGTAGATTCAATCTTTCTGAATGACTCTCCTAGTTCAGAGGGTGTTTCCTCAGGGAAAAGGAAAAGGGAAGTTCCTTTCTCTCCTACCAGGTCCTCTTTGGAATCCTGATTAATAGCCTCCTCTATATTGTCTTGTTCTGGGAGGAGTTATTTGTATGGATTTATTAAAGAAGGAATCAATATTTTCTTCTTCTTTCTTGCTTACGAAGGTTGAGACATTCTTCCTCCTTTTTTTGGTCAAGGTCAAGATTTAATTTTGCTTGATTCTTAAGGCAAAGAGTTGGCATCTGTTGATACAGATATGAATTTGTTTCAGTGTCCCATGGAGGAAATGTATCATATGCTTTTTGGGCTTCATCAAGTTGGTGAGCTAGTAATTCAAAATTTGGAGGAATAAAAGGATGAGGAAAACTTGATAACACATTAACATAAGTAAAATAGGGCAAAGAGTCGTTCCCCGAATTTGTACTGTCTTATTCTAAACTAGAATTGACATCCTTAATTAAATCAATCTTCTGGTTTTCTTCATCAGAACTATATCAAATATATGAACTTTCATAGTCAGATTGATAAGTGAAGTAAAAATTATCTTCATCAATATGATTTTATTTGGGAAAATTAACCTTTACTTTTCCTTTATTAGCATAGTGTTAACCTTTGTAAATAAAACTAACACGCTTCTTTCTTTCTTTTCCTTGATGTGATGCACTAGATATTGATGAACTCAAGGAAGTCATGAAAGGACAAGTAGGATTGTGTTGCAAATATGGAGCCTCTAATTATAGTTTAAAACCCAAAATGCCAACACAAAATATGGCTTGGGATATAGTCAATTCCCATCTATGTGTCAGAATTCAAACTTTTCCCAAATTCCTTTCCATTGCTTGTCAAGTTCATGACCCATCTCAAGCTTTATTTGTCATTCTCAAATGTCAAAGTCCCTTCTAAGGTTAACAAAAAAAATAATGCTTAACGTTTTATACCAATTGGATAGTGATTTACTTTGAACGTCAATTAGCCATTGAGTAATTGGCTAGGTGATTATTATCATTCCAAGCAAGGTCTTTACTAGTGTTTTAAAACCGTTCGAACCGGAACCAAAACTAGATGGTTCAACCAGTTCAAATTTTTTTACCCAAAACCAGTTAAAAAACTGAACCGTTCGACCGGTTTGGTACCAAACTAGTCAAACAGGTCCAGTTCTGACCTGAACTGGTTGAGTTGTGACAAATTGCCAAAATATGATGTAAACCATTAAAAATTCAAAAATTTAATTAAAATTTCAGCTTTCAAGTGATAAATGAAATGCATCCAAGTGGAGCCACAAAAAAGATGGGAAATACACAAAAAATAAAGTTTTTGATAGTTTATTTTGGAAAAAAACAACAGAGGTTGTGAAAATTGTTACACCTCTTGTTAAGGTGTTATGGATGGTTGATGGGGGAAAATTATCCATGGGCTATAATTATGAGGCTATGGATTACGCAAAGGAGTGGATAAGGGTAGCGTATAAAAACATGGCAGCTAAGTATGGGCCTATATGGGAGATTATAGATAATATATGGAACAATCAATTCCATCACCCTATGCACGAAGCTGGATATTTCTTGAACCCAACATATCATTATAGAGCTCAACTTTAAGAAGATAAAATAGGAGAAGTAAAATATAGTTAGTACAAGTGCCTAAAGTGCATGATCCCTGATGAGAGACAACAACTTGAACTTCACCGACATATCAGTTTCTTCAACAGAGCCATAGGTACCTTTGGGAAAAACCTTGTGAAGATTGCAAGAGATATGGACCAACTAGGTAAGCAATTATAAAAAAAATTAAGTTCATTTAATTAAACTTTATAATGAATAATCATGAATTTTTATCATAAGAAACAATCTAATTTGTTGAATTACGCTTTAAGTCATAATTTTTAATTTTTGACTTTTTTATCATCATTTTTTAATAATTACAAATTTACATTTTTTTATTACGGAAAATGGTGGGATTCATTTGGTAGTCAGTGTTCTCAATTGAAAAATTTTGATATTCGGATCTTGAGCCAAATTTGTAGTGCTTCTGGGTGTGAGAAAAACTGGTCCATTTTTGAGTGGATTCACATGAAGAAGAGAATTCGTTTGCAACAATAGTTAATCGATCTTGTCTTTGTGTATTACAACCTTCGACTAAGGCGCAACCAGTTACTGAACTGAAGACCTGATACAGATCCCATTTTCTTGGATGATATAGATCCAACCTCAGATTGGGTGGAGGAGAGTCACCCAACATAGTTTGATCTCGATGAATTAGGGTGGATGGTTTTGGATTAGGATGATGAGCCACTAGTAGCACCATCACGAGACATAGTAGGCACTAGTCACACTGGTGCTATTTCCAATATTGTTGTTGTAAACATCCTTGAGGATTTGGATGGGTCCAAGTCAGAGGAATGTGATGATATTGATGAGGATGAGCCCGAGGATCCCATTCTCAGTAGTGGTGCAGATTTTAATGATTGATCATTGATGTCATCTAGTATATTCTAGAGTTTTGGAACTTGTAGCATCATAACATGTTGTTTTATGGAGTCTTGGACTATAGAGGCCATATAGAGCCTCATTATTTATGTATTTTGTTTTGAAATATCATATGTGATATATGTATTATGTATTGGACTTGGGGTTGATGCCATTTTGCTATAAACACCTTTCTTACATGTTATATAGTATATACATGAGAAAACTTTGTATATTTTGTGTGTAATTGTTGGAATTATGGTTTTTAATCTTTCAAATATATTATTTTCATTAAAAAATTAATTTTGTGTGTTTTTTAGTAAATATGTTCATAAATTTTGAACCAATCTTATTCTGGTCTGATCGAACCCTCGACCAGTTCCAATTTTTAAAACATTGGTCTTTGCCAATAACAATTCAAGTTAAAATTATTACTTAAATTCTCAATAATATATTTATAATTTCTCCAATATAATGTCAATGCCACACTTTATAAAGGTCTAAAACCAATAATAACACTAGTCAATGTTACAGATAGTACTCATACTTCACTTGAAAAATCAATGCTACACTATCAAATATGGTCATCATTCACATAAGGTCCATCAATCATGAAGAAGTAATAATATATGAAGACGAGTCACCAAGGTTTACAAAACATACAAATGCACAATAAATCAAAACCACAAACTTACTTTCATGTCATAGCATTATACAGCTATGCTACTTAAAAATGATGTCAGTGTGAGCTAAGACTCATGACGTGTAATTCAATGTAAAACACTATCTTATAGATTTATTTGGTGTTTAATTATTCAATTTTTCATTTAACAATTTAACATGGCCTGATGACATCCTTGCAGACATCAAGTTTGGGTAACCATAAAATGGGATGTGACAAAGAAGATCATATATGTGACTAAATGGCCACTACTTGCAAACATCAAAGAATGAGAGGATTCTTCGGTTTAACATGATATTTCTTATGATTTGTTTGTAACTATGCCCATATTGTAGAATTCAATGCCTCAAGACAAGTCATTTCTATGGTTTTAATATAATAAGGGTGTCCCCTAGCATTTGAAAATAGATAGCTCAAGGGGAAGAATTTGACTAGGCTCACATATGTGAAAGAATTTTTATCTATCATTATAATGCAATCAATCAATATCACCAATATATCATGAGAAGGCACTTCAAGGTAAAAAATAATCATGAGATTCGAGTACTTTTTGGAGAAAAAATGCATCACCAAAATGATGGGGCATGATTTTGAAATCATCTAAGAAAGGCAAGGAGAATGTGGTAGTGGACACTTTTTCTAGAAAATAGATGGAGAAGGAAAAACTTTGTGATATTTCCTTACTTTAGTTAATATGGGAGGTAAGAGGCACAATCCAACATCTTCAAAGGGGTTGGTATAAAAAGGAGATTCTCTATTGTATAGGGATATGTTATTCTTATGAAAAATTCTTAGGTGAAAAATAAGTTTATATTTGAAATGCATGCATCACCAATACGTGGATATTCAAGATTCATTAAAAATTTATCGTTGCACAAAGAATATTTTTTGGGGGGAAGATTAAAAAAAAAATATTCAACAATTTTTTGTTTAATGCATGGTATGTCAACAGAATAAGGGCAAATACATAAAAAGCCAAGGCCTTTAACAACCCCTAGATATTCCAATATAACATTGGGAAAAAATTAAAATGGATTTCATTATAGGATTTCCAAAGTTAGGAAAATTGGATGTGATTTTAGTTGTATTCAATTAATTGAGTAAGTATGCACATTTTTGTGGACTATCTGACCCATCCTAAATTAGTACAGTTATTGAAGTATTCATGGAAAAGGTGTAACAACTCCACGGTCTCTCCAAAATATTTTGAGTGGCAAGAACCCATTTTCACAAGTAAGTTTTGGAAGGGCCTATTTGTTGCTTGGAGAAAAAAATTGGTTTGTAGTTCTTATCATCCACATCGAGATGGGAAGACTGAGCTTGTCAATAACTACTTAGAGTGAGGAATTACACAATGGTCCAAATGTTTACCAATGGCAGAATTGAGGAATTACACCGCGTTTCCCACTTCATAAAAAATAACAATTGAGGTACTCTATGGAGACCCTCCACCATGTACTACCTCTTATTTTTAGGGGCATCTTAAAGACTATGCTTCCAAGGAGCATATTCAACACCAACAAAACACTCTTTAATACTCACAAAAAAATTGCAATGGCTGAAAACAGGATGAAACAACAAGATGACATTGAAGAAGGTGATTGATTTTGTCCTTGATGACTACCCTACAAAATTTTATCATCGAAGCAACAAAATAAAAATTAGTTGGGGCCAATACTTAATGGTCCCTACAAAATTTCTCCATAGAATTGGGAGTATAGCCAACAAATTGAAACTTCCAAAATGTAATGAATATGTGGATGATATGAACAACCACTCATATATGGTCTTTACAAGGGCTCAAAATAGAGAATGCATCATCTTGAAGCTGAAAATAAAGCTCCCACGAAGGTCACAAAAGTGAAAATGAAGGATAAAGGTAAATAAGTTACTAAAGAGATTCCAAGAAAAGAAGTTGTCAAATTGCATGCTATAAAGAGTGCAGTGAAGAATATTCCACCCGATCTGACTCAAGAAATGGTGACTATTAAGAAAGTTCCATCTACATCTACCTCTTCTAGAACAAATATTCCTAAAGCTACCATAGATTCCAAGGTAAGCATTGTTGATAAAACAACAAAGGTTTATAAAGTTGGTACTACCGTGAAATTCATTCCATCCTCAGATCGGAAGGAAGCTCCTATTGATAGTCAAGGCTTGGATGTTATTCCCAAGTTCAAAATTATTGATCATATTAAAAATTCAAGGATCCAAATGTCATAGGTGGAGTTTCTCTAATCAAACAATGATCAACTTGACAGGCTCGTCAGGTTCATCAAAGGTGATTCTGAAAGTTCATCCAAAGGAGTGTTAAAAACTCCAGTGAATTCAAAAGATCAAATTTTAATGACTACCAATGCATCGTCATCATCCAACATGTTAAATCCATTTTATGTGTTTCTTTTCATCAATGGGAGAAAGCTAAGCAACTGCATCATCGACTTTGGAGATTAGTATAATGTCAAGCTAGAAAACATTACACATGCCCTCAAACTCACTTTTATGATATCATTTGGAAAATGCTACTCCATGGAGATTAAGCAAGTGCCACTAATTGGAAAAATCAAGGATGTGCAAGTTTCTCTAGTAGTGTACCTAGAAAAGAGAGTCAAGCTAACTATGTTGGTAGATGATATTCTAGCATCCTATGGTATGTTACTTAGCAAAAAAATTTGTAGGGACCTTAATGGAGAAATTCAAATGGACCAGTCACATGAAATGATTCCTATGAAAGAAAAAAAGATGAAACTAAATCCTCAGTCTGAGGAGAAGTTCACAAATTCACTGTTACTCACTCTTATGACCCCTGCACACAAATCATATATGAAGATGTCGGCATTGGTAATTATTACATGTCTTCTGTAGATGAAAATTAAGCTCCAAAAATGATGAAAAGTGACCCCAATGGCATCTGGACTCTCAATTTCTATGGAAGTTGTTTCTCAAGTGGATTTGGATCTGGAGTAGTTCTCATCTCACCAAGTGGCGAGATTTTTCCATATTCATACAAGTTTAAGTTATCCAACACAAAAAATTACTGTAAAGTACGATTCCTTGTTACTTGGTCTGCAAGTTGTAGAGGAGAGAAAGATCAAGAACCTAAAAGCAAAAGGTGATGTCGAGCTTGTAGTGAATCAAGTGAGAATTCAGTTTCAAGTAAAGAACAATTATCTCAAGCGTTATCGAAATAAATGTTGGGATTCCATTGAATTCCTTGATGCTTTCTCCATTGAAAACATTCCACATGCTGAAAATGAAAAAGAAAATTCCTTGGCGACATCTACTTCTCTCATGCTTCCTCGTATGACTTTTTATAAGGAGAAATACACTAATAATATGATCTTTTCTCTGAATGTTCCTGAAAATGCAGAAAAATGGCAAGTGTTCAATAATGATAAGCATATTATCAATTTCCTTGAGAAGTCAGATAATTTCAACAACATGTACTTTGAAGGTAGTGATCCTGGATATAGAGAATCTACTTATTCATTCAAAAATGAGGGTATCGAACATGAAGATGAAGCTAACAGAGTGATCCAATTGAAGGGTAAAAATATCCCCAAAGGTCTTGTTTCTCTTAAAGATATTTTTGATAAACACGACAGGTTCATCAAAAAGAAATCCAAGTAGGGTTCCTCAACTTCTAAGGATTATGAAAAGGAAAATATTGGTACTCATGAACAACCTCAGATGGTGAACATAGGCAAAAAAATTCACCTGAAGAGAGGAGAAGATATGTCACGCTTTTGAAGAAATACATTGACATTCTTGTCTATTCATATGAGGATCTCAATTCATTCAAACCAAATGACATGAAACATTATATTCCACTCAAACTAGACGCTACTCATTTCAAGAAAAAGTAGAGGCATTACAATCCTAAGATTGCAGGGACCATCTATGAAGAAATCTAGAATATGATCAATGCAGGAAGGAAATAATGGAATGAAGAAGGAGAGAAAGAGAAGAAGGGGAACACACAAGGTTAGGAAAATGCAGATCAAAACCTTGCATGAACATTAGAATCATCCATTGAATATTTGACAAACGAATCAAGAGTTAACATCCACGAAAGCAATAAATAATTGCATCTATTAATGTAAGAATAAAAAATGTAAACAAGAAGCAAACTTGAGACACAAATTTCTCAAAGAAAGTTTCTCTATTTCTTCAAAATGCAAGAACACAAATTTTCTTCCAATTACTTTCACACAATACAAAACTTTATTCTCCAAAGGTATTGTTTCTCTTAAATATATTTTTGAAAAAAATGATAGGTTCATCAAAAATAAAGCCAAGGAGGGTGCCTCAAATTTTGTGGATTATGAAAAGGTGAGAATTGATACTCATCAACAACCTCGGATGGTGAACATAGGAAAGTGTTGTTCACCTAAAGAGAGGAGTAGATACGTCACACTTTGGAAGAAATGCATTGACATTCTTGCCTATTCATGCAAGGATCTCAAGTCATTCAAACCAAATGACATGCAACATTCTATTCCACTCAAATTAGTTGTTTCTCCTTTCAAGAAAAAGTAGAGGCATTAAAATCCCAAGATTTCAAGGAGCATCTATGAGGTAATCAAGAAGATGATCAACACACGAATAATTTTCCCTATCCACCTTAAATATATTTTTGAAAAAAATGATACTCAATGTGGGTAGAAAAAATTGTCCCGGTTTAGGATAAGAATGGCGAGATCCACATCTATTTCAACCTCCAGAACCTAAACTAGGATTATTTTAAAGATAACTATGCTTTTCCCATCATGGACCAAGTTCTACAAAATTTCATTGGATCAAAAATGATGTCTATGCTCAACGGATTTTTCGGATACAACCAGATCGAGGTAGCCCCACAAGATCAATATAAAATGAAGTTCACTACCCCAGGGGGTACGTTCATATACAAGAGGATGTGATTCAGTGTCCTCAATACGTGAATGAAATTTTTAGATTTGAAGAATAAAATCATAGTGGTTTATCTTGATGAAATCACTATTTTCTCCAAAAAGTGTGAGGATCACCTTGGGAATCTTGAGCGGGTATTTTAACGTTGTCATACTCATGGGATTTCACTGAATCTTAAAAAAAAATGGTTGGTTTCATTGATGTTGGGGTTAATCACACTAGTTGTACAGATATATTATTCAGATCTAAGCATACAAACAATTAATATGGAAATAAACTAGAAGAAGAAATACACAAGATATAACGTGGTTTGCCCAATGTGGGCTACATCCACCACGAAACAACCAATATATTATTCAAAGCTTCACAAAGGATATCCAATTGAAGATTTTAAATCCTCCACACCTTGTGTGGATGTATGGTACTTTATTCCTCACAAGCTTCTTTTTTTTTCTTGAAGAATTCCTCCAATTATTAATGAGTTCACACCTTCTAACCCTATATTTCTAGCTTATATATGAATATACAAACTTATGGCACTTTAGCTATGCAATTAAAACCATTAGATCAACTTTATAACAAAGTTTAGATCTAATTCCTGTCAATTAAATAAAATAATCACACACAAGCTACTGATGTTGGTTACCATAACCGATGTAAGTTCCTCCTTGCCTTAACGGATACCCATTCCTAGGTGACCAACGTCGGTCTATCGACCGAAGCCGGTTACTTTGTATTCCATCAAGTTAATAAAACATGCTAATATGAAGCAATTAAGATCCATAACTCAATAATCTCCCAATTGGAGATAAATTACAGCGTTGTACCCTACAACTCCATCGTTAGATTCATTCCTTGGCCTATTTCTTCCTCTTCAAGTCTTAAAGTCGAAGACCAACACAAGTGGAGTGTATCTCCAACTTGCCTTTTGCCAACGAATTTGTTAGCATATCCATAGGGTTCTTATTTATATGAATTTTCTCAAGTTTCAACTGCCCATCCTCTAACACCTTCCATAAGAAGTGATATCTTAACTGAATGTGTTTCATTCTTGAATGAAGCACTGAGCTCTTTTCCAGATGAATCACAATTCGACTATCATTGTATAATCTGCAATCCTCTTACTCCTTTCCCAACTCTCCCATGAACCTACTCATCCATATCATCTCTTTTCTAGCCTCTGTAGCTACAACATATTTGGCCTCTATAGTAGACAAGGCCACAACCTTCTGCAATCCTAAAATCTAGCTAATTGTTGTCCCACCTACTATGAATACATATCCATTGGTGCTTCTCCTACCATCTAAATCACCGGCCATATATGAATCAACATAGCCGCATAAATAAATATCTGACCATCCATAGCATAACAACGTGCTAAATGTCCCTCACAAATACCTAAGAATCCATTGTACTATTTTCCAATGCTCTTTACCTAGATTGGCCATAAATCTTCTCACAAATCCCACCGCCTGTGTAATGTCTGGTCTAGTACAAACCATAACATATATAAAACTTCCAACTGATGATGCATATGGAACTCGTGTCATGTACTTAACCTCCTCATGTGATGTAGGACACTGAGATTTACTCAATTTGAAGTTTCCAGCCATAGGTGTACTTACAAGTTTTTAATTATGCATATTAAACCTTTCCAACACCTTGTTGATTTAATGTTCCTGAAACAAATACAGTTTCATGTTCTTCATGTCTCTATGAATTTGGATGGCAAGTATTTTCTTTATAGCTCCCAAATCCTTCATTGCAAATGTATAAGCTAAATTTTATTTAATCTCACCAATGTCCTACATATTAGATCCTACAATAAGCATATCATCCACATACAGTAACAAAATAATATAGCTTTCATTTTCAAGCTTCTTGAAATAAACATAATGGTTGGATTCACATATCATATCGCCATGCTCATGCATGAAACTATCAAACCTCATATGCCATTGCCTCGGGGCTTACTTGAGCCCATACAAGCTCTTTTTCAACCTGCACACAAGTTCCTCGTTACCCTTGACTTCATAACCAAGTGACTACTGCATATAAATATCTTCCTCCAAATACCGTGAAGGAAATCTGTCTTGACATCAAGTTGCTCTAAATGAAAATCTTCTATTGTAACTAAACTCAATACAATACGTATAGAAGTCATTTTTACTACAAGAGAAAACATCTCACCAAATTCAATACCTGCTTTCTATGCAAATCATTTTACCACAATCCTTTTCTTGTATCTTTTTTGTCCACCCTCTTCTTCCTTGATCCTGTAAACCCATTTATTCTCCAATGTTATTTTACCTATTCAAAACTTGACCAAATCCCATGTCTGGTTCTATTTCAAGGATTCCATCTCCTCATCCATACCATGCTCCCACTTCACATGGATATCCTATTGCATTGCTTCTTAAAAATTCTTTTGTTCACCACTATCAGTCAATAATAAATAAGATAAGGAAGGTGTAAATATTTCTGGAGGTCTACTTACCCTTTGTGAACTTCTCGTTGAGATCTAGGGTGTCAGAGGCTCAATTTGCTCATTTTGTAAATTTGTATCAATCTTAGACAGTGACCGACACCGGTCATCTGTAGCCAATGCCGGTTCAGCTAATAGACGTTGGTCGAGATCTTCTATAACCAATGCCGGTAAGGGGTCAACTGACATCGGTTACTATGTAAACCTGTAGGTGTCAATTTTAAATCTGAGAATGCATTTTCATCCACAAACTCTTCTACCGGTTCATATTTTGGTACCAAAACTTGATCCATTTACATTCTCTTTTCATTCCATTCAATTTCATGACTCCTAACATTCTTAGAATCTTCTAAATCCCAAAAATGGAATCCAAAATCACTAGATCCATAACCAATTAAAGTACATCTCTTGGATTTAGCATTCAACTTCTCTTTGTTTTCTTTATCAACATGCACAAAATCTTTTGAACCAAATACTCTAAGAAAATAAATATCTACCTCTTTTCCAGTCCAAGATTTTATGGTATTCCACCATCTAGTACACTTCAAATACCACAGTTCATTAAATAAATTGTCATGTCTACTGCTTCTACCTAAAACTACAAGAGTAATCCAGCATGTATCCTCATGCTTCTTGCACGTTCCATTATTGTCATGTTCATTCTTTCTGCAAAACCATTATCTTGTGGTGCTCTAGGAACCATTCTTTCTCTAAGTATCCCATTCACTGAACAATAATCATTGAAAACCTTATTGCAATACTCACCACCATTGTCAGATCTAAGGCATTTTAAATTTAAATTTGATTCATTTTCCATAAGGTATTTCCATATTTTAAAATTCTCAAAAACATCAAATTTATGTTTAATATAATAAATACATACCTTTCTTGTGGCATCATCAATGAAATTCACATAATATTGGGATCCTCCATGATAAGCTACTTGGGCTGGTCCGCACACATCTGAGTGTATAAGCTCCAATATTTTCTCCTTCTTTGCTGACCCAAATTTGAAAATTTTCACTCTCTTTTGTTTTCCAAATATGCAATTCTCATAGAAATCAATATCTACATCTTTCAAATATGATAACTTACTCTTAGCCTTTAATATCTTCATTCCTTTTTGAGTCATATGGCTTAGTCAAGTATACCACATGCTTGCATCTGAATCTGCAGTAGATAGTGTAGAAAAGGAATCAATAATACAGGTAGACAAGTACAATGTTCCTACTTTCTTTCCTCTTTCTACAACAAGAGATCCCTTGGTAACTTTCCAAGCTTCGATTATGAATGTAACCATGCAACCAGACTCACCTAGTTTTCCTGCAAAAATTAGATTTCTCCTGAGGCTTGGCACGTGCCTCACATCTTTCAATATCCATGTATTTCCATTGTGAAATTTTTGATGAAATTCTCCTTTACCAATAATATTACATGTTTCATCATCTCCTAAATAATCATGTCCAAAATTTCCATAGACATAATTTTTGAAATAACCTTTATTAGGGGTAGCATGGAAAGAAGCTCCTGAATCTAAAACCTGTGATTCAATTTTATTATCTAAGGAGAGAATAAGGGCCATATTTCATTACCTCATAAGATGCAACATTTACCTCTTTACCTTTCTCCGGTACATTCTCTTTATTTTTATTTAACCAATAATTCTTCTTTACATGTCCCTTCTTTCCACAATTACAGCAGGTTATTTCTTTACCTATGGATTTATATCTTCCATTCTTAGACTTTGTTTTCCCATTATTCTTGCTCTTGGATCTCTCCTTATACCTTCCTCTTATTTCTACATTCAAAGCATTACCAGATGATAATTATCCTGTACTTTTCCTACGTATTTCTTCATTTAGGATTATACTAACCACATCATCAAAAATTAAAATATTAGTAGAAAACTCTATATTACTAACATCCATTACCAAGTTATCCCAACTATATGATAAAGAGAATAGAAATAAAAGTTCTTTCACTTCATCATCAACCAAAATATTTACTGCTTTTAATTGATTTACAATAGACCAGAAATAATTCAAATAAATTGATGCAGATTCACATTTTTGCATCTTTGAATTAAATAATTTCTTCATCAAATAAACTTTATTTGAAGCACTAGGTTTTTCATATAAATTAGCTAAAGATTTCATCAACTCTACCGTGGTTACTACTTCAATAATATGCGAAGCCATGGATGTTGATAGGCTTGATCTTATAGATCCCAGAGCCTTTCCATCAAGAATTTTTCATTCTTCATCAATCATCTTTATAGGTCTTACCTTCTCATCCAATGGTAAGTATAGATCTTTCTGATATAGATAATCTTCCACCTGCATCTTCCATAATTGATAATTACGGTCATCAAATTTCTCAACTCTGTATTTTCCATCTTCTTCCATTTTTGTAGCTCCCACTCAATTAGAAATCCCTATGTGAGTAAATTTTGTCAACCTAGAAAACCCTCAAACAAAAAAGCTTTGATACTATTTGTTAGGGTTAATCGCACTAGTTGTACAAATGTATTATTCAAATATAAGAATTCAAGCAATTAATATGGAAATAAACTAGAAGAAACAACACAAAAGATATAACATGGTTCACCCAGTCGCTACGCCCACCAAGAAACAACCAATATATCATTTAAATCTTAACAGAGGATATACAATTGAAGATCTGCAATCTTCTACACCTCTCCTAGATGTATAGTACTATCTTCCTCACAAGATTCTCTTTTTTTTCTCCAAGAATTCTTCCAATTATTAATGAGTTCAAACCTTCTAACCCTAACTTTCTAGCTTATGTATGAATATACAAACTTAGGAAACTTTATCTATGTAATTACAACCATCAGATCAACTTTATAACAAATGTTAGATCTAATTCCCATGAGTAAAATAAAACAATCACACACAGGTAACTGATACTGGTTCCTCCTTGCCTTGACCGATACCGGTCCCTAAGTGACCGACGCTAGTCTTCCAACTGATGTTGATTATTCTAACAAGTTAATCAAGCATGCTAATGTGAAGCAATTAAGCTCCACAACTCAACAACTGAGGGAAATTTCTTGGGACACATCGTATCTAAAGAATGAATGAAGATCAATTTTGAAATGGTTCATGCTATTCAAAGTTTGTCTCTTCTTACGAGAAAGACAGGTGTTCACTCCTTCTTTGGAGAAGTCAACTTCTTGAGGAGGTTCGTCCCCAATTTCACCAAGGTCACCAAGCACATTACAAATATGATGAAAGGAAAGAATCCCTTCAATTGGAGAAATGAAGGTAAGTGAGCATTTGAGGAGATCAAAAGTGCCATTTCCAAAGAACCTACTCTTGTATGCCAAAATTTGAAGCAAACATTTATCGTCTACTGTTATTCTTTAGAATACATCTTGTCAGCTATTCTGGTGCAGAAAAATGATGAAGGTATTGAGTCTCCAATTGCCTTCATGAGTTGTGGTCTCAAAGATCATGAGATGAACTACTTCCTTATTGAGAAACATGCCTATGCATTTGTAAAAACAGACAAATAATTTAGGTACTACATCTTGAATTCATATACTATGGTCATGGTTCCCGATACCGTTGTGACATCCATCTTGACTCAACAAGAGTTAGGATAAAAAAGGGGAATATGGATAGCAAAGGTGAAAGAGTATGATTTGGATATAAATCCTACCAATTCCATGGGAGAGGCTTATGTGAACTCATTGCAAGAAATGTTGAAGAGAAATACAAACAAGTTGTTGAGAAAGATACTGAAGAGAGTTTTCCCCTAGTGGTCTTTGTAAGTTCTGTTGATGAGTGGTATTTCAACATAGCAAAATGTATGACATATGAAGAATGTCCCGCACACCTGAGTGCAAAAGAAAAGAAGGCTATTAAGTTGAGATTCAATACATATGTTATCTGGGACAACACGTTGTTCAAGAAAAGCTTTGATGGATTCTTCCTAAGATGCGTCGACAAAGAACAACAAAAGATACTTCTTCATGCCTTTCATGACCAAGCATGCGGTGGTCCATTTTCAACACCTGTAACGGCTCACAAGATCTTGAGAGCTCATTATTACTAGCCGACCCTATTCTGAAATGCACAAAAGTGGGTCTCAAAGTGTGAAGCTTGTCAAACATTTGTCGGGATGCAAAAACTTACCACTATTCCATTGAAGCCTATAATCATTAAAGAGCCATTCCAAAAATAGGATCTTGATTTCATTGGGACTCTAAACCCACATTCGAGTGCAGCGTACACTCATGTTTTGACTACAATAGATTACTTCACCAAGTGGGTTGAAGCCATCCTGGTCAAGAGTACCACTTGTGAAGTACTCTGTAATTTTATCAAAGAATATATTTTGGTTTGCTATGGTCTGCCACACAATATTGTAATAGATAGCGCATCCTATTTTTGTTCTATGGAGCTCATCGATTTCAGTTATAGTTAAGGGATTTCTCTAGCACATTCCTCTTACTATTACCTGCAAGGTAATGGTCAGGAAGAGTCAAATAAAAAAAATATCATTCCCATTGTCCGCAAGCTAGTCGATAAAAATCAAAGGAACTGGCACAAAAAACTCTACGACGCTTTATGGGCAGACCAGATCACACCAAAAAGGGCCGTTGGAATGTCACCTTTTCAACTTTCCTCTCACTTTTTGGGAACTTTCTAGCTATTTGAGATTTTAATATTTTTGGTGTTCAACCTCTTCAGGGTTAATTACAAAATTAAAACAAGAGAACCATAAAAATATTAAGTTATGAGACCATAATGAGGGACCAAGCACTAAGTACTATTATCTCCACATAAGGGTGCATACATAAAAATCATCTAGAGCTCCATTTTCATCCATTTAGCTCCATCACAAGGTTCAAAGGATGCTTCATCTGCATCACACTTCATAGGAGGGGATTTTATTATATTCCATCCACCATTTATTTACATTCTACATCTAGTTATTGCTCAGTACTCACAAAGTGTGACACACACAAGAGCACCTAGGGCATTATTTCCACACATACACACACACACCTAGAACTAAATTTGGGTTTGAAATGTAGTGCGAAGCTCAGTTAGTAAGTCCACCATTGTGGCTGCTAAGGTCAGTCTAACCCCATCATATACATCTTTATTTTTTAGGGTTTTGATGCTTTACTTTGTTGTCGTGGAATTTCTAAGCATTAAAATTTTGAGTAAATTTAGAAAAAAATTAAAAACATTCTCACTTTTTCATAGTTCCCACAAAGTCTTATTGTGTAATCTTGAGTCAAATTATTCACATTCATTCGGTCATTGTACATCCATGTCAAGTTAGTCGTTCCCTAGTCATCATTTTCTCAAGTTATTAAATGCATTAGTCTATTTTTAATTATTCATTACAATGTTTATTGTATCTATAATTAAAATCGATTAATTATTTTTAAAGATTATTAATTTAATAATTAAAGTTTAATTTTAATTATTAAATTTGCATGTTATTGTGCAAGTGAAGTGGGAAAGTTGGTTTCCTCATCCAAGTTTCCTTCAATATTTCTTCCATCGCTTCTTCACTTTCTCGTATGCAAATTTCCAAAGGGATTTTTGCATTGGATTTTCCCCAATTTATTTCCCCATGGATTTTCTCCCACTTCTTCCCCATCATCCTCAGTAACTAACTCCCACAATTATTTTTCAATTTAAGTTCTCCCGCTTTGTCATTACCTTCCACCCCAATTTTTCTCCACTTTCCCTAGATCCACTCCCACATAACTACTTCTTTTGATCAAGAAGAATAAGTTTTGAATATTTCATAGATAATACACAATACAAGGCCAAGGTAGCATCGTTCATGCAAGCCAAAGGGAGGATTTGTGAAGATAGCCAATGCAAAGTAGAAGAAATTTGAGGTAATATGTTTTTAGGCCTCAATTGGATTCATATGTCTACATATATAATCTCCATGCATCATTTGTCTCTCAAGTTTGTTCATAGCAATCAAGTTGTTTTTATCGACGATGTACCTCCCTCTACTCCATGGTCTTCATCTCCTCATGCCTCGATTCATGTATCTCCTCTTTCATCTAGTGCATCACAATCTATGTTACTTAAAGAAAAATATACTCCAAGTTCACCTACTCGCACACCCTCTATACAACCTCACTACTCTGCTAATCCTACACATCGGCATAATCCCATTCCTCACACAGTTATAACATCTCGACGTAAATATCCAATTCATTTTATTCCATGTGGGTGTCCATAACCTCTGTACTTGGCTTCTCATCGGTCTCCGTCATTTACACACTTTTTTACATCTACACACTTGTCATTTACTTATCCATCACATGCACATAGACTTCACTCACCTGTGTAACGTCTATCTACTATACCATCACTACTAGATCATGATCTTACACTTTCGTCACAACATGCAATGGATGGAGGACCTTCATCCTTCACTTTTGTTAGAGAGTTCATTCAACCAGACGCACTTGGAGGGCATATCATTCACACAACAGCCCCCATTCTACCTAGCATTGACATATATTTCATACTCACATACAAATATTCATCCACACGTTAGCATCGCCATTACTCGATGACACACTCTTGTGCTTCAGTTCACACTTGAATGTTGAGGGAATACTACACACATGCACCCCACACACTGCACGATAGGCACTACACATCACATCATGTTACATTACATCATTCACATCATGTATTTTCATAAATACGCGGCATCTTCAATCCTACATCATATATTATATATTTCATCTACACTATTTTGACCTTCACACATCTACATATCATGCTTATTCTACACACTATATTATCATTCATCTCATATATATATCACTCTCATATTATTTATGCATCTTGCATCTTATACTACACATGTTATACCATGTGCACTTTACACTTTTATGTTATCTACATCTTGCATTGTTGTACATCATATGATCATCTCCTCTCATCACACATAATACATACTTTACATATTCTATTCATCTACGCATACGTGTTGCACTAACTACCCTATGACGCATTATAGTCTCATGGTCCATACTAGACTGTTAAGGGTATATATCTATAATGGACCACATCACAATCATATGTTCATCATTCAACCTTCTATCATATGACATTCCTAGGTTAGTGACATATGTTATAGGCTAAATGGTCACTTATTCTATCATATTGTAGTGATATACGTCATAGGCTACATCATCGCTTCACCAATTTTTTGTTATGATATACACTTAGGCTATAGAGTCACACACGCTTCATCTCTACGTCGTTGGTCTTCACTACACATTCACCACATTGTGTTACACACCACACACTATTTCACCTTTTTCCGATGGCGCACTCTCATTTATAGTTCATTCTTGACTACTAAGAGGGCATAAAAAAATAAACCTCACTAGATACAATTCCATTCACTTGGGGGCCACGTAGCTCCTATCATCCATCTCACATTCCATTCCATCCATACACAACATGTTTCATATCTTGGCTGCATTTACTCTTGCTTGCTTATCCTTTTACATGTTTTCCTATTACACATGCTAGATAGATCTCTTGTATGTCACTATTTTCACCAAACACCCATGTGTGTTCACATCTTTTTCTAGTTTTGATCACAAATACAGGTCTTTTACATGCAACAAGGATTTTTGGCACACTACTAGTCCCACAACGGCTCCTGGGGTCATCCACTTTTGTACATTCCAAGTGTTATTATTTCATAGCACACTATTGTATTGCTTATACACGCTTTTGGCATACACATTATCTTTCTAAAATGTTAACGGGTGCTTCATGTGTAACATTTGTTTTGCAAGATCACTTGTTACCATGGTTATTTGTTATTTTTACTTTTTTTGTCTCTTTTTTCCATTGTATGTGGGCCTTTCCCTTTGTTTAGTGTTTAAAATTATTGGTTTGTATGCGGCCACGGTGGCCTTGAGTGTTTTGTGACACCGTGAGTGGTGTTCCATGTTTGTAACCCACTTTTTACGGCCTAATTTATCTTCTTGGTTGTTTACATTACTCTCTTGCTTGGTATTTTACACATTGTCTTTGTAGCTTGTATCTATTATCTACATGCATGCTTGTTTTTTTTTTATACTAACACTTTTCTCTAGCCGGTTGTTTTCTTATGCCTTGGTTTCTACCAAGCACATCCCCTCCCCCTGAAGGTCACAATTTACATGGTCGGTCCTCTTTTGGGACCCTATTCTCCTATCTATGATGTCACATCTTCCCCCAAAGAGGCGGACATCATTTGGGGTTTACACACTACAAAACATGGGTACCGATACAGTTCAGTTTTAGTTTTCATCCATGACACAGTGGGTTATACAACGAGTGGGTTCAACACAGTTTACAGAACTTTGATACAAAGTATTATTTAAAGGACATGTTCTCTTTAACATTCTAGGGAGAAGTTACAGGTTAGAGGATAAAAAATACCTTCCTCTTTACACTTCTTCATCTACTGGCATCGGAACACCCAAAAAACCAAACGGTATAAAGATCTCCTTCATTTCCCTCGAGAAGAAGTTACATGTTGGAGGAACATATGAATTTCCTCCCTACACTTATTCGGCCACATTGGTATGAGATCCCCCAAAAAACTCACACTTCACCAACATCCTATAAGATCCTTTCTTCACCCTTTATCTCATAATGAATTAGGTGCACATGTTCCTTTTTCATTTTGTACTTTCCATTTACATGATTTTACACACATATATACATGATTTTTTACATATATACATGCATATTTACTACTTATGTTGTAAATTTTTCATTCCCATATGTGTTTTCATTGACATCAAGTTGTAAAAGATGGAAGAAGTGGTATTGATGGCAAAAGGAGTCAATTTGGTAAAATGAGAAAGAAAGAAAGTTGAAGGTTGATTGGTAGTGTTAGCTCACAGAGACTTCACGATGATAAAAAAAAGTTCTAAATGACTTAATAAAATTTTGAGCATGTCATGGACATAAGGGGATAGCCACCGAAGTCTTGAAAAATCCATCGAAGACTTGGAAAAGTCACGGAGCTCTAGAAGAAGTCGCGGGAGTCTAGTGAAAGCCATGGGTAAAAGGAATGATGTTCCTAAACAAGCAAAGATAAAGGATAAGCCACGAGTGAGGAACGTAAATCCACAGATGTGAAGGAAGAACCACACAAGAAAGGATGAATTGAAGGAAAAACCATGAAATGAAGGGAAGTTTGGAGAAAGATGCACAAAAAGGGAAAAGTTGTGTAGGATAAGATAGAGCCACGGAAAACTATGAAAGTTGCAAGGTAAAGGTAGAGAGTTGCGGACATGAACCAAATCTGCATGAAGGCATTGGACAAGGATAAAATTTGTGAAGCATTGAAAAATTCACTAGAAGAACAAAGCCACAGATAACCAAAGAGCCACGATATAAAGGAAAATGTCAAAATAGTCGAGGGAAGCTGCAAATTGAGAAAATAAGAACTAGAAAGGGCTCGAGCACAATAAATTGAGCATGGTTAAGAAAGATGTTGTTCTCCAAAATCGATGGTGATTCTAATTTTCAGATGATTATGGCTAAGTATGCGACTTGAACTCCACAAGGATCGTTGAAATCTATTGTTACAGCTGCCAACATTTAATGTTTGTTGACCCAATTACATTATCTATGTGTTTCTTAATTTCAAGGAGAACTTAATGCCAAAAGAGAAAGTGGCTCACTCATGGAAAATCTAGAAGTATGAGAAAATTATTTTTAAAGATGTCAGCTCACAATATTTTTGAATTCATGAATATAAAAATGTGAAATCAAATCGTTAATTAAAAGAACAAATCTAGACTTAGCCAAGTGCATTAAATGAACCAGATTCTCAGGAAAAAAAGGAGGGGATGCACGACACATTAATTTAAGTAGTGGAAGGGGTCGATTGTGTACATAGAGAAAAAATCAAAGTCATTTTGTGTAGTTGTTGTTGCTTAGAAATGAAATGATGTTATCGTGCTAAGAGAGAGTGACATAAGTTGAACTGCTCTAAAGAAAAATGATGCAATTGAGCTGAAGGAGCGATGGAAGAAAAGAAGACAAGGGAGTAATACAGGTATGAGAGTAGTGATTGAGAATTGATCAGATGTATGACAGATTGATGGAATCAACAAGAGCACTCTTATGAGCTGGAAAGATGACGAGTTGAAGATCTAAAGAATAGAGGAAAGAGAGAAATTACAGTCGAGCCGAGGATATTTTCATAAAAATAAATGACATAGAGATGTTGTTGAACATATAATGTTGACAAAGGAGAGAAAAGTAGAGAGTTGTGTAAGGAAAGAAGATGTATTTTCATGATGTAGATTTTATGAAGAGAAGAGAAAGAGAATATGAGGACAGAGTTGTTACAGAGAGAAAGACAAGATGAGAACTGAGTTGTTGCATAGAGAGAAAGAGGACATTGCTGAATAATAAAGATAAGATCTATGTGCAGAAGTAGGCTGAGTTATTAGATGAAGAAATCATGTGCAGAGAGAAGTATAAAATCTAATAAGTTGAATGTGAGAGAGGAAAGATCAGAAAGAGGTAAAGAAAACATTGCACATCTAACTTTGAAGAGTGATTGTAAATGAATGAAACAACAAGGTGATCATAACCAGTTATATGTGCAACATGGAAACTAGATGATCAAAAATTGTATGAATAATAAGTCTAAGTTGTTGCTTATCATATTTAGGAGGTTGTAGCTTCCTTGTGGGTGGGTTCCTGCAAAAGATCAATTGTAATTAATTAAATTAGGGGTTGGTGCTCCTTGCAAGTTGGTGTTTGCTAAAATTAGATGAGTGGGTGCTCAAAAAATATTTGAGTGGGTTCTTGAATTTTTGAAGTGGGTGCTTCACAGGTTGAGTTGGTGCTCAATCGAAATCATTGTAATAATTTGTATTTGTTGTTCCTAACAAGCCTTGGTTTCAGTGGGTTTTTGTCCCAAAAGGGTTTCCCACATTATATCTGGTCTCCTCATGTGAATGTGTGCATGCTCATAATTTATATATCCTTATTGTTAATATTGCATGCTTATAACAATCAATATTATTTAATAGTAATAAATAAAGAAGAGGAAATTGATTGCAAGTTTTTATCAGCACTGATTTCCCCCCCCCCCCTCAGTGCTTGAAATCTATAACAACTTGATAATCTTCTCCTTTGCAGGTCCACCCATATGGGAAACAAGTATTCAACACCAAAAAAACATTAACAACAACATCAAATTATGTCACACGCACCACACTTACATGTAGGTACATCATACCTTGGTGTCTACACATGAATTTTCATCCTACGCTCACACTCATAATTTTTTACACTTTTTCATATTTATTTTTCATGGTCCATGTTTTTTTCACTCCATGATTTATCTAGTCCTTTAGCATGCCTTCTACATCACTCTACATGGATATCAGGTACGCATCTCTATCTACTTTATGTTATCGAGCATTGTTCTCACCAACATAAAGTGGGGGAAAATGTAGACACTAAATCACAGACTTTGGGTAATTATTTAGTCTCAATTTCATACTACTATTTATATGGTTCTTTAGTGAAAAAGAGTAGTAATCAACCCTTTCTTTGGCCACTTTATTTTGCTTTACGTTTCTATTTTTGATCTGCCACCCACACTTGCCAAATTTTTACTGCAATTTTGCGTTTTTCCTATTTTTGACTACGGTGCCCTAGGTGCCTCAGTCATATATGGTCTTTACAAGGACTCAAAATAGATAATGCATCATCTTAAAGCTGAAAATAAAGCTCCCATGAAGTTCACAAAAGTGAAAGCGAAGGATAAAGGCAAATAAGTTACTAAAGAGATTCCAAGAAAAGAAGTTGTCAAATTGCATTCTATAAAGAGTGCAGTGAAGAATATTCCACCCGTTTTGACTCAATAAATGGTGACTATTAAGAAAGTTCCATCTAATCTACATCTACCTCTTCTACAACAAATGTTCCTAAAGCTACCATAGATTCCAAGGTAAGCATTGTTTTTTTTTTTATTATTGGCAAATAGTTTTTTGAAAGGGACTATACCCTTGTACAGCAAGGCTCAGAAGCCAGAAAGGTAAGCATTGTTGCTAAAACAACAACGGTTTATAAAGTTGGTACTACCGTGAAAGTCATTCCATCCTCAGATCGGAAGGAAGCTCCTATTGATAGTCAAGGCTTGGATGTTATTCCCAAGTTCAAAATTATTGATCATATTAAAAATTCAAGGATCCAAATGTCATAGGTGGAGTTTCTCTAATCAAACAATGATCAACTTGACAGGCTCGTCAGGTTCATCAAAGGTGATTCTGAAAGTTCATCCAAAGGAGTGTTAAAAATTCCATCGAATTCAAAAGATCAAATTTTAATGACTACCAATGCATCATCATCATCCAACATGTTAAATCCATTTTATGTGTCTCTTTTCACCAATGGGAGAAAGCTAAGCAATTACATCATCGACTTTGGAGATTAGTATAATGTCAAGCTAGAAAACGTTACACATGCCCTCAAACTCACTTTTATGATATTATTTGGAAAATGCTACTCCATGGAGATTAAGCAAGTGCCACTAATTGGAAAAATCAAGGATGCACAAGTTTCTCTAGTAGTGTACCTAGAAACGAGAGTCAAGCTAACTATGTTGGTAGATGATATTCCAGCATCCTATGGTATGTTACTTATCAAAAAAAATTGTAGCGACCTTAATGGAGAAATTCAAATGGACCGGTCACATGAAATGATTCCTATGAAAGAAAAAAAGATGAAACTAAATCCTCAGTCTGAGGAGAAGTTCACAACTTCACTGTTACTCACTCTTATGACCCCTGCACACAAATCATATATGAAGATGTCGGCATTGGTGATTATTACATGTCTTATGTAGATGAAAAATTAAGCTCCAAAAATGATGAAAAGTGACCCCAATGGCATTTAGACTCTCGATTTCTATGGAAGTTGTTTGTCAAGTGGATTTGGATCTGGAGTAGTTCTCAGCTCACCAAGTGGCGAGATTTTTCCATATTCATACAAGTTTAAGTTATCCAACACAAAAAATTACTGAAAAGTACGAGTCCTTGTTACTTTGTCTGCAACTTGTAGAGGATAGAAATATCAAGAACCTAAAAGCAAAAGGTGATGTCGAGCTTGTAGTTAATCAAGTGAGAATTCAGTTTCAAGTAAAGAACGGTCATCTCAAGCATTGTCAAAATAAATTTTAGGATTCCATTGAATTCCTTTATGCTTTCTCCATTGAAGACATTCCACATGCTGAAAATGAAAAAGAAAATTCCTTGGTGACATCTACTTCTCTCATGCTTCCTTGTCTGACTTTTTATAAGGAGAAATACACTATTGATATGATCTTTTGTCTGAATGTTCCTGACAATTCAGAAAAGTGGCAAGTGTTCAATAATGATAAGCATATTATCACTTTCCTTGAGAAGTCAGATAATTTCAACAACATGTACTTTGAAGGTAGTGATCCTGGATATAGAGAATCTACTTATTCATTCAAAAATGAGGGTATCGAACATGAAGATGAAGCTAACAGAGTGATCCAGTTGAAGGGTAAAAATATCCCCAAAGGTCTTGTTTCTCTTAAAGATATTTTTGATAAACACGACAGGTTCATCAAAAAGAAATCCAAGTAGGGTTCCTCAACTTCTAAGGATTATGAAAAGGAAAACACTGGTACTCATGAACAACCTCAGATGGTGAACATAGGCAAAAAAATTCACTTGAAGAGAGGAGAAGATATGTCACACTTTTGAAGAAATACATTGACATTCTTGTCTATTCATATGAGGATCTCAATTCATTCAAACCAAATGACATGAAACATTATATTCCACTCAAACTAGACGCTACTCATTTCAAGAAAAAGTAGAGGCATTACAATCCTAAGATTGCAGGGACCATCTATGAAGAAATCTAGAATATGATCAACGCAGGAAGGAAATAATGGAATGAAGAAGGAGAGAAAGAGAAGAAGGGGAACACACAAGGTTAGGAAAATGCAGATCAAAACCTTGCATGAACATTAGAAGCATCCATTGAATATTTGACAAATGAATCAAGAGTTAACATCCACGAAAGCAATAAATAATTGCATCTATTAATGTAAGAATAAAAAATGTAAACAAGAAGCAAACTTGAGACACAAAGTTCTCAAAGAAAGTTTCTCTATTTATTCAAAATGCAAGAACACAAATTTTCTTCCAAGTACTTTCACACAATACAAAACTTTATTCTCCAAAGGTATTGTTTCTCTTAAATATATTTTTGAAAAAAATGATAGGTTCATCAAAAATAAAGCCAAGGAGGGTGCCTCAAATTTTGTGGATTATGAAAAGGTGAGAATTGATACTCATCAACAACCTCAAATGGTGAACATAGGAAAGTGTTGTTCACCTGAAGAGAGGAGAAGATATGTCACACTTTGGAAGAAATGCATTGACATTCTTGCCTATTCATGCAAGGATCTCAAGTCATTCAAACCAAATGACATGCAACATTCTATTCCACTCAAATTAGTTGTTTCTCCTTTCAAGAAAAAGTAGAGGCATTACAATCCCAAGATTGCAAGGAGCATCTATGAGGAAATCCAGAAGATGATCAACACACGAATAATTTTCCCTATCCACCACTCAATGTGGGTAGAAAACATTGTCCCGGTTTAGGATAAGAATGGCGAGATCCACATCTATTTCAGCCTCCAGAACCTGAACCAGGATTCTTTTAAAGATAACTATCCTTTTCCCATCATGGACCAAGTTCTACAAAATTTCACTGGATCAAAAATTATGTCTATGCTCAACAGATTTTCGGGATACAACTAGATCGAGGTAGCCCCACAAGATCAATATAAAACGAAATTCACTAACCTAGGGGTTACGTTCGTATACAAGAGGATGTGATTCGGTTTCCTCAATACGGGAATGACATTTTTAGCTTTGAAGAATAAAATCATAGTGGTTTATCTTGCTGAAATCACTATTTTCTCCAAAAAGTGTGAGGATCACCTTGGGAATCTTGAGTGGGTATTTGAACGTTGTCATCCTCATGGGATTTCACTGAATCCGAAAAATTTTGTGTTTGGTTTCATTGATATTGGGGTTAATCACACTAGTTGTACAGATATATTATTCAGATCTAAGCATACAAACAATTAATATGGAAATAAACCAGAAAAAGAAATACACAAGATATAACGTGGTTTGCCCAATGTGGGCTACATCCACCATGAAACAACCAATATATTATTCAAAGCTTCACAAAGGATATCCAATTGAAGATTTGAAATCCTCCACACCTCTTGTGGATGTATGGTACTTTATTCCTCACAAGATTCTTTTTTTTCTCTAAGAATTCCTCCAATTATTAATGAGTTCACACCTTCTAACCCTATATTTCTAGCTTATATATGAATATAGAAACTTAGGGCACTTTAGCTATGCAATTAAAACCATTAGATCAACTTTATAACAAAGTTTAGATCTAATTCCCGTGAATTAAATAAAATAATCACACACAAGCTACTAATGTTGGTTACCATAACCGATGTCAGTTCCTCCTTTCCTTGACGGATACTCGTCCCTAGGTGACCAATTTTGGTCTATTGACCGACGCTGATTACTTTGTATTCCATAAAGTTAATAAAACATGCTAATATGAAGCCATTAAGATCCATAACTCAATAATCTCCCAATTGGAGATAAATTACAGCATTTTACCGTATAACTCCATTATTAGATTCTTTCCTTGGACTATGTTTTCCTCTTCAAGTCTTAAAGTCGAAGACCAACACAAGTGGAGTGTAGCTCCAACTTGCCTTTTGCCAACGAATTTGTTAGCATATCCATAGGGTTCTTATTTATATGAATTTTCTCAATTTTTAATGACCCATCCTCCAACACCTTCCATAAGAAGTGATATCTCAATTGAATGTGTTTCATTCTTGAATGAAGCACTGAGCTCTTTTCCAGATGAATCACAATTTGACTATCATTGTATAATCTACAATCGTCTTACTCCTTTCACAACTCTCCTATGAACCTACTCATCCATATCATCTCTTTTCTATCCTCTATAGCTACAACATATTTGGCCTCTATAGTAGACAAGGCCACAACCTTTTGCAATCCTGAAATCTAGCTAATTGTTGTCCCACCTACTGTGAATACATATCCATTGGTGCTTCTCCTACCATCCAAATCACCAGCCATATATGAATCAACATAGCCATATAAATAAATATCTAACCCTCCATAGCATAACGACATGCCGAATGTCCCTCTCTAATACTTGAGAATCCATTGGACTATTTTCCAATGCTCTTTACCTAGATTGGCCATAAATCTTCTCACAACTCCCACTGCCTATGCAATGTCTGGTCTAGTACAAACCATAACATATATAATACTTCCAACTGATGATGCATATGGAACTTGTTTCACGTACTTAACCTCCTCATGTGATGTAGGACACTGAGTTTTACTCAATTTGAAGTTTCCAGCCATAGGTGTACTTACAAGTTTTTAATTATGCATATTAAACCTTTCCAACACCTTGTTGATTTAATGTTCCTGAAACAAATCCTTCATTGCAAATGTATAAGCTAAATTTTATTTAATCTCACCAATTTCCTACATATTAGATCCTGCAATAAGCATATCATCCACATACAGTAAAAAAATAATATAGCTTTCATTTTCAAGCTTCTTGAAATAAACATAACGGTTGGATTCACATATCATATAGCCATGCTCATGCATGAAACTATCAAACCTCATATGCCATTGCCTCAGGGCTTACTTGAGCCCATACAAGCTCTTTTTCAACCTACACACAAGTTCCTCATTACCCTTGACTTCATAATCAAGTGACTACTGCATATAGATATCTTCCTCCAAATCATCGTGAAGGAAATCCATCTTGACATCAAGTTTCTCTAAATGAAAATATTCTATTGTAACTAAACTCAATACAGTACGTATAGAAGTCATTTTTACTACAAGAGAAAACATCTCACCAAATTCAATACCTGCTTTCTATGCAAATCATTTTACCACAATCCTTGTATATTTTTGGTCCACCCTCTTCTTCCTTGATCCTGTAAACCCATTTATTTTGTAGTGTTAGTTTACCTATTTGAAACTTGACCAAATCCCATGTCTGGTTCTATTTCACGGATTCCATCTCCTCATCCATACCATGCTCCCACTTCACATGGATATCCTGTTACATTGCTTCTTCAAAATTCTTTTGTTCACCACTATCAGTCGATAATAAATAAGATAAGGAAGGTGTAAATCTTTTTGGAGGTCTACTTACCCTTTGTGAACTTCTCGCTGAGATCTAGGGTGTCAGAGGCTCCATTTGCTCATTTTGTAAATTTGTATCAATCTTAGACAGTGACCGACACCAGTCATCTGTAACCAATGTCAGTTCGACTAATAGACGTTGGTCGAGCTCTTCTATAACCAATGCCGATAAGGGGTCAACTGACATCGGTTACTGTGTAAACCTGTAGGTGACAATTTTAAATCTGAGAATGCATTTTCATTCACAAACTCTTCTACCGGTTCATATTTTGGTACCAAAACTTGATCCATGTAAATTCTCTTTTCATTCCATTCAATGTCATGACTCCTAACAATCTTAGAATCTTCTAAATCCCAAAAATGGAATCCAAAATCACCAGATCCATAACCAGTTAAAGTACATCTCTTGGATTTAGCATTCAAATTCTCTTTATTTTCTTTATTAACATGCACAAAAGCTTCTGAACCAAATACTCTAAGAAAATAAATATCTACCTCTTTTCCAGTCCAAGCTTCTTATGGTATTCCACAATCTAGTACACTTGAAATACCATAGTTAATTAAATAAAATGTTGTGTCTACTACTTCTGCCTAAAACTACAATAGTAATCCAACATGTATCCTCATGCTTCTTGCATGTTCCATTATTGTCATGTTCATTCCTTCTGCAACACCATTATCATTTGGTTCTCTAGAAACTATTCTTTCTCTGTGTATCCCATTCACTGAACAATAATCATTGAAAACCTTATTGCAATACTCACCACCATTGTCAAATCTAAGGCATTTTAAATTTAAATTTGATTCATTTTCCATAAGGTATTTCCATCTTTTAAAATTCTCAAAAACATCAAATTTATGTTTAATATAATAAATACATACCTTTCTTTTGGCATCATCAGTGAAAGTCACATAATATTGGGATCCTCCATGATAAGCTACTTGGGCTGGTCCGCACACATCTGAGTGTACAAGCTCCAATATTTTCTCCTTCTTTGTTGACCCAAATTTGAGAAATTTCACTTTTTTTTTTTTCCAAATATACAATGCTCGTAGAAATCAAGATGTACATCTTTCAAATAAGATAACTTACTCTTAGCCTTTAATATCTTCATTCCTTTTTGAGTCATATGGCTTAGTCGATTATACCACATGCTTGCATTTGAATCTGAAGTAGATAGTGCAGAAAAGGAATCAATAATACAGGTATACAAATACAATGTTCCTACTTTCTTGCCTCTTGCTACAACAAGATATCCCTTGGTAACTTTCCAAGCTTCGATTATGAATGTAACCATGCAACCAAATTCACCTATTTGTCCTACAAAAATTAGATTTCTCCTGAGGCTTGGCATGTGCCTCACATCTTTCAATATCCATGTATTTCCATTGTGAAATTTTTGATGAAATTATCCTTTACCAATAATATTACATGTTTCATCATCTCCTAAATAATCATGTCCAAAATTTCCATAGACATAATTTTTGAAATAACCCTTATTAGGGGTAGCAAGGAAAGAAGCTCCTGAATCTAAAACTTGTGATTCAATTTTATTATCTAAGGAGAGAATAAGAGCCATATTTCATTACCTCACAAGATGCAACATTTACCTCTTTACCTTTCTCCGGTACATTCTCTTTATTTTTATTTAACCAATAATTCTTCTTTACATGTCCCTTCTTTCCAAAATTCTAGCAGGTTATTCCTTTACCTATGGATTTATATCTTCCATTCAAGTAGACTTTGATTTCCCATTATTCTTGCTCTTGGATATCTCTTTCTACCTTCCTCTTCTTTCTACATCCAAAGCATTACCAGATGATAATTCTCATGTACTTTTCATGCGTATTTCTTCATTTAGGATTATGCTAACCACATCATCAAAAATTAAAATATTAGTAGAAAACTCTATATTTTTTTTAATATTGGTAAATAGTTTTTTGAAAGGGACTATACCCTTGTGTACAGAAGAAGGCCTAAAAGCCAGAATAAGAGAGAGGAGCAAAGAAGCTGTAGCAGAGCACAAAAGTTACAGCAAAGAACAACGAAGCCCAGAAACAGCTACACAAACGAGACTTAACAGCAAAACAACGGCAAAAAACAGCAAGCCTACAGCCAAGAAGCAGTAATAAAAACAATAAGGTCCAGCAAAAGTAGTCAGGACTACTTCTTGGCCGCTTGATCAATACTCGTCTTTACTCTTTTCCAAGCATGATACATGCCCAACGTGGTCATATGAGCAGCATCCGTCTTATCGAGCTCCTCTCTGGTTCTTTTGCTCTCTTTCTCATTGCCCCAAAGTGTAGCCGGGACAACCGCTAAGTTGTGAAACACTTCTTGCATGACCTTCGATGAACTCCTCGATGGCCCTGAAGGCTGCAATATTATACTCATGCCTAGTCTTCATCTTCCCTAGGCGGGAGTCTAAGGAGGTCAGTTTTTTGTATATGTCATCAATCTGGCTATTGCCAATGCTCCCTTCCCCCTCAATGCTTTTTTACCTTTTTGCTTAGCAAGGTTTTTGACCTCATCCTTCAGTAATTTAAGCTCAGCCTCTACGGCCTCCAATCTCATAGAAGGGTTATCCGTTGGTGCCGCCTGGGGACTGGTACTACTAATGTTCAGTAGATCACGAGCAATGTTCTCCAAAGGTTCATCCCCCTCAGCAATAGACTCAAGGTTGAGTCTCCTAGAAGCCCTGGTGACACGTTTAGAGGTAGAGACAAGGTGGGTGGCAGGGGCAGCAACAGGAGGAAAAGAAGGAGAAGCATGAGCAGCCGGCATGGGGGTAGCAGCACCGAAGGTGGGGGCAGCAGCAGGGGCAGCAGGGGAGACAGGACTGGCAGCAGTGGAGCCCAACAAAGCCGGGCCGGGAGAGGAAGGGAGACCGGGGAATTTAATAAGGCAGTGCTTGTGAATAAGCAGAATAAGCCCTTGGTGTAAGGGAACCGCCCGGGTATGCTTCTGGAACTCCAAAATGGAGCGCTCAAGAGAGTTTAACAGATAGTGAGGGAAGCAAACCAACCTACTCCTATGAAAGTGATTAAAAAAGACAAGGTGCTTGGCAGGGACAGTAACAAACCTGCCTTCCAAGGATATGAAGTGAATCATCATGCGGGTGACTTCATCATACGGAGATGGAATTGAGTTAACAAGCAGACCCGCGGTGTTGAAAATAAGCTTCTCCTCCTCCTCCACAAATCTTCTCTCTTCAACCTCTTTGATAACCCTCTTGTTGAAGAAGCGGTATCCTTCCAAGCTGAGGCCAGTCGCTTCGGCTATGAGTTCCTCATTAATAAGAATTTTCTGCCCTCCATAGTCGACCGTCCTCTCATTCCACTCCTTGGCAAAGCGAATAGAGATGCTTTGATCATGGCCTTGCACTCTTTCCACAAAGTTGGTGAATCCGCCGATGCTAAGAATGTTCCAGAGCTCAGTGTTTTCTTTCCAGTTAGGGTCCGCGCACGGCTCAATCTGGCATGGAGGCCCTCCCATCTTCACAATGATGTGCTGGTTACAACAATTTTCAGAATACCTTTGGGCGTTGAGAGTGGTTCGTTTCTCACTGTTGCGGGTCGCATAAAAATGGGAACTGTAGCCGTTGGTCCTCCAACGAACGGCTGTATAATTACCGATCTGAGCCTGCGTGAAGTCGCGCGTGAAAACCCTTTCCCTGTCAGCTTTCACCTTGTAGTTATCTTTGGTTTTCACGGAGCTTGGCATCCGAATATCAACAGCTATTGTACCTCCTGCGTGCGCTGTTTTTAAATTTAGACAACTCCACTTGAAGTTCCTAAACAAAATCTTGCTATCATTTGAAGTAGATAGCATTTTCCACGCCAAATAAATTAAAACAGCACATGTGGAAGAATTTATGGATATCCTCCAAAGATTAAGGCATATCTCTAGAGATTGTTTCTCAACCCATCGTGTTGCAGAGTCCTGGGGGTGCTGCGATTCGCCGTCAACAATTACTAATAAGCATTACTAAGTTAACCCAACTATCTGACAAAAGGGCATCGAAATAAAAGTGCTTTCACTTCATCATCAAATGAGATATTAACCGATTTTAATTGATTTATTATAGATCGGAAATCATTCAAATGAGTTGATGCAGATTCCCCTTCTTGCATCTTAGAATTAAATAATTTTTCCATCAAATAAACTTTATTTGAAAGCACTAGGTTTTTCATATAAATTAGCTAAAGATTTCATCAACTCTATCGTGGTTGTTGCTTTAATAATATTTCAAGCCACAGATGCTGCTAGACTCAATCTTATAGATCATAGAGTTTTTTTCTGTCAAATTTTTTTTCATTCTTCATCAGTCATCTTTGTAGGTCTTGCCTTCTCATCCAACGGTAAGTATAGATCTTTTTGATACATATAATATTCTACCTGCATCTTCCATAACTCATAATTACGGCTCGTCAAATTTCTCAACTATGTATTTACTATCTTCTACCATTGTTGTAGCTCCCACTTAAATAAAAATTCCATATGGTGAGTAAATTCTGTCAACACAAAAAACCGTCAAAACAAAAAATCTTTGATACTAGTTGTTCGGGTTAATCACACTAGTTGTACAAATGTATTATTCAAATATAAGAATTCAAGAAATTAATATGGAAATAAACCAGAAGAAACAACACACAAGATATAACACGGTTCACCCAGTGGCTACGCCCACCAAGAAACAAACCATATATCATTTAAATCTTCACAGAGGATATACAATTGAAGATCTGCAATCTTCCACACCTCTCTTAGATGTATAGTACTTTCTTCCTCACAAGATTCTATTTTTTTCTCCAAGAATTATTCCAATTATTAATGAGTTCAAACCTTATAACCCTAACTTTCTAGCATATGTATGAATATACAAACTTAGGAAACTTTATCTATGTAATTACAACCATCAGATCAACTTTATAACAAATGTTAGATCTAATTCCCAAGATTAAAATAAAACAATTACACCCAAGTAACTGATACTAGTTCCTCCTTGCCTTGACCGATACCGATCCCCAAGTGACCGACGCCAGTCTTCCAACTGATGCTGATTACTGTGTATTCTAACAAGCTAATCAAGCATGCTAATGTGAAGCAATTAAGCTCCACAACTCAACAACTGAGGGAAAATTCTTGGGACACATCATATCTAAGGAATGAATGAAGATCGATTTAGAAATGGTTCGTGCTATTCAAAGTTTTTCTCTTCTTACGAGAAAGACAAGTGTTCACTCCTTTGGAGAAGTCAACTTCTTGAGGAGGTTCATCCCTAATTTCACCAAGGTCACCAAACACCTTACAAATATGATGAAAGGAAAGAAGCCCTTCAATTAGAGAAATGAAGGTAAGTGAGCATTTAAGGAGATCAAAAGTGCCATTTCCAAAGAACCTACTCTTGTATGCCCAAATTTCAAGGAAACATATATCGTCTACTGTTATTCTTTAGAATACACCTTGTCAACTATTCTGGTGCAGAAAAATGATGAAGGTATTGAGTCTCCAATTTCCTTCATGAAATGTGGTCTCAAAGATCATGAGATGAACTACTCCCTTATCAAGAAACATGCCTATGCATTTGTAAAAGCAGACAAATAATTTAGGTACTACATCTTGAATTCACATACTATGGTCATGGTTCCCGATACCGTTGTCACATCCATCTTGACTCAAAAAGAGTTAGGATAAAAAAAGTGGAACATTGATAGCCAAGGTGAAAGAGTACGATTTGGATATAAATCCTACCAATTTGGTCCATGGGAGAGGCTTATGTGAACTCATTGCAAGCAATGTTGAAGAGAAATACAAAAATTTTGTTCAGAAATATACTGAAGAGATTTTTCCCCTAGTGGTGTTTGTAAGTTCTGTTGATGAGTGGTATTCCGACATAGCATAATTTATGACATATGAAGAATGTACTGCACACCTGAGTGCAAAAGAAAAGAAGGCTATTAAGTTGAGATTCAATACATATGTTATCTGGGACAACATGTTTTTCAAGAAAAGCATTGATGAATTCTTCCTAAGATGCGTTGACAAAGAACAACAAAACATACTTCTTCATGCCTTTCATGACCAAGCATGAGGTGGTCCATTTTCAGCACCTGTAACGGCTCACAAGATCTTGAGAGCTCATTATTACTAGCTGACCCTATTCTGAAATCCACAAAAGTGGGTCTCAAAGTGCGAAGCTTGTCAGACATTTGTCGGGACGCAAAAACTTACCACTATTCCATTGAAGCCTGTAATCATTGAAGAGCCATTCCAAAAATGGGGTATTGATTTCATTGGGACTCTAAACCCACATTCGAGTGTAGGGTACACTCATGTTTTGATTGCAATAGATTACTTCACCAAGTGGGTTGAAGCCATCCTGGTCAAGAGTACCACTTCTGAAGTACTCTGTAATTTTATCAAAGAATATATTTTGGTTTGCTATGGTCCGCCACACAATATTGTAATAGATAGCGCGTCCTATTTTTGTTCTATGGAGCTCATCGGTTTTAGTTACCGTTATGGGATTTCTCTAGCACGTTCCTCTTTCTATTACCTGCAAGGTAATGGTCAGGAAGAGTCAAATAATAAAAATAGCATTCCCATTGTCCGCAAGCTAGTCGACAAAAATCAAAGGAACAAGCACAAAAAAATCTACGATGCTTTATGGGCAGACCGGATCACACCAAAAAGGGCCATTGGAATGTCACCTTTTCAACTTTCCTCTCACTTTTTGGGAACTTTTTGGCTGTTTGAGATTTTAATATTTTTGGTGTTCAACCTCTTCAGGGTTGACTACAAAATTAAAACAAGAGAACCATAAAAATATTAAGTTATGAGACCATAATGAGGGACCAAGCACTAAGTACTATTATCTCCACATAAGGGTGCATACATCAAAATCATCTAGAGCTCCATTTTCATCCATTTAGCTCCATCACAAGGTTCAAAGGATGCTTCATCTGCATCACACTACATAGGAGGGGATTTTATTATATTCCATCCACCATTTATTTACACTCTACATCTAGTTATTGCTCGGTACTCACAAAGTGTGACACACACAAGAGCACCTAGGGCATTATTTCCACACACACACACACACACACACCTAGAACTAAATTTGGGTTTGAAATGCAGTGCGAAGCGCAGTTAGTAAGTCCACCATTGTGGCTACTGAGGTCAGTCTAACCCCATCATATAAATCTTAATTTTTTAGGGTTTTAATGCTTTACTTTGATGTTGTGGAATTTTTTAAGCATTAAAATTTTGAGTAAATTTAGGAAAAAATTAAAAACATTCTCACTTTTTCATAGTTCCCACAAAGTCTTATTATGTAATCTTGCGTCAAATTATTCAAATTCGTTCGGTCATTGTACATCCATGTCAAGTCGGTCGTTCCCTAGTCATCATTTTCTCAAGTTATTAAATGCATTAGTCTATTTTTAATTATTCATTACAATGTTTATTGTATCTATAATTAAAATCGATTAATTATTTTTAACGATTATTAATTTAATAATTAAAGTTTAATTTTAATTATTAAATTTGCATGTTATTGTGCAAGTGAAGTGGGAAAGTTGGTTTCCTCATCCAAGTTTCCTTCAATATTTCTTCCATCGCTTCTCCACTTTCTCGTATGCAAATTTCCAAAGGGATTTTTGCATTGGATTTTCCCCAATTTATTTCCCCATGGATTTTCTCCCACTTCTTCCCCATCATCCTCAGTAACTAACTCCCACAATTATTTTTCAATTTAAGTTCTCCCGCTTTGTCATTACCTTCCACCCCAATTTTTCTCCACTTTCCCTAGATCCACTCCCACATAACTACTTCTTTTGATCAAGAAGAATAAGTTTTGAAGCTTTCATAGATAATACACAATACAAGGCCAAGGTAGCATCGTTGATGGGATTTGTGAAGATAGCCAATGCAAAGCAGGAGAAATTTGAGGTAATATGTTTTTAGGCCTCAATTGGATTCATATGTCTACATATATAATCTCCATGCATCATTTGTGTCTCAAGTTTGTTCATAACAATCAAGTTATTTCTATCGACGATGTACCTCCCTCTTCTCCATGGTCTTCATCTCCTCATGCCTTGATTCATGTATCTTCTCTTTCATCTAGTGCATCATAATCTATGTTACTTAAATAAAAATATACTCCAAGTTCACCTACTCGCACACCCTCTATACAACCTCACTACTCTGCTAATCCTACACATCGGCATAATCCCATTCCTCACACAGTTATAACATCTCGACATAAATATCCACTTCATTTTATTCCACGTGGGTGTCCATCACCTCTGTGATTGGATTCTCATCGGTCTCCATCATCTACGCACTTTTTTGCATCTAAACACTTATCATATACTTATCCATCACATGCACATAGACTTCACTCACCTGTGTATCGTCTATCTACTATTCCACCACTAGTAAAGCATGATCATACACTTTCGTCACAACATGCAATGGATGGAGGACCTTCATCCTTCACTTTCATTAGATAGTTCATTCAACCACACACACTTGGAGGGCATATCATCCACACAACAACCCCCCATTCTACCTAGCATCGATGTATATTTCATACTCACATACAAATATTCATCCACACATTAGCACCGCCATTACTCGATGACACACTCTTGTGCTTTAGTTCACACTTGAATGTTTAGGGAATACTACACACATGCACCCCACACACTACACATCACATCATGTTACATGACATCATTCACATCATGTATTTTCATAAATACGCGGCATCTTCAATCCTACATCATATATTATATATTTCATCTACACTATTTTGACCTTCACACATCTACATATCATGCTTATTCTGCACACTATATTATCATTCATCTCATATATATATCACTCTCATATTATTTATGCATCTTGCATCTTATACTACACATGTTATACCATGTGCACTTTACACTTTTATGTTATCTACATCTTGCATTGTTGTACATCATATGATCATCTCCTCTCATCACACATAATACATACTTTACATATTCTATTCATCTACGCATACGTGTTGCACTAACTACCCTATGACGCATTATAGTCTCATGGTCCATACTAGACTGTTGAGGGTATATATCTACAATGGACCACATCACAATCATATGTTCATCATTCAACCTTCTATCATATGACATTCCTAGGTTAGTGACATATGTTATAGGCTAAATGGTCACTTATTCTATCATATTGTAGTGATATACGTCATAGGCTACATCATCGCTTCACCAATTTTTTTATATGATATACACTTAGGCTATAGAGTCACACACGCTTCATCTCTACGTCGTTGGTCTTCACTACACATTCACCACATTGTGTTACACACCACACACTATTTCACCTTTTTCCGATGGCGCACTCTCATTTATAGTTCATTCTTGACTACTAAGAGGGCATAAAAAAATAAACCTCACTAGATACAATTCCATTCACTTGGGGGCCACGTAGCTCCTATCATCCATCTCACATTCCATTCCATCCATACACAACATGTTTCATATCTTGGCTGCATTTACTCTTGCTTGCTTATCCTTTTACATGTTTTCCTATTACACATGCTAGATAGATCTCTTGTATGTCACTATTTTCACCAAACACCCATGTGTGTTCACATCTTTTTCTAGTTTTGATCACAAATACAGGTCTTTTACATGCAACAAGGATTTTTGGCACACTACTAGTCCCACAACGGCTCCTGGGGTCATCCACTTTTGTACATTCCAAGTGTTATTATTTCATAGCACACTATTGTATTGCTTATACACGCTTTTGGCATACACATTATCTTTCTAAAATGTTAACGGGTGCTTCATGTGTAACATTTGTTTTGCAAGATCACTTGTTACCATGGTTATTTGTTATTTTTACTTTTTTTGTCTCTTTTTTCCATTGTATGTGGGCCTTTCCCTTTGTTTAGTGTTTAAAATTATTGGTTTGTATGCGGCCACGGTGGCCTTGAGTGTTTTGTGACACCGTGAGTGGTGTTCCATGTTTGTAACCCACTTTTTACGGCCTAATTTATCTTCTTGGTTGTTTACATTACTCTCTTGCTTGGTAGTTTACACATTTTATTTGTAGCTTGTATCTATTCTCTACATGTATGCTTGTTTTTTTTATACTAACACTTTTCTCTAACCAGTTGTTTTCTTATGCCTTGGTTTCTACCAAGCACATCCCTTGCCCCTTAAGGGCACAGTTTACGTGGTTGGTCCTCTTTTGGGACCCCATTCTCCTATCTATGAAATCGTATCTTTCCCCAAAGAGGGGGACATCATTTGGGGTTTACACACTACAAAACATGGTACCGGTATAGTTCAGTTTTAGTTTTCATCCATAACACAGTGGGTTATACAGTGAGTGGGTTCAACACAATTTACATAACTTCAATACAAAGTATATTTTAAAGGACATGTTGTCCTTAACATTCTAGGGAGAATTTACAGGTCAGAGGATAAAAAATACCTTCCTCTTTACACTTCTTCATCTAGTAGCATCGGATCACCCAAAAAACCATACGGTATAGAGATCTCCTCGTTTCCCTCGGGAAGAAGTTACATGATGGAGGAACACCTGAATTTCCTCCCTACACTTATTCAGCCACATTGGTATGAGATCCCCCAAAAAACTCACACTTCACCAACATCCTATAAGATCCTTTCTTCACCCTTTATCTCATAATGAATTAGGTGCACATGTTCCTTTTTCATTTTGTACTTTCCATTTACATGATTTTACAAATCAGTATCACACCCACCGCATTTTTTACACTCATATACATGCATATTTATTACTTATGTTGATAAATTTATCAATCCCATATATGTTTACAAAAGACATCAAGCTGATAAATAGATAGATTCAGTGGTATTGATGGCTACAGGACGGAAATTGGCCTCAACATTTACTTGTCTTAATTAGAAAGTTGAGGGCTCGATTCATAGTGTTAGTCCCACAGATTGACTTCACGATTTTCAAAATGAAGTTGTAAATGACGCTAGCAAAATCCTGAGCCTGTCATGGACATAAGGTTAAAACAAACTGCAACTCTGGTCAGATACATGCTGAATCCTGCCTTGGAGAAGTCACGGAGCTCTAGATTGTAACTCGCGGGAGTCTAGTTAAAGACATGGGTAAAATGACCTTGAAGTTTGTTTGCAAGTAAAGATACAGGATAAGCCCCTGAATGAGCTGAACGTATGAATCCACAGATGTGAAGTGAAGAACCACTACAAGAAAGGATGACATTGAATGAAAAACCCTGAAATGAAGTGTGTATAGTATGGATAATCATGATGCACAGAAAGGGAAAAGTTGTCTACTTGCTTAGATAGAGCTACGGAAAACCATGAAAGTTGCAAGTTATAGGTAGAGACTTGCGGACATGTACCTCATGCTGCCATGAAGGCCATTGGTCATGTATATACATTTTCTCTGTACAGCATTGGAACATTGACTAGGGAAGTAATCAAAGTCCTTCACATAACCAATAGAGCCACAAGAGAAAGGAAAATGTCAACATAGTCGAGGGAAGCAGCACATTGACAAAACATGAACTCCCAATTACATATCGAGCTACAATAAATTGAGCATGGTTAAGCATTGATGTTCTTATCCAATAAACGATTGTGATTCTAATGTTCAGATGATTATGGCTAAGTATGCGACTTGAACTCCACAAGGTTCCATGAAATCTATTGTTACTATCTGCACAACATTTATTGTTTGTTGAGCCAATAACATTCAAATCCATGTGTCTCTTAATATCAAGGAGACTTCCTTTATTACAGCAAAAGCAGAAAGTGGCTCACTCAAGCAAAATCTACGAAGTATGAGAAAATCATTTTTAAAGATGTCAGCTCTGCAATATTTTTGACATTCAAGTATCAGAACACAATGTCACGTCAACTCAGTTCCATTACAAGAATAAATATAGACTTAGGCCAAGTGCATCAAATGAACCTGATTACCCAGGATGATATGCAGGGGACGCAGGACACATTAGTTTAAGTAGTGGAAGGGGTCGATTGTGTACATACAGAACAGACATCAAAAACCTTGAGTATACATTAACTGAACCATCAGTAAATGAAATGATGTTATCGTGCTAAGAGAGAGTGACATAAGTTGAACTGCTCAAAAGAAACATGATGCAATTGAGCTGAACTACTCTATGGAAGCCCACAACAGAAGACAAGCCTGTAATACCAGGTATGAAATTAAACATATGTGAAATAAGCAGCTGTATGACAGATTGATGGAATCAACAAGAGCACTCTGTACAAGCTGAAGAAGATAAACCTAGCTCACTATGCTATGCTCCATATATTCTTCAAGAGAGATATCTTTGCAATCGAAGCCGAGGATATCTTCTTAAAGCAAGTAACTGACATAGAGACCCTCAATAAGAAGCATAAAATGTTGACAAATGAAATTATAAATTAGACGAGTTGTGTAAGGAAAGAAGCCTGTATCTCATTCAGTGAAGTGATGAATTGGGCCTCCCTGTTAGAAGAGAAAAAGAATACTGAGGCCATAGATGTTGCAGACAAAAAAACAATAGTTACCAACTGACTCTGTTGACATAGAGGGAACATGGGGACATTGCAAAAAAAATAACATATAACATATAAATATTAAAAACATAGGCCAAATAAATACATAAAAACTTAAAACATGTGCTATAAATAAGCTATAAACCATCTAATCCGTTGAATCTATATGATAAGTGTAATTTTCAGAAAGAGGTAAAGATAACAATGCACATCTAACTTTGAGGGGTCATGGTAAATGTACTTCCAACATCTAGAGTGATCATAACCAGTTAGTTTCTGCAACATGGAATCAGTTCGGATAAATTATATTATCCTATTATTTAATTATGCATAGGATTATTATTTAATTAATTTTAAATAGTTATATGGTTAATCAACCATATTTGTCAGTATTCACATTGTTATATTGTTTTAAACAATACATTTGTTTTTATGTCATTTTGCTTCCCGGATGTTATTGGAAGCTTGTTCATTCTGGTTTTTGGTTGCACCTGTGCAACTCATTCTTCTGGATGTATATGGCTGTGCAATATCTATAAATATTGCAGCCTATTCAATGTACTGATTTTACTGATTGAGATCAATAAAATCTACACAGGCTTCCGTCCCTGTTTCTCAATCAACATTTGGTACCAGAGCAGGAAATTCTGGCCCTGTGAAGGTGTGGAAGAGAGAGCAGCAGAGAGAGAGGAGATTGGAGACGTGTTTGCAGCATTTGAGAGCCTGTGCAGCCTCATTCCCTAAACTCCCAGCCCCATCCTTACCTCCCCCACATCCAGCTTGTTCCTTCCAGTGTACTTGGAAGGCAAAAAAAATTTTTTTTTGCACTGGTGCACTCAGCACCAGGCAAAATTTGCTACAGGTAGTTAATCAAATTCACAAAACTTTAAAAAAAAAAAAATTTCCCAATAAGGGTTTTGTTTTACTGTATTTGGAGCATTTAGTCTTGTTTTGCTTGTCTACATTTGGAGGAAACTGTCTGCACCTGCAGTCAAGCCATCAAACAGAGCAAAGAAAAGCTAAAAAAAGGAAGGCCTGTTTGCCTTGCACAGACCGAGTTTGTTTGCATATACGGTGGAGGCGAGGAAGAATAAGCAGCCAAAGGAAGAACAGTTTAAATTCGAGCCTGGAGCAGTGCGTGCGCATTTGTTGAGGACCAACGCTAGCCAGTCGTTTTTAGCGTAAGAAAAAATGTTTTTTTGGAGCTAAATTGGGTTCCCAGTTCTCCTCTCGCCCCGACGCCATTTGCTGCCCCCAGTCGTTGCCTGCATAAGAAAAAAGTTGTTTTTGGATCCAAAAAATGCATTTCTTTGCCCGCGCACATTCTTTATCTTCAAACGACCTGCACCAAGGCAATAAACAATCAAAAACGCGGCCCAAGCCAAATAGGAACAATTAAAAATGCACCCAAAGCTAAAGTCCGTGCCATTTCTGTCATCCCACAGCTGAGGTAGACATCAGCAATTGATGCGCCCAGCAATTAAAAAACAACCCAAGCAAGCAAACAGCGAGCAAACATCAATCAAAATACGTGCAGGGCCAAGCAAGTGGCAAAGGTTAAAAACACCCCACAGGAGCCATTCAAAATGGTCGAGCATCCCAAATACAAAAAACACAGCCTGTACTTGCACCTACAGTGTGTCCAAAGGATCAAAAAACGCGGCCATAGGCAGATCAACCAAACAAAACGCGAGCCAAAATCACAAAATACAGCGAGCCAAAATACTTAAATCAATGCGTGGAAAGACCAAAAAATGGGTCGGCCATGAGGCAAATACAAATGTGGCATTGAGCAAATAACACAAAAGGATAAACAAAGCCGTTTCAGATCCGTTTTTTTGGGCAAATACAACCCTAAAAATGCCCCTTCACCAGCATGCGCCACGTGGCATTCATTTTTCAAGAGGTAAGTCAATTTATTTGTCAATAAATACAAATTGCTTCCTTTCATAGTCCAAGCGCCCCAAGTGGCCAAGTTGGTTAGTGCATGTGCCTTAGGAGTGAGAGGTTTGAGGATCAAATCCCACCTAAAAACACTCAAAAACTCTCCTTTTGCATCTGGCGGATTTTTTGGCAGAACTGCTAAATTTAGCAGAACACTTTTTTGAATTTAGTTACAGCTAACTAAATTTAGCGAGGAATCCCTAACTTAGGGTAAAAAAAAAATTTCTCCTATTTGGTCTGTTTTCTCATTCCAGACATTTTTTGCAAAAGGAGACCCACCTAAAAATTGCATTTTCAGCTATTTTTTTGCAATTTTTAGCATTTTGGGTTCAAGAGGCCACCAGGACCCCGAAACAAAAAACAATTTTTTTGCCTATCATTCAAATTGTATTGTATATTGTACTAATTTGCAGGTTGCCATAGTCAACTGCAAAACTTTGTAACTGCTCAGAAACTGGCAGAATTGTAATAAAAAAAGTAAAATTGGTTCTGTAACACTCACGAGATCCTAGATCTCATTCGCAGCGTTCGGTATATACAGTGCCTCTGGGAAGCGCTTACGGGTAAAGCCGTCGCGACTACTACTGCACTTAACGCCTAATATAGTTGCAACAACGTCGTCTGGGCATCGTCCCTATAAACCGACGGGGAGTAATAAGGTCACAGTGCACACACTTTGAGCCATCCCATCCGTCTGTGAACAATTGCAAGACATAAATATCGGACTGAGAAATTATCCGAGTATATAGCGAAGTTACGCGCGCGCATATGAGGATATTTCTTTGAGCCGGTGTCAATAATCGCACAGACCCCATCAGTACTGTCTTGGTACCACGTATCGAATTCTTTCACGTACGTTAACGCCTCTTTCACGTACCGCCGGGTATATAGAAAGGGCGAGCTTCTTCCACGTACCGACGGGTATATCGGAAGGGCACGTATATAGAAAGGTTCGGTATATCATACTGACGGTATATAGATTGGGAGACCTTATACCTGGAGTGATAAGAGCCAAACCCTGTCAGTGATCTCTGCAAAATGGGCACCAATGCCCCCAAATTTTTTCTTCCAGATTCACAATTGCTCAGAGGAAGCAACTATGCTGCTTGGAAGACAAAAATAAAAACACAACTTGAGTTTGAAGAAATCTGGCCTGTTGTGACTGGTACTCTAACCAGATCACCAACGGATGCAACACAACAACGACAATTTGATAGAGCAGATCAGAAAGCAAAGCTCATCATCTTGTTTGAAGTATCCGACGATGTGCAAGTCCACATTCGAGATGCCACATCAGCAAAAGAAGCATGGGATAAGCTGAGCACAATATATGAGGCCAAGAACAAGAATGTCATACTCAATTTGCAGAGTCAGTTACATACATTGAAATTCAAACAGAATGAGAAAATTGAAGCCTTCCTAAGAAGAGTTGCAGAGTTGAGGGCTTCACTTCTAGCCCTAGGAGAAGAGGTCAAAGATGAGTCTCTCATTCCCATTGTTCTGAGAGCTCTCCCTTCTTCTTACCGAATTTTTGTCACAACTCTAAACTTGTCAGATACGACAATTAGTTTTGACAAGTTAGTAAACCTACTGTAACAAGAGGAAGCAATGTACAACAAGGATGATGAAGAGGAGCAGGCACTTTCTTCACATCAAAAATGGAAAGGAAAAGGTAAAGGAAAACCTAAATCCTATCAGAAGTCCCCACATCAGAATCAGTATCATGGGGACAATCAACAGAATAAGAAGCGATGTCCAATTTGCAAAAGAGGACATGACTTGCAAGAATGTTGGTTTAACACATATAAGAAAGGTTCATCAAGCAATGCTGGACCTCAACAACAACAAACTTACAAGGGACATTCAAACAACTATCACGGGCAGAAAAAGGGGAACTGGAAAAAAGACCCCACCAGCAAGGTAATATTGCTGAGCAACAAAATCAATCAGACAATGAAGACTTCTTGTTCACTGCTCGATCAAGTGAACCATCCACGTCATCTAGTGACGTCTGGTATGTTGATTCGGGAGCCACTCGACACATGACTGGCCACAGAGACTGGTTTATTTCAATGAGGGACACGCCATCGAAAAATCATGTTTCGTTGGGAGATGATTCTTCATATACAGTACAGGGGATTGGAAACATTTCTCTACCCCTTGGTTCACGCAACTGCAGACTATCAGATGTTCTATATGTCCCTGGGTTGACAAAGAAGCTTCTTTATGGTCAGTCAACTCCTAGATCACAATTTGAAAATTGACTTTGATAGTCAATCCGGCAAGAAAATGTGTTTGATTCGAGATAAATCAGAGGCTCGAAAATAATTGCAAAAGCCTCAAATGTGGGACGAATGTTTCAACTTGATTTCATTCACAAAAATGATCAAGCACTCGTGGCTAAAAACTCCACCTCAGCTCAGTTGTGGCATCGGAGATTTGGTCATGTAAGTTTCAAATATCTCGAAACACTTCACCGGTGTAATATGGTACATGGGCTACCATCTCTTCAGAAGGATACAGACAAGTGTCCTCACTGCTTAGCAGGGAAACAACACAGAGTTTCATTCCAAATGAGTACTTTTCGAGCTCATGGTAAACTTGACCTGGTTCATACTGATCTGTGTGGTCCAATGCAACCAAGTCATTCAGGGTTCCAGTACTTCATGCTCTGTGTTGACGACTATTCACGCAAAATGTGGATTTTTTGTCTTCGCAAGAAAAGTGAAGCCTTTGAAACATTCAAAAAGTTCAAAGTGGCAGTTAGAGAAATAAACTGGTCGTCACATCAGAACTCTCCGCTCAGATCGAGGGGGGGAATTCACCAGTGATGAGTTCAGAGACTATCTACAAACTCACAGGGATTCGTCGACAAATGCCTCCTCCACACACACCGTAGCAAAATGGTGTTGTCGAGAGAAGAAATCGTACTATCATGGAAATGTTGCGATGCATGATCGATGATTCTAGACTTGTAAAGACATTTTGGGCAGAAGCAGCAAAAACAACAGTGTATTTGTTAAACAGAGCGCCCACAACTGCTCTTGATGGAATTACACCACAAGAAGCATGGTCAAAAAGGAAACCATCCATTGCACACCTCAGAGTATTCGGGTGCAAAGCAAGCATGCACATACCCAAACAGAACAGAAAGAAATTGGACATGAAGTCACAAAATCTCATCTTCATTGGATACAGTGAAGAGACTCTTGGGTACAGACTGATGGATCCTAAGACCAGAAAAGTCTACACAAGCAGAGATGTTGAGTTTTTTGAGAAGAAGGAAGCAGAGACTCCTCCTCCGGACTCACAAGATGTAGATTTTTCACCAGTTGTAAAAACTGAAGCTAATGTTCCCTCAGAAGATGAAAGTGATGATGGGGATGATGGTGTTGATCAGATAGAACCACAACCCATGGGAGCAGCTCAACGTATGCCTAAATGGTGTACAAGTACATGATACGAGATGCAAGATTGGATGCTCCACCGGATACATCCACCCCTGGACCACGGACTCGCAGTAAAGCAAGAGAAGAAGTTAACTTTGCTTTGATGAGTAGAGTTATTGAAACAGACGAGCCATCTACAGTCCAGGAAGCCCTACAGTCAAAAGCTTGGAAAGATGCCATGGATTCTGAATATCAATCAATGATGAAGAATAACACTTGGCAGCTTGTCGATCTTCCACCAGGGAAGAAACCCATTGGTTGCAGATGGATATTCAAAACTAAGTACAAAGCAGATGGGACAGTGGACAAGTGTAAAGCAAGACTTGTAGCAAAGGGGTACGCACAGAAAGAAGGCATTGACTATGAGGAGACATTTTCTCCCACAGCTAAGATCAAAACGATCAGGATGATCTTTGCTCTAGCTACTCAGTTTGGATGGAAAGTTCACCAAATGGACGTAAAAAGTGCCTTTCTAAACGGAGATCTACAAGAAGAAGTCTACATTACTCAACCTGAGGGATATGTTGTACCTGGTCAGGAAGTAAAGGTATGCAAACTCAAGAAATCTCTATATGGCCTTAAACAGGCACCACGGGCTTGGTACATCAAAATAGATGAACATCTCGTATAACATGGATTCATCAGAAATCCATATGATCCCAATCTCTACCTCAAAAAGAAAGGGGGGAAGATTGTGATTGTTGTCTATGTCGACGATCTAGTCATCACTGGCAGTTCAGTGAAGATGATTGATACAACAAAGAAAGATCTTAAACGATCGTTCAACATGACAGATCTCGGGCTGATGCACTATTGTCTTGGATTGGAAGTACGGCAAAAGGAGAATCACATATTTGTTTTTCAGTTGAAGTATACTAAGACTATGCTCGAGAAATTCAGGATGATGGATTGCACACCTATTGCTGCACCTATGGAGAACAGATTGCAATTATCTCATTAAGATCCATCTCCTGTGGTAAACGCAACTCTCTATCGGCAGTTGATTGGGAGTCTCATTTACCTGACCTACACTAGACCAGATATCAATTTTGCAGTGAGCTATCTATCCAGGTTCATGCAGGAACCAAGAGTTTGTCATTGGAAGGCAACAAGGCGGATCTTGAAATATCTTCAGGGAACAGTGGATCTTGGTCTAGAATACAAGAAGAATGATCAATTCTTCTTGACTGGATATTCGGATTCAGATCATGCAGGCAATATTGATGACAGAAAATCCACTTTAGGGTTTGTATTCTTTTTGGGATCTGGACCAATATCATGGGAAAGCAAGAAACAACATTTTGTTTCTTGCTCTTCCACAGAAGTCGAGTATCGTTCTACAGGTGAAGCTGTCTGCAAAGCGATATGGTTACGTCGCATACTTGAAGGACTTAGAATACCACAAGAAAAACCTACCACCATGTATGTAGACAATGAAGGTGTTCTCAAACTTGTTCACAATCCAATTTTTCATGAAAGAACAAAGCACATTGAGGTTGAAGTACATTTCATACGTGAGCATGTATTGAAACACAGTATACAACTTCAATTTTGTCCTAACAGATTAGCAACAAGCAGATATCTTCACAAAGTCACTTGCATATGACAAGTTCGAGTTGTTCAGAGCATTTGTCTCCTCATCTCTTCAGACAATGCACAATTAAGGGGGGGAATGTTAGGATAAATTATATTATCCTATTATTTAATTATGCATAGGATTATTATTTAATTAATTTTAAATAGTTATATGGTTAATCAACCATATTTGTCAGTATTCACATTGTTATATTGTTTTAAACAATACATTTGTTTTTATGTCATTTTGCTTCCCGGATGTTATTGGAAGCTTGTTCATTCTGGTTTTTGGTTGCACCTGTGCAACTCATTCTTCTGGATGTATATGGCTGTGCAATATCTATAAATATTGCAGCCTATTCAATGTACTGTTTACTGATTGAGATCAATAAAATCTACACAGGATTCCGTCCCTGTTTCTCAATCAACAGAAACTAGATGATCAAAAATTGTATGAATAATAAGTCTAAGTTGTAGCTTCCTTGTGGGTGGGTTCCTGCAAAAGATCAATTGTAATTGATTAAATTAGGGGTTGGTGCTCCTTGCAAGTTGGTGTTTGCTAAAATTAGATGAGTGGGTGCTCAGAAAATATTTGAGTGGGTTCTTGAATTTTTGAAGTGGGTGCTTCACAGGTTGAGTGGGTGCTCAATCGAAACCATTGTAATAATTTATATTTTTTGTTCCTAACAAGCCTTGGTTTCAGTGGGTTTTTGTCCCAAAAGGGTTTCCCACATTATATCTGGTCTCCTCATGTGAATGTGTGCATGCTCATTATTTATATATCCTTATTCTAATATTTCATGCTTATAACAATCAATATTATTTAATAGTAACAGATAAAGAAGAGGAAATTGATTACAAGCTTTTATCAGTACTGATTCACCCCCCCCCCCCCCCCCCCCGTGCTTGAAATCTATAACAACTTGATCATCTTCTCCTTTGCAGGTCCACCCATATGGGAAACAAGTATTCAACACCAAAAAAACATTAACAACAACATCAAATTATGTCACACACACCACACTTACATGTAGGTACATCATACCTTGGTGTCTATGCATGAATTTTCACCCTAGGCTCACACTCATTAGTTTTTACACTATTTATTTTTCATGCTACATGTTTTTTTCACTCCATGATTTATCTAGTCCTTTAGCACGCCTTCTACATCACTCTACATGGATATCAAGTATGCATCTCTATCTACTTTATGTTATCGAGCATTGTGCTCACCAACATAAAGTGGGGGAAAATGTAGACACTAAATCACACACTTTGGGTAATTATTTAGTCCCAATTTCATACTACTATTTATATGGTTCTTTAGTGAAAAAGAGTAGTAATCAACCCATTTCTTTGGCCACTTTATTTTGCTTTATGTTTCTGTTTTTGATTTGCCACCCACACTTGCCAAATTTGTACTACCATTTTTTGTTTTTCCTATTATTGACTAGGGTGCCCTAGGTTCCTCAGTCCCCTCTAGGCACCCTTATCCTTTTTATGCTTTCCTCTCACTTTTTGGGAACTTTCTAGTTGTTTTATATTTTCATATTTTTGTGGTTGTCCTCTTCAGGGTTAATTACAAAATTAGAATAAGAGAACCATATACATATAAAGTTATGAGACCATAATAAGGGACCAAGCACTGAACGGTAATATCTGCACCTAAGGTTACATCCATCAAAGGAATATAGAGCTCCATTTACATCTATGTACCATCACAGGGACAAAGGCTAGTTCACCTGCATCACACTTCATAGGAGGGGATTTTATTCTATTCCATCCACCATTTATTTACATTCTAATCTAGTTATTACTTACTACTCACAAAGTGTGACACACACAAGAACACTTAGGGAATGATTTCCACACACACACACACCTATAACTACATTTGGATCTGAAATGTAGTGCAAATCTCAGTTAGTAAGTCCACCATTTTGGCTGCTGAGTTCAGTCCGGCCCCTTCATACAGGGAAAATTTTAGTGGAAATTTTTTGTAAACTTGTGAGTATTAGGGATTTTGGAAATTGGGAATGGTGAATTTTCAACAGTTGTTTGCCACCCAGTTTGCCTAAAATTTTGACCGACAAGTCATTTGTATGGGTCATTTTTCCTACTATTTATAGTTAAAAATGAACTTATGCATGTCTTTCGTTAACGTTTCTAATCAAAATTTACAGATATTCTCCAAGGTATAATACATATCCTCGAGGTTTGTAAGGGGGCTACCCCCTTGTGGGGTCCAGAGGGCCTATCCTCCTGGTGGGGGTTAGGGGTCAGTAGCCCCGAAAGCCATATTTTATATTATTGTTTCTAGGGGAGACGACAATCTATTTGTGAAGAGATGGTCATCTTAAAAACATAGCATACACGGGATGGATGGCCATTCAAAGTTACTGGGACAACCATCTAATATAGGTCAGATGACAAAGCAACAAGGTTGGATGGATGACCAATGGATTTTATTCAATGTGTAGGTGATGGTTGACTAATGTAGTTTAGATGAATGATAAACAAGGATGTGTCCAACATAGGTCGGGTGGCAAATTAACAAGGTTAGATAGACAACCAATGGATTCCATCTAATGTGCAGGTTAGATGGGTGCCCAATGTGCAAGTTAAATAGATGTATAAAAAAGAGTGGTTGGTCATCCAACCTAGGTTTGACTGCCATCCATTTCCTTCTATCAAATCTAGGTTGGACAGTTGTCCATTTTCTGTCATCTAGACTAGGTTAGATGACAAACAATGGACGTTCATCTAACCTAGGTTAAATAGTAGGCAACGGATGGCCATCCAACCTAGGTTTGATAACAAACATTGGATGACTATCCAACATAGGTTGGAGAATATATAATAGACATCTATCTAACTTAGATCAACAGATAACCATCCAACACAGCCGTCCACACCCATCTAACCATACGAAACCGTCATAAAAAAAGACCCTATGAATTCACTTTTTCTGTGAATCACTTTTTCAAAGATGCACCATCATTTTGAAAGTCCATTTTAGAGATTCACCACCCATTCTACAATATTTTTTTAGAGGGGGGGGTCTTAAAATGAACCCTATCTTCATATGCATCTTTCTCTTTTTAGGGTTTAAATGCTTTGTTTGGGGTTTTACAAGTGATCTCCTTTATCGCAGGGTTACAACAAACATTAAAATAATTTCATGTGATAAGAAGAAAACACAGGAGAACATCCAACGACACCTCAAAGGAGGTTCCTTGGTCATTTCCATAGACCAAGGCATCCATAACTCAGACCAGGGCACCCTAGGTTCCCATAACTCTAACCAGGGTGCCCCAGGCACCCCCATCCTTCTCTAAGCACCCAAATCTACTCAAAAATCTTGGATATACATTTTCTCATGCTCCTATGCAATGGTTTTCTCCTCTTGTTTAGTTGGTCTTCTCTCCGACACAATCATGTGACATATCCAAATAAGCTACGGCCTTTCTTACTCTATTTGCACATTAGGGTTTTGCATTTTTCATAGCTTAGTTGATTGGGTGTATTTTTTGTATCTCATTTTCATTTATTGACTTCTTCTATAGCATCAAATTAGGCTAGAATATTACATTTTAGCATGATCAGAGATAAGGCTGCTTGAGTGTATTTATGAATGGTAGCTCTATAAATATGAGTGTCATTTTAATCTTGTTTTCTAGTTTAGGGTTGCGTTAGCTCTAAGTGATTCCTTGCATATAGCGGAATAGATAATAAATTCTTCCCTTATGTCTTTGAGTCTTGAAGATGGTTTTTGAATGTTGTTTTTTGAGCAACTTGTCTAATTTTGATGTTTTTGGAAACTTGCTACTACTTGGCGAAAACTATCATATGAAGTTATCCAAGAAAAATAATTATAGAAAAACCTTGTAAACACTAGGAAAAATTGTGTTAACACTTTTTTGAAAATAAATTGAATGTGGAAAATTTTTGTTTTCTCTCTCCTTGGCTATGGAAATGAACTAAAATGGTATTACAATTATTACTCTTCTTAGAAGTGTGTTAAATATAGTTTCATTATTGTTAGATAACTTTGAAATCATATATCATGCTTGGTTTTAGTTTGATGCCATGTTAGCAGTTGTAATGACCATGCAGTGGTTGTAGGCATGCAGGACAAGAAGAAAATGGAAGTGTTGCTCGTGCTTTTGTAATATGGAATACCGTTGAAACATACATGAAATATTAAGTAAATGTACTGACATTATTTTTATGAATATGAATGTTATTTATTGATTATTTGTGATGGGTAAGAAATTCATGTTATATTGGTGTATTGGAAAAAAATCAATTTATCTGAGTATGACCATGATTATGAGTTTTATTTTTTTTTATGTTTTAGATGTTTTGAAAAAAAAATTCTATAATGTTAATTATTGTTTTCTCCCTTAATACTTATGTTGATGGTAGAATATTTCTCTTCCTAAAATACCCAGAGGAACCATCCTTTTAACCTTTACTATGTATCTCTCTCTTAAATGAGTCTTGTATAGTTTTACAATACCCCTACCCTCTTTAGAAAAGACACAAACCCATAACTTGTCATATATTGTCTTACATGTTGAACGATATCATTAAGATATCTAAGATACTTAAGAGGAATTATTTACCACTTTTCCTATACCTTAAACCTCATGTTTGAAACCATTAACCTCCTATTGTATCTAATCGACATATGGGAGGATGATTTACTCTAGTGTAAACTTGTATCAAGCTGTAGATCCATGAGATTCTAAAAAGAGAGAAGTAATCCTAGTACCCCTTTTTTAAAGTCTTGGAGAACAAAACTATGTTGGTTTTTTTTCTATAACATTGATTTTCCTAAAATGTTGAGCTTAGAAACAAATCAAACCATGAAAACCACCTCCTTTCAAATCATTGGCAATCCCTTTCTTGTTCCAAATTGTAGGCTGAGTTGTCCTTTATGGGAACACATAATTTGATAATGAGACATTCCTTCTCAAACATATGATTTATATGACCCATGTGAACCTCAAAACACATCCTATCATTATGGACTATAGTACTTTAACTTCACAAAAGGAGATAAGTTCTCAAATCCTTATTACCATAAAAATATGTTTTCTTACTTCTATATATGCAAAACCACCTATGGGAATTGTAATGGACTAACTTTGCTAGGAAATTTTGTATAAGAAATATGAGGGTCATTTTTAGTAATCCTGGAGTTATGTTTAGATTCAAAGTTTCTTTCATAGTCCTAAAGTATTAGGGAAATGTTAAGAGTTTGCAAGTTTCTTCCCTAGGAACCTAGTAGGGATTTTTCATGTGGGTATGTTGTGTGTACAACACTTGATGCAAAACATAATGTCACTTGGTGACATTAGGGATGATATTTCTAGTATGTTATCGGTATGGTTTTTCTAGAACTAAACAATTTCAGAAGGGAAGATATTGTAAGTGTTTGGGATCACAAGGATGATTAGGTTATGCAACGATACCCCCTCTAAGACTCTATTTACAGAGGATGTTTTAAACTTTCTCTTTTCTATTGTGACTACCCTTGTGATGTTGGACTATAAATTATAAGTTCCATAGAGCTTATTTGCAACTTAATAGAACGTTCTTGTGACGTGAAAGTAGTTTGTGTTTTTTTTTTTTGTAAAAACAAGCAATTGAAAAAGAAGACGTAGTTTTTATTTTGGAAATATAATCCTATGATGTGTAAATGTCAAGATTCCTATAATGGTCAATCGATTTTTATAATTAATTACAATAAACTAAATGAACTAAGTTTGGACCTAGCCATTACAATTTAAGTGTTAAAAACAAACTTAAGAAACATGACTATAAATAAGTAAGAAACATTACAATTTAAGTGTTAAAAACAAACTTAAGAAACATGACTATAAATAAGTAAGAAATGTATGTGTTCACGTTAAGCCCTCTTCAAACCATTGAGGTTGAATAATGAAACATGCTTATAAATAAGTAATAACCATAAAAAATTGGTATTGTGGAAGGGTACATTCATGATGTTCATACTATGTTGGGTCTTGTTTTGTACTTGTTCGTCTGTAATAGTGTGGCTTTGATGTGCATACGGTGTCATCATATCATTTACTTGTTCTTCATGTTGGTGTAAATGTTGCATGTGGTGTTGAGAAATCTCTTGTGACCATATATGATGTTGCATAGTTGTATCAAGTAAATAAAAGTCAAAAAAAAATATCCTGGTATGTTGGTCATGTTTTTGGGTCCCATATGGGTGGGAACTACATAATATCTATGCCTTCTTTTGTGTTTTATATTCTTTCACTTATTACATTGGATTTGTGTGCATCTTCTAGTCTCTTTTTCTACAAACTTGCATCTGTGTCACTTAGAATTAGAGGAGTTACACCTTCTTTCTAGCATTATCACTACCTTTCTAGCTTAGGATTTTCTTTTTGCAACTATCTCCTTGGTCCCTAGGATGTTTTAGAATATGTTAGCTTAGGAATAATGTTAGCATTAGTTTAGTATGTGTTCCATGGGTTCCCCTAATCCACATAACAAAGGAAGTTGACATTCTCCAGAGGTCTGTCTCAAGCCACAAGTGCCACATTTGGAGACAGTCAGGTATGTGGCCTTAAAATTTTGGATCTCCGTGATTTAGAGCAAGGTACAATTATGAGCTCCAACATAAACCTACTTACTTTTTCCCTCTTATCCTTTCAAATTTGGTTGATAGAAATGGTCCATGCTGGATCAATTATATGCATGCTTAATTCATATTAAATAAAAAAACTTTAAACCATTATTTTATATCTTGTAAACATGTATTCCTCTATTTCATCATGTTCCACATGAATGAACACTTCATGAAATTCATATATGTATTCTTATATATTGTATTTTTATTACCTCAGGCCCTAAAATCTTATGTAGAAGTTTTTTTTATAATCCATAGGGGGAATTTATCTCTCAAGCTCTTCTCCATATTAGTCTAGGTCTTGATCTTTTCTTTAATATCCTCCTTTTCCTTTCTTTTTGTAAATGACCCCAAGATATCATAAAATTAACCTTCAATTTGGTTCATGTGAATTTCACCTTTTTTCCTCTACCAAATTCCTCCATTCAAAAATATTCTCCATATTATTCAACCAATCTATTAGCTCCTTTGGTTTTAAACTACTTCCATTTCCTAAAAATTCAACTTTTAATCCTTTATTCTTTCCTTGTAAGACCCTAACCAACATTTTGTTGAATGAATGTGGCTCTCCTTGTTCTTATTCCTCTTATAAAATGTATTCTTCTACTCTTTTTATCCAATTTTTTGCCTTCCTTACCCCTTTATTTCTTAATCTGTGTCATCTTATATATGACTTTTTCTCATGCATGTAATAATTTGGGTAAGCTTATCCACTCTTCTCTGCAACTCTTGCATATTTCTACCCATATAATCTATGCCTCCACTTCCTCTTGTCATCTTGTTAACACCCATTCTTCAAAACATTTTTCTATCCAAAATAACATTTTAAACATAAAAAATATCACAAACAAGATTACCTTCAATTGTTTGTTCCTAGGGATGAACCTGCTTTGATACCAAATGATAAAATTCAAAATGTAAAAAATATCACTAACATAATTACCTTCAACTATTTAGTCTTAGGGATGAACCCACTCTGATACCAAATGATAAAGTTTGAAACGTAAAAAATTTACTAATAATATTACCTTGAATTATTTATAACTAGAAATGAACCTACTTTGACACCAATTGATGCATCGAGAAGTGCATAAATGTAAAAATAGGCAATAGGTTGTATAGATAATTATTAAGCATAAAAGAGATAATTCTATTTTTTATTATTTCATTAGAAATACATAAGATTCTTTAAATAAAATCACAACTCAAATATTGAGTTGTCATGTACAACCAAAATGTTAGTAAAAGAAAAAAGCTATCAAGACAAAAAGGCTATCATATAGTTAACCAAACTTGTTATGTTTACTAGTTTTTTTGGTAAATTTTGCATGGAAACTCAAATGAGTTTAATAGCTGTTCCTTATCCTCTAAATTTTTAAATAAAACTCAAGGATTACTTATAACTCACATTCACGCCCATCTATAAAAATGTTAAATCTAGAAAAATCCTATAAAATGCTCAAAAAACAAAACACAATTTTGACCCTTAAATAATTACTTTTGGACCTAAAAATTTTCAAAAATGAAGCAAATCTAACTTGAATTATAATATCATAGAAATCTTTAAGATCTTTGTTAAAAAAGTCTCAATTGACTTCCCAAATCAAAAATTATGGCCTCCACAAAATATACCCTTGCATCATAGAGAAATGTGAGATTAGGGTATCTCTATTAGTTTTCCTATTTGTTTGCTTTGACTCACTCATTAGTTATATGAAATTAAATATATGTGGGGCTAACATCATCTTTATCCCTCCATATTTAGTTCAATTAAAATGAATTGATGAAATCAATGAATAATATTAATTCAAAATATTTTTTCTCTTAAAGAATCAATTACCTCACTCATTGGTTATATGAATAGAAGCATTATAATATGTTCCACTTCTTGTCCAAAATTGATTTCCAAAAGAAATTTAAACCTATCCTTAAAAATACTAATTTAAATTTCCTAGAAAAATATGTAAATAAGGTTCACATCAAATATCTAAGTTTAAACATGGTAACAATATTATTGTAATGCCCGATCGTTTCACCCTATGGAAGAGGACGGGAGCTCATTTCTTCAGGAGAGGTACTGAATCTTCTCGCCATATGGATAGATACTATTTAACTCAGTACGTGATCACCACGACGTATGCACAACTTTGGCCTTGGTGCATCGTCAAGAATTAACAACTCGCAGATAAACCCTAGTCCGCCTACCTTGTCGATCGCCACCAAGACAAACTTTGTGCCATTTAAATAACCTCAAGTTATGCGTTATAGCTATGCTTGGATGGACTATTACCCCATGGAACTGTACGATTCGTTGATGATGTCGTAATGGTATTACATAAAGTTTGATGGGAGGTTGATATTGGGGACTTCGACCAAGTCCGGTGAGGAGAGAGGATTTTGATAAGGTTTTGGTCTAGTGAGATTGTAATGCTAAGGTTAAAACATCATTAAGGAAGATAATAAAAATTTATATATATATATATATATATATGTACACACACACACACACACACACACACACACACACACACACACACACACATAGATAATAACATAATTTATATATATATATATATATATATATATATATAATTGGTTGTACAATAGTGATGATAATTTTGTTTTGCAAATTAAAAGGGAAGGCAAAATTTTTATGGGTGTGCACACCTCATCCTCACCGCAAATTATTGTTTGGTCAACCTTGAGTCAATTTTTGTTTTATTAACTCCAGCCAAGAGAAGATTTTTTATGTGGAGTGGGCGCTAGCCTGTCCTATCAGAGAGTGGGTGGAGGAGCTCTAATTTTTCCAACTGATGCACATTTATGCCCTTGGAAGCTGCAAATATTCTTGTAGAAGCCATCCAACCCGAAATCATGTGCCTCATCCAATGTTTTCTACTTTGTGTTTCCTGCAAAAAAAAATAACCTCTTCTCCTATCGTTTTATCCTCCTCTACGGTTTGTGTGATGGCTACCTCTTGTTCTCCTGCATTTTCAACTTTCACTGGTTTTTCTCATGAATCTAGCACACATTAGATGGATGTGGAAGTTTGGGAGAGAATCTAGAGCATTGGAAAAGGTAGGGGTGGTGTTGAATAAGAAGGCACACAGGTATGAGCAATTTTCCCTTCCCCATCTTTTTCATTTGTATTAATTGCATGATTATTGCTTGTTCTCCATGTAAATGGTTGATGTGTTATTTTTGGGTAGCTCTGCATGGGAAAATTTCTCAGTTGAAATGTTGTGTGGTTTTGCAGTTCAACTTCCCTGTACACAATTGCAGTCTTATTTTTCTAAGATCTGACGTGGGGAATTGTCTTGATACGTTTGTAATTATGATTGTGGCAGAGTAGTATTGTCCTACGACCTAGTATAGGACCCCAGCGTGGCAATGAATTCTTGATTGTTTAAGTTCTGTCCTTATTTGAAAATGTGTGGATGGAACATTTTTTTGTGTATCCATATTGTTATAGAAGGGGGTAGGTAATAAAAATTCAGGGTCTCACCAGAGGCTCATGTATTGCTTGAAATATTGATGATATCACGATTTGTTAGAAGTTCGGTCTGGAAATGATATTGGGAAAATCCTGGCTCATCATTTTTAGCAATATAGTTTTGGTAGTCAGGGTGCAGTTTTGCTTAGAGTTGACTCTTAGTTGAAAATAGATTTAAGTAAACTTCCAATTCCCATCGAGATGGCCAAAATTTGTATCGACTCATTCAAAATTCAGACCTAGGAGGTCAGCTTGGAAGGCTGTGACATAACAAATTTCTAATTTATTAAGAACCCATAATTGTCTATGTAATATGCTCACCTGATTTGACTGGCTATGACTAGATAGTTGTGTTTACGACATCGTTTTATTTTCACTTTCATTTTGTTGAATCTAACTTGCAAACTTGGCTTAAGATGACATTATAATTTTGGTATCCTGGCCAAGGGATATCATTGTTAGTCCTACATTTGACTGATCCCTCTAGCTTGTTTTATGAAAGGCCCACCGACTTCTTTGTGATGGAAAATTTGAGGGATTATTCTAAGGAAATCTTTACTCAAATCATTGAGGAAAATACTTAAGGTATTTGAGGCACTCATGATTTAAACAGGGATATCCTATGCACCTGACACAACTGTATAAGTTTTCCTAAATTTTTATATTAATAAGAAACCTTTTCTTGTCGGAATCACCCACGGTAGTGGGTGCATGAATGTTTTTTTACCCTTCCGAGTAATGAACAATGATATATATATATATATATTGGGTATAATACTTAGAACAACACCTACATTCTTTAAGGCGTATGCATGTGCAATGCATTCCTTATTACAGGATCTTTGGATATGTATTTGATTGGATATAATACCCCCCTAGGCTCCATGTTTTTGTGGGTTTGTGTGGCATTCTTGGATTCAAGTAGGGATGTTCAGAATAATTTAATTAGGTATCTTCCTTCTTCATTATCAGGAGAATTTACTATTCCATATTGGGATGTTGTTGTACGAGTCCTTTATTCAGTTTTGTGATTGTGAAATTGCTATCGTTATCATTACTTAGAAAAATAAAAAGGTGTATTATGTGGGAAATATGTGATAATTGGAATGTATGGTGTAAGAGGAAACTTTGGATAGAAAATACACATTTTAGCCTTCATACACCATGCAGTTGTGCCTTTTGTTAACCAGGTATCTATTTTGTATGCATTCATATTAGTTGCATCTTTCTTATGCCATGGAATGGAAATCATGTTCTAGTCATTCAATTATTTCTGATGAGACATCTAGGAAAGGGAATGCGTGTTCATTCCATTTCTTCTGAACTGACAAAAGCTAACATGCTTTACAAGTTTATTATCTGAGATTGAACATGAAAGAAGTGGTTGCTACAATTTTGCATAGATGATAATCATTAAGATGTTTGTACATTGTTTTATAGTTCACAATAAATATATATATATAATTGTATTGTTAGGATCGACCATGGAAATTGCCTATGTTGTTTTAGAAATGTTATTGTTTCAATATTGTAAGAACTTGTGAAAAGGGCTTAACACCTCATTAATTTACATAGCTTGAAGATTATAAAAGGATGTACTATGTTTTAGCCAGTCCTTACTTATAACATACATTTTATAGTAAACAATAATTAATTGGAGTTTGTATCATGTCGCATCAAACTATAGTCTCTTTATTTCTAAGCTTGTCTTACTTGGCACAAAATCATGTCATAAATATCTTCCTAATGCAAATCTAATCGAATCTCATGAACGTGAGATTGTTAATTTACATTTCTTCATATTAGAGCACCCTAACTGTTCAAGGCTTAATGGAAAATATTAGTTGTTACCTTCTCTTCAACCTGTGGTAAAGGAATGAAATCTAACCTTAGCCTTTCACCACCATGTCCCAAACAGGTAGATAGATCTTGTATATTGTTAGGAGATTTGAGACACGTGAAAAATTCTAGGGATGATTCCCTATGTAATTCCTTTTAAAAAATAAAATAAAAAAAATCAAACGTGTATATATGAGGTTTGCCATTTGGGGTTTTGTACTTTGATACTGGATCTTTGAAAAATAAATAAATAAATATTTTAATACACATCATCTATGTCACGTCCCTGAAGGGAGGGTTATAATTCAATCATATAATTCGAATGAGGGCTCAAATTGAAACCAAGTAATCACTAGTACACAAATGAGAAAAGTAGAAATGTAATATAATCCAATTAAGGTGTTTAAGACATTTTGTGGTGTGGATTTAAACATAGAGGTGGAAATTAAATGTGATCCTAAGTTCCCTAAATGATGAATTAAACCCCTTTTTACCAAACATCATGTTATGGGGTAGTGAGTATACATGGTGAAAATAGGGAATCATATACTTGAGATTTTGGGTGTAAACTATCTTTAACCCCTTAAATCATGGTTGTAGCTTGTTAAGAGATATTGAATGCATCATTAAATTTGTAAAGATTGTTGTAGGGGTTCCCAATAACTTCGTTTAGTCCTCAACAAGGTGTGAGGTTATCTAAACTAGTTTCTTCTCGTTTTCAGCGTCGTTTTGTAATTTTCCCTTAAACCCAAATTCTTAGTGGAGTGTGGAAATATTCTCCTTAGGGCCATGTTGTTTTAAACCCTAAGTAAAGTAGAAAGAAATTCATTAAGTTGTTATAACTAAAAACAATGATTGTCATCCTTAGTAAATGGATGCAAACATCGGAGGTCGAGTAACATAGTTACCCTTGAACTTGGAGAGGCCGAGTCATTATAATCTTACCTACAACCTACTACATTTTTTAATATGCAAAACAAAAAGAGACACCATCAAATTAGAAGAAATATCTACAAGTTTAGTTGTACTCAGAATTAAAGTTTTACAACCTAGTTTATTAAAAGATGAACCGTAGTGGTAAGGGTTTTGTAGCTTGTTAATGTCTGAGTTTGAATTATAACAATAATAATTTCAATACCCTCAAAACAATTGATGTCTTCAGAATGGGCCCATACATATGTTTACTTTGTAGTCAAGCCTTTTAATTGAGTCGATCATTAGGGAATGTTGTCCTGATGTGCATCATGTGTTTTCCATATTACGGTCTTTTATGATGTCATGTAAGCATCTCTGGTGTTATGTGTTGTTGTCTTTAATGACCCCATATTCGACATGTGTGTTATGTTGTGGGAAGTCAAAAAAAAATATCTCTAGTATTTTCACTGTTGTTTTTGTGTCTTTTTGTGGTAGTTACAATTATTTTTTAGACAACTAAAATTTAAGTATTCATCATGGGATATTTGACAATCCAGCATGACCTTGAAGTGTAAAAAACAAGATGATTTTATATTGTCACCTTATAGGCATATGCTTCATAAGTGATTAGATTTTATTTGGTGGTTTTGATGAGAAGGATGCTTCAAAATGGCTTATGAAGACTCATTCTATGTGTGGTTTAATTATTAAATATTCTTGGGTTTGAGAGTGGAAATAGAATAAAGTATTAGAGGAAGGGGATTGCACAACAATTTTCCTTCATTTTTCATATCGATCATTTACCTATATTTCATGTTAATAGAATGTATTATCTTGTGAGGCTTAGGATGAGATGAAACCATGAACAAATGATTTAATGGGATACCCCATATTTTTTTAATGTTTTGTTTGCCATTCATTGGAAGAAAACATTACAAATAAAAGGAAATCATGCCTTAATCTTTCCCTCCTTTAGAAAAAAGACTCTTAGGCCAGGTTTGTAATGTGGCCAAGAATGTCCCCTCCAAGAAGTTGTTCTCTTTGTGGGAAGAAGGAAGAGAGTGTTTAATGAAGATAAGAATGCAAAAAGCCACTTTGATGATTTTTTGTTATCAAATTCATGATTTTATCTTTAATCCACATGTTAGGTATTGGATTAGTGCTTATATTAAAATTAGTAGCTTGAGATAGAGAAACAAGGTGAATCAAAAATGTGTGAAGCATTTAGTTCGCTAATGCAAGAATGGATTTTTTTTGGCTGTATAAATATAAGATATAACATCTTACAATAATTTTATTACATTACATGAGTGTATTTATAATCCCTCCTTCAAAATCAACACGAAACCTACAATATATATCACAAGTTGTAAGTGAAGTATTGAAAAACTTGAGGGTTAATTATGAAGCTCAAAGTGCATACTAAACACCAATAAGTATGCATTGATGCCATGGCTCGAGCCCTAAGATTTACCTCCCAAAAAATAATGCTCCCAAAGGTGCTACAATTTCAAATTTGATGAAGAAGTCACTTAAGAAGGAACAAAGTTGAAAAAAATTATTCATACTCTTTAGAACATTTTTTTACAATAAAAAATTATAATTATTAAAAAAAATCTTTTGGTGTAATTTACAAGACATAATTTAAAAGTTAATTCTTGATTAAAAATGCACCAAATTTTTCTAGACATACATGTTGATAAAAAAATTGCTACACTGTTTTATCCAAAAGCATTATACCATATTTTATATGGATTGTGGAAATACTCTCTCTTATATCCACACTAATACTTTTTTACATGTATATAAAAAAAAGTACTTATTTAGTTTTTGAGCCTTGTTTGCATTCTATTCATGGGATATCTTCTGTAAAAGATAGGGAGCTTGAGGCGGATGCAACACGACATATGAATTTTTTAATTCCTTTAATGTGTCTCCTGCTTCTAAAAGCAGTTAAGGGTGGTGGAGGTGAGGTGTAATGTACGTGACATATGAAAATTTCAATCTTAAATTTGACATTCATTTGACTATCATATTGAAGTTTTTCCCTCTTGTTTAGAGAATTGACAAAAAAATGCTACTATCTTAGTTGTGTTGTAGAGTTTGGAACCTGCAGTAATGTTTTTTTGAGCCCAACATAATGGCAGAGCTAAATTAAAGCCATATATCATTAAATACTGATAACTTTGTGAAGAATAAAATATAATTATTATTTAGAATGACATATAATTAAAAATATCCATACTTGTAATAAGTTGTTTTCGAAGATATTAATAAGATTTAATTAAATAATCAACCTTGTCTTTCCAATTCCTCTGTTAGATAATTGGAATAAATTAATAAGACGAGCGTCACTAATCAACCTTATATGAAACAAATCGAACACTCAACACAAATTGAAAGTAAATTGTGGGATTTGAACCCAGACAAACACCACCACTCAACCTCATATGAAACAACAACTCAACACACATTAAAAGTAAATTATGGGAATTAAACCCATGAGTTGTAAGGACTTACCTTTTCAATTCAATCACCCTATCACTTGTAGTGCTATTACGAACATATATCCTAAAAATTTGAAATGGAAATTCCTGAATCCTTGTGACTTAAATTACAATTTTATTTTTATTCAATCACCCTATCACTTGTATTGTCATTAGGAACATATATCCTAAGACTTTAGGATAAAAATTCCCAAATCCCCCTCAATTAAATTACAATTATTTTTATTCAATCACCCCTATCACTTGTAGTGTCTTTACGAACATGTATCTAAAAATTTATGATATAAATTCCCGAATCCCCATGACTTAAATTACAAATAATTTTTATCAAATTGGAGGGCCCTACCTAGATTTCCATGGCAATGGAACGAATCGACCTCGATCTCTACGTATCTTCTTCGGCATCTAAGAGGCAACAATAAGTCAGGCATTTTTTTTTCCTCTTGCTTCATTGTCTGAGATCTCCAGGTTTCAAACCTTCGATGGTAAAATTTCCATTCTTTGATTTTCATTATTTTTCCATCTAATAAAGCAAGAAAATTCATACCATTACCTAATTCTATCCTCTTCATATGCTTTTTGGGAGTGATTTTGGTTGTCGGTGGGAGATTTTCATATATACATATGATTTTGATTATGTTTGCATATGCAACCGACCTCCATGCTCATTTCTTTGTATTTCATTATCCTTCAATGTATTTTGTCTCGTCTCTATTTTTTGTTTCTTTTTTCTTTTTACTGTAGTATGTGTGGCCACATTTTATTTGTTTGTCTGCTTGGGTGTTTGTGAGACTATTATTTGATTAAATGAACATTCTTTTCTCTGTTTCACTTTGGCTTTGGTGGGTGAATTACATGGTGTTTTGTTGCAAGTACTTGTATCTTGTTTCCCATTGCCTGGATACTGAAGTTCCTCTTTCCTCTCTTGAGGACTAGGCTGACATGTACATTCATTTCACTCATCCAAAATGGAGTTCGAGATGTCAAAATCCTTTACTTGATGCTCCTAAAATTTATCATTAATATCACAGTCCTCAATATTCTTTCCCATAACATATTCATCAAGCAAGCCATTTTTAATAAAACATGAAGGAGGAAATCAGAACATTCAATACCACAAGAGAGAAAGAAGCTCCCTATGATCTCATCCTCCTGTAGGGCCTCCAAAATTGGATTTTTTTCCTCCATGGTGTTTTCTAGGTTTTCATCTTGCTCGCCATGAGGGTCTTCATCCTTCAACATAAAATTTGATGGCTCAAATTTATCTTCTGAATCATAATTCGGAGGGGATGAAGTGGGGCAAGAATTTGGATTTTCTTGCATGACCTGCCTTAAACTTGGGTTCCCTGGACTTATTTTGTTTTCCTCCATGGTGAGAACATGCTCCTATTATTTTGGATTTGGAGCTGTTATTTCCTCTATGGGCTCAACATCTAGTGGTTGATCAACTTTTTCAGAAAAGTGAGTGCCCTCGTGGACACTGCATTCTGAACACTTTGACTATTGATCATATTCAACATATTCTTACTTTTTTACTACTACTGGAATCTCAACTTTCACCATATGTTCTTTCACCTTGGCCTCCTCTAAAGGCTTGACCAACAAGGGGAGCTTCTCAATTCCAAATCTTATGGCCAAGTTTACCAAGTTTTTCATCATTTCTTCTTTGCTTGGCTCTTCTTATTGTTGTTCCCCTTGACTAGTTCCTTGATTTTCTTTCAGGCATGGGTCTGAGATTGTGAGAGGAGTGGTGGTTGGGGTCTCCACTAATTTTTTCTTTGTTGGTGGTGGGAGATAAGGTTCAGTTTATTGTTCTTGCATAAAAAATGCATTGAGGTGGAAGATTAGAAGATGGAGAAGTGAAATGCACTCTAGGGGTAGTAGGTGGGAGACTTGGAAACTAAGGTTCGGGATGGAAGGGCATGGCTTGAGACATAAGGGGGAGGCTCTTAGATGATGAAAAGGTTTCCTGTTGAGAGGAATAGCTAGCATTACATTCATATGCCTCCCTCATTCTGATGCATTCTTCAACCCCAAGCACTATGTCATTCATCCAATAGAGCTCTTGTTGAGGGTCTAACTCACATGGTATGAGGCCATTCCAAGGGTATGGAATTATGAAGCTGATTTGGGTTACCTTTTCCATCTCCTTAATCCTCATTTGGTCCATGTGATACTCCAAATCCCAAACCTTCCTCTACAACTCAAGATCTTCATATGTTGGATAGCTTCTGAAATATATATACCCTTGCTCTTAAAAATCTCCATAGATTGGTGGGTAACCAAACTAATCTACATTATTCTCATATGGGTATGTCTATTGTTGAATTTCATCATAGTATGATTCCGAAGGCGGTTGATAGCACCCTGAAAATGTATGTTACAGAGGTGAAGGTATGTCTGAATGACATTATTGTTGTATTAATCTGGAAAACTCATTCTCGCACGGGTGAACACCTAGACTGCAAGCTACCAGACAAATTTAAATGATAGAGGGATTAGGACCTCAAATGCAGATATGGATTCTGGATACGGGTGTAGAGAAAAAAGATCTGTGAGAAATAAGATAGATCTGCAAGATGAAAACAGATAAGATTAGATAACAATATGCGGGGGTTACTCAAATAGTTCTGGTTCCAAGATGATTTTAACTCCCTTGGAGGATGTCAACCCCCATGTTAGATAAGATAATAACAGATTATGAATAGTAGTAATGGAATATAAAACAAAAATTAACTAAAATAACGAGGGAACTTAGCTTGTCCTCTGTTATGGAGATGAATCGGGCATCAAGATGGCAAGATAATGAACCATGGCAAAGATATTACTTCTTTAAACTAGCAGAAATTAATTAAGTTATTCCTTCTCTTCTCTAGGCCTAGGTCTCTCCGAGGTCTTCTTTGTCTTTTGGTCTCTCTCTCTCCTTTTTTGAAATATGGGGGAAAACCCCATATTTATAGCTTAGATGTGAGACTAAACTGCAGGTTAAATGATACCCAAGGTGGAGTAAAGTAACCTGAGTTAGGGATATGATGTGATCACATGGGGACCATGGCTTGAATTATTAAATGGAGTGGGGAGCATGATTGACATGGTGGGTGAGATAAAGATTCCATTAAAAAAATAGTTTCAGATGGGTGCATTTTAAATTAAATAATTTGTGAGAGATGGGGGATGATTCCAAAAAGTTAATTATCAAATGGGTCCATACGGAGCCCATTGATAATCAATCAAGTAATGTGAGAAAATAGATAGGATTTTATTTAATTTAAGAGAAAGAGATGCGAGAATGGAATTAGTGTGCATGTAATATTACTGAGGGGTGTTTTACCCAAAAATAGGTGTCTACATTTTCCCCTTTTTGTTGAGTGGTTTGCGATAGCAAGCCACGAGACAAAAACAAAAAGGGTTAGATGAAATATGTTTCCAAAGATGGATGAAGACATGACCAAAGGCAATATGCCCCAGGAAAAAAAGGATTGCAATAACAATAAAAAAGTATAGCAATGACTCCAATATCACATTGGTAGAGGACAATTGCGGTCTCAACGGAGACAGACGACAATGTTCTACAGACTAGTAAGTGGGTGAAGACCACTGCAGTATGGATGTAGACCAAGATGACCAATGGGTCATAGGAAAACATCAAAATATGTGCAACTAAATGTGAAAGATGTGCGCAATCCTTTGTTTGCGAGGAATTGTGCAAAAAAAATCATGTGTCCAAAAATGGACAAGAATGAAGATAATGATGCCCCAGCACAAGGCACAAGAAGGAAACAAAGTGAGTTATATGTGTTGACAAGTACAAGGATGAAAAGGTGCCCCAACATAAGACATATAAAGAATAATCATAAATGTGGACAAGATGAGTAGATGGGATAGAAAGGTGAGATAAAATACCCTAAAAGGGTAATAAATATGATGACAATCATGTTTCATAGGAAATATGGTATAAGTGTTAGCAAATTATAAGGTGAAGAAGAAAAAGAAGTCTTATTTTTTTACAAGTATGATAGAGATACTTTTGCAATAAAATAAAAGCAGAGAAAATATTCATGAAAGAGAATGAGATTAGATAGGTGATGGCCGTTATGGTATCTTCCAACACAAAAATGTCAAAAAAGATGGGAAAAGATTCTTAGAAATGGATATGATGATGTCCCTATGAGAGGAATGACGAAGATAAAATATATGATAGGGTTCTCAAAAAGAGAAGAGGTCAATGTGGCAAAGAGAAGAACAAAAATGACAATGAAAGGGATAGATGGCGATACATAAATGGAGAAAAATTGGCATTGACCATGAATGCCATATGTAAGGGATGTTGAGAAAGAGAAAAGGGAATAGACATGAGGATTGGTTGATAATGAGAAGAGCAAGAAAGATTGAATATGAAGGCGACAGGTATATGGAATAGAGGGATAGAGATAGAGGAGGAGAAAATAAGGAATGAAAGGGGAGGTAGAAGATAACAAAGAAGGATTATAAAGAAAGGGGGAAAGGAAGAAGGACAAAAAAAGAGAAGATAAGAAAAAATAGAGCAGAGGATGAAATTATGGAAAAGGGAGAGAGTTATTCAAGATGAAAGGTATGATGAAGATTGGAGCAGAGGAAAACAGAGAGGTAATGGAAAACGAAAGAGATGATAGAGCAAAGAAGATTGAAGGAAACAAATCATAGTGAGGAAATCCAAGGCAAATAATATGGAACTGACCGCATGGAAATGCATGTAGATGATGAGATGATAAAGGAAATGGGATAACACTAAAGAGTCATGTTTTTAATGGGGAAGTAAGGAAGAAGGGCAAGGTAAAATGGGAAGAAGGATGATGTAGAGGAAGTGAAATAAGATGAAGATCGGAAAGGAGGAGAAGATAACAAAGAAAATTATGCTGAAGAAAGTGAACCAAGAATGAAGATATTTGGTAAAGAGTGAGAAGCATAAGGAATGTAAAGATAAACTTGAGGGAAAGAATGACATCAATTGGAAAAGAAACGGAGATGCATGAGATGAGTATATGTTGATGATGATAAAATAGAGAGAAGGTGTATGATGAAGATAGTGAAGAACTTGGCAAGGAAGAATGGAAGATGGAGAGGTGGAAAGGAAAAAGAAAGGATGGGATAGGAGAGGCAATTCCAGTGAATGGATGTTAGGAGAAATCCACTGATAATGATCAGTAGGAAAAGATGAGACAAAAGATAAGACAAGGTAGAAAGTAAATGAAGAATGGGAGGGGGAACGCCAATGAAGGGATGTTAGAAGAAGTCCTCCGATAATGATTAGAGGACATAGAGGAAGGAAGGAATGAAGATAGAATGGAGGAGGTCAAAGAAAAGGATTTCGGCTATGTGGAATGGGGATGAGTGATTTTTAGGAGAAGTCCACTGAGAATTACTAGTGTGGAAACGGAAGATGATGATGAAAGAATGTTAGAGAGAGACCAATGACAATGATGGGTAAATATGGGGGTAGATCTGTGGGAGAACTCTAGAAGACGGAGTGGAAAGAGTAAAGAAAGGAGGGATAACAATGTGTAGGAAGATGAAGGTAAGGAGAGGATGCAGTGGATGAGAATGAATGAGAATGAATGAGATAAAAATGAAGAAACAAGACACGAAATAAATGGAGAAGCAACGGTTAAGTAAGATTACCGAGCGACGGATGATGGAGATGAGAAAGAGACCAGTAAAAAGTGGTGTTTGCAAGAATGAAAGAGGAGGTGAGAGGATGTGATGATGGGGAATTCCAAGAAAATGTAGATGGAGAGAATGTGGGGTAGTGGGGGGAGTGCAGGATGAAAAGTCATGCTTAAGAGGGAATCTTAAGTAAGATCGCCAAACTGGCAGTGATGATATGGAAAGTGAAAGACAACATTGTATTAGATGCAGGTGTGGAATGATTGGTTGAAGTGAACGGATATGATGAGTGGAAAGAGATAGAAGATGAGGAATAGATGATGGGAGATGGAAGGATTAGACGGCTAACCATTCCTAAGATAAACTCTTAAGTAATATTTCCCTGCGATGGGGATGGTTAAGTAGGATTGCCAAACCGAAGAAGAAGAAGAAGAATGATGAAAATACTGAGCAATGTATACCAAAATGGAACAAGAGGTGAAAGGAGGTGATATCAAAGTGATAACAAGGAAACAGAGGAGTGTGACATGAATGGATGGAGGAACATATGTAGTGTAGATGGAGAGTGTAAGGGTAAAGAAAGGAGGGATAACAATGTGTAGGAAGATGAAGGTAAGGAGAGGATGCAGTGGATGAGAATGAATGAGAATGAATGAGATAAAAATGAAGAAACAAGACACGAAATAAATGGAGAAGCAACGGTTAAGTAAGATTACCGAGCGACGGATGATGGAGATGAGAAAGAGACCAGTAAAAAGTGGTGTTTGCAAGAATGAAAGAGGAGGTGAGAGGATGTGATGATGGGGAATTCCAAGAAAATGTAGATGGAGAGAATGTGGGGTAGTGGGGGAGTGCAGGATGAAAAGTCATGCTTAAGAGGGAATCTTAAGTAAGATCGCCAAACTGGCAGTGATGATATGGAAAGTGAAAGACAACATTGTATTAGATGCAGGTGTGGAATGATTGGTTGAAGTGAACGGATATGATGAGTGGAAAGAGATAGAAGATGAGGAATAGATGATGGGAGATGGAAGGATTAGACAGCTAACCATTCCTAAGATAAACTCTTAAGTAATATTTCCCTGCGATGGGGATGGTTAAGTAGGATTGCCAAACCGAAAAAGAAGAAGAAGAATGATGAAAATACTGAGCAATGTATACCAAAATGGAACAAGAGGTGAAAGGAGGTGATATCAAAGTGATAACAAGGAAACAGAGGAGTGTGACATGAATGGATGGAGGAACATATGTAGTGTAGATGGAGAGTGTAAGGGTAATCCTTAACTAGGACACGTGGTGGTAGTGATGATGCAAGAGTGTTAAGTGAAAAAGGAGGAGTGGAAAGATGTTTGTGGTGGTGATTGTCATTTGTTGAAAGAGGAAATGGTAGAGAATCTTCTATAGTGGAATGATCCAAGGAAGAAGATATACCTTAACTAAGGTTTTCTAGCTATATGGATGGTTAAGCAAGATTGTCCAATTGAAAGTGGAAGAGTAAAAGAGAAACTCAAGAGGAAAAATAAGTAAGATATCTGGTGTCATGTAAGGGGACATGAAGGTGAGAAGGATGATGTGGAGACAAATGGTGATGAGTGGACATGGAGAGCAAGGAGAAATGGATCAAAGACGGTGTTGAACATGTTGAGAGATAAGGAGCTACATTATAACAAACTTTCCTTGAGAAGGATCCTCAAGTAAGATTTACAAACTGCAATGGCAATCAAGTAGAATTCACAAACTGAAAAGTGTATTTACAAACGCATTCTTGGAGATGATGGATAGATATAGAACCCATAGTGTGAAATTTGATGTGATTTTTAGAAAAGATGATCTAGATAAGATGAATGTAACATAGTTATAGCAAGGGCGTAAAAGGAAACTATGTTTCGAACTAGATTGGAGATAAACAAGAAATGGTACCACTCAAGGCATTGCACTTGTAGCTAATAGCAGGTGTTAATACATAACCAAAAATAGTTAGTTATACCAAAAGATCATGAGGAAAATATGGATGAAGGATGCTCGTAATCCTAATATCGACATGACAAAGGGATCAAAGATGTGACTTGTACATGGGAAGAGGGATTTCCAAAAGTAGTGTTCCTTAAGTCTATGCCCTAGCTCTAGAAAAGAGAAAGAAAAATAGCAGAAAGCTGATCAATGCAGGAAGCTTTCGGAAAATGTTGATAAAATAAGGTTGATCAATGCAGAAAACCTTTCAGATACCATAATAAAAAAGTAGCCATCCTTCAAGTGTATGGTCTACTTTATACATAATATATATGACAAGAATAATATGATAGCCGTCCTTTAAGGGATTGGTCTATTTCCTTTGATTTTTCTTGGATTTTGATTTGTATACTTTTTTTATTTATTTTTTGTATTTTTGCATGAACAACTGTCCTTCGAGGGATCAGTATGTTTTTTATAACTTTGATTTTTCCTTTCACATACTTGAGTTTGAGTTTCACAGGGGGAGAGTTGGGGATAGCTAAGTAAACCACTTAAGAGGGGATATGGAATGTACAAGAGACATCTTGGACCCTTCGCATGGCTGGAATAGGAGAACAAGAAGGTAATGGTTACGAGATCACATCAAAGTAGTGAAGGTGGACCACATAATTCAGATTATTACAATGATAAATGGAAGGGGCTAAAGATGGCAGAACAATCTAAGGATGTAACTAAGTTCTCATTGGTAGATATGTTAATAGTAGACTGGTCACAAGTGCAATATGTTAAGAGGTTTTGTCTTTGGTTTACCACCATGAGAGAGAAGACAATGTAGTTGCAATAAGATGAGATGATAGCCAAGTAGGAAACAAAAACTAACATATGACCATAATGGTGGATTAAGATGAAAATAAATGATGATGCCCCAAGAGAGACATAAACATAGAAGGACAATCATGGTCTCAAAGGATGGCTTGATGAAATAAACGGTGTCCAAAAAGAGACACACATATAGCCACAATGGTGGACTTCAAAATAGATGGTGCCCCATAAGAGACACAAATATAGCCACAAATGTGGACTTGGAGAAAAAGGGATCCCTTAATGGAGAGACAAACATGGCCTCAAAGGAGGGCTTTAATGAAAAAGATGATACTCCCAAAAGGAGAACAGACATAAAAGAACAAATATGGCCTCAAAGAAGGTCTTAGAATGAGATGAGGATCTAGATATAATTAATTTAGATTGGATGGATGTGAAGAAAGTAAACTAAACAATGTCAAAGAGTGAAGTCCCCTAGTAACAAGGGATTTGTATGGATGATGTGTTCAAGGGCGAGGGAAGGTTATTCCCCCAATAAGTTAAATGTGAAGGAGGTAAATGATGTCAAAAGAAATTAGATGAGATTGTTTTAGATTTGGATGGGGAAAACAATCGGAGACCACAAGTGTTCTTAGTAAGATAAGCGGCATTGATAAACAATGGAGGGCATTCCTTAAGAGGAATGACATGGGTTGGATGGATATTAAGGGATGATGTGGATGGAGGGATCATGGGAGATTTGACAAATAGGATATGGATTGGATTCAAGGTAGATGGAGAAGGAACTTTCCCCTGAATGAGGAAATCATCTTTCTCAATAAGGTTGTGGATTATTGACCGAAATGCCTTACAATGTTCGATGTCATGATCTGGGGTACGATGATAGGTGCAACTACAATTATGATTGAACCATGATGGCTTGGGACCATAGGGATTGAAGGATTTAATAGGAGGAAGTTTAATGGTAAATTTTTGAGTTAAATGTCAAAAAATATCTGCGTATGACCCCATTGAAGTTTCACGTGGAAGGTAACGCATGTGGGTTTTTATAGGATATCTCTGCTTGGAGTTAGGAGAAAACGTGGATGTAGATTGGATGGGTGAATTTTGTGTTTTGGAGGACAAATAAAATTTGTTAGATGATTATACTATTTGGATGTGGATTGATTATTGCAAGATGTCGTAGATGGAGAGGTTGATCCTGAAATGGATGTTCTGGAATTGGATTGTGGAGAAGAGGGAAAACCTGAATGTTTCTGGGGATGCGCAGGGGACTATCGGGGATGTTTTTCCTGAGCCTTAGACTTTAACCAAGAAGATTTACCTCTAGCAATAATGACAATAATTTTAACTAGAGGATCTGATAGCGGTAGTGTGGTTATTAATGGAGAAACTATTCTAAAACAAGATGAAAATGTTAATGAAGATATAGGTGTTTGTATGATGCGATTAATGATATCTATGTGAGATGTGGATTATTTTTGTTTTGGCATGTGAAGAAATGATTTTGTAGAGGGATAAGGAAAACCATATTTCTTTGATTTAGGTAGATGTGTTAGTTTAGTAGATAATCCAAAGGGTATCTTTGATAAGGTTGTAGATCGAGAGGATTTGGTTAGTGTGATAGAAGGATTAGGTAAAGAATATTGGGATAAAACTAATGATGTGGCCATGGGTGAAGATATAGGTAAAGATGTCATGGTAGGGATAGGTGTATTTTTTAGTATGATAGATATAGGGTTCGTTGACATAGATAAAGATGTAGGAATATTTGGGATATTTGGAGGTGTGAGTGACGTGATGGCCAATGGAGTAGATGTTATGAGTAATGTAACAAATGCAGACATATTCTCAGGTGTAGAAGTAGAAGGGACTAGTTGTTCCATAAATGTTTCGAGGGGTAAGAATGATATGTTTTCTAAAGGATTTGACGTCGAAGGTGGGGTTGCAAGGGTGCATGTTGTAGAAATGAGTTTTGTTGGGGTGGTTGTGAGAAATGTAGGTGTAGTAATAGGTGTACTTGAGGAAAATATGGGTGAAGAAATAGATGGGAGAGATGTAGGGATATGTGTGGATACAAGTGGGGCTGAAATGGGTATTAAGGAGGAGTCTGATGTGGTAGATCTGGGTGTGTTTGAAGTGGTGGAAATGGATGATATAGTTGAATTTGATGTGGATGTGGTAAGGATAAGAGAAGGTACATGTTCAACATAAGTAGTGAAAGTTGATGTAGGTGTGACAAGTTCAAAATAAGGGATGGGAATAATGTCTACTGTGGGAACATGCGGAGTTGGTGACAAGATGGGATCTTGATTGACAGTGTCAACCATACAAGCGTTTGATAGTTGAGATGTAAAGGGGGTGATGTGATTCGTTGGAGGTTGATTATTTTATGCAGTGGATGTATCAATTTAGATATCCCCTTGATTTACAAGTTGTTGGACATGATCTTTGAAGGAACGACATCTCTCAATGTCATGACCTTTGACTCGATGATATTTACAAAATGGGCCTCGTGATACCAAATAGGATTGGCTTGCAATTTGTCCACGGGTTGTATGGGAGGAAGTTGGATAGATTTTATGCTCATCAACTTATCAAATACAGAACTGTATGATTCTCCTAAAGGAGTGTAGTTGGTTTTTGATTGAAGAGATTGATGTTGAGACCATGTGTTTCGTGTAGATGGGGATGAGGGTTTAATGACCATAGTGCAGGCCGCACCTTTAAATTTTTTGTTATGTGTAAATGGTTTGGTAGATTCAATTTTTGATTTAGTTGAACTTAATTTAAGATGACCTTGCTCAATGGCACGGGTTTCGAGCTTGTGAGCCATTGTGAAAGATTCATCAAAGGTTCAGAATGATTGGATCTGCAAAGTGGATGATATATGTTTGGCACATGAATGCGAGAATAATTCGATGAGTTTGGTTTGTGGGATAGTGAAGGATAGTTGGTTTATAACATCATGCCACCGTGTGATGAATTCGGCGATGGGCTTGTCTTCATATTGTCAAATGGTATATAGATCAGTGATAGTGGTCTTGCATGTTATATTGATAGAAAAGTGTTATAAGAATAATTATGCAAGTTGAGTGAAAGAGAATAAGGAATGTCATGGGATATTGTTATACCAGTCTAACACGGGACTAGAAAAAGACATGGGGAAAGTGCGAAGAAGTAAATCATGATCATATGCAATAAGACAACATGCATGTTTAAATGCGAGGAGATGTTGTTGGGGATCTTCTTTATTATTGAACATATTAAATGCAATAAGTTTCCAATAAGGAGGGTAAGGTTTAATTGGAACTAACAGATGAATCATTTCATTACAAATGTGTTCATAGGATAAGGTGTTCTTGGGTGTTATGGTAAGGGTTTCTAAACTGGCTAACCGATTCATTAAGGCATGAATTGAATCACTCGAGGTGTTGTAAGGTTGATATTGGATCGACTGTGTGGTTTGAAAAATAGTTTGATAAGGAAAATGATGTGTTTGTGGGTGTGTGGGTGTTTGGTGAAGCGTTTGATAAGGTGGTTGATAAGTTTTTGGATAAGAGGTTTGCGGAATGGTTTGATAAGACAATTAATTAATTTTTGGATGTGTAGGTGTTTAGGGGGTTGCTTTTCAAAGACTAACATGTGTCACAGGTTGGGATTGTTACATAGGCTGGTGTTGAGCAATAGGGGCATGACAAGGAGCGGGGATATGTGTGTTAAGAATTGGAGATGGCTAGGCATGCCTATTAATGGAATTTTCAAAGTGGGATGTGGGTGGAATGTGATCCACCAATTTTGGAGATTGGGAGGATTGAGATATTATATGAGATTCTTTGAGTAATAAGTTGTATATGGGGTTATGAGGAGATTTGAGTGTATCTAGAGGAGTAGGAGATGGTGGTGCGATCGATTTAGAAAGATTGGCTTGACAAAGGATATGAGGATTGGTGTCAAGATGGGGAGAAATTTTTATGACATGGTTCTCATGAGTTGAAACCATGGAGACTGGAGTTTGAGTAACTAGAGGCATGGTTTTGAGTTTAGAATCTTGTTGGGAGAGATCATCAGAGGAAGTAACTTTATTGGATAGAGTAGATTTTTGTTTTGTCTCAATTTGAGAGAGAGTGGCAATAGGTGTGAAGTAGAGAAACATTTGTTTATGTATGTTGTTGACAAACAAATTGATTAGAATATTTTTTAGCATCATGATTAATTTAGAGGATGTGAATAGAAAATAAAATTAGGTAATGAAGGTTCCTAAAGGATTCTAAGGCTGGTTTCAGGTAGTTATGGATTGGGAGATGTCTGAGGCGGTTTCCTATTGGGTGTTCATGATCTAATGACCTGTGTTGTATTTTTTCACTTTTAAAAGTTTCCAAAGATCGTGATTTTCTTAACCAATTTTAAGTATTCTAAACTCCACAAATTGATTAAATTATGATTATTATGCATCCATAGAAGTGCGGAAAACTTGGGTAGCAAATAAATAATCAGAAAAATGAAAACACTCAGATAACAAACAAGATTGTTTACGGGGTTCGGAAATTCCTACGTCCCCGGATTCAGATTGAACCAATCCATTAATAATATTGAAATGTAAGTAAAATAACTCTTACAAAAAACCAATAATGAATCACAACCTAAAAATGAGTTGATCAATGTCTGAAGAACTCTGAAAATAGCATAAAACTATCCCAAGAACGATCTGTGGCTCCTACAATGTTTTCCCAATGTGATTTACCTGTAACTGTGTTAGAAAAAAACCTACAAATGGAGATTTACAAACATTATATGAAAAAAAATCATATATCTAAGATCATCTCGGAATTATGAACACTTTTGATGTTTACACTAAGTCACATTTCGGACTGGAAGTGCATTGAAATTCATGTTTTCTAACTAGTTGTCTTGTAGATCCCTGTTAAAAACTGTATTCAAAGCTTCCAAAAATAGGTTAAAACTCAACAAAACATCAAATCTTACATCGTTGGAATTGTCTCAGAATTCTTTACATTTCACATTTTTACTCCGAGTTCCCAATTTGAGTGTAGGGCCTTCAAAAATGGAAATTTATGAGAACTGCATCCTTATCCTCCTTTACACAGACTTGTCCTCCTTTACAAAATGTCCTGAGCTCATTTTATATTGTTTGGAGCTCCTTGGAGCAATGGTTAGGTGCTTATCCTTTTATCCCATCATGCATGGTTCAAATCCCCCCTCTTTCTCCTATGCTACCTTTTTTTGATTTAATCCCACATTAAAATGCATTTTTGGTGGATGAGATAATGTTTTAGGCTTTATTAAGCCTTTTTCCACGCATGTTTTAAAAGTGGTCAAAGGACCACTTGGACCATAACCGCCCCCACCTCTTTCTCCTCACGTGGAAGCTTCCACTACAACCACTTCTCCTCCTCCCTTCCACTTGGACTTAGCATATGGTTGTCGGCTAAGTGGGTAAGTGGTTAGGATAATTATAGTGGATTTAATACTAATGTTTGAACATTAATATATGTGATTTGTGGCATAATGCGTGACATTTGGAAAAAATGAGTGGTAAATAATTACAAAGTAATATGAAATTGCATTTCTCTCCTTTTGCCACTTGCTTGATGCTGACTGAGCCATTTTTCCATTTGTGCACGCATCCACGTCACCATGGACCTGTTGACCAATGTTGACCTTTTGGTTGACCAAACTTTGACTGGACATATCTTGAGCTCCGAGTGTCCTTTTTTCATGTTCTTATAGTCATCAAAAATCTCTCTAAAGGTTATACTGCACTGGCATTGTTTAGAGAAGTTTAGGGAACACATAACACTGAAATTGATCCCCTGATCACTCCTCCCTACTGAGAAGACTTTTTGTCCACAAAAAGTTGTTTATCAACCCACAAATAATGCTATCTCTTCATGCATTGCACAAACACATACAAGAACCTGAAATAACATTATAGGTTAATAAAAATGCAAATAGTTGATTAGCTAATTACATAATTGATCAGATAATAACACCCAATTAAGCTAGTGTTCAACTGAAATGCTGCAACCCTGTCAACTCTGTGCACAACTGTGAACTGTCATACCCCACTGTAATGCTATCACAAATAACTGACTAGATAATAACACCCATTATATTATGGAAATCTAGTGTTCAACTGTCACTTTGTGATATGGCCAATTACCAAAAGTTACAATTCCATAACACAGATCAGTATACAAGACATCTAAACTGCCCACAATTAGGCTAGTGCCCACTACCCATCTAAAACTGTAACAACTGCAAGTATTCACTATCAGAATATAATAGACTATCAACGCCCAAAAATAGCTATAGTCAACAACTGAATCCACATGAAGCTGCCAAAACATTGTATCGCCATCACCAATAATAAGTCAGATAATAACACCCATCTATAACGGAAGCTAGTGTTCAACTGACACTTTGTGATTATGCTAATTACAACTACAAATATTCACTATCCAGAATCATTAAACCATCAACGCCCAAAATGGCTATAGTCAAAATCTGAATCAACATGAATATGCAAATGTTCTATCCATACACTGAACTATAAAGGGATAGATTATAAACTATATGCTTACCCAAATTGGTGAACTGCCATAATCTGCAAAATGATCACCTGGTACCTTTGCAAACCAGTTTTTTAGTGTAATAAATTTACACCCTAATTGCAACCACATCTGATAATTACAAAAATAAAATTTTTCCCCAAAATAAGGGTCTTATAAATTAGTGCAAATAACACATGTGGATACAACAAGTTTGTCTATTTATTACAATATCAAACAAGTTCCCAAATGGGTCTTATAAGCATCCATAATATTTACACAAATGACAACACTATAAAACTACAAGTTTCAAATTTATACATACTACTGATGCCTATCCTTGCATACTGTTTTCAAAAATGGAACTACCAACCAATATGAGAAAAGAAAAAAAAACATGAGTATGATGAACCTATCACTCAAATCTTCTCTTCAGCTATTTCCATTCATTTTCAAAGCTTAAATATCAACAAATTTACCGTAGTGAAATTTTTTTGCTTGCCTACTATCAACAATTTACTGTAGTGCAAATATAAAGTTGAGGAGTGTTTTTCCCAACCAATCATTTGGGTTTTTCCATTTTGGTTGTTTTACCTTCTTAATACCAAAATGAGTTTTAGTTAGGTTTAGCACTGCTAGTTTTACAATATTGTCCTTTTTAACAACTTTCCAATTTTGTTGTTTAGGAACAAACCAATAAACCTTAACATCATGACCATTCCTATTACAATGGGAACAAAATTTAACTTCCATGTTTTTAGGAGTCTTACCCATTTTACCATTCTCAGAACTTTGTCTACGAGAATGATTCCCCTGTTTAGGAGAGGTAACATTCTTGCCATTTCTCGCCTTTCCTTGGTGAGATTGGTCTTTAGCACCTGCCTTATCATTCACAAAAGGCATTAACTTCTTAATCAATTTTTTCCTCTTCCAACAATATGCAACAGAATGATTAGTACCTTCACAAAATGTGCAAGGGAAAGCATATTTCTACCTACCAAAGCTATATTGTTCCAACTGAAAGAGTGTATTAGAAGTTTTAGGATTTGATTTTCCCTTAGTGCTATTTTTAGTGTAAGTGGAAGGAGGTGGAATCTGATTACCACTTTTACCTATTTTCTTACACCTTTCATTGTTCCTCCTAGTGGCAGAATCCTGCAAATCTAGTGGCATAGATCCTTGGCTGTTGGAAGCTTGTCTTCCTTCAGCTGCTTTGGAACTTTCTCCAATTTCCATTTTCCCACTAGAATAACCCAAACCTACAAACCGAGGCTGATCCTCTACATGTACTGGGTTAGCATCACCTTGCCCATTTTTACCAAGGCCCTTTCCGTTAAATCCCATGTTAACCATTAGCTTACACCCAATTCCCTTAGTGTGTTTTTCAAACTAACCCAAAGGAATATCTTAAACTGAATGAGAGAAAGAATTAAAATGTGAACAACTTACAGTGCATTCTGTCATAGTACCTACATCTGATTTGGAAGGCATTTCCTTCTTATGTTCACCTTGTTACAACTTTCCCAAGAGGGCATCCTTGGTCCGTATTTCTTCCTACAAATCTTTAACAAATGCCATCAACTTCTTTCTTTCTTCAAACATCTTGTTAACATACTCCTCTTTCTTGGTTGTAGAGGATTGTGGCTCAGATTTTAACCGCACTATTTCCTCTTCCAAGGAATAAAAATAATCTCTCAACAAAGTCTTCTTGTTGGAGTTGGCGGTTTATGGCTTCACGCTCATCCAGTTGCTCTGGTTTGGATGACTTGCCCATGATTCTCAGTTCCTGCAAACACAACCTGTACTTCCAAAACTGCACACTGCAAAAAAAGATTAACAAGCCCCAAAATGTCTACACATTGAAAAGTGAAATCAATACTGAAAATGAAGCCAAATTTTCAAACACAATTAGAAGCTAATCCGGAAATCTAATAGCTCTAATACCAAACTTGATCTGAAAATGAGTGTTGTATTTTTTTCACTTTTAAAAGTTTCCAAAGATCATGATTTTCTTAACCAATTTTAAGTATTCCAAACTCCACAAATTGATTAAATTCTTATTATTATGCATCCATATAAGTGCAAAAAACTTGGGTAACAAATAAATAATCAGAAAACTGAAAACACTCAGACAACAAACAAGATTGTTTACGGGGTTTGGAAATTCTTACATCCTCAGGTTCAGATTAAACTGATCCATTAATAATATTGAAATGTAAGTACAATAACTCTTACAAAAAACCAATAATGAATCACAACCTGCAAATGAGCTGATCAATGTCCCAATAACGATTTGTCGCTCCTACAGTGCTTTCCCAATGTGATCTCCCTACAACTGTGTTAGAAAAATACCTACAAATGGATATTTACAAACATTCTATGAAAACAAATCATATATTTGAGATCATCTCAGAATTCTGAACAGTTTTCATGTTTACACCAAGTCACATTTCAGACTGGAAGTGCATTGAAATTCGTGTTTTCCAACTAACTGTATTCAAACCTTCCAAAAATAGGATAAAAGTCAACAAAAAACATCAAATCTTACATCGTTGCAATAGACTCATAATTCCCTACATTTCACCTTTTTACTCTGAGTTCCCAATTTGAGTGCAAGGCCTTCAAAAATGGTGATTTTCGAGAACTACCTCCTTATCGTCCTTTGCATAGCCCTGTCCTTTGCAAAACGTATTAAGCTCGTTTTATATTATTTGGAGCTCCTTGGCGCAATGGCTAGGCCCTTATCCTTTTACCCCATCATGCACGGTTCAAATCCCCCCTCCTCCTATGCCGCCTTTTTTTTAATTTAATCCCACATTAAAATGCATTTTTGGTGGATGAGATAATGTTTTAGGCTTTATCAAGCCTTTTTCCATGCATGTTTTAAAAGTGGTCAAAGGACCACTTGGACCATAACCGCCCCCACCTCTTTCTCCTCACGTGGAAGCTTCCACTACAACCACTTCTCCTCCTCCCTTCCACGTGGACTTAGCATATAGTTGGCGGCTAAGTGGGTAAGTGGTTAGGATAATCATAGTGGATTTAATGCTAATGTTTGAACATTAATATATGTGATTTATGGCATAATACGTGACATTTGGAAATAATGCGTGGTAAATAATTACAAAGTAATATGAAATTGCATTTTTATCCTTTTGCCTCTTGCCCAATGCTGACTGAGCCATTTTTCCATTTTTGCACGCATCCACGTCACCGTGGACCCATTGACCAATGTTGACCTTCAAGTTGACCAAACTTTGACTAGACATATCTTGAGCTCCGAGTGTCCATTTTTCACGTTCTTATAGTCATAAAAAATCTCTCTAAAGGGTCTACTACATTGGCATGGTTTAGGGAATTTTAGGGAACATTTAACACATGTTTGGATGTGTTAATTATGTTTGTGCAGTCGCAAGTAATGTGTGATAAGTTAAATGAAAAGAGTAAAATTCTTTTACTAAAGCTATGTGATCAATCAGAATGTAGAAGGTTTGTTTTAAACCAAAATGAAATGTGACGTTCGATGTATACAGACACTTGTTAGGGAATAAGAGATAAAATATGTGAAATAATCCCTTACAAAATCTCAATAGTAGAAACTAATATGCAGAAAATATTACAGATATCAAATAAAAGTGTAGAATAAATAACACAACACAGAGAGACAATATTTAACGTGGTTCACCCAATTTGGGCTACGTCCACCAAGAATCACTTGCTCAGATTTTATTACAAGCCTCCACTCTCTCAATACAATACCCAGATCCATTTAAAGCTATGCTCAACAAACTCTACAGAATTCACACCCAAATTCAAATCACATCTGCAATACATTTGCTTGTCCATCTATCATATGCATAAGACCACATAAATAGACAATTGCTTAAGAAATTTGATACAAAACCGTGGGTATCAAAACCATGGGCAAAAAACCGTGGGTATCGAAAAACCATGGGCCCAAAAACAGCCCATAACAGTTACCCATTACCCATGGGTTAATAACCCACCCATGAAAATTTTCTTCAAGGGCTTAGCCCCCGAACCCCCTTGGCCCGCTCACCGGCGAGTGGGACCGCCATAAAAATACCCGAGTGTAACACATAGAAGGTGTACCACACTCTAAAATGAAAATAGGCTCCACAAACATAACAATCTCCCACTTGGAGACTGATTTCCACTGAGCAAGCTTCTCAACCCTTCACTATTATCTGTGAAGGCCAACCAAAGTTGAACATAGCTTTATTTTATCCCTTGTGACCACCTTGGTCATCATGTCTACAGGATTTTGACTAGTATGAATCTTCTCCAACTTCAACTTATCTTCTTCCAAAGTTGTCCTGATGAAGTGATATCTCAACTATATATGCTTTGTCCTAGAGTGGAAAGCAGAGTTCTTAGCTAGGTGTATAGCACTCTGACTATCACTATGCAGCTTACATTCGTTCTGCTTATGCCCCAAATCCTCAAGCAATTGTTGTAACCAAATCATCTCTTTGCTTGCCTCTGTGGCAGTAACATACTCAGCCTCCATGGTTGATAAAGCCACCAGCTTCTATAGTCATGAAATCCAGCTCACTGTTGTCCCACCGACAGTGTAAATATAACCTGTTGTGCTCCTCTTGCTGTCAACATCTCCAACCATGTCTGAATCTACATCACCACGTAAAGTGGTGTCTGATCCACTATAGCACAAAACTGTCCCCATGGTCCCTCTCAAATACCGAAGGATCCACTTTACTGCTTGCCAATGCTCTTTACCTAGATCACTCATTAATATACTCACAGCTCCCACTACATGGGCAATATCAGGCCTAGTGCACACCATAACATACATCAAACTGCCAACCACTTATGATTAAGGTACCTTAGGCATCTGGTTTCTTTCCTGCTCTGTCTTGGGACACTGCTCCTTTGATAACTTAAAATGGCCTGCCAAAGGAGTCCCAACCGATTTAGCATCCTACATGTTAAACATATAAAATACCTTCTTAATGTACTCTTCTTGAGATAAAGTTAGCTTCCGTTCCTTCCTATCCCAACTTATCCTCATACTAAGGATTTGTCTTGCTACCCTTAAATCCTTCATATCAAAGGATTCACTTAGCTGTTTCTTGAGTACTTTTATTTCCTGCATGTTTTTATCTGCAACCAACATGTCATCAGCATACAAACACATGATAATATATCTTCCATCCTCAAATTTCTTTGTATACACACAATGGTCAGAATGACATCTAATATAACCTTGCTCCATCATGAAGCTATCAAACTTCTTATACCATTGACATGGAGCTTGTTTCAGGCCATACAAGCTCTTCGTCAGTTTTCACACCATCTCCTCTTTACCTTTGATTGCATATCCTTCTGGCTGTTGCATATATAGATCCTCCTCCAAATCACCATGGAGAAATGCAGTCTTTACATCTAACTGTTCTAAGTGCAAGTCTTCTACTGCCACTATTCCAAGAATAGTCTTGATAGAAGTCATTTTTACTACAGGAGAAAAAATCTCATCAAAATCTATACCTTGTTTCTATGCAAACCCCTTGACCACCAACCAGGCATTATATCTTTTCTTTCCTCCTTCTTCATCTTTAACTCTGTAAACCCACTTGTTCTGCAATGTTCTTTTTCCTTCCGGTATCTTCACCAAATCCCAAGTCTGGTTCTCCATGAGAGACTTATGCTCCTCATCCATGGCTTGCTCCCACTTCTTACTGGCATCTACCTGCATTACTTCATCAAAGCTCTCTGGCTCTCCACTATTAGTGAGTAAAAAATAATAAAGAGAAGGAGAAAAATGTTCAGGTTCTTTTCTTACCCTATAAGACATCCTCACTGTAGGAGTTTGGGGTTCCTGAATTGATTCATGGGTCACTTTCCCATCTGGAAGATCCTCTACCACTACATATTCTTTCTTGGATTCTTCCCTATTTTCCTGTAACTGTTGCTTACACATGACTTTCTCATTAAAGACCACATCCCTAGACCGAATGAATTTCTTGTCTTTAATACTCCAACATTTAAATCCAAAGTCATCACCACCATAACCAATAAAAGTGCATTTTTCTAATTTAGCCTCTAGCTTGGTCCTATCATCCTTGTCAATATGAACAAACACAGGTCACATCCAAAGACTCTAAGAAATGAGTAATCGACTTTCTTACCGTACCAAGCCTCCTCAGGTATGCCTCCATCCAAGGCACTTAAGGGTCCTCTGTTTATCAAGTACATAGCTATGCTCACCGCTTCTGCCAAAAAATAAAGAGGCAATCCTGCATGTATCCTCATGCTCCTAGCATGTTCCATTATTGCTCTGTTCATCCTTTCTAACACCCCATTCTGCTGCGGGGTTCCTGGAACCGTCTTTTGCCTGCAAATTCCATTCTTAGAACAATAATCATCAAATTCATTGCTGCAATACTCCCCTCCATTATTTGACCTGAGACATTTTAACTTAAGGCATGTTTCATTCTCTACCAAGGATTTCCATTTAACAAAACTATCAAATACATCAGATTTGTTTCTAATACAATAAACCCAAACTTTCCTTGTCGCATCATCAATAAAAGTAACATAATAAGTTGAACCCCCAAGAGATGATACCTAATCCGACCCCCACACATCAGAATGTACCAACTCTAACTTACTCTCTTTCTTCATAGGTCCAACCTTGAGAGACCTTACGCACTTTTGTTTCCCATATATACAGTTCTCACATAAATCCAAACCTATTTCTATATATCTAAAAAAATTCTTTTTTATGATGTCCATGCCCTTATGGCTCATATGACCGAGCCTATAGTGCCATAATGTTGTATCTGCATCTGAAGCCACAAGATTACAATCATTAGTACTATAAGTGGTTAAATGCAAGGTTCCAACCTTCTTACCTCTTGCCACCACAAGAGCACCCTTGGTGACCTTCCAAGAGTCAGCTGTAAATATCATAGTACAACCATCACTTCCCAATTTCCCCTCCAATATCAAATTTCTCCTTAATGGAGGCACATGTTTGACATCCTTTAATAGCCATGTATTCCCATTCTACATCTTAACCTGAACAGAACCTTTTCCAACTATACTGCAAGGCTCATCATCACCAAGAAAAACATGCCCAAAATCCACTTGAACATAATCAACAAAATAATGCCTATGTGGAGTAGCATGAAAAGAGCCCCTGAATCTAAAACCCAAGATTCATTAATATTATGTAAAGAAAGAATCAAAGCATCCTGACATACATTACCTGATGCCACATTTGCCTCCTTATTTTCTTCATATTGTTTCTTCTTATCCTAAAGCTCCCAACAGTCCTTCTTTGCATGCCCAGACTTTCCATGGTGCCAGCATACTATCTTGCTTTTAGATTTTGACCTTGTCCGATCTTTTGATTTTCCACGGTTTCCTCTATTCTTCTGTCTCCCTCTAGTTTCCACTATCAAAGCATTCCCTAAAGTAGAATATTCAGCAGAGCTTTTTCTTTGCATTTCCTCACTTAGAATCACCCCTACAACATCCTCAAACTTCAACTTCGAGTTAGCTGGAACCGAGTTGCTTACCGCCATTACTAGGCTATTCCAACTTTTAGGTAAAGAGCACAGAATTAATAAAGCCCTAACTTCTTCATCAAATTCTATTGTAACCAAAGCTAGCATATTCACAACCGCATTGAAATCATTTAAATGATCTGCTACTGAACCATTCTCAGACATCTTCATATTAAACAACTTTTTCATTGAAAATATCTTATTAGAGGCAGAGGGTTTTTCATACAACTTCCCTAATGCATCCATCAGTTCTTTTGTAGACTTTTCCTTTTAAACATTAAATAATACCAAAAATGCAAGACACAGCCAGATCATTCCAAGTGCCTTCCGATCCAACAAATCTCATTCCGTATTTGTCATACTCGAGGGTTTGTTCACCTTCTCAGACAGTGGAGTATAAAGATCCTTCTGATAAAGGTAATCTTCCATCTGCATCTTCCAAAGACTGAAATTCTGCTCGTTGAATTTATCAACCCTAGATCTTCCATCATCTGTCATATCTCCCACTCAAGCTAAAAACTTTCCCTTTGATTCAACACTTTAGCAAACCAAACCAGGCTTTGATACCAATTGTTAGGGAATAAGAGATAAAATATGTGAAATAATCCCTTACAGAATTGCAACAATAAAAACTAATATGAGAAAATATTACAGATCTCAAATAAAAGTGCAGAATAAACAACACAACACAGAGAGACAAGATTTAACGTGGTTCACCCAATTTGGGCTATGTCCACTAAGAATCACTTGCTCAGATTTTATTACAAGCCTCCGCTCTCTCAATGCAATACCCAGATCCGTTTGGAGCTATGCTTAACAAACTCTACAAAATTAACACCCGAATTCAAAGCACATCTGAAATACATTTGCTTGTCTATCTATCATATGCATAAGACCATATAAATAGACAATTGCTTAAGTAGTTTGATACAAAACCGTGGGTATCAAAAATCCATGGGCCCAAAAACAGCCCATAACGGTTACCCATTACCCATGGGTTAATAAACCACCCATGAAAATTTGCTCTGAGGGCTTCACCCCCCCGAACCCCCTTGACCCGCTCTCCAGCGAGCAGGACCACCATAAAAATACCTGAGTGTAACACATAGGAGGTGTACCACACTCTAACATGAAAACAGGCTCCACAAACATAACAACACTCAGGAAAGGGAAATTTCAATGCATAAAAGAGAAAATAGGGAAAAATGAGAAATACCTGGAGAATCACTTTTCCTGGCTATTTAAGTGCGTGTGATAGTGATGTATTTTGAAAGCGTCAGTTAGTGTCCCAAAACACCCAGGTACCCTAAAATGGCACCGTTTACAATCTCGGACAGGATCGGTGAAAGGATTTTGGTGGTGTGTTTATGTTTCAATGGTTATCTTTCATAGCACAATGTTATTGTCTCGAGTTTTTATAATTCACCTGCAAAATCAAAGAACACAATTGGTCGTTTTAGTTGGAAAATAAGATAAAGAAATGGAAAGATCATAAATTTTTTAGTTGATTTTCAAAGTAAATTGATTAGAAAAATAACTAATCTAAAAATTATTGTATATCAAACTAAGGCCAAATGAGTTGTGAATGAAGATCTAGTGAAAGTGATCATATGATAAAAAAAAAAATAGAAACGACCAAACGGTGGTCAATACTTTATTAAAGTTGATATAAATATAAGCACGAAACCGATTATCAACTTGATAACATGAGTCAATGAAATAAGGAGCATACAACAAATAATATCGAGCTACTTACGGATTAAAGAGAAAAGTAATAATAAAATTTATCTAAACAATGGATCAAATTAAAATGCACTAAATAACAATAATAACGATTGTTGATCTATTTTGTTGATTTTAATTTAATTTATGACAAAGGATGATAATAACACAAAATGTTTTGATTGTTGATTTTTTTAATTATTATTTGTTTTGTTTCTTTTTTTTTGTACTATATAATGTTGTATTTACCTTGCCATTAAAAATATCCCAAGGCATCTAATCCACATGAAGTTAAGAAAATCCCAAGTAGTCGTTCCCATGGACCCCATATGATTTATTACTTATGATACCACTGTAGGAACACACATTGGAACTTCACACTTATGCAGTCTTGTTTATACAGCCAAATAATTGAGTTGGGAAGTTATAATCACAAATGAATGGAGCATCTGCATGCTAATCAGTATAGTAGAGACCTGGGTGCTGAGTAAAACCTTGCTTTGAGAGGATCTTCCAAGCTTTCATCACTAGCTCACGGTTCACTATGGGACCATCATGGTCAGAGAGGATTGTCTGAATCACATTACTTAAAGCTCCATATGCATTATCAGGGTTTCCAGTAGGATTTGCATCAACAGAAGTTGGATGATAGTGATGATAGTTCTGAATATGCAAAGCCAGCAATGCAGGCACCCATGAAGTGTATGATGGATCTGTTAAGAAAGGGATTCCAGATATGGAAATTTTGGTTAGTGGTTACTAGTTTGATGCATGAGGTAGGGAAGAATGGATGCGTGTGAGACAGGTGGACAGGAGGTAGTGTGTGGGCAAAGGGAAGGAAGAGTGGAGTGTGTGTGGGGAGGACTGTGGGAGCCAAGGTGGTAGGTAAAGGAGATGGGACGTGGGAAGGAGTGTGGTGGTGGGTGAGCTGGAGTCAAGGAGAGTGGAGAGGAGAGGGAGGTCGGTGGAGATGGGGAGTGCGAGGGATGGAGAGCCGAGGAGAGCTAACAGCGTGGGAATGTTTGGTGGCCAAGTGAGAGATGGGGAGTCAGCTGGGAGGAAGGGAGTAGTGAGTGGAGTCAAAGTGATGAGTAAGGATGGAAGGTGGGAACTCAGATGGAGAGGGGGCAAGGAAATTAAGGAGCTTGGGGTAAATGGCTGAGCGGGTAGTGGAAACTGTGCACATTGTTGACAGAGCAGCGAGGGTCGTGGTGAGTGGAGTGTGGTGGTGGGTGAGTTGGAGTCGAGGGGAGTGGAGAGGAGATATTTAAGCCAAGTTGGCTAAGTTAAGGAAATTAGGGGGTAGTTTTAGGATAAAAATTTAACCATTTTTTTCTTTTAAATTTTCTTTTTTTTAATAATGTTATTTACTAAATGATAAAAACAAATTTAATATTAATTATAAACAACCAAATGACAAATTTTTGAAAACAACAAAGGCTACATACCTTGAAGTGATGACAAAAATGACTAAATGTACATACCATGCCGTATAGATGAAGATAACATTAAAACCCTACAAGCAAGTGAGTTGAAAAAATGAAACATTTGCAAAATATATTACATGACGATAGCTAGGAAAATAATAAAATACACAATCAAACTTGAAAACATAGCCAAATGATAAGGTTAATTTCCATATTCATATCCCATATGGGTAAACAGAAAAAAAAAGAGCATGTACGTCCAGGTGATTTCAACAAGTGACCGTACTGAACTGAAAACAACAAATACTAAGATATTGCAAGCAAGCAAGTTAGAAAAGATGAGTAAAATAACAAACAAAATGACCGTATCTAGGATCTAGTCCCACCAAGCATGCCAAATGTTGATCTGAAAAACTCATTCTCGCACGAGTGAACACCAAGATTACAAGCTACCAACAACTCCAAATGATATAGGGCTTAGGACCTTAGATACAGATATGGATTCTGGATACGGGTGCAGAGAAAATAGATCTATGAGAAATAAGATAGATCTGCAAGATGGAAACAGATAATATTAGATAATGATATGCGGGGGTTGCCCGGACAGTGCCGATTCCAAGAGAATTTTAACTCCCTTGGAGGATTTCAACCCCTATGTCAGACAAGATAATAACAGATTATGAATAGTAGTAATGGAATATAAAATGAAAAGTAACTAAAATAACGAGGGAACTTAGCTTATGATCTATTATGGAGATGAATCGGGCATTAAGATGGCAAGATAATGAACCATGGAAAAGATTTCTTCTTTAAACTAGCAGAAATTAATTAAGTTCTTCCTTCTCTTCTCTAGGCCTAGGTCTCTCTAGGTCTTCTCTATATTTTGGTCTCTCTCTCTCTCTCTTTTGAAATATGGGGGAAAACCCAATATATATAGCTTAGATGTGAAACTAAACAATAGGTTAAATGATACCTAGGGTGGAGTAAAGTAACATGAGTTAGGGATATGATGTGATCATGTAGAGACCACGGCTTGAATTATTAAATGGATTGGGGAGCATGATTGACATGGTGGGTGAGATAAAGATTCCATTAAAATAGAGTTTCAGATGGGTGCATTTTGAATTAAATAATTTGTGAGAGATGGGGGATGATTCCAAAAAGTTAATTATCAAATGGGTCCATACGGAGCCCATTGATAATCAATCAAGTAATGTGATAAAATAGATAGGATTTAATTTAATTTAAGAGAAAGAGATGCAAGAATGGAATTAACATGCATATAATATTACTAATGGGAATTTTACCCAAAAATAGGTGTCTACATGTTGCTACAAATGTGAGTTACATTGTGGGAACAAAGCCATGATTGCACGACTTCATGAATAGGAGAAAATTAAAGAGATGGAAGGGAAAAATAGATGGAGAAGAAATGGAATGTTTGCTAATCAGATAACGCGTTCTTGACTGAATGGAGTTTCCATTTGTGCTTTGATTATGTCTCTAAAGACTGAGGTTCCACCAAGTGCACAACAAACTCGATGAAATGAAGTGAATACTTGTACACACCTTGAAGCCCAAAAATGGTTGGGGGTTGAACTAGCTTGCTGCAAATGATCTCTGACAATATGAAATTTAGAACTTGGCTCTGCACACGACCTTTGACATCCAAAAATTCCATATGCTCCAAAGTATGAAGTAAGAAAAATATGAAATCCAAAACTCGAACAACCTCCAAGATTCTAAAATGAAGACCTCTCAAAGTCTAAAACCTCCTAAGTTCTTAAATCTGAAATAACAAAGACTCTGTAATCTGAAAGTATGAAATTTCAAAACCTCCTGAATTTTTGAAAGTTTGAAATCTAAAATTTGGAAAAGTCCAAAATTTTGAAATTCTAAAATCCCAAAATTTCAAAAAATCTGAAATTTCAAAAATGAGATTTAGGGCCAGTTTTGGATACCCATTTCCCTCTATCTATTCATTGGTGAAGTTTGGGCTGTGTTCCGTACATGAAAAACCTCCAAAAAATGATTTCAAACTTTGACCCTATGGCAGAAATCTCCAAATTCTGAAAGCTACAACTTTCAAACTCCAAAATGTAAGGAAACCTCTAAAATTACCTTTCTTTGAGCCTGGGTCTTCACAGAAATAAGATCTTCAATGATGGAACAGCTTATGAAAATGATAACTCTAACCTTCGTTTGTCCTACAGGGCATGCCAAAATTGTTATGGAAAATTCACAACACCCCTCGAATGGCCATGATTTTGAATAGAGAATTTGGCGAGATAGTCAAACCTGGAGCTTTCCTAAGTGTGGGACATTACGAAATGGGATAGCTCTCTCAAAGAAGGCCATGGTTCCTTCTTCTAATCCTACTTGCCACAAACTACTCTTAATACAAGCAAGACTATTGACTAAACCTAATATAAAGTATTTTAAAAGGACAGGGATAAAGAGGATGCATATGAAAGTAAAACCTACATTAAGAGTGGTGATACACAGAGAAAAGGAGGTTGTTAGTCCATTTCCTCTAGTCTATAAAATAGATGAAGAATACACTTAGAGAGGGTGGTTATACATCACATAGACCAAGAATGCACACATTACGCCATTCCTAAAAAAACACATCACACCAATGAATCCCTGCAATGAAACACAATGAATTTACGTAAAACACTTGATAGCAATGAAAGAAAAGAAAGAAGAATCAAACCATGAAAGGCCAGAATATTTAACACAGACGCATTTTCATTACTCCATATGAATTTACACAATACATCGTCAATAGGGGAAAGGACAAGAAATTCAATTATACATTTTTAGTGTGAAGACCATAAGCCCCATGAAATTTACAATAGATCAGTTGAAGGGATGGATAATAGGGGTGTAGAGGAGGAAAAATTACCCACTCCTTGAATTGATGCTAACCTCCTTTACAATTCATAGGTAGGAAATTTTTAAGGAGAGAGAGATTGGAAACAATTCAAATTCCTTGCTTGAACCACCCTGTAAAACCCATCACGATCCTCTGCAAGACTAATGGGTAATTTTTCCAAGCCAATACCCTGTATATACTTTACCTTATTAAAGAAGAGGACCATTCCCATACCATAATTTATGCACTCTCACCTACCCCCAAAAATCTATTCACTTTTCCTATGGGTTTCATGGATGTTCTAGAAATTCCGAAATTCTGATTTTGATGGTTGTCATTTTGTAAATCATCTCTCTAACGATTCCAACGACTATTTTTTTGTTGTGTAAAATAGATATTCTCTAGCTCCAAGTTTTGTAATTTCATGGTTTCATCTGGGACTCTAAAAATTTTAGGTCTTGAAAACCTTCCCTAAACTCCATTTTAATGCATTTCTGTTATGTTTTTCTCCCCCCATACCTTCTCCAACAAGTTCAAGTTTTGTCAAAAATCGGGATCAAGGGGAGTGAAATAGTTATGCCAATGTTTACGTGAAGGTAGGGGGGGGTGTTAGCCCATTTCTAGATTTACAGCAGTGATTGTTTGTGGGTGAGTCAGTTAGATGAGAATCTTGCTAAGCTACTTAGAGAGATCTACCTAGTGTTCTGGCTTTCATTCTCTTGCGATGCCTCATATCTCTTCCCACCTACTCACTTAATTCCTTCCCCCCGAGCTTCTTTATTCACTTTGTTCATGGTAAGGTGATATGCTATGGTGCATTGGACTTAACTGTTAACCTTACCCCAAAATCCCCTTCTGAAATCTCTTTACGTGCCTTGTCTTCAGGATTCTTTGAACCACCATGTCTACCATTTTCTTGCTCGGCGGGCCTCATGTTTTGAACTCCCCCCAATTACCACTGGTGAGCTATCTTTACCCTACCGTTGAGCTCATATTTTTTTGCTTGAATCTACCGTTCCAAACCCAAACTGCCTCACTCCATCCGTGTGACTAGCTCACTTTTTGACTCGTCCATGGATTATGTGAAATAGACTCCTCCTTAACATCGGATTTGCATTCTAACACATGAGATTTGCCATTGGTGATTTTTTCTAAATACACTTACCACTGCCTTTTGGCTTGTTAGGCTCTTTCTCACTTGGTGAGTGAATGCCAACAATGTCGGTTCCCTTATCATTCATTGAGCTTGTTATGTATGAGACCCCCAAAACCACTCTTGATTTGTATTCATTTTTCTTACCAAACTACCCCATTTCATGTCTCCAACTCATCGGCCCGTTGAGCCATCAAAAAACCCAATTCTTGACATCGCCGACCATTATTGACTTCACGTGGCCACCTAATTCAAAAACTCTCGAGCACTTTACACCACACTTCAAGTGATTTTTTACACTAGTAAAATTTTAGGCATTTTTGTCCCTTTTGAAGGTCATACGTTTGGACCACTAATTCATTTTCAGGCTTTGGGTCGCTAAAAAATATGAATTCTGAAAACCCAAAAGTCTAAAAATCAGATTTTGGGCTTTTGGCAATTCAGACATTTTATCTTGTCGAACGTGATCTCACCGCCTGAGCTCCGAAGTGACTCACCTCCGAAGTCCAAAATTTTGGACTTTAGAGTTTGATTTTATTGGACTTTTTTAACTCTCCTGCCCCAAAAAACTCTGCAACGAAAATACCTGAATGTCTGAGATGATTTTTTCGAAGTCTGCTTAACCTGAGTAGTGTGTTTCTTCACCGAGTTGGCTTATTTCCACGTCAAGATAACATTTCTCATTCTGGTGGTTGCTCATCTCCCTTATTCATTACAACTCATCATGCCTCAAGATCGACATTCGAGCTCCCCTTGAGCCAATCATCATAGCCGCATTAAAGGTTAGCAGTGCCCTAGGCAATAAGTGAAGTTGATGCCCTTCTTATAATTTTACTTAATAATTTTTCCCATCAAATAAATAAATAAAAAGATACATACTTTATCATATTTTAAAATGTGTATAAGAATCATAATAAATCATTAACTTAGATAAATTATTTTACAAAAAAAAATTAAAATACCCTATAAAATTTTCAAATAATGACAAGTAATAATCCATGGATGGAGAAAATTAGCACAAGAGGTGCTCATAATCCAACAAATACAATATTTTCTAAAGGTTGGTTATCTTATTTACTAATATCAAGTAAGTTGACTTCTAATAATAACTGAGAATAATGAAAATATTTATATTTAGGCACCCCATTGATTACTGATGCCCTAAGTAGTTGCCTAGTCTGCCTAAGGCTTAATCCCCCCTTTCCAATCATGCCTTTGAACTCGTGCTTCGCATGTATCCTAGTTTCACTATGGGATTTCATTTTTCTTCTGAGCTCGCTGTGAATGACACAAGTCCCTCTTGTATAGATGACCCTGAACTCACTTTTTTTGGCCAGGTTGGCCCCTCTCTCACTGTGGCAATGCTTCTCTTAGCTCACCCGAACTTTGTGTATAACTAGTTCCAAGTATGACTCAGGTCTGGGCCTGATTTGTCGATAGCTCAGTAAATCAAGGTTATCTTTACGTTCAACTCCTTTTGCAATGCTCCACTGTATCCTTTTGTGCCTCTTTCTGTGCCAAGTCTTCCTTCGAGTCGAGCTTGATGCCATTCAAGCTCATTCTTGTGGCCTCATTCTTCCGAGCTCCCGCTTACAAGATCATGAGCTATTCCTGTACATCCACGAGCTCCCTCGCATTTACTATTTGTTTCCATATTGCCAAATGGCTTGGCTCGGCTTACCTTCAACATGAGCCTTTCCTATTCAATGTGCCTTGCTACGACCTCCCCGTGCATCCTCCATTGAGCCACATGGCTCTAAAACGAGTTTTTTTCTTGGTGAGTTGTTCTCAATCACCTTGTTATGCCTACGACCTCTTCCCTCCTTGCATTCCATGCCTGAGTGATTGCATACTCGATTTCCCTTAACCACTCACTGCAACATTGCTGAGTTGAGTCCCTAAATTTCACATTGACCATGTTCGGGCTCCTGCGATGAATATGGTGAGTTACTCCCCGACTCGACCTTGGATGAATTTTGCAGACCTCCCATCGAGCCCCCAATTCATGGTGTCGCAAGTATCCAACTCACCCACATCGACACGAGCTCGAGAAGCCCTTTTGAACCTATGGCCACTACTACCTCGCCACCATGCATCAAGCTTGAGATCGAGCTCCCACTCAAAGCGTGCATTTGTGTCTCATCTGTGACTCAGCCTCTGTGTCGAGTGAGTTCCATTGCTCACCGATGCACCATTTGGCCGACCTCGGGGAGCTTGGCCCCAACTTACTACTCATTGAACCGGCTTGTTGAGTAGCTCGTTGAGCTACTTGACAAGCTGTATTTTAGCTCGGTGGTCCCTTAAGGGCCAAATTTTGCTTTCTTGCTCTAACAAATTTGGGATTTTCAGAAATTTTTGCACTAGGGGGCCCATTGAGGCTAAAAATCAAAAATTCTGAGCCCCATGACCAAAATTTTCCCATTTTTTCTCCTTTTGACCGAAGTGGGCCCTTTAGGGCCCCATTTCACTTATGAACCCTATTCTTCCCATGCGGGCTCCATTCTGGCATCAAGGTCTTGTCCCTCCCCCATTGTCCATTTTTCCTGGGGGGAAAATGGATAACAATTATCTTGCATGTATTTATAGTAGCGACTATAATTTTGCATTCATTCCAGTTCTATTCATTGACAATCATTCTTGCAATAGTTATGAAAAAGGATCATTGTATTATTATGCCTTATTCTTGTGGAAGTTAAAAAAATACTAAACAACTTTGACACAAACTATAAAAAACAAAATTTACTATCAAAAAAACTAATTGAATGACAATTCCAAGAAGTGATTGTAACTCCAAGCTCGTCCTTTATTGGCTTATCGGTATAGATACCCAAATTCGGTAATTTAAAATTACTTATTTGGCTTAATATCCCTTAGTCATGACTTTTGTGCACCAAAAAATCTTAAACACATCATCCTAATCTCTCATAATAATTAAAAATACTTCTTATTCTCCTATTATATTACTTAACCACCTACATGACTAATCTCATTTCTTATAGAAATATTATATTTTTTCCAATCTCTTCTAGATCTCCACCTATAATATTCTATAGTTCTGAATAACACGATCATACATATTGGACACAAATATCGTACATGGTTTTTCCCCTATCCTAAAATTTTGTCCTCTATTCATAAATTGTCAAATTTCTTATGTTTAACCTTATTTACCTTCCTAAGTCTAACTTCTAAGTGAAAAATTATATCCCATGTAATGGTATAAAAGCAAGTTAAACACACTCATTACTCGATTGGTCACTACTTGGCACCTAATTGACAAGTATATGGAACTTGTAGCACCCCGAACTTAAGGTATTCTTAATGTTGTTGTTGGTTGATTAAGTTACGGTGATAAACATCGAAAACATGGTAATGCGACAAAGTGGCAATATGATATCAATAACGCAAGTTGAAATATTTGATCAAATTAATTTATACATACATACATACACATACACATACACATACACTTACATATACATATGTATGTATAGTATACACACACACACATGTATGTGTAAGGTTTTCAATTTTTAGGGGGTGTAATTATGTTTATATATTGGAGTGCATTCAAAAGATGCATTATATTTAAGTCACCCACCATCGCTATTTATGATATATTTTTGGTTACATTCATTAACAATGTTATGAACCCCTTTCATTCTAAATAACATTTTCAGTATCTCAACTACAAATAACATAGTTAACTTGTGGGAGTCGGTTAAAATACGAATATCTTGCATCTTTGAAGATTAAAAAATTCAATAAAATGTTTCACTATTTGAATAGAGAATTCAACCAATGAACATGATTGCCACCACAAATAATATGCAATTATAAAATGATGATTCCATGATTGGATGAGAATGTGAACAAGCTGCTTTATTTGCATCCGAGTATTTCACATCACTGTATTTATAGTCGAGAGTTATTCAGATTAGGATGTTTTTAATTTTACCTAAAATTCGATTAGGATGTGCCCAACTCTTCATGAAATGGTTTCCCTTCTTCCTTTTGAAAGTGTTCTTATGGTTACTTAGCTACATCCAATTGGCAACTCGAGTAAAGGATAGGGAAAAACAATAGTTCCTCCCTTCTTTAGCATGCATGGTACAACCAACATTTGAATATGCCATGAGAAAACTCACAGTCATCACCCCTCTGGAAAGCTCCCTTTCTAAAATATGAAATCAGGGCATGCAGGAATACGCATCAACAGACGAAAAAGACCCATCCTCATCTTTGTCATTCAACAGAAGGTACTTATGTAAGGCTCCCATACCTATTACCTGCCTCCTACCTTCCCCCAGTCCCATGACTTGTCCATTTATTTTTTGGGTTGGTGCACCATGGGTACAATCTATGCCTGTGCGAGCTCTCAAGTGTAAGTTAGCATGTTGATATATCTTAGTATTTTAGATTATGATATTAATATTTATCATATATTTCAGCTTATTTTATCTTGTTTAAGTTATTTTTAATATTTATTCTTTATATTATTTTAATAGCCGTATCTCAACATCCCCCTAAATCAAGGATGTTTTTTGCCATCTTGGGAACCACTTTGCCCTATTTTTAAGAATCGGGTAAATATTTATTTTGGCAATTTTTTGATCTAATAGAGAAATGTTTATTCGATTCAAGTTTCATTTCCAAGTGTATGACTATGTTTTTTGAGATTAGTTTCATCACAATGTAAAGATAAGTAAAGATCTTCTCGAGTCAACTGCATGGGATACTTTATGTTTGATGTTATGGATCCCACTACTTTATCCATCTCTAAGGAATTGAAGAAATGAAGTATTTTGATTGGTCATTCATAAACATTAATTTATTAATTGAATTCTCTAATAAAATAGTGAAACATTTTATTGAATTTTTTAATCTTCAAAAATGCAATATGTTCGTATTTTAACCAAATACCACAAATTAACTATGTTGTAGTTGAGAGAATGAAAGTGTTATTTAGAGTGAAAGGGGTCCATAACATTGTTAATGAATGTAACCAAAAAGAGATCATAAATGGTGATGGTGGGTGAATTAAATATAATGCATCTAAACTTGAAAGACTTATATGGTGATGGTGGGTGGCTTTAAATACAAGGCACCATTGCCACGATACAGACACTTGATCACATCACCAAATTAATATATAGAATTTTATTGTGATTTCACTTTTCTTGCCATGTGCGGGGTTGGATGGAGCAGGAAAATGTGAGTGCCAGTATCCCGTAGGCAGTGTCTCAGAGGAAATTTAATATATAATTTTGCATGCCTACTTCAAAAAGGAAGAATCGGTCACACCCGTATATCATAGAGACTGTCAGGTATGTACGTCTGCAGGGTGACACTAGGGGTTGATTTATTACCCTAGGGGTCCCCTGCGAAAGAAATCATGATTTTCTTTAACTACTTAGTAAAAATTAATAATTACATCAATAGGCATCCCCTCGATGGAGAAAGGATTCTGAAATCCGTGTGCCAAGGCAATGACCATCCAATCGTTCAAAATACATAGATCAAATGGATGATACATTGTACGCGTGACATATATTTGACAACGATTGAGGTTTACGTGTACGATAGTCACAAACGGTCAACGAACTTGGCCTTGCTTGTATTGCTATTTATATGAACTATTGAATGGATAGATATTCATAAATTATGGTATCTACGTGTGTGTGGACAAAAAATTGTCTACATGGCAATGTACCTAACCTTGGTGTCATTTGCAGCAGGCGTATACATTATGGTGGCGTTGCATTGTTTATGGCTAGCTACGATGGTTTATTGCTTGCTCTCTCTCATTTGCCTATTATTTCGTTTTAGCCCGCCATTATTTTTAATAAAAAATTTACCAGGTCACTTTTACATATTCTTTTTCTAAAATAATGATCAACTTTTGCAAGGAAGGGGATGGGTTGTTGACATATTTATTTACTAGGATAAAGATAGTTTCCGTAATAGTTTGTATGACATTCATTTACTAAAAAATTACATTTTTATATTTGTATATTAAATACACCACCTTTGGTGCCACCGTAGAGTCAATATGCAATATTACTAGAAATTGCACTTGAGGTATAAGAAATGCTAAAAAGGATTCAAATGCAACATTTATATGAAATTTCTTTATCATGTAGTAGTGATAATGCATTTGGTAGGAGAAATCATGTTGTAGTGATAATACAAAGCCATACACAAATTCCTGTTTTAGCTTTCATTTGTTCAAACGCGATTGTTGTGTAGGAGAAGTCTGTTTAATTTCGCTCCTTCCATGATCACAATCGGCCCAAATAAATACACACACTCAAAGCTCCGATGGGCGGGATTAGGTTTTATATAAATCACAAAAATTAGGTAACTGTGAGAATATTATTTTATGGCATTGGCAGGTGTACCTGACATTGGTGGGCACTTGCATGAAAGACATGGATGAATTTTTTAATTATTTGACTATGTATAATTACCGTGAATGCCCGTCTATGTCTGTGAAAATTTATTATTGATATAAATTTGTATTATTATAATAAACTTGTATAATATTAATTTCATATTGATTTATGTTATAATAAAAATTTTATAACTAATATTATAACATAAATTTATTATAATTAATATTATCTAATAAACTTATTATTAGATTAGTTTTAATTACTATCAAAGATTAAATACAACCCATAGGAGCCATTTCTTCCCTAGCCATGAATAAGGAACATGGTATGTTGTATTCATGAGGTTTGGGTTCCAAACCCAAAACCTATTGGATTTTCCCCATTTTTTTATTTTGACCCCTTTAAGAACAAATTGGACTCTCATGGAAAATGCAAATGAGATGCACACGATAATGTGGATCGCAGTAAAAAAGGAAAATCCCATTTCATGTCAATGGTTATTGATGGAAAACTCTGTCTAGAATGTTGACGAGGTAAACCCTAACCATTACCCTTTTAGCTAGAGAGATTCCCTGATCATAAATGTGCATAAAATCGACACCCTTGGATGTCAATTATATTACGCATATCCCAATCTCTTAAGTCTCCCGCGAAATGTGTTTAACTTTCCATATCCTTGGACTTCTCATCCCTTTACCCCTTCTCCATCGAATCGCAACCTCTTTTGCTATTTCAGTCATTCCATTTTCACTTCTACCATACATACCCTTCGACGTTTCCATCGTACAATTCACATACGAAATGCATGTTTCTACCTTCAAACCTATTTCGTTTTTGACAAAAAAAATTTTTGTCCATATTAAGCGTAAATTACACTCATCGAGCAAGATCGAGAAATAGTGAAACAACGAGAAACAATGAAACACTAACTATAAATGGCGATTAAAATAACAAGAAACAATGAAACATTATGAAGTTCTTGCTATTATGGAGGCAAGTCCATCTTAAGAGATGATGCAATTATGTTTTATTTCTACCAAATAATAGGGGCTTCAAAGATAATGGCGCTTATAGTACAGTCATATAATCCTGCAAAACAACGATTGAAGAGTGGTCGATTACCTCCATTGGTTTAACAGTGTCTTTCGCAATGTGAGGATCGAAATTGAAAAAACCCAATCTAACATATACACAAAAGATATCAACGACACAATTTCTTAGGTCAAAAAAATATAAATTTAATCCCAAATTTCCACGCGGTCCACAAAAAACTTGAAAAATCTTCCATTTTCTGTGAAATTAAGCATGGTTTTAACCATCATTTTCCGTGGAGATGTTAGAATGTAGATAAGTTGGTCCCATGAGGTGATGCACTATAGCTTGTTTTTAATAATTTAAAGAGCTACACAATTTCTCTCCATTTTTTATTCCCTTGCAACTCTTCAATGTACCGCTAGGGAAATTTTACCCACTATGTTGTCCCTTCACTTATTTTGATTTGGCTTCGAACTTTATTTTGATTTCATATGGATTTCAAGGTTTGTTTGGATTTTAGTTTAGTGTAATTTTGACGGCTTTCATGGGATTCAGTTTTTCATTTATATTTTTACTACCCTTTTGTTTAGGTATGTGTGTATTTATATGATTTTATGTGTTTAGGGTTTGATTATGCTAGGCTGTGAATAAGTGGTGAAATTTGGCATTAGGTACTCCAAACATTTAATTTCTAGAGTTGGGGTCTTGTCTCTTGATTCCTACATTTTTCTATGTTTACCCTGTATGGTGTCGTTGTTTGTATAACTAATGGATAAGTTTAAGGCGATGAATAAATGACCCCTCTAAAATGATGTCCCTTTCACTGCTATCTGAGTGAACCCTCCAGAACGACATCCCCATAAGATTGTTCTAGTGCAAAGATTATTAGCTATGTGCGCTCCACATTAGTGTTGATGTAGACACGAACTCATTTTTCCTAGATAAAGTTGGATCACATTTATAAATGAACTACATTTATAAGGAGTCAAAAGTAATTTACACTAAAATGGACTCCTTATTCATTAAAATAAATAAATAAATATAAATAGTTTAGATGTAAACACCTACTCTTTTTTCCTTAGTAACAAATCAATAACTATGAACTAAAATAAATAACTAAAACATCATAATTATGGGAAATTAGAGAGAACACAGTTACATAAGATTTCACATATCCTTTCCTCCTTCCAAGGGATTGTGCATAAATTCATGTCTCCCAAAAAAGATTGGTAATCATCCATTTAATGACCTTAAAACCAAAAAAAAAACAAAGTATGACCGATAGATAATTTGTCTCATACAACCATCTGTTGAATGAGCTCAATTACTTATTATCATTCGTGTATCTCCTTCTCCCTGCAAAATTGAGCTTAAAAATGAAAAGTGGGCCTACATAGTACTACAAGAAGCAAGTGATGTGGTTGGGTTTCGTATCTTTGACCTATGGATTTTCCTCTTTTTTGTCCCTTAAAGCAACAATCGCACTCATATGAATAATGCAATTGAGATTGAGATGATAAATTGGAGCACATATAACATATATTATTTGGGTAGGAACATTCGAAGTCATGGAGTAGGTTTGCGACATGTAGGGATTTAGTTCCCACCTTTTTATTTCCATAATTCCATTCACGTATTTGCTTTATCTAACAAATTAAAAACCACCAAATTGAAACCCTTGACGTTGAAAATATAATATAGTGAAGCCGATTTTATGGCAATCACTGTGTTTCTTCCACTAGACACGCCATGTCACATGCCAACAACTCTTTATCAAATCTTGTCTTAACCATCATCTCTTTGTTATGTGTTGGGAATGAACAAAAGGTTTTAGCTTTTCATTCAATGTTATTTTACATTGTTTATTTTTTTTACATGTTCAATCCAAAAGTATTTACCTCCTACATGTTTATTTCTAAATTTCCTTTCATGTCCTTGTCAAGTGTCTACAAAATTAATGTCGTTCAATCAATAACTTTAAATTTTCAACCTCGATCAAAATATATTTTCTACCTCTCACTCATATGACTAGGTGATGCAGGGGCTCAATTATTGATGACTATTTGTGCATCAACTATTTCTTACAATCACTCGAGATTACAACTACAAAGGGGGAGATAAACTACTACAAGAAAAAAAACATTATGATTGGGTTTTAAACAGAAAACCTATTGTAACTCCCTCACTTTAATTTTGGGCCCTTTAAGCTCATGTGAATAGTCCAAGCTAGATCACAACTATATAGTTGACCAGCTATACCACATATTCTCTTAGAGAGGAATAATATGATCCATGGAATAGGTGTGGGGCATGTAGGTGAATAATATCCTCTGTTCAATCAAAACCCTCAATGACCCAACAATATATATAAATAACCTATCCCCTTTTTGTCGGTGATAATTGAATGAAGACACAATCATGGTTTTTGATGAGGGAAACCGTGCATGAAATCACTACCTTGGGATGCTACATCTACTCCACATCTTCTTGTATTTGATGTGTCCCATAAAAGATGCATTTGAATTACCCTTACTATTATGTGTATTTAGAATACCCAATAAATGCTAGAACTGAAATTAAAATCATTTTTTAACTTCGAAAATATTTTCCTACTACTCCTTATGTTCACAGATATCTCCACAAACAGCTTCCTCATTTCCTTACACAACACATAATTTCACCTTCAAACGATTGACATAAATGTCATGTGGTTGTTGGAGGGTTGAGTTTCACATTATTTTCCCATTCCACTGTCTCCAACCTCGTACTTCTCCACCCTCAAAGCCCTTCTTATGTGTTGTTATTCCTCTCCCATTGTTTCTCTCCCTCCAATCAGTCTCTTTCAATAGATCCCCTTCGGCATTTCCATCATACATTTCACGTGTGATTACTAGTTGTTATGCCTATAATATAAAGCACTTGTTTGAAAATAATCTTATAATATTCGTATATTTTATGATTTTTACACCAAAAGGAATCCTTCTATGAAGCAAAACTCATCAGAAAGTGCCATTTTGGAGGGAGGAATTTCCCAACATGTCCGTTTACTAGTGACTTTTCCAGACGGTTTATACGTTAGTTTTCTCATCTAATTATTGCCTCTCTACAGACCCTGTAATTTTTCATCTCATGCCTATGCAAGTTCCCTGATAGATATTTCTAAAAACATGGGGAAGAAAAACCTCAAACCTCCTGTCCTAAGCCATACTCAAGATCCTTACTAGCAAGTCTACAATGAAATAATTATGAAGATGATATTGGCTCTTTCCTTGTGCTTTTATATAAATTGTTATATCGATCCTCTAGCCTACACTAATATGTGCATTTGTATTGAATAAGGGGCCTGAGCTATTCAATAAAATGCCTTGATTGATCGTATGTAGGGGTTAAATTTGATGGCCATTTAAATGCTTTTCATGATTTTAGATGTAAAATACTTGTAAATATTTTTTTTTATTGAAACACACTTTTATATTGATATGATCAAGAAAAGTACATATGGTTCCAAATCAAAAAAATAAGTGGAGAAGTCACACCCCAAAATGTGTCATACCAGGCACACATGTGCCATGCGATACAAAATAAAAATGAACATACAACAAGTCACTGAAATGACAATTCACATAAAATACAATTAAGCAACAACAATGAACATGGTAGATAGAGGAAGAGGAGAAGAAGGCAGCCTACAAGTTACATCACCCCAACCCGTTGCAAGGGGATCAACAGAAGTCAGCACAAGGTCCCACCCATTGCTCTAATTGCGGGTTGGAGAATCCTATCTAGTCATAGAAATTGTAAGAGCTAAGTGCGGAAATTATCAAGGGTATACCATGTCTAGAACCAGAAGCTGGAGAAGAAGAACACCACCCAGAGCCACTACTGCTATTGTGGTCGGAGGGAGGAGCCCCTCATATAGATTCGTCGCCATCCTGGGAGCGGGAAGGATTCCCCCATCGATCACCACCAAGCTGCTGAAAAACACCACCAACATGTCGCCAAGGAGGAGAGGAACTACATCAATCCCAAGTGCATTGCCACTACCAGGAACCTTGTCTGCAAGACTGAGGCTGAGGGGGAGGCACGGATGGTCGCCACAATAGAGAAGGATGATGCAACGGAGATGAAACCCGAATGGCAGATAAAGGGGCACTACCCTAGTGGGTGAGAAGATCCTACAGATGTTCCACCTCCAAGCGATCTTTCTTTTCCTAGACCTAGATCTAAAGAAACACATGAGAAATATTTATAGTTTTATCATATACAGAAAACTCCAGGGTAAGAGAAGTTTGATTAAAAATAGAGTCATTTCTAATATTCCAAATTTCAAAAATAATTTCAGCACAAAATATTTTCCATAATTTGGTGAATTCTGTAGGAAGCAAGGCTGAGTCCCCAATAAAATAGATTTCCAGGTGAAGGGTTCAAGGTGGAAAGGTTGGAAGAGGGAGTGAATCCACTTCCAGGTGGACTGAGCAAGCAGGAAAAACTAGAACAAATGCATAAGGGACTCAGGTTGTTGCCAAACATGACACGAGGGACTAATAACCCCAAGATGTTGAAGACATTTACCAACTGGAAATCCCTTATAAACAATGCACCAGAGAAAATGAGCCTTTTTCGGTTCTATGAGAGATTTCCAAATGTTTATGAATATACATTTCTAGAACCTATGTGGGGGTTTGAGCTTCCAGGTCTTATTCAATTTTTCGAAAGGGATGTGAGCAGGAGCTAGAAGTTGATAACCAAGTCAGGGTTTGTAGTGACTAAAGGGAGTCGTCATGGGCTAGTGCCAATCATGACACCACTAAACATGAGGAGAAACTCAAGTTTTGTGAAGCATATCCTCAGGTATGACATTCTGAATTTCATGTATACATTCTTTATCTCCATTGTTAAGGTTAAATTGCACTTTGATAAGAACCTGGGGTTTCCAAGAGTGGGTATCCTTACAGAAAAGATCCCCAAGCAAATTGATTCAATTCTTAAAAATTCGAAAGGCGTTTAATCCATGGGACCATAGCAAAGCGAACATTATGAAAATTAATAACAGGAGACCACCATAAAGAATGTGAGTTAATGGAAAACCCGATTCTGAAACCATCCCACACTTAATTCCAGTGAGGTTTGACCAACTCCCATGCCTTCCAAATAATCTTCATGACAAAAATTCCTCCAATTTTGAATGGAACAAGGGAGAGCAACAAGTTTTGCAAGCCCAAGTTTTTCCAGGCTTGCTTTCCAAAAGGGGCACATTGACAGATGCAATGACGAAGCAATATTTTCTAGGCCTTGGATCATTCTAATCCCATGACAATCCACTTAACACTTAGAGCAATGCCTTGTGGCCAAATGTCAATAATCCCCAAGCCACCAACCTCTTTAGGAGAGCAACAAATGTCCCAAGCCACTCTGTGGAAGTCTTTTGTGACCATGAGTGTTAACGCATAAGAAATCTCTAAGAAACTTTTCCAGCTTAGCATAAGAATCCTTAGAGGGCACCCAGTATGAAGAATAAAATACATGAGTAACAGCTAGCACCTTAGAGAAAATCTAAAACTTACTAGTAAGAGGTAATCCAATAAGCTATTTTTTTCTCAACTCGTTGGACAACATAAGACCACAAAGTAGCGGGAGTAGCCTAGAAAGCAATAGGAATGCCAAGAAACTTGAATTGAACCCTGGGATGAATCCAATGCCAAACATAATCTTCCAGGCATGGAGGAATGGGATCCATATACTGTCTATAGCATTGAGTCTTGTTCTATTGAATATAAGAACCTGAAACCAAGAAAAAAAATATCCAGGCATTGCAAGGTGTTGGTAACAGACTCTTCATTCTTAGTCATAGTTAAAAAAGATTTATCAGCAAAGTGACCATTAATAAGAAGGAAATCAAAATTAGGAAGAGAAAATCCCTTAACTAACCCTTGCGAAGTAAACTTGGCAAGAAGATAACTAAAACCCTCAACAACAAGCGCATAAAGCACCAGAGTTAAGGGGCAACCATGTTGAATGGGCATGTGAAGCTAAAACATGTCAGAATAGACTCCACTAATGGTAATCCTAACATTAGCATCCTTGAATAATATATTAACAAATCAAATGAATCTAGGGCCGAATCCAGGAGCTTATAACATGGAAATAATGAAAGGCCATTCACACCCGTCATATGCTTTTTCAAAATCAATTTTAATGAAGAGAGCCTTTTGATCAGAAACTCAGGCCCACTCCATACCTTCCCAAACAACAATGATGTTGTCAAGAATGAATCCGCTCTTAATGAATCAAGTTTATTCGCTATGTATAATAAGATACAACATATTATGGATCTGGAGGGTCGAGGCTTTGGAAATTATCTTGTATGACACATTCAACAAATTAAGTGGTCTCCAACTAGTGATGAGTTCAAGATCTCTAGCCTTGGGGATAAACTCAATATTACCTTGATCTATCAAAGCCCCAAGAGAATTATTTTCCATAGCTTCACAATAAACATGATGAAGGTTAGGGCCAATTGTATCCCATAACACCTGATAAAAATCATACGGAAAGCCATCAATACTAGGAGCTTTGTCTATCTTCATTTGTATAATGGCTTCCTTAAGGTCATCGACAGAAAGTGGATGATCACAAAAAACTCTCTAGGTCTTAGAAAGCTTACAAGGAACTTCCTATAAGCACTGCAACAAAGCAGCATCCCTCTCTAGAGTGTATGGTTGCGTAGAAAAAACACAGTAGTAGTGATGGATAAAGGCCTACATGACATCCAAGAGGTTGGTGATATGACCAATAGCACCCTTAATCACTCGGATTGAACTAGAGGCATGGCGAGGTTAAAGCAAAATTAAATATTCTTTGGTAACTCAGTCATTGATCTTGAGCCAATACAGTCGAGCTCTATTTTGAGCCTTGTGGGCCTAATAAACCTCTTCGATCCTGAGTTTGTGCCACCATTGCGCTACCTTAGTTTGAAGATGTGTGTTGAAGGGTGAGCATTCAAGAGCTCTAGAACTTTTTACATACTCCTGGGAAGAGGCCTTATGCGCCCTTCTTCCGAATAATGCAGCCTATTTCCCATACATATGTAGAAAGGACATAACTTTGATAATGGCATCCTACCACCAAACAATCCACCCAGCTGAACCAAAAGTGTGCTCAACCAGGTTCCAAATGTGCATAATGTGTTCCACAGTTCTCTTATGTTGCAGGTGAGAAATGTTAAGATATAATTGGGAGTTTCGGGGTAGGATATGAGTTGGATGTCACGCAATTTCAAAAAAATAGGTAGATGATCTACGAGAAAAGTCCCTTCCCAAATAGAAACAAGTATATTAGGATTGGTTGAGAAAGAAAATTCCCTTTGATCTAGAAGGAAATTACTATCAAGTTGTTTGAAAACTTTGTGATCACCTTTTCTATGATTGGACCAGGTGAACTAGGGTGCATCAAAGGCATGCCAAAAACAATGGTTAGGATTGAAAATTCCAAGCTTGTTGTGCATGTAAAACCATGCTTATCGCTCCCCCAAACACCATCACATAAAAAGACGCCCCACTTCATCATCAGCAAACTCCACCATGTTAAAATCCCCACAAGATTCAATGTGTGTCAGGAAGCTCATCAGCAAACCACCACCAAAGTAGAGATCATTCAACAACATCATTGGAAGCATAAATATTAACAATAAAAAAAATATGATTATGTAAATCAAAAAGGGACCACACAACTCGATGTGAGGGGTTAGAGCCCCAAGAAATAATTAAATGTTGCAGAGAAGGAGAGAGAAGAGTAAGAATGCCCCCTTTTCCTAGGCTCATTATTGGAATGATGACAGATGGCACCCAACTAAATAGTATGAGTAACAGACTGGAGAATAAAGCCAACAAGCTTAACCTTTTATAGACAAAGCACATACATGTGACCAAACTTTTGAGAACTATCCCTAATCGTGCATCGATGGTTCGGTTCAGTAAGCCCACAAACATTCTAAGAGAACAAAATCATTGAGAATCATCAAGGTTCATGTCAAATTCATCCTCAAGGCCCCACAAGATGAAGAAATTATTCACAGAAATGGAAAAAATAATGATTTTTGAAAAATGAACATAATCTCCTGTATGAAAAGGATGCCTCTACGGTGGGACATATTCATCATCCTCTATGGAGGAGAGGAACTATGAGAGCACATGCTCGTGCGGACTTGTTATCGGAGGTGTCCAAATTCACCTCAAAATGAGGTTGTGAAAATTACATGGGCATTGGCTACAATTGTGGACGCCGCATGAGGGGAACGATGAACTAAAGGAGAAGCAACCAAATTTTTGGTAGTCATAAGATCTGGAGCCGATGTAGACCCTCAAACAGGCTGGTAAACAAATTGTTGGGGTTTAGGGTTTTTCTTATTGGTGATCACATTCCAACCCTCACCAGAGGAGGAGGACACTTTAGGGTTAACATTTTTATTTTCATTGACAGACGGGCCAAGGAAGCCATTAGTGGGCATTCCCAAATCATATGGTCGATGGATTAACAATGAAAGCAAGTATCAGGCATATCGATGTAGAGGACTCGCTAAGAGAACTGGGTATCACCTACTTAGATATCGATGGTTTCCTTGAGGTATTTGGATAGGTAAACTTCCACACAGACCCGACGTTGCTGGTGGGCCGCATAAAACTTATTTGGTTCATGGAAAATGAATCACCCGATGGGTTTGACCGAGTCTTCAAAAAAACTCCATAGGGGTAGAGGTAAACCAAGAAACTCGACCCAAACATAAACTTTAAGCTTAGCATGTTTGAAGACCTGAAATTCACGCGTCTAGGGGGAAAAGATGACCAAAGTATTCCTAATAAACCAGGGGCCATGGTTCACAATGGCCTTGCAATGTTCAGGGTTGGAGAAACGAAATAGAAAAAAACCCTTGGTAAGGTTTTGGACACCCTCAAGTTTGACACCATAACCTTGCCAATGATTATGAACCCACTATTTGAGAATACTCTTTAGGGGGACATGACCAACGAAATACACAACCAAAGTGAAATATTCAAGCCAAGAGAAAGTATTTTCGAATTGAGGTAAATCTAAAAAACATCATGATCAAGCAGAGGAGGGTCATTACCTCTTCGTAAACCTTCAGGAAAAACTTGCAAGCTCATTTATTTACCGGAGGCATGATTGTTTGAGCTCCCGCTGCCAACACCTGCATCAATAGATGCAAAAATAATGGTTTCCGCTATTAAAATAGGTGAGAACCATCGTCCAAAGGGTGAAAAAAGCAATTAAGGACAATAAAAAACTAAATAAATCTCCCGCCTTGATCAAAAAGGTGGTGTGACAGGTAGTACGATGCCACAGACTCAAGCATAACACTCAAACCCTAGCAGAGCACCCAAAAAATCCAAACCGTCACTTCATCTGACTTGTGAATATTTAAAATAACCATCACACGCAACTTGTATATTATAAATGTGATCCTCATTTTTATATAGATTTATAGATAAATTACAATAATATATTGAAAATAGCTAAATAAATATAAAATAATTTTAATATATTTTATTAGTAGTGTATAGATAACATTGTTTTATATTTTTTAAGGGCAATATTAGAAACTTATCCTCACTTTAAAATAGTTTCATAGGTATAGGTGGCCCTTAAATTTAACTCTCGATTCCCACGATATGCACAATATGGGTTTGTTGAAAAGGTCTTGGAACCTTTCCAACAAATACAATTGACGGGTGTAAAGGTAAAATTTACAACCTTCGTCAACATCCTCTCAGCCTCTGCCAAAATGAGAGATTAGAACATGTCATTTTCCTGCACCTATAGTGACAGATTCCTTAAATAAAACAGTTGGTAGCCTTGACCAACCTGCTTTAAAACAACAATTCCCAACTTGAGACACCACGATTAAAGGTCACAAATGAACTTGTTATGGTTATACGAATTGTTCAACTAAATCTTTGGTGGAGCCATTGAAACTATTCCACCAAATGCAATGAAAAAACATCCATGGATGCATGATAGGAAATGTTTTTTTTCGAATGTAGTTATTGTAGGTGACTTCTTTGATATATATGTCAAATGTGGAAGCATACACATGGCATGCGAACTATTTGGCAAAATTCCCTAGAGAAATGTCATCTTGATATTCACAAAATGAGATTGTTGAAAAGGCCTTGGGAACATTTAAATGCCACAATGAGAGCTTTCGTAGATAGATGGAAAGTATTTCACCAAATGACAAAACATGATATCTTTTTATGGAATATCGTGTAATTACAACTTACAAAAAACATGGTCATCCTAAAGAGCTATTGAGAATATCTCACCAAATGCAACAAACGAATATTCAACTTGATCAAGTCATCTTTGCTAGCATACTCATGGGCCTTGCCAAAATAAGATCTTTGCTACAAGATATGGACATCTATTAAGACATAATAAGTAGTGTTTTCTGTACTACATGTTCTCAACTCCTCAGCACACAAATTTAAAACAATTTAAAATAGTACACATTTTACTACAAATTACAACTCTAACAAACTTAATAATGTTATCCTTTCAAACATAATTTACAACTCATATACAAATACTAACAAGGCCATGATATGGAAAATCCTACCAAATTTTATGTATTTAATTAAATATAGAAAAAATAATAAATATAATAGGTGAAATTATTGAGAATGTTATAGGAGGGGTGCTGAAAATTATGAAAGAAGGGGTTGTCATAAAAGCATTGGAAAATAGTTAAATTGATGTAAACTAGTAATCATATATGGGGTGTACAATGGAAACCCCTAAAGGGATGGAGTGAAGAATTGAAAATTGAGAAAGTGAAAAAGAGGGAGAGCCTGAGGAGCTATTGAAAAGGGATTTACTACATGGCCAAGAAATTACATCCAGGGTAAAATATTACACTTAGGGTAGACAATTGTGTTAAACAACATATAAAATTATATTTTTGTTTATTTTCTATTTTTAGATACGATATAATTCTAGCAAGCAAGAAGCATGATTCTAAGAGAATATGCATGTAAGTAGAGATATGTACAATATTTAAGAATATATTTTTAATACATGACTATGTAAGATGTGAGTATGTTAATGAAGCATAGTGCCACATATGGCCATTTTCTCATTTCATCCTTCCTTTAGACGAAATTGTGTCCAATTTCAACAGGTTCTCAAAAGTAACTCATAACTTTCAAGGAGGTAGAAGAAAATTGAATTTGGTGGAGTATGGAGTGCATGAAGACCAAAAATAGTGATGGAGTGGTGTCCAAATGGATAGAATCCAAATGTTAAATGAGAGAAGTTGGAACACCATGAATGAAATATCTTGGAAAGTGAAATGCTTTTTTGAGGGGTAAAAGATCCTTAGAGGAAGAGTCAAGCTATATAAATTGACGATCTTCATTAAAGATCTTAGTATTGCAAAGATAGTGTTGTATTTGTTTGAGGATTGGATCTATATCATATAACATAACCATGTATGTTATCTGACGAGAAGTCATTAAGTGTCATGTTTGATTGAGAATAGATTAAGCGTATGCATTGAAATAAGAGGAGAAGATGTCAACTGAATTAGTGAAAATTCCTTATTGGAGTTGTAAAGAAAAAATCAAGCTCTTGCACTTAAATCATAAATGGAAAAAAATCGTCCCTTTAAGTTAGGGAAGATGCTCGTAAATGATGAGAATTTAACTATTTCTTAAACGAGTTTGTTAAGATGGTCATAAATGTGGAAAAATTATTTGTCCTAACAAATATGTGCAAATCCTACCCCAAGTGCAGACAAAATATCTCGTCTTGTATAAATCCTAACAAATACAAACATTTTTAGATAGTATTTCTTGTTCCTTGGACAACCTTGTGGGAAATTAATCAAATACAATTAATTTCCCTCTTTCTTTGACAACATTGTGCAATTTTTTTGCAAATACAGACAAGTTCCAGCTAATCATTCTGAAATACAGAAACAAACCTGAGAAAATACAAAAAAAATCTTTCTCTCAATGAGTTGGAACAAATCCTAGGAAATATATAAAATCTCTCTCTTTCCTAGAAACAATGAATGAATGTCAACAAATAACTTCTCTCCTTCATAAATAATTTTGCTCAAATCCTAAAACAAATGCTAGCAATTTGTAATCTAGATGAATTTGCACGAATTTTAGCAAATACAGAAATTTTCCCTTCCTGAGAGACTTTGCATCAATCCTAACAAATATAGAAAAAAATTCTCCTCCATGGAAAACTTTAGTTCAAATCCTAATACAAACAAGGAAAATCAATTCATCTCTTTTCAGAACAAATTTGCACAAATGTTAGTCCTTACAGAAAATTTCTCCTTCGCTGAAACAATTTGAAAAAATATAGAATGTTCCTCTCTTTCCTTAACAAATTTGGGCAAATGAACATAGAAGGTTTGTTCCTTGCATTTTCCGATAGAATAGTGGCAAAGGTGAATTGATTGCCTAGAAGGCTTTTTCCTTGCATTTGTCGAAACAAATCCACTACCTCTTCAACTATCCCATGCTTTGCATAAGCTGCAATAAATTGAATGGCCTATTTGGCAAAACAACAGAACGAGGAACATAATTGGTGCACTTGGTGAGAAATTCTTTGGTCATGCGAAGATCTCATTTCTAGAAAAAGGGATGAAAAATATGTGTAGCCTCCTGTGAAAAATCAACACCATTTCTTAACAAAGAATGAGGAATTTTATGAGCGATATAGCCTCAACTATGCAGTAGCCTAAACGATTTACCTTCTATATTGTGTAAGAGTAAACAAATATATGTAAACTACTCGGTTTCCAAAAGTGAAGATGAAGAGACAGATGGAAATAGAAAAGGAAACTTCATTCTCAAACCAATAAACAAACGCATCCTCGAGCCACACAAACTTGCATCATACATAGTGAATGTATTAAATGCATAGCAAATACATTAAATGCATGTCAGGGGGACATCCCTTTTTCTTCAATAGTAACAAATAAAGGGGTTCACCAACAAAATCCTCCCAAAATTTAAAAAAAAATTAAAACTTGAAACTTTAATTCTTCCCTATTTAAATACACATGATACAATGTAATTAGAAATAATGCAATTGACTAATTGTTAATGTGAAGAAAATATCATTGACTTCGGCAAGATAATAATTAAAGTATTATCCCTTGATAAAATCTGCCCATAAAAAATACCAACACACATTCTTATCCTTCCTTCCGTACACATTATAATATTGCTTAAATATTAAGGTTTGATTCATTATAATAATGAGTCATTTGACTTTAAATTTACAAAATAAATAGTCAATTATCTTTATGACGTCGATATAATATTGAAAGAAGTCATTGACCATCAAGTTGGTACTTGCTAGTTGCTTACCATTGTGTCATCAAGTTGATATTAAATTTAGAAGGTTGAATTTTTTATGCTTTACCTTTATAATATTTAATATTTTTTATTTATAAATTTTAAATTCGTTACTAACATTCTTTCAAATTCTAAGATAAGAAGTCAATTTTATATTTGTAAAGTAATTCAGCTCTTGCTCAAGAATTTTTGGCAATTACATTATATTGGTCTATTTCCACGGTTAAAGCTTGTGTTGTGGCTGAATTTATGTTCTCAATCCTAATTGAATTCTCACGGGTATATACATTTTCATACCACAAATACAACTTAAATAGACAGTCAAACAAAATGGCTTTCCAAGATTGAGTAATTGTTCGTCTGTATATGTTAGTTGTAACACTTTATATGGCTAAGATTTGTTATTTTCCACTTATTTTACTCTTTGAAATATCACTTATCTCTGTACCATGACAAGAGCCTATTTTTTTTTTATCGGAAGTTGGAAATAATCAAATTTTTATAGATAAATTTTACATTTCTTGGTATGGTGTTCACTCCATAATATTTATTTGGGATTCAAAGTGAGTCTTAACCCTTTTAGGTATTTCTTAAGATTTCTACCTTAAGATTTATATCATAGTAGCTGGTGAGAAAACATCTTTTATACCATCGTATATAAACTTTTAGAAGCAGGAAATCTTAATAATATTATTAAGTATGGATGACATTGACATAAATTTTGTTTTAGGAGGTTGTGTTGATTTGAAGGGAAGATCTATTGAGAGAGGAAAGACACGAGGGAATTAGAGAGCTTGTTCTCTAATGACTAGCAATGATTAGGGATTTCGTTGTGTTCAACTTCACCCTGTTATAGAGTATGTGTTGTTACTTCACTTCTAATTTAAGATCAAGTTTTACTGGATTTCAAGAGAATAAATTAATTTACACTAATATAATTTTTTAGATAACAAATCAATTAATCCATGTGTTTTTAAAATTAATAGTAAAAAAAGATTTTTGGGAGGGCCTCACCTTCTTACAAAGATGAGAAGACTCGAGATAAAACATGAGGAAATAAAAGAAAACTAAAAGCATACAAGAAGGGAAATCTATGTAATAGTGATATTGACACTACATTTACTTATGTGAGAAAAGCCAAAATAAAAAATAGAAAATTTGAGTGATTATTCTTATCAAATGAGGTCCTTTAGTTTATTAATTATCTGTAGTAAATGAGGTCCTTCAGTTTATTAATTGTATTTATAGTATAAACCTACTACATCTTTCATTATTTATTTTTAGAAGATAATTATTTGTGTCCATTGATAAATTAAATTCAAACATCATTTAGAGGTAAAATTTTAAAGAAGTGATTGAAAAAACATGATATCGTAAATATGGAGTGTCCAAGTTTTACGTTGTTTTGGGAAACATTTTTTCCAAACCCAAGGCAATGGTGCATTTAAATTGAGGCCATCCATATCTAATCAAAAATAAAATTACAAATAATATATAAAATTACAAATCAATATAGAATTCTTAAAAAGTGATTCTGAGTTTTTTTTGTAAAAGGGGGGCATCCAAATACTGCATTTTTAGCTGTTTTTTTTGCGGTTTTTTTACACAATGAGCCATACTGAGCTCCAGAGGCCACCACGGCCTCGCAAAACAAAAAAAAATTGCTTGTCATTCAATTTTTCCACATATTGGATGTAATTGTATATTTTTCAGTGGATTGTACTAATTTGCAGGTTGTCATATTCAACTGCAAACATTGTACCTGATAAAAACTGGCAGAGATTTGTAGACAAGATCAGTGAAATTTTGGTTATGTAACACTCACGAGATATTCGAATCTTTTTCACAGCATTCAGTATATATGGTACCTCTGGGAAGCGCTTAGGTGTAAGGTTGCTGTGACTACTACTGCACTTAATGCCTAATATAGTTGCAACAACGTCATTTGGGCATCATCCCTATAAATTGACGGGGAGTAACAAGGACACAATGCACACACATTGAGCCACCCCATCCGTATGTGAATGATTGCACGACATAAATCCAGACACTAAAATTATCTGAGTACATAGCGAAGTTACACGCGCGTATGAGGATATTTCTTTGAGCCGGTGTCAATAATCGCATAGACCCCTTTCAGTATTGTCTTGGTACCACATATCGAATTCTTTCACGTATGTTAACGCCTCTTTCATGTACCGCTAGGTATATCGAAAGGGAAAGCTTCTTCCACGTACCGACGAGTATATTGGAAGGGCATGTATATAGAAAGGTTTGGTATATCAGACTGACGATATATAGAATGGGAGATGTATTATACCTGGAGTGATAAGAGCCTTACCATATGTCAGTGAATTCAGAAAATGGGCACCAATGCCCCAAAGTTCTTTCTTCTAGACTCACAGATCCTCAGAGGAGATAATTATGATGCATGGAAGACTAAGATCAAAACATAACTTGAGTTTGAAGAGATATGGCCTATTGTGAATGGTTCCACAACCAGATCACAAGATGATGTTGCCCAATAGAGACAATTTGACTAAGCCAATTAGAAGGAAAAATTTGTAATCTTGTTTGTAGTATCCGACGACGTGCAACCCCACATTTGTGATGCCAGAACAACCAAAGAAGCATGGGATAAGTTGAGCACAGTATATGAGGCCAAAAATAAAAACACAATTCTAAATTTACAGAGTCAGTTATGCACATTGAAATTCAAACAGAACGAGAAAGTAGAATCTTTCTTAAGAAGATTTACAGAATTGAGGGCTTCACTTCTGTCCTTGGGAGAGGAGGTCACTAATACAACTCTCGTTCCCATTGTTCTGAGAGCACTCCCTCCTTCATACCACATTTTTGTGACGACACTACTTTTCAAATCAGACAATTAGTTTCGACAAGTTAGTGAATCTATTGCAACAAGAAGAAACTATGTACAATAAAGATGACGAAGAGGAGCAAGTGTTATGTTCTCATCAGAAAGGAAAAGGAAAAGTAAAATTTTATTCCTCTCAAAAGTCCCAAAAACAACATCAACATCAGCAAGGGGACAAGAAAAATAAGAAATGTCCTACTGCAACAGAGGACATGATGTGAAATATTGTTGGTATAATACATATAATAAAGGTTCATCAAGTAATTATGGACCTCAACATCATCAATCTCATAAGGGACATTCACACTACAATCAAGGGCATAAGAAGGGTAACTGGTGAAGAAAACCCCATCAACAAGGTAATATAATTGAGCAAGAAGATCATTCATAAAATGAGGACTTCTTGTACACTACTCATTCCAATGAACCATCCACGTTATCTAGTGATGTTTGGTATGTTGATTTGGGAGTCACTCAACACATGACAAGGCACAAAGACTAGTTTACTACAATGAGGGGCATACCTTCAAAAAACCATGTTTCATTAGGTGATGATTCTTCATACATAGGACATGGGATTGGGGAAATTTCTCTACTTCTTGGTTCACGTAATTATAGATTATCAGACGTATTTTATGTCCTTGGGTTAACAAAGAATCTAATATCTATAAGCCATCATCTAGCTCATAATATGAATATTGACTTTGATAGTCATTCCAGTAAGAAAGTGTGTTTGATTCGAGACAAATCAAGAGACTTGAAAATTGTTGCAAAATCCTCCAATGTGGGACATATGTTCCAGCTTGACTTTATCCACAGGGATGATCAAGTGCTTGTGGCTAAGAATTCTTCCTCAGCAGAATTATGGCATTGGAGACTTGGTCACATCAATTTTAAATATCTTGAAACACTTCACTGATATAAAATGGTGAGAGGCTTTCCATTTCTCCATAAGGTCAATAAAAATAAGTGTCCTCATTGCTTAGCAGGAAAACAACACAGATCTTCATTCCAACAGAGTACTTATCGATCTCATGGTAAGATTGATCTGGTTCATATTGATCTTTGCGGTCCAATGCAACCCAGTCATTCTGGATTTTAGTACTTCATGTTTTGTGTTGATGATTATTTAAGGAAAATGTGGATAATTTTTCTTCGTAAGAAAATTGAAGCTTTTGAGAACTTCAAAAATTTCAAAGTGGTTGTAGAAAACGAAACTGGTCAGCATATTAGATCTCTTCACTCAGATCAAGGGGGGAAATTCACTAGTAATGAGTTCAAATCCTACCTTCAAGCTTACGGGATATTTCAGAAGATGCTTCCTCCACACACACCATAGTAGAATGGTGTTGTTGAGAGAAGAAATTGTACTATCATGGAAATGGTGCATTGCATGATCGATGACTCTATAATAGTGAGCACATTTTGGGTAGAAGAAACAAAGACATCAATATATTTTTTGAACAGAGTTCCCATAGTTGCTCTTGATGTAGTAACACCACATGAAGCATGGTCGAAGTGGAAGTCATCTATTACACACCTCAGAGTATTCGGGTGAAAAGTTAGCATGCACATACCGAATGAGAACAGAAAGAATTCATATATAAATTCACAAAAATTCATCTTCATTGGTTATAGTGAAGAGGCTCTTATGTACAGATTGATGGATCCAAAGACCAGAAAATTATACACTAGCAAAGATCTTGTGTTCTTTGAGAAGAAGGAAGCTAAGACTCCTCCTCCAGACTTGCCTAATGTCGATATTTCTCCTTTTGTGAAAACAGAATCTTATGTTCTTATTGATGATGACAGTGATGATGGGGATGATGGTGATGATCAGACATGACCACAACCCACATGAGAAGTACAATGTATGCCTAAGTGGTATATTAATATGATACGGGATGTAAAATTAGATGCTCCACTGGATACATCCACCTCTGGACCACAAACTCGTAGTAAAGCATGAGAAGAAGTAAACTTTTCTTTAACGAGTAGAGTTGATGAATCTGTTAATTCCTCTACTGTCTAGGAAGCCCTACAATCAAAAGCTTGGAAAGATGCCATGGATGTTGAATATCAATCAGTGATGAAAAAATACACTTGGCAGCTTGTCGATCTTCCAACAGGGAAGAAACCCATTAGTTGCAGATGGATATTCAAAATAAAGTACAAAGTAGATGGGACCATAGACAAGTATAAAGAAATACTGGTAACAAATGGGTATGCATAAAAGAAGGCATAGACTATGAGGAGACATTTACTTCCATAGCTAAGATCAAAATGATCAGGATGATCTTTGCTCTAGCTCCATAGTTTGGTTGGAAAGTCCATTAGATAGACGTGAAAAGTGCCTTTCTTAACAGAGATATACATGAAGAAGTCTACATGACTCAACCTAAGGGTTATTTTGTACCTGATGAAGAAACAAAGGTATGCAGACTGAGGAAATCTCTGTATGGCCTTAAACAGATACCTCGGGCTTAGTACATCAAAATTTATGAGCATCTCGTTCAACATGGATTCGTCAAAAATCTATATGATCCCAATCTCTACCTCAAAAATCAAGGGGGGGGATTGTGATTGTTGTTGTCTATGTCGATTATTTATTCATCACTGGAAATTCAGTTAAGATGATCGATGCAACGAAGAAAGAACTTAACTCTAGTTGTTTGACATGACAAATCTCGGGATCATGCACTATTGTCTTGGATTGGAAGTATTCTAGAAAGAGAATCACATATTTATTTCTCAGTTGAATTATAAAAAGACAATGCTTGAGATATTTATGATGATAGACTGCACACCTATTGCTACACCTATGGAGACAAGACTGCAGCTATCTCATTCAGATCCATCTCCTGTGGTAGATGTAACTCTCTATCGACAGTTGATTGGGAGTCTCATTTACCTAACATACACTAGACCAGATATCATCTTTGCAGTGAGCTATCTTTCCAGGTTTATGCAAGAACCCAGATTTTTTCATTAGAAATCATCAAGGTGGATCTTGAGATATGTCAAGGGTACAATGGATTTTGGTCTAGAATACTTGATTGGATATTCATATTCGGATCATATAGGTAACATTAATGACAGGAAATCCACTTTTGGATTTATATTCTTTTTAGGATCTGGACCGATATCATGGGGTAGCAAAAAACAAAAATTTGTTTCTCGCTCTTCTACAGAAGCCGAATATCATGCTGCATGAGGATCTTTCTACGAAGCGATATGGCTACGTCGCATACAAGAAGGACTTGGAGTACCACAGGAAAAACCTACCACCATGTATGTAGATAATGAAGGTGTTCTCAAACTTTTTCACAATCCAGTGTTTCATGGGAGAACAAAGCACATCAAGGTACATGTTCATTTCATAAGCGAGCATGTCTTGAAACACAACATACAACTTCAGTTTTTCCCAACAGCTGAAACAACAAGTACATATATTCACAAAGTCACTTGCACGTGACAAGTTCAAGTTTTTCAAAGAATTGCTCTCCTCATCCCTTGAGGCAATGCAAAATTAAGGGGGGGAATGTTAGGTAAAACATAGTTTACTTAGGTTAATTTAACATAGATTATATTGTTATTGTGGTATTTAGGTGGTTTCATAGTTGTTTTTGTATGGTTATGAGATTGTAACAATTTTGTATTGTTGTATTATATTCTCATAGGTTTATTTGTTGTATAAGTTATAACAATTATATTTGTTTGTATTAGTTCCCATATGTAACTTGTTGCACCTGTGCAACATCCTACTTGTCGGTACTTGGTTGTACAAAACCTATAACTATTGCAAACCTTCTATTGTAATAAGATTTTATTGAACATCAATATAATTACTTGGATTCCATCCCTGATCTAGAAAAGTGATGGGAAAATTAAGTACATCTCTTCAAGAAACGATGATAGATTGAACATCCACAATCAAACTATGATATCCATATAGAGAGAAATTTTCATTTACCAACCAGTACTTTCCCGTTATGCAATTCTTAAGTATATTACAAAATATGCTTCAAAAGCATAACAACGTTTAGAAACCTATCACCAAATGATATCCATATTTTCAAGAGATGCTAACACGGATTCTATAGCACATATTACGATCCAAAAAATGCTCACATAAAGCGTTGTTGAACATAAGTGCATAAGAAACATGCCACATGCTCCAAAATGTTCCACTTGTTATGCGCAGCCGTTCATTTGTTTCATTAAATGTTGGTAAAATTTAGAAACAACCGTTTTCTTGGATGCATATAGATTTCGCCCTACAAGTATGGAACACCTACCTCTTATTCAAGTTCCTCGATATTATAGCTACAACAAGAACTGTAAAGGTGATAAATGGAAACTGCAATCAATTCAAGCAATTATTCGGGTCCACCTGAGATTTGTGGATATCCCAACTCAAGATTCAGTGTCATATGACCTTTTCTGTTGGTTAGAACTCCTTTTATACAAGCCTTTCATAAATACTATCTTTGAATTTTACTCAACCCCGCACGACATCAATGGAACTTGGGACTTGTTCAAGAAAAACTACAAACCATGGCATGTTTTACGTACTACCGCAGACCCAAGACATGATACATATGTTATTTCTGACTCTAAGGTTAAATGCAATACTTAACAGGAACCATTGTATGAATGAAAAGTTTTGGCACAACTTCGTCTGGGAAACAACACGGGTCTTGACAGTCTTGAAATGTTGGGGAAACGAGAATTTAAAATACATAATGATTGGAACATACATGATGTTCCACCTGATTTGTAGATAAATGGTTCATCATTCATCAAGAGAAAAGGAAGACACAACTAACACCAGTATGCAGGCCACACCACCATCATCCAAACTTCCTGTGTCTTCAGAGCAACAACTAGCACTTGATACCATACTACACCATTCAACAAACAAATCCCTTCTACCTGGACACTAAGATTCATCATTAATGTAGCAATTGGCATAGGAAAATCATTTCTGATAAATATAATCCAGAATTCATTCACAACAATATCAAACACATCTCCCTCAGGTCTCCTTCTTCTTGCCCCTACCGGTGTTTCAGCATCCAACATCTCCGCATCCACAATTCATGCAACCCTTTGTATTCCAATTAAAGAACTAAAACCCCTTGAAGACCATGCACTATCATGTTTTCAAGAGTCACTAAAACATATAGAATATATTCTTATTGATGAATTGAGTTTCATCAACCTAAATTTTCTAAGAAAATTTGACTACATGCTATATGACGCTTTCCCACATTCAAAAACAATTGAATTGGGGAACAAATTTGTCGTCCTCCTCGTCGACCTCAGCCAATTACTACAAGTTTTGGACAATCCTCTTTATGCAAGTAATTCCTATGGAGCTAGCCTTTGGAAGGGATTTCATTCTTCAATTACATTGAAAAACATATTTCAGCAATAAGGAACAACCAATGCACAAGTTTCATTCCGAAATTTATTGCTCTACATGTGAGATTCAACTCCTCTTAATGAGGACTAGGAACTCCTAATATCTTGCACCGACTCACACCTAACTTAGCAAGAGCTCAATATTTTTATGGATGCACCACATTTGTTTGCAAAAAATTATCTCGTGAACTCCCACAACCTTTAGATGTTGAAAGCATTGAACCAATCACCCAATCCATTGCTGAAAGTAACAGGCAAGTTGTAATAGGAGATCCTGATGATGATTAGTTGGAACAAAAAAAATTGTTACGCAAACAACAAAAAATCATGCTTATTGTTGATTTATGGGTTGACGTGGGCCTCGTAAATGGTGCTACCGGAACAATCACCGAAATTATCTATGACACATCAATGCCACCACTAGCATTTCCTTTATTTGTTTTTGTCAAATTTGATAGATACAATGGCCCATGTTGGGATCCCTCCAACCTGTTACATATTCCAATACCCCCTATTTTTAGAGGGAATCAAAGAAAAATGCTGATTAAAATGGCCTGAGGATTAACTATCCACAAGTCCCAGGGACTTACTTTGCATAGAGAAACTATTGACATTGGAACCACTAAAAGACAAGGTCTGACATTCACAACTTTCTCCAGAGTTTCCTCGCTTGCAAATTTGCGCATTTCACCTCTTTTTTCATTCGAAAGGTACTCAAAAATGGCGCACATACCAACACTTGGAGCAAGAAGAAAGGAGGAGTCAGAACTACTATCACTCAACCCGTCATAAATACTACCCTCTACTTTGATAGCACATCCACTACTACTCTACTCAACACTTCTTGTATCCAAAACGACAACACCATTCAAGGGGTATTAAATGTATTCATGTTTAGTGTAAATTAAATTACCCACAAAACGCTGCCATTCATGATATAAAATCTGCAAATGTACAAAGGTATTCATGTATACATGTTTAGTTTAGATCTCATGATATAAGATTTGCAATTGTATATGTACGAATTTGTAACAAATTTAAATGTACACAAAACATTTCAATGTAATGTTTCATCTATATTCCTACACTACCACTATCAATCACACCCCTTATCAATATGTTATCGACTGTACAAAGAAAAGTTTTTTCAACAAAAAACCAACCAAACAATCGATGCAACACTAACACTATTTCCCCAAAATAATTACAAACCACATCAACTACAACAGTAATTAACTATCCAAAACGGTATCAAATGTATTCATGTTTAATGTGAAAAAATTTGGCCACAAAACAATACCAGTTATGAAATAAAATCTGCACATGTACAGAAGTCTTCATATATTTGTGTTTAGTTCAAATAAACTACTCCACAAAACGTTACCACTCGTGATATACGATTTACAAATGTATATGTACGAATTTGTAACAAGTTTGAAATGTAAAGATAGAACCTTTAAATGAAGTGGTTCATCTATATTTCTACACTTACAAAATTAATCACACCCCTTATCAACATCAACTACAAAAGTAATAACTATCCCTCTAAAACAAATAACTCTTGGACATTCACATTACATTATACACATGCAATTGCTAGTATTATCCACTTGTATAAAGTCATTTAAAGCAGGGCTGGAATTTCAAATTATCTGTGCCTGTCAAATCAAAATTTGTTGATGGCTTAGCTCTTTCAGATGGCTGTAATTTCCAGTAATTTTAATAGATATGTCTATAATCTGTTCATAGATTAAATAGGTATTATGTTTTCATATAAACCACTTTTAAAAATTACGGTTTTAAAAAAATTTAGCCTGTCATTGTCTACGGTTTTAAAAAAAATTTACCTCAGTTAAAATCACAAAAAACAGCCTATAGCCTGTCAATTTCCAGGCCATTTAAACGACAACTAAAATGAGTTATCTAATTGAAATATTTGTCAACTAGAGAATCCTAATCAAAGATGGTTGAATGCGTATAACGTGGATACCACCACCTCAATTGTCACATTCATTGACCAGCAAGCTGCTAGTTTTGTATTTCCCATTGTACGTATTGGCAAGTTGGCATGACCTCAGATTTATTTGACCCGGCTTTAAATTCGATCAAAGTCAAAACGATGCCAGCTCCTTTGTACACCACTGGAACGTTCCGGGAAGATAAAGCTCTTTCATGTTCATACAGCAGTCTAGGAATTATACAAACTTAGCTCTTTTAAATAGAGAGGGAGATTATTGAAAAAAATCAGAAACATAGATAGAGAATCGAGATAGAGATGGAAATGGAGCATCCTGTTTCCTATTCAAATCGTTCTCCTACAGAATACTCGTTTCCTGCAAATAATTCTGATCCCAATGATATGCATGGCGCCTACGATTCATCAGAAATGCCCCCCGCATATCCTCCTCCGGCTCCATCCCCTGAATATCCTCCTCAGCCCAATGTTTCACCTGCATATCCTCAGTCCAATGTTTCACTCGCATATCCTCCTCCCTCTCCATCGCCTCCATCGCAACGATGGAGCTCGGGACTCTTTGATTGCGAGCAAGATAACTCCAACTGTACTACTACTACTACTTGCTTACAATTTCAATTAGATGTTTTTATCTTAAATAGAGAAGATTGGTCTGTAAGGTTTATAAGCTACCTTGTAGACCTAAAACAAAGCGCTTAACATCGTGAACCTTTGTTTATTGTGATTACAAGGATCTTTTTTCTTTCTTATAACTGTTCTGGTTGGCACTTGACAGGCGCAGCGACTGCGGTTTCTCCTTGCGTTACATTCGGTCAAATTGCAGAGATTGTGGATGAAGGCCAAACGAGTGAGTCCCAGTCCCTTGCTTTTATTCTCATAGCTAATCTTGCACTTTCATCTCTGTGTATCAGAGTAATAGTATATGTATTACTTACCAGGAATTATATTATATCAAGTTATTTTTCTTTTGGTTGCAGCTTGTGTTATGGCAGGATTTATGTTCTCAATCATGATTGGATTCCCATGTATATATACATTTTCATACAGAACGAGGATGAGATACAAATACAACCTAGAAGAAGCTCCGATTATGGACTTCCTTGCTCATTGCCTATTTTTGCCCTGTGCATTGTGTCAAGAATACAGGGAGCTCAAGAATCGAGGACTGCATCCGGGCCTTGGTACGATAAATTATGTTTTGTTTTACAATATTATTTCATATTATGCACATGTTGAAGTGAAATTAAGAATATTATAGAAAGTTATATAAAAAATGGTGTTGTGCAGGATGGGCTGGAAACCTGGAGAGACCAGTGCCACAGGGTGGCATGAAAGCTCCACCGGCTCAAGACATGTATAGATGAAACCTTATTGGCGTAGTTGATATTTTGAAAGTATTGTAAGTTTTTTATTGAAGGTTGGAAATAATCAGATTTTTTTGTATTCATCAGTATTTGTACACAAATGTTGGACCTTCTAAAGGATATCCATTCCCTCAAATTCACCCTAAAGCTTTAAAATGACAATATGTATCTAATCTACGTTATGGCATATCAATGATTTGTGTCAACATGTATCCAATAAACTATTGATGTGAATCTTTTTAAAGATTGAATGTATGCGTATATTGTTGTGAATCTGTGTAACGAAAGACTGTATGCAAATTCTGATTTTTTTCCCCAAAAGACAATCAAACAAAATGGTTTTCCGATATTGAGAAGTTGTTTAGCTGTGCTACATCCTTCGTAGCACTTTACATGGCTGAGATTTTATTGTTTTCCACTTATTTTACCGTTTTGAATATCATTTATGATTGAAGATACTATTGCTGCTTACTACCATATTCCTCCATCTAATATTCAGTTCAATCAACAAACCGTGGAACAATGGGGAAAGAGCATTAAGGTTAAGACTGTGCTTAAAGATTGGGTAGAGGACCCGAATAATTTCAAGTCCAAAGTCTCCATAGAGAAGATGAATATAAGATCATTCAGACGTGGAGTGAGAGTGGGAATGGCCCTAATGAATAGAATGTTTGGAGCACCAAATATTGTGCATGTCAATCAAACTTGGGTACCCTTGTTAGCCATGATCATCAATGATGAAAGGATACCTAATCTAGCTGGAATTCTGGCTTATAACCTCTACAATAATCTTATGAGTACCAGGGAGAAGAAGGACAATTTTTATGTCATGTTTTACTTGCTTGATCCTGTGTGTAGTCCAACAATTCAAGGGAGTCCCTAGTTGGTCACCAAAACACCAACATATATTTCCTAGGGTCTTTAGAAATATGCACATGCATAACTATAGAAATAACAAAGGTGATCTATAATAACTATCACCCTGTGATCTTTAATGTAATACATGACACCCCTATGCGTAGGGTAAGTCAAAGAATCATCATTTCATTGAGAACTTGGGGAGATTTCTTGTGTTACCCAAATATGTTTCAAATTAGCTAGCTGAGTAGGAGATTGTATATCAGTTTGTCCATGACATCAATCAGGTGGCAAAAGGAGCAAAAGAAGTAAAATTATACTTATCCTCGCCTCCCTTTCTCAATAGGCTCAATGGTCTTGATTGATTGGAAAAAGGCCAAGAGAGTAGCAACCCACATGACATCATTCCAATTAGACTATCATACTATAAGTTTTTTTGACACGATAGGAAGAGTGACACAATTCTACAAGCACACTTATGGCCATTTACAACTACAAACACCAGCCCCACAAGGATGACCAAGTTTATAAAGATGATGTCAACGATCAAGTGGTGGCCATTTATATGAGAAATTTTAGAGTTGCTTATGCACTTATTGGGCAACAAGCCAAAGTTGGTGGATTGGAAGTTAGGCTAGGACAATAAATGGAGAGGGAAAAAGAGTAAGAAGATTGAGATGGTACTGATCTAGGTTATCTCAAGAAGATTCTTATTGGTGTGCTTCTTCCATCAAAAGGAAAATATGGTTCTTCTCATTCTGCTCCATCTCCAAACACACAAATGACAAGCCCTGCAAGGTCTATTGGGATAGGCACACGTCCACAAAGTCCACAAGCAACTAGTCCTATTCTTAGTATTCCTCTAGTGAGTATTGTTGATATTGTACCTCCTATGTATGTTCCTTTTCCTTCTACTTATTTAGTTCCTACTTATATAGGGATGGTTTCATCTTCTTCTATTTCATCTTCCCTAGGACCTTTCACCAATAGTATTCTCATTTCTACTAGTTATTCATTTGAAGATGAGGCATAAGGAGATCATGGGATATTATATCCTACTATTTTTCAAGCTCCTCCTTTCTCTTCCCCTATTTTTACTACTCCCATTGTTTTTCCTTCTCTCCTTACTTCTATTTTGGCAAAGGTTTCTATTTCTATTCCTTCTTCTTCTTCACCCATTTATTTAGTTGTTTTTTCTCCTTTTTTCATCACCAATGACAGTATCATTGTCTTCCCTAGTCATTGTAGACAATTTTTCCCATTCTATTGTAGTTTCTGAAATAGTATCAAAATCAATTAGTGTAGCTCCTACAACCATTGCTTCTACTAATTTACTTTATTTTTCCACTCCTCTAACATTTGTATCTTCTTCAGCTCCAACATCATCAAACACTCATGTCAGAAGACTTTCTAAGGTTAAGTTGAAGGAACCAATACAACCTTCTCCTTATTTCCTTTCCCTTCCTTCAATTTCTCTCCAATCTAGTTAGCCTCTTCATCCAACATTGTTTCCTCCTATCAAACCATATGTTTTCTGAATTTTCTTACCATACATGCATGTTCCACTCCTTCATCCCTCTTTCATTCTGATTTCTTCTTTCTAGCCTCCTATGGCCACTAAAAGTTTCACGAGCCATCTCTTAGCCCCTCTGAGACATGTTCAATCTTAACCAAATTTTCCTTGGACACCCCCAACCTTGCCACAAGTGGTAAGGCCTTCTTTTACCTTTCCTTCCATAACCACAATTATATCTACCACTCCAGAAGGAACAAGGACTCCTCCTGTTGGGAAAAAAATGGCTTCTACAATGGAAAAACTTGAAGACCCAAAGGTGGAACTCAAGTATGATACTCTCATATACACCCTTAAGAGGGTCATGAAGAAAAATTTATCCTAAGGAGGTCATTTTATCTACATGGAAATAAAGGAGGAAATTTTGAGGATTTCCAAGAAAACACACATGGGGGAAGAAATTATGGACGCAAATCCCTAGTCAGTTATTGATGCTACTCAATATATGACAATTGATTTGGTTAAGAGAATGTAGGCTCAAATTTATGTTATTCATGCTCAGAAGAAAGTCATTGTGCCAAAGAACACTTTTCCCAATGTGCAAATGGCCTTAAGAACTTTATATGAGCTATTAGTTGCTGTAAAGATTTATCAAGATGTAGTAGAGAAAATTTTACAATAGGTAAAATTCCAATACAAGTGTATGACCAAGATAAATCCCATGATGGAAAAGATACTAGCTGTCATAAATAGGGATCTTTGTCTCAATGTATTGTGAATCAAAAGCCAAGAATCGAATATATGAAAGATCTAGATGGGAATATTTTGAAAGAATTAGGTGATTGGATGGCCACAATGGAAGGAATGCTAAGAGAGTTGTGGGGGATAGTAAAGAAGGCCACTGAAATATTATATGAAGCTCATATTACCTCTATACATCAACCACAAGACAAGTTGATTCATAAATCCTTTTTTGAGCAAGAATTACAAGCATTCATTGTTACTCTCATTGCTAGTTATGCACAGGCAGATATGGCTAGGTAAACATCAAATATTATGGAATTGGTGACTTTTGTAAATGGAAAAGTGGATAAAGCTTCACTTTTAAGTTAAAAATCTAAATCCATTTATAACAGAGTTCCAGTAGTGATACAAGAAGTTCCTGATATGATGATCCCACCTATTATGGACCTAGGCTATATTGAAAATGAGCTCAACACATGTGTGATTGAACTTTAGCATAGTCAAACACAATCTACACGGGAAAATTCAAGCGGAAACTCTAAGTAGAGCTTGAACAAACAATTGTTTTCCTATTTTTAGGATTTAATATTTTTAAATTTGTAATCTTAAAAACAGAAAGTATCAACTTTCTTGAATGGAAGCTATAATTTTTATACTTTAATCATCCACTTGCAAACAATTTGATTATTTGACCTATTTTAACTAGATTTTTCTAAGATACATGGCGGTGGAAATTTTGTATAAGTATACCAGTTGTCTACCCTCTAAGGAGGAATGTGTTTATAATAAAAGCATTTGATAGTCCAAGGATTTTTCAATGAGTGTTTTTCTATATATTGCTTTCTCAATTGCTTTGTAAAATTTCTTAGATTTGTTTTGATTGATTAATTACTGTATAATTTGATTTGTCATGAAATTTGTAGATGTGCAAAAGCTATTTGCATAGTCATAAATTTGATTATTTTCACTAATTATAGAGATTTATTGCTATCATCAAGGTTATAATGTGATCAAACTTGAAGGTGCTTTGACACCTCCTTGTTAACTATCCAAACATGTGACTAAAAGATTAGAAGCCATAGATTTGGTACATCAATTTGAGCATGGAATAGGTGGTTGGTGCAAGGGATGTAATCAAAAGCCATGGTCATATCTCCAATTTTCTATTACAAAGTAAAAATTAATTACTTATCCATCTCTTCAGGTTTTTACAAGACAACATCAACCTTATGATAATTTTCAACTTGATATCTATAAAATGTAGGACCTTCACGGTTATGTAAAATCTCACATCACAAAGATAACTAAAGAGTATCCTTAGCACTATGAGCATGTAATGATGGAGACATAAAAGTATCATATGAACTCTAAATATTTAGATAAGGTCATAACTAATATTAAAGCAATAGGATTAACTTCAATTAATCCACCACCTCAAATTTCCCATGGTTCACCAGATGCTACAAGCAAGGATTTGTAGAGGAGTATTCTACAAGTTTTTCCTCCTTCCTCTAATGTGACCAAGGGGTTAGGTGTATTTTCTTTTATTTTGATCCCTTTGTTTATGTTTGCATGTGTTTATTTTGTGGTGCTTTTATCCCTGTCATTAATAATTAAATGGTGTGTAAATATTGTGAGTAATTATATTGTTAAAATAAATAAAATCAAATATGTCATAAGAGAGTAACTAATAGAGTTGTTGGCCTTGAATTAAAGTGTTGTAAGAGATGTGTAAGTAATGTGTCAAGTTAACTTTTGAGTGTGAAACACTCCACCTTCTTGGAAATTCAAAATTGTCCTTGGAGGCTGATTTTGGAGGTTTTGTGGGACAAGTTAAACTTGTCCCATACCTCTTAAATCTAATTATCAAGCCATACCTACAGTTGGTGAGTTTGAGATTAGAATTTTATAATGCTTTTGAGAAAGTCAAATTGTAGGTGTTAATTGCACTTTTCTTACATGATTTAATTTCAGTCCTTTGGGGTGTGGGTTGGATTTGAATGTGTAAGTAAATTTTCATATTATTCACCCACCTATTTATTATGCATTGGAGAATGAAGTTGACTTTTGCGGTTGGAATTGAGGATGTGTGATGTGACATCCTACATGGACCCAACTCATTCTCTTCCCTTCCCTCTTCTATTAAATTTGAATTCCTTTCCTTGTTTTGGGGTTACTTGCACTTTGAAGACTTCATTCTTGGGTGAATTCTTTTGTTGTTTTGGCAAGCTCTTGCTTTGAAGAGAATTTTTGGAAGATTATTGCACATTGCTTGTTGTTTGGCTGGATTTTGGATTGCTTGCATTGGGTTACAGCTTGACTGTTTTGGAACTTGGGACAACTCCGTCATGGAGAGGTAAGAGCTTAGCTCTTGTAAATGCTCTTCTTTTATAAATGTAAATGTTAATGTGTGAATTTTTTGGCATGTGTTTGTGGGTTGTTGGGTAGATGGCTTAGAAATGGTGTAGGAGAAGACTATGGGGTTTATTTTGTGGGAGGCACAAGTGTGTTTTAGAGAGGTATAAGGATGGAGGGATTTGGCATGTGGGTTCCACCTTACAAAGAAATAACTTGCATTTATTTACTCATTATGGGGTGCCATAAGAAGGTTGGGGAGGCGTAAGGAAATGTGAGGTGAATAAGGGATACTTAGGGGAGGAAAAAAAGGCATGTCAGGGATTTGAAATAATACTATAATTTTTTGTGTGTGTGTGTGTGCGCGCGCTGCGTGTGTGTGTGTGTGCGTGCGTGTGTGTGTGTCATTTTGGTGGTTTTTTCTCAGGTGGTGATACCCATTTCCCCTTTTGGGAGGCATAAGAAACATACTCCCATAGTTTCTTAATCCTTTGGATTGCTTGATGAATCCTCAGTAATGTTTTTCATGCTTTAATGTAATCGTAAACTACATGTCTATTTTGGACTGTGTTTTTATTGTGAAAATGTTGCTTGTGTGTTTGTGCAAGCCTGTTGTTGTCAATGAGTTGGATCACATCTTTTATTGCATTGTGATTGGGGCTCGGGGGCCAATGAAGAAGGATGGCTTATCCTCTTTCATTGGATGTCTTGGTTGGGTCGGAGAGCATTGTCTTTTCCCCTACTCTTGTTGTGTTCAAATTGGAAGAATGAGAAATCAACATGTTGTCTGTTTTGGAGCTGAGATAAGGATAGTTTGATAGTCCCTTGTTGAGATGAAACCGTTTATTGTAACCCTCTCCCACTTAAAGTGGAGGAACATGTAAATGTTTTGTAATAGAAACATTTTGTATTGATCTATGAAAGTTGTCAATTGAAATGTAAAAGATATGAATTCTGTTTTCAGCCTTTTAAAGAATGTGAAAGAATTGTCTTCTGTATGATGAATTTGAAGAATGAAAGAAAGGTTATAAAGTTGTATTTTGGAATCAATAAAGGATTGCATGATACCTTCCTCAATTTGTGTTTTTGTATTGAAGATTGAACATCTAAATGTGAATTGAAATCTCTGTTAGAAAGAAATAAATGCGTATGAAGTAAAATGTAGATAATTTGTCTTTTGAAATGTGTAAAAGTTGGAAATCAGAGATTGTATTTTAGTTTTTAAATGGTTAGAATTGAATCAACTATAGGTATTAGATTGGAATTGGAAGGAACTCGTAAGACTCAGACGATGAAAAATGATAAACACACCCTTTCAAACTTGATCTATGTTTTGTATTTTCGGAACTGGCAAATAATTTATCCTAAAATGTACAGTTCAAACCTGTAACAATCAAATAATAGATTAAATGATTAAATTGAAGTAATGTGTCCTAAATGAATTCAATTGGACTACAACACTTAAGGATAAATCCTTCAGAAACCTTAGTAAAATCGGGCTCAACCCTCTTATGCTGTCATTTTTCTGTAACAAAAAATGTAATTGTTCAAATTATAAATCAATTATAAACAATTGAATCTTGAGATCCTTCTTAAATCCATCTAGGAATAGTTCTCCATGTCTAATTGACATGTTGAGAGAGGAAGAAGGACAATTGATTAAAATTTCATAAGTTAAAATCTACTAGCTTGCCTTTTAAAATCATGCATGTCATTTTCTTGAAATTGACTCCTTAAAATTTATCAAAATTAAAATTTAATGATTCCTTTGTAAAGAGGACGTCGAGATATTTCCAAAAAGTCCTTGTTTTCCCAAAACTGATCTCTCTATCAAAAGATATGGCCTTCTGAAGTTTTTCTTCATTTGGCGTCAAAAAAATAATTCTAACTTTAAAAACAAATTGGCAAAATTTTCCTAATTTTCCCCGCCACCCCGCAACCAATCAGAGGTTGCCATGTGGCACCACAAGACGTTGGCAGAGTAGCGGATCCCTTTTAACTTAGTGCTTCGGAAAATTTTTGGGAAATTTTTCCTAATTTTCCCCGCTGCCCCACCGGCCCACAACCAATCAGAGGCTACCACGTGGCACCACGAGGCGTTGGCGGAGGAGCAGATCCCTTTTTAACTTAGCACTTCAAAAAAAAATTGGGAAAATTTTCCTAATTTTCCCTGCCACCTCGCTGTCCTGCAACTAATCAGAGTTCGACATGTGGTGCCTTGGGCGTCGGCAGAGGCATAGACCATTTTGATTTCTAGCGCTTTTTTGCCGAAAAGACTGTTATCCCATAAAATTGACAAGGGAAATTTTACCGATAACCATACCGAAAATTTTGTTTTGATCCCTCGTCAGGGATCCCTTGCGTTCGGAACGTTGCAAAATCCCTTCCCGGGAAATCTAGTTCTCCGAACTTAGTCATTTTTGATCTTTTGGCTGGGCGCATGGAATTACTATGCAACATCAACTTTTGGTGCGCCCCCTTTAAATCCTTTGGCGCATGGTTCTCCGTGTTTGCATCCCTTTTGGTGTGCCTTGATATGTTGAGTCTTCCCTGCATGTGCCAAGGCGCATGCGCCTTCCTGTCGACAGAACATTTGTTGCGCCACTTTTCGGTGCGCTAAGGGCACACATTTTCCTATGTCAACACCCCTTCCGGTGCGCAAAAGGTGCACATAAATCCATGTTTGCATCGCTTTCGATGCGCCAAAGGTGCATTCTTTCATGTGTCGACACCGCTTTTCGTGCGCCACTTAAAAGGTTGGTGGCACATTTATTGCCTTCCCGCCTATATATAAGCGCACCTGCGCTGTCATTATCAAAATGCAAATCACGTGATATTTTCTCTGAGCCTGTCAGTGCCTGCCCTGTCATTTTCAAACACGTAGTGGACCCGTTTTCACGTTCTTCACTATTTATCCGGGTAAGAGGTTCTTATCTCTTTCGTGTGTTTTACGTTTTTGGTTCTTTGGTTTTGCTTGGGTGTTGGCTGGTTTTATTTGGTTGGTGGATCATGTTTGTTTTTCCCCAACCTACTACTGTTCTTTCCATTCTTCATCATGCTTTTCCCCCCCCCTCTTTCCAGATCTGCTGGGAAGGGGACTCTGTCCTAAAGTGTTGAACCCAAATAAATCTTGGTTTAGACCTCTTCATGACCCATGAAACCTGCAAAAAGAACTCAACCATATGCATATCCCTCAGTGAAAAAATCATAGCTGGCAGAGGCTGTAATATTGTTTGTTTCCTCGACGCATCTATCACCCCTACAACATGATCAAAACCTGCACCAATGGCGCACCCATCATTCCTGTTACATCAAGAACATTCGTGCCCTAAAGGCGCGCCTCCTTCACGTGTTGCAAGCGCTGACCTTACGCCCTCCTTGGCGCGCATTTCCTACCTGTTACATCATAAAAATATACGCCCTCATGGCGCATTTCTCCCACATGCTGCAACCGCTTCCCATGCGCCCCCTTAAGCACATCAAATTTGGATGCAACATAAAGGATTCTTGCGCCCTTTGGCGCACCCAGCATCCATGTAACACCCCTTTCATATGTGCTAAGTATAAAGCTATAAAGGCGCAGGCGCATTCCTCATTACAGCAACATCATGTTGTGTAGACCTTCTGTGCGCCGCGCCAAGTTGCCTTCGGCGCACGAAACGTTCATGTTACACAAACAATACATGTGCCTTTGGCGCACCAATTTTCCACGCAACATGAAAGATACATTCACCTTTGGCGCATCCTGTCCCTATGTAACACCAAATCTCCATGCGCCCCTTACAAAAATGCACCCTGCAGTATCTATGCGCCATGCACCTTTGGCGCTGATTTAACCCTTGCAACACCTTTTTTATGTGCGCCTTACGTATTTAGCCCTGTAAGCTGCAGCTTTCATGTGCCCTGCGCCCTGAGCCTCAAAATCGCTAACTCTTTCTTCTGTTAACACTTCAATGGAAGATCAAATGACTAATACAACCTTTTTGCGTTGGGTCTCACTTCTTCTTCGTGCAGATAAGCAATTAAGCTCAGAAGAACATATGTCTACATCAAGCAAGAGACCTACCAAATCCAAAGGCAAGGCCAAACTTACAGAAGAAGAGATGAAATATAAATATCAGAGGATCAGAATGCCCGACTCCCAGGCCGAATGCGACCTGGATATCAGAGACTCAGAATTGGGTCACATTGATATGGAGGAATTCTGGGGCAGAACTCAGAAGGTAACAAGAAGTCCATAGATGGACAAACTAATGGGCAGTGCCCTACACTTCGCTGGAGGAATCCCAGTCAGCACCGTCAACAATGAGTTCATGATGGTGGTTGCCCGATGCTACAACAAGGACACAAGGTGTGTCGTAAATGACAAGGGCGAGCTCGTCATTAACCTCACTGCCCGTCACTTTGAAATAATACTCGGCATTCCTCATCACCGGCACTTTGTGGACGTCAGCCAAGACGAGTGCATTAAGGCATGGGACGATAACGAAGATCAGTGCATGCAGCTGATGAACGAGGTCTATTTGAAGAATAAAAAGGTGGTGACCCGTTGGCCACAAGTTATTCACCGCAGCGATTTTTCAGAAGATTTCAGCGACACTATCACGTTCCTGAGCAGAGTCTTTGGGCTTCCTGATGCCCACTTTTTCCATAAATGGATGCTACGGTACTTAGAGACTATGAACAAGAATGTGCCCGATTAGCGCTTTTGCTGGGGAGAGATAATAAGCAGCACAATCTTTGAGCAGCTACAACAGTTTACCACAACTGGGAGATTCTACATGAATTCCTATGTTGTTTACGCTGCGGCATCAGAGAGAGACTACCCAGGCCTGATGCGGAGTGGGGTTTGGCCTTAGGTTAAAATATATGAGTACTACCCAGAATTGAGGCTGGAGAATAGCATCCCTCAATTCACAAAGATCAACGATGTGTTTTTTTATCAATCATCTGCCTGTTGAGGCCAAATATGACTTACGGTCGTACAACCAAGAGCATAGTGACAACTACTGAGAAGTGGGGGGCCCTGTTCACCCAATTTCCCACCTTCACCTATCTAAGGGCAGCCAACTTCTTGGGAGAGCCAACCAGACTGCCGAGGTATGCTGGACCCAAGCTGATTTTGCTAGAGCTGTCAAGGCAGTTGATCACCTATCATGAGAAGTGCCTCAAAAGAAAGAAGGGTGGAACTCTTTTCCCCCTCACAGTGGGCCGATATACATGTCTTACCCATCATAAGGCAAGGGACATGTTTGCAGTGCTGGAGCTACTTAATTTGAAACATGATTTCTCGGCCAGGCCTACCTTTGACCTAAGAAGTTGTCTGCCAAGGGCTAAGCTAGATCCAATCCACATCCCTCAGATCGAGGACATCTACATTGACGTCATTCATGAGGTTGAGCTCAGAAGAAAGGACCATTCTCACTTAGCCTTGGCAGAAATCATCCAATATGGGGTAGCCATCGTCCCCAAAGGCTATCAAACCACCGAAGAGGAAGTGGATCAAGTATATCTTGACACAGGTGGAGACGATTGGCCTTTTGCTGCCATTGACAGGACCAAGGCACCTCAGACTATTGAGGAGAGGATCAAGGAAACTCTGCGCAGAACAGAGAATTGGTGCCGAATGAATGGATTAATCTACCTCGGGGTTGATTTCACAACCTCCCCATTGGGTAACGCACCTCCTCGATCTAAACAGCAGCCTAAAGGCAAGGGCAAAGGCATAGAGGGTGAATCCAGCACCACTCAGGAAGAAGCTCCAGCAAGTCCTTCCGCCGCACCCGAACAGGTCATAACTCTGGTTACGCCAGAGAAAGAAGCAGAAGAGGATATTCCAATAGGCCCATCCACTCAAGATGTCGGCACCGCTACAGCGCTTGAGGTCCCTTCTGTTCCTTCTTCTTCTCCTCCTTCCCCTCCTCGAGTGACTCAAGTGACCATCCCTTTGGTCGTGTCCTCTCCCCCTTCTTCTACTATTCCCCCCGCTTCTTCATCTATCTTCTCTTCCCTCGCAGATCTGTCCCCCTCTATTTCTTCCCTCATCTCTGAGCTCCCTTCCCTTCCTATGTCTTCCTCAGCTGCAGTATCCCTTCCTCCCGTGGGCACTTCTTCGGTTGTTCTCTCCATGCCGCCGCCACGTGTTTCCACGTTTTTCCCTTCTTCTACTGCGGCTACCCCCTTCTCTGTTTCCGGCCCTTCTCCCATAAGTCCAACCTGGATCTCCCAACACTTAAGTCAGCAGAAAAGGAAAGTTCCCATCGCTCCGATGGACTTTTCCGTAATCCCATCCAAAGGGGCAAAGAAGCAGAAGCCCGTCACACGCTTCTCTCAAAGTGCTTCGGGAGAGAGGGTAATGGAGATCGCATACCCCAATCCTCTCAAGGAGAAAAATGATCTGTCTCCGATAGATTATACAGTGACCCAAGTCACAATGGGGACGTCTTCTAAAATCCTTCAGGGAGAGGCCCTTTCTGCAGTTGACGCCCTCTGCAAAAAGCTTCAGGAAGCAAAAGAGGAGAAAAGGCAATTGAAAGAGAAAAATAAATATCTGCTCCAAGCCTTACAGAAGATGGGTAGTGCACCTCCCACAACTGCCGCCGAGACTCCTGAGCTTCTGAGCCAGGAGAAAATTAATGAATATGCAAAAATAGGCGAGTAGGGTATGGCCGTTTCCGCTTGGAGGAGCTAGATCCTCAAAGACAGTGAAAAAGTAATCGCCAAGTTCTCTGACTTGTATTTGAACATCAACAAGGTGAATAAAGAACTCCACTCGTTAGCAGGACCCATATCGGAAGAGCTAGAACATGCTAGACTGCAGCATGAGACCTTTCAACAAATGTTCGACTGTTCAGTCAAAGATCTGGTCAAGTTCGGCGTCTTCGGCCATCCCAGGGCCCTCAACAAAGTCACATCCACTCTGGATTACCAGGTGGATCAGCTGGAATTTGTCCTAGAAAAGATCAACAAAGTGAAGGAAGAAGCCCTGGACACGATGCACCAAATGGAACAGATCGTTCTCAACATGACGCCAGGGTTGCTTACTCCTTCCTTCACTTTAAGAAAAGCTGATGAAACCATCCAGATCTTCAAGGAGATTGTTTCTCAAGGAATGGGGCCAGAGGTCACTTTTGACGTAGAGTCTATCAACAACCTGCTGGCCTGTCGGGACTTCATTGGGTTACTCGTTCAAGCGGAAAATGACTATTCCAAACTCCCCGAGAAACTCATAGATGAGCAGGAGACTTGCGAAGCGATCAGTGAGCGGCACAAGGATCCTTCCCAGGATCAACTTGGGCCCATGATCAGAAAGTTCATGGAATACCGCTCTCAATTCCACATCTCGTCATCTGAGTAGCAGTAAAAGCAAGCTACTCCCTTTCGGCCGCAGGATGACGATGATGAATAGTGGTTCTTCTTCTTCTTCTTCTTCTTCTCTCTCTTCTTCGACTTTCTTTTAAATATTTAAAGTATGTTGGCACAAACGATGACCTCATCCGTGTTGCACCATAGGATGATGTCATCCATCAAGTTGTCAAAAGTCAACATGACTTTTAGAGATTTTGTAAATAAGTGGTTGGCTCCTTTTTGCCTTCTTTTATCTCCTTCTTCTATAAATACCCCAATACTTGTTGTATTGGGGATGTGTGAATATCTTTCAGATAAAAAATAGGAGTGAGGAGAAAAGACTTTGAGCTTTTGTAATAGAAGAAATTATTAATACAATATTTAGACTTTGTGCTGAATACGTGTGTTATTTGCATCAGATCTTTCTTATGTCAGATCTATGTTTTTATTCTGTTAAATCTCCTTTTGTTTTATCGTCATTTATTCATCATCAGTATTGCTTTGCTCGTTTATGTAAGTAGGTTTGGCTCTGTTTACTACCGATCCCAAAACATAAACCTTCTGACCTTTCTGCTTTGGAATTCTTTTCTTTTCTCCCTTCAGACCTGCTCTTTCTTCATCCCCTCTTCCATTCTTTTTGCAGTCGGAAACACCCCTACTGGGATGAGATCCCAAACCCCCGAAGGCAGATTTTGTGAGACTTGCACAAATTCCTGCTGGTAGAATAACAATAAACCAGTTTCGCTTTGCTGACTCAAAGAGGGGCTATGCCCTGCACACTGTTGACTCGTTTATCCATAGATCTGCCCTAGCGACATATTTTCGGACCAACAAAGACATAATGTCTTCAATCACTCCGACGGCCCGATTTTCTGTTGAGGTGTTGTAAAGATGACACGTGTCCTCTTTAGGCTCACGGGCATGCGGAGGTAAATTGTGCTTTTTCCCTGAAGAAGGAAAATGTGCCTAATTTTCTCCCTGCTCCGCCGGCCTACGTATGGGAAAATTTTCTTCCCTAGGCCTGCTCTTGGGAAAAATTTCCTTCCGAGGTCCGCCGGCCTATAACTTGAGAAATATGAGGAGTTAGGAGGACTTCTTTATACCATTGGAAAGGTTAGGAAATTTCCTTTCCAATGGAAATGTTTTAGGGAATTTTTTAAGTGCGTTAATTATGAGAAAAATCAATTTGAAGCTTTTAAGCTAGTTAGAGAGTGGTGTAGTGTGGAATTACCCTCCTAACCTACTTGAACTTTCTAACCCTAAATTTTGACCTTGTAACCTTTAATAATTGTTAATAAAAAATAAAAAATAAAAAAATACAATCTAGTAGATTAGTATTGATCTGGAACCTTGTTTGTGAAAATTGTTGTCTTGTATCCTGGTTGAAGACACTTTTAAACAAAAAAAATTATTCCATAATTTTCCTATCTAATCCTAGGTTGTTCCTTGGGTCTCAAGTGGGTTGTTTTTACGGGAGTTACACTTGGTATCAGAGCATTGGTTCAAAAGCATGGGCCATTGGGCACACTAGAAAATTTGAGACATGAACCTTAAACCTAGCACACTTTTAAATCTAGAAAACAACTTAGTTTAGAAATTACATATTTTAATAAACATGGAAACTGAAAAAAACTTAGAAAGATGAACTAATTCTTTCTTTGGTCTGTGCAGGAGGCGTAGACGGGACGAGGGGTATTTTCACATAGACCTAGACTTACCACCACTAAATCATGCGATAACAGCCATCCTACCATAGATTTTACAGACTCTTTAGGATATTAATGCCGCTCTATGCAGAGGATCAGTAGGAGGACATGCTGCCAGACATGATAGAGTCACTTCCATTGAGATTCATGTATCTCATCGAACCTAGCGAGGAGCATGTAGAGGAGATAGCTTCCATACAGATTCAGCTAGAGCAGACTCACGATAGAGAGGATAAAGTGACTAATTTTTATGACATAGAGAGAGGTTTCAGAGCCCTAAGATTAGGGATGAGCATTTAGAGAGCCCTAGAGGCAATCAGACCACAGTTACATATCACATTTGGGAGATCCTAAAGCTTTAGGCATCATGTTATTCTGGTGACATAGGTGGATTTTAGGAAAAATCCTAGTTAGTGAACTTGAGAAGGTGATCTTTAAGATCTCTCCTTGTCCTATCAACATGAAAGCTCGTGTTGTGATCCATCTACTGAGGGGTGGAGCTAGTGTCTTATGGTAGATAAAGGAGCAGAAGATCCATGTGTATTCTGAGACAGTTACCTGGGAGATCTTTTAGTAGTGTTTTAGGAGTAGATTCTTGTCACAAAGGTTTATAAAACATTGGATAGAAGAGTTGCGTGACCTCTAATAGGAAACTCTTACAGTGGCTGAGTATAAGATTAGATTTTTAGATCTACTCCAGTATGTTGATTAGATGCAAGATGAGTAGCTGCGGATCCACAGGTTCATCCGGGGCATGAATCTAGACATTAGAGGTGCAATGTAGATCCATTGTCCATAAAAATTAGCTGAGGCAATCAAGAAGGCCTATATAGGTAAAGGAGACTCAAAGAAAGACCCATCAGGCTAGCGACCAAGTCCGGAGCCGCATACAACATATGCAGGACAACAAATCGAGGGGGTCAGTACCTCTACCTTATGGTGGACAGGGTTCAACATAGTCATCTTCTAGACCACAGTAGAAGCAACAGTCCTTGCCCACCTTATAGACCTCCATAGAGGTTTGATGCACAGAGATGTCAGAGTATGGGGCCTCCTCCTAGGGGTCCCATTAGGAAATAGGTTGCCTAGAGAGCTCACTCACCAGGAGCTTGCCAGCATATACCTCATCAAACCATAGCCAGATCATTAGGATCCACACCACAGACCTCCATAGTACTAGCTAGACCTGTTACATATGGGAGAGGATCAGGTGATTGTTTTGGGTGTGGTATTTCTGGACATTTTTAGAGAGACTTCCCACATAACCCTAATAACAAGGTTAAGACACAGATCTCAAAGCCTATTATTGATGACATGTGGTGAAGTCATAGGATGTACACATTGGTCAAGAACCACCAGGAAGAGCATCAAAGTATAGTTATTGAGACTACATGTAACATTGGGGGAATTCCTACCTCCATTTTGTTTGATTCTAGTTCTTCTAATTCTTTTATTGCACCATCTTTAGTAGAGTGATGCAGGTTGGTGGTAGTTAGGCAGGGTCATAGTTGGGATGTTGAGATGGCTTATGGAGCCAAGATCTCTATAGGCTCCTTAGTTAAGGAGTGTGTGGTGGATTTGGGACCTTTCACCACTACCTTGGATCTTCGTATCCTTCCGTTGGGCTCTTATGGAGTCATCTTGGGCATGGACTAGTTATCTGCACATAGAGCCAGAGTGGATTGTTACCACAAGATCATATCTTGCACAAATGATCTAGGAGTGGAGGCAGTGATAGTGGGGGTCAAGAGACCTGTTTCTATTCGCACCATCTCTGTTATGCAGCTTAAGTGGTGTGTGCGACGGGGTTGTCAGAAGTATGTTGTTACAGTGTGTGACCGATCAGAGGATGGGTCTAGTGGAACATTACTAGATGATCATCCCATTTTTGAGAGTTTTACAAATGTCTTTCTAGGGGAGCTACTGGGGTTACCTCCCCCACGTGAGATAGATTTTCACATAGATCTAGTTCTAGTAGAAGATCCTATCTCACGAGCACCTAATCAGATGACTACCCCTAAGCTCTATGAGCTCAAGTTACAACTTGAGGGCCTTCTAGAGAAGGGCCTAATTTGTCCTAGTGTATCCCCTTGGGGTACACTAGTGATTTTTGTAAAGAAGAAGGATGGATCCTTATGATTGTGTATTGATTACTGCCAGCTGAATAAGGTAACGATAAAGAATCATTATCCCCTTTCCATGCATTGATGATTTGTTTGATCAGATGAAGGGAGCTTTAGATTTCTCTAAGATAGACCTTAAGTCAGGCTACCATCAGCTGAGGATTTCAGAGGAGGACATTCATAAGACCACCTTCCATATGAGATATGGCCACTATGAGTTCACAATGGTACCTTTTGGTTTGACTAATGCCCCCACGGTATTTATGAGTTTGATGAATGGGGTATTCAATACTTTCTTAGATTGCTTCATGCTCATATTCCTTGATGACATTTTGATTTACTCATGTATGCATGAGGAGCATAAGGGGAACCTTTGCCAGGTTCTTCAGTGTCTTCAAGAGAAGCAACTTTACAGGAACTTGGAGAAGTGTGCATTCTTTCAGACGGAGGTGCAGTATTTAGGTCATATCATTTCTGGGAAAAGGTATCACCATTGATCCTTCAAAGATTAGAGCTATTATGGATTGGCCAGCACCCACTACTATGACAGATGTGCACAGCTTTATGGGACTAGCAGGTTACTACAGGAGATTTGTTCAGGACTTCTCTCAGATTACGCACCCCATCACTTCCCTTCAACGGAAAGGGAAGAATTTTTTTTGGTCAGACAGGTGTGAGTAGGCCTTTAGGACACTAAAGGAATGTCTCACTACAACACCTATCCTTGTAGTGTCAGATCCACAGGGTGAGTTTTTTCATTTACATTGATGCTTCTTTAGCAGGGCTTGGAGGTGTGTTGATGCAGGAGGGTAGAGTAGTGGATTTTGAGTCTCACAAACTCAAGGATTATGAGCTTAATTATCCGACTCACAATCTTGAGCTTGCAGAAGTTGTGCATGCTTTGGTTTGATGGAGGCACTTTCTACTTGGTCAAAGATTCACACTCAGGATAGATCACTTGAGTCTTTGCCACCTCTTCATGCAGCCCAATCTCAATGCTCATCAACAGCATTGGATGGAGTTGCTTTGTGAGTATGATATGGAGATAGAGCATGTGAAGGGGAAGGAGAATGTGGTGGTAGATGCTCTCAGTAGATGAAGACATGTGATTATGGCCACTTAAGTGGACACATATTTGCGGAGTAGGATTATTCAAGCAGCTTCCTCTTGATAACTTCTACATTGCAGTTTGAGTAGAGATTGAGTCCCAGAGACCCCTTAAAGGGAAGTTTGATGGTTTCTCACTAGAGGCAGATGGCCTTCTCAGGCACAGAGGTCAGATTTATGTTCCTAGAGATGGAGGCTTGAGGCAGGACATTTTGACAGAGGCACATCATGCACCCTATTCAGCCCATCCAGGGGTGAAGAAGATGCATACTACTTTGAGACAGTTGTATCACTGGAGAGGACTTTACAAAGATGTGGCTTAGTTTGTGTCACATTGTTTAGAGTGCCAGAAAGTGAAGGTCAAGCATCAGCATCTAGCTGGCCTTCTATTTCCTCATGTTATACTGGAGTGGAAATGGGACACCATTTCCATGGACTTCATTGTTGGGCTACCGATGTCGAGATATGACCATGATGCCATCATGGTCATGGTTGATAAATTGACAAAAGTGGCTCACTTTTCTCTAGTGAAGACCACTTATATAGCCAGTGCAGTGGCATGGGTATATCTTGATGAGATTATCAGGTTGCACAAGATTCTGTGGAAGATCATTAGTGACCGTGATCCTTTGTACACTTCCCATTTTTGGACTACCATGCAGTATGCCCTTAGGAAAAATATCAATTTTAGTACAACATATCACCCTGAGATAGATGGATAGACTGAGTGGGTGAATCAGATTTTAGAGGATATGCTCAGGATGTATGTGATGGATCAATAGTCTAGATGGGAGGAGTACCTATTCTTGGTGGAGTTTTCCTACAATAATAGTTTTCAGAGTTCTATAGGCATGGCTCCTTTTCAGGATTTGTATGGTAGAGAGTGCAGGACACCTCTTAGTTGGAATAGGTTAGAGGACAAGGTTTCTCTTGGACCAGCTTTGTTACAGGACATGGAGCAGTAGGTGGTTTTGATCAGACAGAGACTGCAGGAGGCACATGATAGGAAGAAGAAGTATGCAGATCAACATAGGACCGATCGTAGTTTTTATGTGGGCATGAAGGTGTTCCTTTGTGTTAGGCCACACAAGAGCCCTATCCATTATGGAAAAGGTTCTAAGTTAGCTCCTAGATTTGTGGGTCCTTTTGAGATCTTGGAGTGTATCGGCCCTTTGGCCTACCATCTAGCATTTCCATCTAGCTTGTCTCACGTACATGATGTGTTTCATGTTTTAGTTCTTAGGAGATATGTTGCCAATCCTTCTCATGTGTTAGATTGGACATCATTGCAGGTGTAGGATCAAGGGCAGGTGATGGTGGATCCCGTTCACATCCTAGATCGCAGGACCCTGGGCCTTTGGGGCAGAGAGGTTGATCAGGTGACAGGGTGTAGTGGGACAAATATGATGAGACTGCAGCTACATGGGAGGATGCTACTTTGCTACGAGTTCAGTTTCCACATTTTTTCCAGTGACTTCCAGGAGGAATTCGAGTCTAAGGGGAGGGGGATGTAGTGTCCACTTCCCTTTGACACCTTTTTTTGATACTGATCATGATACTGCTGATTATATTATGGACATGATTATGGACTTTATTATAGTATGATGTTAGATGTTAGATCATGGATTATTGTTGACTTGATTCAGTTATGATGCATGATGATTATTAGAGACATTTTGGATATTGATGTTGATATACTATTTGACATGGTTATACTATGGATGTTGTTCAGACATGTGATATTTGGATATTGTGAGTAGACCTAGAAATGGAAATTATTTGATGATGATATAGTTGTTGAGTAAAATTACAAATGATCTTGTTGGTTACTTGGATGTTGTTGTGATCCATATATCTAGATGATTTTGGAATTTTATTTATATTATTTTGGATGTTCTAATATGGCCATGAGGCCGAAGGAGGTATTCGTGTTTTGCAGGTTAAAATATCACAACAAACATCGGGGGATTGGAGACCAACCACATTGGAATTCTAGATGAATTCAACAAGGTCACCATGGTAACTAGTATTTGTTTGTGCGTGTTTGTAGTGTTAGGGATTCCCATGGGGGGATCACCTTTAAATGTGACCAAGGGGTTAGGTGTATTTATTTATTGGTTCCTTTTGTTTATGTTTGCATGTGTTTATTTTGTGGTGCATTGACCCTTTCATTATTCATTAAATGGTGTGTAATATTGTGAGTAATCATGTTGTTAAGTTAATTAATTAAAATATATCATAAGAAAGTAATTAATAGAGTTGTTGGCCTTGAATTAAAGTGTTGTAAGAGATGTGTAAGTGATGTGTAAGTTAAATTTTGAGTGTGAAACACTTCATCTTCTTGGAAATTCGAATTTTTCCTTGAAGGCTGATTTTGGAGGCTTGTGGGACAAGTTAAACTTGTCCCATACCTCTTAAATTCATTTACCAACCATACCTATGGTTGGAGGGTTGATTTTAGACTTTTATAATGCATTTGTGTAAGTCAAATTGTAAGTTTTAATTGCACTTTTCTTACATGGTTTAATTTCAGTCCTTTGGGGTGTGGGTTGGATTTGAGTATGTAAGTAAACTGTCATATTATTCACCCACCTATTTATTATGCATTGGAGAATGAAGTTGACTTTTGGGGTTGGGGTTGAGGATGTGTGATGTGGCATCCTACATGGATCCACCTCATCCTCTTCCCTTCCCTCTTCTATAAAATTTGAATTCCTTGCCTTGTTTTGGGTTGCTTCACTTTGGAGACTTCATTCTTGGGTGAATTCCTTGCTGTTTTGGGAGCTCTTGCTTTTGGAGAAGTTTGAAGATTGTTGCATGCTTGTTGTTTGGTGGATTTTTGGATTGTTTCTTGGAAACAACTGTTGTTTGGAACTTGGGAAACTCCATCATGGAGAGGTAAGAGCTTGGCTCTTGAAATGCTCTTCTTTTATGAATGTAAATGTTAATGTGTGAATGTTTTGGCATGTTTGTGGGTTGTTGGGTAGATGGCCTAGGAATGGTGTAGGAGAAGACTATGGGGTTTATTTTGTGGGAGGCAAAAGTGTGTTTTAGGGAGGTATAAGGGTGGAGGGAGTTGGGATTTGGGTTCCACCTTACAAAGAAATAGGTTTCCATTTATTTACTCGTTATGGGGTGCCATAAGAGGTTGGGGAGGCATAAGGAAATGCGAGGAATAAGGGGTACTTGGGGGAGGCATAAGGAATGTCAGGGGTTTTGATATACTATATTTTGGCGGTTTGTAATTCAGGTGGTGATACCCATTTCCCCTTTTGGGAGGCATAAGAAGCATCCCCCATAGTTTCTTGCTCCTTTGGCTTGCTTGATGAAGCCTCAGTAATGTTTTTCATGCTTTAATGTAGTTGTAAACTACATTCTATTTTTGGATTGTGTTTTATTGTGAAAAATGCTGCTTATGTGTTTGTGGAAGCCTGTTGTTGCCATGAGTTGGATCACATCTTTTATTGCATTGTGGTTGGGGCTCGGGGGCCAATGAAGAAGGATGGATTCTCCTTTTCATTGGATGTCTTGGTTGGGTGGAGAGTGTTTCCTTTCCCCTGCTCTTGTGGTGATCAAATTAGAAGAATGTGAAATCTACTTGTTGTTGTTCTGGAGCTGAGAAAAAGATAGTTTGATAGTTCCTTGTGAAATGAAACTGTATTGTAACCTTTCCCACTTGAAGTGGATGAACTTGTAAATGTTTGTAATGGAAAGATGTTGTATTGATTTGAAAGTTGTATATTGTAATGTGAAAGAGATAAACTCTATTTTTAGCATTTGAAGGAATGTGAAAGAATTGTATTATGTATGAGGAATTTGAGGAATGAAAGAAAATTTGTAAAGTTGTATTTGAAATCAATAAAGGATTGCACTACCTTCCTCAAATTGCATCATTGTATTGAATTTGATCATCTAAATGTGAGTTGTAATCTCTGTTTGAAAGAAAGAAATGTGTATGAAGGAAGTGTAATACTCTATCTTTTGAAATATGTAAAATTTTGAAATCAGAGATGTATTTTAGCTTTTGAATAGTTGAATTGAATCAACTAAATGTATTAGATTAGAATTGGAATGAATTCTAATACTTGGAAGATGAAAATGGCGAATAGATCCTTTAAAATTTGATCTTTGTTTTGTATTTTCAAACTGGCAAATACTTTATCCAAAAATGCACAGTTTGAACCTGCAACAATGAAATAACAAATTAAACGATTAAATTGAAGTAGTATGCCCTAAACAAATTCAATTGGACAAAAATACTTAAGGAATTCCTTAGAAAACTTAGCAAAATCGGGCTCAAACTGTTTTGCTGTCGTTTTGCTATCAAGGTTGTTTTTTTTTAAAATTGGGAGTCAATAAAAAAACTTACCTTCCAAATCCATCCTAAATCCATCTAAGAACAGTTCTCCATGTCTAATTGACATGTTGAGAGAGGAAGAAGGACAATTGATTAAAATTTCATAAGTTAAAATCTACTAGCTTGCCTTTTAAAATCCTGCAGATTGTTTTCTTGAAATTGACTCCTTAAAATTTATCAAAATAAAAATTTAATGATTTCTATGTAAAGAGGACATCGAGAGATTTCCAGAAAGTCCTTGTTTTCCCAAAACCAAGCTCTCTATCAAAAGTTATGGCCTTCTGAAAGTTTTTCTTCATTTGGCATCAAAAAAATAATTCTAACTGTCAAAAAAAAATTGAGAACATTTTCCTAATTTTCCCCGACTTTAAATTTTTTTTGGAAAATTTTCCTTTCCCCCGCAGGCCCCCAAGCCAAAGGCTGCCACATGGCACCACGAGGCAATGGAAGAGGAGTGGATCCCTTTTTAACTTAATCTTTGGAAAAATTTTCAGGAAAATTTTCCTAATTTTCCCAGTGGCCTCCCCACCGGCTCACAACCAATCAGAGGCTGCCACGTGGCACCACAAGGCATTGGTAGAGGAGCAGATCCCTTTTTAACCTAGTGCTTCAGAATTTTTTTACAAATTTTTCCTAATTTTCCCCGCCACCCCACCGGCCCGCAACCAATTAGAGCTCAACATGTGGTGCCTTGGGCGTCTATAGAGGTGTAGACCATTTTGATCCCTAGCACTTTTCAGCCAAAAATACATAATGTCTTAAATCGCTCCGACGGCCCGATTTTCTACCGGGGTGTTGTAAAGCCGACATGTGTCCTCTTCGGGCTCACGGGCACACGGAGGTAAATTGTAATGATTTTTCCCTGAAGAAGGAAAATGTGCCAAATTTTCTCCCCGCTCCGCCAGCCCGCGCATGGGAAAATTTTCTTCCCTAGGCCCGCAGGCCCGCTCTTGGGAAAATTTTCCTCCCAAGGTCCACCGGCCTATAACTTGAGAAATATGAGGAGTTAGGAGGACTTCTTTATATCATTGGAAAGGTGAGAAAATTTCCTATCCAATGGGAATGTTTTAGGGAAGTTTTGAGAGCGTTAATTTTGAGAAAAATCAAGTTGAAGCTTTTAAGCCAGTTAGAGAGTGGTGTAGTGTGAAATTACCCTCCTAACCTAATTGAACTTTCTAACCCTAAATTTTGACCTTGTGACCTTTAATAATTGTTAATAAAGAAAAAAAAATACAATCTAGTAAATTAGTATTGATCTAGAACCTTGTTTATGACAACTGTTGTCTTGTAACCTAGTTGAAGACACTTTTAAACAAAAAAACATTATTCCATAATTTTCCTATCTAATCCTAGGTTGTTCCTTGGGTCTCATATGGATTTCTATAATTGAGTTGTGTACTTCACTTCTAACTTTCAACTCTTATGATATGTAATGATCTTTACCGAGATTGAGTTAAATGCGAAATCAATAAAGCAGCTTAATAAAATATTAATCATAGGATATGATCAAATTTAAAATACTTGTAACTTAATAGGAATGAAATTGTCAATCATGTGAAACAACTTGGAACTATGTTTGTTGGCTCACACTTAGTGCAACTCATTAAAATGACCTACCAAGTTATATCCTGAAATTGCAATCAATAGCTCTAAGCTTGGAGCTTTCTTATTAGTTTGCACTAATTGGTGACTAATAAAGGTCTCTATAGAGTATGAAACTGCAAAAACCATACATATGTGGTACTTTCTTATTGGTTCTAAATTTGCAATGAAACACACTTGAAAAAAATAGTCATATAATACGAAGAGGTATTGCATTCATAGTAGCAACCACACATAGCATGGATACCTTTTTCTTTGTATATAGACTTACTACAAGCTAACATGGTTCTTAAGAAACTATATATCTTTCCACTAGTTAGGTTCATCTCATCAATATCCCCATCAGAAACGAAGTTTCGAGTTGTCCATTTTTGCACAAGGTGAAAAAACTGGTAACATCTATGGGAATTACATGATTCTTACTAACCTATGTCTTTTTTATTGATATATCAATCATCACAAGTGAGATGAAACTATTACAGAGATTTTTCTAGTTTTTAATTCAAGAAATGTACAAAGAAAAATAAAGTGTTGCTATTTTCAAAGATTAAGAACTTTGCATATCTATAATTTCTAAAGTATTTTCAAGTTTATCATCAAGTATAAATAAGGAAAAAGATATTATCTGAAAATTTTCCTGATTATTTGAATATAATGTATGAACATTTATATCACATATTCACAAATGGAAGCTTCCAATGTATTAATGGTGGATCATCTCTATCATTTTCTTGACTAGTTCTTTAGATTTTTTGACAATAAATTGGTGCAATAGATCCATCCTCCTCTCCAACATGGTCATCTACTATATTTGTGGCTTTGTTATCAGCCCCTCTCCTTGGTTTATTTTTCACATTGTAATTTTTTCATGGATGGATGTTTATTTATTTTCATTATGGTAAATGATGTGATAGATATGATATTGATGATGATGTGAGTGTTTTTTCTCATAGCTTGAGCTTCCATTCAAATATTGTAATTTAGAGAAACCTATTTTTTTATTGCACAACATAGTTTGCATAATGATTATTAAGGAATTATGAAGAGTAACTCATTATGTGTGTAATATAAACACACATGCAGCAAAAAAAAGATTAAAAAAAAAAACCAATATGCACAGTAGATATATACACCTTGGTTATAAATGAACCAAGTTGATAACAAAATACTTTGTAATTGGTAAAAAGAAACACAAAAGACAAAAAATAAATTAAGTTACCCGATATACACAGTAAAAATATGCACCATGGCTATAATTGAACCAAGATGATAAAAAATACTAGTAATTGGTCAATAAATAATATTAACAATGTAACATAACTGTGAATAAAGAAAATTAACTATGCCCCTCAAGCCAATATTACCCTAAGCGAGGATCTATGCAAGGGATGGAATTGATTTGAAATACCCCCAAATAAGGATACATGTAACAGGTCAGATGATTTTCTTTGATAGTTTTAGGATAGTGGTAATGATCACTATGATAAGAGTGAAAAGTTTGATTTTGTGAAGTTGTGTTGATGTTTTGGGATTTTTTGTTGTTTGAATGTGTTTTGATTTTTGATCTAAATGTAATAACCAATGATATTTAATTAGATAATCCAAGATCCACCCAAGTATACCCATGCACATGAAGGATTATGAAGATCAAGGGATGGATATGGGCAAAACATGGATAATATGAAAGATGGTGTACATCCTAAATACAAGGAACAAGAGATAGAAACTAGTTTCGGATGAAATAGTAAGATGGATAGAACTGAAGAATTATATAAGTGAATGTGCCAAAAATTACCCAACACAAGAGGTATGTATATATGAATCAGGAATAGATTTTTTTCAAAGGAACCGTGTTCATGGGTTCTTTAAAATCTTTGTCATCTTGAGTAGATAACTTGTATGCATATGATCCAAATTTTGCAGTTGTAAGGTAAGGACCCAACCAATTTGGTTCAAAATTTCATTTCTTGTCCTATTATTTTGATGTATTTTTAATTTTCTTTTAATACAAGGTCACCGATCTCAAATTTTCTTGGTTTGATATTCTTGTTATAGTTGCAAAAAATTTGATTCTGATACACTTTTAGATGATCTAAAGCATTGAGCCACTTTTCATCTAGGAAATCAAGCTCATCCAGATGAACCTATCTATAGTTTTCTTCTCTGATCAGATGTTGGATGGATACACAAAGTGATGGGAGCCTAACCTCTATAGCTAATACAACTTCGTATCCGTACACAAATGAAAATGGAGTGGCTCTTGTTAGAGTAAGGAAGGATGTGCGATAGGCCCATAGGGAAGGATATACTTGAGTATGCCAATTGCAACCATGCTTGTCACCAATTTTTTCCATAATGGATTTTAAGGTCTTATTAGACGTTTCAGCTTGGACATTACATTGTAGATAATAATGTGTGGACTAGCGAAGGCGGATGTGGAAGCACTTGGCTAATACTTTAACGATTTTTTTCTTAAATGAATTACTATTATTAGTAACAATAGAGGAAGGAATTCCAAAGTGAAAAATGAGGTGGTTGAATATGAATTTGGATATATTAGTACTAGTGACATATGTAAGGGGATTTTCCTCTATCCATTTGGCAAAATATTCCATGGTGGTGATAATGAATTTATGGCCATCAAATGAGGTGGGATTGATATTTCCTATAAGATTAAGCCTCCATTAGGAGAAAGGCCAAGGCATAGTGATTGGTTTTAGAGTTAGTGAATGTGTGTGAATGAGGTTCCCATGTGTTTGGCATGCCATACACTTCTTGACAAATTTTCATCCATCAAACTCCATAGCAAGCCAATAGTAACCTACATGTAAGATCTTCTTTGCTAAGACCATGTCGTTTGTATGTGCACTGCAAATACCAACATGTAACTCTTCTAGGGTTTAGATCACTTCAAATTAGCTGAGACATCTTAATATATTCTTGTCATAGCCTCTTCGATAAAGGATGTTTGCAAGTAGGGTATAATGTGAAGCACATTCTACTAAGGCTCATTTATTTTGGGAGTTCATGTTTTTCAGGATAAGTGTGGTCATGGATGAAAGTATATATATTGTAATAATAGGGTTTTTTAGGACCAACTATTTCACAAACCATGGTTGACTCAGGTAAATCATAGGCTAGAACTAGAGGATGTTCAACGAGAAACTCAGTATGTGTTTTATGGGTGTTGAACTCAAAAAGAGATCCAATAGTCAACATTTCTTTGTTGATTTATATTGTAGGCGAGGAACTTGTTAAAAAGTGATCAACTGTAAGTAAATTTTAAGGCTATCTACCACAATTTTGTAAGGAATGAGTTTTTTTATCTTTAAATGAGCATTCATTTGTGACTTGTTTAATTATTATAATTGAATCGACAAATAATTTCAACTCTTTGAGATTACATGAAATAGCCAATTTTAATCTAGTTATGACAGCTTCATATTTTTCAATATTGTTTATGTAGGGGAAGGCTGGGTGGAAATATTTTGGGATAAAATTTCCATCTAGTGTAATAATTAGAATACCGGCACTGGATCCATGAGCATTACAAGATCCATAAAAAAGTCCAAGAAGGTGTTGTGTCAACTTACAAGAGTTCTTCATCTGAATATTTGAAATGAAGAGGTTCTATGAATCCCAGTAGAGGTGTTGCAGCAAGTTGATCTACAAGAGCATGTCTTTTGATTGATTTTTTAATCAAAAAAATCGATATCAAACTCACTAAGTAGAATAACCCAACTTGACATTCTACCTGTGAGAATGGGTCTAGATAGTAAATACTTTAGAGGATCTACTTTTGCAATGATTTTGGTTGTATGATTGAGAAAATAGTGGTGTAGTTTTTGAAACACGAAATCTACTGCTAAACACACTTTCTCAGGCTATGCATACATAAACATTTTACTAAGGTAGTATAATGCATGTTTTTTTATTTTATCATTGTGTTATGGTAGCAAAAATCCTATTACACATTATGTAGAAGATGTGTAGAGAATAATTGGTTTATCTGATATTGATGGCATAAGAATTGGTGGACATGATAGATATTATTTTAGTTTGGAAAAAGAATCTTGACATCCTTGTTTCCACTGGAACTGAACATCCTTTTTCAGTAATTTATTGAAATGATGACATTTATCCTCAAGTTGTGAAATGAACATTCTGATTGGTTGTATCTTTCCTTAGAGACCTTTTAATTGTTTAAGATTTTAGGGACAAGGAATTTCCATGATAGATTTTAACTTTGTGGGATCTAATTTTATGCCTCTCCATAAAATAATGAATCCCAATAATTCAGTTAACATCACACTGAACACACATTTTTTAGGATTAATTCTGACCTTATATTCACACAATCATTTAAAGATGAGTCTCAATATTGCTGGATTATGGGTGTATGTGACTTTCCTTGTCATCTCTTGAGGTCTTGTCCACCTCACATGGTGATTCATATCTCTTAGCAAGATAATAGGTCATTAGGGTTTCATGTGTCCATGTGTAATAAACAGGATCTATACAACACTCCTATATATGTACCCTTTCTATTTGAGCTATGAGAATGAGTAGACCTATTATTTCATGCTTGATTTTCCTTTATGCTCAATTTCTTTTTTATTACTTGGAGAGTTCATGTCATCGTTGGAGTGCAACCTATTCGATGTGCACAAGGTTTTGTATTGATCCTTGCAGAACAATCTCACATGGTATCAGAGAGGTAATTTGGTAAATGTGCACTCATTTATTCTGGTTGCTAATTACTTCCGGTTTTGTTATTAGTGTTTCTCATGCAATTTTGTTTTATCATTTTTGGAATCTTACTAATCTTGTTCAATAGTCTCATTTTTTGGAGTTTTTGCTGGGTTTTTAGTTGTACATGTGCAAGTTTCAGTACTTTCTCATGTAAATCTCGCTAGTTGAGGATAAATTTTAAGGGAAGCTCTATTTTGGAGGTAGGTTCTATATTTTTGGTTTAAACAATTTTATTTTTCGTTAAAAGTACATTTTTTTTTGAAAAATTTCAGGTTTGATCTATTTTAACCTCATCCCCTATTGTTTTACATTTTTTGGTTTAGTATTGCTACTTGTTTCCTCCTGCCAACTAGGCCGAGCTCCTACAGAACTTGACGAGCTCCCTGGTGAGATGGGTATTTGCATTGTTGAGTTGGGCTCTACGTCAAGTTTTTTTGACTCGGGTTAGTTTTGTTTTCCCAGTGAGTTGTGTTTTTTGAGTTGGGTTTATGTCCTTGGCTCAGATTTACCTTAGCCCATCCATGTTGACCTGGCATCCATCACGCCCTTACTGCCTCGGGTTATTGTTTTGTTGCATTTTCCTTGATTTGTGTGCTGAGTTGAAGATTTGTGTTGGGTTACTCTATGCTTTGGTCACTTTTTTGTATTATCTTTGGATCGTTTTATGAATCAAGATCCTTTATTGCTACCTCATCTCCAGTTTTGTGAGCTCAAGCTTACAAAATTTTCTCCTCCTTGTCTCCCCATCCATCTCGGCACTACGGTTATCCCCTGCGACCTTCTCGACCTAGCCACCAAGCCTTACATCAAGGCCTACGCTTGGGCATTACCTTTGCCTCTATTTTCCTATCCAAACTTCTCTACATCGAGTCGTTGTAACCTCTTTATTCCCTTATCCACCTAGCTCTATCTCTTTCTTCGTGATCCTGGATGTCTCATGTTTGCCACCCTCCCCGCTCTTATCGGTTCTTTCTCTACCGCGGTTGACTCACTACGTTTGTTGAGCATGTCATCTTGAGCTCAATGCTCCTCACCATCTCAACCACGTGGCCTCCTCTCCCACCAAGACCTGGCTGAGCCATCCTTGAATCGACCCATAGAGTCACCTTGTTGACTAATCACCCTCATCCTTTCCCACTTTTTTTAAACCTTTCTTTTTTTGTTTTAAAAATCTAAAGTAAGGTTTAATTATTTTTAAGCATGGATTTTTTTTAAGAAAGGCTTAGGGTTAGTATTTATAAGGTGCTTAATCATTAAAGGGGTGATCATATAAGTCTTATTAGTGGATTAATTAATTTAGGGGATATTTAATTAATTTAAGGAGTCTGATTTAATTTAATTTGGACTAAATCTATATTTTTGAGTAACTACTATCAATAATGATGTGCAAATGATAAAATATAGTACAAACAAAAGCAATAAAACATGTGCAATATGAAACCCTAATAAAGAAAGAGAGATATGAAGACTTAGCTGATTTTTGAGCTGACTGGGGATGATATAGATAGGTAAAATAGTGAAACATGCTGCCAACAACATCGTTGATGTCCACTAGAAATTTTGGAACTTAGAAACAGTGTCAGATAGGGGCACCTGCAGGAGGGAAAAGGTGTTTGGGCACTGGCAACTGGATTTGGGTGCTCATGACTGTGTAAATACTCATGAACTAATTCTTTTTGTGCTGAAATAGGTTTTCTTTTAATTTCCTATTTATCTCCTATGATTCTCTCCTTGGTCACTAAATATACCTGTAACCTACAAGAAATCATTTCACCTGCACATACCCATAAACCACATCAAACCTAAACAGGAAAATATAGAATGGGGAGTCAGACTGACCCTAGTGGTCACCTAAAGAGTGAACTTACAAATGAGCATTGTACTACATCTCAGGATCCATGTAGTTCTTGTGTGTGTTTAGAAATGATGCCCTAGGATGCCCTTGTGCAAGTTGCACAAATGATATCGGGATAGATCTAGAATGCAGAAGATATATAGTATGTGTTAATGGAATAGAATAAATTGTATGCAAAAGTGATGCAACCCATGTCCCTTGTATGAGTACTAAATGGATTTCTTTGAGGTGTTATTGTTCCTTTTGAATGTAATCTTAGGTGGTTATAATAATGCTTAGTGCTTGGTCCCTTATTTTTTAGAAGTAACTTAACTAAGTATATATATGATTATCTTGTTTGAATTTCGTAATTAACAACTGGAAGGCTGACCCATAAGTGAAAAATATTCCCAAAATATAAAAGAGACCCAAAAAGAGAGAGTAAAGGTAAGAAAGGGTCAAGAGTACCCAATATGGATAGAAGCTCTTAGGTGTTAGTTTCCTAACTAGGAACTAGTGTCTTAGGCCATAAAGGATAAATCAATCAAGTTTTGTCAGGGTTGTAGGGTGTGTAAGACCAAAGAGAAAGCAAGAAACAAATAAAAGAAGCCAAAGATAGTTGTGAACCACTAGTTTTCTTGTTTAAGAATCATATATACATTGGTATGCTTTTGGACCTAGAAATGTACCCAAGTGCGTCATTTTGTGTCTTCATTTTCCCCCACTTTATGTTGTTGAGTGAATACTTGATAACATAAATTAGATGGAATTTTTTTACCTTATGATCATGTGGAGAGTGTAGTTGATAGTGTGTCGAGTAGACAAGTGAAGTGTGGAGTGATCGCAACATGAAACGTGAAGACTAGGAAAGGGGAAGTGGACCTTAGGGATGAAGCGTATGTGTTTTAGCTTGTGAGAGTTTCTTATTGTTGTGTATAAGGACAGACCTGTAAAAGAAGAGAAAGAAATTAGTTAAATTTTTGTATATGAAAGGAAAATATGTGTAAAAGGAAAGTGTACACATGATATGTAAGAGAGTATGAGATAGAAATGTGTCATGTTGCTTGGAGATTGCTGATTTGGATGTTGAAGGTGAGGTTTTTAGGTGATCTCACAGTAAAGGCAAGTTTTTTGGGTGATCTCATGCCAAGAGAAAGTGTTGGGGAGAGAGGTCTAGTTTTACTCTCCTTTCATGACTCTACCCAATAAGCACCACTGCAAATGGTACGTCACAATTTGTTCTGATTAGTTCCAAATTATTCCGATTGTACTGATTTTAGGAGATAGAATGCATTATGTGACTGAAGGCTAGTGCATGTTACTGTAGAAATTCTTTGTAAACTATTGTAGACTATACCATACTGAGAAATTGATTTTTTATGCCCCCAGGAGATTAACACCCAGGGGAGGATAAGAGCACCCAGACGCTAGTGTCTGGTCTTAGGTCTTTTTGTCTTATATGTATTTGTGACCTAAGTCATATTATGGGCCATTCTGTGATTGTATTCTTGTGTTGTTTCTGTGTTGTACTGATATGAACTGTAGCTCTGAGCTACTTTAAGGGTGATTTTTTCACCCAATATATGTCCCCCTCATTTGGGGTACATGCAAAAATAGTAGGAGGATGTGGCCCAAAGGAGAGGACCTGATGTTGATTTGAAGTGGATAACTACAGGTGGTAAGGGATGTGCATGGTAGAAACCAAGTCTCATGCAAACAAAGTGGGCTAATAAGAAGTGTTAGTAGTAAAATTAGCTAGCATGCAAAATAAGACAATGTAACAATCAAATATGCAGATAAGATAGACCACGAAAAGTGGTTTTTAAACATGGGACATTATTTATAATGTCATAAGAAAATCAGGGCTGAAATGGACAAAATCATATAATGATCATACAAGACAGAGAAAATCCTGTAAATAATAGCATACAGTAGAAAACAAGATCCAAAAAAATGTATCAAGCAACCATGGTGACATATAGTCCTACAAAGAAAATGCTACACATGAAGCACCTATTATCATGTTATAAATATAAATAGTATGTCAAATTTTGTATAAATCGATGAAAATTAAGGTAACTTGTAATGAGAATTAGTGAATAATGTAGCAATAAAACTTGAATTGTGTAGAATGTGAGAGTAGTGAAAGTAGATACCCCAAGAATCCTTGATGGGACTGGTAAAAGGTATAGTTCCAAGCATAATTATAGCATGTACAAACCTGTAAGATATTTTCATTCACTTCTAGATACCAAGTGAACGCGTATGTGTATATGATAAATGGAATGACATACTAAAAATATGGCTAACATAGTAAGTAAAATGCAACGTGTAAGTGGAAAAGGCTAGCAAGAATATATGCAACCAAGATATACAAATGCTAGGATGGTGTGATGGCATGGTATGTAAGATGTGAAAATGATAGGATCAACATTCCCCCATGTAGATTTGTGTGAGATGAGGCTCATTTATAAAAAACATCAACAATCAAGAATGAACCATAGAGCAAGAGTGTGTCATCGGGTCATAAGTGCAACACATGAGAGTAGATGCTAGAAAGATAGTACTGTGAAGCACAAATCATGAATTTTAAATGATGTGAGGTTCAATTTAAGATTATACCCTCATTCGTTGAGTATGAATCATGAAACTAAAGTGTGTCATAGGGTAATGATGGTACAATGTGTGTACCAAATGTGTAAGAGTGATGAGAAAGACTAATCATGAAGTGTGGAGTGTGAAGTGTGGTAGTAAATACTAAAGACAACTGATAGTGCTAGAGGAGAGAGAAAGTGTAATGCCCCCTAAGTGTGTCAGTGATGGAGATCTATGTGATTATGCCACAGAGATATTATGGTGGTGATGGAGTTTGAAATGTATCATAAGAAATTATATTTTTTTTATGATGAGGGGCATAAGAAAGAGTAGGACATGAAGAGGTTAGCTATCACAGGGTGAGTTGGTAATGTTGTAGACTTGATTGGATAGGAGGAAATGATGGGGTGCTGATTTTGAGAGGAGTTTTCATATATGTTATGGGTAACACCATAGAAGACTTGATAGGAAGAGGGGATGGAGGAGGTATTTTGAGAGGTGGTTGTTTAGTTAGAATGGGTAATGTTGTAGAATACTTGATAGGAGGAAGGGATGGAGGATAGATATTGAGAGGTGGTTTCTGTAGACACCTAAAATATGCTTACACTTAGTATTTCATCCAATCCAATCAATTAACGACACTTCATTAATTCCCCATACTTCGCTCCATTCTCAAATGCCCATTCATGACACTCTTTCGGTCGTATTCCTCCTATAATCATCTTATTTGGCTAATATATCTCTTATTAGCTAAACATTCCTCCTTTTGACCATTCAGAACCTCCCTAGTTCTCTCTAGACCACTTCTATTGGCTTCGTAGGCTATCTATCAGTCGGAATTGGTTATTCAGACCCCTCTCAAATCTCAATGAGTCTCTAATCACTTGCTAATCAAGTTTAACTAGCCTAATCCTATCTTAACTAAGCCTAAAGCATGTTTATCCTAATCTAATCTAAAATTGTTTTTTGAGCTTTAGTCCCACATGCACCCAAATTCCAAATTCTCCTAAGTAGAAAACTATAAATACAAGGCTAAGCCTACCCATTCAAACTACAAATTCACTCACAAGTCCTTCTCTCTCACATTTGGATATATTTGCATTAGACCTCATTTACATTAGCTAAGCTAATAGGCATTTGATCTTGGCTATCCTCCATTGGTGAATCTCTTCCATCTTGCATCCATAACTTCATAGTAGGTTAGTAGGAGGGTATCTAACTTGGTCTTGTAGCCATTTTAGAGAGACCTCTTCACCTCCATTAAAGTAAACAACACATCTAATTTGATTGCTTAGAATCTAACTAGGTTAATTTTTATTAAGCTTTTATGGAGTAGAGAGTAGTATATATGCTAGGGTTTGAATTTTTTTTCAAATTTATATATGCATAGATAGTTTCTTGTTTATCTCTTATCTCATGGTGCATGGATGAGTTAACAAATCTTTGAGGTTCTTTAGTCTCATTCCATAGCTTTTGCCACTTTCCATCGCACACATTTGGCATGCCCGACGAGACACTTTGTCCATCCTCTATTAATGGAGTCACTTTGAAGATTTTTGTTTTAGTTTCTTTTTTTTTTTAGTTTCAATATTTCTAGATTAGTTTCAATCTTTCTAGATTAATTTTTCAAATTTTTTAGATTAGTTTCAAGTTTTTGATTTCACTAACCTTTCTTGTATTAATGGCTAAAATCAAGTTTCCTAACTAGTTAAGCTGGGTTTTTCTTGTTTTTGTGCTCTTTGCAGGATCAAAAGAGGTGAAGTTCTACCAAAATTGAAGCAAATCGATAAAAATTTGATATTTTTGAGATTATTTTTGAAAAATCCTGTGTTTTTTAGCCATCCATAGGAAAGGGAGTGCACATACCATTATGTGTGCGTAGGTACAACTTTGACTGTCATTTTTTGACAGAGGCACGTAGGCACCAAATCAGTGGCACATGCACCAAATTAGGGGCATAGGTACGCAAACAGTGGCCCAGGTACACAAACGGTGGTGCAGACATCATTAGCAATCTTCCGGAGGCCATAACTTTTTCTCCCAAACTCAAAACGACTCCGTTTTTGTTGTGTTGGAAAGGTATTGAAGTGAACTACACAATGGAATCATAAAATTAGGATTTTGACTTACCAAAAAATTATGGTTTAGATTATTAGGTAAATATTCATTGTCTAACGTATCTTAAAGTTCAAAAAAGTGTTTTCTTGGCCATTCTAACACTTTGTAATATTTTGCAGCACTAATCATTTATTTGCAGGGTCATTTTGGTTTTATTTTTGACTAACTTAGTTAAGTATTTCATTTCTTATCTTGAGAAAGGTTTTGTAAAGTGTGTATGCTCTCTCCTTGCACCTTAAAAAGTGATCTTAGAGATCAAAAACACCTCTACAACTTTGTATCATATGTTAAAAAACACTTATTTTATAAAGGATAAAGTAACTTTTATGTGATTTAGTGGAATTTTCACATTGTGTATGCTCTTCCTTCATGCCTTTTGGTGATCTTGGGAATCAAAAACAAGGTGTAAATTCCCTTTATTGATATCAATTTGCAATGGAAAATTACTAAACTCGTTGTCTACAGGACCTAACACTTGTAAAAGAAATGCATCAAAGACCAAAACACAACCCCGATAATACACCTTATTCTTACAGGTTGCCAAATGGTTTACTACTTAAAACCACATTAAATTAAGAAACATAAAAAACACACCATATTTAAAAAATTGTATTGCAAGTTTCAGAAAAGGGTACGTCCCTCTCCGCTCGACTAGAACATAGCCTTTTGGTATAATACCTTAAGCTACAACAATGGGGGTGGTTCCAGGAACCCCAAAGTAGTCCATACAAGAGGGAACCTTGTGGATGAAATGGGAAGTTCTCCACACTACCTACTTGACTAGTGATTCCTTTGTGAGATAGCATTACAAAGTTGTCCCTATGCGATCTTTTTAAGTACACGATGGATACATTCACTACCAACTGTGCTTGAAGGGGGAAAAGTTGAGATACTCCCAAGATAGTCGAGACTATTTGGGTAAATCGTCCCAGCTCGTGGACAACTTTGTAACACCTAGGATGAGAGAACCACTTAGGAGAATATACTTTGGCCAGGAGCCCACTTTGACCAATTTAAAACACTATTGAGTTGTGATCCATCTTTCATCATGAAACGTGTGATGCGTTACTTTCACTTAGATTTTCACTTACCTTAAGGCGAGGCAAAACTCTGCCGAAGTAAATCCAGCATTCTTTCATCCCCATTTTCGATCTTCTTCCTTCACATTCTTTTGACACTTTGTTGATCACAAGAAGGGTGACTACCTTTATGTTACCAATCGATTTCTTATGCCACTTTTTTGTCCGTTTACGCCCATCCATGTTTGCGGTTGGGTAAGTTAAAATGTCTAAAGTGTGCAGAGGAATATTTATATCATTGGTAGCCTTTATGATCTTGATACCCACGTCAGGATTTTCATCATAGTTAGGATTGATTCATCATTTTATCTCCCTTTGACATGTTACCTTGTTTGCATTGTCTCAACATAATTAAGATACTTATGTCATGTTTCTCATAAACATGATCTAAGTGTCCACATTATGGCGTTATGCTGCCCATGTTTTAACACATCCTTAGTATACTTTGCTTAGTTTGATTTCAAACATTGTCCCAAATCGTGAAAGGTGTCACTTACTTTGTTTGCATCATTTTGATACCAATTTGACACTAATATCTCACTTCTCCTTGAAGTTTGATAGACATGTCCAATTGGTGTGGTTACGTGGCTTACATTTGTAAACCTCACCATTTTAACATTTAGGTCTTTTTGATTGTTGAAATTTTCATGGTATCCTTTGATTAAGAGTCACATCTACGCTTTGTTAATATTTACGCCTTGTTCATTTCGATCTTGACATAAATATTGACATTGTGTTGATCACCTTTGCATCAAACTATCACTTTGCACATGTATTTGCATAGGGTTTATTTCCTTGTTGATTGGCTTTGTGTTTCACACTTCCAGGATTGTTCCTTGTGATTATTCATTCAGAAAACTTATTTTCTAGGAAAATCCCTTTTTATCTCATCGATATTGCATCATCATGATGTCTATTTTCCTTAGACCTTCTTCAGAAAATCACGCATGCATATCGATACTTAGGAAATGTCTAGCTAGTTGTCCTTATGATACCCAAATTGACATGTCACTTCCTTCCATTTGAAGGAGTTCCATCACACTATCTAGATCTAAAAATTTGTGTTTAAAACAACGCCAAAAATGACTGACTACTGTGTGGTTCCCCATACTTACAAAAATATGGAACCTAGTTTTAGCAATTCAAATCAAAAGATTCCCATTACAACTAAACCTCATTTGGTTCTTCATGATAGAGAGCCCATATGGGTAAATTTTTCTCCACCTTCATCTCATAGTCGGTGGTATGATTTGGACACGTCTAATCTAAATTATTATTCAGAGTTCCCCCCACTCTTCTTCTAATTCTAATCCAAACATTTCCTCTTCTTCTAAGGATTCCAATCCAAACATTTCTTCTGATTCTAATCCAAAATTTTCTTTTGATTCTTCTGATGATTCAAATCCAAACTACTATTCGGATTCATCTAATATTTGGATCTAATTCAGCTCGTAAGTCATCTAATGTGACTCCTATGTCATGGTCCTCCCTATCTTTGCAAGAACCTCTTCATCATACATTTAATATGAATCTTGCATCGTCAGTCATCCCTTTCTTCGCAGGACACCTTTTATCAGTCGCCTCAACGATGTCTTCTTCCTTTGAAGATATGTACAACTCCGAGTTGCTCCAATAAAACATCTAATACAATTATCGAATTGGTCCTCTCTTTCTTTGCAGGACCCTTGTTATTATTAATCCAATAAGATACTGGAATCACGATCCTCCCCTTCTTTTCAGGACCTTCTTCATCAATCACCCCCAATAAGTCTTCCTTCTTTGAATATTTGTGTGACTCAAATTCCTTCGAGTCAAACATCTGAATTGACCCATGTGTCACAATCTATAGACTTTGGACTTAATCCTACTAGTTTACAGATGATATACCATCGTATAGGTAGGTCCACACCACCTTCTTCTACTCCTGAGACATCTAGCTACACATATTCTTCATCCCGCACATCATCTTCTTCTATCAATAATAATCAAACATATTCTAAGTCTTCCACACCAAGTGAACCTCTTTCTTCCAATCAATCCCTAGTGATTGATCAACAATTTATATCGATTGACCTCTTTTATAATGAAGAAACAATCAAGGCATTTATAGGGGCACATAAAGATATTCCTTTAGAAGATTACGAGAAAGGATTCTCTTTAGACTTCGATGTACCCACATATTGTGAGGAAAAGGTTGATTCCTTTTATCAAGAAATAGAATAAGAGCCTCAAGTCATACAACTTGACCCTTCTCTTATTCTTCCATCTTCACATTCTTCATTATGTGATGAAACTCCTTGGTCTTGCATTGATCCATGGCCTATCTTCTCATCACCCAATAACTCTTTTTCTATCATAATTCCTCAATCACAATCCCTTATGGGGTCAACATCAAGTAGCCCTTCATCTTCATCTAGGTGTGGGTCACCTTCTAGTAGCCCTCTCTTTGCTATTTGTGGGGCATGTTTCGAGTAGTCTACTATCTTCTATTCTTGGGGCACGTCTAACTAGCCCCTTGTCTTCTATGTATGGATCACCCCCAGGTAGTCCATCTTCTTCTATTCTTGGGCCACATCCTAGCAACCCTTCATCTTCTATCTATGGGTCACGTCCTAGTAGCCCTTCTTCTTCTATTCTTGGGCCACATCCTAGTAGCCCTTCGTCTTCTATCAATGGGTCACATCCTATTAGCCATTCTTCTTCTATTATTGGGCTATATCCTAATATCACTTCATCTTCTATCTATGGCTCACCTTTCAGTAGCCCATCTTCTTCAATCCTTGGACCATATCCTTTTCATCCATCACATCATCCTTCTACCAATGACTGGGGCAAGTCCACCATAATTTCTCTCATTCCTATCATCAGTTCATAAACGTCCATGTTCACTTTCTTCCCACTTCTCAGGATCAAACAAGTCATGCTATTAACTTATAAGAAACCCAAACAGGTTCATTAATCAAATTAAGATCAGAACTGCAAGGAGCTCTGATAGCTCCCAACAACTCCAACAGTCTTAGGGTTCTAATATCAAGTGTGATTCAAGAACAAAAACCAATGTAACCATCAAGTATGACGCAAAGTGCCTAAACCTTTGGATGGGGAATTAAATCTCCCACATACAAAATCCATGTTTTTAGAACAAATTCATAGTCATTTATTGAGTGTGAACTCACCTCGATCATTGAGATCGGGGATAATATCACTCTCGATAAACAAACACGTGCCTAGTCTCCCTTATCAAGGAAGTCACAAACATTATTGTTGGATCTTACCACATAGAGTGACTTTGTTAGTCCCAACCTCTTTAAAATGTCAAAAATATAAAAATAAAAAAATAATTCAAAATACAAAAAACATTTAGAAAGCACAACAAAAATCAAAGGTACAAAGATCAAACATTGCAATCAAGTATTGTGTACACATGGATGTTTCTTTCTTCCATTGCTTATCATTCTTCTGCGACGAGTCTCCCTACCATTTTCATCCCTTCGGTGATGTTTTGGTTAGCTTATTCACATGAATTTTGTGACATTTATCTCTATGGTATCCGTTTGACCCTGGTCTTTTATCACCTTGGTAAATTAAAGAACGACTGACCTCTTAGAGATCCTATCACATTCACCATCTAATAAACTTGTTGTGAAGAACTTTTGGACATATTTGTTGACACTAGCCAATGTCGTCATCACACAATCACTTCCACCTCCTTCCATCAAAGCCATCAGTGGTTCTTAACCCCTTGTCAAAACAAGAGATTTGAAATAAGTTTTTCAGAAAGCAAAAGAATCAAAATCAATCAAAAAATCAAAAGCTAAAAGCTACAAAGCAAAAAGCAAATTGATATATAACTCTCTCTTGGGGTATTTCCAATAATCTCTATCGGGGCTAGGGATTCCTAACTGGCAGTAGAGGAATGTTGTGATTAGAATTCAAATACATCTCTTTCGGGGGCTATGGACACTTGGCTGGCAGTGGAGAAATGTACGGCTATCCTTTCACCCTCCATTCACAAAATCACCTATCAAAATAAATCATTCCTACACATTGGCTAGGATATCTTCACTTGTTGTCTATTAAATATTTCCTTCAAGAGGTAATAAATTCCACGTACACACACTGGATATCTATGAGTAAATAGGATTAGTATGTTACCAAGTGTCTTTTGTTGGACCTTGTTCAAACTCTTACTCTAGTCCATATCTCGTCTCATGATTTGTGCCTTTGACTAATCACTTCTTCATCACAAGGCTTCTAAGCTACATTCATATCATTCACATCGTTCTTCTACTTCATTCAGAACATCCATGTGTATAAGATTACCTTTTTTTTCATGTTTTCAGACACCTTTGTCCCCTGTCCAGAAAAACAATCTTCTCCTTCCTTTCTATCATGTGCTTTTAGGCCAACTTATGCTGGGGGCATCCTTTCTTCTTCCCAGCACTTCATTGGTTTATGTTCACCATCATGTTGAACCTATACATAATGGCCTTGGGTCTCGCTTCTACCTATGAAGAGTTTGCCTTTGAATACTCCCACCTAATCATTGGGGAATTTTTGCATCTTCATCTCTCTCATACGCATGTGGCCTTATGCCCTTGTACATCCCATCTATCGCTAGGGGCATCCACGCTTCCTTATCTTCTTGTAAATAGTTTCAGAAAATTTTCAAAAAATCAAAAACATTCAAATATGTTAGAAAAATCAAAACATTCAAAGTGTGTTAGAAAGAAATAACAAAAACATTCAAATATGTTAGAAAAATAAAAACATTCAAATATGTTAGAAAAATCAAAAACATTCAAATATGTTTAAGAAAACTTCTAAAAATTGAAAATCATCCTATAAAATGTCACTCTTTGGTTCTCACTTGTTCATGTGTGTGACTTACGAAGATCATCTTGATATACCTCCATCAAAAAAAGTTTGGTTTCTTACTTCATTTGTACTCTGAGGGCACAACGAGTGGCCTGGTACTGTTTCATAGGTGCACATTTCTTTTTCATCGAACCAAAAGTGTCCTCCATTATTCCCCTTGTACATGTATCCTTGCTTGGCGGCACCCATCATTAACCCTTGTCGTTAATTCAAATAGGTTGGAAGTGAAGCTTGATAACAAAAACATGGTACTTGTTTCTTTGTTAGGTTTAGCTTGTTTATTTTTCTCGTATTACACTACATTATGTATGTTGCATGGAGTTAGGCATCTTTTACTTTCTCGTATTGCATTGCATATTGTATGTTGCATGGAGTTTGTGTTTTTAGGCAATGGACATTTGTTCGTATATGGCTTTTCATGTCATACTACACTTTTGTTTCATTTCTCTTTTTAATAAGGACCGATGATGAAGATCTATTAGTAATATGATGAAAAATAAAGTTGTTTAAAAGGCACTGGATGGATGTTAGCTCATCCCCCCTTCCTCATTCTCCTTTTTCTTCTATATCCCCTTTCTTTTCTTATTCTTCACATTATTCATTTCTTCTATTATCTTTCTATCATCTTTTTGATCAGTCGATCGAGTTCTTCTATCACCCCATTCACCAATTGAGGGGGCATCCTTCATTATTATCATTTTTAATCTATCCCTTTAAGATTTTCTTCTTGTTTATGCCTTGTCTACTTTCTTTGAAGTGACGTCGCTTATGTCACCCCAAAGAGGGGAAAATGTAGACACCTAAAATATGCTTGACACTTAGCATTTCATCCAATCTAATCAATTAACGAAACTTCATTAAATCCCCATACTTCTGCTCCACTCTCGGATGCCCATTCATGACACTCTTTCAGTCATATTCCTCCTATAATCAGCTTATTTGTCTAATATCTCTCTTATTATTTAAACATTCCTCCTTTTTACCATTCAGAACCTCCCTAGTTCTCTCTATACCACTTCTATTGGCTTCGTAGGCTATCTATCAGTCACAATTGGTTATCCAGACTCCTTCTAACTCTCAATGAGTCCCTAATCACTTGCTAATCAAGTTTAACTAGCCTAATCCTAGCTTAACTAAGCCTAAAGCATGTTTATCCTAATCTAATCTCTAAAAATGATTTTTGAATTTTAGTCCCACATGTACCCAAAGTTCCAAATTATCCCAAGTGGAAAACTATAAATACAAGGCTAAGTCTACCCATTCAAAGACATACAATTTACACTAAGCTAAAGTCCAAAACAAGCTCTCACATTTGGATATATTGGCATTAGACTGCATTTGCATTAGCCAAGCTAATAGTAATTTGATCTTGGCTATCCTCCATTGGTGAAGCTCTTCCATCTTGCATCCATAACTTCATAGTAGGTTAGTAGGAGGGTATCTAACTTGGTCTTGTAGCCATCTTAGAGAGACCTCTTCGCCTCCATTGAAGTAAACAACACATCTAATTTGATTTATTATAATCTAACTAGGTTCATTTTTATTAATCTTTCATGGAGTAGAAAGTAGTATATATGCTAGGGTTTGAATATTTGTTTCAAATTCATATATGCATAGATAGTTTCTTGTTTATCTCTTATCTCATGGTGCATGGATGAGTAAAACAAATCTTTGAGGTTCTTTTGCCTCATTCCATAGCTTGTGCAACTTTCCATTGCATACAGTTTCTTAGTTGGAATGGGTTGAATAGGTAGATATTGACTTACCAGAAAAGGAAAATTAGTAATTAATCCATGATGCTCATTAGAGATAGAAGGATTGGATTTGGGATCCCATTGGGATTTTGTAATTGACGATGAACATGTAGAAGAATGTTGTGTAGAAAATGAGATAAAACATTGATGCTCAAGGTTCTTAATTCTTAATTTTAAACCATAACAATGATTTTCATTATTTCCATTAAGTTTTTGATAATTTCAAAATGGTATACCTTCATATTTGGAAATCTAGTATGAAGGGTAGAAATGAGTACTTGGAAATTTTATCAACTGGTGAGTGAGAAGCTCAGTAAAAATATCATGTTTCTTAGAATGTAGATCAAACCTAAGAGGTGTAGGGAGAAGTAATACTTGGGGTTCACTTATATGAGCACATGTAGAAGATATAGAAGTAAGATGAGATGTAGAAGAAGAACTAGCATGGGTTTGAGAAGTATCCTTAAGATGTTAGATTTGAGCTTTGAGAGATGTAATCGTGGTTTACATAGGTTGAAATTTATCTTGAAATAAACAATGTAAAGCTTGAATTGATTTGAAAATGGATTGATTGGTTGTGGTATGAAGATAAATGCGTTCATTAGAGAGAGCATCAAATGTGGCACTTACTTGTGCAGGTGGCGTCTTGCAAGGGATGTACATAGTGTCTAGGGATTTTTGGAGAGCATCTTTGCAAGGTGGGTGCATTTGAAGTAAGTTATGCAAGAAGAGTTGAGGAATTTTAGGATCCATGAAAGAAGAAAAATAAGGATCCAAGTGTATGATCATGAGTGGGTTTCACCAAAGAATTTAATTTTAAAATGTAATTAAATCTAGTTATAGAGTAACTACTGTAAATAATGATGTAAAAATTATAAAATACAGTAAAGACACAAGTAATACAACATGTGTAATATGAAACCCTAATCAAGAGGGAGAGATAGGAAGACTTAGTTGATTTTTGAGACAATTGGGGATGATCTGGATAGGTAAAATATTGAAACAGGCAGAAAATAGCGTCGTTGATGTCCACTGGAAATATTGGAACTCGGAAACGGTGCCAAATAGGGGTGCCCACAGGAGGGAAAAGTTGTTTGGGAACTAGCGACTGGATCTAGGCACCAGTAACTATGAAAATTCTCAAAAACTGATTATTTTTGTGTCATAAGAGGTTCATTGTTGGTTCTTATTTGTCACTTGTGATTGACTCCTTGATCTCTGAAGGTATCTGTAACCTGCAAGAAAGAAGTTCACCTGCACATACCCACAAACTACATCAAACTTAAAAAGTAAAATGTAGAATGGGGATTCAGATTGACCCTGAAGGTAATATGAATAGTGAAATTATAACCGAGCATTGCACTATATTTTAGACTCCATATAGTTCTTATGTGTGTGTGTAGAAATGATGCCCTTATGCAAGTTGCGCAAATGATGACGGGATAGATCTAGAATGTAGAAGATTTGTACTATGTGTGGATGGAATAGAATAGAATTCCCCTCCTATGCAATGTATGAAGAAGTGATGCAACCCTTTTCCCTCGTATGAGTGCTAGATGGATGTCTTTAAGGTGCTCTTGTGCCATTTGAATGTAAGCTTAGGTGGTAATAGTAATACTTAGTGCTTGGTCCCTTAATTTGAGAAGTAAATAAGTATATATATGATTCTCTTGCTTTAATTTCATAATTTACAACTAGAAGGATGACCCATAAGTGAAAAATATTCCCAAAAGATAAAAGATACCCAAAAGAGCGAGTAAAGGTAAGAAAGGGTCAAGAGTACCCATTATGGACAGAAGCACCTAGGCGTTGGTGTCCTAACTGGGTGCTAATGTCTAAAGCCATAAAGGGTAAATAAGTCAAGTTGCTTCAAGGCTGTAGGGTGTGTAACACCAAAAAGAGAGCAAGAAACAAAGAAAAGAGGCCAAAGATAATTATCAACCACTAGTTTTCTTGCTTAGGAATCATATATTTATTAGTATATTTTTTTCCTATAAATGTACCCACGTGCATTATTTTTTACCTACAAAGTCTAATTTAATTCAGGAGCTTTAATTTAATTTTTTAGTGGTATTTAAGTGTTTTTAATGTTTTTTAATCATATTTTTTAATCCATTTAATTTTTAAAGTTAAATTAATTGGGAAAGATAAAAGTGTGTAATATAGCTTATTAGATGTTTTTTTATACCAATTTATTTATGGAGTGTGTAGTGCTCTTCCAAATGTTTTTCCACCTTCTAGAATCCCTTTCTACGTCTCGGAGGTCCTATGGACTCATTTCAAGCCCCTTTTTGCATTTTATTGCACTTTTTATTACTTGCAGACTAGTGAGCACGTCCGCCACAACCTTACATCAATGGGGTTTCTGGTGTGACGTGAGATGTTATTTCTCATAGATGACTTGATTTCTCCTCCTTTCTTTTACTTTCACTCATTTTTTTCTTGCTTATGGTGTCAACCTATCACGATCAGTGAAACTTGATTGTGATCTTCACATTTGTGCATTATTACGTTGATTTCAAGATGAGAGACCAATTTTTTCATGATGCACATTCGTACATGATTGTAATAAACATACTAAACTATAAAGTGTTGAAATCATGGGGTGATAATATTGTTTTAGGATGGTTTTGCTTCTTGTTTCTTTTTTGAATTCCTTCTCTCTCTCTCTCTCTCTCTCTCTCTCTCTCTCTCTCTCTCTCTTCACGATGGATGCCCTTTCAATTCCTTTCCTCACGTGGTTCAATTTTTTTGAATGGAGATCGAAAATGGTAATGAAACTAAGGGGTAAAGGGTTATTTGGCATCACCATTGGAGCTGAGACTAAACCTGATAACGAGACCAAAAAATCTAAGAGGCTGAACCAATGTGACAAAGCCTAAGGTCTTCTTTTTATGTCCATTTCTCCTAACTTTATCTTCCATATTGAGTCATTTGAAACACCTGATGAAGCATGGAAAATGTTAATCAATATGTTTGGACAACAAGATCACATGAGATCACATGAGTTAGAACATGAACTACTACGATTAAATCCTAGTGACTTTGAAAACCTACATGCATTTTTCTTAAATTTCATCCACACTAGATTGCTTCTAAAGGAATGTAAAGTAGAGAATAAATATTCCTAGTTGATCTTGTCAATTCTTTCTATGTTAGGTCTCGAATACGTTGTCTTCAGTTCAAATTTCTACACCATGAAATCTACCTTGGGTAGTACTTGAAAACTTCCCTCATTTAATAGTTTTTTGTTTGAACTCATTCAAGAACAGGACAAACTCATTCAAATGGGGACTCTCAAACCCAAGTCACATGCCCTTATAGCAAGTACCAATAAGGGAAATAAAACTGAAAAGAAGAAAGAGAAAAAAGGACCAACCTAAGAAGGAAACTTAGACCAACCAATTCCAAACCAAACCTAACATGAACGCTTATGATGAAACCCTAAACTTTCATAATCAAATTGCATGACTTTACAAGGGAAGCTAAAACCATTTTCATCCATATAATAGCTAAGGATTCTAAGTCTAGGAATGTAACATTAAGATAGAAGTTAAAGGGAATGCTTAACTAGTATGAAAACAATGCAAGATCTAATTAAACATGCCTACTAATATTATTGAATTACCTAACATAGGCCTAAATAGGCCTAAGAGGGAAATCAAATGGTTATGGTTGCTACTCCAAAAAATGGTGAAATGACCTCTCCAAATGACTTGTTAAGTCACTTTAGATTATTCATCTGCTAACCTTGTTGAAGGCTTTAGGCAAGGATTTGAACTTCACTATGAATTATATGTATTATATGAGATGAAAATCAAAGCATGGTGTAAAGTATAAAGGATTGAGGTGCACTCTTTTTATAGTTTTCATTTTGGGAGAAAATTATGTTTTGGTTCACGTGGGACTAAAAGCCTCAAATTAGATTAGAATTACTAATCATGATTAGGCATTGCAAATCACAATTAGTGAATTACCAAGTGATTAAGAGGTGTGGGTCCTTAATCAACCACTTAGGGTCAACTAGGAGGCAAAGATAAGCTTTTGAATTTTTTAGAGATGTTGTGAAGGTGAACGGGGTTATTTTGAGTGGTTGTAAGAGGGGTTTAAGCCAATATTAGGGCATATTAACCAAATCAAGGGGAAAATGGGCTTAATTATCTCAGAAACGCTAATTGTTTGTTTTTAAGAGGATTTTGGCTTACGATTCCTCATAAAGTGGCATCCTAAATGCAAAAGAAGTTTGGTAATCAACGAAGTTCTTTTTAAATGACCAAAGTGGTAAAAAATATTAGTTAATTAGTAAAGATCACTAATTATAATAGAATTGGGAAGAATAAGAATTATTTGCGTGCGTTTCGGCAATAAGATTGCAAAAGTGGAATTTAGGTGTCTACATTTACTCCTATTTGAGGTGAAGTAAGTAACTTCACTTAAAATATAGTAAACAAGCATAAGCAAGTAAATTTTGGAAGAAAAATTAGTGGAATGAAGGATGCCCCCTCGAGTGTCAATTTGGTGATAGAAGAAGTCAATCGATGATCGAAAATGTGATTGAAATGGATAGAAGAAAATAGGTTAGACCGGTCGCAAAACCCTTAGGTATTCGGAAGGTATAAGGATAGGAATAAACCTAGTTGTTTATTGCCTCAGGTGATTTGGAAGAAAAAATAGCAGTGGTAATAAATGATAATGGATAAGAAATGATTAATAGAGAATATAAGACAAGCCCAATCTTTGCATCCAACCTTTCAATAAGCAACCTGTTTATATCATTTTTCCCCTAGGTCTACATCATCATCCTTTATTTAAAATAAACAAAAGTATAAGATAACATGAAAAGATAAATTAATAACAATTTTTTACTGCTAAAAATACATAACTCCATGCAACATACAGAATGCAATGCAATACGAGAAAGTAAACCAACTAACCTAACAGAGAAACAAACACAATCACATATACTCAAATAAACAACGTTCAAGACAATTGCACCAATGTTTTTATTATCAAGCTGCAGCTCCCGAATTTTCATGTTGTAATGAAAAGGGTTAAAAATGATGCCCCAAGCAATAACACATGCGAGGGAAAAATGAAGGACACAAGTAGTTCCATGGAAAGCGTTCGTGTATTATGGCATAGTACATGGCAACTCATTGTTGCATGGGAGTACCGACATAATAAGAAGACCCAACTTTGTTAATGGAGGTAGATCATGATGATCTGCATGTTGTTTGAGAAAAGAACAAGAATGAATGTTAGAAATATTGTTTTGTAGGACCAATTTCGATGTGCAGGATAATGCAGGTGATACAGGATTCAGTTGTATGCAAGTTATTTTAAAAATGAAAAACCATAAATTTTTGGTAAATCTAAAGCCAAAATTAATGTTGCCACTGTGTATTTTTCTTCGATACCTTTCCAATGAAAAAAAAACGGATTTGTTTCAAGGACGGGAGAAAATGTTATAGCCTCTGGAAGATAGGTAGTGCATTCAATGTTACACAAGTGCTCAAGCACCCATGTTGCATGCAAAAATTCAAAAAATGTCAAAAAGGAAGCCAACACAAGCACTCATGCACCCATGTTGCATGCAAAAATGAAAAAAATCAAAAAAATAGGCCAGCATAGGCACTCGAGTGCCCATTCTACCTCACAAAATTCAAAAATCAAAAAGGAGGCCAGCACAGGCGCTCGAGAATTCATGCTACCTCACAAAATTCAAAAAACCAAAAAAGGAGGCCAGTACAGGTGCCCAAGTGCCCATGTTGCCTCAAAAATCTCAAAAAATCAAAAAATTAGGCCAACATAAACACCTAGGCGCCCATGTTGCCCAACACAGGTGATCCCTTGAGTGCATAGGTGCACCTAGCATTGCGTAGGCCATAATGTTTTTTTCCGACCTCGAAACGACTCTATTTTTTTGCATTGGAAAGGTATTAAAGCAAGCTACATAATGGTAACATTAATTTTGGTGTTAGATTTACCAAAAAATTATGGTTTTTAATTTTTTAAATGACTTACATACAGTTGAAGCCTTTATCAGTTGCATTGTCCTCAAACATCAAAATTGGTCATACAAAACCATATTTCTAACGTTCTTTATTTTTCTTGTCTCAAACGACATGTGGATCATCGTGATCTAACTCCATTAACAAAATCTCAGCTGCATACTATGTCGATACTCCAGTGCAATAGTGAGTTGTTAGAGACTATGTTGTACCACACGAAAGCTTTTCCATGGGACTACTTATGTCGTTTGTTATTCCCCTCGCATGTATCCTTTCTTGGGGAACCATTTTAAAACCTTTTCATTACAACATGAACATCTTGGAATTGCAGCTTGATAATAAAAACATTGGTGCAACTATCTTAAATAGTGTTTGTTTGAGTGCGTGTGATTGTACTAGTTTCTATGTTAGGTTAGCTAGTTTAATTACTTGTATTGCATTACATTGTGTATGTTGCATTGAGTTAAAAATCATTTTACTTACTTGTATTGTGTTGTATTTTGTATGTTGCATTAAGTTAAGCATCATTTTACTTTCTCATATTGCATTGCATTATGTATGTTGCATGGAGTTACGTAGCAATTGACAAATGTTATTAATTTAGCTTTTCATGTTATCTTACATTTTTGTTCATTTCAATAAAGGTCGATGATGTAGACCTAGGGGAAAAATGATATAAACATGTTACTTATTGAAAGGTTGGATGCAAAGGTTGGGCTTGTCCTATATTTCTCCATTAATTATGTCTTCTCCATGATCATTTATTACCATCACTATTGTTTCTTCTAAAAACTCACCCGGGGTAATAAACAACCGATTTTATCCCTTTCCTTATTCTTTCTCAATACCTAAGGGTTTCATGCCCGTTCTAACCTATTTTCTCTTGTCCATTTCAATCATATTTTCAATCGTTGATTCACTTATTCTATCACCCACTCGACACTTGAGGGGGCATCCTTCATTCCACTAATTTTTCTTCAAAAATCTACCTGGTTATGTTTTTCTACTATATTTGAAGTGAAGTCACCAACTTCACTGCAAACATGGGCAAATGTAGACACCTAAATTCTATTTTTGTAATCTTATTGCCAAAACGTACACAAATCACTCTCATTCTTGCCAAATTTGTTATAATTAGTGATTTTTTCTAATTAACTAATGTTCCTTACCAAATTATCCAATTAACACCACATTATTGATTGCGTAACCTCTTTTGCATTCATGATACCACTTTACGATGAATCGTAAGCCAAAATCCTCTTCAAAACATAAAGTTAGCATTTATAAGCTAATTAAGCCTATTTTCCCCTTGATTTGGTCAATATGCCCTAATATTGACTCAAACCCCTCTTCCAACCACTCAAAATCACTCCATTCACCTCCACAACATCTCAGCAAGCTTCAAAATCTTATCCTAGCATCCTAGGTGACCCTAAGCGGTTGATTAGGGCTCTATACCTCTTAATTACTTGTTAATTCACTAATTGTAATTAGCAAGTGTTAGGATAATTAGTTATGCATTTTATAATTAATTATTTAACTATATTTATTATTTAATTATTGTTTTTATATGGTTTTATTAAACCATATTTGTCTTATTATATTCATGAATATAATTGTTATGTTGTTATAACAATTATATCATTATTCATTTGTGCTTCCCGTATGATATTTTGGAAGCTTATGTATTCAAGCATATTGTTGCACCTGTGCAACATATTTATTTGTTTGTATATTGTTGTCCAATATGTATAAATATTGCAGCACTCCATTGTAATGGTTGATTAATTTCATGTTAATAAAATATAGAGGCTTCCGTCCCTATTTGTGAAATTACATTTGGTGTCAGAGCAGGTTGAAGGATATTGGAGGATTACAGTAGAGTTTGAGGAGCATTGGCAAATCTTATGCAAGAAAAGGAGAGTCATAGTTGCCTCTGTAACTTCCCAGCCTCCTCCCATGCAATAACATCATCAAATTCCTCAAAACCACCTTTATTCATTGCAATGAAGGTTGAGGAGGATAGAATTCACCAAGGAAGAGATTACAAGCTCAAAGGAAGGAAGAAAAATGATCTAAGGCATCATACACACTCAAAACCGACTTCATTCTCGCCAAAACTGCCTGTCATTTTTTCTCTTTGCTAGAATTTTTGCTCAAAACCATCTTTCCCAAACCGTGGTTTTCTAAAGAGGTATGGTTTTATAGTTTGGAAGTGTTCAGTTACAATTTACTCTTTACATATAATTGTTTAGCTTAGCCACCCAAGTGGCTAACATAACTTTTGTAAGACACTTCCCATCAAGAAAGGTCAAGGGATCAAATCCCCCTCCCTCACCAACTAACAAATTTGGGGAAAAATTTAGTGGAACCGCTAATTTTAGCTAAAAATTCAAATTTAGTTATAACTAACTAAATTTAGCGAGAAAAACCCTATTTTAGGGGAAAAAAATCCTCCACTCTACATATTTTTGCATTCTGAGCACTTTTTTCCAAAGGAGAGATACCTAAAAACTTCACTTTGAGCTAGTTTTTTACGGTTTTTTTCTTAGCAAGCCGTATTGGGCCCTGAAGGCCACTAGGGCCCCGAAAAACAAAATTTTTTGCCTATCATTCAATTTTTCTAGATTTTTAAATGTAATTTGTATACTTCAGTATATTGTACTAGTTTTTAGGTTTCCATAGTCAACTACAAACTTTGTAACTGCTCAGAAACTGGTAGAATTGTAATACAAAATAGTAAAATTTTGTTCTGAAACACTCACGAGATCCTAGATCTCATTTGCAGAGTTTGGTATATACAATGCCTCTAGCAAGCACTTATGGGTAAAACCTTCGTGACTACTACTGCACTTAACACCTAATATAGCTGCAACAATTTTGTCTGGGTATTGACCCTTTAAATCAATGAGGAGTAATAAGGTCACAATGCACACACTATGAGCCATCCCATCTGTCTGTGAACGATTGCATGACATAAATCCAAACTGAGAAATTATCTGAGTATATAGTGAAATTACGTGCGGGTATGAGGATATTTCTTTGAGCCAGTGTCAATAATCACACAAACCCCTTTCAGTATTGTCTTGGTACCACGTATCGAACTCTTTCACGTACCACTGAGTATATCGAAAGGTTAAGCTTCTTCCACGTACCAAAGGGTGTATCAGAAGGGCATGTATATAGAAAGGTTCGGTATATCAGAATGACAATATATAGATTGGGAGACCTTATACCTGAAGTGATAAGAGCCAAACCCTGTCAATGATTTTTACAAAATGGGCACCAATGCCCCCAAATTTTTTCTTCCAGATTCACAACTCCTCAGAGGAAGCAACTATGCTACATGGAAGACAAAAATAAAGACATAGCTTGAGTTTGAAGAGATCTAGCCTATTATGACTAGTATTATGACCAGATTAGCAACTGATACAACACAACAATGACAATTTGATAGAGCAGATTAGAAAGCAAAACTCATCATCTTGTTTGGAGTGTCCGATGATGTGCAACCCCACATTTGAGATGTCACATCAGCCAAAGAAGCATGGGATACATTGAGCACAGTGTACGAGGCCAAAAGTAAGAATGTTATATTGAATTTGTAGATTTAGTTACACACATTGAAGTTCAAGAAAAATGAGAAAATTGAAGCTTTCTAGAGTTGAGGGCTTAACTTCTAGCCCTAGAAGAAGCAATCTCAGATGATGCTCTCATTCCCATTGTTCTGAGAGCACTCCCCTCTTCTTACCGCATTTTTGTTACAACACTAAACTTATCAGATACGACAGTTAGTTTTGACAAATTGGTAAAACTACTGCAACAAGAGGAATCCATGCACAATAAGGATGATAAAGAGGAGCAGGAACTTTTTTTACATCAAAATTGGAAAGTAAAAGGTAAAGGAAAACCTAATTCCTATCAAAAGAACCAAAATCAGTATCAACAACAAGGGGACAAACAACAGAAGAAGCAATGTCCAATCTGCGAAAGAGGACATGACCTAAAAGATTGTTGGTATAACACTTATAAGAAAGGTTCATCAAGAAACTCTGGACCTCAACAACAATAGTCTTATAAGGGACATTCTAACCAAAATCATGGGTAGAAAAAGGGGAACTAGGAAATAAGACCCCATCAGTAAGGAAATATTGTTGAGCAACAAGAACAGGCTGACAATGAAGACTAATTGTTCACTTCTCGATCAAGTGAACCATCCACGTCATCTAGTGATGTTTGGTATGTTGATTCAGGGCCCACTCGACACATGACCAGCCATAGAGACTGGTTTATTTCAATGAGGGACACACCATTCAAAAATCATGTTTCATTAGGAGATGATTCTTCATATATAGTTCAATGGATTGGGAACATTTCTCTACCCCTTGGTTCATGCAACTATAGACTTTCAGATGTCTTATATGTCCATGGGTTTACAAAGAATCTAATTTCAGTCAGTCAACTCCTTGATCACAATCTAAAAATTGAATTTTATAGCCATTCCGGCAAGAAAACGTGTTTGATTCGAGATAAATCATGAGGCTCGAAAATAGTTGCGAAAGCCTCTAATGTGGGACGCATATTCCAGCTTGATTTTTTCCACAGAGATGATTAGGCACTTGTGGCTAAGAACTCTACCTCAGCACAATTGTGGCATTGGAGACTTGGTCATGTAATTTTCCAGTATCTCGAGACACAACACTGGTATAATATGGTACATGGGTTACCATCTCTTCAGAAGGATACAAACAAGTGTCCTCATTTCCTAGTAGAAAAAAAATACCGATCTTTGTGGTCCGATGCAACCAAGGCATTCTGGGTTCCATTAATTCATGCTTTGTGTTGACGACTACTCAAGAAAAATGTGGATTTTTTGTTTTCGCAAGAAAAGTGAAGTTTTTGAAACTTTCAAGAAGTTCAAAGTAGCAGTTGAGAATGAAACTGGTCATCACATCAGAAATCTCTGCTCAGATTGAGGGGGGGAATTCACCAGTAATGAGTTCAAATACTACCTACAAACTCATGGGATTCGTCGAAAAATGCCTTCACACACACCACAGTAGAATGGTGTTGTTTAGAGAATAAATTATACTATCATGGAAATGGTGCAATGCATGATCGATGACTCTGGACTTGCAAAGACATTCTGGGCAGAAGAAATAAACACTGTAGTGTATTTGTTGAACAGAGTTCCCATTGTTTCTCTTGATGGAGTAACACCAAAAGAAGCATGGTCAAAGTGGAAACCATCTATTGCACACCTTAGGGTATTCGGGTGTAAAGAAAACATGCACATACCTAAGAAGAATAGAAATAAATTGGACATAAAGTCATAGAAACTCATCTTCATTGGGACAGTGAAGAGACTCTTGGGTATAGATTGATGGATCCTAAGACTAGAAAAGTCTACACCAGCAGAGATGTTGAGTTTTTTTAGAAGAAGGAAGTAGAGTCTCCTCCTCCAGACTCAACAAATGTAGATTTTTCACTAGTTGTAAAAATTTAAACTAATGTTCCCACAGATGATGAAATTGAGGATGGGGATGATGGTGTTGATCAGATAGAACCACGACCCATAGGAACCGTTCAACATGTGCCCAAGTAGTGTACTAGCACATTACGAGATGCAAGAATGGATGCTCCACCAGATACATCCACCCCTAGACCATGGACTCACAGTAAAGCAAGAGAAGAAGTTAAATTTACTTTGATGAGTAGAGTTATTGAATCTAATGAGCCCTCTATAGTCCAGGAATCCCTATAGTCAAAAGCTTGGAAAGATGCCATGGATTCTGAATATCAATCAATGATGAAGAATAACACTTGGTAACTTGTCGATCTTCCACCAGGAAAGAAACCCATTGCATGCAAATGGATATTTAAAACAAATTACAAAGTAGATGGGACAATGAACAAGTATAAAGCGAGAATAGTAGCAAAGGAGTATGCACAAAAATAAGGCATTGACTATGAGGAGACATTTTCTCCCACAGCTAAGATCAAAATGATCAGGATGATCTTTTCTCTAGATGTACAATTTGGATGGAAATTCCATCAGATGGACGTAAAAATTTCCTTCCTAAATGGAGATTTACAAGAAGTCTCTATGAATCAACCTGAATAATATGTAGTACCTGGTCAAGAAGCAAAGGTATGTAGACTCAGAAAATATTTGTATGGCCTCAAAGAGGCAGCCTGGGCATGGTACATCAAAATTGATGAGCATCTCATATAACATGGATTTTTTATAAATCCATATGATCCCAATCTTTACCTCAAAAATCAAGGGGGGGAGATTGTGATTTTTATTGTCTATGTCGATGATCTAGTCATCACTGGTAGCTAAATGAAGATGATCGATGCAATGAAGAAATATCTTAATAGATCATTTGACATGACCGATCTCGGGCTAATGCACTATTGTCTTGGATTGGAAGTATGGAAAAAAGAAAATCACATCTTTATTTCTCAGATGAAATATACCAAGAAAACACTCAAGAAATTCAAGATGATGGATTGCACACCAATTGCTACACCTATGGAAAATATATTACAGTTATCTCGTTCATATCCATCTCCTAAGGTAAATGCCACTCTCTATCGGCAATTGATTGGCAGTCTTATTTACCTGACCTACACTAGACCAGATATCAGCTTTGCGGTAAGCTATCTATCCAGGTTCATGTAGGAACCCAAAGTGTGTCATTGGAAAGAAGCAAGGTACATCTTGAGATATCTCAAAGGATCAGTGGATCTTGGTCTAGAATACAAGAAGAATGACAACTTCTTCTTGTCTGGATATTCGGATTCAGATCATGCAGGAAATATTGATAATAGAAAATAAACTTCTGGATTTGTGTTTTTTATGGGATCTGGACCAATGTCATGGGGAAGCAAGAAACAACACTTCATTTCTCACTCTTCCATAGAAGCAGAGTATCATTCTATAGGAGAAGCTGTCTGCGAAGTGATTTGGCTACGTCACATACTAGAAGGACTTGGAATACCATAGGAAAAATTGACCACCATGTATGTTGACAATAAAGGTGTTCTCAAACTTGTTCGCAATCCAGTGTTTCATGAAATAACAAAGCACATTGAGGTACAAGTTCATTTCATAAATGAGAATGTGTTGAAGCACAACATCCAGCTTCAATTTTGTCTAACAATTGAACAAAGAGAAGATATCTTCATGAAATCACTTACACGTGATAAGTTTGAGTTTTTCAAAGAGTTCCTTTCCTCATCCCTTGAGACAATGCAAAATTAAGGGGGGGAATGTTAGGATAATTAATTATGAATTGTATAATTAATTATATAACTATTGTTATTATTTAATTATTGTTGATATATGGTTTTTCTAAACCATGTTTTTATTATTAAATTCATGGATATAGTTGTTATGTTGTTATAACAATTATATCATTATTCATTTGTGTTTCCGATATGATATTTTGGAAGCTTATGTATTCAAGAATATTTTTGCACTTGTGCAACATATTTATTTGTTTGTATATTATTGTCCAATATGTATAAATATTGCAGCACTCCATTGTAATGGTTGATTAATTTCACATTAATAAAATATACAGACTTTCGTCCCTGTTTGTGAAATTACAGCAAGTCCTAATCATGATTATAAATTCTAATCTAATTTGGGGCTTTTAGTCTCACATGCACCAAAATACAAGTTTCTCCCTAAAGGAAAACTATAAAAAGAGTTCACCTCATTCCTTTATACTTTACATCATGCTTTTATTTGCATCTCATATAATACATATGATGTATAAGCCAAGTTCAATATTTTCCTAAAATCTTTAATATTTGGCTTCCTTTTTTATTTTATTTTGGATTTTTGCATGCAGCATGGGCACCTGAGTGTCTGTGCAACACTAAATGCAGTACCTTTCTTCTGGAGGCCATAAATTTTGCTCCTGACCTCAAAACGACTCTATTTGTTTGTGTTGGAAAGGTATCAAAGTGAACTAAGAAATGGTAAGATAAATTTGGGTTTTTGAATTTGTCTTCCTAATTTGTTTGGGATTTTGAGTTTACTTTACTAATTTGTTTGGGTTTTGATGTTTATTTGGATGTTTTGACTTTTTCGACTAACATATTTGAATGTTTTTTATTTTTGAAACATATTTGAATGTTTTTTACTTTCAAGAAGTTTTCTGAAGCTATGTATAGGAATGGAAGAAATGTGGATGCCCCCAGTGACAGATGGGATGTACAAGGGTAAAATGCCACGCGTATGCGCAAGAAAGTGAGGATGTGAAATTTCCCCCAACATTAGATGGTAATATTCAAAGGAAAAATCTTCACAAGTAGAAGCTAGATCAGGGCCAATAAATATAGGTTCAACATGTTGATGAACGTAACCCAATGATGTGTTAGGAAAGAGCAAGGATGCCCCCAGTGTAAGCTAGCCAAGAAGCACATGATAGCAAAAAGTAGGAGATTGTTTTTGTGAAATGGGACAAAGGTGCCGGCAAACATGGAAAAAAAGGAAATCTTATACACATGGATGTTCTGAATGAAGTAGAAGAACAATTTGAATGTTGTGAATGTATCTTAAATGCCTCACAGTGAAGAAGAGATTAGTCGAAGGCACGAATTGTGAGACAAGATACGTACTAGAGTAAGAGTCTGAACAAGGTCCAAAAAAAGACACTTGGTAACATAATGATCCTATTTTCTCATAAATATCTAGTGTGTGCATGTGTAAATTTATTACCTCTTAGAGGGAATATTCGATGGACAATAATTGCAGACACCCTAGCCAATGTGTAGGAATGATTTATTTTTCAAAGTTGATTTATATGAATGGATTTCGGAAGGAGAGTCGTACATTGCTCCACTGCCATCCAGACATCCATAGCCTCGATAGAGATGCATTTGATTCTAATCACACCATTTATTTACTAACAATCAGGAATTCATAGTCCCGGTAGAGATCATTGGAAATACCCCAAGAGAGATTTATATATCAAATTTCTTTTGCTTTTAGCATTTGCTTTCAGCTTTGTGCTTTTTGATTTGATTGATTCTTTTTCTATCTAAAAACTTATTTCAGATCTCTTTTTTAACAAGGCTTTAAGAACCACTGATGGCTTGCTAGAAGGATTCAGAAGTGATTGCGATGATGACATTGGCTAGTGTCAAAAACTATATCCAAAATTTCTTCGCAAGAAGTTTTTTAGATGTTTGTTGTGATAGGATCTCTAAGAGGTCAATCGTTATTTAATTTACCAAGGTGATAAAATACCAAGGCCAAACAGATACCATATAGATAACTATCAAAAAAATGTGTGTGAATAGGCTAACCAAAATATCACCTAAGGGATGAAATTGGTAGGAAGACTTGCAAAAGAAAAGTAAGGAAGGGAAGAAATAACATCCATGTGTATGTAATACCTGATTACAATGTTTGATCTTTGTATCTTTGATACATTTTTTTGAAATTTTTTCTCCTCTTTTTTTTTTTTTGTATTTTTGATTTTTTTTTAAAATCTAGGACTTAAAAGGTCAATTTACGTGATAAGATCCAACAACAATGTTAGAAATTTCCTTGATAAGGAAGACTAGGCGTGTTTTCTTATCTAGAGTCATAGTAACTCCGATATCAATGATCGTGGTGAGCTCATACTCAATAGATAAATGTGTTTTATTATGAAATGTGGATGTTGTGTACGGGATGTTGAGATCCCTATCTAGAGGTTTCTACACATCACGCCATACTTGATGGGTACGTTGATGTGCATTTTTGAAGTGTGTTTGATTTTGAACTTTAAGATTGTTTAAATTGTTGTGAGCTTTGGAGTTCTTTGAATTATTGATATGATTTTGATAAAGGAACCATTTTGGTTTCTGATAAGCTATAACATGACTTGTTTGACATCGAGAAGTAGGAGAAGAAATTGGGTGAATAGAATTGATGTGAGAAATGGCAATGGGTTTTCCCCAATAATTGATAGAAGAACAATATGATGGATGCGAAGGATACGGTCCAAGATTTGAAGAGCATGAGATACAAGGAGGTATCCCATAGAATGAAGATAAAGGAATACAAGGATGTGGTCCTAAGATTCAAGATGAAGAACTTCCTGGTGGTGTCCCATAGATAGAAGATGAAGGGGTTCTTGTAGGTGTCCCATATATAGAATAAGGTGGGCTACTAGGACATGGCCCAAGAATCGAAGATGAGGAACTTTTAGGATGTGACCCTAATATAGACTATGATGAGCTACTAAGACGTGGCCCAAGAATAGATGAAGATAGGATCCCATGAGTTGAACCACATATAGATGATGTGGGGCTACTTGGAGGTGGCCCACATATAGAAGAAGATGATGTGCTACCGAGTGGTGACCCAAGGTAATATTGTGATGGAGGAATCCTAATAGATAAAAAAATGATTAGATAATGAGAAGATAGGTCGTGGATTAATGCTTGACCTAGGCATTTCATCGCCCAATGAAGAATGTGAAGATGGAAGAATAAGAGGATGATCATGTTTGATGATCTTAGGGTCTTTCTTTGTTTCTAAAAAAAGGTATCAATCTATTCCTCCAAATATGTGAATGTATCGAGGTCTAAAGAGGTTTCTTGCTCACAAAATTCTAGAGGAATGTATTCATGTACCCTCATAAATTCTCTAATTGCTTCGTCATTCTTAAATGAATCAATTGGTGTTGGTAGTTTTTCTACCACAAGAGTTTGATTGGATGAATGCGACATGGGAGTCAACTTGGATGATTGATTAGAAGTACTTTAAGTCGGAGATATCTTCAATGGAAGAAGGGGTCATTGAGGAAAATGATAAATTGGTTGCTACAAAGACAGGGAGGACCTGACTTAGGAGTCATATTAGAGGAATAATTCAGATTGGAATCTTCAGGAGAAAAATAATTCTTAGAATCATTAGGAATGGAATCTTCGAAAGAATCAGAATAATCAAAATCATACCACTTACCATGAGTTGAAGATGGGGGAAGAACTAATTGAATGGGTTATTTAGCACGAAGAACCAACAAGTTCTAGTTGTGATAGGAATCCTGTGATGGAAATGATGAAACTTAGGTTCCTTACTATTTGTCAGCACATGCATAGAAATAGATAGTCTAGGGGATATCACAGGGGTTATTGTGTTGACATGTTCAACAAGTGTATCTACACAACCAATGAGAGCATCAAAATGATTCTCCTCATTAGACACATAATTAGAATTCTTGTCCTGATCATGTTTAGGAAAATTCTTCATATTGGGGGATTTATTAGGAGTTGATGAATCCATCTCCATGTTGTGACTTTCGATTAAGTCCTGGATGTAGTGCTGCAACTTCAAAAACTTATCTGTTTTGTGACCTTTAACCCGGTAGAATTGGAAATATTCATTATCTCTAAACCATGATGGTTTAGGCGCATCATCCTCATAAGGCGTAGTTTCAAGATATCTAACCATATTAATCACCTCTATATATTTTAGTATTTATTTCATTGAGTTAGATAGAGGAGTGAAATTATGATGCTTATAGTGCATAGGTGGAGCTCCCTTTGCAAGCTTCAAAGGAGTGTTATTTTGAACAACTTGTACTCGTTTAGAGTATAATATCCCATCACTAACAAAAAATTTGTTCCTATTAGGGACAAACTTTGTTTTTTTGTTAGACTTGGAATCATTTTTATCACGAGAGAAAAAATTTAGAATCCCCCTAGCTAGAAATGCTTTTTCAAATTGACTCCATTTTTCGATGACCTCTTCAAATGTATTACCACAATTCATTTGCAAGTGGAATGTAATGTTTGGATGGAGGTTGGGAATAAATATACTTATTATCACCAAATCACAGCACCCTTATGTTTACACAAGTGCATATACTTGAGCTCACGGTGTGATTGGATAACATGGGTACTATCTCCAAGTTGTGGGACTTGTTACTTGAGATAGACCTCGAGAGAAATCTGGTTCTTGCTCCTAAATTACCTGCCACAATCTACTCTAATAAAATCAAAATTAACTGTCCTAATATAACATTCCAAGGGACCAATTAGAGAGAATGCATAAAAAATGAAAGCCTATACTACAGCGATGATACACCAAAGAAGGAGGGAGTGAGGGTAGTCTTCCAATGTGTGAGATACAGAAGAAAAGTGCACACTAGAAGGGGTGATAACAGTTCTCCACAATCTAGCAAAATGCATTCACAACAACATCTCAAACATACACAATGATAATGAATCCCTGCTAGAGAATGAATAGACACAATATGTATGAAATGAGATTGGAGGGGCAAAGAGAAGGCAAATAAACACAACAAGGGAAGATCCATCCATGAACTGGTATTTATTACTTCATTAATATACACAAATCAATCTCTTACAAAATAAGGGCTTGGATCACCATGGAAGGAGTCCACTACAAGGGCTTACAGTACATTGGCTTCACAAAGAAATTTTGACATAGATTTGATACAACAAAACTACCTCCTCCTTTTACAATGAGCCCAACACTCCAATTTATAGAAAAATGAGAAGAGAGAGAGAGAGAGGAGGAAAATGGAAATCCCAAAATCTGTCCTTCAACCACTTGTAATAGGTATTAAATAGAGTGAAATGATATTTTTTTGCTTGCAAAAATTCTCCCCATACTGTCCCATGACTTGTAACAGTGAAATATGTTAGCCCATGCTTCATTGAATGCGTCCAACTACCAAATAAAACACTATTTTTAACTTGACCACGTTTTTAGGAAAATATACATCGATCCTTCATAGAATCCATAATTTATTGATTTATGTGCATCAGGATTAGAAACATGATTCCAATGGTACCAATTTCACGTGATTTCATTTAGAAATGCAAAAGTTATGGCCTTTTGAGTGCGAGCAACTATTTTGGGTCTACCAGGCATTTTCTATCATTTAACAGGAATGAGCATTAATTGACTAAAACTGAATATGTTAATTTTATTTTAATATATCTACCCTCATTGAAATCATAGATTACATCGTGCTCATTCTAGAAAGTCCAAGTTTATGAAAATTGGAGCTCAGAGTCAAAAGTTATGGCTGTTTGAAGTCTGGGAGGTCAAACGTTGACTTTTTCTCTTCACTGCGGCTATTTCGGCAAAATCGGGTCCGCGTGCCCCAGACGTCCCAGACACATTCTTTCGTATGGCCCAATTTGTGCTTCCTTGTCCTTATGCATCTACCGTTGACCAAGCCATGAGGGTCGTTGACCTCCGCATTCTCCACAATGTTTGGTTCCTTTTGCGGCCTTTTCACCTTTGCGCGTCCCGCATGTAATTTTGTCCCAACTGTCCCATAGACCAGGTGGGCCAAAAAGTTCTGACTTCGCTGATTTCCCTTTGACTTCAGCATTTTTGGCAATGTGTGCCCCATGTGTCCCTATTGAACTTGTGCAGTCTGGGACATAGAAATTTGATTTAACCAATTCCTTTGTATTTCAGCTCCAAACCTGGTATGACGAACCTTGGTATGATCCGCACTGGTACGATCCGCAGCCTCCAGACCTGAAATGCATTAAAACAAGCCCACGACTTCATTTTTTGGATTTTTTTTCAATTTTTTCGAACTTGTTGGATTTTTTCCTTGGATGGGGAAGTTAGAGAGAAACCAAAGGGACCCCCAAAACATGATTTTGGGCCTTGAATCAATTCTACTTGCTCGTGACTGAAGAATCTGATGCATGTTATCAAAATTACCTTGAGGGGTGAATTTTGATAACAATACTAATTAACTACTTTTCAGGTATGGAGTAAGGAAAGTCGGATAGCTAATTTTCTCCATCATTGTAAAAATGCAACAAAGTTTTCATTGTTTCTTTGTTTGGAATTACAGAGATCCAACATGGTGATGTCATTCTCTACATTAAAAGAGCAGTGTCGTACGAAACTTTCTGCTAGTTCTATCCATGTGTTGCTATGGATCCCTTAGGGATGTGAACAAACCATTATAGCATTGTTATTCCTAATATTCATGGAAAGAGGTGCATAAGATAATTGTCGTTGAATGCCACCTCTTGACATGCCATATAAAAACATTTAATATGGCCACGAGGATCACCTTTTCCCTTATATTTGTAAAACTTTGGAAAATCAAAGTGTCTTGGGAAAGATACCTGTAACATGGATTTTTTGAATGGGTAGGGAAATAGCTCATCGAACCGATACTTCTTCATATTAGAAGTAAGTATCAGTTTGGCCCACTTGTAACGCTTGAAGGGAATTCTTCATATTAGACCATTCTTGGTGGAATATTTGGTCTTGTGTGGGTGGTGGTGTAGCTCTATAAAAAATCTTAAGCCTAGGTGTATGCCCACCTTGATTGTCAGCAAAAAATTCCTGATAAGGATCCTTTCGTGTCTCTTGTCAAGGAGTGTTTATTACGAACTTATGAAACAAAGCTTTAGGTTTTGCCTTTGGTATGGATTGTTTCACAACTTTTGGTTGTTCCTTTTCTATATGTGAAGCCAAACTTGTTAATTGGTGAGTGACGGCTTGGACCTATTGTTCTAACGTAACCTCTTGAACAAGTATTTTACTATGATCTTTGTTAGGGGGAGGTTATGCATGATGAACATGTTCTTCATGGTCTTCGAAACAAATTTTAATAGGAGGTAAACAATATTCTCCATCGTTTTGGAAAGGTATTTCCTCATTTTTTCTTGTAGAAGTAGAAGCATGACGTGGGTTTAATATGTCATCTATATGGCGACGAGGACGTTACCCTTCCTATTCCCCTTGAATCATTGTGGGAATGAGAGAAGGGTCTGTTGTGGGAGGTAACTTAGCTCCTAGTTCCATAACACACATAAGAACCTCATGTTTGTTTTGAAAAATGTAATCGTTGAAATTAGTGGGAGGATGCTCTATATTCATACAAAGAGAATATTCCTCTCCACCACTATGGTCAACCGTGAGATTATCCTCTAATAGAGTTTTTTCACCTCTAAATATATCGGTTCCTAATTTTCAGGATCCCATCCTTGTAGTAGGCATACTTGAGATAGGAAATACAAAGTGAAGAATTTCCACTAAGGTTTACTAAAAAAGGGACCTTAGTCAATTTTTTGCAGAGTAACGATGCTAATTTTCCAAAACAAGGTGACTTATATAATAACCACAAAATTGATAGATCAAAGTAAACGTGTGAACCAAATAACAATGAACAAGATACCCTAACAAGGTAATATATGACACTATTTTTCTTTAGAATAATACAATGACGTAAACTGCTATAAATTTAGTTACACCAAATAGTTTATTCTCTAATATTTTTTCTAGATAGGTTTGCAACCAAATAATGACAACACAATATCACTAGTTAGGTCTTGTTTGCAACAAACAAGGCCTAAATGATAAGATAATGTTGACACGATCCTCTAACAAGATATAATAAAAGCTGATTTCTAAACAATAACAAAGTATAAGCTTTGTAAAATGGACGATACAAATGCGAGCATCGTAACAACGTTATTTGGACATGTAACAAAACTTTACAAGAAAGCAAGATTTTAGTATCAAAATGGCACTATAGCGATGTTAACAAAGTAAACTCAACACTCACAAAACTCAAGACAAAGTTATGGTGTAAAAACTACGTCTAAGTATATCAAGAAATTGTTATGCGCACAAGCAGTGTAACCCTACAATATAGAGATTTAGGCCTAATTTCACAATGGAAACAAGACGTAAATATCTCAATTGCATGGCTACAATGTGGGTAGCGTAACAAATCAAAAGAAGAAAAGGATGACACCACATAACTATGATGATAATAAGTCTCAAATATGGGTCTTTGAGACAAGGGGGGCTACTAGATCATGAGTACGTACCATGCACACTTTCAACACTTTCACTTCGGCATTGCAGCCTAGTCGCGTAAGTAGTACAAAATTGGTGGACACACGATATCTAGCAGTATCCGTATATGTTGTTTCCTTTTATCCAAAAATGGGCAACAAGAAAACAATGGTGTATACCAAGTGGTGTTGAAATAAACTTGGTGTTATTTTGGCAGAATTTCACATTGTCTTAGGATAAGAGAAAAACTAGGACAAAATGACACTAAGTAGATTTCATGATGAAAATCACACAGTTTTAACTTTAGGAAATTGTTTCCCTTGTTCAAAAAACAAGATTTTGAATCTAATAAAGTTGTCACTTTATGATATCTCTCAAGTATAACAACTATGACAAAAACAATGGCTCCAAGCCAAAAAACTCCCTAGGTAGTTCTCTATCTATTTGTCATAAGATATCTATGGCAAGCTCAATTTTCCAAGGTTTCCCAAGGAGTATCTCGGATTTACTTTACCCCCTTCATTATAATGAGCATCGAAGTGCATTCACATATAATTTCATTGGGGTCACAATATAAATATCTTTGACTCTAATCTCACCAAGGTGTGCTAATCAAGTCGGTAGTGTGGAGAACTTTCCTGTTTCGTTCACAAGGTTCCGTCTTGCATGAACTACTTTAGGGTTCCTAGGACCACCCCCATTGTTGTAGTTTAAGACTTATGCCAAAGGGGTTATGTCCTAATTGAGCAGATGATCCGTAGCTCTTAACCGAAACCTGCAATACAGTGTTTTGAATGGTGTGTTGGTGTATTTTTTAATATTTTATACTTAATGTGGTTTTTTTTTCACTCCTTTTGGCAACCTACAATCACATGTGTAGTTAGAAAAATTGTTTAGGTCCTCCTTTCTTTGACTATCGTTAGGTCCTTCACATAAATGGTTAGTAGTTCCAAAAAGATTCACAATATCATAGGAAAATAACAATGAAAAATGCTTTAAAATCAACTAACTACCATCAAACTTTGTAAAAACAATTTTATTCCCAATTAATCCAAGTGCTTCTTAATGAAAGACTAAAATTAATTTTCATTCCCAAGATCACACTAGGTGCAAGGGAAGAGCATACACAAATGTTAGCCTTGATTTTTTTATTAAGTGAAAAACATCTTAAACTAAAAGATGAAGCATATGTCAAAACATGAAAGTTTGTTCCCTTAAGAAAAAATGAAGGATGATTGTTCCTATTTACTCCCAAGAAGCAAAAAGTGGTTTAGGTGTGTTTTTGGTTCTCAAGATCACACTAAGTGTAAGAGAAGAACATACACAACCCTATTACAAACTCAAAATAAAGCATGAAAGCATATCATTTATCAAACCCTAATCCAATTTTGTTAGGGATATTGCTCTAAGATTAATAAATTAACAAAAACAACATCTAAAAGCCCTTAAAAAATGATAGGAATCATAAAATTGAAATTCTAGAATTTAAAGAAAAATTACTTTGATGCATAGGTTCCCCTCTTAGTGCACATGCATTCAATAGTCATGCACATGTGCCCCTCTGTCATTTTTCACATAGTCAATGATGCATGGGTGTTTCCATTGAGGCACAGGCACTCTCAGTCATGCATGAAGACTTTTTTCATTCAGAACCAAAAATTCAATGTATGCAAGGGCACTCACAATCATGCACAAGTGCTCACATTCATGCTCGTGCGCTCCTCTTTCCTATAGGTGCTCAAACTATCTTCCGGAGGCCATAAATTTTGCTCCCGACCTCGAAATGACTCCATGTTTTTTACATTCGAAAGGTATTAAAGTGAACTATGTAATGCCAACATAAACTTTGAGCAAAAAGTTACCAACAATTTAGGGTATTCATTTTTATAAAACATTTCTTTTCTAACATATCTAAATGTTATAATGAATGTTGTTTTGAGAAGGTTTCTTGAAAAAGGTTCAATATTTGGTATTTTGAGGGATTTTTGATAGGGCTTCACCTCCTTATATCCTACAAAAGAACATTAAAACACAACGTCTACCACTAATCTAGTTGAAACAACCATCAAACAATGGAAATTGATCTATAAAACTTTGAAAATTACTCTAAAACTTTGAAATTAATCTAAAAACTTGAAACTAATCTAAAAAGCACTCTAGAAAGATTGAAATTAAACTAGAAAACTTAAAATTAATCTATGAAACTGGAAACTAATCTAAAAACTTGAAATAAAAAAATTTGAAACTAAGTTAAAAACTTAAACATTGAATGCAATGGGGTATTGTCCCACCGCGCGTGCCAAATGATGACACCCTAAGCTTTCATAATCAAATTACAAAGATAAATAAGGAAGGCTAACACCATTGCCACATAATAACCAAGGTTCTAAGTCTAGGAATGTAACATTAATATAGAAGCTAAAAATAATGCTTAACTACTATGAAAACAATGCAAGATCTAATTAAACATGTCTACTAATATGCTTCAATTACCTAACATGGGCCTAAATAGACCTAAGAGGGCAATCAAATGGTTATGGTTGCTACTCCAAACAATGGTGAAATGACCTCTCCAAATGACTTGTTAAGCCACTTTAGATTATTCATCTACTAACCTTGTTGAAGGTTTTTAGGAAAAGATTGAACTTGACTTATAGATCATATGTAATATATGAGATGCAAATCAAAGCATGGTGTAAAGCATAAACAATGAAGTCCACTCTTTTTATAGTTTTCCTTTTGGGAGAAACTTGTATTTTTGTGCATGTGGGACTAAAATCCCCAAATTAGATTAGAATTTATAATCATGATTAGGCCTTGCTAATCACAATTAGTGAATTACCAAGTGATTAAGAGGTGTAGGGCCTTAATCAACCACTTAGGATCAACTAAGAGGCCAAGATAAGCTTTTGAATCTTACAGAGACATTGTGGAGGTGAATCGGGTAATTTTGAGTGGTTGTAAGAGGGGTTTAAGCCAATACTAGGGTATATTGATTAAAACAAGGGGAAAATAGGCTTAATTAGCTTAGAAACGCTAATTATCTGTTTTGAGGAGGATTTTGTCTTACAATTCATTATAAAGTGGCATCCTGAATGCGAAAGAGGTTTGTTGATCAATGAAGTGCTTTTTAACCAACCAAAGTGGTAAGAAACATTAATTAATTAGTAAAGATCACTAATTATAACATAATTGGGAAGAATAAGAGTGATTTGCGTGCATTTTGGCTATAAGATTGCAAAAGCAGAATTTAGGTGTCTACAGCTTCAACTTTTGAACCCAAGGGAAGAAGGAAAAGTGTAAGTGTTCCTATTATAAGAAGACTGGCCATGAATATCATTAGTGTATGAGAAAAAAATCAATCATCTAACTCATTTACTTGAGAAAAATAACATAGGCGTTTCTGATTCTATTAAACAAAATGCTCTGGAAGCCATGTCTTCCATTGCAAAGGATTATAAATCTAAGAAGAAGAAAGGAAAGGAACTTGTAGCTAGAGTTTATCCTTCATTGATGTGGATTATACATTCTAGTTCCTTGCACCACATGGACATTGGATTCTTCACATGTCATGTTTTCCTACATCAATCCATGTGGCATGTCCCAAATCACGTTGGGTGATGACACTATGGTTTCAGTTTTTGGTAGTAGATCAATAGACATGGAAAGTGGATCATTTAACCAAGTGTTGAGTGTTCCCAATAAATCTACTAATCTTCTATAAGTTTACTAAATCACTCATGTTGGTGAAGGAAAGTGAGTGGAATTTGGTCCTAACTCAGTTATTATTCACGAGCTTCACTCTGACACTACTATGGCTAAGGGAAAGGAAGATCACCTTTTACATTTGTATACCCTCTCCCACTTTACTTGTGATTCGACGCACACTTCCTTGATCACTTATGCAGATGAGGTTGATCACTTATGTAGATGAGGTTGGTAAGCTATGACAGGAGCGTTTTGATCATCTTAACTATCATTGCCTTGAACAATTGAGCCAAAATGAAATGGTTAACGGGTTACCCAACATCAAATTTTCTAAGGGTATTTATGATGGTTGTGCCCTCAAGAAGCACCTTGAAGAAAGTATTGGCAAAGGAAAATCCCAGAGAGCTACTCATCTTTTGGATCTTTTTCATAATGATATTTCTTCCCCATTCCCATCTCCTTCATTTACTATAGCTCTCTACATTCTTACCTTCATTGATGAATTTTCACGTTACACTTGGGTGCATTTTTTAAGCTAAAGTCTGAAGTTATCAATCACTTTCAAGACTTTAAGGATCTTGCTAAGAAACAAGTTGAAAGGTATATAAAGGTTATTAGAACTGATAATGGATATGAGTATGTGAGCAATATGTTCAAATATTTTTGTACCTCTAAAGGGATTTCTTTGTAGTGTACAGTTGCTTACAACCCTTCAAAAAATGGAGTTGTTGAAAGAAAGAACTAAATTATTAAGGAGATGGCCACTTATATGGTTTAATTGAAATCCCTTCCTTCGTACTATTGGGATGAAGCAGTGAATTATGCTTACTACATTCAGAACCATGTTACACATAAGGTTGTAAGAGGGATGACACCCTTTGAATCTTGGTTTGGATGCAAACATGATATTGAGTACTTTTGCTTCTTTAGATCCAATATTATGGCCCATATTCCCTAAATAAATGCAAGGCTTTGGAACCACAATCCAAAACTTGTATTTTTGTAGGGTATCATGATGGCATGAAGGGGTATATATTTTTTAACCCTAATACTAATTAGCTTTATATTGAGAGGAGTGTGAAATTCGATGAGTCATCTTTTCCTTCTACTTCTCCACCCTCTAACGTCCTTATACTCTCTGATTCTCATTATGACTCTTCTGATGATGTTGTTGTTGAGCATGGATCCTCCTACGCTTAATCATCCTACTCCTCCTGACCCTCATGCTTTAGATTCTTACGATTTTGACAGTAGTTATGATAAGGACTTTTTCCCTTCTCACTCAAGTGAATAATCTACCAAATTTGATCCTCATTTACCTCCTAGTCATCTTTAGGATGAGCAGAGTGTTGGAGAGTCGATTTGGGATCCTTCAAATGAGATATGGACTCATTCAGATTTCTGTGGACCTCAGTCCTTTTCCTCCACTTCTGACCCTCAATATTTTCTAGAGGATTCTAGGATTCATGAGTGGGATTCTATGATGGATGAGGAGTATTCATCACTTGTGAAGAATGATACTTGGGATCTCACCCTTCTTCCAAAAGGAAGAAAAATAATTCTATGTAAGTGGGTATTCCAAAGAAAGTATGGTGCCAAAGGGGATGTTGACTAGTTTAAAACGTGACTTGTAGCTAAGGGTTTCTCCCATGTAGATGTATTTGATTACTCGGAAACCTTTGATCCAATTTCGAATATGACTTCTATTCAATTGATCCTTTCCATCATTGCTATAAACATATGGTAAGTCCACTAGATGGACATTAAGAGTGCCTTCCTTCATGGGGACCTAGAAGAACAGAACTACATGGAACAACCTCTGGGTTATTTCCATGATCCCTCCCTCATAAGCAAGTTAAAATACTCTCTCTATGGCCTTAAACAAGCCCCTCGAGATTGGTATGCCAAGATGGACTCTTTTCTATTTGCATCAGGGTTCACTCCCTTTCACTCTGACCAAAATGTTTACCTTCTACAGTAGTATGAATCCATGTTCATCCTCGTTCTGTATGTTGATGACTTGTTGATCACGGGAAACTCTTTCTCAATCATTGATTCTATGAATATTGCCTTAGCCGTTAAGTTCTCCATTTTTGAATTAAGATTAATTCATTACTTTCTTAGGATTCATATTTTAGAGTTTGACTTGGGAAATGAAATTTTACAGCCTAAGAACTCCCTTTATTTTCTATTTTGGCTTCATATGTATTATTGTAAGACTTCTCCTACTCCTTTCCTTTCTGGGATTAAATTGATTTTTGATTTCTCTACTCCTATGGTTGATGGTACCCTTTATCAACATTCACCGGGGATCTTGATTTACCTAACTCACACTCATCTAGATATTTCATATGTTTTTGGTATCGTGTTCAAATTTATGCAGGATCCCCATGATTTATATTGGAGAGTAGTGAAAAATATCATTTACTATGTTTTTTGAACTCATACAAATGGCATTCACTATCTAGGAGGAGTAGATATTGATTTGGTTAGATTTACTAATTATTATTGGGCCGGTGATCTAGATCATTATAAAACTACCCCATGTTATAGTTTCTCTCTTGGTTTAGGTCTTGTTAGTGTGTCTAACAAGAAGAATAATGTAATTTACATATCATCTACAAAGGTAGAGTACAAAGGAGCAATTAACATTGCCACAGAAGTTGTTTGGTTGAAGGGAATCTTGACAAAGTTCAATATTCACTTTTGGTGCAATAATATTATCTACTATCACAACATGAGCACCATCTCAATTTTATTTAATCTTGCTCAATATTAGCAGAAAAAGCACATTGAAATCCATATGCACTTCATTCGGGTGATGATTGATGACAACATCATAAACTTGCATTATTGTCATACTTCTGATCAAGTTGCAGATATTTTCACCAATCCGTTCACTGATACGAAGTTTTTTACTTACAGTATCTTCTTAGGGTGAGGTCCTCTATAGCCACCCATCTTCTTTGGGATTTATAGTCCTCTTATCTTCTTCTTATTTTCTAGAGACATGTTTTTTATACATGGGTACCTTATCATACCTTTAGTTGTCAAGACACATATGGCATATCTTTCTTAGTTGTCTTGGGGATTTCTCTTTCTGTTCTAACTTGTCATGACCTCTACCTTAGCTTCGATGAAGGGAGTGTTAGTGTATGTGACTTGCCTTGTCATCTCTCGGGGTCTTTTCCACCTCACATAGTGAGTCATCTCGCTTAGCGAGATCATAGGTCATTAGGGTTTCATGTGTCCATGTGTCATACATAGGAGTTAAACATCACTCCTATTGGTATCCAAATTTGTTCTCCTTTTCAGTCTGAGTAGTACCACAGTTGTGTCATGGGGATTAAAGATAGACTAGACCATGTTGTATGTCATTGATAGTTGGGGATGTGGTCTAGCTGGCACTCAGGTTTTTGGAGAAATGGATAGCACTCCAATAGGACTTGATCTTGTCCTAGCTGTTTTAGGTTGTGCCTTGCAACCGAGGTAAGAGGACCTATTTTGTAACCTTGTAATGGTGAAGGAGATAAAAATTCCCTTCTCTTTGCTTGAAATTCTATAATGGATACCTTGATGAAAACATGATCAACACCCCAGATCTTAACTCTCACAAGTTGTCACTTCTCAAAACATGGGTATGTTTTCAAAACAAGGCAAAGGTTACTAGAGACATTGGAAATCCTGATCTATTATGCATACTTTTGCAAATAGATTTTGATCTTTTGTTGGTATACACATGAAAATCAGGGATAGTACATGATAGGATCTTTGTTTTTGGATGATTTTTGGTGGGAGATTGATAAGAAAAACTGGAATAGATCAGATCTTTGACAACCTATACAATGCTTGAACAACTATCAGATGAAATGCCTAAAATAATTAGGATGTTCTTTCAACCAGAAGAGGCATAGATGGAAACCCAGGTTGCTCTCTCCATACAATATTTGAGAACTCACCACAAAATCTTGAAGTAAAGAACTCAATTAAACAAAAATATCCATGATCAGACCATGCCTTAGGTACCCCCAAAGGCTTACAAGAAATCTCTGCAGTCAAGGAAGGTAAAGTGATTTTAAATTTGTTTATCTCCTTATCAGATGAAGGCTCTTCTGAGTATGAGATTGCAAATGCCACTAAACTATCAACCAGAAATGGAGATCCTGTGTGAATTCTAAATATTTTCAATGTAAGATTGCAACAAGAACAATAAAATTTATCTGCAGGCATTTAAAATTGATAACAGACATCATACTGCCCAAAGGAAAACACAGATTTAATTCAAAACTTGTTAGATTCAATAACAGGGGAGAGTTACATGAATAATCTTAGAGCTGTGTGGTGGCTATACACTTTTAACTAACCCACATACATGAATTTTCCAACACATGAGACATTAACCTGGTTCTTTGGCAGATTTTCTCAGAAAATAAGTTTTTTTTAATATTTTCTCATGATTTTCAACTCTCGATGACTACAAATTCTCCAAAAAATGCATAATATACCACATGCCACATTGGAGTCTTCCTTCCCAAGCAAATAATATGCTATGGGATCAAATTTTTCACCAAAACTTCAAGATTTTCATAAAGGGACAACAAACAGAAAAACATTTGATGAATGCCAAGTGTGCCAAAAAATTTAAATCATTACGAAATTTGGATCATTATCCACCCCAGGGTCATGTTTTTATCATTCAGGCATAGAAGCATCTTTCATTTATCATTTCTCACCTTTTCACCTCATCATTTCACCTTTGTAACTTTTGATTTTCACTTTTCACATTTTTTATCGGGCCTAAGTAGAATTTTCATCAAAAACACCATAGATCAAGGAATTGAGTCATAAAAATGATGCCAATATACCCAGAAGGACAAGACGATGTAGAATCATATAAAATTTGATGCAATTTGATGAAGAAATGACGATTCCAAGCTTCCTAGAGCTCCAATGGTGGCAAGAAGGAAGAATGCACAATTTCCGTCAATTTTTGGATAACTTTAAATACCAGCCCTCCACGTGGCAGATGAGATACCAAACATAAGCCCAAAATTACCTTTCTAACATTTGGATAAGGAAGTATACGTGTCAAAATACCATTAGATCGGGCCCCTACCTTTAAAATTTGCATTTGCAACCTTTGAAAATTTTGGAAAATTTTGCAAAATTTTCCCGCCCGCCTCCTAGGTCTGCCACGTGTCCATATGTGGGCCCCATTGAAAATGCAGGCCAATTCTATCAATTTTGCCACTTTTTGGATTTTGGAAAAAAAATCACAAAACCCCCGTGGGCCCGAAAGCCCAATTCTTCCCTGCCACATGGCACCCTGCGATTTGCCACGGGGATGAGCCTCCTATTCCGCCTTTAGACCTTCCCGCAAAATTTCAAATTTTCAAAATTTCAAAACTCTCCTTTGGCCCGCACTCTCCATTTTACCTCTTGGGACACATGTCCATTTCTCATTGGTCGAGGACCTTTGGGTCAAAAATTGACCTTGTCACTTTGAGCCAAAAAACATAAAAAATTCTTTAACTCCCTCCACCATCCACATGCCCTCCATGACACGTATCCTCTTCCTATTCGTCGCGGGCCTTCGGGCCAAATTTTGACTTTAAAAATTTTGTAAAATGAGAGCAAATATTCCTAAAGCAAACCTACCACCTGCCAATCCTTCAACTAATCACAACATGCCACATAGGCACCTTTTGCAGAAAGCGGAGCCATGGGTCAAAATGTGCCATTTTACCAAAAATTCCAAAAATGATAAGTTAGAAACATTCCCGACCATCCCCGGCCAATAAGAACATGCCACGTTACCATATATGTTGCGATGATGAATTTGACAGGAAAATGACAGCCGTATAACCGTCAAGACGTAAAAAATAGAGAGGATTCCCTAGAATTCGAAAATTTTAACAAGGATGGCAGAGTTCTTGATTTTAAATCAATTGAAACGTGATTTAAAATTGTTTTCGACCTGGAGATTGGGTTTTTAATTACAAACACTTCAGATTCAGTCAATTACAATTTCTTACACGATTTGGCGAAGGAGAAACAACACAGCCTAAAAATTGAAAAAACTAGGGCACGAAAAGGGGCACACATTGATTTTTGTTTCAAATCAGGGCAAAACAACAAGATCTTGGAAATTTTCGAAGCATTCAACTAGGGAAGATGAATTGCAGACCACCAAAATCAAGAAATAAAACATTTCTGAGCAGATTTGGACATGGAACATTTGGGTACATTTTGCAAACTGAGAATTAGCACCAACATTGGCTCCTGCTTGGGGATGGTAACTCCCAGTGAGTGCCACAAGGACAAAATGTAGACCAACTGCCAAGAAACCATTGGGCAAGGAGTCAAAATGCAAGGAAGGCCCAAAAAAAATCAAAACTACCACCAAAAATGAACCAAGAAAACCACCCAAAAAGGGTTGCCAAGGACAAAAGGGCAAACCACACACCAAAAAATAGCAAAAAACAAAGAAATAACAAAGGCTATACAAATGTACAATTTTTGCATACCTTACTTTGGGGATTTAATACAAGAAATGTTTTAAATGTTTGCCATTAACAGGTAGCTCTCAAAAATTCCCCTTACTAAATATTTTAGAAAAAAGGTATGTTCACCAATCTATGGTATCAATGGCATAAGGGCCCCATCCATAATGCATCAAATTTTCCATGCTTTCCCTTCTCTTCAAGCCTACTATCCCACAACAAAACCAGATCTCCAACACTGAAGGCTCTAGGATTGACCTTCTTGTCAAACAATCTTCTTTAATTTCTCTCTAAATCTGATATGCCTCTGATGGGATGCTCTTCTCTCCTCATCAAGCTCAATAATCTGATTGATCCTTGATTCATATGGACCATGCTCTTGATCTTCCAACTGTTGGGACAAACTTAAATGAATATAATTTTAGGTGTAAGGACAGACAAATCCTAGAGTTCCATACACTAATTCAAATGGGCTTTTACCAAGTTGCTCTTTTAGGAGTTATTCTATCATCCCAAGCTACAAAATTCAATTGTTCACCCCACTTTTTCTTGTTCATTTCCAAGGTTCTTCTAATGATCTTTAGCAAGTTCTTATTACTGGACTCAACTTGTCCATTCCCTTGGGGGTTATAGTTTGAAGAATAAGTTAGATTGATTCCATATTCATTGCACATTGCCATTAAAGGTTTGGCTCTAAAGCACATGGTATTATCAGATACAATCTTAACTGGAACTCCAAATCTGCATATGATATGATTTAATAAGAAATCCACTACCACTTGGTGTGTTGCCTTTTTAGATGGGATTGCTTCAACCCATTTTGTAAAATAATCAGTGGCTACAAGAATCCACTTATGACCAGCACTAGAAGGATCTGAAATCTCACCAATGAAGTCCATCCCCCATTGCTTGAAAGGAGCTTCAACTGATACGGGCTGCAAAGGAAGGGAGCCTGAAGCTTTCAGTCTTCCAGAGAAATGTTGGCAACTATCACATTTTCTAACCAGCTGGGTTGCATCTTTGAAGAGAGAAGGCCACCAATAACCAGCTCTCAAAATCTTATGTGTTGTTACCCTCCCATGGAAATCAAAAAATATCTTGGGAGCTTCATCTTTAGCTATGCATTTAAAGAGGACACCTTCAGGGTTTTTCCAAGCTAGCCCAAGGTCTGTAATGATATGTTTTGAGAAGCCAGCTTGAGAGCTCTTTTCTGATTTTTATTTAAATGATCAGGACAGCAAAGGTGTCTAAGGTAAAAGATTACATCCTTGTACCATTCAGAATTTACCAACTTTACAAGCACATCTACCCTTTCTTCCTCTAACTGATTCACTTCCACATTCTGCAAGTTTCTCTCAGCCATGAGCTTAGTAAGACCCAAACCTCTTACCAAATTTTTGGTTTGGATGTCCATATCATACTCCTACAGTTTTTTCACCCATCTACATCTTTTACTTGAGATCTCCATCTCTGATAAGATGTCTTTCACCATGGTGTGGGGAACATAGGCAACAACTTTTGAACTCAATATATAAGGCCTGAAAACTTTTGTTGCTTTCACCAAGGCAAATGCTTGTTTCTCCATGATTGTATACTTTAACTTAGAAGCTTGTAAAGCCTTGCTAAAGAAGGCAATAGGCCTCTTATCTTCATTATCATTCTTTTGCAGTAAAATAGAAGCAATGGTATATTCAGAGGTAAAAGAAAATATTTAGAAATGCCTCTCATAGTTTGGTGCTGCTAAAACATGTGCATGCTTGAGTGCATCCTTTATTCCTTCAAAGACTTGAATGGAAGCCTCCTTCCACCTAATAACTTGGTCCTTTTTTAACATGCTTGTGATTGGAAGAGTCAGCTTAGTAAAGTTGGAAACAAACCTTCTAATAAAATTGATTTGGCCAAAGAAATATTGGATGCATGCCTTTCTTGGTTCTTGGGATAGGTACTTTATTGATTACTTCCACTCTCTCAGGGTCTATCATTACACCATATTTTGATACCATGTGACCAAGAAGCTTAGCCTTTTACATTCCAAAATGACACTTCTTTGGATTAAGAGAAATGTCATATTCCCTACATTTGATCAGCATCTTTTTCAAGTGCTGCAAATGATCACCTCTCTGCCTTGAAAATACAGTCACATCATCTTGATAAACTGCAATGAACTTATTGATGTAACCAGAAAAAGCAACATCCATTGCTCTTTGAAAATTGGCACCAACATTCATCAAACCAAAGGGCATCCTAACAAAAACATATGTCCCCCAAGGCATGGTGAAAGATGTCTTAATTCTTTCTGATTCTGTAACTACCACTTGATTATATCTGGAGAATCCATCCAATGTAGAAATCAATTCAGATCCTGTCACAAGATGCAACATATTTTCCTTATTTGGCAAGGGATAGTTTTCCTTCATGGATGCTTTGTTTATATTTCTAAAAAACACACAAATTCTGATGTCTTCGTTCTTCTTTCTAACCGGCACAAGGTTTGCAACCCAAGATGAATATCTAGTAGGATGAATAATACTTCCATCTCTCAACCTCTTTAACTCCTCTTGTATTTTCATGGAGAGAAGTTGATTAATTGGCCTTTGCCTCTATCCAAATGGTTTGGAATTTTCTTCAAGAGGGATCTCATGCTGAAATAAATCTTCTCTATATGCTTTCAGCTCTGAATAGGACCAAGTAAGGAAGTCTTGATATTTTTTCAAGAGTTGGGCATATGACTTTTTTTCTCCTTTACTTAAATTGCTGCCCAACCAAACCTTCCTTGGTTTGTCCTTTGTTCACAATTCATGCTCCTCCACATACCTTGAAGCATACATGTTTCTATTTATGATGCAATCAACATTATTAAAATTTGACTCAAGTGCAACAAGGCCTCAATGGTGTTTGTTTTCCATTGGATGATATCTTTTCCAAACAAAGTTTCTCTTCCTTCAGTCATGAATACCATTGGCTCCTAATCAATATTCTAATTTGCAAACTCACACTGGTTTTGCAAGAACCTTAGCACTTGAGCATCATTATTAAATACTTGCCAATGTTTCACATTATCAGGGACAGCTGGCCTAGTCAGCACTTCAATGTTGTATTCACAATAAGGTGAAATGGTGTAATTTTCAAATCTAGAACCCAACACTACCAACTTATTATTAGCAGCATTAAGACCTATATCATCGTAAAAAATGTTAAAGGAATCAAACATTTCAATTAGATCCCAAACTACATGCTTATATTGTTTCATATGCTAATTTTTTTGTAGCATACAACTTTCCTATTTGTTTGACAACTAGCTCTGAGTTTCCTTTTGCAAAAATATCTTTCATTCCATAATTCCATGCAATTCTTAACCCCAACAAAAATTCCTCATACTCAACAACATTGTTAGTGCATTCAAAATTAAGTTTGAAGGAAAAAGCAAACTCTTCCAAACTAGGAGAAAGCAGAACTATACCAGCACCATTTCCAAATTTGGAGCAAGCTCCATCAAATAGCAAGGTCCACGGAGAACCTAACATATCAAGGCACTTTGATCTGTCCATCTTATGTTCTTTTCCATCAGCAAAACCAATGAAATTCTCGACATCTACATCAGCAAACAACACTTCATAGGAAGCATTATTGGGATCTTCAATTAGGTGTAACATATTCTTTTCACCATAAAGTTTGACTAGGATACCTTTAATGGGAATGGTGGAAAAAGACATATCCATCTAAACGTTTCCACCAACACTTACATCCCATTTTCTTGACAAAATCATAGCCCATTTGGTAGGGCAGTCAACAATTACAACATCTAGTTTTAAATTCTTACCCGGATAGACTGTAAGTTACACTACCAAACCCTTCACACAACCAACCACTAGAACTTCCCTTGAATCCATGGTAGTACACTTCCCATAGGTAGCTTTCACCTTGATATCCAAATCATTCATGACTTCTAGATGCATGACATTACATGATGCACCAGAATCAAACATATAATTGTGAAGTAGCCTATTTCTTTTATGAGAAAAGTTGTAAAGAATGGATCAACATTCAATTGGGAATCAACCAAGGATGTCCCCAAATATACCTCAGGTTCCTCTCTAATATCCTTCACTTCTGGTGGTGTTTCAAGGCTAGCTATGATTTGAAGAGGAGTCTCAATAACATTTACATTTTTACTTGGGGTGATCTTCTCTGCTTTCAATACCAAGTACTCAAATGCTCTCTTCTTATGCTCAGGAATTCTAAGAAACTCAATGATTAGAACACTCACCTTAATCTGGATCAATACCTGGGCTATGTTATAGTGGAAAATCTTTGGAAAAACAACATTGGAAAGGATACAAGAAGATTCATCAAATGGCAAAGGATTCTTGGCAGCTTGGGCGTGATAAGGACTGTAATTTTTTCTCGGAACAACAGAGCTTTTAGCAAGTGTTTCTTTCCTAGGATATTCTTTGGGAATGCTTGTGAGCAAGGTTGTTTTAGGTTTGGATTGAGGTCATTACCCTTAACAACTTTGCTTCTAGTGTTATAATATCTCTCTTGAGCTAGGAAAAAATTCATCAACAATTGTCTATCTTCCTCCAAAGGGATATCACCATCATACTTATTAATCATCAAAGCTCTTAAGTATTCAAATTCATTGTTAGGAATTTAAAAATCTTGCACTACATCAACTTCAAGAGCATGAGGGGGGAGAAATACTTGTACTTACTTGAAGCAATCCCAAAAGGTAGCAGTAGTCCTAACACTTATTACTTTAGTAGATGTTGCTCCTCCTTGTGAGCTTGAGGAATAGCCCACCATGCAAATATCATCATCAGTTCCATCCACATTATCAGCTTCATCAACTTGTTGGTCCACTTCACATGGAGGATGAGAAAGAAAACATCTATCACACCAATCCATATTAGTAACTTCATCAACAGTAACAACTCTGGAAATTAGAGGGTCTGGAACCAATCTATTTTAACATGTTTGGGGTTGTCTATTTGTAGATCCAACAGGACCTTTACCCTTGTCATCAAGCCTCTGCTCATTCCTGTGGTGATTGCCAAATCTATCTTGTTCCTATTGCCTACGCTGACCTTGTGAATTCTTCCTAATTCCTTTCTCATCTCTTGCCAACTTGTATGAAATTTCTTTGATAGCCCCTGCCAAGGTCTTCACAACCTTTTCTAAATCAGCACCCTTACTAGCTTGGGGTTTTTCAGGGTTTATCAATTTTACACCATCTCTTTTAAGAGGTTTCCCAACAGCCTTCATATTATTCTCAATTTGAAGTGCCATGCTGAAATATTCTCTTATATTGGTAGGGTTCTTGTCTCTTAGGTAATAGGATGCCTTTTTATCAAATGCATCTGCATATTTGATTAAACAAGATTCATCACAAGGCCTCAAACCATCAGGTAACCATCTCAAAGTCTTTTTGAACCTTATGTTGAAGTCATGGACTGATTCATTAGGGTTCTTCTTGATATTCTCAAATTCAGATAGAAGAAATCTAGGATCAGTCCTATAACCATATTGCAACCTAAATGCATTTCTAATTTTAGTACATGAATCAATAGAATTATCAGGTAGAGCCTTGTACCAATCCCTAGCATCTTATTCTGGTGTATGAATAAATAACTTAATATACACATCTTCAAACTCTATCTCAAAACCTTCCATCATATTATCAGAAAGTTTGAGATGCTGATCACCAGTAATAGCATTGTTACCCTGGAATTTTGGCAACCGATTTATGACATCTTGTGGGATAGCATTTGGGTAACCATCCATTCCTCTAAAATTTATAGGACCAAAGGTGTTAACAATAAATGGAGGTCTAGGCTGTGCCATATTATTTGGTGGGGGTGATCTTGGAGGTGAGACAAGATGATGAGGAGTGCTATGTCTTTGGGGTTCAAGAATGTGATTCACAAGATTGATATCCTCTAAGTGCTGATTTTCTTGGAAAGTTTTACTCAAATTAAAACAAAGAGGTGCAGATTGGAGAAGGAAATTACCAGGTACAGTAGAAGGAACTTCACCAGCTGAGGAAAACAAGTTTATGAGAGGATTGCTTGAATCAGAATCACTTGAAGAAGAGTGATATTCCTCTACCAAATGTTGATCTCTCTCACCAATGGCTATATCTCTACCTGATGTCTGACCTTTAACCACTTTCAAAACTCTCCTCCCTTCCAACTCTAAATTTCTTAAATATGAGAAAAATTTCTTAGTAGAGTCTTTAAGGAAGAGAGATCTTCTTCCCTCCAGTTTTGTAGAGATCAACAACACAAAAATAAATGATAGAAATCTTAAGACATTGGTATTTCAAAATTTAGATCAGAATGGAGGCACCAATAAGGAATTCCACCTTAGTTGTGCAAGAATGCACTAAAATAGTTATGTAAAATGTTTTCTAGTACCAACAAATTTGCAGGGATTTATAAACCAGACCTTCTTCTTCTTCAATCAACCAAACATAATGCAACAAAAGTGTATGAACTACTAGTACATGGAAAAAGGGAAAGTTGAGCTTGAAAAATTTACTTGAAAACCTATAGATATAAAACATAGGATGATATCTTGATAATGAAACAGCTCAAAAAATTGAATACATAAATGCTCAAACACTTCAAAAACACAGAGGAAATCCTAGAGGTCCCTGGAAATTGTGCCACTCATGTTGGTATCCAAATTTTTTCTCCTTTTCAGTATGAGCAGCACCACAGTTATGTCATGGAGCTTAAAGACAAATTAGACCATGTTGTATGTCATTGCTAACTAGGGATATGGTCTAGCTAGCACTCTGGTTTTTGGATAAATGGATAACACTCCAATAGGACTTGATCTTGTCCTAGTTGTTTTAGGTTCTGCCTTGCAACCAAGGTAAGAGGACCTATTTTGTAACCTTGTAATGGTGAAGGAGATGAAGATGTCCTTCTCTTTGCTTGAAATTATATGATGGAGACCTTGATGAAAACATGATCAACACCCCAGATCTGAACTCTCACAAGTTGTCACTTCTCAAAACATGGGTATGTTCTCAAAACAAGGCAAAGGTTACTAGAGACATTAGAAATCTTGATTAGTTGTGCATACTTTTACAAATATATTTTGATCTTATGTGGGTATAAAAATGAAAATAAGGTATAGTATATGATAGGATCTTTCTTGTTAGATGATTTTTTGTGGGAGATTGATAAGACAAACTAGAATAGATCAAATCTTTGACAATCTATACAATGCTTGAACAACTATCAGATGAAATGTCTAAAATAATCAGGATGTTCTTTTAACCAAAAGAGGCACAGATGGAAACCCAGGTTACACTCTTCATGCAATATTTGAGAACTCACCACAAAATATTGAAGTAAAGAAGTCAATTAAACACAAAAACCCATGATCAAACCATGCCTAAGGTTCCCCCAAAGGCTTACAAGAAATCTTTGCAGTCAAGGAAGGTAAAGTGATTTTAAATTTGTTTATCTCCTTATCAGATGAAGGCTCTTATGAGTCTGAGATTGCAAATGCCACTAAAATATCAACTACAAATGGAGATCATGTGTGATTTCCTAAGACTTTCAATGTAAGATTGCAACAAGAACAATAAAATTTATTTGCAGGCATTTAAAATTGATAATAGACATCATACTACACAAAGAAAAATAAAGATTTAATTCAAAGATTGTTAGATTCAACTGCAGGGGAGAATTACAGGAACAATCTTAGAGCTGTGTGGTGGCTATACACTTGTAACCAACCCACATACATGAATTTTCCAACACATGAGACATTAACCTGGTTCTTTGGCGGATTTTCTCAGAAAATGAGTTTTCTTTTCTTAATATTTGCGCGTGATTTTTCAACTCTGACCTCTACAATTTCTCCAAAAAATGAATAATATACCACACGCCACATTAGAGTCTTCCTTCCGAAGAAAAGAATATGATATGGGATCAAATTTGTTACCAAAACTCCATGATTTGCAGAAAGGGACAGCAAATAGAAAAATGTTCGATGGATGCCAGTGTGCCAAAAATTTTAAATCATTACAAAATTTGGATCATTATCCACCTCAGGGTCATGTTTTTATCATTCAGACATGGAAGCATCTTTCATTTGTTATTTCTCACCTTTTCACCTCATCATTTCACCTCTGTAACTTTGATTTTAACTTTTCACATTTTTTATCGAGCCTGAGTAGAAATTTCATCAAAAACACCATAGATCAAGGAATTGAGTCATAAAAATGATGCCAATGCAATCAGAAGGCCAAGATGATGTAGTATCATATAAAATTTGATGCAATTTGATGAATAAATGTCGATTCCAAGCTTCCTAGAGCTCCAATGGCGGTAAAAAGGAAGAATGCATAGTTGCCATCAATTTTGGATAACTTTAAATACCATCCCTCCACGTGGCAAATGAGATCCCAAACATAAGCCCAAAATTACCTTTTTAACCTTGGATAAGGTAGTATACGTGTCAAAATACCTTTGAATCAGGCCCCTGCCTTTTAAAATTTGTATTTACAACCTTTGAAATTTTTTGAAATTTTTGCAAAATTTCCCTGCCCACCTCCTGGGTGTACCACGTGTCCATATGTGGGCCCCATTGAAAATGTGGGCTAATTCTATCAATTTTATTCCCTTTTTGAAAAAAGGAAATTTTGACATAAAACCCCCGTGGGCCTGAAAACCTAATCTCTACTCCACCTTGTGGCGTTCTCCCGATTCCCCGCGGGGCCAAGCCTCCTATTTTGCCTTTAGACCTTCCCACAAAATTTCAAAATTTCAAAACTCTCCTCAGGCCCGTGCTCTCCATTTTTCCTCTTAGGACACGTTTTCGTTTCTCATTGGTTGAGGACCTTCGGGTCAAAAATTTACCTTGTCACTTTGAGCCAAAAAACATCAAAATTCTTCAACTCCCTCTACCATCACACATGTCCTCTTCCTATTTTCCGCGGCCTTCGGGCCAAAATTTGACTTTAAAAATTTTACAAAATGAGAGAAAAAATTCCTAAAGAAAACCCGCCACCCCGCTAATCCCTCAACTAATCACAACATGCCACATAGGTACCTTTTGCAGAAAGTGAAGCCATGGGTCAAAATGTGCCATTTTACCAAAAATTCCAAAAACGATAAGTTTGAAACATTCCTGACCATCCCTAGCCAATAGGAACCCGCCACGTTACCATAAATATTATGATGATGAATTTGATGGGCAGATGAAACCCGTATGACCATCAAAATGTAAAAAATACCTAGGATGCCCTAGAAATCAAAATTTTTAACAAGGATGGTAGATTTCTTGATTTTAAATCAATTGAAACAAGATTTAGCATTGTTTTAGACCTGGGAATGGGTTTATAATTTCAAACACTTTAGATTTGATCAATTTCAATTTCTTACACGATTTGGCAAAGGAAAAATGACACAACCTGAAAAATTGAAAAAAGTAGGGCACGAAAAGGGGCACACATGGATTTTTGTTTCAAATTAGGGAAAAACAAAAAAATCTTGGGCATTTTTGATGCATTCAATTGGGGAAGATGAACTACAGACCACCAAAATCGAGAAATAAAACATTTCTGAGCAGATTTGGACATGGAACATTAGGGCACATTTTGTAAACTGAGAATTAGCACCAACAACTCCTATATATGTACCGTTTTTATTTGATCTATGAGAATGAGTAGACATATTCTTTCATGTTTGGATTTCCTTTTTGTTCGATTTCTTGCTGATTACTTGGAGCGTTCACATCACCATTGGAGTGCAACCTCTTTGATGTGCACAAGGTTATGTATTGATCCTTATAGAACAATCTCACATGGATGATCTAATCTTGTTTTAGATTTTTCTACGATCACTATTTGATATGTAGTACCTACATTTTTAAGGCCAAAAGGTATGACCTTATAATATAATGTGCCCCATGGTGTAATGAACGGTGTTTTAGGTTGATATTTTTTAGAAATATGTATTTTATCATAGCCAAAAAATTCACCCTTTAGGGAAAGCATTTCATGACCTACTGTTGAATCGACGATCATACATATGTTTGATAAAGGAAAGTCATCTTTTGGAGAAGCTTTATTAATTTCATGAAAATATGTACATATTATGATACCTAGATTTTCTTTGCCATAGGTACTAACTTTTAAATCTAAGTTCAGTAATCTATTGGTCAAATGAAGTCTGCCTCCAGAAGTTTTTGAATTTTAGATTTGACAAGAAATGTAACATTAGGAAGCATTTTTATCAACTTTTGTTTAACAACTTTTGCATCTGGATGGACTACAAGGTAGTGTACGACAAGAAATGGATCTAATCATGGCATATATTTGTATTTCCATGCAAAAAAATTCTTGAAATTACAAGGAGAACCATGAAATCTGATTTTTCTTATTCTGAATGACTCACACTAATTTGTAAAATATTTGGTTTTTTATGTGTGCCAATGTTGATGTCTATTATTTCCTCAACCAACATTTTAGATGTGTCTCTTTCTAAAAAAATATGTCGTTAGTTGATGTAAATCATCAGTTTGACATGAATTAGAGTCCCCTCTCTCTAGTGCCTTAGAAAGGTTTTCACTAGGAGATATGCCCCTTTTCTTTTTTTCTTTTTTCATTTTTTTGATGTTATTTTTCTCGAATAACACCTCAACGAGGTTTTCACTACGGGATATTTTTTTTCATTTTTCTTTGATTTGTACCTTTTTCTAGAATTAGGTACTCCACTTCCTTACCAAATTAAGTAGCTGCATCAAGGTCAATATCAAATCCATTTATGTGATCAGAAAGGGGGATGGAATCTCGAGTCCCAAGAAACTCTTCAATGGTGTCATCATTTTGAAAGAGATCCATGGACACGTGATTTAATTTGTCCTAAAAGATAAGTGTAGGATGGACAAGTGAGAAGTCAATGGTATAAATGTAGAGGTTTTCTATAAAAGGCTTATTTTTGTGTGGTTATCAAAGAGGCTATGTGGAACTTGTCTTATCATCAGAGTCAATGTCCTCACCACTAGTCGAGACATCAAGTAGTATCAGTTAATTTTCAATAAAGATTCTCTATGCAATATATTGTATCAAGACATCCTTGTTCATTTTTTCCTAGTCCTTTTCCCTTCCACTACATATTTTTCATGATTTTGTGCATTTTATTATATTTAGATGATTTGTAGCAACAAGAAAATCCATCATCATATATCCAAGATCTTGAAGAACCCATAATGTATTCCTTGTCAAGATATCCAAACCTTTTCCACACATACTTACCAAGATTGTAGATAGGAGAAATTTTGATGTGGGGAGCATTGGGTTAACCATAGCTATGTGGAGATGACTATAATTTTCTGATGTGGATGGAATATTGGAGTTTATACTGTCCAATACCTTCGTCTATGATTTCCAATGTAGGTGGGGTGGAAGAATTGGATGGTTAACGTTTAAACAAGACTTCAAGGTCTATTCATTTTTCTTCTTTAAATGGGATAATTTGGGGAGCCAAGGATTTATCCACATAAGGACAATAATTTACATGTGTATGTCTTCCTTATAAAACTTTGCAATATCAAAAGGTTTAACATCTTCACGTAACGTGAATTATTTTACTTCATAAGGGAATTTGATGTATTGATGGTATATAAAAGGGATGGATTTCATGGCATGAATCCATGGGCAACCTAGGAGGATTTTATAAGATGTTTCCATGCCCACAACATGGAAAATTTTGTCTAGGGTTTGAGGTATAACTTTTATCGTTAAGGAGATGGTATCCACGGATTGTCTTTTTCTAATGTTATAACCACAAATGATAATGATGTTAGTGCATAGACTTTCCTTAGTGTAACCTATACATTTCAATAATTTTATAGAGAAGATATTCAATGTGGTGCCGTTATTTGTAAGCACTCATTTGATCTTATGATGTGTGATGAATACTTCTATTTATAAGGAATTTTTATTAGTAATGTTGGGATTCAAGAGGTCACGAGGACCAAATGATAAAATTTGATTATTAGGTGATAAGTTGGTAATTAAAGCCTGAAATTGTTGAGAGTTGATATCCTTAGCAACATGTGCCTCATGAAGTACATGAGAAATGATACTTTGAAGCACAAGATATGTTTTGAGTAATTCCATGAGTGAAATTTTTGTAGTGGTATTCTCTAATTTTTTGATTATATCATTTGAATTAGATGAAGACTTTGCATTTGAGGATTGTGAATTTGTAGTGGGCTTAGGATTAGATGTTTGTTGTGGTGTTTTGGATGTGGAGGTTGTTAAGTAGTAGGTACCCAAACCTATTAAATTTTATGGTGACTACCATGTACGGTGAATGATTAAACAATTAAATGATATAATCAAATTTGACATTATTTGATGTTTGACCCTTATCTTTTGCATTATTGTTTGGACCATTATTAGGGAAGGGGTCTTGAAAGACCTTTAATTTATCATATGGTGTCTTTTTATCATATTGAACTTCAATCTCAATGTCTCCATTATCAGTTAAGTCTGATGTAGTCTTACACAACGATCCATAGGATGACCATGTATACGATGGTAGTCATAATATTTGCTTTCTTGATACCACACAAGTTTATGTTGTCCTTCTTTAAAAGGTCTGTAAATTGGTGCATCACCATTTTAGTGCTTGCTAATTGATTGAGGACACTTGAAAGGATTTCTCCAAGAGGCGTAAATTGTCATCTTTTGACCTCATGCAAAGTAGTTTCTTTGTTAGAAAGGATTAGAGGTTTTGAATTAGATTTTTCTATTTTACTATATTGATGAGTTTGACGTTGTATTTTTTGAAGATGATGAGAATAAATGATTTCGTTATTTACAACATTTCGATTACGGTTTATGAACTTGAATTTTTCATTATTTTGATTGTTGTTTTCATTATTATTGGGTTGGTATTTTGAAGGTGTTTTGACTAGGTCGTTAGCGATGAGAGCCCTCTCAATTTATTGTTCTTTTTCAATAACTTATTCAAAGTTTGTCAAAAAAATACATTTGCATTTGAAATGATAATTCTAGATTTAGATTAGGAATGAAAATACTAATTATTTCTCAAGTATAAAACAAGGGAATCAACTTACGAATCCTCATCATCATTGAAGAAACAACACAAAAGTATCATTATTCCTTTGTTTCGTGTTGGAAAGGTCCACAATTGTGATTTCAAAATTTAGGTTGAATGAGAAATGTTTTGAATTTTTTACCAAAAGGTCCGCAAATGTTGTGATTGATCCCTTTGGAAGGTGTAAGAACTAGTCCAAATCTTGCCCTCCTAAAATTTTAGGAAAGAGGTGCAAGAGAAAGATGTCATTTTATGTCACTTCTTGGCATGCCATGAAAAATTCTTTAATATAATCTCTTGGATCATTTTTACCCTTATATTTACCAAATTTGGGTGTTTAGAATGATTTGGGAAAATGTACACACAACATGTTCTTATCAAATGAGTAAGGACACAGTTCATCGAAATTAAATTGTTGCTACACTTTTGAAGTCCCATTTGGGTTTCTTTCATACTCCTTCATTCTTATGCGAATGGGGAGTTTGGTTGAGGAGTGTCCATGGTAACATAATTTTCATGCATAGATTTGTGTTCTTACTCATTTTTTAGGATTTTCAAGATTTGTGAGTTGGCGTATTAGTTCTTCAATTTTGGCTATCAAGTCTTTTTTTGATGAATTGGATGTAGTGATTGATTTTGTATTTTTCTTATAAGAATCAAGTTTTTCTATTATTTCTTTTAATGTTAGTGCATGAAATATGAGGGTAGTTTTGCTCCCATTTATAGGAGGTCAAGAAGATGTTGATTTTTGTTTTGCATCATTAGATTATCAATATATTCTTCTTCACTTTAATAGTTCGAGTTATTTTCTATTATTTTCTTCAAAAGTCTTACAACTAAAAGGGTTGAATCTATCATACTTCTCATGCACATTAGTGCTTTTTCTATGCGTAAACACCATTGTTTTATAGGTAAATATCTTAGTGAAAGGTGATTTTGAGATTTGGTAGAATTTTTGATAAATTTTGAGCTAAAATAGATTTGTTTGATAAAAATGACATGATAAAAATGTAATTTTTGAGATTGGAAATCATTTCGATTGAATTGGATTCGGTTTTATGTAAATTTTGGATAACGTGAATATCTAAAATATAAGGTTCAATGTGATTTGATCTTTGAATTGCTTAAGATTGAATAAATTGAATACTGAATGTATAAGGATCTTGATTTAGTTTCATTTGATTTGATTTACTTAATACGTGGATAAAGTGAATATCAATGTATAATAGTTTGGGTTTGATAAAGTTGAATGTGCTTAAATTTGGATAAAGGATATATCAAAAGTAAAAGACTTAAATCATGGAATTTGGTATCATTTTCAAATCTTATTCGTTTGGAGAAATGGTGGTCACTCTGCTAGGGTTTTTTGAGATTTACTAGGGTTTTAAGTTTTCATGTCATTCCACGGCCTCTTCGGGAACTATGGGATAATACCTCCCTCAGTAATTCCTAGGGTTTTTCACCCTCTGGGCACGCCTATATAATGCCTCCTTCAACCTTAAGCCCAATTATTGTTACCAAGGATGAAGATTGTGGAGATTAAAACAATGGCGCTGCTACAGAAACGTCCTCAAAAATTTGTTTTGAAAGTATTTCAAAAGGTAATGTTTCTCCTCCTGATGTTGTATTACATTTTTTTGAATTTAATTTTATATGCCAATGGTTAGAAAAATTATGCCTTATTGGATTTTTTTAGGTCATATCCCCTCTAAAAGAAAGCTAAAGGAATGGATTAACTCAACCTAGTCCACTCATGGAATTCAGCTCGTAAGTGTGCAAAACATGACCAAAGGATTATTCCTTTTCCATTTCTATGATCCCTCACATGATTTGGCCATCTTGACCCACTCGACCACTTGGTATGTGCGTAACTCCCTTTTTTTCCTTTATCCTTTGACTAAATAATTTTTAGTGTCTGAGTATATGAATCTCAAATTCCCTGTCTCGGTGGAGTTCACTAGCCTTCTATTGCCCTGTGTTCATTTTTTGCATCAAATCGCATTCTCTATCGGGTGAATGGTATGCATGGAACCGTAACGCTTCTACAATGCTCATCCTCATAAATGTGTTTGTGTAGAAGTAGACCTATTTCAAGAATTCAAGGAATTCATGGAGATACAAATGGGAGATACTCGTTACTCCTAGCATGTCCTTTACATAAAATTTCCTAACACATGTTTTTGGTGCCAAACCTTTGATCATAAGATCAAAAACCGCCCCCTTTATGTTCCATGCAATCACCTAACACCTAAGGTGGCCTCTAAATCTATTAAAACCTCACATGAGGAAGGGTGTAAAACCATTGGAGGGTATAAGAATGATGCAGCCTAGAATTTACCATGAAGAACCCAAGCATGATGGAACATGACCCAGCCTGAGTTGAACACTCACCCGAAGCACGCAAAGGTACCAGGCCCCTCTCTAGAGTTGCTTGTGTAGAATGTGAACATGATGAAGATACAATGCATTCATATCTATAAATAGCATAAACATTCCAAATAGGATATTGCATATCTAGATCTTAAAGAATAATGAATCAAATGATAAACATAATGAAATCAACCATGTAAGAACCAGTTACAGTCATGTTTAACACCATTATTCACCCAATATACTCCATTATATTAAACACAGTAAATACAGAAGCTTCTTACAATAAATAGTATCATAATTTTATGTGTGCATTAGGTCTGGAAGCATAACTCCAAAATAGCTCATACACAGTGTCTCTAACTACATAGATTAATACATATTTATAAGGGTGGGGACTTGCCCTTCACCGCTTAAGCACTTCCCAAAATAGGTCGCATGCTGAAAATACTCATGCGCCTTTACAATAACATGCATATATGAAAGTGCGCTAATAATAGATCTCTTACAGTAAACTAGCAGTAGTATTCCTATTATTAACTCAAACTCATGCATGGCACTTAGTAGACAATCTTCCCAAAATAGCATTTGTGTGTCATGCAAGTCTCCATCTCGTTGTGTGCTCCATACGCTATCTCCAAAAATAACTTGTAACCATGAAAATGGCTAAGTTCCAAATTAATATTTATCTTTCGCACGCATTTCCTTCCCTATCCTTCCATGCCTTCAAATGTTCCTCAATCCCGTGTGTGAATATTCTTTTTTCCCTCTCCTTAGTGTCATATTTTGTCTGCTCAACATTACCCCACACTTAAATACATTATCATCCTAGAAACGGAGTTCCTCCTAATGTTCCAAAAGAATAAAGAATAAGAATGGAAAGAATGTAAATAATTACTTTACAAATAATGGACTTCTATTCTGTAGCACCCTATGCTACAACTGGGAGGATCAACTTCGGATATTCTTCTTTAATCTCAGCCTCTAAGGCTTGTCAATCATCCAATGCATTTTTGGTCTTCTCTGTAATTTCTACAACGATGGATACCAACTCATCCTGGGTTATCTCTCCCTTCTCATTTTTCAATACTAGGACAATGTTAGCCATAACATATATTCTTCCCTCCAGAATATCCATCTTTTGTGCTATGAGCTTTTCAAGCTCATCCAGCCTCTCCTTATGTGGGTTTTGTGCTACTATAAGGGCTTCACGCTTTTGCTTTACTAATGCCAATCTCTTTGTTCGCCCTAAAATCTCATCCTTCATTTCCTTCAGGACTTCATTATCTTCTAAAATAGTTTTTATCTTGATCATTGCTTCTAGAGTTGCACATATGTTCAAAGCTTGGTTTGGTTTCTTCAACTCATCTTGTAAAGTTTGGAGCAATGCCTCGTAAGATGAAATTTTTCTAACCACAGAGGCCCTTTCTCTCTCTACTTCCTATTCAAGGTCCTTTGGCACTGGCATGTGAATTTTTCCATCCTCAAGCAACGAATCAACTAACGTACGCACATAATGCATAGCTGAAGGAAAATTTTTAGGTACCTTAGACTCTAAGTGCAGTCTTACTTTTAAGAAATAATCTCCAATTTATTCTGCCATGTTAATGAAGGCTTCATTATTTTTCTATTATAATTCCTTCTCTCCTTTTAGACATGTTATTTCTATAATTTTTTCCTTGTTATCTTCTCGTATCGCTCTAATAGTAGCAGCCTTATCGATGTTCCTCCGTGTAACCTTTGTAGATACCTTAACCAAGGCATTGTTGACCTGCTCATTAGACATGAGAGTGGGCTTCATAGTCATGTGCTTGATCTGTGGTGCCTTATTCATTCTTCTTGACACACATGACTCCTTACATACATAAAAATCAGGCTCGTCCATATGAGTTTGCATGGACCAAGATAGATATTTCCTTGCGCATGTAGTGGCCATGTCTGGGTCCATTAACTCCCATCCATACAACCCCTTAAGGCCCATTATGCTCTGGAAATAGGTGCGGACAATTTTACTTGTGTCCTTAACATAACCCATACTTGGCCCAACATACTCCCCACTGGTTCTCCTCATTCTTGGCCCCTTAGGAATTTGAGCACCAAGGATTGGAGTTAGATATTTTATGTTTTGAGAAATATCATGCTTTTTTTCCTCTACCTCCTTCACTCCTTCCTCTTTATCCTTCATATCTGCATCCCTAGATTCTTCCACATCTTTTGGTTGTATAGGGGTTCCATGTGTGCTCTCTACAGACTCCTCTGCCACCACATTCAGCTTTATTTTTCTCCTCTTCCTCTTAGTTGTCTCTTTCTAAGGAGAGATTCATGGTGACCTTCTTATAGGCTATGAAGGTCCCATGACTTGGGTCCTTGTTCTTCTAAATACCCTTTTAAAACGGAGCTCTCCATGGTCTATTTCCACATCCAAGTCTTCATCTTCTTCTTATACCTGAGGTGGAGTACCCGCACGCTCAGTCTCTACTCTTTCTATGGGATGCCTTTGGCCTCTATGATCTAATCCAACAATATATTCATGTTCTTATTCCTCCTCATCTACTGCTATAGGTTATGGGGTTGACACGTTCTCTACTGTATGTTTACCTTTAGGCAGCCCTGGGAGCGCAAACACATTTTCTACATACTTTTTATTCTCCATCTTAGGCTTAAGTTGAAGGTATACAAGCACGGCTCCATTGTCACCACTAATAGCCAAGCTTAGTGGATTCATACTTATGACATCTAAGATGATCCTCTCAATGTAGGTAGTCTGACCTAGATACACATATGCCTTCCTCAAAGTGTGTTAGTCACAGTCTACCTTGACTGCACTAAAGTTTAGGTGGTGTGCATTAGTAAATTGGTAGATTAATGCCTGGAAGTAGTACACTATGAAGGAATATGGTGGTTTTCACCAAGGGATCCATTCCACATCCCTCATATAAAATCGTGTGATGCAAAAGTGTTGGTACACCGCGAACTGTACTGCCTTTCCCACCACCAAAGGTATCTCTTTGGGAATGCGCCACTCCTCCCTAAATGTTGTGTGAAGTTGGTCATACCACATCTCCTCCCTCTGCTTAAACAGCCCACTCATTAATCCTTCACATAAATATTTTTCAAACCACTCCGTAAGGGAATTTTTTTCCTTGGAATACTCCCAGATCTTTTTATTTGGCCCATCAAGCACTCCAATTTCTACAAATACGAGAGAAAGGAGGATAGAACCAAAATTTATCTTCTATTTTGTGCGTGCTTCCTCAATAATGGTGTCTGCAATATAGTGTGCTAGGTTGTATACTACTCCCTGAGATATTTTCTTCGCAATATGTAGCCACGTGGTATTCACCTGCAACCATCTCTCTTGATCATTCAACTTGGTTACTAGATGCACGAATGCTTGCACCACTAGGTACTTCTTTAATTTATCAATGCCCATTCTGTGTGGACCCTTAATATACCCCAATTCCTTTCTTTTCTCTACGATTGCTTCTTTATCAGTCAGATCAAAAATAAGGTCTACCCTACACCCTTCAATCCTGTTAGTGTTAAAACCAGGGCTACTATGATTCTAACCCTTCATCCGTAAAAATAGAAGAATTCCTTATGGAATATTCTCATCAGCCATTGGTATAATGGTTCATACTTTCCAAAATATGGGAGCTCATACAACTGATAGACTCCTACCTGCTTCAATAATTTCTCCCCAGCGTCGTCATATACTGGCATATCCTCCACTGCGCACTTGTTGGTATTTGTATTCAACAATCCATACACATATTTCTTATTGTCAAATGTACGGTGGTTGTAGTCACTTATTTTGTAACTACGGATGTGGGAATCCCACTCTTGTCCGACTATCACACCTTCTGGGTACTGCATCTCTAAAAAATCACTCTCGAGAGCCATTTCAACTTCAACTTCCACCTTCTTCTTTCCTTTGGCACCTATGGCAGGTGCTTTCTTTGGTGCCATCATAAAAATCCCACCTTTTTTGTCTGTAATGAGAAAACTCAAACCCTAGCTTGAATCTATGTGCCCTAGCTTGAAACTAGGTGCCCTAGCTTCTTTTCAACACCTTTGCTTCACTCAAACCCTTCACCAGTGGGGATGCAAGCCTCTTTCATGCAATAATCCACTCTCCACATCTAGTTTCACAACACTTCGTACCTCAACATGATTCTCTTAGCTCGATCGCACTTATCTCACTCAAATACTTATGATCACAAAGGTAAAAATGAACCCGCATAATGTCTTTTTATTGATTTTCAAAAATTTAGTGCATTTATTGCTCCTTCACCTACCAAAATCCCTCTCATTAATTGACCATTCTCACAATATCCACACGGTACATCTTCATGCCCCAACTATAACCTTCTAGCATGCCTTCCTACCTTCTAGCTATAAACTCCTCTTCAATGTGCTTCCATGTGCTTGAGTACCTCACTACTGTGCCTTCCCTGGTAGTCTCCACGATTGTTGTTTACCTCGTGTTATAATGTTCCCTCATTTATCTCCATCTATGGTCATTTTTTAAAATCAATTTTCTGTCTAACAATTGCTCTCCAAACTTAAATAACACAGGTAGCCATTTATTCCATTATATGTACCCAGTTGTATATAGCCACCCCACACCAATGGTATGTGCAGTCCTCTGTGCATAAAAATTCTTCAAATGGTAATTAGATTCTAGTGTACAAACACACTTATTACACAAAACACCTAACTAAATTGAAAAATCATAGCGACAAAGAAGGAAATACATTAAAGAAATATAGAAATTAAAACCTAGTCTAAATGGAAACAATGCCTTATTAAAAACACCAAGAAGACTTATTTATAGTAGAGCTTTATCCTACTCCCATTGAAGAAACTAGGTAATCATATCCCATCAAACATCTCTAACTGTAAAGCTGATGTTTCAAGTATGTGAGTGATAACATATTGTCCCAACCAATGCACTTTAAGCTTCTTTGGATGGTGTAGAAACTTAGAATCATAAAAAAGTACCACCTGTACCATCTCAAAAATTTTGTCCCTGATGTGCATGTCGTGCCATGCCTTCTACATGGCCTTTTCCTACTTCTGACTCCAACATGCTATTTATTTTCTCTCATCCAACTTTATCAACTTTTCAATTCTTTCTTCTAGGGATTTCTCATCAGCTAGACCTCCAGGGTGCGCAATACGCAAAGAAGGTAACATGAATTCCATAGGAAGATCTACTTCTATGCCAAACACAAACTGAAAGGGCGTGGCCTTGTTCACTCTCTTCTATTTTTTTCTATACACCCAAAGCATGGCAGAAATTTTATTGTCCCAATCTTTCCTTCTAACATCACAACTTTTTGTCAATGTTTGGCTCAAAGTTTTGTTAAAGGCCTCAGCAATCCCATTTTCTCGAGGATGATACCTGGTGTAGTCTTATGGTGAAAAATCATAAATTCATCCAATAGTATCTTGATCATATCATTTAAAAAGTGTGTGCCCCTATCACTTGTCAAGCTCAGCAGACATCCATACCTTGTAAGAACATTTTCCCATAAAAACCTAGTTGTTGTAGCTGATTTACAATCCTTGGTAGGTGCTACTTCTTCCCACCTTGTAAGATAATCTATACAAGTGATGAGGTAGTGTGATCTAATTCTACATGTGGATGGAGAAATAGGACCCACAAAAGTTTATATCCCACTTCTCAAATAGCTCTGCACTAGGAATAGGTCTTAAAGGCATTTAATCTCTTTTCCCAGGTTTACCAATGGGTTGACAGTGATCACACGCCTTACAATATGCTTTACAATCTTCGTAGAGGGTCTCTCACCATAATCTAATAAGAAGAATCTTGCGCATAGTGGCATCACCTGCATAGTACCCTCCTGAAATACCATCATGAGCCTCTTCCATGATATATGTGCACCCGTGCTCTAGTACACACCGGTGCAATACTTCATCTTGGTCTAACTTGTATAGGTCATCACTAATCAACATAGAAGGTGTCTCATGAATTGAAAGTTGTTTCTTCTCTAAGGATTTTAGTCCTTCTGGCACCATACCTATACATAAACAGATAGCAATATCCTCCACTTCCAAAGTAATGTGTTGTTACTCGTACAATTGTGCATCCAGCATTATATCTTCAATTGTCTGCGTGTCCTCCCCTAACTGAATTCTTGATAAGTGGTCTAGGATAGAATTACATTTCCCTTATTTTACCATAACTTTGAAATCAAATTCTTGGAATAAGAACACCCATCGTCATATGTGCACCTATAAAATAGGATTTTTTACCAAGTATTTCAATGTTATGTGATTAGTGTAAGATACAAATGGTGTTTTTTGTAGGTATGGTCTGAATTTATGCAGTGCATAGATCATTGACAAGGCTTTGTGCTCAATAGTTGTGTAATTCTTCTCTACAAGAGTCAACTTTCTACTAGAAAAACATATAAGATGATCTATAATACCTTCTCAAGGCTGAGCTAACACTGCGCTAATGGTCATGCCAAAGGCGTCCACATGTACATGAAACAGTTAATTCCATGAGAGAAAACATATAATAGGCATTATAGTAAGTCTCTCCTTCAATGTCTCAAATGCACATTGTTTCGGTTCTCCCCAATAAAATGTCCCTTTTCCTTTTAGTAACTCTTCCAAGGGTGCGACAACCTTAGCATATCCTTTAACAATCTTGGAATGCTTGAACAACTATTCGTGAAAATACAGTAGGCACATTTTTCAAACCAAAGGGCATCACAGTATATGCAAAACTTCCCCATTCAGTGGTGAAATTTGTTTTTTCTTGATCCTCTTGTGTAATCCGGACCTGATGATACCTAGAAAATCCATCTTTCAAAAAATAGATTTCACGCCTTGCAACACCCTCTAATATTTCCTCTATAAAAGGTGTGGAAAAAGGATCAATCACACATGCAACATTCAATTCTATGTAATCAACACAAATCCTAATCTAACCATCTTTCTTTATACTAATAACCATGGGGCTAACCCACTCCAATTCTTCTAGGGGCTTGATGATGCCATACTTCAACATTTTTTCAATTTCTTCTTTAACTTTTACGTGCAGGTTAGGGTTCATCCCTATAGGGTCTCTTCCTTACTGGGTGCGCACACTTTCCTTAAGTTTGATCTTAATTTCTCCTAATGACTCATGCATTTGTTTTAATTCATGGTAGCCCCTAGGAAATAAGTCCTAAAAATCACGAAGCAACTCAACTATCTTTGTCACTTAAGAGTTAGACCAATAATCTCTAATTATTGCCTCCTTAGGTTCAGCATCCGTACCAATATTCACTTTTTTTCCTCATAGGTTGATGATAGGCAGCGTGTGTTGTTATCCACACTATCCAAAACCTTGTGTATACCTGCTGATTGATATATATCCATATTTTCTACTTCCTCATCATCCACTATGTAGATTTTTTTTTCTTTTTCTTTCTCAAAGCAATTGCATGCTTGAGTAGCGTAACATATGTCTCTGCTTCTTAATCAAACCACACTCTTGAGTCGTTCTCATCAAATAACTCATGAATGAGTTCTTCCACCTTTGCATTGTATTCCTATAGTTAAACGCTTTATAACCATTAATTCCTCTTCTACTGGAGGTTTAGTAGAGAAGTAGTCAAAAGTCTGGACCATTCTTGTAATCAAATCCTGTTAATTCCTATGTTTCTCTATGTAGCTCTGCATATACATAGCAAGTCTCATACACAACCTTGTAAAGTAGAATAAAGTTTGTACACCCATAGACAAAGGAAGTTAAGGCTTCCTACCACACTAGCTAGAGCCTCTCACACTATTGAACATGGTGTTGGACATAGGTTTATTACCATGATAAGTGCATATTTAAGTACGTGCATTACTCCTCAAAAAATGAGTTGTTAGAGAAATCTTGACTTCATTCCATTCTACAAGATTATCCCTGTGAACCACCCACCAATGCATTATTGTTTCATGCATAGGGTATATGCTAACATTATTTATTCTTTCAATATTGGTCTATGCACTGTTCCTCCAGGGTGCACGCAAGAATACCGTAGGGTCTCCTTCTCTAGTGTACCGAGGTAAAAGAGTTGTTACCTATCCTCCTGATGCAACGAGGCTTTGATTTTCCATGAAAATGTACTCCTTACTTCATGCCCAACCATCTCATGAGTACCATGAGCCCAATTATCACAAAAAATACTTGTATGTATCACTAATAGTTTACGCATCTTCTAACTAAAGGATTCTTTCTTTAGATGGATCGAGTACTTCTGGGTCCTCGAATGATGCACATACACAAATCCTATTCAGATCTTCCTCACTCAAAAGCTCAACATAGGGTTTAAATTTCCCATTTGTTAAAGGGATAATAACTCTTTCCTCCTTGTTCTCAAAATTGATATATCCCGTTTTGAACTGAATATCAACATTATTTGGGTGACACCAAGGGCACCCAAGTAGAGATGGGAAACTGTCTACTTCTGCAAGTGCTAAAATGTCAATATCCCCAGTGAACTTGGCCCCTTGTATAATAATAGATGCATATTTTAAAACTTCAATAGGAGTGGCCTTAGTTTGATTATCCATAAACAGGTACATTAGAAGATGGCTAAAATGAAGGTCTCCCCATCTGTACCCATGCATCTCAAGTAAGCACATTTACTCTCCATGCCTGTGTTAATCAATATATTACTCAAGAGCCATCCATCAAAAATAACATTTAGAGTGATCTCCATTGTCGTAACCTAAGCTATGGGGGGAAAGATTCACATGCAGGATGCTGACTGTCCATTATCAATATTCACGTGTGGAAATTTTTTCACCTTTAGCCAGCTCCCTAGTAATGGATTAATATTCTCCTCAGTGCAACATTTTGCATACCTCCTTTAAGTCATCAATATATGACTGGACCATTTCTCTGCTTACCTACTTCTGTTCCATCTTCTACAATTGCTCCTTTAAACATTATATTTCACCTTGAAGGTATCTGAGTACTTCCATGGTCTCCTGATAAACCTCCTTTTGGTGCGTAAGATACAGATACCTTACATGAAAAATGTTCTCTTTAGTGATGGTAGGCTTCTGCTGTAACACTTCTCTAGCGCGCTGTAGCTTCAACACGATGTAGTGATCTTCATAGGTAATACCTCATGTTTTGGTGCCAACTTTGGCATCCAATGATTTTCCATAGCACACTGTATTCTAACAATCCATGCACATTTGTTCTCCTATTTATTTTGCTTGCTAAGATGCTCATATAGATCTTGGCCATTCCTCGTAGCTATGATTCTTACACACAAAAAGAACATGTAATATAATGAGGACATTCACACCTGTATTGGTCAAGTGATCCTCATGTAAAGCATGTTCCGTGAGGGAATTCACTTCATCCACCACCAAATCCTCGACCTCCAAATCTTCCACAGTATCCTCAACCTATACCACGTGCTCCTTCATAGTACCCCTTGTTCTTATCATAGTGCACTTTATTGTTATTATGATCCTGATGCTCACCTTTACCCTTAGAGTTATCTAATATTCTTGTCTATCACACAACAAATATCTATAACATCATGGATATGACTAGTTAACATGTAGTCTTATGTATTGTGAGTCATGCACCAAAAAATATTACAATAGCAGGATACATTCTTCTTTATCATGCGCCTTATAATAATGGGCAGACGGCTAACATCATGGTTTAGGTGACATAGCTCACAGTCTAGCAATAATGAATGTATTGTTCTCATGGGGACAACTATAATTTGGTGTGCCCTTCCACTTCACAGTATCTGTACAAAAAATCCCAGTAATGCAGTCTCATGTTTTGAATTCACCGATAGTTTTTCCAACTACTTTTCCATAGCTCCAATTTGTGCTTCCAAGAATGGGCTGACTCCAATGTCTATACTCCTGACTGCCTTAGTGCACGTAAATCTATTTCAAGTGCTTCATGCATGGACCAATGTATGTTTTATGTGACAATTCCATTCTAAAAGGTGTGATTAGACCACCAACGAGCCATTGTGCATGCTGGCTTGCATGAATATCATAAGAAATCTTATATTAAATTGTTTTAAAATAGACATCATACTCTCGGACACTCTCGGTAGTGCCTTTTTTTAATATCCTTGAGTGTACGCTTATACTCTTCTACTCAAATTTAGGGATATATAACTCTTTAAGGAATGCATATTTGAATGTTACATAATCTATGCAAGTTTGATCATGATCAAACTTCCTGTACAAAATGTGTGCATGTCCCTTGTAATGTAGTTGCAAATTGACTTTCCTTATCGCTCAGAATCCATAATTCCTTTTTTGCACCACATAGTATCTTACACATGTGTATGTGTTCAAAAACATATTCTATGCCCCTATACTCTAGAAGATGAAGATACATATCCATGTAAATATTCTAGGGTTTGTGCGGACCCTGTCCACCTGATCTAAAACCTCCTGTGTTACCTCTACCTCAATAACCACCAAATCTACTAGAACTGGAGCCACCTATACCCCTTGATCCTCCACTTGTAGCCAGAAGTGGAACAGAAGATGCACTTCCCTGTGTCCCAACATTAGTAATTGTATTGAACTGTTACAGTCTACGTGGTGGTACTACTCCTCAGAAGTGAGTGCAACATTCTATGCATTCAAATTATGTGTACAGATGATGCACTTGAGAAGGTACCTTTAAAAAACAATGAATAAGTTTTCCCTACCACATATTTACTTGCTATGTGACTTACTCTCTGCTTCCCTACTGACCCAAATCAGCATGCTAACTATTGGATGTACTAGATACTGGAAAACCAAGCATGAAAGGGCTAGGATACCAGGTAGATTTAGATGCCCACCTATAGCCCAAGGTCATCTCTGTACTGGCACGCTCCTGTGTGAGGCTGAGGAGGTTTCCTTGTTATTCTTTCCCAAATGGGGGATTTCTATAATGCTCTGGCTCCATGCCTTCTACATGAGACTCCAAATCCTTCATGAGCCATCTCTCTCCTTAACACCATCTACTCTATAATGTCAATGTTGTTTCTCTATCTCACTCTTACACAACTCATTGTACTTAATCTTCCTTTCTTCTCTCTGCCTCTCTACTGCCACTAGGTCCGCCATCTTTCACCAAACATTGCCCCTGCCTCTACACATGTGGTGGGGTTTAGCTAGCCATCAAATTTTCCTCTAAGTTCATGGTTGCCATCAAGATCTTGATCGCTAATGGAATGCCTTGCAAGTAAGTCTCCCTTGGGAGACCATAAAAATTGGAACTTCAGCTACCTACTGGGAAAGAATAAGTGGAAATTGGGTACTCCATAATATAACTATTCAAAACACCATGGAACCAAGCATCCACAGTGCATGTCCAAATTAGATCAGCATCATAGAGGGCCTAAAATTATTCCTGTACATCTAGACAAGTGTGTGATACCTCTAATTCCATTTAGACGCATAAGCAACCAGCCACTCGTATAGTTTTACTAGGAAAATAGCAAAAAAGCTCTCATACAAATAGTCATACATATTATTTTCCACCCACGTGTGTGTGCATCAAACTTAGATTCTAGTGATGAACCTCCATGCGTACTCTTCTTCCATATATTTTATCCACTCCTCAACACTTGCTAGGGTCAACTGATACATCTTCATCATGTAAACCATCTTGAAAACAACTGAAAAAGAGGTCCCAGTAATGGAACTAATGATGCAACCTAGAATTTACCACAAATAATCCTAGGCGCACGTTGACACATCACCCATCCTGATCTGAGTGCTCACCCAAAGCGTGTAAAGGTACCAAGTCACTCCTTAGAGTTTCTTATGCATAGATGTGAACATGATGAAGATATAATGCATTCAGAACCATAAATGACAATAAACATTCCACATAGCATATTCCAGACCTAGATCTTAAAGAATCGTGAATCAAACGATAAACATAATAAAATTAACCATGTAAGGACTAATTACAATCATGTTTAACACCATTATTCACCTAATACGCTCCATTATATTAAACACAGTAAATACAAAAGCTTCTTACAATAAATTGTAACATAATTTTGTGCACGCACCAGATCTAGACAACATAACTCCACAATACCTCATACACACTGTCTCTCTAACTACATAGATTTAATACATATTTATAAGGGTGGGGAATCATCCCTTCACTTCTTATTCACTTCCCAAAATAGGTTGCATGCTGAAAATAGTCACGCACCTTTACAATAACATGCACGCATGTAAGTGTGCTAATAATAGATCTCTTATAGTTATCTGACAATAGTAATCATATTATTAACTCGAACTCATGCAAGGCACTTAGTAGATGCTCTTCCCAAAATAGCATTTGTGTGTCACGAAAGTCTCAATTCCATTGTGTGCTCCGTATGGTATCTCCAGAAATAGCCCGTAATGATGAAAATGGCTAAGTCCTGAATCAATTTCTGTCTTTCACACAGTGTTTCCTTTCCTATCCTTCCGTGCCTTCTAAATGTTCCTTGCTCTTGAGCATGCGAATCTTCTGTATGCCCTCTCCTTAGTGTCATATTATGTCTTCTCAACAAATAACAAGAATAAAACAACTCAAGCTAAGGTGGCTGGCTCGGAAGAGCCAATTGTTAAGGAACATACATTTTTCTAGGGTCACTCCATGGATTCAGTCTCTAAATAAGCTTCTATCCCATTTCCTAAGTCTTCCAACATACCCAATGATACCATGATACTCATGGACTCAAAAAATTCCATCTAAATTTCCTCATCACTTCCTTCCTCGCAATTGTTATTAACTAACGATTCACATTACCCATTAAAAAGGTCCCGAAGTCTTTCTTGCCACTACATGACTAGTCATAATCATAACCTGACACATAATGTGGAGTCTTCATAGGAGGAGTATAAAATAGAATATTTCGAGTGAAGGAAAATTGAGTTTCAGGACTTTCTAAAGCACAATAATGCTCAGTTTTTGTAAAATTGGTTTGATGCTTTAGATGGCTTGGATGTGGGGGATATGGACCATGACCATCATTTCTCATGAATTATATGTCATGGAATGTGTGGGGTATTATAGAATCCAATCAAAATTATGTCATTTGTGATGCTTGTATACAAATTTCCAATTTAGATTTTTTGTTTCTACAGGAAGTTAAAATTACAAGTCTTCAGTTGTCGATGGTTTGCAAATCCGTCTAGCCTAACAAATTGGATTTTACCAGTAATCATGATGGAGAGAATTGGGGATTAATCTCCATTTTAATCCCAAATGGTGGCCCTTATTTATGGACCACGGTATCAACCCCACCAATCGTGTCATCTAGACCTTATTTAATGTTGAAAGCCACCCTTTAGGCTTCATCAACATTTATGCCTCTAATGATATGATTGAAAGGGTTGATCTTTGAAGGTGGATAGAAAAAAAAATTCCCAATGCTTATTGGGTCGTATGTGCTGAATTTAATATGGTTGAACTATATTTAGATAAATATAGACACCTTCATATGCAATGGATAGCCGGTGAAAGGGAGGAGTTGTTTTATATGTGAAATAAATTTGGGTTTAATGACCCCAACTGTCGTCACTATTTCTTTACCAATATCCTAGGCGCGCTGACACATCATCTAGCTAGAAGCTGAATGCTCACCTGAAGCATGCAAAGGTACCAGTTCCCTCTTTTTATGCCAACTTTATCAAGGAGTTAACATGCATGAAGATATTTCTCATAATAGCAATAGATAAATTAGATGAACCAGATCTAAGAATACAAATAAAATATCATAACCATGTGTAAATAAAGCTAAACAAGAATAAATAACATGTTTACCATGCAATAACCATTAAAAAATACATGAATAACAAGAATCCATCCATATAAAGCATAGTAACTGTATACATCAATAGTAACTCCATAAGATTAGACGCATAAGCAAAACAACAATATAACCTCACAATCATTCACGCTATATCCATACAATGTTAATAATACACACACACACAGATATATATATAAGGGGTGGGGGCTTTCCCTTCACCACCCATGCACTCTCCAAAAATATATGTATGCTAGAAATAGCCATGCGTGTGTTGCAAAACAACTACAAGAGCATACAAGCTCGCTAATAATAGATTATCTTCTAATATAAACTATAGATCTAATCCTATTAATAGCCTAATCTTTTCATGATGCTTTAACTTCCTTCACATGAGATCTATCTCAGAATATAATTTATTTGAATTACAAGTCTTCATGTTCTATTCTTATCTCCAAAACCTTGCTTGGTCGTTACTCCAACCCTCTATCTTTCCAATATTTCTTATGGCTCATAATGCGGCTAAGTATGGAATACAATTTTTCAAGGAATGAGCCTTCACACGTTGTTTTCCTTACTCTCACACATGCCTTCACACCTAACTCCCATGCATCAAAACCCCTCATGCCACTTATACTTAGTATCTTTTTTAGGGGTCCAACATTACCAAGTACAAAAAGCTTCATGAAGACAAATTTTTTAAAAGATAAAAATAAACATCATACCAAAAACCTTCAAGGAACCTAGAGGATCTTGGGAAAATCTATGTCTACTTCATCCTTCAACTTCTTCCACTCCTTCAATTCTTTCAAAGCCTTCCCCAGTGTTGCCTCCACAATATCTGGTACTTGATCTGGTGTTATTTTCTTAACTCTACTCTTTAGTTCATGTATGGCCACCACTAGCTCTGCGTAACCTCCATCAATAAAATCCATGCATTCCAATATGGAATTTGGGAACTCGCTAATTCTAAACTCAAGCTTATCGCGCTTTATCTTGATTTTGTCTTTCTACGCAGTGGTATCAATAATCAGTTGAGTGCACTCAAGTTAGTTGCTGGGGAAATTTTCTTGTATGGATTTCAGGAATGCTTCCTCATCCACCATCCTAGCATCAATAAACTTTCTGCATTAGTTGAAGCCCACATCTGCCAATGTACTTGTTTCCTTGAGTTAGGTGAGCAAGTATTCCAACTCAGTGATTCGGGCCTCAACTGCTATCTTGTTGTTTTATTTTTCCTTGGCGAGCTCTTCAGAAGATGGTCTTGTGCCATTTTTATGTTAAGCAATAACATCCCCACCAATTCCTCAAGATATTCCATTTCATCACCATAATTTATTCGTGCCTCATTAACCAAGTATGAATATTGCGTCAAAATATTTTCAACTAGTGCGCCATCCATATTCTATGATTATTTTGTCCTAGCATGTTTTCCCTTCACCCCCTTGTGTAATCTGTCTATTTTTCTTTCCTTCTCCTTCTTATCCACCAAAATTGTGTAAACAATGGCACTTGAATCTAGATTTCTCTATACTACTTTAGAGGAAAACTTGTGCAACACATTTTACACTTGCTCATCAATCAAGTGGTTTGGGTCCACCACTTTTTATATCACTCCTTGTTTATTCTTCAAGTAAATGGTATTAATTACATGTTCATTTACATTAAATTTCGCCTCCTTAGAGTGATTTTACATATTTTATCTTAGAATCTTCTTGGTTCTGGATACCCCCATCTTGTTCTAGTAGATCCCACGCATGTAGTTTTTCAATGGCTACCGTAATTTAGAAGCACGCGTGAAGAACCTTCGAAGAATCATCAACTTAGTCCATATTTGGGGACCTAGGGGTCCACTGCTTCCTTTACGCCTTCCTCTTTGTTCTCTGTTTCTTTGAGGTAGAGGTGTCGGTACCTATTCTAAGCCCCTTGTCCTCCTTAATCACAAAATTATCACCTTTTTCTTTCTCACCATGCTCCTCAGGTTGTAATGGATTATTCTCCCTCACTGGGCTCTTCTTTATCTCTTCTTCCATCACTAGCGCTTTCTTCTTCTACCACACCTCAGCTTCTGCCTTCTCTTCATCTCTCATGTCTTGCTCCGCAAATTCTTGTTCAAGCTCCTCCTTAAGCAAGGTTCTCATTTTCTCCAAATCCTCCTCATCCACGGACTCTGTCTTCATTTCTGAACTAGACAATTCTTGTACTTTCTAGCACTTTACTTGCTAGTTCTCAGTGCTTCCCTGTTGTGAAGTCCTCGCGCCCCCATTATTGCTCCTGCGTGAATAGTACATTCTTTTACGAAATGTGTCAAAATTCCCTTCATCCTCATCTCCCTCTTCTTTCTCAAGTGTCTCTTCCTCATGGAATACCTCGATGGGTGGCACTAGCACTCCCCTCAGCTGTGGAAAAGTGGAGTTTGTGACCTCCACTTTGAATCCTCCTTAATTCTTTAGGCGCGGTTGAAAAAATATTTTGTTAATAAACCCTTTAATCATCACATGGTTCTGCGGATGCATATCCAAAAAGTATAGCTCCAAGACCTCCAAGTACATGAGCATGGAGTCATATTTTTATGTGGTGCATAAAGTATGCAGGTCAGAATCCACCTTATCTATGACATATGTCAATTTTTGTACATCATTCAACTTATTGATGGAGTACTTCAAATACTTTAAGGTGAATGCAAATGGGAGTTTACACCATGGCCGCATATCTCCATTCACCATCCTGAATCTCACAAGATTGAAGTGTTGCATCACTACAAAATTCACTTGGTCTCCAATAACTGTAAGAAACTCACGCAGAATGTGCCATTCATTCTCAAAGGCCCAGCGTAGTTTTTCATACCATTTGTTAATTCTTATTTTATAATTACTTTCGATGTTACCATCACAAGTGAACCCTGTGAACTAAACTACGGGTGATAGATCTATTGGTGGGTAAACCCACATATTCCCATCAAGCCCATCTAGAACACCTATCTCCCAAAATATGATCAAGAGAAGGATGGAACCCCATGTAATATTCACTCCTTCCTCATTCTATAGCTTCACCTCCTCTATGATAATGTCTGCAACATACTGGTCCAAATTATAGTGTGCCCTCTTTAAGATTTTGTAGGCCACATACATGAACCTCTTTTTTATATCGGTCCAACACTCTAAAGAACCCAATTTATAGCTCATGAGCTAAGAAGCGACCCTAAGTGCCAGATCATCCAAATATACAATGGTTTGTGCCCTACCTCCCTTATCATAGCATAATTTCTACATAATCTCCTTAATCTTGGTTGTTCCACATAGATCTAGGGACATATCCTCCCTCATACTCCTTAATCATGTAACTCTTCCAATGAACTGGCGTGTGAGACACATCTTTCTTCCTACAAAGTACAAGAAGTTTTCGTGACCCACGACATAGGGCACTAAAATAGATGTGTGGGTTTTGCGAAGAATGGAAGCTCCCATAATTGCAAAACACCAGTTTTTTCCAACTCTCTTTACACAAAGTCATCAATTCGAGGTTTTCCAGCCGTGTCTTCTCCTGGGAGTACTGTTACTAAGTCTTACCTCATCTTTTTTTGGTTTTCCTCTGTGCGGTGGTTAAACTCACTAATTTTGCAATGAGTGAGCTTCAATTTCCATAATTCCACCCACAAAACACTAGGAGGGTACTGCATTTCAAAATATATATCTTCTAATGGCTCCTTAACCTCCACCTGAGGTATCTTTGTTCGTAAATTCCTAGGTTTTGGTGCCATTTTACTTCTCATTGCGTGCCCTAGGTGTTTTTCCTTCAACCCTTCTCTACCCAATCCATGTGACTTCTAAATGCTTCAATTGCATGAAACCCTTCACCGCTTTTCTACCAACTCCAACTCACCTCTCTAAAAGGATCTCTACACAGCTCTTAAGCACTTTTGTTTTGCAAACACTCTGCGTTATTTCTAAGATATTTATCATTCTTCAATCCGCTCAGTAGTACTTTGATTTATTTGAAAACAAGGTAGCCAAATGACTACCCTAACCCCCTTATTTATACCTTTTCATGACCTTCTTGTCCCTTTGACCTACTCATTTTAAGTTACTTTTAAACAAAGTACTTTTTCCACTTAATGTTAACTTCTATGACTTCACCTCACACATTGCATTTGTAACCTTCTAGCATGCTAATACTACTTTTTTGCCTCAAACCTTCTCTGCGCGCCTCACTCAGCTAAAGTAAAAAACCTCTGCACCATATCCCAAGTAGTTTCTCATGCCGCTACCTACCTTGCATTATATTGTGTGATCTTCAATCATCTCAACCTTCTTCATAACACCTTTTTCATAGCACATACAACATATTTTCCTTTTCCGCACCAACATCCCAGAAGAATCCTTCAACCAAACCAACTTGTAATAAGAGGGTGTAAATCATTTTCATAGGGTTCATTTTAAGAAGGTCCCTCTGAAAAATTAGTTTAGAAACTTTGGCAAATATTTAAAATCAACTTTCGAATCATTGGCGAATTTCGGAAAATATGTTTCGTGGTAAAGGCAGATTTCACATAGAGAGTAATTTTCCCTGGTTTCACAAAGTAGGCCGGGAATTTTATCATGCAGGTTGGGCGGGAAGGTTGGTCAGGTGAGTTGGATGGTTGGAAATTGAGGAGTTGGGTGATTAAGGGTTGTATGGGCAATCAAGGGTTGGATGGCAAAGGGTTGGATGGGTGGGTTAGATAGAAAAGGGGTTGATGGGAATGCTGGATGACTAAGGTTTGTACGAATGGGTTGGATGGCTATGGGGTTGGACGATGTCGGTTGGATGGGTAAGGGGTTGGACGGGTAGGATTTGTTGGACGACAAAGGGTTGGACGGGTAGTGGAGTTGGATGGTAAGGGTTGGATGGACTAAGGGTTGGACGGGTAAGGGGTTGGACGAGAGGGCTAGATGGGTAGGTTGGATGGCTAAGGTTGGTCAACAAAGGGTTGGATGGGTAGGTTGGATGGGTAAGGGTTGGACAAGTGGGTTGGGCGGGCATGGGGTTGGACGGGATGGTTACTCAGTTGCAGGTTGGATGATTAAGAGTTGGATGACCATAAGGGGATGGGTGGGTAGGACGGTTGGGATTTGGACGGCTCAAGGTTGGATGGGTGGGATGGATGGTTAAAGGCATTGGATGGTAAAGGGGTTGGATGACTATGGGTTGGGCTGGTGGGTTGGATGATTGATGGGTTGGACGGTTAAGGAGTTAGACAGCAAAGGATTGGATGGTAGGTTGTTCAGTTTAAGGGTTGGATGACTAAGTATTGGATGGGTTCATTAATTATGGGTTAGGTGGCCACCTTGGCTAGCCAATAATTTTCAACCACGTGTCCTTTAACCCATTTAGAACCCTATAAATACCCCTATAAGGTTCATTTCTTCACTTTTCTATGAAAATTTCCAATGCTCTGAGCTCTCCAATTTTCAAAGTTATTCCAAATTTCAACAATGGAAAGCACCACATATACTCCTACACCAAAATTCCAATACAAAAATCCTCATGTCCCCATAGATTATAGCCCTTCTGAAATAAAAAATACGCATACAAGGATTGGGTCAAAAAATCTGAATTTACCGGGCTTGTGGAGATGCCACAATTCAATATTGATACTTCAGTGTTTGATTACCTTCTCACCTCTTACAATGAGAATGAAGGAAAAATTTTGGTTCTCTTGGTGCATTCGAGAAGTCGTCAAATTTCATTCACAATTGAGCCCGTAGACATACATCGGTTAACTAGTTTACCATTCGAAAATAAGCCGCATTTTACTACAAAGGTTATCCTCACAGACAAAGACAAAAAAAATTGGGTCTCATTACAGTGTGCAAGTTGATGGTAAGTTTATTAGTTTTCAATTTTTTTTCTCTTAACATTTGTCCACCACCCAATCCTCTAACATTTTTTTTGTTATTGCAACTCCTCTTAATCGTTCATCACGAGGCCTACTTCTTCAAGATATTATAAACGAATTTTTTCTTTCAGTTGCATCACTTTTTCAGGCTAGGATTGTATTACAGGGAAGATCTGAAGACATTCTGTATTAGGCAGTTTAATATTTATTGTGGACACTAGTAGGTCAACAATTTGATTGGTGCACATATTTTTCCAATCGAATAAACACATAGATGTCTCTTATGCCCATAATACTAATCAATTTGATAAATTCAAGACTGTATTCTATTGTTGTAATTTTATTATTTCTTTTTATCAGGAACATTCTACAAATTTTAGAGAGCTAAAATTCCAACTGCAATCAATGATAAAATGATTGGTCTAACTCTTGAAGAACAACAAGTAATTGTTACTTTTACAATTTTATTTTTATAACGATTTCAAATTCAATATTTTTTACTAAAATAATAATTGTAAGATTTTCTATTGTAGAGAAGAATTATTGCTGCAACAACTCATGAGGAAATTTCTTAAGGAAAATCCCCTATAGAGGTCTCTGCTAATTCTGACATGGATTCAACATAATCAACACCAATAAGACCACCTCGTCAAAAGTGACCTAGGGGGTTACTATGTCCATCACATCTAACATCACATTTAACTACATGTATGAATTTTTCTATTGATATAATTAACTAATTCAAACAACTTATATAGATTATGTAATAAGTACTGTATTTTAATATTTCTACTGTTCTTTTTTACATTTATTGTATTCCAGAAACTACTTAAATGTTTGATGATGATCAAACTCATTCTAACGCACAAGATTGAAATGATACGCTTGCATCTCCAAATGTGCAAGGTAAATTATAATATTTAATTTAGTGTGTTTTATTACGTTACTAATTTTTAGAATTTACAAGGCATAACATATAATGGCTTCTAAAAATTTGTTGTTTGCATCTTACAAGTAATATATCTTCTGAGAACATTCCACTTAAAAGCAAGGCCACCAATACCACAAACATGTTCAGTGCAAATAAAAAGAAGAACTGCATGCAAGAATATAAGGTTTCCTACTGAATCAGCTGGAACAATTCATCCTGCAACAACATAATTTACTAGACTCTCACTAGGAGGTGTTTTAAGTGTAATAGCCTCACAAATTTTCAACAACATCACCCTTGACGAGGAGTATTTGGGTTCGATAATGGCAATGCTAACAAGGGAAACTATTTTGACACTCATGATATGATTCAATCTACTATGCCTCAACCACAACAACAACAAAAATGTGCATGATGTATTGGATAGTGACTCCCCTCCTCCTCCATCAAACACTCCATAAACAGATGATGAAAAGACACATTTTATATTAGAAAATATGATATCAGATAGTATGGGGGCAACAATTCAAGAGGTTGTAATGTCTGATGTGGATTTGGTGTGGTCTTGGGAGAGGAGAGAAAAAATTTTGATAAAAGAAATAAATACAAGATACCATAATCATGCACTCAAAGTAATTCATTGTTCACTACCGTATAGAGCCAACCGGAAAGGAAAGATGTTTTGCTAAATAAAGCTTAGTCAAGGAAAATTTCCTATACTAATAATTACAACGATGAAATTATAGACATAATGTTAAACAGGTTGGAGAATCTGAATGCTGAAGCACATGCTTACTACAAAAAATGGGCAAAAGACAAGACAAATGTTTTAATAGAAAATGCTGAAAAAGAAAAAGTTGTGGTGAGTGGGCTTTATGTTTTACATGTAAAATCCTAATATTATAAGCATTGTAATATATATTTTTAACTTATCTAATAAACTAAAAAAAATTATTTATGTTTTTCAGGCAAAATATGAAAATTTAAATAAAGAAGTAACTATTTTTGAAGCACATTTAAATAATGCCCACAAAATCCTGAATTCATTTGTACAGTTGAAGGAAAAACTGATAGTAATAAATAAAAAAATAATACATTGAGAAGAATAATCAAGGAGCATAAGATGATCCAGAAATATTACTAAAGGAAAAGAGAGACGTAGATGCAACACTTTTGACAACAGGAGATGTAGCGAGGGAAGAACTGAATATTATTGAAAATATCAATACCACTGCATGAGATTTACAGGCATTAGGAGTTATTGCAGATAGCTCTTTACAGACACAACATATTCCTCCACCTCTAATGCAAGAAAAAGATCAATCTTTTCCTGCTACATAATAAATTCAATATGTTAGTGAAGTTCACCATGTGACAGGTGTGTTGTCATAATTCTGACATTGGCGTAGGAATTAAAAGATAGTGGTTAGCCAATTTTTTTTGTTTTTATTCTGTGAGGCAGACGTAAGGACAACTATGATTCAGAATCATAGGTAGAAAAGAGCATGACCTTGTAATGTGTCCTTATATGACATAACTTTTCCGGAAGCTTTGACAATATGTTAGTGATGTTCACCATGTGACAGGTGTGTTGTCACAATTCTGACACTGGCATAGGAATTAAAAGATAGTGGCTAGCCAAGTTTTTTTTGTTTTTATTCTAGGTGAGGCAGAGGCAAGTAAGGACAACTATGATTCAGAATCATAGGTGATGTTCAAAAGAGGATGACCTGTAGGAGTTAATGTGTCCTTAGATGACATGATAAAAAACATTGTCTGGTCCTTAAGCTTTGAAAATGTATTGACAACCCCCTTTTTGTAATTGTATTGGCCGACAATGCTTTATGAATTTGTACTTTTCTTCATAAAGTAATCCGCCACATGAGAGAACCATTTCAACAGTACTTTGGGAATTGGAATTGTAACTATATATTGTTATTCAATTTCTACATAATACAAATGATGTTTTTGTCTCTTTGTTTACATAAATGTTGCTTAAATTTACTTGATTTTGTTTGTTTAAAATATTTACGTTTTTTTATTTCTTGCAGATGTAAAATAAATCAATTAACAGATATAAAAGACAGATATTTTCTTATTTCAGTTTAAAAACAAAATATAAAAAATATATATTTAATATTGCATTTATTGAAAGTTGTAATCTTTGTATGAAATACATCAATAGTTATAATTCATTACATTAAATAATTATAATGAAATCTATGTGAATTGAAACAGTCCTGGATCAACACTTTCATTTGTGTCTTGGAAATCAACTGTAACATGATCTTTGGATGTGTCTCCATCCCCTGGGTCAGGAAAAATATTACTAACTCCTCTTCTTTCTGCTAGTGAATTCCATAATGTGAGTACTCTATCATAAGGGAAAGACTCCACTAAGTAATCTGATACATACAACCTCAGACAACTTTCTAGATTCCTATCCAATCTATTTCGAACTTTCAATTTTAAAAAGGATAGTACACTAAAAAACCCTCTCATCTTCCATAGAACCCAAAATCATTGTTTGACAAAGCTCATACAACTTAATATACTCACTCAAATCTTCACTTAGAATACTACTGGAAAAAATATCCTTCCAAATCCTTTTCATGACACCATAATCCTATAGATTTTGTAGAATTTGAACTTGTCTTATCATAGTATTAGAAAAATCCATTGACTGGGAACTAAGTATTTTTCTTTGTAAAATACCTTCAACAGAAACTTCGTTTATCTCTTCAATCTTAGAGAAATGGTCAGTTAGAACACCCATGTTTTTGACAAATAAAGGACTGATAGATGTATAAGGTTTGCCCCCAGAAAAATTCCAAAACTGTGGATTTACAACTCCCATTGCTTCAAGAATTTTATCATTTTTGAATCTTTCCCAGAATCTCTTTAGCTAACGATCCAGAGATCTTTCTCAACTTATTCCTGGTTTCCATTAATACTGCATCATATAAATTTTGTGTCACTTTTACTTCTTCTATTTCTGAGATATCCATATCAACTCTTTTTTGGAATGTATGAAGTGGAATCTCCTTTCCATGTGCTGTAATACACAGATGATCATGTATATTGTATTTTAAGAAGCACTTGGGATTTTTCAAATTTGTCAATGCATTCTAGTTTTCAAAAGCAACACCCTAAAAACTCCCATCATAAATATATAAACTTTTGAGACTCTAGCACACACATCTTCTGAGTCTTATGAAGTTTGTTATGTAGAAATAATGATCTTGTGCATGTTTCGTTAAGATATTAAGCTCCCTCAACATGGGCTGAATACAATGGAGTGTGATTAAAGTTTCTATGTCTGTTAGACGACACAATAGATCTTTAGCTTTATCTACATCCCTATGGTATTTATACATAAATCCTATCAATGAAGGATATTCATCAAATATTCTACATGCAGGTTCATACATAGATATCCATCTGGTATCTACATCTTTGAGAAGCTTTTTTCCCTCTATCAGTCCAATTGCAAATTTTTGAAATTCCAAAAATCTCTTTGGACTGCTAGAATAATAAGCATGCAACTCACGTATCAATTCCTCCACTCTAGCTACATTTTCAAATGTGCTCACAATTTTGTAAACCAGATTCATTATGTGAGCCATACAATGGACAACAACCATATACAGAGCAACAGTTGTTTGAAGTATAAAGAAAAGACCATTTCTGGCTCCCTGCATTACAACTGCACCATCGGTTTTGACACAAACTAATTTTGTTGCAATGGTGAAGTCATCCATTCCAGCAACATCCTTCATATTTGAGACCACCAATTTATAAATATTTTTAGAATTACAATTCTCAGTCATTTTATGAATTTCTAAGAGGTGTGGAGTTCTTATTTCATTAGCAAATGTATAAACATGAATACAAATCCATGAAGTATTATCAACTACAGTAACCTCATCTATTGAAAGGGAAATATACTTAGCCTTTTGAACACACAGTTTCAGATCCTCCTTTTCTACTAGAGATAGAAATTTTGTAATTTCCCATCCGCTGGTATCTGACTAATGAGATTGAGGAACGTTCTGTAGACCAATAACCTGATACAAAATTTAATTTTCTCTAAAATCTGACATTGGTCTTCCCCTTTTCAATATATGGAATACGAGTAGCAAAACTGAATACTTTTTGCATGCATTTCTACCTCCATAGATTTGTCTCAATCTTGCTACTATGGTCCCACCTTTTTCATTCACATATTTCATATGTTTTTGTTCCTTTTCATATTATTCTACGTATTTGACATGTAGACAATCTTTTTCATCTTTCCATTTATATGTTCTGACTATGTTGCCATCCTTTTGCTTTTGGGAAATGTATATTTTCCCACATTGCTTTTCAATTGTGTCCAATTTGAGTTGCATCGTGTGATTCTTCCCCTGTTTCCAACCACATATTTTGCATCGAAATTTTGTTGGAACATCATTACCATTTTCAGTGTACACAGGTTCAATAAACAGATATTTTGCAGCCCATTCAAACTAGAATTTCCTTCCAATTGTTCAGTTTGTCCTCTTTCTTTTGACATTTTTTTCTTTTTCTCTTAGGGTTCAACTTCTGAATCTAGGCTCTCAACAGGAATATCTTGATTCTCATGTCTCCTTTTTCTCTAAATAGACCTTGGAGTAGAAGCTTCCTCTGCTGGTGTATCATGAGAATTCGATGAATTTTCTTGTACTTCTATGTCATCAAGGGACATAATATTTTCCTCAACATATAATGGATCATCGATATCTTTAAATTGATTATTTTGTGAAGGAATTTCTAAAATGTCTGCATATAATTCTATAAAATTGTTACAAATATAGTATTAATTTTATCTATAGTTAAATTTTTACACAGTACAAAGAGTTCCAAGAGTAGTATGAAAAACATAATTATTAAATACTGTAAGATTAAATAACTTGTAAATAGCACATGCCACATACTGATATTTTTAGCTGATGCAGAAACCCCCTTCATTTTTTGTTATTTTCCAAAATAACCAAGCAAATTATTTCTTATATCCATGGCTGAATTAGTAACCTTCTTACCCTAATTTCTAGTATCCATGACTGCTTAGGGACAACTCTTATGTTCGAAGGCTCTGAGATTGGATGGTTTAGGGTTAGACAGTAGTGGTTGGATGGTAAAGGGTTGGACAGAAAAGGCTTGGACGAATCTGTGGTTGGACAACAAAGGTTTGGACGTCTAAGTGGTTGGAATGCTCTCAGTTCAGGGGTTGGACGGATGAGGGGTTGGATGGATGAGGTGTTGGAAAAAAGAGGGGTTAGACAGATGAGGGGTTGGATGGATGAGAGGTTGGATGGCTAGGGGTTTGATGGATCAAGGTTGGACAGCTCAGGGTTGGATAACTCAGGGTTGGATGGCTCAGGGTTGGATGGTTAAGGGTTTGGATGACTCAAGTTTTGATAGCTGAGGGTTGGATGGCTGAGGGTTTGGACATTCTAGGCCCTAGGGGTTAGACGGTCAAGGGTTGGATGGATTAGGGTTGGACGGATCTAAGTTGGATGGTTGAGAGGTTGCTTATGTTTACTTTGGTGAATATGCACATGAAATGATTTGAAATGGTGGCTAATTACATTCATAAGATCTTATATATGTGTAAAATCTAGGTGAAATGAATAGTATAAGGGACATGTCGGTCAAATTTTTTGGCAAATAAGTTAGCTACAAATCACAGAATATTCTCCAATTCAAATTTCCATAATCATCGATTTTCGTGAGATTACAAAAATTTGCCACTTAGATAATCATCTTTGTACTTCAATCCACCCCACACTAAAAGTATGTGTGGTTCTTTGCGCATGTAATCACTTAGATAATAATCAACTATATGCGTGTAAGTGCGCTTATTTCACAAAAAAACTAAACTTAATTGACAAAGCATAATAATGATGAAAGGAAACACATATAAAGGAAATCTAATCTACTGATGGCATACTTCCTTATTACAAACACCCAAAAGACTTATTTATAGTAGGGATTCAACCTACTCCCATTAAAGTAACTAGGAAAATGTGTGTTATCCAATGTCTGCAACTGGCAAGCTCCTAAATAAAATATGTACATTACAACATACAGTCCCAACCAATGGAATTAGAACTCTCCAGGGTGGGACAAAAACTTAGAGTCATACGGAAGAACCAGTTGTCCAACTTCAAGCTTTTTATTCTCAATATGTCTATCATGTCATGCCTTTTGTCTTGCTTTCTCTATTTTCTGGCTCTAACGTTGTATGGCACACCGTTCATCCAACTACATCAGCTTTCCTATGCACTCTTCAAGGGATTTCTCATCATCCAATCCACCTACGTGCATAATACGTAGGGAAGGTAAAATGAATTCCGCTGGTAAAACAATCTCTGTGCAAAACACCAGCTGAAAGGGTGTGGCCTTATTCAACCTCTTATAGGTTTTCCTATATGCCCAAAGTACAACAAAGACTTCATCATCCCAATCCTTCCTTCCAACATCATAAATCTTTGTCAATGTATGTCCCAATATCTTTTTGAAAGCCTCAACAGTCCCATTATCATGTGGGTGATAGGGAATTGTCTTATGATGTGCCACCATAAACTCTGCCAATAATATCCTGATAGTCTCATTAAGGAAATGAGTGCCGCTATCAATTATCAAGCTCAACGGACATCCATACTTTTGATTATATTCTCCCATAGAAACCTTGTTTTTGAAGCTACCATGAAATCCTTTGTAGGTGTTTCTTCTTCCCACCTTGTTAGATAATCTATATAAGTTATAATATAGCACGATCTAGTTTTGCGCATCAGTAGGTAAATAGGACCCACAAAGTCAATTTCCCATTTCTCAAAAGGTTTTTCACTAGATATAGGCCTCAAAGGCATTTCATCTCTATGTCTAGGCTTTCCAAGGCACTGGAAATTGTCACAACTCTTGACATAATCTTTACAATCCTTATACAACATTTCCCACCACAAACCAACCATCAAAATATCATGCGTGGTGGTAGTTCCTGAATAATGTACACCAGCAATTCCTCCATGAGACTCTTCTAGAATAGTTTTATGGTCATGCTCAAGTACACACTAACACAAAACCTCATCCCATCCTAGCTTATTTAAATCTCCACTGATCAGCATGTAAGCTGCGACATGAATGGAAAACCGATTCTTCTCTATACTCTTCATTCCTTTAGGCACCATGCCAGTATGAAAAAATATAGCAATATCCTCCAAATCAGAGGGCACACAATTCAATCTAAATAGTTGTGCATCTGGCATTTTACCCTCAATGCTCTGTGTGTCCTCACCTGAGTTAATCCTTGGTAAGTGATCTAGTCTTGAGTTTTTCTTGCTTGGCTTTACAACCAATGTAAAGTCAAATTCTTGAAACAATAGAATCCAATGGCATATGTTCCCTTGTAAAATAGGCTTATTAACCAAGTACTTAAGTGCCATGTGATATGTATAAAATATAAAGGGATTTTTCAGCAAGTATTGTCTAAACATATGAAACACGTAAATCATAGACAGAGCTTTTCCCTTTGTAGTTATATAATTTTGTTCAACTGGTGTCAATTTCTTGTTCACAAAATAGATAGGATGATCAAAAATCCCATCTCTAGGATGTGTTAAAACTACGTTAATGGCTAGGATAAAGACATCAACATGTATAAGAAATGGATTATCCCAAGATGGAAAGCAAAAAATGGGTGGAGAAGTAATTATTTCCTTTAATGTCTCAAATGCTATCTTCTATACCTCATTCAAATGAAACTTCCCTTTATTCTTCAACAATTCTTCCAAGGGTGTGGCAATCTTAGCATACCCCTTAATGAAATTCCATTAATACCATGTGTGCCCCAAGAACCCGTGCACCTCACTCTAGTTGGTGGGTTCCTCCAAGCCCAAAATAACAGTGACCTTAACATGATCTACCAATAAACCTTCCTTGTAAATAATATGTCCCAACAATGTACCAAAGGGTGTAGAAAAATAGACTTCTTAATGTTAAGATAGATGCTCAGTTGTGTACACCTCTCAAAAATTAATCTCAAGTTATCACAGTGATCCTTTGCTATCCCATAAACCTTCCAATCATCCAGATAAACCTATAAAAATTTGTGAACCAAATACTCAAATGTTTGTACCGCAATGCGCAAAAATACAGCAGGTGTATTCTTTAGTCCAAAAGGCATAATTGTATAAGCAAAAATTCCCCATTCAGTGATGAAAATTATTTTCTCTTGATATTATTTTGCAATACGTACCTGATGATAACCATAGAATCCATCTGTAAAAGATTAGATCTCACGCGTTGCTATGTCTTCCAAGATCTCCTCAGTAAAAGGTGTGGGGAAAGGATCTATGACACAAGCAGAATTCAACTCCTTGTAGTCCACACATATCCTTATCCTACCATCCTTCTTTATGCTAATCACCATAGGGCTAAGACACTCTAATTCCTCAATGGGCTCAATGATCCTAGATGTCAACATCTTATCAATTTCTTCCTTTAACTATACGCACATATTAGAGTTCATCCTATAAGGCCTCTTCCTAACCGTGTGTGCACCTTCCTTTAACTTGATCCTCATCTCACCCAAAGAGGGATGCACTCCCTTCAACTCATGATAACCTCACAGAAATAAATCTTGGAAGTCACACAAAATCTCAATAATATTCTAAATCTCATGTTCAGACCAATAGTCACCAATAATGGCCTCCTTAGGTTCTACATTTGTCCCAATGTTAACCTTCTTCATTTTCATAGGCTCATGGTATGCGTGTGCCTTCTCATCAGCACTATCTAAGACCTTGCACGTACCTACAGTGTGTTTAACATCCAGATTCTCCACTTCTTCATCATCAATCATTTAAACCATCTTTCCTTTTTCTTTTTCTAGGTAGGCGCGCACAAGCTGCTCTTCATCCATCTCTTCTTCTTCAAAGCACGCCTCCAAGTCTAACTCTCCAAACATATCTAACAGGATTTCTTCAGCCTTTAAACTATCCCCCATTGTAAGGTGCTTTATAATCTATAATGCTTCATTCAATGGAGGTTTAGTATAAAAATATTCAAAGGTCTGAATCATACCTAAGGTCATCTCCTACCGATTAATTATTTCTCTTGTTAATTATACATGAACATACCATGCGTGCACACAAACGCTGAGAGTGGCATAGAACTTATGTACCTAAAGTGATGGTGGCAAGGCCTCCTACCCCTCCATCTAGAGTCTCTCACACTTCTGAACGTGATGTGAAGAAGAATCCTTCCCATGAAATTCACAAATTTGTGAAGGTACATTGCTCCTAAGAAACCTAGTAGAGAAGGTGATTCTCACTTCTCGCCACTCCAAAAGGTTATCTCTGTGTGTAGTCCACTAGAGCGTAACTATCCCACGTAGGGTATAAACAAGAGTACTCTTTCTTTCTACTTGATTTTTCCACTGAGCTTCCATGGTGCATATAAATGCGTTGGGGTTTCCTTCACTAGTGTATCAAGGTACCTGGTTATGACCCAAGCACTTAACCATGTGCAGTCTAATCACATGTGTAACTGTGTTCTGGATCTCCCTCTCGACCATTTCATATGTTCCATGCACCCAGTTATCATAGGCAACAATAGTTTATATCACTCATTGACTGAGCATCATCCCACTAAATAACACCTTCCTTTGATGGCTTGAGCGCTTCAGGATCTCTAACTGTACATGTGTATATCCTGTTCAAATCCTCTTCACTCAAAGGTTCTACATACAGTGTAGTCTTCCCATCTATTAAATGAATGATCATGGGCTCTTCCTTGTTCTCAAAACTGATGTAACCTTCATTAAAGCGTAGATCAACATTATTCACATAGCACCAAGGGTTCCCGAGTAATGCTAAAAAACTATCTACTTTGGCAAGCACCAAGACCTTAAAGTCCCCAGTAAACTTGGCCCCTTGTATAGTAATAGTGGCATCCTTCAATACTCCAATGGGTGTGGCTTTAGTCATATTCACCATATACAACACGTTTGAAGATGGCTATAATGGTGGCCTCCCCATCTGATTCCACACGTCTAAAGTGAGTACATTTACTTCTGCATCTATATCAATCAGTATGTTACTCAACAACCATCCATCAACAACTGCATTCAAAGTGATCTCTTTATTGTATTCAAGACTGTGAGGTGGTAAGTTCACATGCAATATTTGTCTCTCGCACTCAACTCCAGTGCGTGGTACCTTCTCCCTTAACCATTCCCCTAATAAAGGAATGATGTTTTCTTTGTGCAACATCTTATAAACCTCCTTTAAGTCATCAACATATTTCTGAGGAAGCTCAACTACTTTTTCCTACTCCATCTTCTATGAATGCTCTTTTAAGCATTGTATCTCACCCTACAAGTTTCTAATAACCTCTATAGTTTCATGATAGAATTCCTTCTGATGGGAAGGATCTGGATACTTTGAATGTAATACCTCCTATTTTTTAATAACAGGTTTCTCCTTCTGATTCTCATGATCGTGCATAGCCTCAGCGCATGTAGTCACCAACACAGGTATCATCTCAGGGTCAGGTGCTAACTTTGGCATCCACTGATCTTCCATGGCATTTTGTACTCTAACCATTCCCGTGCCCTTATCCTATTTTTGTTGCTTTCTCATATGCTCATATAAATCCAGGCATTCCTCAAACTTTTGATTCTTTCTGCACCAGGAGAAAATAATGTTCTGAGGGCATTCATACCTATAATGATTAATGGATTTGCATGTGAAATAAGTTCCTCATGGTAATTCACCTCTTCCACCACTGCAACCTCGGCCTCTGAATCCTCCATGGTAACCTCTACCTCTACCACCTCCATCAAAGCACCCTTCATTGTGATTATGATTATGATACTCACCTTGTTCCTTAGAATTGTTTGCAACACTGGTTTGACATACACCAATTTCAATGGCATCATGAATCTGATCAATCAATCTGTAATTCTCTGTATCATGAGTGGTAGACTTACAAATCTTACAATAACAAGACACATTCTTCCTGATCGCATGCTACAATAGGGGGAACCTACTTGAATCATGATCCAAATGACATATCTCACAATCCAGCAACATGGCATGCACACCGATTTACAAGGGAAACTATCCTTAGTATTTCCTTCCACCTTCCAATCTGTACACCAAATACCACTACGTGTCTCATGGGCTGAATTAGTTGACAATTTTTCCAATTTTTTTTCCATAGATGCAATATATGCTTCTAAAAAATGGCTAACTCCAGTGTTTATGATTCCAAGTGCCTCGGTGAGTAGAGCTACCTCCAAAGCCTCGTGCGGATCTATAAATGTCTTATGAGAAACTCCCTTCTGAAAGGTGTGATCAAACCACCAACAAACCACTATGCATGTTGCTAGGGTGAATATCATAAGACAACTTTGATAGCAAAGTTTTAAAACGTGCATCATACTCCCTTATGCTCTCATCCATGCCTTGCTTAATGTCCTTCATCACGTTAATGTTTTTCTTTTCAAACTCAGGTATATGGAACTCAACTAAGAAAGCATCATGCAATGCATTATAATCTACACAAGTCTAGTTTTGATCATACTTCATGGACCAACTATGCACGCACCCTTACAAAGTAGTAACAAACTAACTTTCCTTACACTCAGGAGTTATGATTCCCTTAGCACGACATAGTATTTCACACATGTTTACATGCTCAACTGCATCTTCAATTCCTCTATATTCTAGTAGGTGAAACAATGTCTCGTAGTAAAATTCCTCATGTTAGTGAAGATTGTGCCCACCAGATCTAGAACCTATATTACCTCCAGTATTCCCTCCACCTCTAGAACCACAAGATCCACTAGATCCCGAACCACCTGATCCTCCTCTCATAGTGGGCACCAAACCATAGGATGTGTTGCCTTCTGTCCCAACTGTTGTGCTAAATTGAATTCCCACGGTCTTTGAAGATGTTCTACTTTCAAATGTATTACCAAAATTCTACGCGCCGACACTTTGCCCAGATGATGTGCCAGAAAATATACCGCCAATAGGACCACCAAACAAAGAAGACTACATAGCCATCTAAAAAACTCATGTATTCAAAGGAAAATGGAAGCTACCTATCACTACTAAAGTACCTACACTAGCTTGATTCTCAATAACTATCTCAGGGACTGGAACACCAAGCGCAAGGGCTAGGTCACTAGGTTGGATCAGATGCATGCCCACAGATCTTAAGTTTTATTCCTCATACACACTCTCATCAGAAGCCAAGGGGGACCGTCTACTATGCTTAACTAAGGATGGAAGAACCAGATGCTCTGGATCCACGTCTTCCACGTGAGCTCTAAATCCTTCCTGAGCCATCTCTCTCCTCAACTCCAAACACTCCTCAATGTCGTGTCTCTTTTTCAATTCCCTCTCGCGTGCTTCATTATACTTAATATGCCTTTCTTCTCGCTAGGTCCACCATATTCACCACACCTGCTCCTACTCCTGCTCCTGCCCCTACGTGCAGTGGGATTTAGCTATCTATAGGTCACTCTTCCAAATACATAGTTACAATCAATATCTTAATCGCTAAAGGGATAGCTTGTAAATAAAATCCTTCAGGTTTGTGCAAGAGCTAAAACTCAGCAACCTATGGAAAGAATAAGTAGAAACAACGTACTCCAAAGTGTAACTATGTAAACACCACTCCACCAAGTGATCTACATCACATGTCGAAGCCAAATCAACATCATGTAGAGTCTAGTAATCTTCTTGAGTCCATACAATTTTTCTATACCTCCACTTTCTCTTCGATGCATATGTTATTAGTCATTTGTACAAGTCTATAGAGAAATGGAAAAATAACATCTCATAGAGTTCATGATACATATGTTCTTCAACCCACGCGCCCACATCAAAATCAGGTCATGTGATAAATTTATGAGAAAAATCTTCCTCTAAATTATCTACCCAACTCTCAATATTGTCCAAAGTCACCCGATACATCTTCATCATGAAATATCCTTGCAATAACTTGAAAAGAGGTCCCGGAAATGGAACCAAACTGTATTCAATATTTATTTACCAATATCCTAGGCGTGTTAGCACCTCATCTAGTTGGAAGTTGAATGCTCATTTGAAGCACGCAACGGTACCAAGTCCATATTTTGATGCCAAATTTTTCAAGTTAACATGCATGAAGATATATCTCATAATAACAACATATAAAATAGATGAACTAATCTAAGAATACAAGTAACATATCATAACCATGTGTAAAACATGCTAAAAAAGAATCAATATCATGTTTACCATGCAAGATTGAGTAACAAAGACATCAATAACAAGAATCCATCCATAGAACTCCATTATATTAATCACCATAAAGCACAGTACCTGTATACATCGATAGTAACTCCATAATATTATGCACATAAGTGAAACATTAGCATAACCTCACAATCATTCATGGTATATCCATACAGTGTGAATCATACATATATATAGGGGGTGGGGACTTTCCCTTCACTACCCATGCACTCTCCAAAAATAGCCCACATGCTAGAAATAGCCATGTGTGTGTTATAAGCCAACTACAAGAGCATGCAAGCTCACTAATAATTTATTATATTCTAATATAACCTATAGATCTAATCCTATTAATAGCCTAAGATCTTCATGAAACTTTAACTTCCTTCACATGAGATCTATCTCAAAATATAATTTTCTTGAACTACAAGTATTTATGTTATATTCTTATCTCCAAAACCTTTCTTGGCTGCTACTACAACCCTCTATCTTTCCAATTTTACTCATGGCTCATAATGCGGCTAAGTATGGAATATAATCTGTCAGGGAGCAAGCCTTTGCACACTTTCTACCTTACTCTTCTGCATGCCTTCACGCCTAACTCACACACATCAAAACCCCTTACACCACTTATACTTAGTATCTTTTTTAGGGGTCCAACACCAACGCTTCTCTCAATCCCACCTCTACAACAGTCCAATCTCCGAGGTGGATCGGATTGGGTCCTGAAACGAATCAACATGGCCATGTTGTCTACTCAAGATTTTTTTGATTTCAACAACACATATTTCTTTCCAATGGAGGTGATGCTAGATTTCATCCTTTCTGACCACTTCCCTATCCGATTTCATTTCACTTGGAAAGATAGGATGCCTTTTGTCATAAAGGCCGGTTTTTCTCAGCACTGCCTCGATGGAGCATTGTCCCACACTCAATCACATCAAACGAGTGTGGAATTTATCACCCCAAAAAATTTATCTGCTAAACTACCATTCACCTCTTTGGTCCAATTAGACTCAATGGTGGGAGAAGGTTATGACTATGATGACCATATTTCTTAGAATTGACGGTCAACAGCTAGCCGATATTCAGCGTAGATCATACTTCGCTTCCTCCTTCGCCCTTAGCCAAGCAATGGTGGTGCTCAAGGGGAATCCTTTATTTTAAACTCTTTAGCTCCAGGTGGCAAAGCTCTGTCATAAAATTCAAATTGTGGATAACTACAATGCTTGGAGAACTCAAATATGTGCCCACTTTCACTGGCTGAAAGTTGGAGATTGTATTTCAATGGAATTCTTCTTTCTCTCAAATCCAAACATTCCTTTCAGTAAATCTGCATTATATATGATGGTGGAACTCATCTCATGGATCCCTAACTCATGTTATAGGACTTTTTCAATCATTACAAGCTAGTTTTCCAAGATCAAGAGCCCTCAAATGAGCGTCGAGCTGCATTGGATCAATGTTTCTCCACAATGTCATGTAAAATTTCTTAGGTGCTCTCCCTTGATGACCTTCAGGAAGTGGTCATGCAAATGGATAATGAAAAGGCTCTCGACTTCGATGGTTTTCCCTACAAATTATATAAATCTTGATGGGATATTTTTGGTCCAGACCACCATCAGGTATACCTGGAAGGATTTCAGAACCAAATGCTTGGTGCTCACATTAAAAAATGAAATACTAAGCTTATCCCTAAGCCTAGAGACCCCGAGTTGATTAGTATTGGTGGCCTATTACCTTGCTTAATGTTTCCTACAACATTATTACCAAATCTCTTGTCATTTAGCTACGTCACATTCTTCCTTCTACTATCCAGTCAGAACATACTATTTTTATTCATAGGCATTACATCCTAGATAATATCATAGCTATTTTGGTATGCATGGAATGGGCTTGCAAATCCAACCAATCATCCCTTTTCATTAAAATCAACTTTAAAAAATCCTAGGACATGACAGAGTGTCCTTTCATTCTTGTCATGCTTCAAGCTCTGGGATTTGGCCAAATCTTCTTCTAATCGATCAAGATTCTCTTTATGAATTACTCCACCCTAATCTCCATTAATGGGAACAGTTTGGCTCCTTTTTGTCTTTTCATATCCATACGACAGGGTTGTCCCTTGGCACCTTCTCTTTATGTCCTTGTGGTTGAAGGGTTTGGCTATCTTCTTGCCAAAGTGAAATCTCAAGGGCTTGTTAGGGGAATTTTTGTACCATCCCTTGACAATTCCTAGATGCACAATGGTCACTTTGGTGATGAATCCTTTCTTACACTAATTGAGGATGAAAGAAACATTAAAGTAATACCATGCAATTCTAGGAAACTTTCTGTCTTGCCTCTGAATCTTCCATTAAATGGTGAAAATGCAATGTTATAGGAAATCCTTCCTCACTACACCCCACAGATGGCTTCGTATGACTGGAGGATGATCTACCATGGTGATATGTTCAAATTTTTAGGAATTCCCTTTTCCTTTCAAGTGTCACCTACAGATATTTGGAAAAAAAAAATTCAATTAGTGGCTAAAAAGATGGAATAATGGATAACCAAACTTTTTTCCTTCACGGGAAAGTTCCAGATTCACTCTAAAGTTATTTAAGCCACACACATTTACTACTTTTCTTATTGGGTCCCATCCAAAAAATTAGTGCATAAACTTGAAAAAATGCTCAAAGATTTTCTCTAGTCTAATGCAACCTCTAGAAAAGGTATTCACAGAGTTTCATGGGAGACCTGTTATCATCCCAGAGAATCTAGAGGATTGGGCTTTATTGACATCTTATGATAAGTACAGGATCTATGTGCCAAATGGATAATTTTTGGCATAGAAGGTTAATAATCTTGGAAAGTTCTTCTGCATTTGCGAAAGGTTCCTCTTATGGTTGTCTAGCTTGGAAGGGTTTAGGTTTTGCAAATCTTCTCATTACTCATGTCCCTATCATAGTGGTCGGCATATTCATGCTCAAAATTATCTAGAAATCCTGAGAAAAAATCAAGTCATGGCTTCAATGGAAGGGGAATGGATTCCATAATGGCCTCTCTGTAAACCACTACTTGTTATGGTGGTCGTCAATCATCCAATTTCAGGATCAATGCCTTGCAGAGGTTCCTGGGATTCCTGTACGTAATATTTTCAAGCATAGAATCCACACCATTCAAGACCTATTTTGTAATAATATCCAAGTTTTCAATCCTTGGAATGAACTCAAAGTTCAATACAAGTGATCCTCACATGATCATGTCAGTATCAATAATATCATCTAATTTTTTCTTATCATATGAGCCCTAAAATCTATGTGCTTTTGTCTCGTCCTTGGTGGATAAATTGGAAGTGTTTTGTAGATACTATTAGTTACTCAAACGTGCAACCGCGTCTCAGATCTCAAAAGGGCTGAGGTGTATGAGACCACAATGGAATTGTCCCCAAGTTGTGGGACCTTGCGCACTTGGGAAGGATCTCTAGAGAAGGTCAGTTCCTCTATCTATTTCTACTGCTACTACTACTGCTAGTGCTGAAAGGGTAAACTAAGATCAGAATGCCAAGGGACCAGGGAAAGAAGGATAACATGAATTAAACTACACTAAAAGGTGATAGCACTAGAAAAGAGGGATGAACACTATCTGTTCTAAGAAATAATGGCAAGGAATGTGTGAAAGGAGGCTACGCAGCATAGCAAAATACGCATTCACTAAATCATTCTCAAGGAACAAAAACAAATATGGAACTGTAGGGGACCTGAAGTAGCACAACAATACACAATGCAAGAGAAGAGGCAAGAAGAAGGAATGCAAACATGTTAGGACAGAGAATAGTCACAAAATGATGCTTCTATTACTCCCAAAAATGCACAGAACTGTTACAATGATAAGAAGGCTGATATCCACATGCAAGAGCCAAACATGGAGGTATGTAACTCAAAATATAGAAAATTTGGAGTACTTAGCAACATGCGTAAGAATCCAGAGTGTCCAACCTTTTACAATGAGCCCTGACCCTGTCTTTTATAGATTCAGCACAGAGGGAAGAAAGAGAGAGAGAGAGAAGCGGGAAAAAGTAATTCAATGATCAACCACCATTGTTAATTCCTCTAGCAAATCCACCCCAAATCTGTCATGTCTGCATCAATTACTTGTTCGGCACCTCGAAGGAGGAGGAATGGTGGATCAAATTGAATCAGATCTAGTAATTGAAGAAATTTGATTCTGCTTTAATGGCCTGATAGATGTTTCTTTGTTTCCTCCCCACCTAACCTCTCCAAAAACAAATATTCATATCTCCAAGGCATAGATGAGGCCGAGGTCTTTCCAACAGTGCCATATTTTTCAGATTTCAAGCCTCGATTTGAAAGATATACCCATTTTAAATTTGAATCACGGGCACACAATATTTTAAAGAGTTTGTTGTACCAGGTCCATGTGGCATCTCTACGCTCATTTGAGATTTGACTCCTTCCTTTTCTCTTAGAATAATGCCCGTGTGACACATGGCAACATCCACAGGTTTCCCTATTTCCTTTTTATTCTTCCTGAGTCTTTTCTATGGGTGGAGGCACTATATCTGACCCAAGACACATGGAGGCTAGGCGCTTGTTTAGAAGCCCACCCCAAATTTGATCCTTGAAATAGCACCGTGTTAATACTTGGCACCCCTTGTTGACCTGTCTCTACATGAATATTCAACCTGACTGTCCCCTTTTGGAGTTTGGGACATGCGGAAGGCCCACACTTCTTTGGGAATTGCCTCCAAACTTTCCTTTTTGACATTGAACAGTTGAGACACTTGGCACCCTCCGCTGAGTCAAAGACTTTTCAATGGTCAGTGCAACTTTTGGGGCTCTTGGACACATGGAAGCTTGGCACTTTTTTGGGTCTACCCCTTTGGATTTATCTTTGGAGGTGTGCCAAGCTAACTAGAAATAAGGTGAACGCACAAAGTGTGGATGCAAGGGAGAAAGGGAAGAAAGAGGCGAAGAGGGGCGCGCACTATGTACACAAGAGGAATTTCAGGGACTTGGCCAATTGAGAGGTAAGTCTGGGGAGGTGCATGCAAGGAGTGCATGATGGGATAGGAGAGAAATTGGGCACGCAGGAGGAAGGCATGCAAGGGAAAATGGAAGGAGATAGAAGAATGTGAAGGGGAGTAAGATGTGTGGGCAAGTTATCCAAATCACTAGGAGAGCTATTTGGATAACAGTTTTGGAAACTTTTGGGGCCATCTTCCTGCTAGATGAAAGAGATCAGTAGCCTTAGAAGTCCATTGGGTATGGAGTCAACTTGTTCAATCATGAAAATGCCCCTATAATCACTTGAAAGTCATATCTGCACTCTGTTCTGAATCTCACAATTGCTAAGAAAAGCTCTGCATTCTAAAAGTAACAAAATAGCACACGCATGAAGCACACAAGGGGAAAGAACTATGTTCAAAAAAATAATGTGCACGGAGCACACTTGGAGGAATTTAAACTGCTTTAATATATACAACATGATGCAACAAACCTAATGGAAGGGTTTAAGATAGATCCCGTTTACTGGGATTTGTAGTGCACTTCCATTCAGATGAGTTAACTCAAAAGAGTTGGCTTCTTTGCAGGACTTGATGATGTGTGGGCCACTCCAAAGTGCATCAAATTTTGAATGGAATCCTAGTTTAGCTTTGTTAGCATCCCATTTTAGAACCAAGTCCCCAAATTTAAAAGCTTGAGGCCTATCCTTTCTTTCAAACCATTTCTTTATTTTTTGTTGATGCTCTTCTAGCTTGATCATGGCAGAGTTTCTAAGCTCTTCAAGATGATCCAGTTCTGCCATCTTGATTTCTCTTTGATCCATGCCCTAATATTCCAGCTGTTGGGAAAATGCCAATGAATTTAGTTCTAGCGTCAAAGGAAGGGTAACCTCCTTGCCATAGACAAGCTTGTAAGGTGAAGTTCCTTTTGCCTTTTTTATTGTGATTCTATCTTCCCAGAGCGCGTGCATGACCTTCGTATGCCACTTTCTTTGGTTGATGTTCATTGTGCGCTTAATGATTTTGATCAAGATTTTTTTTATTAATTATGCCATACCATTGCATTGAGGGTAATTGTTGGAAGAGGTTCTTCAGGTAGATGCCCATATTTAGAGCCCAATCAATGATTTTGGTCACCAATGAAAGCCTTTGCATTATCGAAGATAATGGTGTGAGGGATGCTAAACCTTGTGAGTATAACCTCGCAAAATTCAAGGATGAATAACTCAGTTGATTCCTTGAGCACGACATCTTATGTCTTTGTGGTGAAATATTTTGTAGCTGTCAGCACCCACTTCTATGTCCAATGCTTGATAGGTGGATTGATCATTCCTATGAAGTTGAGACCTCATTACACAAAATTTTGATCCGCTTGAATTGGTCGGAGGGGAAGTGCTACCAATATTTTCTTTCTTGTAAAGAAAGCTGCATTCCTTGCACTTTTGTGATCCACTTTTGTGCATTTGTAAACAAAGTAAGTCCAAAAGATACCTGCCATTATGATTTTCATTGCTTGTAATTTTGGTATAGAGAAGTGTCCACCAGAGAATCCATCGATGAAATTCAGCTAACACTTTTTGAGTCTACGCATTTTTGATACAGCTTAGCAGTACGCCATCTAGATATTATTCTTGAAAGAGACGTCCATCAATCAATACATTATGAATAGATTGTAACCTCACATGTCTTCTCTTTTTCTTGTATTCAAGCCAGGAGGGTAAACACCCTTGGAAATGAATGTGATCATGTCCTTCATCCAGTCACACACGTGTGCCAAGATCTGTATTCTACTCAAGTTCTATACACAGGAGGTACCTTCATTTAGAAATAATGAAACCTCTTAGATTCACTTATGCGCATCTTCAATCAATCTATGCTTTCAGAGTGCACTGTTACCTCTTACCAGTTTTGTGGCTTTGATAGTCACATCATATTCCATGATTTGGGTAACCCATCACGCTCTCTTTTCACTGATTTCTACTCCCATGATGAAGTCTCTAACAGAATGAGTGGGATACTAACACCTTGATATAATTTTTGGCTAGCATACTTTTGAATTTCTTGAGCACACTGCATGATGGAGAAGACCTGCTTCTCCATGTGACTATTTGTCTTAATTCATAATCCTTTAGCATCTGGCTGAAGAAAGACACTCATTTTTCTAGCCCTTGTTCATTTTCTTGTGTTAGGATAGTAACAAAAACTTACATCGTATTGGCGCCGTAAGTATAAATTATGAAGTCTTTTTAATAATATAGGTTGATGAGTGTTGGTACACAAGACAATGTCTTTCTTGATCTTTGTTGAAGATTTATCTTCCTTCTGTTTTGCTATCCATATGAAATTTGTGTCCTTCTTGAGCATCAGGGTAATTGGCCTTACCAGTCCTGCAAAGTTAGGAATAAAGCACCTAACGAAGTTGATCTTGCCAAGGAATGAACTGTAAGGCCCTTTCTCTGTGTACCGGCAGGGAAAGATCTAGGATGGATGAAACATACTTAGGATAAATTATGATGTCATCCTTTGAAACCACATGGCCAAATAATTTACTCTAAGCGCCACCACAAAATTACACTTCTTGGGGTTAAGAAACACCCCAAATACTTTATGCATCTCTCAAAGACCTTTCTCCAAGTGTGTCATATGATTTGCACTTTGTTTTTAGAATATTGTTATGTAATCAAGGTAAACCAAGATGAACTCATTCATGTAACCTTTGAAGGTAATATCTATGGTGTGTTGAAGTGTTGCACCTGCATTTGACAAACCAAAGGGCATTTTCTAATATGTATATGTTCCCCACTTGGTTGTAAATGTTGTTTTGAATTGATCCTCTTCCTTGACCAGGATCTGGTTGAAACTTGAGTGCCCATCTAGCATGGAGAACCTTTGCACGTCAGCCACAGTCTGCAGAATCTGCTCCATTGAAGGAAAAGGATAATGATCCTTTAGAGATGCCTTATTCAAATCTTTGAAATCAACACAAAGTCTGATTTCACCATTTTTCTTGTGTACTGGAACCAGATTTGCAACCTAGGTAGAGTGTTTGATAGGAAAGATAATTTTTTCCTCAATGAGTTTTGATAGCTCCTTTCTCATGAGGGGCTCTATCTTTGGATTGACTAGCCGATGTTTCTGTCTGACGGGCTTTATACTAGGATCAAGGTATATGGAGTGTTGAGCAACACTTAGATCAAAACCTTTGAGGTCTTTATACTCCCATGAGAATATATCACTTGTATTTTTGACAGAGAGAGATGAAAACCTATTTTTCATCATGTGTACAAGCTCCTACTAAGCAACAAATCCTTTCCTGTGCACGTAATAGTGACTGGAGGATAAATCTTATTACATGGCACGCATATATTTTTTTTTACCCTTGAACTCATCATCAGAGATAAACATTTTCTCTAAGGTAAACATCCCTTTAGGAAACTTATTTGTCTTCAGTTGTATTACTTGGTCACCATAGTTATGCAAGTCATCTTGCATATTTGATGAGAACTCAACTTCATTTTAGATGAACTGGACGATCTACATGTGTCAATGTTAAACACTTGCCAGTTGGTATTGTTATCTGGAATGGATGTTTTGATCACCATCTTAATGTGTTGAGTGTTTCTTTTAACAAATTCCTCAGCATGAGAGAACTGTGAACTAAGCGCGGCCATTTGATCAACCTCTTTATTCATTTTTTGTGGCACCACCTGCATATTTAGAGCACCAACGCTCTCAAGGAGGTCCCAAACTCTATGCTTATAATATTTGACGGAGCTTATTCTTTGTCATGGGAACTTGTTAGTAACCTGGTGAATAACCAATTTTGTATCCCCAAATATTGGTAGCAACACTTTAATTCCCTTCTTTCTCAACAATGAGAAGGCCATATACCAGTGCCTCATACTCTACCACATTGTTATAACATGCAAACTTGCAACCTGTGCAGTGAAGAAGAATTTCTCATCCTTAGGAGATAACGAGAACCAACACCTACTCTTGCATTCCATTTCTACTTCTAGAAACATCAAAGTATAACTTCCATAGACCAAGTTTGAACTTATGTCTTTCTATGAGCGCAAGTGGCAAGCACAACTTCTTCTTCAATAATGTAGTAAGTACCAAGCCCATTTTCATAGTCTTCTAATTCTTCATCATATGGGATCAAATTTATGGTGTCTCTTCTACCCAATCATCAAGTACTAGATCTAGGAATAGAATGTGGGAGAGGACTGCTCTTCAAGGAACTAAAACCTGTTCTTCCTGGATTAAGACAGTTGGCTTGGAGAGTGGATGGGACATATGGCTCTAAATGATAGGAAAATATTGGCTCAGCTTGTATGGTAAATCTGGGTGCCATACCTTGTCTTGAGTAACATATGAGACCAATCAGAAGAGAAGTAACCACCCACTTTTGAAGTAAATTCTCTTAATAGACATAGGGGAAAACAAAGGAGGTAAGTCAATGATAGATACATCTTGAATTATGGTGATGCTTGGACACACATGAAGGGTCAACTAAAGATCTTTGATGATTCCGATAGGTAGTGAAAATTGAGCCATCAAGTTGTAAAAGACTCCTTTAGACAAGGGGCTATACCTAAGACCTAGGACATCAGTCTATTCTTCTTGGGCATAACAGAAGGTACTAGTTCCCGAGTCTATCATGTAGCTATGCACTAGGTGTTTGCCTATATGATCAAGGACATATAAAAGGGTGGGGTTTTGAGTAATTTTACTTACTTGTCTTCTACTCTTCTTAGTAGATGTTGATAGAAGTGTGTAGTTTTTGAATAGTTTGATTAGCACGTGCGGAAGTTGCGCCAGAGCTTCATGCAACAGGTCGCTACTAGGATGGAATGGTTAGGGCATCCCACATTTTGACATTTATGTTTGTATTCTTCATCTGAGTCCATAATGTTGAATGGAAGCACCTTGATGACTTTTGCATTTGGGGAATGATAGCCTCCTTTCTTGATTGCTCAGATATTGAAGCAGGGGCTTTAGCGGAGAGCTGAGGCTTGAGCTACCAAAGGATGGGCACGTGTGCGCTGCTTCTATACAGGAGCTTTACGTGTTGGATCTCTTGTGTAGGGACATGAGACAATTTTACTGCAAGATGCCCTATGCATCTCTCTACTTTTTCTGGTCTAAAGATCTGCTTGTATTATTGGAATTGTGACCTGCACGCGTCAGAATCTAAGCATTATCTTCTTGTATCTTAGTGTTGTCCATGCAACTTGGGCATGTGCAGTTTGCTTATATCCTCTACAGCTTCGGTTGATCACACAAAATTCGTCTAGCGCTCAATTAACATCAAGTTGGAATCCAGGAGGAACCTCTGGCCCTTCTTGGATTTTGTATTTCATGAGTGCACTTATTCAAGGGCTCACAGGTTGAAGCATTCTAGATCATGATAGGCTTACATACATGCAGCATTGGCATAATTGATATTAACTATGTGGAATATTACAAGGGAAGCACCATTCTGAACTCCTATGCCAAATTGTTCTAAACTAGGAACAAGTTCCTGAGCTTGCATTGGGTGCTGGAAGAGATGGCGTGGGAGGAACAACTTGCAAGGGTAGATTTTCATTAGGCTGTCACCATCTATCATTCTACTGGATCGGCACATACCTTTGGTTTCCATGGATTGATTCCTGCCAAGGCTGAATGCTTTGGCTATGCACCTGATTAGAACTGCCTTTATAGGCTTGCACCTGATTGCTGATTCTCCAATGATATGACTTTATTTGATAAATTTCTAATCAAGGTCTTCAATTATTCATCCTTCTTTCTGATTGTGCTAGAGAGTATGATGTTGATGCAACTAGGTTGTGCATGATTTTCTCAAGTAATAGGAATACGTGCCAAAGAAGGTTAGGGCACTTGTGAAAATCTCTTAGAACAAGGGAATAGGTGAGTCTAAGAGCTATTTTTCCCACCTGGATAAGGTTATTTTCTACCCTTACTGCAATATTATAAGTAGCTGGTAAATTCCTACCTCCCATCGATTGAGATCACGAACTGAGATATCACTATATGAACACCTTTACATAATATATAGGAAATCATGTTGGGTTGTATGTCTCACCACAAGAGGGATTCTGTCCCAAGTCATCTGAAATATAATGTTGAAATTATTCATCTACTCATTGGGTGCCCTCCTTGTTGTTAATTTCTCCACCAAAGATAAGTGATCTAAATTATCTTTGAAGTAATTACAAAGAGATTGTTCCAAGCTCATCCTAGGTGGTAACAGATCCAAGTCTCAAGCCTCTAGTACCATTAAAGCACTTTACCTTTGAAAGAGGCTGTAAGTAGCATAATTTCTACATCATCATGTGTGATCAGGTAGAGTGAACATACATTTTCGCTACATCCTCGATAAGTTCATGAGGGGTGAATTGATTCTCACCAGTAAATTATGGAATACTCTTAAGCATCTCATTCGTGCATGTCATGTTGCTACAAGGCCAAAACTAGGGGACTCCCTCCATGGTGAAGTTAGAAAAGCTTCCTTAATGGAGGAGGTGGTTGGTGCACCATAACAGGGTGCGTTGGTTGTCTGATGTGACGTGGAGTTGAAATGGGTGTGGCACGCTGGAGGTAAATATGTGCACATAGGTACAGGCCTTCTAGAATGAAACTCTTCTCAGGGATAGTTAGAGGTACTCAAAAGAATCTTCAGTTGCTACACTTCTTCTTGTATGCACTGTTCTCATGAAAGGACACTCAGGACTTATTAAAATAAAGATCTTACAATTATTGGGATTCATCATATGTGTTGAAATGAGCCTCCAAAGGCTGAAATACTAATTCCACACACCAGAACTCAGCAATATGAAATTTAATATTTCATTGTTGGTCCCACCAGGCATGCCAGAAAGTTTTGGTTATTAAATTGAACCTGTGTCTTGGATCTGGAAGAACTAAGTTGTTTGTGACAACAATAAAACCATCCCCAAGTTGTGGTACCTTATATGCTTAGGATGGAGCTCTAAAGAAGGTCGGTTCCTCTATCTAATTCTACTCCTACTACTACTCCTAGTGCTGAAAGGGAAACTATGTTAATAATTCCAAGGGACTAGGGATAGAAGGATAACATGAAAGGAAGTTACACTAAAAGGTGATAGAACCAGAAAAGAGGGATGAACACTATATTTTCTAATTGAAAATGAAGGGAAATGTGTGAAAGAAGGCTAGGCACATGTAGCGCAACTTAAGATGTATTTACCATATCAGTTTCATAGGAACACAACTAAATAAGGAGCTGCAAGGAACGTGAAATGACACAACATGCATGTAATGCAAAGAAAAGAAGGAATGCAAACACATTAAGATAGAGAAGATTCATAAAATGATGCTTCTATTACTTCCAAAAATACACAGAGCTATTGCAATGGTGAAAGAGGCTGATATCCACATGTAAGAGCTAGATCTAGAGGTCTGTAACTCAAAATACAGAAAATATGAATTCCTTAGAAAGGTGCGTAAGGATCCAAAGTGTCCAACATTAATAATGATCCCAACTCTTACATTTATAGATGAATATATGGAAGGATAAGAGGAGGGAAAACTTGAATTTGAAATACAACCACCAAAAAGAAGCATTCAATTCCTACAAATTCACTTAAGAATCTGTCGAATGCACTTCCCTAGGTCTGTTTGGCATGTTAGAGAAGGAAGGAGGGAAGATCATATCAAATAAGGTGGTTAAAGCAATCATATTTGTTCATTAATGCCCAAAAATACATTTTTTCATTTTTCACCTACTATATCCACCAAGAATTTTAATTTGAATGTCTAGCACTGTAGCCTACGTCAATAGCTACTTGGCAAGTCCAGGTGCGTGCCGATCAAAGCTTTGTAGCAAAAGATATGCCCATCTATTAGAATTTTTTCATAGTTGTCGGCACATGAAAAACACGCGGCGCATGCATAATTTAATTGTAATAAGTGCATAATTTTGTGTCTATATTTACCCCCACTTTATATTGGTGAATGAATATTTGGTAACATAGAGTAGATTAAAAGAGTGTACATTTTGGATAGCCGAAGAATGTTATAACCAATAACATACTGAATGAAAATTGTATAGTGTATATCATGGAGTCTAAGAGGGGATAATAACCCTAGGGGTGAATTCTGTATGTAGTGAAAATGATGCCTACATTTGTAAGAAAATATTACCTTTGCTTGAGCATCTTATGCTTGATATTTCTCCTTTCTCCACTTATTTTACCTTTTTTCATGATAAAGATAGATGTTTAAAAGAAGAAAAGTGTATTCATTGCTCATGGTATATGAAATTGAAATTTAACTCAGAAAGGTAAAAATATAAATGTGTAAAGTAGACAAGTCAATTAGGGTTAATGTACACCTGAATGTCGAGAGAAACAAATAGAATGTACTTGTGTATTATTTCCTTGCAAAAAATTTTATACAAGATGGTTCGAAGGGTTGAGAGTGATAAACTCACAAAATGATGTGAATACTCTAAGGATTTAGGCATCCTTTAACCAAAGGAAGAGTGGTGATATTTTTCCTCTATCCATGATGCTTCCCCATGGATAAGTTCCACTATAGATGGTCACCAACCCAATATTAACTAGCCATGGATGAAAATTCATTTCATGCATATCGTTGTACCAATGTTATGCCCTAGGTACCATTCCTTATTATATAGTGGTAGGGAAAATGTGAACTGAGAAAGAAAGGTAATTAGTTCCCTTGCCATTTACTAAAGTATGAAACATGACATTGATTTTGTCCCCATCTTCTTCCTGAATAGTAAACTGAATCTTAATAATCTGTCATTAGCATTCTTGTGAAAAATCTAGTCACTAAGAAATTGTTGCAAATGTCATATTATTTGTTTTTTCCCTGTGGAACCAAAAATTGCCTATTTTTGTGGACACTAGTTTTTTACCCACCGTTACTATATGATTTGGTACGCTTATGAACCTATGTTGTTGTGTCTCAGCCCCCAAGTATGATTATAAACCATTTTGTTAATCCTAATTCTGGATCTAATTATCCCACTCTATACTATGGTATTGTTTCTAACTTCTAAACTAAGAAGAGGGTGGAAATAGATTCATTCCTGATGGTATGCCCTTCAAACCTTTTGCAGTGCTATGAGTTGGAATCAAATGTGAACCATTAGGACATAATCCCAAATGAGAGGTCTTGACATGTTGATGTGAACATTTGAAGAAGGATTATTGCAAAGGGTAATATGGTATGTGAATGGTAACATCCATAGCACATGCAAAACAATGGAAATAAATATAACTAATGAATTGTTAGTTGATCAAGCATTTCAGGGCATATACATAATGGAAATAAGTAAATAACATCCAAAATATTAGCAAGATAACATCCATAGTAGCTAATGGAAAACATGGGATGGCCACTCAAGGATGTCACAAGACACCTCCAAGGTCTTCAATACCATGAAAATAAGCAAGCAATCCATAAGGAATATCCTTCAAAACAACAAAAACAATTCACAATCATAGAAGCTCTAAGAAACAAAAAAAATATATAAATAGACAGTAATGGTTGGAAGGAAGCTTGTCATACAAAATACTCATTCAATCGTGAATGCCGATCCCCATGGAGTCATGTTAAGGCTAATGAATAGTATTTCATAATTTATAAATCCGAATGGAAATAAAAATTAAGGGTAGTAAATATGACAATGATAACACATGAATATGGATCAGATAGGGCTCAGCTAGATTCCCCCAGCCAGACACCTCAGTGAGACTGGTAAAGAATCCCAGGCCAAACATTATGAATCATGTCCACATAATGGCTATATAGCTTGGATCTCAAATCAAAGTACCATGTAAATGCACATGTGTATATGTAGAAGAGGATAGAACATAGCTATGAATGGGAAGTTTAACATTATAGGGAAAATGAACCTTCCTGGAATAGTATAAACAAGCAAAGATACATGATCAACCAAGATCTAAGATAGTGTTTTTGTATTTTTGCAGCCTAATCTATTTGCCTTTGTTTTTGTATTATTATGATGTTATAGATACCTTATGCCTACAGATGGGAAGCCAAGGTTTCCCCACAGTTTGTATTCGGTGAGCAAAGTGAGGTTCATGTAGAATAAGTGTGCCCTCAATAGTACATGTTTAATACCTATAATAAGAGTGCGTCATTCAGGTAAAAACAAGACTTAAATCGTTGATTCCCCCAAGTTTAAATTCCATAGGTCTAAGATTTAAGGTGATTTCATCAAAAAAGTATTCTAAGTATGGGTTATAACCAATGAGGCTAGGTTTGGATGTATATTTATCTGAAAAAAAAAAAAAAAATCAGTCTAATCGGTAAAGAATCCCATAATGGCTTAAGTCATACATGCCCATGACATATTCTTCATACAAGTAAAAGGTAGTAGATCTAAGGTGTCAATATGACTTGTACTCCTTTATTTTAATTGAATTAGGTGAATATTCAATCAGTGTATGGGGTTTGAATCATTGAGCAAATATGTAATGCTCTTAGAGGCTAGTGATATTCAAAAGTGATAACATTTTTATGTATTTATTGGTATCAATGATACCACCAGTTCTAATCCAAAGGGATTATAGATAAATCTAGTTTCCCTATTTTAATCTAGGATTCAATTTGTGGTAGTGGGTCACAATGCTAACATTTAAAACTAGTATATAAGACAACCGTGTAACATAAGCTACTAGGAGGAACCATGTGTCATTGATATTTTTATGCATAGTTAACCTAATCTATTTACAAATTAACAAAGGAATTAAAACTAAGTAGAATTCGTATCCTAAATCCTTGAAAAAATACATCAAGTAATCAGCACAACGTTTTTTGAATAATGCAACATACAAGACTGATATGAATGGGTGGATGAAATCTCTTATCTCTCCAAATAAATGCATATTTTGATATATCCTAGTCTAATATACCAAATCTATATGGGGAAAGAATTGGTACGAAGAGCCCTTAGAGTACTGAAAGAGATTTACCAATTCATTACTAACATGCTTAGAGGAGTGAATCATCGCATCCAATACATAGGATTTGTGAAAAGGTGGAAGGAGGTGATGGGGGAATGGTGTGAATCGTATCCTTATAACTCCTAAAAGATTGATAGAGACGATGCCACAAACTTCATTATTATGAATATATTAGGTGATACTCATAATAACCCCCCCAATCATGACAGCATTACTTGTAGGTGGGGGAAAGAGGTGAGGTGGATACCAAACATTTTTTATAGAAAATATTCTTACTAACTTGAAAAGTGAAAATGGAAAAAATCTCATACTTTAGAAAATGAAAGTTTAAATTAATCTTAAATGAAGTAAAAACAATAGTAAAATGATCAAAATGTATGAGATGTTTATAAACAATATTATTTCCAACTTGAAAAGTGAAAATGCAAAACATAATTGATAATCTGTGAAACACAACCGTACCTTTGATTTTTCAGCAAGTTTTTTAGCAATTCTCAATTTTCTTTGGCCAAGGAAATTTACATGCAGACAAGTTAGAACTTTGTTTCTTGATTGAGAAAGATGAAAATATTCTTAACAGAAGTGGTCCTATATAAGAAAGCTTAGTGGTTTTTTCTACAAGAACTAAATGATTAGATATGATAAAATAACCTTCCACCATTTCTGATTCTCAAGTTCACCCGAAGGTGTAAGAGAATAACATGTGCAGTTTGGGTTTGAGAAAAGTTAATATAAGGGCAATTAATATCGCTTTTGATTATCAAAATAATCCAAAGGACATGAGAGAAGAGCATACATGATAAAAAAAAATTACAAAATTAAAAATGTTATTATTAGTTAAAAACAAATTACTTAATGAAATCTCTGCCACTTTTGATTTTCCAAATCACCCGTATGTGCAAGAAAAGAGCATACGCGAGGTTGATTGAAAACAAAATGCTTAAATACTTCAGAAAATGAACATTTAAATTAATATTAAATGAATTAAAATGATTATTGACCTCATAACATTTTTGTTATTTAATCTAAAATGATAGAAAACAATAACAAAGATTTTGTAAAAATAACTAAGAATGAGTAATTTCAATTCTGGAAAAATTGTATAAATAGGAAAAAATACACAAAGCAAAAAACACAAATTAGGAAAACATAAACACACTTACTTTCCATGGAAATGTAGGTAGTTGACATGTGGACACACCTTCTATAAACGCATATTCGCCATGTGTTTACGCAAACGCAACTAAAGACATAGAAACACACCTACTTTTGTGAAAACACATATATGATTCTATGCAAGAGAAAAAAGTGAAATAACAAGTTAAATGCTAGCGTAGGTAAACTCACACTAGCATAGCAAGGAAAACAAAAATGCAGACACCTAAAAAAGAAACAACTCAAAGTAGAGTTAACAAAAACACAAACTTGAAGACAGAAACACATCCACAGTCACACAAGCGCAAATTCGAAAATGCAAATTCGAAAGACGTGGGTTTATTCACATAGACAGAATTCATGGGAAATGTAGACACATCCTATCCCATGAAGATGCAAGGAACCTGTAGTTGCATAAAATAGAAGTGAAATCCAGCCCAAAGTAGTTTTTTAGAATTTCTCACAATTTACAACTCACTAGAAGACTTGTAATTTTGTCAATATGCTGCAAACACTTCAAATAATATGAATATGAAGCTAGAATGAAAAAAAAAACAAGAGAGGTGTGTGTGTCCCACCGGGTATGCTGAAATGTAAACAAAAAAAATTAGTAAACAGAAGAAAACAAGTAAATAATGCAAACCAGATCTTCCTTTCATGTTTCCTTGTAACCTCGGATGAGATGGCTAAAAAGTGGAGTTAAGTACCAAGATTTTTGAATCTCTTTGATAGATTTTAATGTGGATGCTCCAAATTTTACTCCGAATGGAAGAAACTTTGTGCTACGAGAAAGTGGACGAATGATGAATTTGTTGATCAAATGGGAAGCCTAGTGGCATATAAATTCAAGTGGCGATTGGAGAGAGCAATGTTGAAAATGCCTTAAGCTTCCAAGAGATGATTTGTGAAGGGATACACATCTTATTTATAGTTGAATGAGAGGCCATAGCTTGTGGATCAAGATTTGAATAAGTTGCAGGTTAATGAATGCATTTTCCTGATTTAGCATGTTGATTTGGTCTGTGCAATTGGTTGAGTTTGAATAAGAATTCAAGAGGCTTTATTTCATATTTGTTAGCTTTTGATTTTATTCCAAAGTTGGTTGTACATGAATATTTAACTTCCTCTTTTGTAGGGTACTAGAACATGAGTGAGTGAGCTAGTGAATTAAAGTTGAGTGGATATTTAATTTTTATTTTATATAAATAGCTAATTAAATTAGCTAATGAGTGTACATGTATGTTTTATGCACGATAGAATTAATTTAATTAATTCTAGTGGGATGTGGGTGAATATTAATTCAAATAACATTTTTTTTATTGATGGCAAATAGTTTTGAAGGGACTATACCCTGTTTACAAAGAAGGCAAAAAAGCCATATATAGTAATCAAAGTATCAGCAAAAAAAAAGGATCAACACCCAGAATAGGCATTTGAAATCAACCGTAACCAAAAAGTTACATCATGAGCAAAACAGAACAAGCGCTGCAACCATGCAGCCAGAAAACAGTAAAAAACAGCAAAAACAACAGAAAAGATCGGCGCCTGCAGCGAAAAACAACCTTACTTCTTAGCTGCTCCAGTGATTTTAGATTTTATGGTTTGTAGAGAAGTGAAGAGGGCCACCATAGTCATATGGGTGGGGTCTTTAATATAAAACTTAGCCAAGGTTTGGTTTCTCTCCTTGGCCGTTCCCCACAAAGTCTCTGGAATCCCACTCAGCACAGTGATGTTGCGAACATGTTGTTCCAGAAAATCACAGATAGCATTAAAAATTGTCATACTATGCTCATGGCGATCCTTGGCTCTTCCCACTCGATTGTCCAAGGAATTCAACTTTTTATAAATGTCCTCCACTTGCTGGTTATCTATCTCAGTACCCTCATCAATCTTCCTTTTCCCTTTTTGCTTGATAAGCTACGTCACTTCCTCCTTCAGCTTCATCATCTCCTTTTCAAGGTCATTCAGTATTTATATAGTGCTATTTGCTTCGTTTTGTGAGGCCTCTTCATGGCCAACACTGCTTATGTGTAGCAAGTTTTGTGTAACTTCCATATCATTGCTACTACGAAGGATTCTGCTCAAAATTGGGGTTTCCAGCTTGAGATTCTTCTATTTTCTGGTATTAGGCTTGGGGTGGTGGCAGTGATGAGAGTGGGGGTCATGGTGGAAGGGATGTGGGTGGGGGTGGTGGTAGTGATGAGAGTGGGGGGACGTGGTGGAGGGGATGTGAGTGGGGGTGGGGTCGGTGGAGGGAGGGAGAGGAGTCGTGCTGGGGGAGGAAGGGAGGCTAGGGTATTTGGAAATGCAAAGCTTGTGCAACAAGAGAATAAGCCCTTGATGCAAAGGGGTAGCCCGTGTATGCTTTTATAACTCCCAGATGGAGCGTTCAAGAGAGTTCAGGAGATAGTGAGGGAAACAGACTGTGATTTGTCTACGTAAGTGGTTTAGAAAAACCAAATGCTTAGTGGGGACAGTGACATACATCCCTTCCAAAGATATGTAACGGACCATCATGCAGGTTATCTCATCAAAGGGCAGTGGAATTGAACTAACCCGTAGCCGCACTGTAACAAACATCAACACCTCATCCTCAGCAACAAATTTCTTCTCTTCCACCTTTTTTTTGACTCTCTTGGTGAAGAAACGGAGGCCTTCCATTTCCAAACCAGTAGCTTCAGCAATAAGCTCTTCATTCACTGTAATTTTATATCCGCCATACTCAACTCTACGGTCCTTCCAATCCATGGTGAATTGAATTGAAATGCTCTGGTCATGACCTTGAATGCGATCGAAGAAATTTGTAATCCCGCCCTGCTTAAGGAGATTCTAGAGATCTGCATTTGCCTTCCAGTCTGGATCACTGCAAGGTTCAATCTGACACGGGGCTCCTCCCATTTTTACCTCTTTGTAGTGTTTTCCCTTCTTTACCTTCTAAACCCTTGTTTGAATTTCTGTATGGAATGTCGTTGCACTTCTGTCTGTCCCGATTATTTAGAATCCCGCACACGTTTTGGGAGTGATGAGAGTAGTTCCTGCATGTGCGATCTTTGAGCTTCACTAAAGCCCACTCCAAGTCATCATTATCCTTACTCCACACTTGATTGCCCATAAATTTCCGCTTGAATGTTGATTTGTACCTTCTCAGGGATGTAAGTAGCATCATTCCAAATAGTTAAATTATTATTTATGCCATAATTGGCCAATTCATCAACGACCTTGTTACCTTCCCTGTAAGTGTGCCTAATACGGCTATTTTTGAAGGTTTGGCAGATGTTTATGGATTCCATGATGAAATCCTTGATATTCCAACTAGGGGGTGAGGATTGATTAAGATGATTAATAATATTAAGTGAGTCTCCTTCCAGGATAATATTATGTATGTTTTGAGTCTGGGCTATTCTAAGCCCCCATAAAGCAGCCAAGGCTTCAGCATAATGGTTAGTTTAGGCCCCCATTTTACCAGCATAGGTAGCAATCAGATTGCCTCTATGGTCACGAATCACTCCTCCCCCTGTAGCAATCTCCAGATTACCCTTAGAAGCCTCATCAAAGTGCAATTTGTCCCAGTTAAGATCAGGAGGATGCCAATGTATCAGAGACCTGTCAATATTAGGGCGTGTGCTATTCTGAATATTTTCAAGTCCAATTTTCCAGTTGGACAAGATATGTTCTTCATTTTCAGGATAGTTCTTGTTCTTGGGGGGTTTGAATCTGGCAATGTTCTCTTTGACAGCATTAGTGATCTTCATAAAGCTGATCTTGTGATGTTGCTTAATGTTTCTAAAAATGATGTCATTTCTGTCCTTCCATATTCTCCAAATGATATGGGGCATAACCAATTTCCAGAGTCTTCTCACAATACAATGCTTAAAAGGGTGATTCCATTGGGTCCAAAACTGGATAAAGTCCTTCAGCACAGCCCAAAGAACTTTGAAATTAGAAAAGGCAATATTCCAAATTTTAGTGGCATATTCACAGTGCACTATAAGGTGTCTGATATCCTCATAATATTTTTTACAGAGATGGCATCTATTTGGAATAATGAAACCTTTTCTAATCAGGTTATCAATGGTAATAATTCTACCCCTAAGTTCCAGCCAAAAGAAAAAGTTGATTTTTGGTGTGAGCTCAGCCATCCAAATCCTGCTCCAGTTGAACTCGCACTGCATAGTTTCAAAGAAAGAATTATATCCAACTTTAACAGAATAATCCCCATCAATAGAGTTATTCCAGACCAATTCATCCTTGACATCCATTTGACTTAAGGGGATAAGATTCAAATGCTCTTGTAATGAAGACATCATGTGGTTCAGATCATCCCTATCCACAGAGAGTTTTTTCCATTTCTTATTGTTGTCATCCCTGTCAATGACATTGTGCAAAGGGTAGTATGTAATTTTAGGGTGTCTACAATATCTTCCCATAATCTCTTTCCATGGCCCAACTCATGTATTATGCTCCTCTGCTCGCCTCGTACACCATGACGAAAAACATATATTTATTCATTCTTTGTGGTTCATTATATCCATTTTCTTGGTGGCGAGTTGTGGAAAGGGTAGGGTGGTGTGGCATCAAAATTGGTCGGATTGTCATACCACATTGGGCATTGGGTGTAGGGGCTAAATTTGATAGCCACTTATTCATATCCAATATTTTTTTGTGTTAGTAATTTTTCAACACTTTCATTCAAAAATACAAAATTGTGTTATTCATACAAACTATTTTATATTTATTTAATTGTTTTATAAATATGTCTAAAAATATAGTAATATAATTTATATACAAATCTATATTAAAATGTCAATCATATTTTAAAATATACAAGCCACATGTAACGGTTATTTCAAATATTTGCAACTATTTTACGGCTAAAATCACAAAAACAATATATTTAACACTAGATTGGATGCAACAAAACTAGTTCTCTTTACTGCTGGAGGTGGGTAAGACCCAATAATGCATTTATAATCTATAGTACTTTAATTAATTAGATAAGCATATAGGACAAACCTTGCTTGCATGAGAACTTCGCAAGGAAACTTTGTGTTGGATATTAGGTGACATACTAGAACATTCGTGTTTCGAACCTAAAACCTATTGAATTTTCCCCATTCTTTATTTTTTTCCTTTAAGTGCAAATTAATCTTATATGAATAGTGTGAGTGAGATCGAGACTATAAAGTGGAGCACATATAAAAAAATTATTTAGGTAGGAACAATATGAAGTATGGAATAGGTGCAACGATAATGTATTTAATTTGCACCTTTTTTATTTCTAGCTTTCCATTCATGTCTGTCCTATCTGCCAAATTGAATGTCGTCCAATCGGTTCCCTTGACGTCTTAAAAATAGAAAAGCCCATTTTATGTAGGTGTTTGTTGATGGATCAAACCATGATGCATACCAAGAATGGTTATCCTCCATGTCAATCAAAGTACAAATAACACCCATGGATGAAGGACATGGGAGCCATTTCTTCCCAAGTCATAAAGAAAGAATAGGGTCTTTTGTATTCGGGTGGTTGGGTTTACAACCAAGAACATGTTGGATTTTCCTTGATTATTTAATTTTGACTCGTTTAAGCTCAAATTCTACCCTTCTAACTTGGAACATGTTGGATCTTCCCCATTTTATTGACTCCTTTAAGCACAAATTGCACTCATGTGAAAAATGTAAGTGGGATGGAAACATTAATGTAGACCACTCATAGCAGATATTATTTTAGTAAGAATAATCTGAGACATGGAATACATGTGGGACATGCATATATTTAATTCACACCTTTCCATTCATGTCTTCATCTTATCTAACAAACTAAATGTTTTTCAATTGAAATCCTTGGCGTTGTATATATATATATATATCAAAGCCCATTTTATCATGTTGTGGTCATAAATGGATGACACCATCAAGACTCTTCATGAGAGAAACCATTTTCGCTACCCATATATCTATAGAGACTCCCTTATTGCAAATGTGCATAAAATTGCTACACTAGGATGCCAGGTCTAGTTATCTCTAAAGTGTCCCATAATACATGCAAGAGAATTCCCCTTAGATTTACATGTCTTCTAACCACCCTAAAAACACAAGAGATGAGATTATAAACAATAATTTCTATTAACATTTCTAATATTGATCAACCACTACTTACCACAACCCCTTTTTCCTTATAATGATTGACGAAGAAAGGCATGCATTTGTTGGAAAGGTGATTTTTGCATTAGTTCACCTTAGTGTTTTCTCCACCCTTCAACTCCTACTACCTCTAACCCTTTCCACACCACCCCTCTTTCCCTCTCTTTATTTTAGCTCCTTTAATTTCACTTCTTTTTTATTGAAAGCGCATGTTTATATTGATATTAAATAATGAAAAGTACACTACGGTTTCAGATCAAAAAGATAGGTGGAGAAGTCACACCCCAGACAGCATCAAACCAGGCAACACGTGTCACGGGAAACAAGACCAAACGAATCAATTACAAAAATCCATAAGGGCAACCAGCTAAGCAGCAGAAGCAAACATGGTGGTTGAAGGAGAGGGAGGAGAAGGTGGCTTGCAAGGAATGTCTCCCCAACCTGAAGCAGGGAGGTCGAGAGAGGTTGGCACAGGATTCCAATTGTCACCTTGCTTGAGGGTCGTAGAATCCTGTCGGTCAAGAGAGGTGGCTAATGCCAAGTGCAGGAATTTATCTAGGGGATGAGCACCTCGTATGGAACCAGAAGTCAGAGAAGGAGGCCAACCAGAGCCACTACGACCATCGATGGGAAGATCCCCCCAACTAGCACCACCACCATCTTGGGGGAGAGAGGAGCCCGTCACCACCACCGAGCCACTGAAAAACACCACCATCTTTTAGCCAAGGGGGGTAGGAGCTTCGCCGAGCCCGAGAACAAATTCGTTGTCAGGCGCCTTGGCCATGGGGCCGAGAACTGGGACAAGGTGGAGAACGGCGCCAAGGTTGGGAGTGACAACACAATAGAGAAGAAACTCAGTTGATTGAGCAGGGGACACTTCCCTAGTGGGAGAGGATATCCTGTAAGTGCTCCACCTCCAAGCGGACTTTCTCCACCGAGACCTGGATCTGAAGAAAGACATGTGAAATAATACCAGTTTTAGAAGTCACAGAAAATTCCATGCTAAGAATAGTGTGATTAGAAATGGATTCATTTCTAATCTTCTGCAGTTAAAATAAAATTCTTGCACGAAATATTTTCCAAATTTTGTTGTATTTTGCAGGAAGCAAGGCTGAATCCCCCCAGCAAGACAATTTTCCAGGTGAAGAGTTCAGGGAAAAAGGGTTGGAAGACGGAATGAATCCACGTCCAAGCCGACTGCGCAAGAGGACAATACCAAAACAAATGCAAAAGAGTCTTAGGCTAGTAGCAAGCAGGGTACAATGGATTAGCAACTCCCAAATGTTGAAGACGTTTGCCAACCGAAAAACCCTAATATATAATAGACAAAATAAAATAAGCTCGTCTGTTATAATTTCACTTCTTTGATGCATCCCCTTCAACATTTCCATCGAACATTTCACATGTGATTACTAGTTTGAATTTTAATAAAAAATACTAGCAACTTTACCAACACATATTCGTTTCTTTCTCTATGTACACATTAGAATATTTCTCAAATATAATGGTTCGATTGAATGTTTTCCACAAGAAGACATTAAGAGGAAAATGTGTAAAATCTATGTCAAGTGAACTGTGAAGATTTTAATTGAGTATACTCAGTTTCATCTACACTGGTGATGGAAGGTGCCAATACCCTGTTTTCTCATTCAAAACAGGCAAGTGTTTGATTGTTTTTGAAATTATTGGGGTGGGGGAATGAGAGCGGGGACCAGATAGAGTTCATATTCTTCCGTCTGCTTTATCCCTATAGATTTTTATGGCCCACGGGAGAGCATTATAGGTATAGAGGGCCCCTACATATTCTAGAATCTTCTGCATCCTAATATAATCCTCTCCCTCCATCTATTATATTTCACTATGTTGACTTTAGAATTAAAACTATAGATAGATCTAGTTGATGTTCAACTGTCATTCTTTAACATTTTTACACTAATTTTGAGTTATTTAGAGTAGGCTATAAACTTCTTATTTTGCAAGATATTGGATCTTTTATTACCATGGCATGCAATAATAGGTTTCTTTGAGAAAAATTAATTTAAAAAATATGGCCAACTTTTGTATCTCTCCAAAATAATAAATAAAGTCTAATATTTTGATGTTATTATTAGGATACAAATATGAAAAAAAAATTGAATTAAAATCGCCTAGGAACAATTGAATTAGATAAAAAAAATTATAGAAAATATTAAAGAATGAGAAATATGAAAATTAAATTATCTTAATTATTATAATAAAAATATGAAAACAAAATTTTAAAAAAGATAATTATTTGTATAAATCATTAAATTATTAAAATAGAAAAATATATTTGCGATAAGTCAACCAACCAATAAATTTTTTATTACTTTTAGGGAAATCAATTAATAATGTAAACATATATAGTTTTTTTATTTTTTTTAATTGAAGTCTATAGGTGCATGGACCCCCTTCCCCACATCAATAATTGAAACTTGGTGGGCTCTTTAAGAACCAAGCATCTTCACCATTAAGTCAATAGTCATTCAATAACATATATAATATTTAACATGAGATCATTACCAACAAATTAAACATCCCAAAAAAATCAATTATCTGATCGAAATGTTTGTCAACGATACAGACCTAATAAAAAAATGGTTGAATGGGAACACAACGCTCTTTATCACATGGATACCACCACCTCAATAACCCTTCGTGGATATAATTTTGAAAGAAATCTTTGACCAGCAAGTTGCTAGTTTTTTATTGCCTTGCAATTTCTGTACCCCGCTGGAACGTGCTGGGAAGACAGCTCTCTTATGTTCGTACAGCAGTACAGGAAGTATACAGACTTTCTTCTTTTAAATACAGAGGGAGATTATTGAAAAAGTAGAGATGGAGATGGAGGCAGAGGCGGAGGAGGAGGCCTATGCAGAGGTGGAGGTGGAGGTGGAGGTGGAGCATACTCGTTCCCAGCACTCATTTCCTCAACAAAAATCTGTTCCCAATGGCACGCATGGCGCCTATCATTCATCAACTATGCCCTCTGCATATCCTCCTCAGCCCAATGTTTCACCTGCATATCCTCCTCCGTCTCCATCCCCTGCATATCCTCTTCAGCCTAATGTTTCGACTGCATATCCTCCTCCGTTTCCTTCACCTGCATATCCTCCTCAGCCCAATGTTTCACCTGCATATCCTCCTCCGTCTCCGTCTCTATCTCCGCCACCGCAACCTTGGAGTTCAGGACTCTTTGATTGCCATCAAGATGACTCCAACTGTATTACTACTATTACTTGCTTACAATCTCAAATAAATGCTTTCATCTTTAATAAAGAGGATTGGGTGATGTAAAGTTTACAAGCTATATTGTAGACTTAAAACAAAGCACCTGACATTGTGAATCTTAAAAGGATCTTTTCTAAAACAAATTATCCTATGGACCTAAAACAATGCACTCAGCATTGTGAATCTTAAAAGGATCATTTCTTTTTTAGTAACTTGTTTTGGTTTGTATTTGACAGGCGCAACGACTGCTGTTTCTCCTTGCATAACATTCGGTCAAATCGCAGAGATTGTGGATGAAGGCCAAACCAGTGAGTTCCTGTCTTTTACTCTCATAGCTGATCTTGCACTCTTAATTATTTTGTATAGAGTAATAGTACATGTAAATTACTTAGCAGAAATGATATTATATGTAGGTTATACGTATGAAAATGGAAAGATATGATTGAAGCTTTTGGAAAAATTAAACCGGATAATGGCATACAATCATGGATTTTACTCTTGTAATTTTCTATCATTCAATATGCACTGTCCAATTTTCCCTTAAAAAGTAATTATGGGGTTCAATGTGACATTCAATCCTCATTGATTTGGGATGCAACATAATTTGTCAGTAAGTTCTGTAGATCGGTAAGTTTAAATGGATTTGAATTTGAAATCTGTCGTTTCCAAGTATGCAGATTTAATCAATTGTCATTTAATTATCAGATATTTGGGTCATGGCAACGACTATTCTCTAAATAAAATGTACCATGCAGCATAGAAATTGTATTTTATATATATATATATATATATATATATATATATATATATAGGGGAAAGGATCCTCTAACCGAGCAGGTATCAAAACATGTACATCTGTTTTCATCATAGGTTGTTGACAAAAGTACCAATAGTTGTTCACTTTTTGGTTAATTACACTTTTTATCAGTTAATGAGAATGTGACACATAGGGCGCTCCTTGGTCCCTCTTTCAAATGCTTTATATTGATTTTCTTCATATTAAATCAATTAAAAAACTACTTTTCCCTCCAAAAGTCAAAATGATACTTCTCAAATAAAAATGTTGTCTTACAATTGATTCTTGCTTAAAGGTTACAAGAGTCCTAGGCACTAATTTGAGTTAACACCCTTCTCGTAATTTCAATTTATAATTTATTTACCATCAAGTAAATAAATAAAAGTTGTGAGCATTCTCGTTTTGAGATTTACATTACAAACATAATAAATCACAATTTCAGATACAATGTTATACAAAAAGAATAAAAATATCCTATAAAATTATCATAGAAAGACAAAAAAAAATAGAATGAAGAGAATTAATCGCATGAGGTGCTCATAGTGCAACAAGTACAATTTTTTATAAAAGATTGCTTGTAGTTTTGAATCATCAATATCAAGTAGGAGATGGGATTCAAACATGAACAAAGCACCATTTTTTAGCAAAGGAATAAAAATGTTTATGTAGATCCCACAGTTTTGTGAAGTGTGACATTTAGATCATACCTACCAAATACTTCATAAAAAATAATAGATATTTTGCTGATAAAATTAAGAATAAAGAATTGATTCTTTCCTTCAATTACACATACCTTTACTGACTACACTAGTGACAATATCTAAAATACAAAACCATTTTCTTGAAAAAATTACATGCCTACATAAAGTGGAGCTAAATAGGCACTAATACAAACAAAATTATATGAACTCAAAAATATTTCATATTTATTTTTATATATCAAAAAAAGTTATTGTATCTTTTTATATATGTGCGTGAAATTTATGTTACTATATAATAATATAAATAAATGGGTCAATTAATATCAAGGATCTTTATCAAAAATATTTTAATGTTAAATTTTAAAACTAGCCACAATAAAAGAAATATTTAGATTTAGGCACTCCTACCGTAGACAACTATCTAATTTACCTAGGGCTTAATCCCCGTTGCTCATCATCTAACAAATCTGATTAAAAAATTGCACTGTGAAAACACAAGCCAATGTGGGTACATTTGTAAGTTATTCAGTCTATGATTTTAGATCTCTTAATAATAAGATTCAAACCTTGATTGCAATACAAATATGTATCCACTTAAATATTAAATGCATAGTTACCAAATACGGTGGATTTCATGAAAATTTTCGTATTTTTGCAATTTTTTCCAATCAACATATTTTTCAAGGTTTAAATAATTATAATATAGAAAAAAAAATTAAAAAAACACTAATATATATATATATAAGATATTAAGTAGTAAGAACTATAATTTGTTATGGGCATACACAAGTTCTTCATATTTCGTAATTTATGTTTTAAATTATTAAAATTATCATATTTTTAAAATATATGATTTATCATATTTTTTCCTGTTTATAGACCATTTTTTTCCTATGAAAATTGTTACCTTGATTAAGCCTAAGGTAAAGTACTGATATTTTCAAGACTTTATATATATATATATATATATATAACTTTAGTTTCGTTATTAACATTCTTCCACATTTTAAATTAAGACGTATACTCGATTATATTTTTAATGTAATCCAACGCTAGCTCAAGAACGTTTGGCACTTACATTATATTGGTATCTTTCTTTTCTGGTTGCAGCTTGTGTTGTGGCTGGATTTATGTTCTCAATGATAGTTGTATTCCCATGGATATATACATTTTCATACAGAACGAGGCTGAGAAACAAATACAACCTACAGGAAGCTCCAATAATGGACTTTCTCGCTCATTTCTTATTTTTGCCATGTGCGTTGTGTCAAGAATATAGGGAGCTCAAGAGTCGAGGACTGCATCCAGGCCTTGGTACAATAAATTATGTTTTGTTTCACAATATTATTTCATAGTGTGCACATGTTGAAGTGAAATTAAGAATATTAAAGCAAGTTGTAAAAACGGTGCTGTGCAGGATGGGCTGGAAACCTGGAGAGACCATTGCCACAGGGTGGCATGAAAGCTCCACCGGCTCAACACATGTATAGATGAAGGTTGGAAACAACCAGATTTTTAATTGCAAGTTTTTTTAATTGAAGGTTGGAAACAACCAGTTTTTTAGGATAAAGATTGTACTTATTAATGGTCGTACATAAATAATGAACATTTTGAAGGATATTTATTTCGTCAAATTTATCTTACAAAAGTTTTAGAATGACGATATATTTAATCGGATATCTTAATTATAAACTCTTTATATCGTATCAATGATTTGTGTCAATATGTATCTGTTTAAAGATTGAATGTATGCAAATATTGCTGTGATTCTGTGTAACAACAAAATGTATGCAAGTGACTTCTGATTAATTTCAAAAAATACAGTCAGACAAAATAGTTGAAAAGTTGTTCAGCTGCATATGTTTCTCCAAGCACCTACATGGCTGAGATTTTGCTGTTTTCCACTTACTTTACCATTGTAAACATATGTGATGGATAAGCTTATCTATTCACATGTAGAATATATAGTTGCAAAGGAACCAACAGATATTCGAGGGGAAATAATGCACTCTTTGGGATATCTAAAATATATGTCGAAACAATGATACCAAGATAGTTTTGACTCACATTTCATCGACCAAAACTGAGTTGAATCCCGAGGGAAAAAAAAATTCAAGTGGAAGTTTGTGAAATCATCCCGTGTTAGATGTAAGTGGGTCGAGAGTTAATCTAGAAAAGAAGAAGAGAAAATATAATGCATATTGGATTCTTTCTTGGTTGGGTTTCTTCAAGTTAAATTCATTGTGCCTCTTGTGGAAACCTTGGAGCCTATGGAGTTGTGTGCAATATTTGAAGTCTTGTTGGGTTTCTTCAAGCTAAATTCATTGTACCTTTTATGGAAACCTTGGAGCTTCTGGAGTTGTGTGCAATATTTGAGCTCATAGAGGATCATTGATAATATTGCGTTCCATGAATCAAATCATGCCGGTAAATCCCAAGCATTATTTTTGGGTCTTCAAGTGGTTTTACACTATGAAATTAGAAACTTGGTGATTGAGGGTGAGTCCATAGCCATCTTGTTTTTAATTTGAACAATAATGATTCATATTGATAAAATATTAACATCCTGGAAAAACAATTATCTCTACTTTCAATATTAGAAGCTTTGTCACTCAAAACTTTAATATTGAGAATATGTTTTGTAAAGATACTTTAGCATGTATGAAAGGATATTTGAACCCGATTTGATTATTGATAAATGTTTTGACTCGTGCAGAGGTTTTAAGTATTGTTGGATATCTGAAGTTGCCTAGACCATGTGAACATTAAGTATATATTCTCATAATAATCTTTAAGTAATCCACACACTATCCATTCATTGAGGTAAACTTGAAAAAACTTATGGATAAAGTCTTTAAAAACCTCCATGACAATGCATGAAAATATTTGAAGCCTGAAAAGAAATAGTTTAAAATATTATTATTTAGTTTTATATCTTTATGCAATTTATTTATTAAATAAAGTGGAGAAACATATATATTGTTTTTAGATTAAAATTACTATTATTTTTAAATATTAAACAAATGTTGAGTTAAAATTATCTACAAATAATTTAATTAGATAATTGATTTCTAACATCAAGTATATATCTCCTCTTTGTCCTTTTGCAATAAGTTCACATTGATCTGATACAAACTTATTCTTGACTAATCTAGACCCTCACATGACTTTATATTCATCTTCCCTAAATATCGATGCACTCCCTTAATTTTGTAATAATTATTAAAGAATAAGTCCTTGAACTCCTATATTAATTCTAAATGCAAATTGTTGGCTAGATTTTCTACACAGCTGAAAACCTAGGTAGTCATGAGATAAATCTCCCTCATTTACTGGTGAGGCTCCCGTGTAAGATTTTGTCAATTGTATTTCCCAATATCTTTTTGTTGGTATTAATTTAACTATGTAGCTCATGAACCATAGCTAGACAGTTTTGCAGCAAGTAAGAAGCTGTAAGAGAAAGGAAATATCTATAAAAGAGGAAAATAATAGAAAGCGGGAAGAAAGGAAAGAAGATGTGCAACCCAATCGATAGTTCATAGAATTGATCGCATGCACATAAATAAAACAAATAGATATTTTAAATACAAAATTTAAAGCAAAGCATAGTTTCATATCCAGATATAGAATAACACAAAGTCTATGAATAGATCTAGAAAGAAATAAGAAGCAAAATGCACCATTGACACAAAGTTATCCGGAAATCTCTTCTTTATTCCTCTGCAATTAGGGGTTTTAGCTCAAAGTCTGGAGCACAAGAATGTTGATTACAAATTCCAATCCCTTAACCCGTAGGTTCTTCCTCTACTTATAGTGTGTAGAGGGGAAATTACAAATGGGAAACTGCAACTGAACTAGAACATGAAGAAGTAGTAAAGGGAACATTTGGTAATCATCTTCCTAGAATTCCTCTCTTAGTGACATGCATCAGGAGTTTAAGCCAAAATTGTGCACATCTGTCACCTATCTTAAATAATCTTTCCAAATAACTTAAAGTAATGGTTTTTCAACGAATAACTTTAATTTTACATTTTCATCCGGGAATATAAGAAATAGGAGAAGAAAGAAGATATGCTAGTTGTAACACTTATACTTTATTTTTGTTCTGATATTGAATATACTTGTCAAACATGTAATTCAACGTCTTCCCATATTTTTTGGCAATATCATCTCTCTCTATTCTAAACTACAACAACCCTCTGGACAAAGTAGTTGTGTTAGCCTTCACCTTCTCCAAACCAGACCCATATCCCTCAAAATCTGCCTAAAGCTTTATGATTCTGTAAATTGAATCCATCGTGAAAGGCATGGTGGCTTCTTCAACTTCTTTCCATACAACCAGAATAAATTCCTCATATGAAGCAAGTAATTCATATGGGATGCTCTCTGGCACTTCTCCCATCTTGCTCTCTAGTAACTACATCCTTTTCAGCATTAGCTTGAGGATCTCTACGCGGAAGGAAACTGAAATTTCTAACTGCTTCCCCTTTTCCATCAATCCACCAGGTACAATTTGCTCTTCCATTAGCATGTCCTCTGGCAATGAGTGCATCTTAGCTAAAGTATCCAAACGACTTTCAATAACTATGTTCTCATTTTCTATCTATGTCATCAATTTCTTTAGCTGAGATACTGCCTTGTGCATGTTCTCCAATTCCAGTTGGTATTCGTTCAATTTCTCTGAAGCTTGGTGAATGATTTGTTCCTTCCACTAGGCAATAGCTTTGACCTGGTCCCCTACATCTTCTACCTCCTACATTAGATGATTACTCACATGTTCATGTGCTAGAATGGGTTGAGAGGAAGGTTTGGCAACCTTAGCAATGATCTCACATAGCTGAAACACCTGCTTTTGTAGCTTGGATCTCTCAGCCTTCTCTTTTTTAATCTTAAGGATTAAAGCGTTCATTAATGTCTATGTATCCTGCTTTAATCCTTCTGTGGTAGTTTGACCTATTGGCACTTTGGTCACTACTATATCATATACCGTGAGCTCTCCCTTGTGCTTTCCTTCTGTTGGAACTGATAACTCAGCAAACTTCTATCGCAATTCCTAAATAATCAACCTAAAAGTCATTTTGGTAACTTTAGGTTTTCTATCTCTTCCACCCAAACTCGGGAGCAGCTGAAAGTCGTGTTCCTCTGGGTTGATCTCCTCTCTAGCTTCTAGGATTGTCTGCAAAGCTAACCATGATGAAAAGTTACTTCTTGGGGAATGAGAAGTTACCAAGTGCACCACCATCTCATGCTCTAATTCTTCTCTATATGAATTTTCCACCGTGTTATGATTGCCACCGTCGGAATTGTCCAAAGACAATGCTTTTTCAAACTTTGCCATCTATGCTTTCAACTTCTCCGCATTGAGAGGTGAAGACCTGAGTGGTTGAGGAGAAAATACAAATGATGTTAGATTCAAAGGAGGAAAAAAAATATTTCTTTGAGGTTCCGGGGCTATTGAAGTGTTATGAGTTGATGCTTGAGAAGCTGGAACTAGCACGATAGTTGTAGATTTGGCCTTCTCTTGAGTGTGAGACTTCTTATGAACTTTAATATTTTTTGGCATTCTACTAATTTCACCTTCGTGCTTTCTTTTGCTAGATTCTCCTGCGGTAAAGTTTCCTGTGATCTGATTCATCAAAGCTTCATCTAGGCAATACCCCTTTGTCAACAACCAGTTCAAAGTATTAACCATAACTGTGGAAGATCTTTCTTCAATCATCTGGAAGCTACCAATGTTTTCCTAAAGAGCAGCTCTATCCCCTCCCATCTTATGATACGAGTCAAGTATCACATGGCCATCATCTGCAAGATCTGCAAGTATCCGTGCCAAACCATAATTAGATACTTGTTGCGCCAATAACCTACTGAAGTCTTTCTTTCTGACTTCATACTCGTTTCTGCACTTCATCCAGAAGTCTTCCAACGAAGGCACATGTGAGTATTCCTGGGAGATTTTCTTCCTTTCTACCCCATATGGGTCAAATTTTAGTCATGCTGGGAAGAACTCAGGCTCATACTCAGAAAACATTTCAGCTTTGACTCCTCTAGCTTTGTGGATGCTCTGGTAGCTATAATAACCCACTGTGACTAGAAAGAAACTCGTAGACTTGTTCCTCTTTGATTGTAAGTCATGCATCTCCATGAGCTATCTGCACAACTCCATGATGACCCACTTGTCGTTTGGATACCTTGGCAACTTTACTGGTTCTCCAAAAAATATGGTTACCCTGAGATAGGTGAAGTCTGAAAATTGGATGAAAATGCAACCATGCTAGGATACAACTTCCCAAGCTTCTTTGCTTATCTTGTTAGTCTTCAGATCACTATTTAATTTGTAAATGAATTCATAGAAGAACCCATCGTTGACCGCTTTGTAATCTTTGTGGCATTCAAGAACTATCAACTGTGGGTAGCACTCAAAAATAGGATCTTTTGCCAGTATGCCCTATCTATCCATCTTAGAAAATACACCCTATGAGGCTGCTGCATATACCAAGTATGAAGTCATTTTTAAGCTATACGTCTACCTCACACTCTGGAGTTGCTCACCGATGTTTTCACGAATGATCTCTACCCAATTGATTATCAAATCAGCTCTTTTGATCTCAATGGTCCTCAGGAAAGCATACATCCATGAACAGAAATTGTGAGTATTAGCTTCTCCACTTAAACTGTAAAGCAATTTAGTAATATCATCCACCTCCTACACCAAATTGGATCGCAGAAGAGTCCTCAGGAACTTGGATAGAGACTTGGGCTTCTTCATATATTTGTTGTTCATTATGGCCACGCAATCTACTTTGTATTTCTCCCATATGTTGCCTGCATCCAGCATGCTAATTACAATCACCATTGTTTGTGTCAAAATCTTCAGAAAATAATTAATAAACTGTGCATCCAGCCTGATTATTGTCTTTCTTGCACATCCTGGATTGTTTTGGAAAGAGGATGATATGACCTTGCACACTCCATAACAAATTCAGGAAACTGAGTTGTGATTGGGAATGTTGATGCTTGAATAATTCCAATGTTTTTTATTTCTCACATGAGAAATGTCTTTCCGGCCCTAGATCTATCAATTATTTCATAGATGGGTTCAAGGCCTATGTACGTGTCATTTATATCATCAAATTTGGATGCTATTCATGATTCTTTTGATCCTTCTCTTTCATCAGGATTCATCATGGCTAGAGGAATCTTTGTCTAAGTAATATTTGTCTATGTTCTTTTTCTTTTAATCTTACCGGAATTCTTTGCAACTGGATCAATTTGTGCAGATCTATCAATTTCTTCAAATTCGGAAGATATATTAAATGTAACTGACATTGATTTGAACTCCCTTTCACTTGTATGAACACCTGTAATGAATACCTACAATTATTTCAAACAAAGATGAAGTCCAAAGCATGAATACTTGATTTCTGTCACCAAAAATATGCATATGAAGCCTGCTGCCCTAAAATTTGAGGCTTTGCTTGCATGTAAAGTAAGCATAAATATTTTTAAATTCACCTAGGCACTTATAGTAATATGCAAATAATTAGCATAGCATAAATCAAGCTATTTCAACCCTAGGCGCCAAACCTTGAAGCTTCCTAGCAATGAAAAACAACTTCAGATGCACAAATCCTCCTTTCCTTGGCGCCAAAACTGTCTGGGCTGCAATCCTTAGCAAAAATAATTAATTTCTTCTTCATTATGGCATCCCGTACTTATATAAACCTCATCATTCTATTTCTAATAATTTTCCTTCCTATTCCTGGAAATTTAAATAATAAACAATCATGTTTATTCACCTAAATCGGGCGCCAAATTATGCATGTTGATGGCTGCCTTTAAATAAATTTATTTTATTTATTTTTAACATGCATCCTTTAATTGTATTTGGCTTGACTTCTTGCTTTGACTTTTCATCAATCCATGGTGCCAAAATTAGGTGAAAATCCATAAAGTGCAGCTTAAACTCATTCATTCCAAAAAGTGCGACTTGCCTGGGAGAGGCTTTTTGTGCATGACTTCATCTTTTTTGTCAAAAGTTTACATTCTAAGGCTGATTCCTTTTGGTGTTGCATCAATAGATGATCTCCATATGCTTCAGGCAATTAAACAGACTATATTAGACAAGGAACAGACCTAGGGGAATTTTACAGAGAAATTGGGGAGAAAACCGAAGAAAAAATGCAAAAGAAATAAATAAAAGTGAAAAACGTTGCCAGAAGTCACAGACAAGGCTCTAAATTCATTCCTGATGAAAACCCTATTGAGATTTGTGAATAATGGCATGTAAAACATCAACAGGATTCTACCGGATCACAATTTACTTTAAATGGAGCATCATTTATTTAATAAATAATTAAATAAAAATTTCCGGCAGACAAAACTTGGCAGAGGGATAAAATGAATTTGGGCATCTGGGTATTTGTCGAAATTGGCTCATATGATTCACTGGGAATATCTTAACATAATGCAAACATCTTCTGGCAATAAAAACACAAAAAGACCCGTTATTTTAAAAGAATGATTTTTTTTTAAATGGGTAGTCTCATATTTCAGGGTGAAATCTAGGGACACCACAGATGAATTCTAAATTGATGTTGTAGTCTTTGTTGTTTTCTATGCATTGACTTTCAATATCAATGTCAACTCTATTTGTATACAACAACTAGTGATAATACTCATCCTTACTACCTTTCCCAATTTATATTACTCTCTCTGCCATAGTGGTTTCAAAATTCAAGTGATTAAATTCATTACTTAACCCTTTTTCTTCTTTAACTCTGCAAAGGATATTTGATTCATCCCTTTTTCATATGTGCTCTTCCAAATGTATGCACATCACTCACTTTCATTTGCTTAAAACTCTCTCCCAGTTCATTAAAAAACTCTCTATGTAATATTTATCATTGTGGATCTTGAGCATTCTATCTTCCATATGTGCATATTTTTAAAGACATCTTATTTCATTATCTACAATATCTTGGGTAACTTTGGTTTCCTTGTGTTGACCGTTATTGTTTGTTAAAATTCATCTTTACGTGTCATTGAATCTAAATATTTATTTCAATTTCATTTAATATGTATCATGGGTGTGCCTACATCTTTATAGTGCCATACAATGCATGATTTAATAACCATAACCTAAAAGAAAAAAGCTTCTTACGTTCGGAACCTCCTTATATACTTGCATTTGTTCCCCGATATACGTGTAGTGCCCACCTGTTTTTCTCCCTTTGATGACATTGACTCCATGCTTTATTCATGAATCATGATTGGGATATTTGAATTGATACTATCATGACTATTTGATTCAAATATTTATGATTGTGTCGTCATGTAGTGATTAGTTTCTTTAACTTGTTCTGTGAGGCATACGATGCCAATTTACTATTGTTTTCATTATTTGGTTTAGTAATGTTGTTATGGATGTTATTGAGAGGACATTTAGATGGATTATATTTTGATGTATTTTGGATGATTATCATTTTGGTTATTTATCTCATTATGAATAAAATTTGATTAATAAATTTGAATGGTTTAGCTTGATGTGAATTTTATTATCTAGATGTATATAGTATCGTTTATTGTATCGACTAGGCTCGATGACGTGTGAATCAAGTGTGTGGGTTATAGGAGAACATGGGAATCAAGGTTTACACCTCCAAGATTGCACAATTGGTTGTCTCGGTTGAATCTTCACCTCTTGATTGATCGGTTTTACCTTCATTGCCTATGGCTTTGATGGAAATGAGAAATCCATCACCTTTTTTTATGATTTTTATCTTTCGTCTTAGTCACCTTGGTTTTATGTCTTCTTAGTTTCATTTTGGTACGATTATTTTAATCTCCTGTTTAAATCTATTTTTAAGGTTTAGTGATTCTTACTTGTATTATTGGTAATTTTGTTATTTAATCATGTTTAAGGAGGTATGGGACCTCCTAAGCATGAGTTAGGTGGACCCACCACTTTTTTCAATCCCGAATTTGGGTTAAAAGTGGAATTTGTAAGAGGTGATTTACTTGTTGGGGGTCTCATTTACACTAAAATGGACCCCTTGGACCCTACCTATGGGTAGGGGGACATGTTTCAAGGTTAAAAATGTTTTTTCCTTCTCATTTGAGCCTCTCTTGTGCACATCCTTGTTAATGAAATTGTTTTATGAGCCACTTTGGAATTTAGGACATGAGATTTTGTTTAGTTTTATTTTTAATTTTGTGAGATATTCCTCCATTAAGTCTAAATTGTCTTATGTATGATGGAGACTTAGGGGTGTCTTGTTTAAGGAAGGAGATGGGTGACACATGTCACCCTATCATTGGTGTGAATATTTTAGATTCTCCTTCTTATTCCTCCATTTTGGATGGGGTAAGGACTTCTCACCTCATTTTTTTGCACTTTGAATTTTGGAGAACTTGGAGAAGCTAGGAGCTTGGATAGCTTGGCATGCACTTGGAAGTTGGTTTTTTTGGCTTTTGAGATAGGCCTCACACCTCTTGGTTTGGATTTATGTTGTTTAAGAAAATTATGGATTGGTATGTTTGTTTTGGTCTAAGGAATTTTCTTATGTGTTGATTGATGGATGTTTGATCTTTTTTTTTGTTCTCTCTATACATCTCACTTGAAATTCATATTGGAGTGTTGGGAAGAGGGAATAACCCCTCTTGATAAACATGGAGCTTCTTGGTTGTGTTTTTGGTTATGGAAGAAATAAGGAGTTGGGTTCTTGAGAATTTTTGCAAAGTGATGAATTCAATTGGAATTGAAAATATGATAAAATGGGAAATATTTCCCTCTTCCCCCTCATGAGAAGCTTGGAGCTTCTTTTTGTTGTTAGTTTATGGCTTGGGTGTTTGTTGGTGTGTATGAAAATCTTTTCTTTTCTCCCTTACCTTATACATCTTGGAAGCATGACATAATTCTCTCACATGGGCTTATATGGAGGCTAACATGTCCTCCACTTATGGAGATGGCATATAATGTTGTCAATTGATTAGGTGGGCAATCAAGCCACCTCTTTTGTGTTTGGATATGGAGCATGATTCAAGAGCCTTTGCACAGAGCCTTCACTCAAATTTTGGCATGTTGTTCCCATATTAGGGAGGCTTTTCTAATTGCATTTTAAGTTGTATCTTGTAAATTTTAGGGAAAGAAGGAATGTAAAATGGAATGCATTAGTTTGAGAAATTTCATTTCTATTGTCTTCACAAAAAAAATTTGGGATGAAGAGGTTGTGAGAATGGGTTAAAAATGGGGGGACCTAGGGGTGGGGGAAGAAGATGGGATGTATATATTTTTTTATCTTCTTGTAATCCTTGTGTTGAATTAAGGAAGGTTGTAATTATCTATAAGAAATAATTCTTGTTTTATCTTGGTTCTGTGGAATTTATGTGTTTTCACTCCTTTTTGTGCTATGGCACGCTCTAGATTTGGTGAAGGTTCATACATTGTAAGAGAAGTTTATTTCTTTCTAAAATTATCTATATTTGTAAGTCATACTTCTTGTTGTGTGGATTTAAGTTAAGAGGGAAGAGACACATTAAAATTGTAGAATAAAATGGAATGGTGGATCTTGTATCAATTTGTAATATTTCCTTCTAGTAAAAAAATTAAGTAGTTTAATCAATGAAAATCTTGTTTTTAGTTGAGCCTCCTAAAGGAATATAACATTGAGTTACATTTGATTTTTTGGTTTTTTCAATACATGGTTGAACTTATGGTATTTTTGAAAGCCTTTATTCATTATTGTCTTATGAAATAAATGTTGTTTTGTGATTAAAGGATAACATGGGTCGTAAGTGAGCTATTGAGCTTAGTATGGATACTTTTGAATATATGTTCTAAAAATAAATTTGAAGTATTATAATTCCTTTGATAAAACTATAATAAGTAATATTGATTCTACTTATTTGTGGATTGTATGGATGGGAAGAAAATGAAACGAATGGATATTATGAGTTACATCTCAATGGATCTTTTCTTATTAATATAGGTCCGTATTTTGCTTGAATTACAAAAATAAATAAATAAATATGGACTGTTAATTATCTACCTAGCTATATTACTCATTATTTAATGTGTGTGTATTACATCCCTCATACAAATTTGCGGCCTCATGACTAATTAGATACCTGATTTTTGAATGGAATAAATTTGTATATATATATATATATATATAGAGAGAGAGAGAGAGAGAGAGAGATTCATATACGTATATATACACTTCAATATTCCCTTTAAACTATTATCAAAGCATGCAATAGATTAAATGGAATAAAGGAAATAAATAAATCAAAATAAGATAACTAAATAACTCTTCTTTTGCCTCCATGGAAGCTCCCTAGTAAACATGCAAAATAATAAAGAGAGAAATGAAACGAATGAAAAGAAATGAAAAAGTATAAGGGAGCTAAAAGGACATTAGGGTTCCTAAATAATACCTAAGATTAATAGTAGGGATCCCATTCATCCTAGGGCTTCAATCAAACCTATATTTTTCCACTTTCCCAGGTGGAACATATAGGGTTTGCTTGTTATGTTGGATAAAAGGTATGGGTGAATAAAATGGAAATATAATTGTCTTCAAATTAATTATGGGTGTAAGGGCATGGGACCATTTGGGATGGGGCCAAATGGGACACATGCCCAACTTAATAATTTTATACCCTAGATACTCTAATCCCTACATCGTTTTACTATCCCATTGATGGGGAAAACACAATATTCTTATAACAAATAAACCCTGATAGACATTGGTGATTTAAGTACCAACTTGATTTAGCACGAATGATATTAGGATTAATCTTACTTAACATTAATTATGTACACAATGGCATGGTTCCATCCTCTTACTTCTTGGTGAAGTTAACGATGAAGGGTTAATTTGGTGGACAATTCCGTGGACATAAAAACCCGAAATTCAGGAACGCGATCGATCGCGGTTCCTGAATTTAAGGTTCGAAAATTACCAAACTTAAAACTGTGATTGCGGTTTAGAACCGCGAGCGCGGTTATAAACCGCTATCACGGAACTCTGAGACAAAAATTAGCAGTCCTGTGGGTCCTCATTTTCCCCATTTTTCATTTCAAACCGTGATTTCTCCTAGACGTTTTTCACTCAAGCTTTGAATACCACCTCAAAATTGCTCATCGGACTTCTAGATCGCGATAGATTCAACCATGCCGCCAAGACGAGGAGGTAAGCCCCCGATTTTAATCATTTTTTTTGCATTTTAGTTTTTTTTTTTTGCATTTTCATGGGTTTTTTGAAATGTTTGTTTATGTATACAATTTTCTTGTTTTGTCAGTTGGTCGGCAAGCTCGAAATCATGCAAACCGTCAAAACATTCCTCAAAACCCACTGAACATTCCTCAAAACCCTCCGAACATTCCTCAAAACCCTCCTCCAAACATAGATCCGCCTCCTGTGGCTCCTTCTGTCCCCATTGAACCAGCAGGAACACAAGATAATATCATTGGAAGAATCTGAGAAAATAAAATTGTCATTGAGAACCTTATTCAGACTATAAGACAAAATCATGCCACAAATCCATCCCGCATGACTTTAGCCAACACATTGCAAACATTGATTGGCGAAGTCGACTCCGCAACCAACCAAATACATAGATGGAATACCTTTAGAGGTGATTGTAGGTGGTGGTATGCGGATAAATTATCCCATGCGGCCGTAAAAGACAAAAAAAATGGAAAATACCTCATTTGTGCATTATTTACTGACCCGAGAACCAATGCCCCCCCCCGCAGTTACTTGCAAACGGTTCCCAATCCATTGGTGCCACGATGACAAAATCAAAAACAATTTTTGGGACCGATGGTGGATGGTTTTTGATTATCCACCATGCAACAACAATGAGGTTCCTCTTTATTTTTTGAAGAAATTATATTGCGAGTTCATGCTTAATGAGGTCCCGAATTATTTTGACTTTTCTGACTTTTTTGGTCGAGGAGGTGGCTCTGCACAGAGTAGACCTGGTGCACGCATAGGTCAACCAAGGATCCCCCATGCCCCAAAACCCCCACTGCCTTCAGTTATCCCTCCTACAGTGAAGGAGGTTGTGGAGATTGACACACTGCATGCATTGAGGGAGCTCACTGACACTCTGACCCAACATAGTGACCAGATTGCATCTGGTCATGTTGGTGGAGGTGCCAGTTCTAGCGCACCACACCACTGTGGATCATGTGGTGCCGTATGCACTGCGGGTGAGACATCATTTGCTGGTTCACAGGATTTCTTTTCTATAGATGAGATGCTGGGGGATGTTTTTGGAACTGGTGCCACTGATATTGGTCTTTCACAGGTAAATTTCAAATAAATATAAATATATAATATATATATATATATAGATATAGATATATACAATAGTTTAATTCACATGTTTGAGATTTTAATATATATGTATTTGATTGTACGTCATGTACATACATGTAAAAAACTAATTTTTTATTTTATTTTAAATAGCAAGAGCCGGTGAAGGAAACATCCGACATCGACATGCTAGCTACTGTAGCTGGGCATGTTTCAAATGTAAGTTTTGAAAGTTGTACAAACTTACATTTTTAATTTCATTTGATTGCACTAGATTATTATTATAATGTTTCACGTGTATGTTGTACATATTAATATGTTTGTCTTTTATACACAGGAGCCTGGCGGGTCATCATCTGCTCTGGGAACTGAGGCTACTGGCATGCCTCACATGAGTTTTACGCAGGTTAGTTTCTCTTTACACTTTGTTTCTAATTGTGGAAGTTCACGTGGATTACATGCTTTGGACCTCTGTTATGTGGTGCACAGTCATGTAGATTTTAATATTGATTTGTACATGTTTTTTGTATAGCTTATGACTGCCAGAGAGACTCCTCCATATATGCAGACTGTGGAGGCTGCTGTAGATACTGCCATAGCATCTGCAAATCCACTAACTGAGGTACAATTTTTCAAATTTGTTAAATTTTGGAGGTTCATTATTTCTTATTACTTAAATCTACAATATCAAATTTTGTATGTATGTGAAATATTTAATTTGAAAATTAATTATTTGTATGTAGCTTACCCCTCGTGAGTCTACTGTTGTCCCTGTGATGCGTCAACAACAAATTGATAGGGATCATGACATTGTGGTAAGATTTCACATGCATTTTAACTAAATTGTACAAGTTTCTAAATTTTGAATGTATTTTAAAATTTTGGGTGTTAAAAACTTGTTGTTTATGAATGTGCAGGTTAGGTTGCAGGCCTGCTTAGAGATGCCTAGGACCACACGGATGAAATCCGTAGTGGCATCTCCCTCCACTACATCCCTAGGTTGTGGACGTGCTACTTCTAGCAGGGCGAAGAGAGGGAAGATGTTTCATGAGTAGATTCATAGTCCACCTGGATGTACATAGATATATATATGGGCCATCTGGTCCTAGTGAACATGTTTCTTCATATAGTCCATTGTATATATATAGCCTTTTGCGACCGCATGTGGTCCTATATACATTATGACACACTTAGTTCGAGATGTACACATGTTATGAACTTACATATTTTCAGAGACGTGCGTCTGGAGCACACTTTGTTTGATTCTTATATATCCATGTGTGTTGGTTTTCATAACGATATTACTGAACTATATGTTTGATTCGATTTCATTGCATGTATGATATCCTTCTATGTATGTTTTCATAACCATTTATTAGTTCTAGATATGTATGTTTGATTTAAAATTAAAAAACCATGTCCCGGAGCACTACATGGTACAATTGTTAAGCAAACCTATTCCATTAAGCAAAACCATGCTAGGTGAACTACAAAAGGGCAATATGTACAATTACTTTTTTTTAAAGCTAACACTCATCTGTTGCATATCAACTAATGCGAACATTGATAGAAATAAGTGAGGTAGAGTTCATCTTGAACTATGGTACTTATGGTGCAACATTGAAGATTTTACAATTTTCCTGATTTTCAAGTTTTACAATTTTCATATTTCTAGAATTGAAGATTACACAGAGGTTTCAAATTTTTTTCTTTGTTATCAAAACTTATTATTTTTAGTAAGGCTCATATGCCAATTTAATAATAAATATAATCATGTCTTCTTGTATTTGGATTGAGATGAATTTTTTTCATTATATTAGGTATTTTCATATGGTTTCCTGCTTCAAATTTCAAGTGTTTTCGATCTCCAGAATTGCAAGGATCTAAAAAGGCAAGTTTTTTCTCTGAAATTTTAAATGGGATGCTATAAAAATTTAGGGTACCAATGGAAAATATTTTTAGATCATCTTCAAGGAGTTCATGAGTAGAAGTTATGGGAAAAATTATAGGGGAAATGGAGCAAAAATGAAGGAGATATGAGCAAAAATGTGATTTTTGCAATAGGGTTTCTTGAAAATTTAGTAGCATAACTAAATACTAGCAGCAATGAAGGAAAAGGAAATATTAAAAAGGGATTAAAAAAATGGCTAAGTGTTTGTTTATACTCACCTCTTAACATTAACCTAGCTAACTCACCTTCTAACTCATCCTTGACCATTCTGGATTAACCTGGGTTACATGGCATGACAGGGTAGGGTTAAAAGTTTCTAAATGGGTTTTGGTTTTCCCCATTTCCCTTACCACATTTATTAAGGGACAAAGGGACTTAAAGGGGTGATAATGTGTGAAGGGGTTAAGTATTCATGAGAGGGGGCAACATAATCAAGTTGGGGTGCTGAGGAATCATACCTAGTGAGAATGTTACAAGCCTTAAGTGACGAAAGGGAGAGATTTCATGTGGTGGTGCATTCTGATGTCCCCCATGTCCCTTTGAAAAGGGTAAAAATTTGACAGTAAGCCCTTATTAGTATTCTTAGGTTCCACCCATCATGAAGAATCCTCCTCTAATGAAGAATCAACTCATGTCTTCCTCCGTGGAAGATCTTAAATGATGAGGCTTTTCCATAGACCATCTTGTTGAATCTGGAAACTACAAATGAAACTTTCTCATCTTCCAAGATGTTCACATGCTCCAATGTGTTGAGTCAATTCTCAGGAATGGCATTGATATTTCCACATTGACTAAAATATTTTTCATAACTCTTCATAGGATTAGAGATATAACCTATGATCTCTACAAGGGCTTCTAAAGTATCACTATTGAAGGAAAGGGTCAAAAATATTTTCCTGAACCAATTCTTGAAATTTGAATCCTGAAGATTCTTCATGGAATTATTCTCCCTGAGAGGAGTACCAAGCTCATGCATTCTTGTGCCAAGATCTTCCAAAATTTTTGATACATTCTCCTCATGGGATTCAAAATCAGAAATGGCTTCTTTTAGAGCATCAAACCTCTAGGTGATGGTATGGGACAAAATGTCATACAAGTTCTCTGAGTCAGATGAAAACACACCTGAGCTCACCAAGGAATGAGAATCAAAATTATTCATCTCACTCGCAAATGGGAGATTATTTTCCCAATGGAATTTCTCTTTCTTGATCTCAACTCTATTCCTATTGATTTTCAAATATATGACCAAGAACAATCTAAACAAAGAGATAATCTCAGGAAATAGATCATTCCCTTTTTCAAGGATCATGCTCACCCAATGGTCACATGTCCTTCTTTGCAGTATGAATGCTTGATCTTGCTTGATGGACTGGGGGGTTGAAGTTTCAGATGGGAGACATTGCTTCAATTTGAGGCAGAGATGATTAATCTCATGCAATAAATGATTGCACTTATGAATAAAAGGTCCTCACATGTTCCCTTAATTGTTTGATGATTTACTTATACTCCTAATTCTGTGTAGTGATCTGTGATGAAGAATCCTATTACAATGCAAAAATAATGAGCATGTACAAGCACATAGCTGGGGCAGCAGAGGATGGAGAGAGATCACCACAACAACATAGCTCAAGAGAGAAAAGCAAGGACAGTGATGAAGCACCTAAGAGGACAGAGGCAAGTCCAAAGAGAACAAGAGAGATGGAAGGTAAACAAGTGACATTGAATGTTTTGAGTCCTAGGAAATGAATGGAGGTGAGGAGTGAGAAGTCATGCCTCAGGACGTCATGGCACCGAACCGAATGCACCAACACATCTGATTGGCCAGGTGAATGCTAGAGGAGGTGGTGTTTCGGTGTGTGACAAGGTCGTTGCTTCCGGGCTACTTTGTTCGGGCGTAGTCCCTTAAGAGCCCTGAGACCAAAATATCGTTCAACTTTGATGGGTGACTACTCAGACTCCGTGGCACCTAGAGATGCCTCGTCTGATCCAAAACCTTCAGTGTAGGGACCCTCTACAATAGCCTCTCTCAGTTTTTTCCTTCTCATATTGGTGCTCTCGCTGCCCTATTGTTTGCAAATGCGTGAAATAGTGCAGTTGGAGCCAGTGTAAGGTTGTCAAATGCTATATTTTGCAAACGGTGGGTCATGGCACCAAACTGACTACGTCAACACATCTGGGTGGCCAGGTGAATGCTAGAGGAGGTGGTGTTTTGGTGCGCGACAAGGTCGTTGCTTCCAGGCTACTTCGTTCGGGCGTAGTCCCTTAAGAGCCCTAAGACCAAAATATCATTCAACTTCGACGGGTGACTACTCAGACTCCATGGCACCTAGAGATCCTCGTCTGATCCAAAACCTTGGTGTAGGGACCCTCTACAATAGCCTCTCTCAGTTTTTTCCTTCTCATATCAGTGCTCTCGCTGCCCTATTGTTTGCAAACATGTGAAATAGTGCAGTTGGAGCCAGTGTAAGGTTGTCAAACGCTATATTTTGCAAACGGTGGGTCGTGGCACCGAACTGACTGTGCCGACACATCTAGGTGGATAGGTGAACGCTAGAGGAGGTGGTGTTTTGGTGCGTGACAAGGTCGTTGCTTCCGGGCTACTTCGTTCGGGCATAGTCCCTTAAGAGCCCTGAGACCAAAATATCGTTCAACTTCGACAGGTGACTACTTAGACTCCGTGGCACCTAGAGATGCCTCGTCTAATCCAACACCTCAGTGTAGGGACCCTCTATAATATTTTATCTCAATTTTTTCCTTCTCATATCGGTGCTCTCGCTGCCCTATTGTTTGTAAACGCGCGAAATAGTGCATTTGGAGCCAGTGTAAGGTTATCAAACACTATATTTTGCAAACACTATATTTTGCAAACGTTCGTGGGTCGTGGCACCAAACGAACTACTACCGACACATTGGGTGGCTAGGTGAACACTAGAGGAGGTGGTGTTTTGGTGCGTGACAAGGTCGTTGCTTCCGGGCTACTTCGTTCGGGCGTAGTCCCTTAAGAGCCCTGAGACCAAAATATCATTCAACTTCGACGGGTGACTACTCAGACTCTGTGGCACCTAGAGATGCCTCATCTAATCCAAAACCTCAGTGTAGGGACCCTCTACAATAGCCTCTCTCAGTTTTTTCCTTCTCATATTGGTGCTCTCGCTGCCCTATTGTTTGCAAACGCATCGAAATAGTGCAGTTTGAGCCAGTGTAAGGTTGTCAAACGCTATATTTTGCAAACGGTGGGTTGTGGCACCAAACCGACTACACCGACACATCCAAGTGGCTAGGTGAATGCTAGAGGAGGTGGTGTTTTGGTGCACGACAAGGTCGTTGCTTCCGGGCTACTTCGTTTGGGCGTAGTCCCTTAAGAGCCCTGAGACCAAAATATCGTTCAACTTCGACGGGTGACTACTCAGACTCCGTGGCACCTAGAGATGTCTGGTGTAGGGACCCTCTACAATAGCCTCTCTTAGTTTTTTCCTTCTCATATCGGTGCTCTCGCTGCCCTATTGTTTGCAAACGCGCAAAATAGTGCAGTTTGAGCCAGTGTAAGGTTGTCAAACGCTATATTTTGCAAACGGTGGGTCGTGGCACAGAACTTACTATGTGACATGTCCAAGTGGCCATGTGAATGCTAGAGGAAGTTTGCGACAAGGTCGTTGCTTCCGGGCTACTTCGTTCGGGTGTAGTCCCTTAAGAGCCATGAGACCAAAATATCGTTCAACTTCGACAAGTGACTACTCAGACTCCGTGGCACCTAGAGATACCTCGTCTGATCTGACACCTCAGTTTAGGGACCCTCTACAATATCGGTCCTCTCTCATTGGTTTTTTCCTTCCCACGATAGTGGTGCTCTCGCTGCCCTATTGTTTGAAAACACGTGAAATAGTGCAGTTTGAGCCAGTGTAAGGTTGTCAAATGCTATATTTTGCAAACAGTGGGTCGTGGCACCAAACCGATTGTGCACACGCATAGGTATGGTCTTGTAAACACTTGAGGGAGGAGCTATATTTTCAAATGGTGGGTTTCAAAATTTACAACTTTTTCAAAATTTACAACTTTTTCAAACAATGAAAGCTTCTCTTAGCTTCGAGAATTTAAAATTCTCTACTAACAGTGCCAACCACGTGAAGGTGGAAGCTTTTCTGGCACCACTAACCTAAACATAAAAGTGTTAGTCAAAGAAATTTAAGTTTCAAATCAAAACCATATACTAGATATATACAAAATACACAAATTTAAAATAAAATATATGAACTTAAATCTAGATCTAACTAACAAATTTATATATATCAAAGAAATTATATATACCAGACATGAGCATTGTAAATTCATTCCAATGAACCATCAGGATCGGATCTACTCTGAATAGCAGACAAGATTGCTTCATGATCTGACTCTCGAACCTTCCAAAGAATCTTGTTATTAGGCCTTCCTCGATATCTATACAGCTGAATATTTGTCGCTAGAACTAGATGCGAATATAAGAGTATTTTCTTGTGTGTCTCAAAGTCTTCAAACACCCAAACAAAGGAGTTTTTTAATGGATACCGTCGAAGCCAAGTTCCAGTAACTACCACTGACCCTGTAGGATACTCAATATCTTCACCATCTATAATAGGAGAAGTCAACTTCTTTCTTTCCTCGATGCAACGACATAAGAAATAGTCTGTTCCTTCTTCATTGTCTTCTGTCGCAATAACTGCAAACACATGTCCTACAAAAAAAACAAAGGTTGAACAACTCAAATTTAAATTACATATTAAAATTTCAATGGACATAACTCAATACAAAAATTAAATAAATAACCATAAATACCTTGTCACACCAAAATCAAAATTTCGTCAAAGTCCTTGGATGTTGCAACTTCATCTGCAGAAACAAGTCGTAATGCTTGTGGAGGTTGATAACTAGGAAGCGGAGTTAGAGGCCTACAAATCCATCCATCCACCCATTCTTGTGAATCACACTCAGCAGTGACAAATTCGATACAAGATGCATAAAAACATGTCAAATTTCTTGTCCATACGGCCCACGAAGTAGCGTCTGAGCTACAAAATGAGTGCATTTCACTGGACCCAGTGAGTGTCATACAATCCTCGTAGTTAGCAATTTGTTGTTCCTCTATCAACCAAAAATATCTGCGAACTGTGGAATTTTCTTGAGAACCTCGAGCCATGTTGTCAATACACCATTCCACTATGCTCTTTGCATCTTTTAATTTAGCACCATCTTTGTACTTCAACTCTTCTCTTGCAAGAGCTCTTTTCACACATGCCCCTGCACCGTCATGCTCTCCTTTTCCATGTCCAGCCTCAGTGAAACTCCAAATATGTTGCACACCCATCTTGACGTGCATTCTGCTCATCCAATAAAACATTTGTGCATTCTTAAACTGAGACGTGTAATTATCTGACCATATATAATGTTGTTTGAAGTGGATGTCCCTATCAGACAAGTTTCCATAAAATAACTGGAAACACCCTTGCACAAATTCAGTAGAATGAGTACGATCATCACTGATATAAAAGTGGTACTCTCTTAAAAAAATTGATCATTCTCTGTACTGTCAGGAGAATGTAGAAATGCTATATGCACAAAAATGGCAACTTGTACTGAGTTGTAATATTGCGATTGAACCTCCATTTGTGGTTGCAATGTGTAATTCTCTGCAAAATCGACCACTGAAACAATAGTACCAATAGGAAATGTGTCCTTGCATAGCTTGAACTATTCATCCAACCATCGAGCTCTATGTGTATGCCTAGCATACTCATAAACAATTTCATCCTTAAATTTTCTCAAAAATTGGAAAACAGGCATTTGTTCTGTAACTAGCTCACACCGTTTAGACTCTTTTCCATCTTTCAACTGGTATGCAACTGATTTATATTTATCAAACTCAACTAAATTATGTCCTATTGTACCTTCAATTTGCTCATGGATGTAACTTTCCAATTTAGGTAATCCGCCGCATGTACTACAACTTCCATCTAAACAATCCTGACTATAAAAAAATTGTCCAACTTCTTTTTCACAAAATATAGTAGCAATGAAATCCCTGGAAGATATTGGTGGAACTTGAACACCACATTCCGATAACATAGTTTCAGAATGAAAAATAGAACGAATACGTAAAAATTTAGCATAATGCATCGCAAATTCAACATGTTGCCTACAACAACAAGTGGTGCGAGCATGGTTGATTTTCACATAGAATGGTTTCAACATTTCAAAAAAACGTTGACTAATTTTAATTTCCAGATTCTCTTGTTCAAACTTACGAAAAAATTGAGTTTGAGTCATATCTAAGAAATGCTTTGGATGTGGTTCACGATTAGTAGAACCAACTCTCTGTTTTATAACATCTCTTGTATTAGGTGAAACTCTAGTGTTATCATGCCAAAATTTAATAACAACTTCTCTTATAGCATCAGAATTATTTTTGTCCTTACGCGGTGCTCTAGCAGAAAATGCCCAAAAATCGGTGTTATTGAGTGATTGAAGGATATTACGTCTTTCAATTGCTTTCATTAGAGGTTTTTCGATTAACTTGCAACATTCGACTTGTTTGCGTAATCAAACGTTGTTTTTTTATTGATTCACTTACAACACTAGTAGCAAGTACACGATGCACAATATTACTATCCCTAGTGCATCTCTTGACACCAACAGTGTGATATGCATCATGAAGGTTTTCAACAATTGTAGAGGTTTGACCACGTATATTAGATGTTGTCAATCCTAAGGTGTTTAATGTAGGTCTCATTTTAATCAATTTCATCAAACTAACCAACAACTGACATCTTTGGGAATCATTTAAAATTTCAAAATGATTATCCCAAATTTCAGTGGCTTTTCTTCTGATTTGTCATTCAGAAAGTTTGTCAGACATTGGTTTCAAAATGTTTTCATCAATTTCAATAAAAAAATTAGGTTTCTTACGTAAAATCCTAGGAGGTGTTTTTGTCAAATTTTGCCTATCTACAGTTTCAACATGAATTTCCTTATTCACATTTTCATTGTCTCCTTCAATTTCAACATTTGCTACATCATGAGTATTTAATTCTTCTTCAACATTGACAGTAAAAACATCTTCATCACGAGTATTTAATTCAACTTCAACATTGACAGTAGAAACATTACCTGGTTCTTCATTGCTTACAATAGTTGGGGTTGAAGATGAACCTCTTCTTGATTCATGAAGATTCCGCATTCGCTCAACATTTTGAATTTTGTTGGCCTCTAATTCGTTTGGTGTTTTTTTTACTTAATGACTTCCTTTTTTGACTTCGTTTCTTGTCTCCCATGATGTTTTGCTTCTGGTGATAAGAAAAACATGCAGAAAAAGATAGAATTTCACAGTAATTCGTACGGTAAGGTCAGAGAGTAAAAATCACATGGTAATTCAGACATTGGGATGTGTGTAAATATGATTTATATGAGTGATCGCTTTATAAACCGTGATTGCGGTTTATAAAGCACACTCATGGTTTGTGTTAAAAAAACCACGATCATGCTTTATAAACCACGATCGCAGATCTATCTGCCGAACCTAAGCCTCGGGAAATCTTTGTTTTTCCCCAACCAAAGCTATGGAAGGTCATTATGAAGTGTAAAAGGTCAAAAAACCTCAAATCTGCTCTTCCAAAGACTTGAACCATGCTAAAAAACTGAAAACATTTCACAAAAATGGTGCCATCGCGTAGGGGAGACTGTTAGCTTCGTAGAAATATTGATTTTAAAGTGAATAGAATAAGATAAATATCATTTTATAATTTTTTACTAACAATAGGTCTTTAAGACATTTTTTCCCGTGAATGTTCATGTCTACGTTTAAGATTGTAACTTTTGTTTCGCTTATCAAAATGTGATAAAACTTATACCATCCCAAGCATGGACAAATTCTATACACGTTAAAATTATATATATTTGATTTCGATATTTTTTGATATAGTTATGGCGGGCAAACGGAAAGCGCTCCGTTTTCTAAATATTTTCAGACCACTTTCACGGAAAAAATCATTATAAAAAAAATATTGCTCAAAAAAATACAAAATAAAATCCATCCCAAGATAGACAACTACATCTAATGTTTCACCAAAGGAAAAAAAAAATAACAAGATTTGGTCATCCAAAATGCGGGCAAACGGACTACAATCTTATAAGTTTTTTCAAAAAAAAAAAACCAAGTCATATAATTTTAAGTGTTTAATATAGCTAAACTTGTCCGTTTTTAAAAAAAATAGTATTTTAGAAACTAGATTCCGAATGCTACGATTCATATTTATATATTTTTTTCTAATTTTGAGTGCACGTATTGCTAATAATCCCTACAAGTTGAGATTTCATTGTTTTTTGCAATATGACGTCCACGGATGACCCTATATTTGTCCATCCACTTCCTGCACTTACCCTCATCGATGTTTCATTTACCTGCTTGGTGGCAGAGGTCTAAATAAACATGTCTAACCTTAATCACGCAAATAATAGAATTTTGATGCAAGTAATACTATAGCCAGTTCATTTCATCCTTGGTGAATTTTTTAAATTGGAATAACATTTTTTTAATCTTGTTTAGTACTTAACAGATGTTTCAAACAAAAATTGTTCCAATTTTTGCAAGGTATTCGGATGGTTAATTTGGTTCGTGAATTTATGAGCACGGCAATACGCATTTCCCATGTACACTAGTAAACCCTTATTGAAATTTCTTCTTTCTAACCTTATACATAAAATTTATTTGATCCACAACTAATCCTAAAAATTTGCCAAGTGATTAGTATAACCTACTATGAAAACCAAGGGTGTGGTGGAGTGTAATAGTATGAGATGCCGATAAAAATATCCAATCTTAAATTTAAAATTCATTTTACCATCATAAATCAATTTTTTATTGTTTAGAGAATGTGATCAAAAAATTGTATCTTCTTGGGCACACAATATAATTTGGAGCCTATTTGTTTATCTTGGAAATAGTTTTTTGAGCCCAACTGATTGATGTTGTTAGATTTGTGCCATTGTGACCATTCATAAAATGATTTTTGAAGGAGGTAATGAATTTTTTAATCACTATGCAACCCTAAAATGGGTGGAACAATCTAAAAATCCTAAGACAGGTGATGCCCTTAATTTGATATTTATCATCATTTTTCTGATAAATATATTTAAGATGGAAAGAAGAGTGGTGGTGAAGTGTAAAAGTATGAGATGTCAATAAAAAAATATCTTAGAAATTTATTGTCTAATATATTTTCAAGGGAAAGTTCCAACCTTGCATTTGTGTTCATTCAATTGTCATTTTTTTCTTTGTGCTTATAGAAGATGATTGAAAATTTATGACATCTTGGCATACTATGGAGCATGAATTCTATATTTATTTCCATGAAATTTTATAAAACCCATCATAATTGTGTAGCTAGAATAAGGCCATATATATGTAATCAACCAAACAAAAATTAGTCATGTATGTGATAAATCCAAATCAAATGCCTTAAAATTGGCATCTTGCCAAAAAAACTTAAACTCATTTAAGATAATTGTACTAATTTTTCCATTATGCGTGTGCGTGTGTGTGTGTGTGTGTGTGTGTGTGTGTGCGTGTGCGTGTGCATGTGAGTGTGCGTGTGTGGGTGTGTGTGTGCGTGTGTGTGTGCATGTGCGTGTGAGTGTGCTTGTGCGTGTGCATGTGCATGTGCATGTGCGTGTGTACGTGTTCTTGAAATAAATATTTAATAATTATAAATTCATCAATCTATTGTAAAAAGAATATTTTTTTATTTTAAAATTCTCAATCCCATGAACAATAATATGTTTAGCCATTCAAATTTGGTCACTAGGCTCTCATGCATGTGGTAGACAACGAAAACATACATTTGTCCATACATCCCATTGGAATGATTTTATTTTTTATTGTTATGTTGAGTTGAATCTTTTCACTTTTTTGTTAATAATCACTCAGAATATAGGCAATGTAAGCATATTTTTTTATTCAACCTTGTCTCACAATAACTACCTTGATGTGGATTAACCCACATCTCAATCATTTTGTAAGTTATGGTAGAGTTGAAGTCTTTAGTGTAGTGTCTTATAAGTCATCATTGTCTTGTACACTTTTATAAATATGGGATTATCCCAATTAAAATTCCAGTCATATATTTTATTTTATTTGTATTGAGTCAAAGTCTTTCACAAGAAATTTAATTAGAGAATTGACTTTTTGTGGGAAAGAGGTTAGAGGGTGAGAAGCCCAAAGTGGTGAGTTATATTCACCATCATTCCCCCTATTAAAAAATGCTTATGTTGCTTATGTGCTAAGTGGGTCCCTTTTCCTTTTGATACTATAATAAAAATATGAGGAAAAATACCATTGTAGTTGGTTAATGAATAATGATGGAGGATATTTGGGCAATGCCTAAAATGACTAAAAATATCACAAAAATATATGATATGATTGGAATGCTTTTCAAAGCTATATACTTAATTAAATACACTTTAATAGGAATGAAATTATCTTTATGATGTGGATAGCACTAGCTCAATTTCTAATATATTGTTTTTCAATTCAGTCTCCCTAGTACAAATACTAGTGATTGAACAAGTTACAAAATATATCAAGAGGGATGTCAATGTTTGATTTTAATAGTTTATTTTTGATATGTTAGTTTTTTTATATGATGTCATATTTTTTTGTAATAAAATCACATGCCTTCTATATGATTTCATGTATCACACCTATCTATAAAGACGTATGTGATGACATATGAAAAAATATCCCATGTAAAGACACAAAACCTTGGGGTGAACCATTCATTAAGGATTATATTGGTATAGTTGAATTGAAAATTGAAAATCCAAGTTTTTCCAAGGTTATTAAATGTTTATAAGAAAGGACTTTGCATTGTGCCAATATATAATTTTCTCCTTATATTTTATTTAAGAGTGTTCAACAGATGACCAAAAATATGTACAACAAGAAAAACTATTATTATGTGATCATAGAGTAAAAATTCCTTAATACATGTAAAAATTCCACACAAGAACAAGATATCGGGATGATACAACTACCATTACATACATATCTCTAATTGATGGGTTTTCAAAATTATATACAAGTTATATCGTGTAGAATGTGCTTCCACATTAAGAAAGAAACTCTTGAAACTTTCCTATAATAGTTTATTTTCACATTTTTCACTTCTATATATAGGAATATTATTAAATGTAATCAGGTCAAAGAGTTACAAAAATTTTAGTTTTGTGTTATATTTGAGATTGGCTGAATTTCAATCTCAATCCTTCTCATCCACATGGCCATAATTATGAAGAAAATGCACACTATGACTATCACCAATGCAATGGTAATTCTATTTACCGTTGCTTTAAACTCAAACATCTTATTCAAGATTTTATTGACAATAATGCAGTTGAGCTCCTTGAGCCATCTATGTCTAAATTGGTCAATGATAATCAAAAGCTTAAAATATTCCATGACCCATTTCCAAAGCATGACAAGTAAGATGTTGATTCTTCTACAAACCATACATACTATATTGTGCCTCCTCCTTCATCGGGGCCACTTGATTTTCTTATTTCTACTTCTGATATGCCACTGCCGGTCGTCACATTCTCAGATCATGATTACCATGCTAAATTTTCTTCCGATTCACTGCATATTAATGCTTCCATTGGCTCCTATACATTCAAAAATACTTTATTCCATCCATCAGCCCTTTCTAATGTATGTTCCATAGCACTCCTATTAGTTATCAAATGTCCAACCTCCCTAATCACATTTTTGGTCCCTAATTCTTATGGTCATATCATTCTCCCAATTACTATTGTTTCCCTTACCCTATTTACATCATTCCTCATTACATCTGAAATAAAGGTTTGTAACATGGTCTTATGTCTTCCTTGGCTCCACGCAAACTAGGTTATCCCTTCCATGGTCCACTTATGTCTTAAATTCATTCATAACAACCAAGTTGTCATCATCAAAGGTATTCCACCATGCACATCATTACCTCAGCCTACTCTTTCCTATAATTTCACACCAGTCATGCCATTTGAGCCTCCTACACCTTTCAAGTCCAAATCTATCTTTGTACCTATCTCTCCCATTCATACACAGTTTCCACAATGACCCCATCATCCTCACCAGTCCATTAGTCCACCTCTTCATCATAAGTGCCTACTCAAGTAGCGCACACCTACAGGTGTTATCCACCTCCTTTACCACATCGGTCTCATTCACATGCACATAGTTACTCTCCTACACCACCAATATTAGACCATGGTCACATGCCTTTGTCTCCTCAGATATCAAGTGGGGGGGCCTCGCTCCTCGCTATCATTAGATAGCCTTCTATCTTTCACATACTTCGGGGGGCATCGCATTTTATCCCCCCTTCATCACTATCGGCTATCTTCGGTGTCTACTACTATAATTCATGCTCTGCACTTCATGTCTATATTTATAAGCACTCTTATATCTTTGGTACACACATTGTACCATCATTACCCGATGATGCACTCTAGTTCCACATTTCATACTTGATTGTTGAGGGTCAAATTTTTAAATGAACCTCACATCATCTACTCTTAGCTCCTTTTTATATGTTATGTGCTTCACGATAAATATTTTTAAGCATTATCACATATCTTGTATACACATTGTACTTTCATTTCCCCATGACGCACTCTAGTTCCATGGTTCATACTTGACTATTGAGGGAACATTCCTACATGAACCTCATCTCGCGCACATACACTAGGGGGAAATTCTACTCCTATCATCTTCACATCTTGTATATCACAACACACCATCACACGTACACAACATTTGCACATCTTAGTTGTATTGTCACATGTTAGCTTATAATATCTACATGTTACACTTTGTTTCCTATGCCATTTGGATTCTTAGTATGTCATTATTTTTTCTATATACACATGCGCATTCATTTGGTATCTTTAGGTGAATGTAGGACCTTTACATATTCTTACACGATGCATGATTATCGACACTTCTCTTTACCGGTCCCTCTGAGGCTCCTAGGGGGATCTACCTTTACTATTTTCATACTCTACACACCACAGGTCCTATTGTTACATTATTTACTACTTGTTAATATCACTTTCCTTTTCACTACTATATACATGATTTGACATACTACTTATCTTTCTAAAATTCTAACAGGTGATTCATGTGTATCATTTTCCTTACATGATCAATACAACCATGGTTATTTGTCATTTCTTATTACTATTATTTTCTATTGTTTGTAGTATATTCCCTATGTTATGCTTGATCATTTTTTGTTAATGGTCATTTCATCCCTAATTGTCTTGTGACATCATGAGAGATGTCCCATATATGAAACCCACTTTTCATTATCTATCTTGTTTTCCTAGTTGTTTGTTACATTATATTCTATTGCATGCTATCTCTTTTATACTAACACTTGTTACTATTATCTTTTGTTTGCATGTGCCTTGGTTTCTACCATGCACATCCCCTACCCCTTGTAGGTATCCACTCTCAGATATGCATATCAGCCTCTGTTCCTCTCCTTTGGGTCACATTCTCCTACATTCATCGCATGCGCCCTATACAAGGGGCATCTATTGGTTGAACATATCACCCTTGCAACAGCTCATAACTCCAGAAAATAACAACACAACACATAAATGGAAAAAACACACAGTTACAGAGTGGTCCAGAATTAGAATTAACTCATATACACATAGTAGATATTATTTCCCAGTACTAGATAGTATCTGTGGGAACTTGTGTCCCCCTTGGTTATTGTGTCTTTGTGGGAAACAAAGACGGTTTCTCAGTTCAACACATTTTCTAGTAGTTTACATTATAGTTCTCCAGTATCAAGCACTTACCTTTACTTACAAAATTCAGTCAATCAGTTAAAATATAGTTATAAAAGGTAACAATAGGTTACAACAAGTTACAAATCAGGGATGTTCCATTTGCAGTGGCACTTATCTGGGAAGTGTCATCAATATAGAGAAAAACCATACCTCTCTCCCCAACACTCTTCTCTTGGTATGAGATCACCCAAAAAACTCGTTCTTGGTGTGAGATCGCCCAAAAAAATCACTCTTGGTGTGAGATCACCCAAAAACCTCACCATTGGCAACATCTCCAAAGCAAACATGACAGTTTTCTATCGTATACTCTCTTACACATCAGGGGCACTCTTTTCTTTACATATTTTTTACTTATACATACATTACTTTGATTTTTCATATACAAAACTTTGAAAATTTCTTTCTCTTCTTTTGTAGACTTGTCCCTATTTTCAAAAATAAGAAGCTCAAATCAGTAAGCCCAAGCTCCAACAGCACACTACTACGCATATACTTCATCCCTAGTATCTACTTCCTTCTCCTAGTTTCTACACTTCACATTGTGATCACTTCATGTTTCACATGTCCATTTAGCACACTATCATCGACACTCTTCCTTACTGGATTATAAGGTATGCATCTTTTATCTACTTTATGTTATCAAGTATTCACTTTAAAACATAAAGTGGTGGAAAATGTAGACACAAAATATATGCACTTGGGTACATTTTTAGGTCTTAAAGTATACTAATATATACATGATTCCTAAGAAAGAAAACTAGTGGTCGACAACTTCTTTTTGGTCTTTTGATTTATATATTTCACTTTTTTTTACCTTACATATCTTACAGCCCTTCCATAAATTTACTAATTTATCTTTTACGGCCTTAGACACTAACACCCAGTTAGGAAAGAAGCGTCCAAGCGCTCCTGTCCTTCCTGGGCACTCCTGACCTTCTTTATCTTATTCTTCCCCTTTTGGGTCTCTTTTACTTCTTTGTCACATTTTTAAACTTTGGGTCATCCTTTCAGTTGTCAATTATGAAATTCAAACAAGGAAATCATATATATACTTAGCTATTTATCTCAAACAAGGGGCCAAGAACTAAGCATTATCTATTATCACCTAAGCTTGCATCAAGACACAAGATAATTTTCAAATGCATTCATATAGCACACTCATATAATGGAAAAGGGTTGCATAACTCTACATACACAACATAGGAGGGGAAGCTCATTATATTCCATCTCACACATTTGCATACTTGGAGCAAACGAGATCTAGCCCGATGATTTAATTAAAACCTAATTAAATATAATTGTAGATTAACTGATGTGATAAAATACAATAAAGATACAGATGTTAAGCACTTGAGAAATACAAAAATATAACTAAATAAGATAAATAAAGTACTTAGTTGATTCCTGTGTGATCTGGAAATGATATGGGTTGTGTAAAGTACTGGAGGGGATGCAAACAGTGTCACAACTACTCCCTGTAAATTCTGCAACTCACAGATAGAGCTGGACATGGGTGCCTGGGCTAGGGTAAGGGTGCCTAGGCACTAGAGACCACTTTTAGGTGCCTGCGACTGCACAAGTTCTCGGAATTTACTTTTTTCTGTGTCACCAAGGTTTTGTAATTATTCTCTGTTGATCACCTGATATTCATAATTTGATCACCGAGGGTACATGTAACCTATAAGACAAATCCTAGTTACCTGTATAAGCTCACAAACACATCAAATTGGAATGAAATATGTAATATGTGAAGTTGGATTGACCCCGGTGGTCACCTTAAGAGTGAACTTATGACCGAGTGCGACAATACATTTCAGAATCCATGTAGCTATTTGTGCTTATGTGCAAAATAGCGTCCTTAGGTTACCCTTGCACCAATGACGCCAAGATAACAGACTATATCTAGCTTTGATGCAAATGTGTCGGATGGAATTCTACAGTTCCACTTATTATACAATGTATGTAACCCAAAAATGTAGTCCCTTTGATGGTAGTGATAGTATGCAAATGTGATTGCCCCTTAGAAATACCAACCATAATAATAGTGTGTATGTTGTGTATATATATGGATTTCATGTTTGAATTTAGACACTAGTGACACAAAAGGCTAACTATGAGCTTGGGATAAGGATTAGAAAATTAAAAAGGCTGACCACAAATGTCAAAATAAGTAAAAAGAACAAACATGACAGGAGCACCTAGAATAGACACAGGCGCATGGGTGTTAGTGTCTAGAATAGGCACTGGTGTTCTGAGATAAATGATGATAGATGTAAAAATACAGAAAGATAGGGATCCCTATGACCTAACCAAAACCGTGTTTAGGAATGACAGATGCAGAAGAGTAACACAATATAAATGTAATCAATCAAGTGGATAGATAAGGGATTGTGTCACTAGTGAATACTTTTCTTACTTAATATTCATGCATATAACAACATACTTGATGGCATAGTAAAATAGTAATATATGCACAATTTGGTGTCTACATTTCCCCCCCCCCCCCCCCCCCCCCCCCCCCCCACCCCCCCCCTTTATGCTATTTTTATGAAATTCTAGTAGTGTAAAGGAAGTAAAGGAACATACATGTGAGAATTTTGGAGAAGCCATATTGCAAATTGAGAGTAGAATGTGAGAACTTGTATTATGGAAAACCATGGATCAACGTTTGATCCATATGGCATAAGTGGAGATAGAAAACCATTGTAAGGAGAACTTGGAGAAATATTTGAAATAATTTGTAGAATTTTGAGATTTTGAATTGTTGTCAATGGAGATTGAAGAGGTAGGGAGTGATCAATTCCCAACTTTATTTTGTATGAAAATAGGAGGATTTAGGCATCCTTCTACCAAAGGAAGAGTGTTAGGGAGAGAGGTCTATTTATTCTCTCCATATATGAATGCATCCTCAAAAGGTCCAACCGTTGCGGAAGGATAGAGACCAAATTTAGTTTCGCTTTAGCTTTGAATTAGTTCCGATTAAAAATTGTTTGTTATGATTGAAATATCATTCAATGGAATCCAAGTTAGGTCATCTGGAAGCCATAACAATGTAATGTAACTCCCAAGTTAGGTCATTTGGGAGAAATAGTAATGTAATGTAGCTCCCAAGTTAGGTCATCTGGGAGAGATAGTAATGTGTGATTATTGTATCAATTGATTGCTTTGAGTTAAATAGTAGAAGATTAGTTTTAAATAAGATGTGTATAGTAGATTACTCACGATGGTATTTTTGATTTTCCCCTAGATTAGGTCATTTGGGGGAATAGATTTGAAATGGTAGAAGGTGTTCAATGTTGAATAGATTAATTTGTACCTTATTTTGAATGAAATAAGAGAAAAATTGTGATAGCGATGTGGTAAGAGTGTCATTCGATTGTATTATAACCTAGTAGGGATTGTACGATGATATCAATTGTATGCCCCCATTTCAATGAAAGGGCGAGGGGTGGAGAGATGAGTGCTAAGACAAAATAAAGGCTATAAAGTTCAGTAATAGTGAATGAGAGATAGCAATTATGATGAAGTATTAGTGTGTATTGAGTAATATATGTACCAAATTTGAATATAGAATTGTGAAAAGTGTATAGTATGGTGCTAGAAGAAATTTTGATCCAAATGGTGCAAACAGGGAGGAAAACGGAGTAACGAGGCTCAAGATATGAGTGAAACTATGTGCCATGTATTAGTTGTAAGAATGATTGGAAATAATAACTATAGTATATGAAAAATTGGAGTTTCAATACATAGTAATGTTGAAAAGTGAATAGTAATTTCATTTATACCGTGATCGAGTGAAAATTAGATCTCTAAGCTGCGAGGATGCCGCGTGTTAGAGCAACAAGTTTGTCAAGATTTAAGAGAGTAGTGGCGGCCATAGCTTCATAGATGATTGATGAGTTGGTATGTATGATTTTGGAAAAATTTGTGAAATATACTTGTTTTTGTCAAATTTTGGAAAATTTGAGTTATTGTATTTTTTGGTGTTGTTGACCAGGGTAGAAGTGGTCAAGCTGTTTTTGTCCTTGGGGACAATAGTGCCCAGTTCCAGGCACTGGTGACTTGTTTTGGGGTGCTCGTGACATGCTCCTGGGTGCTGGCATCCCAGGACAAGGTTTTGATAATACAATGTGAAATACTTGTATTCTGATTAATTTTATACTATGATGAGCTATTTTGTAGTATGTATGAGGTACTAGTGTAAGAATTATGTGGTTTTGTTATGTTGCATAGAGGGATATACATTCGTGAGAGTTCTGTGCGGGTCATCAGTTGAGCACGTTGCTCACTTTGGGGTTATCGGATGCAAAGTGGGATATATTAAACCGTGCCAGCTTGTAGCACATTACTAGATTGAGGAGATACCCCATAATATGCCTATGTTGAATGCATTATGTGATAGATGGTGTGTTGGTACATGTACATTTTTATTGCCTTCTGGTGAGATGACATTGATTCTAGAGGGCATGTACATTGGATATTGTGATTTCTAATTATAGGAGAGAGAGTACAAATAATGAGTATAGTGGATGCCCGTAGTCATATGAGTTAAGCGAGGAGGTATTTTACTAGGAAACAAGTATAGGTGGAGACTCCTATTAGTTTAGATGCCATCTTCAGATCTAGTGTTTCACGGTTACAAAAATTTATTGCAGTTATCTTAGCCTTGTCAGTGGCAGTAGAGGGTGGTGGAGTTGGGATATTACATAAGATGCATGATATTTGTTTCCAGATAGAGGAACATGGGATGAGGTATGTGTAGACAGTAAATCACGTGCTTCGGGTATTATTTAGTCTTGGTCTCATACTACTATTCATATGGTTTTTGAGTGACGAAAGTAATAATTAACCCCCGTATTTTGGCCATTTTACTCTGCTTTCTATCATCAGTGCTGACCTTTCGCACATACATACCCATTTTGTTTTTGTTGTTTTGCATCATTTTGGCCTTGAATGGGGTGCCCAAGCCAGTACTGGGGCACCCATAAATGCCCTAGTCCCGTTCAGGGTGCGCTGATCCTTTTTCCACTTTATCTCCATCTTTTGGGCATTTTCTAGCCGTTTGAGCATTTTATATTTTTGGTGGTTGGCCTCTTCGAGGTTAATTAAAAAATTAGAACAAGAAAACCATATAAATATAAAGTTATGAGACCATAACGAGGGACCAAGTACTAGGAACTACCACCATCACCTAAGGTTGTATTCCATCTAAGGCATCTAGAGCTCATTTGCATCCATTTAGCTCCATCACAAGGGATAAGGATGGCTCATCTACATCACACATCATATGAGGGAGGTTTATTATATTCCATCCACCATTTATTACATTTCTACACATAGTTATTGCTCGTTACTTTCACAAAGTGTGTCTGACAAAAGAACACCTAGGGCATGATTGCACACACACACACATAAAATTACATTGGGTCTGAGATGTAGTACAACGCTAAGTTAGTAAGCCCACCATTGTGGCCACTGAGTGATAGTCCTGAACCCTTCATTTCCATATTTCTTTTTTAGCATTTTGATGCTTGGCTTGGGGTTTTAAAAGTTTCTCCTTCATCATTGATTACCAGCGACATCCGACACAGTGTAATAAATTACATGAGATAGACAACGAAGGATCTAAATCATCTTGCAACCCTACAAATATGGTTTTTGGACCTCCTGTGTAGACCAGGGCACCCATAACTTAAACTGGGGTGCCCACATACACCTTGATCCTCTCCTAGGTGCCCTTGTCCACTTAGATTTCTCATATTTGCACTTCTTGGGACTTCGACATAGTTGTTTTCTCCTCCTTTTTTCTAGCCATCTCTGCGACACATTCCAACAAGCTCATTGAATCAGCTGAGTTCTTTCTAAATCTCCTTTCACTCTAGGGTTTTTACATTTCTACTTTCTTAGTTTCTTGGGTCACTTTTCCTTATTTAGTTTAGTTTTTATCTAGGGTTTTTACATTTCTACTTTCTTAGTTTCTTGGGTCACTTTTCCTTATTTAGTTTAGTTTTTATCTACTATTTTACTTATTAGATTAACTTCTATAAAAATTTAGATTTTAGTTAATTAGTATGCATGGGCGCGGTGTGTATTGGATCACTCATATAGAGATTTGTATGGATTCACATAGGAGGATCATGTAGGTGGACTAGGAGCCACCACTTTGTTGCATGTATGGGCTTATGAACATATAGCGATATTGAGGCCACTTAGTGGGCCACGGGCCGATTGGGCGAGACCTAAGATATTTGTAGTGAGGTGGGTGAGTACTTGTAGTAGGAGGATTGACACAACCACTTATAGGTCAATGATTTATCAGATGGTTCTAGTGGCCATCATATGGAGGGTGTATAGAGGCTATGGATGTTGGTTGGAGGATGGTGTATAATTGTGGTGCATTTGGCACACCATGTAGTTGGAGGATCAATTTCCAGGAGTAACCGAGCTGTTCGAGGGGGAGAGAGTATCTAGACAACTTTGTATAGCGCATGATGTTCCCCTACAACCGAGGGGGAGAGAGTATCTAGACAACTTTGTATAGCGCATGATGTTCCCCTACAACCATATGTATGGTTGAGGTCTACTAGAGCAACGAGATGACGAAGAGCTAGGACGGGTCCTATAGGAGTGTAACTAGTGCATCCTGGTCCAGATGAGGCAGATACGACCATAGAGTCGATACAAGTTAATCATGCAGGATGCACCCAAGCTTATACTGAGTGGTGGGTAACACACTGATGGGTGTTACTATTTCCAGTTGTTGTAGATGTGACAAGTGGGCTGATAATATGATGAGTAGAGGGGAAAGTAACTACCCTTGATGGAGATGGCCTATTAGCAGCACTAACATAGCATAAGTATTGTTTATTGCTATTTGGTAGTTTTTGCATGGTTGTTAGATATTGTAAATGTGTATAGTAACTAATGTGGTGTTATATCATTGTAGGTGGTTCCTGTTGGTCATTGATTGTAGATTCATCGATGTGCACATTCACTCAGAATATGCCTCTAGATGTGCTCATGGTGTTATATCATTGTAGGTGGTTCCTGTTGGTCATTGATTGTATGTTCATCGATGTGCACATTCACTCAGAATATGCCTGCTAGATGTGCTCGTGGTAGGAGGTATGTTAGAGCAGGTGGATGCGATTATGGGCGAGCATTCCAATTTGTTTGAGCCAGTGGCTATAACAACAACCACATGTATTTTGTTATTGAGCAAACACAATTAGGATCACGTAGAGACTGAGTGAATTAGGTAGACCATAGGAGGAGGAGCCCTAGCTCAGGATCTATTCACGAGATACGTAGAGCTATAGGGATGATAGGTGGAGCAGGAAGTTGAGGTGGCTATATTACGGAAGCAACTAGAGAGATATAGAGGCTGAGACCAACAACGCAGAGTGTGTAGTGAAATATCTAGTTTTAGAGCTCTCAAGATTGTATATAGTGATAGTGAGGATGACATAAGATGTATATGATTGTATTGATGCATGGGGGATTTCCCCCCAGTGATTTTATTTTTACAACTATGATTTTTGACAAGATATATATAAACACGTATTGAATATCATATGTCTTGTTTCTTTGCATTGGTATATGATGTGATGGTTGTTATTTGCACGCTGGGGGATTTCCCCCCAGTGATTTTATTTTTACAACTATGATTTTTGACAAGATATATATAAACACGAATTGAATATCAGATGTCTTGTTTCTTTGCATTGGTATATGATGTGATGGTTGTTATTTGCACGCTAATTTGCTAGATTTTGTATGCATTATTGAAATAGTTGTCTTGATTGTTGACTATTGAAATCTATCATGATGTTGATATAATAGCCAAGTCATGAATTGAATAAGATTTGTATGTGAATGAGAGTAAATACTATAGTGTTATCATGATAGGAATGAATGTATGTGATGTAATGTTATAGAGTAGTAGAAATGGTAATGTAATGTAGATAGTATAAGATATTAGAATAATGATATGTTGAGATGTGTATAATGAGAAGATGTAAGACCATGTTTATAATAGTGAGCGATGAAGATGAAAAGAGGGGGGGGGGGAAGAAGATCAATTCCCCCCAGTGTGAGAGTGAGGTTCATTTATGTAAAAATTCCCTCAACAGTCATGTAAGATCCTTAAGAACACAAGTGTGTCATTGGGAAATGAGATGACCATATGGAGATCACCCTACCATGTAAGATCCTTAAGAACACAAGTGTGTCATTGGGAAATGAGATGACCATATGGAGATCACCTACCAAAGATGTAGAGGCCTATAAGGGATGGTGGTAGCATGTGAAGTAGTAGTCGCATGGGGTTAAGAGACAAAATGAATGTTAGAGGAAATGGTGCCAGTGATGGGAGCTGTACCAATAGGAAGCACAAATGATGATGAATTAGGAAGCCAATGGGATGCAATTAGAAATGCTAGGAGGGTGGGATGATGTAGTAATAAGTGAGCTAGATGGAAGGCATGGATGGATAATAACCTTAGGAGGTGGATGAAGACAACCTTAGGAGGTGGCAAAGGAGACAAATGGACACTAGTGAAATCTCGCTTATGTGAAAAGGGAAAAAGAGAACACTCACGAGAGTGAGAATAGAAAGAAATGACACCTTTGTCTTTTAATTGTTGCAAATTTTCATGGATAACACAACAATCATTATCTCAGTGGCCATTGATGTGATGGAAATTGTAGAAAGAGAAATCACACCAGTGATGTAAATGATGAGGAGGATGATGCTGATTAAAAGGAAAATGGATTAAACACTTATCAAAAAAAGTATGCATGACATCATGAGGTTTAACAACATATGGAAAGTGCAATGGTTTGTGAGTGGGAGGTGGCGAAGATTTAGGTGTAGGTTGATGTGGTTATGGGGAAGTAAGATGCTTTTGCAGAGGAGGAGATGGTGACCGTGGAGGATGCTCAATTGATAGAAGAGGAGAAGAAGTAGTGGGTAATAGAGTAATAGAAGAAGTAGAAGGAGATGGAATAATATGTTCTATAATTAAATGTTTTTCTAGATCAATGACTTTATAACAAAAAATCTTAAAATATTCACATGTATCATATAGTAGCTTTTCTTTCAATACAAGAATTGAACCAAGGCAAAAGATAAATTTCATTTCTAAATCAATGGGATGAAATAATAACTGATGCATGAAAGAATTGAAGCATAAAATGTAATCTATAATGGGCTATTTCTTTCCTTAATGTGAAGTAGTCAAGTGATCATATGTAACTCTAGGACCATTGTTAGATTTAAAATGCCTAAGAAAAGCATCATCCATATCATAGTAAGTACTAATAAATTGATTAAGAAAATGAGTATACCATTGAAGAGCATGACAAGACATTTTAAATCTTGTCATAGAGTTACATATGGACGATGCTTTGAGGAAAAACTTTGAGGAACAAGTGATCATCAGAATAAGAAGCCATCGATAAATGATAATTCTTGAGATGTAAATAAGGATTTTTGGTGCCATCAAAACATGAAAAGGTAGGCATGATAAAACCCTTAGGGAAATCTAAATTGTGAATTTTTTTAGGGATATGATTTCTTGGAAGAGGATTATTATCAATGGAAGCATAATAGGATTTTCTTTCGAGAGTAAGAGAATGAACGCGAGCTTAAAAATTACCAATATCATGCATGAGGGATAAGATATCATATGAAGGGATGGTAGAATAAGTGAGAGGCACATTGAGAAGTTTAACCTTGTCATTATGAGTGATCATAGGACCTTGAAAAGAAGGAATGGAGTATGGAAGGAGGAGAAGAACATGATGACTCTATGGGAATGCTAGATGTAGACTCAGGAGACACAATGAGATGTGCACTACTTGAAGGAGTATAATCATCATGAATAATATTGGAAACAATCTTAGAAGTAGAAGAAAGAGGACTGGTAAATTCACATTCAACAATATTAAGAGAAGGCACATCCTCACTAACATGATCAAACGTATAGTCAACATCGCTATTAGTCATATTTTCACAAGCAAGTATTTCATTAAGACTATCATCAACATATAAAGAAGGAGTAGGAGTACTAACATGAGATTTATCATTTCAATCATTGGAAACATTTATAGAAATAGGAGTAGGAGATAGAACTTTACATTCATCTTGAATTTTAATGGAAACATCATCATGCACATTTACATTTGGAACCATAGAAGTAGAACTATTGGCATCCATATTGTCATAAGAAAAACTATCACCAAACGAAACATCTACATTGACATTATCACATGTTATAATAGGAGGAGAAGAAAGGTGCAACAACATGGGTGACTATGGAAGATGAGGGAGAACATGAAGAAAAGATTTGGTCATTAGAGAGCATGCACATATGAGGGGTGTTAAGGACAAGAGGAATGTTGTCTTGGAAAGAAAGAAGTTTTTGGAGGGTTGTGGGATCACATTTAGGATTGCGATAAATATCACGAAGTTCAGATTCTACAGAGGCATCATAAAAGATAGGTTGCATACGGGTATAATCCATAGCCTACTTGAAAAAAAAAGACCTCATTTTAGCCATGAGGGTTTTTGGGATCCTAGGGTAAGAATTTCAAACAAGAGTGGGGTTTCACCAAATGATTTATTAAAAAATGAATTAAATCTAATTTTAGAGTAACTGATATGATAAAATATAATAAAATACAGATGTCAAGCACTCTAATGATGTAATATCTGTAATAAAATAGGAGAGATAGGAGGCTTCACTAATTACACTCAATCAAGAGCTGATATGAACTAGGAAAACTACTAGACAGGATGGGCAGAGTTTTGTAAATGCTTAGTATAAATTCCACAACTCACACACAAAGTTGAACATGGGCACTTAAGACCACTTCTGGGTGCTTGTGATTGTGCAAGTTCTCAGAGTCTATTTTTTTGTGTCGCTAGGGTCTTGCAATTATTCTCTATTGATTTATTGATATTTGCACTTTGATCACTGAGGGTACTTGTAACCTGTATGAAAAATCCTAGCTACCTGCAAAAGCTCACAAACACATCAAATTGGAATGAAATATGTAAAGTCAGACTGACCCTGACGATCACCCAAAGAGAAAACTTGTGACTGAGTGTTACACTACATTTTAGACTCCATGTAGTTTTTTATGATTGTGTATGAAATAGTGTCCTTAGGTTACCCTCGTGCCAATGATGCTAAGATAGCGGGCTATAGCTAGCTTTGATGCAAATGTGTGATATGGAATTCAAAATTTCCCCTTCCTATTCAGTGTATGCAGTCCAAAAATGCAGTCCCTTTGATGGTAGGGATAGTATATAGATGTGATTTCCCCTTAGAATTTCCATTCAGAATAATAATGTGTATGTTGTGTATATATATGGATCTCTTGTTTGAATTTCAACACTAGTGACACAAAATATAAACTATGAGCTCAGGATGAGGATTAGAAAATTAAAAATGCCGACTGTAAATATCAAAATAAGTAAAATGAACAAACATGACAAGAGTGCCCAAAGTGGACACAAGCACCTGGGCACTAGTGTCTAGAATGGGCACTGGTGTCTTGAGATAAATGATGATAGATATGAAAATAAAATACAGACAAGGATCCTTGTGACCATACTAGAATTGGGTACAAAAATGACAGATGTAGAAGAGCATAAAATAGAAATAATCAAACAAGTGGATGGACAAGGGATTGTGTCAACAATGAATACTTTTCTTACTTAAGATCCATGCGGATAAAAACATACTGATGACATAGTAAAATACTAATATGTGCTTGATAGTGTGTCTACACCCGCTATCAGGGTGCAACTTACACAAGGGCATCATAAGGAATCATTACACACACAAACACAAAGAACTACGTGGAGTCTAAGATGTGCGAAACTCATTTGTAAGATCACTGTTAGTGTAAAATCACAGCACCCCTGAATGTCTGCAACTTGATGGGTTGAGACTATCAGTGTGATTTCATAACATGGAGCATCTCTCAAAGTGTGGGACTTTACGAAATCGAGAGAGCTCTCCTGATGAAGGTTGAATTCCTATTCCTCTGTTCAGGTGCACACATTTAGACTTAAAGAGGGTATATCCTAAAATCCTATTCTAAACTTGCCAAGGAGATAGGGTTAAGAAGATGTAAGAAATCACATCCTAAACTAATAGACGTGATGCACCAAAGGAATGTTGAACACCGGCTTTTCTATCAAACAGAAGACTATTATAATGTAATATAACTAACATGCAATGGATAACCAATATTTCAATGAAAGATCAGATAAAGGAAATGTAACACAAAGAGAGGGTTGAAATCATCCACAGACATGTATTATTGCCTCACAAATTGATACAGAAGCATTACAATGGCTAGAGATGGCAAAATAATTGTGTTATAGTCTTAATAGAAGGTTTAGTCTCCATGAATTCGAAGGTAGACCAGAGAAGAAGGGGAGGGCATAAAACAAAAATTTCCAACCCCCTTACTATGATCCAATACTCCTACCTTTATAGATGAAGCGAAGAGAGGAGAAGAAAAGAGGTCGAAAATATAATTTGGAAGCTCAACTATCAGCCATCAATGCCCCCTACAAAATCCACCAATAATCTGTCAAGTCTGCCTCTTCTATGTTTGTTTTGGCTTGTTGAAGAAGGAAAGAATGGTGGATCAAATCAAATCTGATCTTGTTGTTGAAGCAATCAGGATCAAACATTAATGGAATAAAAGACATTTCTCCATTTTTCACCTACCTTACCTATCTCAAAATTAACATTTTAGGTTTCTACGGCATAGAAGAGGTCGAGACCTTTCCAGTGGTACCAAATTTGTTGAATTTTCAAGCACTGGATAGAAAAATATGCCCATTTGAATATTTTGAATAAGATCCGTATAAAAATGGTGGAAAACTAGTTTTGCAGGACGGGTCCGTGGGCCCAAAATTCACTTTGCGCCTTTTGAATTAAAATTACAAAAAAAAATTATAGCCCCAAATGCAAAAACATGCCCTGGGCCCAGCCCCGCAAGCCCGCAATTCACTTTTGCTAAAAAATCATCTTCGGGCCTGCTAGTCCACATTTTCTATTTGGGCAAAAAAGTCTTCCCTAGGCCTGTCAGCTCACTTTTAGCAAATAATCCTTCCAAGGCCCACCTTCCTACATGTAATTTAGGCCTGACACGTGGCTTCTCTAGGCTTCGGCATAGGTGCAGATCTCACTTTTATTCTTTACGCCTTTTCGAAACAAAAGCTAAAAAATTCAAACTGGCTCTGGAAGACCCGCCTTCCCTGCTTTGACTTGAAACATGGCCACATATAGAGCTGCGCACGATGTTTGGGGACTACTTTTGGATTTTGCTTTTGAAGTTACGCCGAAGAGACACGTGGCTCCTTCCATGCGACTTTTCTCTGTTTCCTTTATGTGTTGGTTAAGTCCCTTTTATTTGGTGAGGCCATACGTCTGACCCAGGACATGTGGAGGCTCAACGCATACTTTGGACTTGCTTCCAGATTTTACCCTTTGAATTAGCACGGAGATGACACATGGAGGCCTCCACCTTCCCTTCCATACTTAGTCGATTTAAGCCGGATGATTCTGTCAACCTTTTGACTTTGGACACATGGTGATCCTACATCCATTTAGCAACTATGCTTTTGACTGTGCCCTGGGCCGCCCCTTTGTGAATTTGCGCTCACTGAGGCACGATGGCACCCTCCACGACGCTTCCTCATCTTGACTTTTCAACTCGACTAAGTCCCCTCATACCTGGGCACGTTGAAGGCCAGCGCTAGTTTAGGAGAACTTTTATATTTGCCTTTGAAGATGCTTCAATGCTGACACGTAGCCCTTTGTGAGTCTGTGCATTCTTCACTGATGTTAGGCTGATGCCTTTCTTGAACCCTAAACGACATGGATTCCTCACACGTCCATTTGAGTTCTCCGCTTTGGGTCACACCTTTGAATTTGCACTGATGAGACACGTGGACACTTCCAACCGGTTCTTTATACTTAAGTGATTTGGGCCGGTTGTCATATTTGACCAATTTTGTTAGACCCTGGGACCACGTGGAGGGCTTGGTGCTAGTTAGCGAGTCTCCACATTGGGCTCTTACTTTTGAAATTGTGCCAAGACTGACACGTGGGTATTTCCACTCATTTGGAATTTTCAACATTGAATGATATCCTTTTTGAGCCTAGGTACATGTGGAAGCTCATGCGCATGTTTGCGGTCTCCATTTTGAAGTGCCCTTTTGAAATTGCACCAAGCTGACACGTGGCACCTTCTATGAGTTTGTTGTTTGGTCCCAAGTCTACTCATATGCGGCTAAGTCTAAAAACTTTGAGCCTTTCTAACTATTGTTCCTCCTTGTGATCCTCTGGTTTCTTTGACACTATTTTCCTCCGAAATGCTGACTTGCTCTCTACATGGTTGAGTCTACGCCTGCATCCTTGATTCATGGATTTGAATGTGAGGCTGCACACAACCGTTACCGAACCTATCTTATTATCTTCTCTGCAGGGGGCATATTTAACCCAAATTTTGCTAGGGGGCAAAAATTGGGATAATAGTTTGGTGACTCATGGGGACATCTGCCAGCTAGATGAAGAGATCAATAGCCTTATTACATCCATTGGACATGGAGTCACAAAATCTAGTACAAACCCTGATGAAACTTGAGTCAAATGACCCTGAGCTTGTCCATGCTATCTAAAACATTATGGAAATTGCATCCCACCACAATGAAAGAAGAGCACACCACAACACACACTATGTACAAAAAACTAAAAATCATACATACTCCCAAATGGGACATGCAGAGTGTGCAAAAGTACTTGTTTCTATTGAAAACAAAACCTACTGCTACTCCCTACACTAACCAAGAGAAAGGGGAATTTCAAACAAATCCTGACAACTGACAATGGGGAAGTAGCTTCCCTTTCTCAAAAGGGGCAGCCATGCAAATGATTTGACACTAAATATGGCTGCTTAGTATGAGTGAAAAACTGACAATAGAGGTCAATCCTCCACCCAAAATCATCAAGGTATCAACTGGAAACAAAACAAATACCTCTTTTAGTTACTCTAGCATTTGGATTGAAGAGGCATTGCAGCTGATCCTTAGTACTTTAATAGGCTCATCCTCATGCTCTAGCAATGGGCATGACTTGTTTTGGCTTCTCCCTTGGCTCCAATGAAGCCAAGTACTTGATTGGGAAAGGTCTAGTCCTTTTGAATTTTCCCACTGCTCTGATATTTAACTCCAAAAATGGAGTCTTCTTGCTCGACCTTCCTAGGTGGATGGTGTGAGAGGGATGATGCCATCCTCTTGCTCTTTCCCTTCCTTCTCTGTAGTAGGGTTTAGGCTTTTGGAAGATCAAAATCTTCCAACTTTTATTCAAGAGGCATGTTGCAAACTGCAGGTTGTGCTTGCACATTCTCCTTCATGGCAGCAAGTTCTTGTGGTTGAAGGATGAATGATGGGGGAGAAAATATTACAATTTCAACTGGCTCCTCCTTATCAAAGGAATTCTTTTGAGTCTGAGATTGGAAATCAAACATCTGATACTGTCCTGTTGTAGCAAGGGTCTCTCCCTCTTGCATGGTGATCTTAAAATCTTCGTTATTTTCACAATATGAAGCTTCATCTTCAAACATGAAGCTAGTGACTTCAATCTCTTCCAAAAAATCTATAATTTTGGAGAGGTTAAATGGGAGAGGGGTCTATAATCTGTTCTATAAATGGCTCATGATCTTGTGCCTCTGAATGTGTATTGGTCACCTCTATGTCCTCCTCTTCAACTAGACTTGGATTTGATTATTCTTCTTCCTTACTGGATTCATCAATCAAATCAGGCCCTTCAAATGAAAAAGAAATCTTGAATGATGCTTTCTGTGGCATCGAGTGGCTTTAACACTAATTTGATCTCTTCCAATTGTTCCTCTTCAATGGGACTTGGATTCGGTTCTTCTTCCCTCACTTGTGCTGTAGATTAGATCAGATCAGCATCTTCTTTAGACAAAGTTCCATTATGGACACTGCATTTAGAGAAAATGGATTTTCGATCTTCCTCTTCTTGTTCTTGTTGTTGTAGCTTCTTCTATTGTAAACTCAGCCTTAGCCACCACTGGCTCTTCAATCTTAGACCTCCCTCCATAGGCTTAACCAACAAGGGAATATTTGTAACCCCTAAATTTGAGCAGCCAAGCTCTGCCATAGCTCCTGATCATTTATTCTCTATGGCTGGCTCCTCTTCTTAATTGTTCTCCTTGACTGGTCTTTTGGAGCTATCTTCCCTGACATGGACTCGGGAGAGTAGCAAGAGGAGTGGCAGGGTGAGGTATCCACTAGTTTGTTGCTATTGTCTATGGTGGAGAGGGAAGATGGATTACTTCTTGCTCTTGTTTGGAGGGGAATTGGACTGCTTGGAAGGGAAAAGGGTAGAAGAAGTTAAGATGAGGTGGAAGATTAAGAGAATGGAGAAGAGGAAATCAACATTTGGGGGTAGAAAATGAGGGGCTTGACTCATGACCACTGCTGAAATGATAAAGTTTGGGGATTGAGAAAAGGGAGCATAAGGAGCTAGTGATTGACTTACCCATTGACAAGGTTGTCTCAAACTTTTCTCATATGCCTCAATATACTCAATCCACCATGCAATTTGAGGCATCATTTCAACCATGAAGTCAACCTTCTCTTGAGGGCTATAATTTCTTGGCATAGGGCCGACCCATAGACAAGGTGCCCTATAGCCAATTCTGAATGCTTTCATTTGAGCTGTGGCCCTTGATTGTACCATGTGTGCCTCCATCCCTTGAATCTTCTCCAGTAGGTCAAAATTTTCCATGTAATTGTTATCAGTTATATGCATACCCTTGTTCTTGATAATCTTCATAGCCAAGATGGATTTGAAATTTCTCATATGGGTAAGCATGATTATTCTAGATCTGATCATAATGCTGATATGGAGATGAAAAGTACATTGGAGGTGAACTGGACCACTGCTGCTATAAGTGTGAACTCCAAGAGGGGAATGAAGTCATGATTACACAACTTTATGGGAATGGGAGAAAATGAAAGATGTGGAAGGAAAATGGATGAAAATGGATGGAAGGAAGGTCTGTAACCTCAGAGAGTGGGTTGTTTACCAGATGTGTTTTGCATGTGCCTCTAAAGGCTGGATCTCACCAAGAACACATCAACTTGATGAAATTAATTGGTAAGTGAGTCAGATCTCAGCCACAAGGCATTCCAAAACTGTTAGTGTAGATGCACAGTGACTTAAGATTTTTTGTTGATAATGAGACACCTTAGAGAGATTAGAAAATATAACTTCGGGTCCCACTGGTGTTGTGCCAAAACTATTAGTGTAAAATCACAACACCCCTTGAATATCTATAACTTGATGGGTTGAGACTCTCAGTGTTATTACACAATATGAAGCATCTCTCAAATTGTGGGACTTTGAAATTGAAAGATCTCTCTGGATGAAGGCCAATTCCTATTCCTATGATTCAGGTGCACACATAAAATTTCACAGAAGATCTATTCTAAAATATATTCTAACTTACCAAGGAGATAGGGTTAATAAGATACAAGAAATTAAACCTAAAATAACATAGAGATGATGTACCAAAGGAATACTGAACACCAACTTTTCTATCAAACACACACCATTAAAATTTAATACAACCACCAAGAACATATAACCAATATTTGTAATGATAGATCAAATAAAAGAAATGTAACGTAGGAGAGGGTTAGAAATCAGCCACAAACATGTATTATTGGTTCACAAATTGATACAGAACATTACAATAGCCAAGAGGTGAAAATGTCAGTATTACAGTCTTAATAGAAGGTTCAGAACTCCATGAATTTGTCCTACAGACTAGAAGAAGAAGGGAGGGTGACAAAACCAAAAATGTCTAACCCCTTTACAATGAGCCAAACTTTTTCCTTTATAGATGAAGCGAAGAGAGGAGAAGAAAAGAGGTGAGGATAACTTGGTTTGGGGCTCAGCTACTAACCATCAATACCCCTGTAAATCTACCTACACATCTCTCAAGTCCACCGCTCTATGTCTGTAAATGGCATGTTGAATAAGGAAGAACAACGGATCAAATCAAATTTAATCTAGTTGTTGGAGCAATCAGATCATATATTACATGAATGAAGACATTTTAATATTTTTTACCCACCTAAGCTTCTTAAAATTAGATTTTCAGGCCTCTATGGTGTAGAGGAGGTCAAGATATTTCTAACGGTGCCACATTTGTTGAGTTTTGAGAACTGGATCGAAAGTTATGTTCATTTGAATATTTAAATTGAATCCGTACAAAAATGGCAGAAAACTATTTTTGCAAACATGGGTCTGTGGGGTCTGAAATTCACTTTTCTCCTTTTGCACAAAAAATTACAAAAATGAAAATAAATGCCCCATAGCCTTGAAAACCTGCGATTCACTTTTGCCAAAAAATACCATCTTTAGGTCCGCGTCTGTCCACATTTTCTATTTGGGTAAAAAAGACTCCCCCAGGTCTGCTGGCTCACTTTTTGCAAAGAATCCCTCTAAGGCCCAGCCTTCCCATATGTAATTTACACCCGACACGTGGCTTCTATAGGCATCGGCATGGAGGTACAGCTTACTTTTAAAATTTACATCTTTTTGAAACAAAAGCCAAAAGGTTCAAACTGCCTACCAGATACCCACCTTCCCACTTTGACTTGAAACATGGACATGTTTAGAGATGGCACGTGTTTGGGGAACCGCTTTTGAATTTTTCTTTTGAAGTTGCACCAAAGAGACATGTGGATCCTTCCATGGCTTTTCTCTATGTTCCTCTGTGTCTTGTTTTAAGTCCCTTTTGTTTGGTAGTGGCCATATGTCCGACCCCGGGACACATGGAGGGCTCAACGTGCATACTTAGGAACCTACTTTCAGATTTTAAATTTTGAATTTAGCATGGAGATGACATGTGGAGGCCTCTGCCATCCATTCCATACTTATTCAATTTAAGCGGCTGGCTCTTTCCTCTTTTGAATTTTGGACACGTGGAAGCTCCGTGCTCGCTTTAGACTGGCCCTTGGGTCGCCCCTTTTGAATTTGTGTCATTGAGGCATGTGGCACCCTCCACTGACTCTGCCCCATCTTAACTTTTCAACGGTCAACTCTATCCCTTTTTTAGACCTGGGACATATGGAAGGCCAACGCTAGTTTGGGAGACCCACTTTTAGATTTACCTTTGAAGATGCACCGAGCTAACATGTGGCACCTTCCACAAGTCTGCGATACTTCACCGATTCGGTTCGATGCCTTTCTCGAACCCTAGACCCATGGAATCCTTGCACTCATTTGAGTTCTCCTCTTTGGGTCGCACCTTTGAATTTGTGCTGATGAGACACATGGATACTTCCACTGGTTTTCTATACTTAGTCGAGATAAGGACTTGCTATGTCCCCTTTTTCAAACCTGGGACACATGGAGGCTTGGTGCTTGTTTGAGTCTTCACCTTGGGCTCTCACTTTTGAAATTGCGCCGAGATGATATGTGGTCATTTCTAATCATTTGTACTTTTCAATGGCTGACTCTATCCCTTTTTGGGCCTGGGACACATGGAAGCTCTATGCATGTTTGGGGTTTCCATTTTGATGTACCCTTTTGGAATTGCACCAAGCTGAAGTGTGGCACCTTCCGCGAGTCTGTTGTTCAGCCGCGAGTCGAATCGTATGTGGCTAAGTCCAAAAACTTCAAACCTTTCTGAATTTTTTCCTCTTGTGATCGTCTAGTTTCCTCGATGTTGTTTGATCCTTTTCCAACCCTTCTTCTCCATTGTTGAGTCTTTCCTTCCCCTTTATTGTTGGATTTGAATTTGAGCTCGTAGGATAGAGCCGACCCTTCTGATTTTCTTCTATGTAGGGTCATATTTGATCATTTTTTCCAGGGGAAAAATTTGAGATAACAATCACTCTTTAGGTGACCACCGAGGTCAGTCTAACTCCCCATTATGCATTTTCTTTATTAGGTTTTATGTGGTTTGTGGGTATGTGCATTTATTTATCTATTTTAAAGGTACAACCAATGACATTGGAGTGAAAATAGAGTGATAAAAGAGGATTAACAACAAAGCTATTTGAACCTAGAAAGGATCATAATATGAGCATCTGAGTGGACACTAGAACCCAAATCCGTCACTAACACCCTGACACTCCTATCCTCATGTGGGTTCTTCTGTCTCGTGTAGTGTAGACACCAAATTTGGGTCTTACGACACCCTGTGCCCCACATCTCGTCTCGCAACCTAACCCTACCTCACCACCTAAACCTTACACACTTAATTATTTATTAATTACCTTATAATTAATAAATCCACATCTCCAACCCTGCAACCTCACCTCGCCACCTCACCATGACTTAGCCCTAACCCTAAAACTAACCTAATTAAGACCTATAACTTCTTCTAGACCCACACCCATGACTCATCACCCCTCACTCGCACCAAAACGAACCAAATAATGACTTGACCAAGCCCACAACTGACCCCTCGAGAGAAAAGGAGGTAAAGTTTGCTATTTTACTAAAAATAGCCAACTTTGACCTAACGGACATCGGTCCCTACGCGACCGGCGTCACTTAGGTAACCGCCATCGGTTCCCTGTAAATGACCTTCCCCAACCAAAACAGAAGGATCTGAATTAATTTTGCAAGGGAGGGACAAGTAAGAGAGAGAGAAGAGGTTGCAGAGAGGAGTATTGAGCCTGAGACTGTAAATGAGCAACTAGATCACAATCACACTCATCCAAACATTGGGAGATTCGGAGGATAGCTTCATCAGCTCACTTCTGATTGCTAGATCATCCCAACTGAGCCTTGCCTTCGCCACTGCATTCCTTGGGCCTACACCCACATAAAAAACTAGTAAGTAGTCTCTTTTATTACCTTGTATGCTTCTAGACACTACTTTGTGAACTTTTGATTTATAGTGATTATAAGCTCACTTCTGGATCTACCACCCGACAGCACCCTGCACGTAACCTTCATTCATCCATCTCTATATTGCCCCAAAGATATCTTTCTCACTCTCTGAGTCTTCTCTATCACCCTACTACTCCCCTCAACCATCTACCAACCTTCTGAACCCCATAACCACCTTATAACCAACCTCCATTTAAAAAAACCCTAAACCACCGCCCCTACCAATATTGGTTATCCCCTACCGGTATCGGTTTTATAACCGCGGTCGGTTATCCAGTGACCGGAATCGGTCACTATGACTTATACCAAAAACCAACCTTTCACCTATTTACCTCCAAAAAATCCCATATCTAGCCTTGTCTGCCCCTGTAACTTGATCTGAATGTATCAATAACCAGTGACTAAGCAAACAGCATGACATTTTATTATGGGAAGTTTAGTCTCTATTGCTTTTAGTAACGAGGTACCTAAATCATGATTTCGTAATAGATTCTTTATTATCATTTGCATTAATTTGTATCAAAAGGGAACTGAACACCTTCGAAAGGAAGTCTAATATTTCCTGGGCTCAAGGTAGTTCCCTCACTTATTGTTTAACGAAAATCTAGTGGTCTTTCATTCTTATATACAGGTAGTCCTTCCCAGAAAAAAATGAGCTCTTCACAATTGGTCTGATCTCTCTACAGTATGCGCACACCTTCCCAACACTCAACAGGTATTCCTCCTAGCCCTAACACTTATCTGTTTCTCAAGAGAATGAAAAGATAGAAGTAACTCCATTCTGGAACAAAAATTCTATGTGAAACATGTAGCTCTAAGTTCAAGAACCCTCAGTGAGTCTTGACGACATTTTTTCTCACCTGTTCTAGCAATTTCTCAATCCATATCACTCTTGGCTTTCACAGAATCATCAAAGTCACCGTCCCTCTCTTATTTTCTTAGGTTTTCATATTTTTTCATGCTTATTGCTTGTGTCTTATTATAATTCATTACTTGTATATCATTAATGAAATTATATTTAATTCAATTTAGATTTGTAGACATCTAAAATGTTGACATTATTAATTACAATTAATTTGTCCCACAAATATCCCAACATCATCTATATAATAATTAATCACAAGATTAATTATTATTATTTAATCCATTTTATCATTTTTATCCTTTATCACTATTTAGCATTCCATCATTTATCCTTTTAAATCATTATCACATCCTATTTTATCATTAATCACTTTAATTTCTATTATCCTATTTTAATCCTTCATTAACATTTTCTATGAATTTAATATTCCTACACCCACCTACCCACCTACTCTACACATCCCTACACCTATCCTTTCCATGTAGCCTCACCCCGAATAATCATTTATTAACCTTATCTATTCCTAATCCTAATCACATCCTCACCTCTAAATCTAAAGGCTTGTATTTCTAGAAGCCTCTCTAAATTTACCTCTTTCATATTTAAAAATTAAAATATCTCCCTCCCTCCATTGAATTTTTAATTTAATGGAAACCTCTTTCAAATTATAGAAATATCCATTCTAGAATTCTCCATTCTTCTCATGCATTCTCCACCATTGATCTAAATCCAACATGGCTTCATCTTAGCCATTGAATCCTCCACCCAAAAACTATAAATTGTTCTCTCCTCCTCCATGAGATCTAGTTAGCAAGTGAGAAATACCAATCAATCCATTCATATATATTTAATCCATCAATTTATCTTCATCAATCAAGAAAAAACAACATTCATCAAAGGGGAGGTGTTACCCAAATAATCCCACTAATATGAAGCATAATCAATCAATCAAGAGAACATACAAAGCAACAGGGGAGGAGGCTTCAAATCTTGTAGGTAAATAGAGGTATTATACTCTTTATCCCTTCTCATCTTGTTCAATCGGAGGTAGATTAATAGTTGTGTTAGTTTAAGAAATTAGTTAGTTCAATTCTTACTTTCGCATTTGCATACTAACACAATTTTTGTCTACATTTTGGCACCCACCATGGGACTTACCCCCAAAAAAATTTATTTATTTTGGTATCATTTCATATTATAAACAAACTGTCCAAATTTGAGAAATTTTTGTTGAGTATTACCCCTTGAAATTTCAAAAAAAATTTACAGTCTTCTGTTTCAATACTTTTGATCTAAAACAACGCTTTTATAAACCCCATGGCGCTTTTGTAAATACTTCAGCACTTTTGTTCAAACTTTAAAACCCCATAATTTCCATTTTTGACAAAGTGGCACATTTGTAGATAAATTAGAGCTTTTTTACATTGGATTTTTTGTAGATATAGTAGCGTTTTTGTAGATATAGTGGTAGTTTTTTCTTTATATCAATGCCTTTGTAAAGACTTTAAAAATTGATTTCTGCTAACCCTGACTATTTCTATTTCGGTGCTTTTGAGCATCTATTGGTGATTTTGTCAAGAAATTAATGCTTTTGTTACTGTTTTAGAAATTTTGAGTAGATTAGTGCTTTTGTTCTAAAATAGCACTTTTGTTCTGCTTTGGTGCATTTGACCTGAAATAGTGTGTTCGTTTTGTTAATTAGCGCTTTTGTTTTAGTATAATTTTGATTTGATACTAATCAATCTAATCACATTTTTCGGTGTTTTGGTGGTGATTTATAGAGTTTAACATTATTTTTTTGTAGGAATATTACGCATATAAGGGGAAACTCCACCCATTTTAATACTCTTTTTTTTTCCTAACATTTTTGGTTGTAGGACCTTGATTAATAAAAAAACTAATAACCATCCGCTTTTTAGGCTTGAACGGTCCAGGAATATTGGGGTTATAAATAAAAATAATAATAATCATTTGTTTTTCAAGTCCTATTTTCTAAGTCCCCCATCATATAAATTTTATCGTTAATTTTTTTTTTCCTGTTTGTCGTATTTGTGTTACATGTCGTTGTATTTTTTACTGGAAGAAGACAATGTGTCTGCTTTCCTCTTGTGTACTAGGACAATCATGAGGATCAAAAGCAGCTATTCTTCCCTTACCTTTTTATTTTTTTAGGGGGTAACGTGAAGTGGAAGTGACATCCATGCACTTACCATCGTCCTAGGGGTATCTTTATTGTGAGCTTCACCTCCATGCACGTAGACACATGCCGTGTACCGACGGGGTATATAAATTCTTGGACAACTATCATTATTGGATAAGAAATAGTTTGTTTTAAGAGCATTGTGAATCCAAATCCCATCACCATCCTTAATCAAAAATCCTAATCCAAATCTGATCTCCCACACATATTATCAAACCATTGCCTTTGATCTAGCCTTGACATGCACCCCAAACTGACATCCAAACCCATACCTATTTTCTAAATCTATCAACCAAGACATCGAAGTCAAACATCTCATTTTGATAATGAAGTCCCACTCACTATCCAACACCTTAATAAACAAATCTCAAATCACACATCCTAACTCAACCAAACTCGTCCTCATCATTCGATTCAACCATCCCTTGTTGATCCCAACATCCTAAAAACCATCCAACAACTTAATCAAAAAATATTCGATCTCCAATCTTCAATCAACCAATCACCTCCTAAACCACCATCTCTTAACCAACCCCATCCACAACCTCCTTTTCCTAAGATCCCTACCCCTCACCCCATTGACTTCCTCTTTGAGGAACCCAAATCATCTCAATACAAACCTTTACCTAATGAACATAAACCCCTATCCCCACATTCTAACTTCATCGACTTTGACAACATCAATAAATTTGACCTAAACCAAGAGGACCTTCTTTATGTCCTTTCTAATCTAAGCACCCATATCAATCCCACACAACCATCCCAAACCCCAACCTCAAAATCCCCTATCAGTCATCATGACCTACACCTTCATCCCATCAAAACTCATACAAATAATCCACCATCCTCCGAAACCTCAATTCCTAAATCCAATCATCATAAAACTTATCATCGAGTCCCTTTCACATATCCACAATAATCACATAAACTTAATCCTAAATCAATATCACCCATATCTCATCTTGTTCCTTCATCCTCATCATCTTCATCACCCCAATCCAATCCTACAGACTTTCACCGAGATAGTCCCACAATCTCTAATCCACCATCAAATGTAGCCTTTAAGCCTATTTCATCCCCTCCATCACCTAAACCCAATACTATCATATTCACTAATCCTATTTTATCTCCATCATCCCCTAATCCTAAAACATCTAATATGACTCCTAAGGAAAAATTACCTTCATCTACTTCATCCCCTTAATTGACTAAATCTAATGTGGTTCCAAGACCACACCCATCTCCCAAATCTCCTTCAATATCACCCAAATCTAATGTGACCCCCATATGTCCATCTCCTTCATCTAAATCTACCCCATCTCCTTCATCTACATCTACTAATCCCTAACAATCTAGTCCTAAGACAAAACCATCCACCTCAAAACCACATACTCCAACCCATCCAAAATCCCCCAAAACTACTTCAGCCTCCAAGCCCAAACCATCCACTTCAGCCCCCAAGCCTAATTAATCCCCTTCATCTTCTAAACCACACCAATACAATCCAAATCAACTAGAACATCTCATCAACCACCAAATCCTGCACCTTTACTTCCTACTCCCTCCAAATCATTTAACCCACGCCACTTCACTCCTTTAGGAGAATCTTTGACCACCATATCCCATCATCTAAAAAAATTCAACATGATCATCTATCCCCAACTCAAATCATGTAATAAAAACCTTCCCAAACCATCTTGGTATCAGTAGCACTATTATTGTGACTTACATCACACCCATGGACATTCGACCAATCATTACATGTAATTTAGGTCTTATGTTCAAAATCTCATTAACCAATGAATTCTTATCCTTGTACCTCTTTATCCACCACTTTTCCATCCCAATCCTATCCCTAAACATCGTCCATCATCCAAAACCCACTTGACATCCAAACATCATCAGCCATCCAAATCTCATCATACATCCAAACATCCCTCACCAACCAAAAACCAAAACAAATCTCACCCCCATCCTTTGTTAAATTTAGCCTCTTAGCGGATGAAAAAAATACAACCCCCAGTCTCATGATGACCACATGGAATCATCTTCCCCATCCACCTTATATTGTATAGCCAAGAATATATTTGCTAATATGAAACATTAAGGAAAAGTCTTAGGCATCCATGAACAAGGTATTCGCGAACCCATCTACCTTCCTAAAAATATAGGATGTTTAGGTTTAGGGTATAAACCTAACACCAACAAAATCCCTCCCACTAACCCATAACAAACCATTTCTACCACTCCTCTTATTTATCCCCCCATCCTAACCACCTAACTGAATCATAAATCATGTAATATCCCTCCACATACCAAACATCTAAAAATGGATTGAACACATAATTTGTCGCATGTGCACAGATGTTCTTTCCTTCCATTCATCGCATGTGCACAGATGTTCTTTCCTTTCATCGCATGTGCACATAATTCGTCGCATGTGCACAGATGTTCTTTCCTTCCATCCAACATCCAAATCCATTCACATCTAATCCCTTCTTATCATCACATTCATTCATATCCTCTTCTATTCCATTCATTTGAACACTTGATCAACTTGCTCCCAAATTTTGCAACCTAATAGTACCTACTACAATCATGTGACCTTGGTCTATCATTACCTCCAACAAGCACAATTATCCTCCTAAACATACACACACTTAATCTACTTGTGGTGAATACCCTTGGGTGTATTTTTTAACACTCTAGCCAATGTCATCTCCACACTCATTTCCATTCCCCCACCACTACACTAGTGATTCTTAACTCCTTGAGAGTTCTCAAGAGATTGGAACCTCTTTATGCAAAAAAATCCAAATATCAAAAATCAAAAAGATAAAAAAAATAATATCAAAATTAAAAATATCCAATAAAATCCACCTCAAGACTCTCTCGATGGGTGTTTCCAGCAACTCCACCAGGGATATGGATGCATGGCTGGTAGTAGAGTAATGTTGTGACAAGAATCAAATGTATTTCCGTCAGGGATATGGACTCCTGGTTGGAAGTAGAGCAATGCACGGCTTAACCTTCCATTCACCCTTCATCCACCTATTTGACTTAATCACACCCTATACATTGTCTAGTGTTTCTTCACATACTACCCATTAATTCCTAAGTTCAAGTGGTAATTAACCCTCACAATCACACACACTTTGATCTCGCAGAGACATAGTGCTGGCATGTTGCCAGGTATTATTTACACCATGGTCACACTTTTTTTAGTCTACTCTTCCCTTGCAACATGTGCAATCAGGATCATATTTTTTTCATCACTTATGTTATTTTCCTTCCATCCATCACATCCACATCCTTTTTCCCTTAGATCAAACATCCATGGGTAGACGATTATCCTTTCCTTTTCCATCACATCCTCTTCATGTCCCTTTTCAAATGTCATCATCATGACTGGGGGAAACCTTACTACCATCCACTAGGGGCATCATCCATTTTAGATACCCCTCACTTCCCATCCTACCCTAGACATGGGGAAAAATCAAATTCATTCAATCATCCACATAGGCTGCCCCACTTTACACTTGGGGGCACACCACATTTATCCCTCAATCCATTGTTGAGTTTTGGAGCTAAGTTTCTTCACAAAAGGCATGTTTTACAAACTTACAGGTTTACACAGTAACCAGCATCAGTCACCTGGGAGGAACTGTTGTATATATCTCCCCCCGGGTACATATAGTCAAGAGCAGAAGAATATGGAAATCAAGGAAAATCAAAATCCTTCATTTCGGGTTTTGAAAGTGCATTGCATGGTTGAAAACCTAACATTTATTGCGTCACCAAGCACCTATAGCACACAGCACAAGGTGTCGACATGCAAAAATTCACGCCCAAGGCGCAGGTTGGGGGCACACAGCACAAGGTGTCGACATGAAAAAATTCACGCCCAAGGCGCAGGTTGGGGGCGCACAGCACAAGGTGTCGACATGTGAAAATTTGCGCCCAAGGCACAGGTTGGGGGTGCACAGCACAAGGTGTCGACATGTGAAAATCCGCACCTAAGGCATAGGTTGGGGGCGCATAGCATAAGGTGTCGACATGCAAAAATTCACGCCCAAGGCGCAGGTTGGGGGCACACAGCACAAGGTGTCAACATGTGAAAATTCACACCCAAAGCACAGGTTGGGGGCACACAGCACAAGGTGTCGACATGTGAAAATTTGTGCCCAAGGCACAGGTTGGGGGCGCACAGCACAAGGTGTCGACATGTGAAAATTCGCGCCCATGGCGCAAGTTGGGGTCGCACAGCACAAAATTTCAACACCACATTTTCAGCGCCTATGGCGAACTTAAGAGTATGTTGACATGAGGATAGTTGTGCTGAGGTGCATCTTCAAGAGGCACAACATTTTGAGCGTTGACACCCTGAACCCGCAGAAAGCAAACCCTAACACAGATATTCAAATGGCCATAACTTTTCACAGGGATCTCGGATTCACGCAAGGTTGGAATTTTTCGGAAATCTTATGAGGTCCTCTACCCAACTACAACTGGATATCTTTAATTAGGTGAGAAAAAGTTCTTCAAAAAATCAAAATACAATTCGCCATTTTTTTTGGGTTTGCTAAGGTTCTCACCTACCACCATAATGAGATGAATTAAATGCAACCTGGAGGTGGTTGGGGTAGATTTGGAATTCCTCTCTTTTTTCTCTCTCATTCTTCCTATAAATTGTAAGGAGGGGCTTCTTTCTAAAAGGTTGTACATTCTTGTTTTGCCCCTCCCTTCTTCTCTTTGGCAGGTGAATTTGTGGAGTTCAAACCTCCCATCTAAAACTGTAATGCAAATTTTCCTCTTGGCTTTTTGTAGTGTATTGTATCAATCTTTAGAGAAAATAATGCATGTCTGTGGATGATTCTCAACCCTCTCTATGTTCATTTACATCCTCCTGATCTTTCACTGCAAATTTTTTTATATGTGCATGATCTTGCATTTCATTTTAATGGTTTGTGTTTATTGGCAAGACAGGTGTTCTTCATTCCTCGGTGCATCATCTTTATTAGTTTAGGTTTTATTTTATGCATCTTCTTACCCTGTCTCCTTGGAAATTTAGTTTAAGTTTTTTAGTAAAACCCTCTACATTTTTTACATGTGCATTTGAACAGAGGAATAGGAACCGGCCTTCATCCGGAGAGCTTTTCCGATTCACAAGGTCCCAGACTTGGGAAAAGCTCCATGTTATGCAATCGCACTGAGAGTCTCAACCCATCGAGTTGCATAAATTCATGGGTGTTGTGATTCACCATCAATAGGAACCGGCATCTATCATGGAAGTGGCATCGGTCAGGAAACTAGCATCGTTCAGGGAACCAACACCGGTTACCTATGTATTTATGTTTTTTATTTTAGACACGAGATTATATCTAACATTTGATTTAGAGGTGATCTAAAGGTTGTAAATGCATAGCCAAGATGCCCTAAGTTTTTATAAGCTTATATAAGCTAGAAAGATAGAATTAGAAGGTTAGAATTGCATGTAATTTATTATTATTGCATGTGGAATCCTTGGTTGAGAGTATGAAGAAGAAGACAAAGAAAAAGGTTACATGAAGATAGCACTTCCATGGAGGGAAGTTAGATAGAAGGAAATTAAAGGTACATCTGAATGGTGAGAAGAGTGTAATGTATTCTATTGTATTTCTTTTGTATTATTTTGTCTCAATGTAATGGCTATGCAAAGCATATATGGTTTCTTCTTGTAGATCCGTAGGTTGTTGTGAGATCTTGTATTGTAAATGCACGAGATCATTTTGTATTGATGATTCATAGAGATCTAATGTTGTATCTTATTGGATAGCTAGTGGGTAGGTGATAGTATCGAGATATTGTAAAGGAGGTTGTCTTCTTGTTTGCACAGGTTGATGCAATAATGGAGGAGAGACTGAGTTCTTGGTGTACAATTATGGTTGCACATTGGTAGACCCATTTGAGAGGTCTTGTTTGAAAATTCATAGGAGATCTTGGTTGTAGTTCAAAGATGTGGTAGTTCCTGGTTATGTGAGATCTACTGGTGGTTTGGAGGCACGGTTTTAGTGCATTCATGTAGATCCGTTTAGAGATCTAGAGGAGGAGATACTCTTAGAGAGATGATTTGTACTCTTGTTTATTATATATATGATATCTCTATATTTGGTGGATGTAGTCCACATTGGGTGAACCACAGTACACATTTTGTTATGTATGTGTACTTTGTTTTGATTTTGATTATTCTAGTTTATACTTCCATTATTGTATATTTTGGAGAATTTTCTAGTTACGTATTTGCATTATTTGATTTGTTATTGAACCATAGCACTATTCCACAGTCGGGATTCCCAAAAAATCGTATCAGAGCGATGGATTTAGTTTTTAGAGAAATGTTTTGCTTCAAGGTTTTGTTAGTGGTGTTATTGTATGTACCCAAAATTGTAGGGTACCGTACCGCCAAAACAATGTCACACATTCCCTAATGACGATACAGGTCACCTCGCAAGGTGTTCAAGATCCAGAGAAGCTTGCAAAGTATATGTTAGCATCCCAAATGATTTGTCCAAGTTCCTTGTGCTTTGTTTTATCCCTCGCCCCCATTTTTAATGCCTTTTTCCCTTTAGTGACAAAACCGCTGCCCTGTCAGGGTGGTGGTCCTATAACCGCCGCCCTACTCAAGGCGGTGGTCCTTCACACATTTTCCAACACACTCCTTTGATCACGACTTGCGTAATTTTTCAACTTTCACCAGCTTTTCTCAACCACCTTAGCTTGTATTAATGTTTTATGTTCCCTGGAATAGTGTTTCTTCATTTTTTATTGGTAAAAGAGTTCCAATAGGAGTTACCTTTGGGTGAATGTGAAATCTATAAATAGCCAGCTTGTTTTCAAGCAAATGGCCCCTCAACCCCTCAACTTCTCATTTCCATTGTTTAGTCTGTCAATTTCTTGTTTAGAGCTCATTTTGTTTTCATGTTTGCATCCATGCTAGTTTTCCTTTGTGGTTTTCAAATAGGACTTTTTAGAAGAGCAACAGTCAGGGGACAAGAAGTCCCTCCTCTTTAATGGGAGAGGTTCCCTTATTCTGAAACGAACTTATTTACAAATGCACAGAACATTATTTTATGGTTAAACTTGGATATTACGAAAGTGTTTTCCACAAGGATCATCAATCACACAAGGGCTGAGGAAAGGGAATGAGAAGGTGAGCAGAATAGCAACATTCAGAATTATAGATAGCAGAATAATTCTTTATGTGTGCGAAGTTTCAAGGAATTTAAGACAAGATCGTTTGCATTAGACGAACAAGATGAGATTTCCAGACACAAAGTTCTGTAAATAATCTTCTTCAGATTCATCAATCAAGGACGCAAAGTTCCTTCTTGGTTATGCAAGATCACTATATTTGCAATATTTGAAAAATCATGCAATTAGTGAGACTAATGAACTAGAAACAAATGATCTTCACGAGATTTAAACGAAAACACAGAGATAACAGAAACAGATAGACGATGAATGGAAAGCCCTTTTGTATTGATTTCTTTCTGATCTATTTACACTTTCAGTAAGTATTCCAAGTTCTTCCTCCCTTTCAAAATGGCGTGGAAAGGCCATTATATAACTTTACAAGTCAGTTACTCTTCGTAACCGTTTCTTTTAACTAAAGAATAGTTAAGGAATGCCAATTGCAATACCTTAACTAATTACATGGAATACGAAAGAAATGGCGAGAAGAGAGAAGGAAGGGGAAGGAGACAGGTGGCCAGTTCTGAGAGGGACCCACTGTCTTCAGAAACCGCTTCTTGAATTTCTTCCACGTCTGAGCCATGTCCTTGCCACGAGGGACACACCAGAATCTCCATCTTGAGGATAACAACGAATATCTCTGAAAACTGATGTAACTGGCGTCTTGAACTTCGTCCTTCGTAACTGCTTCTTTAGTTCTCCCAAGCCTCCTCCGGGATCTTGATCTTCATATGGATAGTAACAGAGCTGCAAACCAGGCTCGCGTGGGTTTCCAAATTGCAAGGGTTCGAGCGCGAGAAGCATGGAAACAGTGTAAGAATGCAAAGGAGGTTTTGCCCGTTACATAGCCGTTGAGGAGAGAGAAGGATAATCAATGCACTTTTGAATTCATATTTTGAAAAACAGCATATTCGGGTAGAGCGGGAAAAATTAAGTATGATTGACCGTTGGTTCGCTTGGGACAAGTGAGACGCGAATGCGCGAAACACGTGGCTCGGCCGATTCGGGTGAAACAGGGAGAGGACGCACAAATGCATTTTGGGACAATTGGGACGAAAAAGAGCGAAGTGCGCGACTCGGGAGTTTCGGCCGAAAATGGGACAGATTGCACTTTTTTAACTTTGGGACATTCGGGACAAAAAGTTCCGAAGTACGCGGTTCGGGCGTTTCGGCCGATCGGGGAACAGAGAGCAATTTGGAACTCGGGACAGTTGGGACAAATTTTCCCGAAAATGGACTGGCTCGGCCGAAATTGGGACAAAGCGCACAATTTGAAAATGGGAAGTTGGACGCGGTTCGAAGGACGCGAATCGGCCGAAAATGGGAAAGCTCGCACTTTTTAACTTTGGGACATTTGGGACAGAAAAGTGCGAAGTACGCGGGAAGGGAATTTCGGCCGAAAATGGAACAACGTGCACAAAAAGTTTTGGGACACTTGGGACAAAAACTTCCGACGGGCCCGAAATGGGACAATTTCGGAGGTTTCGGCCGATCGGGGAACTGAGTGCACTTTCGTACTTGGGACAGCCGGGACAAAAATATCCGACAGGCCCGAAATACTTACAAAATGACCCAAAACTTAGTCTTTTTAAGACCTCGAGACTTTTTCCACACCACCAGCTTGACAGAAAAGACACTTAGACTCAAAATTTTGAAATTTTACCTTTGACAGAGCGGGGAATTTTGAGTGGACAACAGCTGGCTCCTTCTGGGGATGACTTGGTGTAAATTCATGGAATGAGACAAGGCAAGAACTTAGACAACTCGGTGAAGCAGACCAGTGCCTTATCCATTGGGCAAAGGAGTCAAAACAAACCAATACAGAGGGCAACACACACAACAACAGAAGGGAAACACACCAAAAGCAGAAAAGCAAAAACACTGTACAGAATATACAAAGGGACTCCCTAGTCACCTATGACTTGAACAACTTCAAATACTGCCCACTATAAGGAAGTGGGAGGGGAGAACCATCCATGTAATCAAGATAGAAAGAGTTCTTACCAGCAAAGTGTCTTATCTTGAAAGGTCCGAGCCACAGGGAATCAAATTTTCCATGGCTGCCGCGAGGTTCATGTCTTTTGTCCCATAACAGCACGGCATCTCCAACTTGGAACTCTCTGAACCTAGCTTTCTTGTCAAACAGAACCTTTACCTTCTGCTGGTGAGCAGATATCCTATCAGCAACCTCCAATCTGTCCTCGTTCAGTTTGTGCAGGTACATGATTCTTTTATCCAGAGCATCACTGAAACTAGTATCCTCAATGGCCTTCATCAGGTGCAAGGCTGGCAGTTCCACTGTCACTGGCAATTGAGCCTCTACTCCATACACCACTTGAAAAGGAGACATTCCAATGGCTCTTTTAGGTGTGATCCTGTCTGCCCAAAGAGCATCATAAAGCTTCTTATGCCAGTTTCGCTGAGACTCATTGACCAACTTCCTTATGATAGTCACCAGATTTTTGTTGGTGGATTCTGCTTGTCCATTTCCCTGGGGGTAATAATCTGAAGAATGAGCCAGAGAGATGCCATACCCGTAGCAGAAATCCATTATCTCAGTTGAGGAGAAGTTCGAAGCATTATCTGTTACAATCTTGTTAGGTACACCATACCTTACCAAGATGTTCTCTTTGATGAAGTTGCATACCACTTCAGAAGTAGTGCTCTTGACTGGAATAGCTTCCACCCATTTGGTGAAGTAGTCAGTGGCAGTTAGCACATGAGTGTGACCAGCACTAGAAACAGGGTTGAGTGCACCAATGAAGTCCAGACCCCACTGTTGAAATGGTTCCTCAATCACAACTGGCTTGAGAGGCAAAGATGCCAATTTAGGTCTTCCCACAAAGGTCTGACAAGCCTCACATTTATCCACCCACTTGGATGCATCTCTGAACAAGGAAGGCCAGTAATATCCTCCCCGGAGTATCTTGTGAGCTGTTACTGTTGATGAATAGTGCCCTCCACATGCTTGATCATGAAAAGCTGAGAGCAACTTTCTCTGTTGTTCCTTATCCACACACTTCAGAAATCTTCCATCTAAGCCACGCTTGAACAAAGCATTTTCCCATAGTACATATTGTGCTGATCTCAATTTAACAGTCCTCTTTTCCTTGGCAGTTAAATGAGAGGGGCATTCCCCATAGGTGAGAAAATGAGCAATGTCAGCATACCATTCATCAACTGAACTCAGAAACAGAACAGTAGGAATGTCAGCTTTCTCCTCCAGCAACTCATGTTTGGCTCCTTCAGCAATGAGCTCACAAAGACCCTTGCCACGAACCAGCTTGGTCGGTTTGATATCAATGTCATACTCTTGGACCTTAGCCACCCAGTTTCCCCTCTTGGATCCAAATTCTTGTTGTGTAAGAATTGACTTAACAGTCGTATCTGGAACCAGCACCATAGAGTGGGAGTTGAGGATATAGAAACGGAACTGCTTGACAGCTTTGACTACTGCAAAAGCATGCTTCTCCATCATGGTGTATTTTAGCTCATGATTCTTCAGGATATAGCTCATGAAGGCAATTGGTAGCTCATGTTTATCAGAGTCTTCCTGGGTCAAGACAGCAGCCAGGGTATTATCTGTAGCATAGCAATAGATGATGAAATCTTTGCCGAAATCAGGACAGGCCAAAACCGGAGTTTTAGCAATAGCTTTCTTGATACCCTCAAAGGATTCCTTTCCTTCAGAAGACCAACCAAATGTTTGCTTCCCTTTCATCATCTGAGAAATGTTCAGGGTCAACTCTGCAAAATCAGGGATGAACCTTCTTAAAAAATTGATCTTACCGAAGAAGGAATGCACGCCCTTTTTACTGGTCGGGAGAGGAATTTGCTGGATGGCTTGAACTCGTTCAGGATCAATCTTAATACCATCCTTGGAGACTATGTGCCCTAGTAGCTTTCCCTCTGTAACACAGAAGACAGATTTTTTAGGATTTAAAGAAATCCCATGCTCTCGGCATCTTTGCAGAACTGTTTCCAGGTGGTCGAAGTGATCCGCTCTTGTCTTTGAAAACACTGTCAGGTCATCAAGGTATATGACAATACATTTCCCTTTCAAGCTTCCAAAAGCCAGATCCATAGCTCTCTGGAAAGTGGCACCAGCATTAATCAGCCCAAAAGGCATTCTCTTGTAGGCAAAGGTACCCCAAGGAGTTGTGAAGGCTGTCTTATGTTGATCTGCAGTATCAACCTCTACCTGATTGTATCCCGAGAATCCATCAAGCATAGATAACATTTCAGATCCTGTTACTGCTTGCAAAATCTGATCCATCATAGGCAGAGGGTAGTTATCTTTCAGAGAAGCCTGATTCAGGTTCCTGAAATCAACACAAATGCGGATCTCACCATTCTTCTTCCTAACAGGCACAATGTTTGCAATCCATGTCGAATGGTGAATGGGAAAAATAATCTTAGCCTTCAACAACTTCTGGATCTCCTGAAAGATGGTGTCAGCTATCTTTGGATTGTACTGCCTCTGCTTCTGCTTGAAAGGCTTGATTCCTGGTTTGAGAGGGATAGAGTGCTGCATTTCTTTTGGCTTGAAGGCTTTTAGATCTTCATAAGAATATGCAAGAACATCCTTATACTTCCTTAGAAGATCAATTGCTCTTCTCCTTTCATCGGTTGTGCAACATTTTCCAATATTTACCAGCCTCGGGTCATCAGAACTCCCAATATCAATCTTATCATACTCAGCTGATTGCTGAGGCCCAGTAGAAGCTTTGGATTTCACATATCTGTCATGTTTATCAAACAACTCCTCCAAACTCACCAAACCTTTGGGAATCTTGTTTCCTTTGAGTTTAATGCACCCTTCCTGATCCGTTTCTTCTCCTTGGGTGACAGCTTGGTCAGAAGACACACTCTCACGAGGCAGGTTGTCGCTTCCCTCAAAATACAGTTGTTCGAAATTCCCCTTGAGTTCCAGGAAGGAAAGCAAATGCTGGTCATCGTTGAAAACTTGCCAGTTATTGGTATTGTCAGGGACACTAGGCCGATGGACCATTTCAATAGTGAACTTATCCTGAGAGAATTCAGGATGGGGAATCAATAGTGACCCTGAGACAGCCAGTGAATCAGCCCTGCTATTCTTTTCTCTGGGTATTGCTTCAATGGAGAAGGCATCAAGGAATTCAATTGAATCCCAAACCTGATTCCGATAATGCTTCAGCCTCCCATTCTTTACCTGAAAAAGGCTTCTGACTTGCTTCACAATCAGCTCTGCATCACCACGAGCCAGAAGATTTTTTACACCTCGTTCTTTGGCTACTTGCAGTCCAAGAAGGAGAGCCTCATACTCTGCTGTATTGTTAGTGTTTTCAAACTGCAATTTAAATGAAAAAGGGTGTAGGCAGCCTTCAGGTGATATTAGCAGAACACCAGCTCCAGAACCAGCCGAGGAACAACTTCCATCAAATTCTAAAATCCAGACACCATTGGGATCTTTAGGTGATACTTTGGAGGGTTGGATTTCATCAGGGGACAGAATCATGTAATTACCATGGCCCATATCCTCGTAGAGTATTTGTGCCTTAGGATCATCCGTTTTCTGCACAATATACTCAGATTGTTTCTCAGGCAGCAGCTTCTTCATGTGTCCATTGACAGGTATGAGTGCGTGCGACCAATCCATTTGAATCTCTCCACCCACATCTTTACAGAAGTTCCTACTTAGCAACATTCCATAAGAGGGAGGAATGTCTGCTACTAGGATGGTAGCCAAGACTTTCTTTTCAGGTAAAGCAGCAAAAGCCACTTGTGCATCTTTAATCCTTCCAACCAAAGGCACTTCCTTACTTTCCATGGAGTAGCAAGATCCATAAGTGCGAGTAAGGGTCAAGCCTAAAGCATGAGCTACTTTAGCAGGCATCACATTATCTGAGGCTCCGGAATCTATGACACAGTTACTGAGCCTATGGCCAGCTATAAGGAGTGTTACATAAAATGGTTTAATTTTGTCACCAGGTGAGGTGACAGCAGCTACCAGACTAGGCTGTGGTGCAGAAGGAGGTGTGGGCAAAAGGCCTTTAGAGGTGGTCTTGGAATGGGAATTTACAAATTGGATCATCTTGGCAAAAGCTTTGGGGTGGGTTTGGTAGTATTCAGCTTCTGAAATCTGAACCTTAGTCCTCTTTAGATGATCAACAATATCAAAGGATCCAGAGGTGGATGGACCATCGTCATTTGGAATTCTAGGCTTATCAACCTTAGGAGAAAAAGAAGAAGAAGCAACTTTGGGAGCAGGATTGACAGTACTTACCTTTGGTGCAGATGAGGTAGGGATAGGAGATCCTCTTTTGGCAATTACAGGAATAGTTGCCGGCTGCTCCTTAGATTTCTTCATGGGCTGTGTTACTTTCTCCTTCTGCCTCGTCTGTTCTCGAGTCATGACAGCAAATGATTCGCTGTTCATATCTGCTACCACTTCATCATAGTCATCTCCATCATCAATGCCTTCAGTGGTAAAGAAATTGACTCGAGATCCTTCAAGTTCTTCTGCCTCATCATCGAATTCTTCAAGGAACTCCTCACAAGCTTCATTGTCATCATCTGGCTCTTCAACCTCACAAGTTGCATTCACAGGAACTTTGACAGGAGGTCCCTCAAGTGCCAGTCTTGTGTGGGGGGCAGGCAGACGGTTTCTGGGCTGAAAATTTCTTCTCGGAACGTCTGCATACGGTGCATGCTGAGCTAATTGTTTCTTTATAGCTACTAGATCATTTGCAAGTTTCTGGACTAATGGATCAGTATTGGGTCCAGGGGTGGAAGAGGAAGAAGCAGCAGATTTAGATTTAGGAGGATCTCTTCTCAACTTCCCTGACATGATCAGGTCATCCTCGACACTAACAGCCAGTTCTTGATCCAGAATTAACGTTCCGAGATTAGCCCTTCTTAGAGCATAACTGACTTTAGGCGTTTGGGCATTCAAAAAGAAACATTTTTGAATTTGATCAACCGGTCGAGTATTTACAGGAATTTTGTTGATCAGTCTGTTGAATCGAGCCACAAATTCTCTCATGGGTTCTGATGGATCTTTCTTTATCTGAGAAATTTGGGCAAGCAGAGCATGCACATCTTCTGCCGGCTTGAAACGGCTTTCGAACTGAGTTCTCATTGTATTCCAGTCGGTGATGGCACCAGCCGGAAGGTGATAGAACCAGTCAGCAGCATTATCCTGTAACGTCTCAACGAACAGCCTTACTGAGACGTCTTCATGTTCAACCCCCAAGACTCCACATGCAACTATGAAGGCTGCAATATGTTCATCAGGGTGTACTTTGCCATCACCTTTAAATTTGGGGAAGTTCTTTCGGTTACCTCTAGGTAACTCATGTAAAGGCTGAGTGAGGGCCAGGGGCCCGACACGTTGACCCCATGGCAATTGCCCCGCCATTCTTGGAAATACGGCTTGGAGGGGAACTTTAACACCAGCAAGGATCAAAGCTCGTAGATTGGGACTAGCAGGCTCTGAAGGAATACCACCCGCAGGATTTCTTTCTTGAACAGGTGGAGTGCTCGTCGAACGAGTTCTTCTATTTGAAGGGAAAGGAAAACCCTGTTGCTCCAAAAGCTGAAACTGAGAATCTTCGATACCAAGGGCCCTTCTCCCTCGAGTGAAACGCGGAGTCGCCAGATCAAAGGATGATCGAAAAATTGCAGTACTGGAATGTGATTTTCCCCAGCGGAGTCGCCAAAAACTGTTGGTTTTCAAATAGGACTTTTTAGAAGAGCAACAGTCAGGGGACAAGAAGTCCCTCCTCTTTAATGGGAGAGGTTCCCTTATTCTGAAACGAACTTATTTACAAATGCACAGAACATTATATTATGGTTAAACTTGGATATTACGAAAGTGTTTTCCACAAGGATCATCAATCACACAAGGGCTGAGGAAAGGGAATGAGAAGGTGAGCAGAATAGCAACATTCAGAATTATAGATAGCAGAATAATTCTTTATGTGTGCGAAGTTTCAAGGAATTTAAGACAAGATCGTTTGCATTAGACGAACAAGATGAGATTTCCAGACACAAAGTTCTGTAAATAATCTTCTTCAGATTCATCAATCAAGGACGCAAAGTTCCTTCTTGGTTATGCAAGATCACTATATTTGCAATATTTGAAAAATCATGCAATTAGTGAGACTAATGAACTAGAAACAAATGATCTTCACGAGATTTAAACGAAAACACAGAGATAACAGAAACAGATAGACGATGAATGGAAAGCCCTTTTGTATTGATTTCTTTCTGATCTATTTACACTTTCAGTAAGTATTCCAAGTTCTTCCTCCCTCTTTTAAAATGGCGTGGAAAGGCCATTATATAACTTTACAAGTCAGTTACTCTTCGTAACCGTTTCTTTTAACTAAAGAATAGTTAAGTACCGCCAAACGCAATACCTTAACTAATTACATGGAATACGAAAGGAATGGCGAGAAGAGAGAAGGAAGGGGAAGGAGACAGGTGGCCAGTTCTGAGAGGGACCCACTGTCTTCAGAAACCGCTTCTTGAATTTCTTCCACGTCTGAGCCATGTCCTTGCCACGAGGGACACACCAGAATCTCCATCTTGAGGATAACAACGAATATCTCTGAAAACTGATGTAACTGGCGTCTTGAACTTCGTCCTTCGTAACTGCTTCTTTAGTTCTCCCAAGCCTCCTCCGGGATCTTGATCTTCATATGGATAGTAACAGAGCTGCAAACCAGGCTCGCGTGGGTTTCCAAATTGCAAGGGTTCGAGCGCGAGAAGCATGGAAACAGTGTAAGAATGCAAAGGAGGTTTTGCCCGTTACATAGCCGTTGAGGAGAGAGAAGGATAATCAATGCACTTTTGAATTCATATTTTGAAAAACAGCATATTCGGGTAGAGCGGGAAAAATTAAGTATGATTGACCGTTGGTTCGCTTGGGACAAGTGAGACGCGAATGCGCGAAACACGTGGCTCGGCCGATTCGGGTGAAACAGGGAGAGGACGCACAAATGCATTTTGGGACAATTGGGACGAAAAAGAGTGAAGTGCGCGACTCGGGAGTTTCGGCCGAAAATGGGACAGATTGCACTTTTTTAACTTTGGGACATTCGGGACAAAAAGTTCCGAAGTACGCGGTTCGGGCGTTTCGGCCGATCGGGGAACAGAGAGCAATTTGGAACTCGGGACAGTTGGGACAAATTTGCCCGAAGTACGCGGTTCGGACGTTTCGGCCGACGTTTGGACTTGAGAATGAGGAAAAGTTCCGGAGTACGCGACTCGGCCGGTTCGGCCGAAATTGGAACAGAGCGCACTTTTTAATTTGGGACATTTGGGACAGAAAAGTGCGAAGTACGCGGTTCGGGAATTTCGGCCGAAAATGGAACAACGTGCACAAAAAGTTTTGGGACACTTGGGACAAAAACTTCCGACGGGCCCGAAATGGGACAATTTCGGAGGTTTCGGCCGATCGGGGAACTGAGTGCACTTTCGTACTTGGGACAGCCGGGACAAAAATATCCGACAGGCCCGAAATACTTACAAAATGACCCAAAACTTAGTCTTTTTAAGACCTCAAGACTTTTTCCACACCACCAGCTTGACAGAAAAGACACTTAGACTCAAAATTTTTCATACAAATTATTTTATAGCAGAGTAGTGTCATTTGTAGATTGAATCCATTAGATTTTTACGTTGTGTTCTTCACAGAAGGTAGATTCTAGAATCTCTCGGTACACTTGTGTGGTATTCCCGCAATAAATCCCACTAGGAATATCATATGCCAAGCTCTGTCACTTGCGCTATCCCTCTCCTACTCGCATTATATTCGGTCTATATCCAAAGCTTCCATTGTTCAAAATACCTTTTCTATTGATGCTAGCATATACATGCTCTTCTAGATTCACATGAACACGAAGGAACAAGGAGATCATTCTGAGGGCACAAAATCATACACTACTAGATTCTAGGTTTTATCTGTCAAAGTTCTAGTTAAAACATATCAAATAGAGCAGTGAAATATTTCATTTCAGTTAAGTTTCATTTTCGATATTGCCAGGGAAGCTGTGGGGATTGATAGTTTCTCATAAACTATGATTCTTTCCTCACTTCTAAGGTAGGATCGAGAATCTTTCAATTAAGTTAATCAGCTATCTAGTTATTTATGATAAACTCACAACTGCACAGGCAAGTAGCTACACCGGGCTACCTTGCTTGTTTTAATTTTGTTATTATATTAGTTTTCATTTTTTGAATATATTAGATTAGTTTCTCTTTCAATTCTATTAAAATTCTATCAAAAATACAAAAACAGAGGAATATATATACATTGTAGATATATCTTGCATAATTAATTTATTTTCATTTCAGTTAGGTTTATATTGATCTTGTATGACAATCACGGGACCTAGGGAGCCCAGGGAATATGTTTTTGAGCCAATCGTGCCTCAACCAAAATCTCAGAATTTAGGTCTTCCGAACAACCATAGACCTACAAGAAATATTTCACTACTCTATTTGATATGTTTTAACTAGAACTTTGACAGATAAAACCTGGAATTTGCAGAACAATGGCGAATCTAGTAGTGCATGATTTTGTCCCCTCAAAATGATCTCCTCATTCCTTCGTGTTCACCATAAATGAGAAGTTGAAGACATAAGATTACCTAACTAGCTTATTTGCACCCCGCGTGTATTCCATCCCCGCCAGTTGTCTCGGCACGACCTCGGGAGGTCGGGTGCGAGGAAGAGTTACTTGTAGATTCCCATGCTTGCATATCATTTTTCCATCGTGAAAAATTGGTGAACCTAACATGAAAAACTTGGTGAACCAAACTTCCTACCTTTTGGTTCAGAGTCTTATTTCTACTTGTTCTTCTAATTAGTTTACTTTTTTGTCTTTTCCACCTCATTAGCCTTCACATCAGCTTCACCAACAAAATTGGTGAACCCAATGTGAACAACTTGGTGAACCAAACTTCCTACCTTCTGGTTCGGAGTCTTATTCTACTTGTTCTTCCAATTAGTTTAATTTTCATCTTTTCCACCTCATTAGCCTTCATATCAGCTTCACCAAAAAAATTAGTGAACCCAATGTGAAACAAACAACTATTTCATCTTCTCTACCTCTTTAGCCTCCACATCAGCTTCACTAACAAAATTGGTGAACCTGACATGGCTCAAACTAATTTTCCTCTTTCTGTTCTTTTATCCACCCTTCGCTCTTTCCCATTATTCTGCAGGTATTCATATACCCCCCAAATATGTCTAGATACGATTCATATGGCATACCTCTCCTAGGTATTAAATCATACTACGATCAATTAAATAGACAACCATCACCCTCGCTCTCAGCATGGGGTGACAACTATTCAACTAACTGATTTTCAACAAAAACTCTTCCTCAAAGGACTAGATATAGTTCTTCTTTCCAAATAGAGGAGTTGGATCAACTCACTCAAACGCAACAACCAAAGCCTTCAGGCTCAAACAATATGACGCTCACTGGAGAATTTCATTCATCTCCTCAGGTGCTGCTTAGACCACAAATTAGTAGATAGTCAGATCCATATCTATTGTTAGATGAAAAATACTTAGCATATTATGCTAGGAGTGAACAACGCTCTCAAAATATGTACCCATCTATAGGAGTTTTGTAAACACAACCCAAGGTCTCATTCTAAGAAAACACCCCCATTCTTCCACCTATGGGAAATTTCCTCAATGAAACTTGGCAGGGCACCGATCAATTCATAGCAAGGTACCATATGCCTATACAACCTCAAGGTATACAACAAGCATCACTAAGGAAAAATACTGTGTCTTCACCAAACGAGGTCATCTCAACCTTAGTTGAGAAGGTTAGAGGGTGTGAACTTGCTCAAGCAAGTCAAAATTCATAGTTCATACAAGCAGGAACTTCTAATCCTCCACATCATCCCAGCCAAGTAGACCTCCTCAAAGGAACAGGCACGTTGGGCATGCCTCCTCAGTATTCACAACAAACACCAACTAGAACCACGTTTTCTAATGTCGCTCCAGTGGAAAATATAATACCTCCCAGTTTAGTACCAAACAATCCATTCCTGAGCAATGCTCCTCCATACTTAAACATACATTCCAAATCACCACAGGGAGATATGTTCTCTTCTCCTAGCATGTTCGCTCAACCACAGGGATTCCCTTATGCCCCTGCAAATACATATGCTATGCCATATCAACAACCCATTCCACCTCCACCCCCTCAAAAAACACCATCAATGGTCGAAACCTATGCACTAGGGACTTATTCATAATATTTGAAAGAATCTTTGGACTTCACCATACAAAACATCATGCTTCCAAGACCTCTCCCCGATCTACCCAAATACAAAGGAGAGGGAGACCCAAATCCACATATTAAGGCCTATGCCACAGCCATTCGAGAACTGCTCCCTTGGGATGGAGTTGTTGCTAAAATATTCCCCAAAACTTTAGAGGGTATCGCCCTCGATTGGTATTACAAAATACCTGAATCCTTAATACATTCATTTAAAAAACTCATTTCAGAGTTCATCAAGGCATTCGACATGAACAAATTGTTGAGAACAGGAATCAGGGAATTCTTGCATATTAAGCAAGAACACAATGAATATATTGCTCATTTCATCCAAAGATGGCGTACAGTCCTCTATTCTTTAGCAATTTCTCCAAACATGGATCAGATGGAACTATGCAATTTATTCCTTCATTCTCTCAGCTGAGAGATAAAGGAAGAAGTCCAAAAGTTCCCACTAAGAACTTATGATGAAGTGCTCGAGAGCGCTCTCCCAATAGATCAAGTTGCAATAGATAGCGGTCGTAAGACATATGGAACAAATGGGAGGTTAATCATCCCCAACCAAAACACTACGACTTATCCTACTACCACAAATGCCAATAAAGGACCTGAAATCCTGAACAAAAAATACGGAGTGACAACAGATGGAGTGACTAACCAAACTAAAAAATCAAACGTTGTAAATGTTCCACCACCAGTTAACAATCAACGAAACAACAATTTCACCCCAACAATCAACGCGGTGGATTTTAATCTTCCCCAATGACAACAACAACAACAACAATGGCAGATCCAGACACAGGGTCCAAGTCAAAACTCAACTGGATATCAAAACCAAAACCAAAGACAACAAATGCAAAAATTTAATCCTATTAGTCAACAGTTTAATCAGAGTTTTGGACCACAACATGTGCCAAACCAACAACCTAGGAGTTATAATCCCAACTCATATTGTGGTTTCCACAAAATTCGAGGCCATGACACTAGGACTTGTCGCGATTACAATAAGTTCATGCAACGTTTTCCAGAAGAACAAAGACAACTCTTCATAGATATGTTCTTAACAGATTCTATGACACCTATGTCGAACACTTTCACAGGGGTAGTTTCCCCTCAAAACGCACCTCTCAATATCTTTAATGATCCACTCCCAAATCACAATAATAACTTAAATCCAAATGGGACGAACAAAGGTGTAATGACAGGAAATAACGATCACAAAGCCTCAACTTCACTAAATCCACCTGTCGCACCACAATTAGGGAATCAGCCACGAACCAAGATAGTTAGTCTAGTGGAGTTAGATACTAAGCTACACGTAGAATCCATAACAAGAACACGAGAATATTCTTCTCAACCAAATCCAATCCATCCACTAGAACCAGATAACACTCAACAAACGTTGGTAAAACCTGTGGGTGCTTATGATTTAATTAATGACTTAACAAAGACCTTCTCTCACATCTCCTTTTTGGATTTATTGAAAAACTCTCCTGCCCATAGGGTTGCTCTTTTAGAAGCACTAGGTTTGGGTCATTTAATTAACATCACTCCACCTCCCGAAACATGATTAAACCATATAGACTTCGATATCCACCCTCCAGGGCAGCCAGATAGGGATACTGAGTTTATATTCGACATAAAAAAAATGCCAACAGATGTTGAAATTGCACGTAGAGGTGATCCTGCCTTGCATTTACTAGTGTGGGTTTACAATAATTATGTTAAATGTGAAATGGTTGATGATGGGGCAGTAGTTAACATTGTCCCCTTCTCTTTCCTTCAAAAGCTAGGATATGGAGAAACAAATTGTTCCACAACAAGAAATACGCTAAGAGGTTATGACAGCCTTAAAGCTACTTCAATTGGGACTATAATATTACCAGTCACCTTAGGACCCAAGATAATCCTCACCGATTTTTATATCATAGATCGGGAAACCAACTATAATATGATCCTCGGTCGACCATGGATACATCGCATGAAAGCAATCCCTTCTACTTTATTCCAAGAAATAATATTCTTACACCTAGGAAATATATTCATAGCAAAAGGTGGCTGAAAACCATTCGACATACACCTAGCAGACTTGAAGAAAAGACCAGGTGTTCACTCTGAGTTTGAACTCCCAACAAACCAATTTAACAAACCAATCGACTCAAAATCGGAAGAAAAATTAATACCTACAACAGAACTAGAAATTACGAACCTAGTCAAGGGCATCTTAGCCCTCAAGGATGAAGCTAACATTGTAGAAACAGTGTCATTAAGAACTACTATAAAAATATTTGAATTACTGGAACAAGATCTACCAATTTTCCTACCATTTGATTCCACAGGTATGGGATGTACCCTAGGGGTTGGTTCTCTTCCAGCAGAGGAACTTTACATGGTAGAAGTAACCAAAACATAAGAAATAGATGCAAATAATGTCCCAGCATCCATTTTTCCTAGTAAGTATTGGACTCTCCACTTCGATGGAGCTAGATGCCACTATGGAGCCAGGGCAAGTGTGTTCTTCACTTCCCTTGGGGGAAAGATCCTACCTTTTGCTTTTAAGTTAAACTTTCAATGCACAAAAAATAGCATTGATTACGAAGCCCTCCTCCTTAGTTTCATCATAGCCAAAAGGATCGGTGTTAATGACATCAGAGTGTTGGGAGACTTGTAATTAGTTGCAAACCAAGTCTCTAAAGTATATGAGACTAGAACTAAGAACTTACAGCTCTATAAAACAATGGTATTAGATCTAAGCAAAGGATTCAACTTCATATCCATTGAGGCAATCCCACAAGAACAGAACCTTCTCGTAAATTCAATAGCAACCTCAGCTTCACGTTTTACCCCAAGTAGTGAGTTGGAAGATACAAGTTTCCAGGTATCACTTCGTACTGAATCATTGGTGAAGAAAATGTCAACGAACCCTCTTCTAACACATACAGCTGAGAATTAATCTTTTATCTTACATCATGTTGACAGTGATAAAGTCATTCTCGAATATCTAAATGCTTATGTAGAGCTACACCTTGCTCACCCTATAGTTGATCTTTCCCTAATACCACACTCCTCTTCCTACTTTGGAAATCCCATGGCGGAGCTCCCCCCGCAAAAGAATCTTGATATTTACGAGATAGAAAATGGAGAAGACTTGGAACTACCTCCGGCCCCGCCTGAAGTTGAATAAGGTAACACTTCTTTAATCGAAAGAACGATTGATATAAACATCGGAACGGAGGAAGAACCAAAGATCTTGAAACTAGGATCCTTGTTAACCCCAGAGGAGATAAAAATACAAACCTGAATCCTTAAAGAACATAAAAAGGATTTTGCATTTAATTACAAAGAAATGACGGGCATTGCACCACAAGTCGTGGTACATAATCTTGTCACTAAACCAGATGCGAAGCCAATTAAACAGAAGTCAAGACAAATGAATCCAAAAGTGGCTCTCATGGTAAAAGAGGAAGTAATAAAACTTCTCCAAGTAGGATTCATCAAACCCGTTGACTATTCACAATGGGTATCTAATATAGTCCCTATTCTTAAAAAGAACAGGAAAAAACACATTTGCATATATTTTCGGGATATTAACAAAGCTTGTCCCAAAGATGACTTCCCATTACCATCCATTGATGTTATCGTTGATGCAACAACTAGATTTGAACCGTTGTCCCTCATGGATGGATTCTCAAGGTACAATCAGATTAAAATATCAGAGTAGGATCAAGCCAAAACCACATTCATAACTCCTTAGGGAACTTATTGTTATGATGTCATGCCATTTGGTCTTAAGAACGCCGGTGTTACATATCAGCGGGCAATGACTTATATATTCCATGATCTTATCCATAAAATTGTGGAATCCCATGTGCATGACTTGTTGGCCAAAGCCAAGAAACACTGTGATCATCAAGAAGTGCTTTGTATCATCCTCTCATGACTAATTGAGTATGGCATCACATTAAATCTAGAAAAGTGTGTGTTTGGTGTGACAGGAGGAAAACTTCTGGGCTACATCATATCATCACGAGGGATTGATGTTGACCCAGCCAAAATCTAGGTTGTTCTTGAAATGATTCCACCATCAGACGACTCTGGTATCAGATCATTTCTTGAAAAACTTGGTGCAATCCGAATATTCATTCCGGACTTAAGTTTTGTTGTTCATCCGATCAATAATTTTTTGAAAAAGGATTCCTGCATTATTTGAAAAAAATAATGCCATGAGGCCTTCAAATCAATTAAATGCTTCTTACTATCTCCACCAACGCTAATGCCTCCCAAGCCATACCACCCTTTGATCCTATACTCACGAGCCACTCATGTCTCGTTGGCCTGCATGTTGGCTCAAGAAGACGATGAAAAATGAGAACGCGCGATCTATTTCATTAGCCAAACGTTACTCAATTATGAAACACATTACACATAGGCAGAGAGAGAATTCCTTCCCATAATTTTTGCAAGAAAACATTTGAGACATTACATGTTAAACCAAGAAACAAGGGTCATTGTAAAGATGGACCATTTACGGACATTCCTCACACAAGGGTCCTTGTCTAAAAAGGCTGGACGTTTCATAACCTTAATGGGTGAATTTGAATTAAAATTTATAAACCAAAAATCCGTTAAGGGATAAATCATTACAGATTGGTTAGCTGACAACCCATTAGACGGAGGTGATCTGGTAGACCTCGAATTTCTCGATGAATGCATATATTACATCAAAACCAAACCTCCTATCTCTGTATGTCCTTGGTATACTGATATTATCAATTTTATCATGGACCATACGTATCCAGAAGGTGCCACGCCATAGCAAAGAAGGTGGTTACGCATTATCGTAGCTAAATATGTTATTATAGAACAAGTGCTCTATCATAAAGGTTTCGATGGAATGCTTCTAAGGTGTGTTGGCATAGAAGAATCCAAAAAAATCTTTACAAATCTCACAATGGAATATGTGGAGGCCATTTTGGTGGTCATTGCCACCGCTCACAAAATACATCGGATGGGATATTTTTTGGCCCACTCTCATGCGTGACACGGTGGAATTTATACGTAAGTGCCAAAATGCCAAGAATTCTCTCACGAGATTCACATGCCAACACAATCCCTGCAACCAATAGTGACTCCATGGCCCTTTTCTACGTGGGGCCTAGATTTAATAGGGAAATTCTCTCCCTCGTCAACAAATGGCCATAACTTTATAATCACGGCCACAGAATATTTTACCAAATGGGTAGAGGTCATGCCTCTTACCACTGTACCAGGTTTCATGATCGCCAAGTTCATCTTAAACCAGATCATTTGCAGGTACAGTGTCCCACAAGTCATTATCTCAGATAATGGCACATCCTTTAAGAGTGATGAGGTACGTGAGTTATGCAGTAAATTTAAAATAAACCATCATACGGCCTCTCTTTATTACCCCCAAGCCAATGGGCAGGCCGAAGCGACAAACAAAACATTGAAATCTATTCTCCTTAAAATAGTCAAGGAGAATAAACGATATTGGCATTTAAAATGATATCCAACCTTTTGGGCCCACCGAACCTCAATAAGAACACCAACAAGAGCAACTCCTTTCTCACTGGTATTCAGAGCAGAAGTAATTCTCCCGCTTAAGGTTGAAATACCCAGTCTCCGCATCTCATTACAAGGGATTCTAGACAAAGAAGCTTATAGGGAGGCATGCCTCTCTCAACTAGAGAGCCTTGACGAGGTCAAGTTAAATGCCAAACAGTGGCATAGAGCCTATGCTAACCGGATGTGCCGGCAGTACAACAAAAAATTCTATGAGTGAGAAATATATGAATGAGATCTAGTTCTAAGACTAGATAGCCGGATCGATAAGAAAACTAATGAAGGAAGAAAGTTTCTGGCCCAAATGGTTGGGCCCATATCGATTCATGAAAGACTACGGGAAAGGTGCGTATCTCTTGTGCACACTGGAGGGTGAGGAATTCAATAAATCAGTAAATTCGTTGCATCTTAAATGATTTTACGCATAAAGCATCGGCCACTATTTGTATAATTATATCTACATTACATATTCATTTAGATAGGTTCATTTTGTTCACTCATTTCATAAAATTTGATGATCAAGGGACTTATTCTTAAGCAATTCATTACAAACTTTGGATAGTATTGGCAGGAGCATTCAAATCATACTTCTTCATTTTCATAACATCATCAACAGTTTCAGAATCATTCATCAATTAAAGCAAGATATGAAAAAGTCCTAGCAGTAGCCATACCAATGCCTGCATGCTTGTTCTCACTTTTTGGCTTCTTCTTAGGATAGGTGTCTTGCCTATGGTATGTTCTAGAAGCTTCATGGTGTCACATCTATCCGTGTATATATCTCGTTGGAAATAAGAACATCCTGACATTTTCTCAAGTAAGTAAGTCAAATGTAGATCAAACAGACAATTTTACTTTTACACATTTCTTTCCCTACCAACCCTTCAGTGTTGTAGCTTGTGTCTCTTACTAGTGGACGTAGGGTGGGGAAAGGAATGGGATGCATTTACTCGCTAGGCTCTGTCCATATGATAAGCCCATGCTTCCTACTAGTAGCATGGGGCAAGGTGTAGGGGGTCCATTGATAGAAAACATTAAAATTCATAAGCAAATAGTTCAAACAAACTTTGAACTCTTGTTCAAACTCGCTGATATCAGATGTCCAAAATTCAAGAGAGTACTAATTACAAAGAAAACGAAAAAGAAAGGGAAGAAGAGAAAAGAACAAGGAGAAGAAGGAGACAGGTGGCCAGTCACTGAGAGGACCCACCGTCTTCAGAAACCGCTGCTTGATTTTTCTTCCACGTATCAGCTATGTCCTTGCCACGAGGGACACACCAGAATTTTCATCTTGAGGATGACAATGATATATCTTTGAAAACTGATGTAACCAGCGTCTTGAGAGCTTCGTTCTTCTGCCAGCTGTCCTTGAAATTTGATCTTCGGATTGATAGCATCAGAGCCGCAACTTAAATTCATATTTTAGCATATTCGGGTCGAGCGGGAAAAACTAAGTATGAATTGCATTAGGTTCACTTGGGACATGTGAGACGCGAATGCGCGAAACACGCGGCTCGGCCGATTCGGGGTGAAACAGGGAGAAGACGCACAAATGCATTTTGGGACATTTGGGACGAAAACGCGCGAAGGACGCGGTTCGGGGTGTTTCGGCCGAAATTGGAACAGTTTGCATTTTTTCGGGATTTGGGACAAAGAGCTCTGAGGTACGCGACTCGGGAGTTTCGGCCGAAAATCGGGGAACAGAGCGCACTTTTGAAATTGGGATAGTTGGGACAAAATTGCGCGAAGGACGCGGTTCGGGTGAATCGGCTGAAAATGAACAACAGTTTGCCCGATTAACTTTGGGACATTTGGGACATGAAAACTGTTCGTACTTGTGACAAGCCGGACAAAATATCCGACAGGCCCGAAATACTTCAAATGACCCAAACTACTTGTCTTTTTAAGACCTCAAGACTTTTTCCACACCCACAGCTGACCGAAAAGACACTTACCTCAAATTTTTGAAATTTTACTCTTATCAAGCGGGAATTTCTGAGGATTGGACATAGTTGGCCTCCTTCTGGGATGACTTGGTATAATTCATAGAATGGGAACAAGGCAAGAACTTAGATAACCGTGAAGCATGCGCAGTGCCCTTATCCCTTGTCAAGGAGTCCAAAACAAACCATACAGAGGGCAACACACCAACAACAGAAGGGAACACACCAAAGTAAAAAGCAAAAACACTGTACAGATATACAAGGGACTCCCTAGTCACCTTGACTTGTGAATAACTTCAAATACTACCCACTATAAGGAAGTGGAGGGAGAACATCCTTTAATCAAGATGAAGAGAGTTCTTACCAGCAAAGTGTCTTATCTTGAAGGTCAAGCCACAGGGATCAATTTTCCATGTGCTGCCGCGATGTTCATGTCTTTTGTCCCATAACAAGCACTCATCTCCAACGTGGAACTCGTCTGAACCCTAGCTTTCTTGTCAACAGAAACTTTACCTTCCTGCTGGTGAGCAGAATATCCTATCAGCAACCTCCAATCTGTCCTCGTTCAGTTTGGGCAGGTACAATGATTCTTTTAAATCCAGAGCTCATGGAAACTGTATCCACCTCAATGTCTGCATCCAGTGCAAGTCTTGGCAAGTTCCACTGTCACTGGCAATTGAGCCTCTACTCCATACACCGTACTTGAAAGAGGAGACATGTTCCATGGCTTTTTTAGGTGTGATCCTCTGTCTGCCCAAATAGGCATCATAAGCTTCCTATGCCAGTGTTCGCTAAGACTCTTGACCAACTTCCTTTTAATATCACTCATATTTTTTTGTTGTGGATTTCTGCTGTCCATTTCCTGGGGGTCATAATCTAAAGAATGAGCCAGAGAGATGCCATACCCGTAGTAGAAATCCATTATCTCGTTGAGGCAAGTTTGAAGCAGTATCTGTACAATCTTTAGGTACACCAATACCTTACCAGATGCTTCTTTGATAAGTTGCATACCACTTCAGAAGTAGTGCTCCTTGACTGGAATAGCTTCCACCCATTTGGTGAACGTATTCAGTGGCCAGTTTAGCACATGAGTGTGACCAGCCTATGAAATAGGTTGAGTGGCACCAATGAAGTCCATACCCCACTGTTGCAATGGTTTTTCCTGCAATCACAACTGGCTTGAGAGGCAAAGAGGCCATTTAGGTCTTCCACAAAGGTCTGACAAGCCTCACATTTAGCCACCCACTTGTAGATGTCATCTCCGAACAATTGAAGGCCAGTAATAACCTCCACGAGTATCCTTGTGAGAGTACCATTGATGAAATAGTGCCCTCCACATGCTTGCTCATGAAAACTGAAGCAACTTTCTCCTGTTGTTCTTATCCACACACTTCAGAAATCTTCCATCTAGGCCACCTTAACAAGCATTTTCCTGCCCCATAGTCATATTGTGCTGATCTCAATTTAACAGTCCTCTTTGCCTTGGCAGTTAAATGAGAGGGGCATTCCCATGGTAGAAAATGAGCAATGTCCAAGGATAGACCATTCATCAAGTGAACTCAAGAAACAGAACAAGTTAGAAATTTCATCTTTCTCCTCCAGCAACTCATGGTTGGCTCCTTCATCAATGAGCCACAGTACCCTTTGCCATGAACCAGCTTGGTCGGTTTGATATCAATGTCAACTCTTGACCATTAGCCACCACAGTTCCCCTCTTGCTCCAAAATTCTTATTTTGTAAATATTGACTTAATTAACAAAAACAGTCGTATCGGGAACCAGCACCATAGAGTGGGAGTTGAGGATATAGAAACGGAACTGCTGACAGGCTTTGCCGACTGCAAAAGTGTGCTTCTCTATCATGGTGTATTTTAGCTCATGCTTCTTCAGGATATAGCTCCTGAGGCAATTGGTACTCTGTTATCAGAGTCGTTCCTGGGTCAAGACAGCAGCCAGGGTCGATCTGTGCATAAGGCAATAGATTGATTGCAATCTTGCCGAAATCAGGACAGGCCAAACCGGAGTTTTTTAGCATCAGCTTTCTTGATACCCTCAAAGGATTTCCTTTCCTTTAGAATACCAACCAAATGTTTTGCTTTCCCTTTCAAATTCATCATCTGAGAAATGTTCAGGGTTCACCTCTGCAAATCGGGATGAACCTTCTTAAAAATCGATCTTACGAGAAGGATGCAGCCCTTTTTTACTGGTCTGGAGAGGAAATTTGTTCGGATTGGCTTGAACTCGTTCAGGATCAATCTTACTCACCAATCCTTGGAGAACTAATGCTGCCCTAGTTAGATTCTTCCCTCTGTCAAACACAGCAATACAATTTTTAGGATTTAAGAATCCCATGCTCTCGGCCATCTTTGCAGAACTGTTTTCCAGTGTGGTCGCAGTATCCGCTCTTTTGTCTTCGAAAACACTGTCAGGTCTCAAGGTAATATGACAATATTCTCCTTTCAAGCTCCAAAAGCCCAGATCCATAGCTCTCTGGAAAGTGCACCAGCATTATCAGCCCAAAAGGCTTCTCTTGTATGAAAAGTTACCCAAGGAGTTTGTGAAGGCTGTCTTATGTTTGAGCTGCAGTATCAACTCTACCTGATTGTATCCCAACTACATCAATCTAGATAACATTTCAGATCCTGTTACTTCTTGCAAATCTGATCCGTCATAGGCAAGGGTAGTTTATCTTTCAGATAAGCCTGATTCAGGTTACCATGAAATCACCCAAATGGGGTCTCACCCATGCTTCTTCCTAAATAGGCAAATGTTGTGCAATCCATGTCAATGGTGAATGGTAAAAATAATCTTAGCCTTCAACAACTTTCGGATCTCCTGTAAAGATTGTGTCATCATATCGTTGATTGGGTAACTTCCTCTGCTTCTTCGTGAAGGCTTGATTCTGTTGAGGAGGGATAGAGTTATTTTTGTTGCATTTCTTTTGCCTTGAAGGCCTTTTAGATCTGCATAATATATGCAAGAACATCCTTTACTTCCTTATAATCTCAACGGCGTCTTCTCCTTTCATCGGTTTGCAACTTTTCCAATATTTACCAACTCGGGTCATCAAACTCCCAATATCAACTTATCCATACTCAGGGCTGATTGCTGAGGCCCATATAAGCTTGGATTTCACATATCTATCATGGTTAATTCAACAACTCCTCCAAACTCACCAAACCTTTGGGAATCTTGTTTCCTTTTTGAGTTTTTTTTTTTTTTTTTTTTTTAATGCCTCCCTCCTGATCCGTTTCTTCTCCTTGGTTGACAGCTTGGTCAGAGACACCTCTCACAGCAGGTGGTGTCGCGTCCCGCAAAATACAGTTGTTCGAAATCCCCTTGGTTCCAGGAAGGAAACAAATGCTGTCGCGTTGAAAACTTTCCATTTATTAGTATTGTCAGGGACACTAGGCCCGATGGACCATTTCAATAGTGAACTTTATCCTGAGAAGAATTCAGGATTGGGATCAATAGGGACCCCTGATACAAAGCCGAGTGAATCAGCCCTGCTATCTTTTCTCTGGGTATTGCGTCATGGAGAGGCATCAATGATCATTGAACCCAAACCTGATTCCGATAATGCTTCATCCTCCATTCTTCACCTTAAAAAGGCTTCTGACTTGCTTCACAATCAGCTCGGCATCACCACGAGCAAAGATTTTTTACAACCTCGTTGCTTTGGCTACTTGTCAGTCCAGAGAAGGAACCGCATACTCTGCTGTAGTTGTAGTGTTTTCAACGGCAATTTAAATGAAAAGGTGTAAGCATCTCAAGTGACACTAGCAGGACACCAGCTCCAAAGGCCAGCCTGAGGAACAACTTCCATCAATTCGAAAATCCAGACACCATTAGACGTCAGGTGTTCCTTTAGAGGGTTGGTCCTCAGGGAACAGAATGCATGTAAGATTACCATGGCCCAATCCTCGTATGCTAATTTGTGCCTTAGGATCCTCCTCTTCTGCACAATATACTCAGATTGTTTCTCGGGCAGCACTTCTTCATTCCATTACCGTATGAGTGCATCGACACATCATTTGAATCTCTCCACCCACATCTTTACAGAGTGCCTACTTAGCACAGTCCATAAGGGAGATCTGCTACAGGAGGTAAGCCAGGACTTTCTTTTCATGTAAAGCACAAAAGCCACCTTGTGCATCTTAATTCTTCAACCAAAGGCCTTCTTACTTTCCATGGATTGAAGATCCAGAAGTGCGAGTAAGGTTCAAGCCTAAAGCAGGAAGCTACTTATGGGCATACATTATCTGAGGCTCCGGATCTATGACACCAGTTGCTTATCCTATGGCCGCTCTAGGCGTATTTACATAAAATGGTTTTAATTTTTGTCACAGGTGAGTGACCTCATCTACAACTAGGCTGGGTGACGAAGAGGTGTTGGCAAAGGATTTAGAGGTGGTCTTGGAATGGGAATTTACAATTGTATCATCTTGCAAAAGGCTTTGTAGGTGGGTTTGGTAGTATTGCTTCTGAAAATTTGAACCTGGGTCCCTTTTTGGTGATCACAATATCAAAGGATCCAGAAGTGATGGATGGACCATCATCTTTGGAATTCTAGACTTACAACCTTAGGAGAAAAAGAAGAAGACGCAACGTTTGGTAAGCAGTATGACGCTTACCTTTGTGTAGATGAGGTAGGAAGAGGAAATCCTCTTTTTGCAAGATTCCTGCAGGATAGTTAGCCGGCTGCTCTTTGGACCTTTTTTCAGGGGCTGGTGACGTATTTCTCCTTCTGCCTCATCTATTCTCGCGTCATGAAATCGAAATGCCTCGAACGATTTCATGTCTGCTACCACTGTCATCATAGTATCTGCAATCATCATGCCTTCGGTGGTAAGAATTGCCCGAGATCCTTCAAGTGTTCTTCTGCCTCATCATCGATTCTTCAAGAACCCTCACAAGCTTCATTGGTCCTCATCTGCCTCTTCAACCTCACAATTTAATGTGCATTCACAGACTTGGCAGGAAGTCCTCAAGTGCCAGTCTTTGGGGCCCGGCAGACGTTTCTTGGGCTTTAAAATTTCTTCTCGGAACGTCTGCAGCCGTGCATGCTGAGCTAATTGTTGCTTTATAGCTCTAGATCATGTGCAGTTTCGAGCTGGATCAGTAGGGGGTCCAGGGGGTGGAAGAGGATAAGGTCAGCAGATTTAGATTTAGAGGATCTCTATCTCATTCCCTGACAGATCAGAAGTCATCCGCACACTAAACAGCCAGTAGCTGAGCTAAATAACGTTCCGAGATTAGCCCTTCGTAGGAAGCATAACCTAAACTTTAGGCGGCTTTGGGCATTCTAAAAAGAAACATTTTTGCATTATGATCACCTTTCGAGAATTCAGGAATTTGTGTTGATCAGTGGCTGTTAATGCGAGCCACAAATGCCTCTCATGGGTTCGATGGATCTATTCTTTATCTGAGAAATTTGGGCAAGCATTGCATGCACTCTTCTGCCGAAATCTTGAACGGCTTTTGAATGAGTTCTCAATTGTAATTCCATCGTGAAGGGTTGCACCAGCCGAAAGGTGATAGAACCAGTCAGCAGCATTTCTGTAACGTTCGACGAACCGTCTTACTGATACGTCTTCATGGTTCAACCCCCAAGACTCCACATGCAACATGAAGGCTCAATCTGTTCATCATGGTGTACTTTGCCATACCCTTTAAATTTGGGCGAAGTGCTTTGTCGTTATCCCCTCTAGGTACCTCAGGGAAGGCGAGGAGGCCAGGGCACCACACGGTTACCCAGGGCAAGTGCCCCGCCAGTCGGGAAATATGGCGTGGCGGGAGACTTTAACCCAGCAAGGATCAAGCGCGTAGATTGGGACTGAGCAGGCTCGGAGGATACCACCCGCAGGATTTCTTTCTCGAACAAGTGAGTGCTCGTCGACGAGTTCTTCTATTGAGGGAAGAAAACCCGGGTGCTCAAAAAGCGACACTAGAATCGTCGAATACCAAGGGCCTTCTCCCTCGATGAAATGTGGAGTCCCAATCACAGGATGATCGAAAAAATTATAAATTGAATGTGATTTTCCCCAGCGGCGTGCGCCAAAAACCTGATTGGGTTCAATAGGAATTTTGTAGAAGACACAGTCGGGGACCAGAAGTCCCTCCTCGGTAAGGGAGAGGTTCCCTTAGTCCCCCTGAAAGAACGTATTTACAATTTACAAACATTTGTTTTATAGTCAACTTGGATATTAGCGACGTGTTTTCCACAAGGATCATCTAGTACACAAGATGAGGAAAGGGATAAAGAATTAGCAGAATAGTCACATTCAGATTAATAAGCTAGCAAAGAAGTTCTTTATGTATTGAAGTTCCAAGGATTTTAAGACAAGGATCATTTGCTTTAGCTAATGGTGTTAAATTCAAAGACCCAAAGTTCCATAAATACCCGTCTTCAGATTCATTCATTCAAGGACACAAGTTCTGCTGGTTATACAGATCGCTTATTTGCAAAACTGGATTACGTAAGCAGAGAGACTAATGAATCATGACAAAATAGCTTCACAATATTAAAGGAAAACACGAGATAACAAGAATTAGAAGACAAAGATGAAGGCCCTTGTATTGATTTTCTTTCAGATCTATTTACACTTTTTTAGCAAATAATTCAGTTCTCCTCTTTTCTTTTTTTTTCGATGGCGAAAGAAGGCCATTATATAGCTTACATTCGGTTACTCTTCGTACCATTTCTTAACTAAGGATGTTCAGGAATGCCAAACGCAATACCTTAACTAATTACCTGGAATACGAAAGGAATGGCGAGAATAGAAAGGAAGGGGAAGATGACAGGTGAATCCAGTTGCTGAGAGGGACCCACTGTCTTTATAAACGCTTCTTGAATTTCTCCACGTCGACCATGTCCTTGCCATGAGGGACACACAGAAACTCCATCGTGAGGATAACAACGAATATCTCTGAAAACTGATGTACTGGCGTCTTGATGCTTCGGTCGCTTCGTAACTTCTCTTTAGCTTCTCCCAACCCTCCGGATCTTGATCTTCTTGGATATTAACAGAGCTACAAACCAGGCGCGCTGGGGTGTACAATGGCAGGTTGGAGCGCGAGAAGCATGGAAACATGTAGAATGCACAGAGGTTTTCCCTTTACTAGTCGTTGGAGAGAGAAGGATAATCATATGCAACTTTTTAGATTCATATTTGAAAAACACATATTCGGGGAGAGCGGAAAATTAATATGATTGACCGTTGGTTCGGCTTGGGACAGTGAGACAGAATGCGCGAAACGCGTGGCTCGGGCCGATGATTGGGTGAAACAGGGAGAGGACGCACAATGCAGTTTGGGACAATGGGACAAAAAGAGTGAAGTGCGCAAACTTGGGAGTTTCGGCCGGGGGGAGGGTGGGGGGGGGAAGGAGAAGAGAGCAGGGGAGGGGGGGGGGGGGGGAGAGAAGGAGAGAAAGAAAATGGGAAGATTCACTTTTAACTTTGTGACATTCGGGGACAAAAGTTTCCGAAGTACGAGGTTCGGGCGCTTCGGCCGATCGGGAACAGAGAGCAAATTTGTGAACTCGGGACAGTTGGGACCAAGTTGCATGAAGTACGCGGTTCGGACGTTTCGAGCCGAAATTGAACAGAAAGCCGTTTGCTTGAGATGTGATACGAAAAGTTCTGGAGTACACGCTCGGCCGTTCGTGTGAAATTGGAACAAGCGCACTTTTTGTTGGGACATTTAGACAGAACAGTGCGAAAGTACTTGATTCGTGAATTTCTGCCATAAAATGGAGCAACGTGCACAAAAAGTGTGGGGTCCCTTGGGCAAAACTTCCGACGGGCCGAAATGGGACAATTTCGAAGGTTCGGCCGATCGGTGACTGAGTGCAACTTTCGTACTTGGACCCTTGACAAAAAATATCGACAGGCCCCGAAGAATAAAATTACAAATGATCCCAAAACTTTATCTTTTTAAGACCTCAAGAACTTATTTCCACACCACCAGCTTGACAGAAAAGACACTTAGACTCAAAATTTTGAAATTTTACTCTTATCAGAGCAGGGAATTTTGAGTGGACAACATTGCTCCAGTCTTGTTCATTTTTGTTCATACAAATTATTTTATAGCAGAGTCGTGTATTTGTTCTATTGCATCCCTTAGATTTACGTTGTGTTTCTTCACAAAAGATTCTAGAATTCTCTCGGTAACCTTGTGTGGTATTCCCGCATAACCCACTAGAGACTATCATATGCCAATGGCTCTGGTCACTTGCTCTCTCCCTCTCCTACTCGCATTATATTGCGGTCTATATCCAAAGCTTCCATGGTCAAAATACTTTTCTATTGATTGCTATGCATATACATGCTCTTCTAGATTCACATGAACACGAGAACACGAGATCCATTCTGAGGGCACAAAATCATACCTACGAAGTAGGTTTTAATCTTCTGTCAAAGTTCTAGTTAAAACATATCAAATCGAGCAGTGAAATATTTGAAGAAAAAAGAAAGACGGCTTTGCATTAAGTTTCATTTGTCGATATAGTGTCCACCAACGCCAGGAGTGCTTTGGGGATTGATATTTTTCTCATAAACTATGATTTTTCCTCCCTTCTAGGTAGGATCGAGAATCTTTCAATTACGTTACCTCAGCTATCATTATTTATGATAAACTCACACTGCATCATGCACGTGCTAAACCGGGCTACCTTGCTTGTTTTAATTTTGTTATTATAATATATTTCATTTTTGAATATATTTAAAGTGTTTCTCTTTCATTCTATTACAATTCTATCAAAATACAAAGACGAGGAATATATATACATTGTCGATCTATCTTGGCATAAGTTAATTTATTTTTCGTCGTTGCAGTATAGGTTTATAGTTTGATCTTGTATGACACGCACTGAACCTATGGAGCCCAGTGATAGTTTTTTGAGCCAATCGTGCCTCAACCAAAAATCTCAGAATTTAGGGTCTCCGAACAACCATAGACCTACAAGAAATATGTCACTACTCTCTTTGATATTTTTTAAACTAGAACTTTGACAGATAAAACCTGGAATTTGGTCAGAACAATGGCGAATCTATTAGTGCATGATTTTGTCCCTCAAATGATCTCTCATTCCTCGTGTTCACCATAAATGCAAGTTGCAGACAGAAGATTACCTAACTAGCTTATGTGCAACCCCGCGTGTATTCCCATCCCCGCCAGTTGTTCGGCACGACCTCGGGAGGTCGGGTTGCGAGGAGAGTTACTTGTAGATTCCCATGCCTTGCATATCATTTTTCCATCGTGACAAATTGGTGACCTAACATGCAAAACTTGGTGAACCAACTTTCCTACCTTTTGGTTCATGAGTCTGATTTCTCCGTGTTTCTTCTATTATTTACTTTTTTCTTTTCCACCTCATTCGCCTTCACATCAGCTTCACCAACGCAATTGGTGAACCCCAGTGTGAAACAACTGGTAACCAAACTTCCTACTCGGTTCGGATCTTATTCTAGCTTGTTTCGTCCAATTAGTTGTAATTTTCATCTTTTTCCCCTCATTACCTTCATAGTCACTTCACCAAAAAAATTAGTGAACCCAATGTAAACAACAACATTTCATTTCCTACCTCTTTAGCCTCCACATCAGCTTCACGAACAAAATTGGGTAACCTGACTGGCCTCAAACTAATTTTCCTCTTTCTGGTCTTTTATCCACCCTTCGCTCTTTCCCATTATTCTGCAGGTTTCATATACCCCCCACATATGTCTAATACTATTCCTAGGGCATACCTCTCCTAGGTAATTAATCATACTACGGTCAATTAAATAGACACCGCACCCTCCTCTCATCACATGGGGTGACAACTATTCACCTAACTGATTTTCAACAAAAACCTTCCGCAAAGGACTAGATATAGTTCTTCCTTTCCACAAGAGATTGGATCAAATTCGACCAACTCAACAACCAAAGCCTTCAGGTCTGCGAACATATGACGCTCACATGGAGAATTTCATTCATCGCCTCAGGTGTGCTGCTTAGACCACAAATTAGTCGATATCCGATCCATTCTAGTGTTCGAGGAAAAATACTTAGCATATTAATGCTAGAGAGTGAACACAACGTCTCAGGAAATATGTACCCACTATAGGAGTTTTGTAAACACAACCCAAGGTCTCATTCTAAGAAACACCCCCATTCTTGTCCAAGCCCTAGGGAAATGTCGCAGAAAACTGGGGCGTGCACCGAGCAATGCAATATGCAAGGTAACCCTATTCCTATTCCAACCTCAAGGTATACCCAGGCGTCACGAAGAAAAGACTGGTCCGGCACCAAACGGGGTCATCTCAACCGACCGAGTTGAGAAGGTTACGAGGGTGGGAACTTTGCTCAAGGCAAGTCAAAATGCTAGTCATACAAGCAGAACTTCTAATCCTCACATCATCCCAGCCAAGTCGACTCCTCCAAAGAACAGGCACGTTGGGCATGCCCCTCAGTATTCACAACAAACACCAACTAGAAAACCCCACGTTTTCTTCTAATGTCGCGGGGTCCAATCGCCATGTGGGGAAATATTACACGGTGCCCATTTTGGTAGTACCGGGAAAGGGGGGGGGGGGAAATGGCCAGGGGAAGGAAGGGAAAACAGGAGGTGGGGAAAGGAAAAAGAAGGGAGGGAAAAGGGGGGAAGCGGAGAGGGGAGGGAGAGAAAAAGATGAAAGGGCGGAAGGGAACACTCCATTCCTTAGCACTTCCTCTCCCATACTTAACATACCTTCACCAATCACCAACAGGAGATATGTTCTCTTCTCCTATCTGTTCGCTCAACCACAGGGATTCCCTATGCCCCTGCAAGACATTGCTATGCGATATCAACAACCCCTTCCACCTCCACCCCCTCAAAAACACCATCAAGGGTCGAAACCTATGCACTAGGGACTATTCATAATAGTGAAGATCATTTGGACTTCACCTACAAACGGCAATCATGCTTTCAATCCCTCTCCCCGTCTACCCAATACAAGGATGAGGGAGAACCCAAATCCACATGATTAAGGCCTATTCCGGACGCCATTCGATACGACTGCTGCCCTTGGGATAGTTTTGCCTAAAAAGATTCCCCAAAACTTAAGGGTAAATCGCTCTCGAGTGGTATTACAAATACCCTGAATCCTTATACATTCCATTTAAAAAAAGTCTCATTTCAGAGTTTCATTCAAGGCACTTCGACCTTAACAAATTGTTGAGAACAGGAATCAGGAATTCTTGCATATTAAGCAAGAACAATTAATAGGGGTTGCTCATTTCATCCAAAGATGGTCTACAGTCCTCTATTCTTTAGCAATTTCTCCAAACATTGATCAATGGAACTATGCAATTTATTCCTGTCATTCTCTCAGTGACGAGGATACGGGCAGAAGGTCCAAAGTTCCCGACTAAGAACTTTGATACTGCTCGACTAGCGCTCTCCCAATAGATCAAGTTGCACTAGATAGCGGTCGTAAGACATTGGAACAAATGGGAGGTTCATCATCCCCCACCAAAACACTACGACTTATCCTACTCCCACAAAGCCAATAAGGAGCCTGAAGCCACAAAAATACGGGTGACAACATGAGTGACTAACCAAACAAAAATCAACGTGTAAATGTTCCGCCACCAATTAACAATCAACGAAACCACAATTTCACCACCACAACTCACGCGGTGGATTTTAATCTTCCCCAATGACAACAACAACACACAATGCAGAGCCCGACACAGGGTCCCAAGTCAAAACTCAACGGGATATGCAAACCAAACCAAGACAACACATGCAACAATTTTAATCCTATTATCACCAGTTTAATCAAGTTTTGGACCACAACCTGTGGCAAACCAACAACTAGGAGTTATAATCCCACCATATTGTTGGTTTTCCAGACAAAATTCGAGCCATGACACTGGACTTTTCGCGATTACACTAGTTCAGGCAACGTGTTCCCGAAAACAAGAGACAACTCTTCATAGATAGGTTCTGACCAGATTCTATGACACCTATGTCGAACACTTTCACAGGGGTAGTTTTCCCCTCAAAACGCACCTCTCAATACTTTAATGATCCACTCCCAAATCACAATACTACTTAAATCCAAATGGGGACGAACAAAGGTGTAAATGACAGGAAATAACGATCACAAAGCCTCAACTTCACTAAATCCACCTGTCGCACCAACCACAATTAGGGAATCAGCCCACGAACCAAGATAGTTAGTCTAGTGGAGTTAGATACTAGACTACACGTAGAATCCATAACAAGAACACGAGAATATTCTTCTCAACCAAATCCAATCCATCCACTAGAACCAGATAACACTCACAACGTGGTAAAACCTGTGGGTGCTTATGATTTAAGTAATGACTTAACAAAGACCTTCTCTCACATCTCCTTTTTGGATTTATTGAAAAACTCCTCCTGCCCCATAGGGTTGCTCTTTTAGAAGCACTAGGTTTGGGTCATTTAATTAACATCACTCCACCTCCCGAAACATGATTAAACCATATAGACTTCGATATCCACCCTCCAGGGCAGCCAGATAGGGATACTGAGTTTATATTCGACATAAAAAAAATGCCAACAGATGTTGAAATTGCACGTAGAGGTGATCCTGCCTTGCATTTACTAGTGTGGGGGTTTACAATAATTATGTTAAATATGAAATGGTTATTATGGGGGCAGTAGTTACATTGTCCCCTTCTCTTATCCTTCAAAAGCTAGGATATGGAGAAACAAATTGTTCCACAACAAGAAATACGCTAAGAGGTTATGACAGCCTTAAAGCTACTTCAATTGGGACTATAATATTACCAGTCACCTTAGGACCCAAGATAATCCTCACCGATTTTTATATCATAGATCGGGAAACCAACTATAATATGATCCTCTCGGTCGACCATGGATACATCGCATGAAAGCAATCCCTTCTACTTTATTCCAAGAAATAATATTCTTACACCTAGGAAATATATTCATAGCAAAGGTGGCTGAAAACCATTCGACATACACCTAGCAGACTTGAAGAAAAGACCAGGTGTTCACTCTGAGTTGAACTCCCAACAAACCAATTTAACAACCAATCGACTCAAAATCGGAAGAAAAATTATACCTACAACAGAACTAGAAATTACGAACCTAGTCAAGGGCATCTTAGCCCTCAAGGGATGAAGCTAACATTGTATAAACAGTGTCATTAAGAACTACTATAAAAATATTTGAATTACTGGAACAAGATCTACCAATTTTCCTACCATTTGATTCCACAGGTATGGGATGTACCCTAGGGGTTGGTTCTCTTCCAGCAGAGGAACTTTACATGGTAGAAGTAACCAAAAACATAAGAAATAGATGCAAATAATGTCCCAGCATCCATTTTTCCTAGTAAGTATTGGACTCTCCACTTCGATGGAGCTAGATGCCACTATGGAGCCAGGGCAAGTGTGTTTCTTCACTTCCCTTGGGGGAAAGATCCTACCTTTTGCTTTAAGTTAAACTTTCAATGCACAAAAAATAGCATTGATTACGAAGCCCTCCTCCTTAGTTTCATCATAGCCAAAAGGATCGGTGTTAATGACATCAGAGTGTTGGGAGACTTGTAATTAGTTGCAAACCAAGTCTCTAAAGTATATGAGACTAGAACTAAGAACTTAACAGCTCTATAAAACAATGGTATTAGATCTAAGCAAAGGATTCAACTTCATATCCATTGAGGCAATCCCACAAGAACAGAACCTTCTCGTAAATTCAATAGCAACCTCAGCTTCACGTTTTAACCCCCAAGTAGTGAGTTGGAAGATACAAGTTTCCAGGTATCACTTCGTACTGAATCATTGGTGAAGAAAAATGTCAACGAACCCTCTTCTAACACATACAGCTGAGAATTATCTTTTATCTTACATCATGTTGACAGTGATAAAGTCATTCTCGAATATCTAAATGCTTATGTAGAGCTACACCTTGCTCACCCTAATAGTTGATCTTTCCCTAATACCACACTCCTCTTCCTACTTTGGAAATCCCATGGCGGAGCTCCCCCCGCAAAAGAATCTTGATATTTACGAGATAGAAAATGGAGAAGACTTGAACTACCTCCGGCCCCGCCTGAAGTTGATAAGGTAACACTTCTTTAATCGAAAGAACGATTGATATAAACATCGGAACGGAGGAAGAACCAAAGATCTTGAAACTAGGATCCTTGTTAACCCCAGAGGAGATGAAAATACAAACCTGAATCCTTAAAGAACATAAAAAGGATTTTGCATTTAATTACAAAGAAATGACGGGCATTGCACCACAAGTCGTGGTACATAATCTTGTCACTAAACCAGATGCGAAGCCAATTAAACAGAAGTCAAGACAATGAATCCAAAAGTGGCTCTCATGGTAAAAGAGGAAGTAATAAAACTTCTCCAAGTAGGATTCATCAAACCCGTTGACTATTCACAATGGGTATCTAATATAGTCCCTATTCTTAAAAAGAACAGGAAAAAACACATTTGCATATATTTTCGGGATATTAACAAAGCTTGTCCCAAAGATGACTTCCCATTACCATCCATTGATGTTATCGTTGATGCAACAACTAGATTTGAACCGTTGTCCCTCATGGATTGGGATTCTCAAGGTACAATCAGATTAAAATATCAGAGTAGGATCAAGCCAAAACCACATTCATAACTCCTTAGGGAACTTATTGTTAGGATGTCATGCCATTTGGTCTTAAGAACCCGGTGTTACATATCAGCGGGCAATGACTTATATATTCCATGATCTTATCCATAAATTGTGGAATCCCATGTGCATGACTTGTTGGCCAAAGCCAAGAAACACTGTGATCATCAAGAAGTGCTTTGTATCATCCTCTCATGACTAATTGAGTATGGCAATCACATTAAATCTAGAAAAGTGTGTGTTTGGGTGTGACAGGAGGAAAACTTCTGGGCTACATCATATCATCACGAGGGATTGATGTTGACCCAGCCAAAATCTAGGTTGTTCTTGAAATGATTCCACCATCAGACGACTCTGGTATCGAGATCATTTCTTGAAAAACTTGGTGCAATCCGAATATTCATTCCGGACTTAAGTTTTGTTGTTCATCCGATCAATAAATTTTTGAAAAAGGATTCCTGCATTATTTGAAAAAAATAATGCCATGAGGCCTTCAAATCAATTAAATGCTTCTTACTATCTCCACCAACGCTAATGCCTCCCAAGCCATACCACCCTTTGATCCTATACGCACGAGCCACTCATGTCTCGTTGGCCTGCATGTTGGCTCAAGAAGACGATGAAAAAAATGAGAACGCGCGATCTATTTCATTAGCCAAACGTTACTCAATTATGAACACATTACACATAGGCAGAGAGAGAATTCCTTCCCATAATTTTTGCAAGAAAACATTTGAGACATTACATGTTAAACCAAGAAACAAGGGTCATTGTAAGATGGACCATTTACGGACATTCCTCACACAAGGTCCTTGTCGAAAAAGGCTGACGTTTCATAACCTTAATGGGTGAATTTGAATTAAAATTTATAAACCAAAAATCCGTTAAGGGATAAATCATTACAGATTGGTTAGCGGACAACCCATTAGACGGAGGTGATCTGGTAGACCTCGAATTTCTCGATGAATGCTATATATACATCAAAACCAAACCTCCTATCTCTGTATGTCCTTGGTATACTGATATTATCAATTTTATCATGGACCATACGTATCCAGAAGGTGCCACGCCATAGCAAAGAAGGTGGTTACGCATTAATCGTAGCTAAATATGTTATTATAGAACAAGTGCTCTATCATAAAGGTTTCGATGGAATGCTTCTAAGGTGTGTTGGCATAGAAGAATCCAAAAAAATCTTTACAAATCTCACAATGGAATATGTGGAGGCCATTTTGGTGGTCATGCCACCGCTCACAAAATACATCGGATGGGATATTTTTGGCCCACTCTCATGCGTGACACGGTGGAATTTATACGTAAGTGCCAAAAATGCCAAGAATTCTCTCACGAGATTCACATGCCAACACAATCCCTGCAACCAATAGTGACTCCATGGCCCTTTTCTACGTGGGGCCTAGATTTAATAGGGAAATTCTCTCCCTCGTCAACAAATGGCCATAACTTTATATCAACGGCCACAGAAATATTTTACCAAATGGGTGAGCATGCCTCTCACGACTGTACCAGTCATGATCGCAAGTTCAGCGTAAAAAACCAGATCATTCAGTACAGTGTCCCACAATCATTAATCTCAGATATGGCACATCTTTAAGAGTGATGAGTTACGGAGTTATGCAGTAAATTTCAAATCACCCATACATCCTGCCCTCGCTTTTTACCCGCCAAGCCAATGGCAGGCCCGAAGCGACACCAAAACTTGAAATTCTATCTCCTTAAAATGTCCCAAGATAATAACGATATTGGCTTAAAATGATATCCAACCTTTTGGGCCCACCGAACCGCAATAAGAACACCAACAGAGGCTCCTTTTCTCACTGGTATTCAGAGCAGAATGTAATTTCTCCCCTTAAGGTTGAATCCCCAGTCTCCGCATCTCATTACAAGGATTCAGCAAAAGAACTTAGAGGAGGCATGCCTCTCTCAACTAGGAGCTCTTGACGAGGTCAGTTAAATGCCAACAGTGGCATAGAGCCTATGCTAACCGGATGTTGCCGGCATACAACCCAAAATTCTATGAGTGAGACTATATAATGAATCTATTTCTAATACATTATAGCCGGATCGATCAGAAAACGAATGAAATGAAAGTTCTGGCCCAAATGTTTGGGCCCATATCGCGTCATGAAAGACTACGGGAAAGTGCGTATCTCTTGTGCACACTGGATGGTGAGGAATTCAATAAATCAGTAAATTCGTTGCATCTTAAATTATTTTACGCATAAAGCATCGGCACTATTTGTATAATTATATATACATTACATATTCATTTCGATGTTCATTTTGTTCACTCAGTTCAGAAAATTTATGATCAAGGGCCTATTCGTAAGCGTTCATTTACTAAACTTGTGGATATTAATTTGGCAGGATCATTCAAATCATACTTCTTCTTTCATACATCATCAACAGTTCAAGAATCATTTCATCAATTAAAGCAAGCTATGAAAAAGTCCAGATACCATCCAGGCCTCATCTTGTTCTCACTTTTTGGCTTCTTCTTAGGATAGGTTTCCTTTCTATTTTCTGTTCTAGAAGCTTCATGTTCCACATCTACCCGTATATATCTCGTTGGAAATAAGAAACATCCTGACATTTTTTCTCAAGTAAGTAGTCAAATGTTGATCAAACAGAAAAATTTTACTTTTACACATTCCTTTCTCCTACCAACCTTCATTTTGACTGTGTCTCTTACTAGTGACTAGGGTTGGGAAAGATGGGAATCCTTACTCGCTAGGCCTTGTCCATATTGATAAGCCCATGCTTCCTACTAGTAGCATTGGGCAAGGTTTTCTGGGTTCCACTTTATATAAAACAAAAATTCATAGCAAATAGGTCACACAACCTTTGAAATCTTGATTCAAAAATAGATGACTAATTTCCAAAAGTTCAGAGAGAGTTCAAATAACCCCTACAAACTAGATTTTTTTCAACCAAGTTGCCACTCGACTGATCGAAGTCTGGATAAACTTCAAGCAATTGCATTCTAACTTATGGAGCACTTGAATAAGATGGTTTATAGCGTCCTTTTTGTTCCACCAACTCTTTGTCTATCTCCCATCATTACCATTCAACACACCTCATAGCTTGTGGCCCTTTCTAGCTCTCGGTGGTGACCCCTCGGCATCTTCCGTTGCATGTTAGGAGTGGGGCAATTCAATCGCCTCATCATACCAGCTCATCATCACATTTTGTCAAAACACTATGAATTACAAAATTGCTTAGAAACGAAAGTTTCAAGATCACATGGTGTCCACCTCCAGCCATCACGAAATTACAAAAAGAAAAACATGTTGATATTTGTTCCCATTGTCATACATTTTGAAAAGCTATAAAAGCAAAAAAAATTATAAACATCTAATATCATGTGGGACATGATCACAAATTCTAGTATCAAGAGATATCGTCCAAAAAGAATGTGTGTATATATTATCTAATAATATATATATATATAGAGTAAGCATGGTTTTATGTACAATTCCATCAGGCACTAGGCAGGGTCACAACACGTCAAGAGCCCAAAAATCAAATGGTCATATAAAAAATCTGCAAGAGTCACTACAAGAAGGAGGTCAAGTGGCCTCTCAATCCCCTATGATATCCCTTCGAAGGCACATATCCATCTAGGACTCTGGCTCCGTCGGCGCCTAAGTGCCCTGATGGCGCGCGATCCCTAACCATATCTTAGCCTCGCTATGAAGCGTCTCCTCCTCATCAATGCACTCTACACCCTATACCTCTCTACCCCCGGCACATAGTGAAGTCACCATCTGGCCACATGCCAAACAGGGAAAAACCTCGATTTCCTACATCTACCGAAGGCTTCCCCTACATCCGTCAGAATATCGTGGTACGAGTCTTCTCCAGTGAGGATTCATCCACACGTTTGACATGACGATCATAATGGGTATTAATATAGTCCCTATTCTTAAAAAGAAAGGAAAAAACACATTTGATATATTTTCGGGAATTAACAAAGCTTGTCCCAAGATGACTTCCCATTACATCCATTGATGTTAATCGTTGATTGCAACAACTAGATTTGAACCGATTGTCCCTCATGGAGGCTTTCTCAAGGGTACATCCAGATTAAAAAATCAGAGAGGATAAGCCCAAAACCACATATAACTCCTTAGGGCATTATTGTTATGATTGTCATGCCATTTGGTTCTTAAGAACGCCGGTTACATCAGCGTGGCAATGACTTATATATTTCATGATCTTATCCTAAAATTGTGGAATCCCATGTGCCATGACTTGTTGGCCAAAGCCAAGAAACACTGTGATCATCAAGAAGTGCTTTGTATCATCCTCTCCTGACTAATTGAGTATGGCATCACATTAAATCTAGAAAAGTGTGTGTTTGGGTGACAGGAGGAAAACTTCTGGGTACATCATATCATCACGAGGGATTGATGTTGACCCAGCCAAATCTAGGTTGTTCTTGAAATGATTCCACCATCAGACGACTCTGGTATCAGATCACTTTCTTGAAAAACTTGGTTGCAATCCGAATATTCATTCCGGACTTAAGTTTGTTGTTCATCCGATCACTAATTTTTTGAAAAAGGATTCCTGCATTATTTGAAAAAAATAATGCCATGAGGCCTTCAATCAATTAAATGCTTCTTACTATCTCCACCAACGCTAATGCCTCCCAAGCCCTACCACCCTTTGATCCTATACTCACGAGCCATCATGTCTCGTTGGCCTGCATGTGGCTCAAGAAGCCGATTGAAAAATGAGAACGCGCGATCTATTTCATTAGCCAAACGTTACTCAATTATGAAAACACATTACACATAGGCAGAGAGAGAATTCCTTCCCATAATTTTTTGCAAGAAAACATTTGAGACATTACATGTTAAACCAAGAAAAAGGGTCATTGTAAAGATGGACCATTTACGGACATTCCTCACACAAGGGTCCTTGTCTAAAAGGCTGGACGTTTCATAACCTTAATGGGTGAATTTGAATTAAAATTTTATAAACCAAAAATCCGTTAAGGGATAAATCATTACAGATTGGTTAGCTGACAACCCATTAGACGGAGGTGATCTGGTAGACCTCGAATTTCTCGATGAATGCATATATTACATCAAAACCAAACCTCCTATCCTCTGTATGTCCTTGGTTATACTGATATTATCAATTTATCATGGACCATACGTATCCAGAAGGTGCCACGCCATAGCAAAGAATGTGGGTTACGCATTATCGTAGCTAAATATGTTTTATAGAACAAGGCTCTATCATAAAGGTTTCGATGGAATGCTTCTAAGGTGTGTTGGCATAGAAGAATCCAAAAAAATCTTACAAATCTCACAATGGAATATGTGGAGGCCATTTTGGTGGTCATGCCACCGCTCACAAATACATCGGATGGGATATTTTTGGCCCACTCTCATGCGTGTACACGGTGGAATTTATACGTAAGTGCCAAAAATGCCAAGAATTCTCTCACGAGATTCACATGCCAACACAATCCCTGCCAACCCAATAGTGACTCCATGGCCCTTTCTACGTGGGGCCTAGATTTAATAGGGAAATTCTCTCCCTAGTCAACAAATGGCCATAACTTTATAATCACGGCCACAGAATATTTTACCAAATGGGTAGAGGTCATGCCTCTTACCACCTGTACCAGGTTTCATGATCGCCAAGTTCATCTTTAAACCATGATCATTTTGCAGGTACACGTGTCCCACAAGTCATTATCTCAGATAATGGCACATCCTTTAAGAGTGATGAGGTACGTGAGTTATGCAGTAAATTTAAAATAACCATCATACGGCCTCTCTTTATTACCCCCAAGCCAATGGGCAGGCCGAAGCGACAACACAAAACATTGAAATCTATTCTCCTTAAAATAGTCAAGGAGAATAAACGATATTGGCATTTAAATGATATCCAACCTTTTGGGCCCACCGAACCTCAATAAGAACACCAACAAGAGCAACTCCTTTCTCACTGGTATTCAGAGCAGAAGTAATTCTCCCGCTTAAGGTTGAAATACCCAGTCTCCGCATCTCATTACAAGGGATTCTAGACAAAGAAGCTTATAGGGAGGCATGCCTCTCTCAACTAGAGAGCCTTGACGAGGTCAAGTTAAATGCCAAACAGTGGCATAGAGCCTATGCTAACCGGATGTGCCGGCAGTACAACAAAAAATTCTATGAGTGAGAAATATATGAATGAGATCTAGTTCTAAGACTAGATAGCCGGATCGATAAGAAAACTAATGAAGGAAGAAAGTTCTGGCCCAAATGGTTGGGCCCATATCGATTCATGAAAGACTACGGGAAAGGTGCGTATCTCTTGTGCACACTGGAGGGTGAGGAATTCAATAAATCAGTAAATTCGTTGCATCTTAAATGATTTTACGCATAAAGCATCGGCACTATTTGTATAATTATATCTACATTACATATTCATTTAGATAGGTTCATTTTGTTCACTCATTTCATAAAATTTGATGATCAAGGGACTTATTCTTAAGCAATTCATTACAAACTTTGGATAGTATTGGCAGGAGCATTCAAATCATACTTCTTCATTTTCATAACATCATCAACAGTTTCAGAATCATTTCATCAATTAAAGCAAGATATGAAAAAGTCCTAGCAGTAGCCATACCAAGGCCTGCATGCTTGTTCTCACTTTTTGGCTTCTTCTTAGGATAGGTGTCTTGCCTATGGTCTGTTCTAGAAGCTTCATGGTGTCACATCTATCCCGTGTATATATCTCGTTGGAAATAAGAACATCCTGACATTTTTCTCAAGTAAGTAAGTCAAATGTAGATCAAACAGAAAATTTTACTTTTACACATTTCCTTTCCCTACCAACCTTCAGTGTTGAGCTTGTGTCTCTTACTAGTGACGTAGGGTTGGGAAAGGATGGGAATGCCTTTACTCGCCTATGCCTTGTCCATATTGATAAGCCCATGCTTCCTACTAGTAGCATGGGGCAAGGTGTAGGGGGTCCACTTGATAGAAAACATTAAAATTCATAAGCAAATAGTTCAAACAAACCTTTGAAATCTTGATTCAAAAATAGATGAATCAGATGTCCAAAATTCCAAGAGAGTTCAAAACCCTAAAAACTAGATTTTTTCAACCAAGTGGCCATCTACGGATCTAAGTCTGGATAAACTGCAAAGCAAGTTGCATTCTAAATTATGGAGTCACTTGAATAAGATAGGTTTATAGCGTCCTAATTTGGTTCCACCAACTCTTTGTCTATCTCCCATCATTACCATTTCAACACACCTCATAGCTTGTGCCCTTTCTAGCTCTCGGTGGTGACCCCTCGCATCTTACTAGTTGCATGGGGTTAGGAGTGGGGCAAGTTCATCTGCTCATCATACCAGCTCATCATCACATTTTGTCAAAACAATATGAAGTACCAGAAAATTGCTTATAGAAACTAAAGTTCAAGATCACATGGTGTCCACATCAGCATCACGAAATACAAAAAGAAAACATTTGTGATATTTGTTCTCCATTGCATACATTTTGAAAAGCATATAAAAGCAAAAAAAATTATAAACATCTAATATACATGTGAAAATGAATCACAAAATTCTAGGTATAAAGAGATATAGATCCAAAAAGAGATGTGTGTATATATATATATATATATATATATATATATATAATCAGGGTTTTATGTACAATTCCATCATGCACTAGGCATGGTCAAAACACTCAATGAGCCCAAAAAATACAAAATGGTCATATAAAAAATCTAGCAAGAGTCACTACAAAAGGAGGCAAGTGGCCTCTCAATCCCTATGAGATCCCTTAGAAGGCACATGATCACATCTAGGACTCTGGCTACGTCGGCGCTCTAAGTGCACTGAGGGCTCGCGATCCCGAACAGTATCTGTAGCCTCGCTATGAGAGCGGCTCCTCCTCATCAAGCACTCTACACCCCTATACCCGGCTACCTCGGCACAGAGGGAAGTCACCATCTTGGCCACATGCCAAACAGGGGAAAAAACATCGATTTTCCTACCAGCTACCGAAGGCTCCCCTACATCCGCGAATATCTTGGTACGAGTCTTCTCCATGGGGAGCATCAGGGTGTCAGTACATACCTAGCAAATCAAGTCTCGCCACTCATCAGCAGTCTCTGCAAGTAAAGTAGAAAACAAATTATAAAATGATCAAAAGGTGAAACCAAGGATGAACAAAAAGAGAGATAACAACTAAGGCAATTCTAGCTAAAAAAAATATCAAAAGAAGAGTGACAACTCACTCAGATCTTTGGGCCTCCAAGAAGGATCTCTGGGATCCGCACCCACCACGGATGCCTCCGTTGACTAATGTCCTCCTCCTACGTCTGGGGCAACATGGCTTCCTACCATGAACTCATCCTCTCTGCCTAGGTCCTAAGAAAGTAACTCCTCTGAGACTAGAGTCACCCTCTCTGCACTCTACTCTGCCCTCTCAGCCTGTAAGATCTCTTAAGTGTCATGCCACTCAGGATCACTATCCTCTTCCCCACCTGACTCACTGATCTCCATGTCCTCAATCTCCTCCTCCGTCTCTCCCCCTGTGAACTCCTCAGACTCGGAGTCTATATCAATGGGGTCATCACTACTATGGGTAGGACTGGCGGCAATCCAAAGTAAGGGTGCTTGAGAAGCACCGACTCTCTCTAGAGCGCGTACCACCCTCCTAGCTATAATAGGGATGCCAGGAGTAACAATAGTCTAACCCTTGCCTCTAGGACCTCCCCTAGCCTCCCGAACTGATCTGAACACTGGCACCACTAGGGCAAGCATGTCAATATAAGCAAGGTCGAACTGTTGAGGCACTCGATCAAAGGGGTGTGTCTCTAGCTTCCCCATCCTATCCACAAGCTAGCCTGTAGTAGAGTAGGAAATCAAAGTAAAAGTCTCCTCACCCCACAACCCCGCCATGGCCTAATAAGGTGTGGCCTCCATATCCTCAGTAGTATGGGAAGTAACTGGTTGGTGGGGTGCTCTAAGCACCATCATCTCTGTCCATCTAGCTACTCTCATGGCCCCGGGATCCTCCACCTCTATGCCCCTCCCATAAGGGATAAGGTGCTCATAGACCCAGCTCATAACTAAGGTCAGATGGCTCAGCGATTATCCTTGTAATCGAACCACCATGTATAAATCATGATAGGTGGTCCCAAGTAAATCAACTCCCCAGGCATAAATCTGACCATGTGCCTCAATCTGTGTGATGATGGGGGCCCAGCAGTAGAGCAAAGTATCCCCTCCCTTGTCTCCGATCAATCTCGAAGCAAGGATGCCCATGATGGCTTGATGGATCAGAGGGATGGGCAAGCCAAGAATAGAACGGACCTTCACCCCCTTCTTCAAACCAGTGGAGAAAATTACGTCTCCCATATAGGTGGCCCACTGAGGCACCTGAGCTCTGGATATTGTTGTATCAAATGAAAGTCTCCTACCAATAATCGGGACTCCAAAAATGCGGTAGACATCCTCTAGGGTGATATTCCACTCTCCCCTAACACCTGGAAATTGGAAAGTGTTCCGATCTGCATCCCAGTAAGAAAATAAGTCACATAATATGTGACTGGCAGGTGCAACGTGGGGGACCCGTGCGATCCTCAATATACCTGCCCTATAAAGAGTATCCTGCTCAGCCTGAGAGAGAGCATCTAACACTACTGAAAGCCAATCACTCTCCCTCTCTCAGCTCCATCTAATGTACTCTTCCTTCTTCTACAAAAACACCCAAAAACACACAAAAATAAGCAAGTTAGCATCAAGATTGCATTAGAAAAATCATTAAAGCAAGTAAGGACACTAAAAATGCAAGAATGAACTTAAACTAGTGTTGTTTTGACTCTCTATGGAGAACCGCCGCCCTGAGCAGAGCGGCGGTTCCATAACCGCCGCCTTAAAAGGTGGTGATCCTGTAACTGCCACCCTGCTCAGGGTAGTCGTCCTATCCTGCGACTACAAACGGGTTGCATACCCTAAAAATGCTTTAAAATACAAAAAATTGACCGTTTTAGCTAAAACAAAAGCCTACCCATTAGGCACCCCCCCCCCTAAGAGACACATTTAAAACTGACATTTCTAAAAATAACCCCCCCATGACAAAGTTTTCATCATTTTAACATTTTGGGTGCAAAAATGTTAAATCAAGAAGAACTAAACTAGGATCTCGCAGGTCAAGGTTCTACTTGCAGAAGCATGATCACTATCTCGATATGAACATTTCGACTATACTCTTGTTGAAAACCATCACCGTGGGTCCCAGAGATAAAAAACTATCAAGTCGACACGCACAAATGAATAGGAAAATAAGCCAATTATATATATATATATATATATATATGGTGTTTTGACTCATTTTGAATGCCCCTTTCATAGGTTTAGAGCACCGACAGAGGTAAGTTCTTATCCCCACACAAATGGTAAGTCCTCATTATCATACTAATTTAGTATTTATTTATTTATTTATTTTATGTATCTACACTTGAGTCCTCTTTCCATTTTGTAGGTAGCAAGAACTTGGATGGTGACATTTCGACACATAGGTGTGTCAGGTATAATTTCTAGCTTCTCGTTTTGGGACTGCCATACTTGGACCCACCATTTTATGCCTCTTCATGGTTAAAACGCTTCTTCGAGGGGGCAATATATATGTACAAAAAATTTTAGGGTATTGTACCGCTAGAACGATGTTACACATGCCCCAATGATGATACAAGTCACCTTGTAAGGTGTTCGGGATCTAGAGAAGCTTGCACGAAGTATATGTTAACATACCAAATGCTTTATCCAAGTTCCTTGTGCTTTGTTTTGTCCCTCACCCCCCCTTTTTAATGCACCTTTTTCCCTTTAGTGATGAAACCTGCCACCCTACCATGGCGGCGGTCCTCGTGACTACGCGTTTTCCTAATAGGGCAGCGGTCCTTCACGTGATTATGACTAGCGTACACTCCTTTGATCACGAATTACACCAGCTTTTCTCAACTGCCTTGGCTTGTATTAATGTTTTATGTTCCCTGGAATAGTGTTTCTTCATTGTTTCATTGGTACAAGGGTTCTAATGGGAATTACCTTTGGGTGAATGTGAAATCTATAAATAGCCATCTTGTTTTCAAGAAAATGGTCTGCTCAACTTCTCATTTCCATTGTTTAGTCTGCCAATTTCTTGTTTAGAGCTCATTTTGCTTTCATGTTTGCATCCATGCTAGTTTTCCTTTGCTGTTGGAAGCCATTCGATCTTCTATGTTCTAGTATTTTTCATTGTTGTTCATACAAATTATTTTAGAGTAGAGTAGTGTCATTTGTAGATTGAATCCATTAGAGTTGTAGGTTGTGTTCTTCACAGAAGGTAGATTCTAGAATCTCTCAGTACGCTTGTGTTGTATTCCCACAATAAATCCCGCTAGGAATTGCATACGCCAAGCTCTATACACTTGCGATATCCCTCTCCTACTCGTATTGTATTAGGTCTATATCCAAAGTTGGCATTGTTTAAAATACCTTTTTCTATTGATGCTAACATATACACATGCTCTTCTGGATTCACATGAACACGAAGGAACGAGGAGATCATTCTGAGGGGAAAAAATCATACACTACTAGATTCACTACTTTTCTGCAAATTCCAGGTTTGATCTGTCAAAGTTCTAGTTAAAACATATCAAATAGAGTAGTGAAATATTTCATTTCAGTTAAGTTTCATTTTTGATATTTCCAGGGAAGCTGATGGGGATTGATAGTTTCTCAGAAACTATGATTCATTCCTCACTTCTGAGGTAGGATAGAGAATATTTCAATTAAGTTAATCAGTTATCTAGTTATTTAGGATAAACTCACAACTGCACAGGCAAGTAGCTACATTGGGCTACCTTGCTTGTTTTAATTTTTTTATTAGATTAGTTGTCATTTTATGAATATATTAGATTAGTTGCTCTTTCAATTCTATTAAAATTCTATCAAAAATACAAAAATAGAGGAATATATATACGTTGTAGATATATCTTGCATAATTAGTTTATTTTGCATCTCAGTTAGGTTTATATTGATCCTGTATGACAATCACGAGACCTAGGGAGCCCATGGAATACGTTTTTGAGCTAATCATGCCTCAACCTAAATCTTGTTATAGCATTAACTGACATAGACCAAAATCTCAGAATTCAAGTCTTCCGAAACAACAAAAGACCTACAAGAAATTAGCACATAGCTAAGAGGATTAAATATAAAAGACAACAAAGAAGACACGTTCTGGTCAAATCAGCCAAATTATAGACTGGGTTGATAGATATCCATATGAATGTAGAAGGATCTGAAATGAGAACAAACATTTGGTTTTGATTCACTAGTACCATAGCCAGACGCAGGAGACCTCCTCATTGATATAGACACTAGCTTACGCATCCAAGTTGCTAGAACACTTGTTAGGTACTTCTGAGAAAATTCGTACAACTTCTAGTTCTAAACGTAGAGGCCAAAAAGGCATACGATTACTAGATACTTGGAAGAAGGGAATTGATTCTTTACATGACCATAGGAGGTCCATAGCAACCACAAACTTATGGTTGTGATCCACAGGTCCCATAACCCAACGGGCCTACAAATCAATCAAATATTAACTCTAGTTTTGTGAACATTAGTGTTTAGGTCCTCTCCACTACCACCAGACATTATCACACAACTATCATTATTAAATGTAGCAGCTAATCAAGCTAAAGATTTTTGGACTAGACCAGAAAATCATCCATAAAGCACGAAAAGATCCACTAAACATTTAACCATTCCATCTTCATGACCTTGATGGGAGATATATATGAAAGTACCCATAGGACATCTTCCACGTATTCCACAACCCATAGATCAGATCATAAAAGAGCTTGATATTGAATGGAGCCTTTGAGGAGCTGTCCTCACCGAATGATCTATCACACCGGTTCAGGTTAGGAGGGCCTTCTTTGCCTTAGATTCACAGATCCCATTATTGTATGTTGAAGACATAAGATTACCTAACTAGCTTATCTGCACCCTGCGTGTATTCCATCCCCACCGGTTGTCTCGGCACAACCTTGGGAGGTCAAGTGCGAGGAAGAGTTACTTGTAGATTCGTGTGCTCACATATCACTTTTCCATCGTACAGTTACTGACATTTGTATGAGAGTAGGGTTTTGTTTTTCCTAATGTGTAAATCGCATGGAGAGATTTAATCTCAAGTGGGAGGTGGAAATGAAAGTTTCCTGGAAAATGACAGTGACTAGAAGATCAAGGTTGATCTCTATAACACTAAGTTTGTACTACGTTTTTTGTAGAAAAAGAGGTCATGAAAGGTTTTAGTGTCCATTTTGGAAGATTGGGTTTCTTACATAGTGTATATATGTAGAAACAGAGTATATCACTTCAATGTTCGAATCAGAAAGAGGACGGAGTTGGATCAATGAGTCTAGTAAGACTTAGGTCAAATTCATGTATCTCTATATGGTTCATGTTTTATTTCTTTTGTTTGAAGTAACATGTATTATGTTTGGATTGTGTGCACAAGTAAAATATGCACTATAGATATTTGGTGAGTTTCACTTTATTTCTGGGATGTGTTGGAATCTTGAGGGCAAGGGTATCTAGTCTAAGGATGAGATCCTCAATGAAAATTCATGGTTAGACAAATTTGTAGGTAATAAAAGATGTTGAGTACACATGGATGAAAAGAAGGTGGTTCAGCCTACTTCACAAGAAGTCCAAACTTCTATGATATAGAAGTATTCTTTGATAAGAAGGGAATTAGTTTTATATTTTCTTTCATCTGTTTTATTTCTCATTGATATATATTGGAGCTTTTCAGCTTGTTGATGAGTGGCAGTGTATGGAGCTCATGTTAAGTGGGATAAATCCATGGTTGTTGGCATTACAGGTTGGACACATATGCACATGCGGAGTGAGAGGAGAATGCTACTATTCAGAAAGGCATGAGGCTCAAATTGTTTTGGAGGACAGTCATGGTTTCGCAGGTATTTTTTGTTTAGTGTATGATGAAATATTTTCTATTTTAGTTTATAGTGTCTAGATGTCCTTATGGGATGAAATTTGATGGTTGTTCAGCTGGGTTAAGAAGAGAGAGTAATGTTTTAGAGTTTTAAGGGTGAAAGAAGGGAAATATATTTGTTACAGGTTACAGGTGTGACAGCAGTGCGTATTTACAATTTATTTATGTTTTCCTTATTTGCTTTCATCTTGGATGGTTGTGCATTATGTTGATGACATTTTTGTTGGTATTTACACTAGTCATTAGTAGCATGGTTAGCATGGTTGTTTTTGTTGACATTAATGAGCACAAGATTCATATGTGGCTTTGGAGTTAATTGGTGAGAGACTTGGAGCTTCTAGAGATCTTGATGATATGGATGGATGTATATGGTGAGTTTATACATGTGGATAGATTATGTTTTTTGATTCTATGATGATGTAAATATATTTTTTGCACATGGATTCCTATGAGCATGGTTTAGATGCCCTTGAGCATGAGTAGGGGATGTTTGTATTTCCTCTTATTACTATGTTACTCCATGATAGATATGTTTTCTACAGATGATTGTCTTGGACATGCAAGTTGTTTATGTAGGGTTGGATTTGCATAATGCAGTGTTTAGATTCTTTGAACTATGCAGGTGTTGTGGATTGATCACCCACTAGTTACATGTAGAACTCCAGACATTTAGGTTATCTTGACCCGAGATCTTGTTGTTCTTATGCATATTCTAGTTTGACTTGTCTTTGGTCAGTTGCATTGGTAGTTGTATGGAGACATGAATATATGGTTGGAAAACATGGTTGGTTTTATATGTATGGTTATGGTTATAATTGAAGCTCAATAATTTAGTTTGAGTGAGAGCTCTTGTAGGTGTGTTAGGCATGGTGGCTTGGTTGCATGAGTGGCTTGGTGTTATGATTTAGTGGGAGCTTGATGTATGGATAGCTCATGTATCATGGATCGGTAGTAGCTTCATGAAGGTATATGGTAAGTCACGGGTTTTTATCTTCTTGATTTTAGAAGATTGTTTAATCTTCCTGATTTTTTAAAGAATTGTTGAAGTAAAGAATAGTTGGTCTTCACGGTATGTTGAGGATGATAATTTATAAGTACAGGTTTAAATATTTATCTCCAAGTGGGAGATTGTTGAGTTGTGGAGCTAAATTGCTTCACAAAAGGCATGTTTTACAAACTTGGAGGTTTACACAGTAACCGGCATCGGTCACGGAACCAGCATCGGTCAAGAAACTAGTATCGATCAGGGAACCAGCACCGGTTACCTATGTGTTTATGTTTTATTTTGTTTTAGACGTGGGATTAGATCCAACCTTTGATTTAAAGGTGATCTAAAGGTTGTAAATATATAGATTAGATGCCCTAAGTTTTTTTAAGAACATATAATCTAGAAATCTAGGGTTATAAGGTTAGAATTGCATGTAACTGATTATTATTACATGTGGAATCCTTGATTGAGAGGATGAAGAAGAAGAGAACGAAAAAAGTTACATGAAGATAGCACTTCCATAGAGATAAGTTGGACAGAAAGAAATGGCAATTACATCTGAATGGTGAGAAGAGTGTAATGCCTTATACTGTATTTCCTTTGTATTGTTTTTTCTCAATGTAATGGCTTCCATAGCATGCAAAGCACATATGGTTTCTTTTTGTAGATCCACAAGTTGTTGTGAGATCTTGTATTGTAGATACATGAGATCATGTTGTATTGATGATCCATAAAGATCTAGTATTGTAGTTCATTGGATAGCTTGTGGGTACATGATAGTATCCAAATATTGTAGAGGAGGTTGTCTTCTTGTTTGCATAGGTTGATGCAATGATGGAGGAGAGACTTACTTTTTGGTGCATAATTATGGTTGCATATTGGTAGACCCATTTGAGATGTCTTATTTGTAGATTCACATGAGAGATTGGTTGTAGTTCAGAGATGCAGTAGTTCCTAGTTATGTGAGATATGCTGGTGGTTTGGAGGCACAATTATAGTGCACTCATGTAGATCTATTTAGATATCTAGATGAGGAGATACTCTTGGAGAGATGATTTGTACTCTTTTTTATTATATATATGAGATCATTAGCTTTGGTGGACGTAGCCTACATTAGGTGAACCACGGTACATGTTGTGTTATGTGTGTAATTTTTTTATTTGGATTATTCTAGTTTATACTTACACTGATGTAGATTTTGGGGAATCGTCTAGTTCTGTATTTGCATGATTTGGTTTGTTATTGAATCATAGCACTATTCCACAGTTGGGATTCCCAAAAACTAGTGTCAAAGCTATGGATTTAGTTTTCATAGCAAGGGTTTGCTTTAGGGTTTTGTTAGTGGTATTAGTGACAGTTATATGAGAGCATGGTTTTGTTTTTCCTGATGTGTAAATCGCAAGGAGAGATTTAATCTCAAGTGGGATATGGAAATGAAAGGTTGCTGGAAAATGATAATGGCTAGCATTAGTATGTTATATCGATGTTGGTTAGTACTATCCCTTATCCGGTATTGGAAGGTTGACCACAGTCGATTATTTGGACACCGATGTCGATGACCTATTTAAACAGAAAATCACATATCTGAAGAATTTTGAGAAGATGCAGTGAATTTGTCTTGATTGTTGAGGTGTCCCTGGCTCTTAGAAGCACTGGCATGTTGGTTAGATTGTAAATCCGGATTATAGAGGTATGTTTTTTTTATCTTGGTATTGAAGTGCTTATATGTTTTGGTAACATATACATGTTTGGGATTGCATATCTAAGTAAGAGATAGAGGAGAAGTTATGCATCCTTTATGCAGTTAGGTGCAAGGGCTTCATTAGAGAAGCATAATATAACAGCATAGAATGAAGATGGGCCTTCCATTAGAGAGGTAAGTACTTCGGTTGAAGATGTGGATGAGTGTCTTGGTTCTGGTAAGGTGATGTATTTCATCTTGGTGTAATTTTATTACATGTATTATTGTTGTAAATTTTTTATGCAAAATTTGGGTGCTTCTTGAAATGACTAGCTCAGCACAACTATCGGCTTTGGTCGAAGTAGGCACCTGGTTTGGTGTACTATGCTAATTTGTGGCATTGTGGTAGTTCTAGCAGCACCAACGTCGGTCAGTGAACTGACATCAGTGACAGAAGAACCGGTACTGGTCAACAGACCGAGGTCAGTCTCTATGACACTAAGTTTGTATTGGGATTTTTACATCAGAAGAGGGCATGAAAGGTTTTAATGTCTAGTTTGGAGGATTAGGTTTCTTGCATAGTGTATACAGGTAGAAACAGAGTAGATCAATTCAATGTTTGAATCAGAAAGAGGACAGAGTTGGCTCAGTGATTCCAATAAGACTTTGGTCAAATTTAGGTATCTCTATACGGTTCATTTTTTATTTCTTTCGTTTGAAGAAATTGGTATTATGTTTGGATTATGTAAACAAGTAAAATATGCACCGTAGATAATAGGTGAGTTTGAATTTTATTTCCAGGATGTGTTAGAATCTTGAGGACAAGGGTATCTAGTCTAAGGATGAGATCCTCAATGAAAAGTCATGTTTAAACAGAGTTGTAGGTAATGGAAGATGTTGAGTACACATGGATGAAAAGAAAGTGGTTTAGGCTACTTCAAAATAAGTCCAAACTTACGTGATGTAGATGTATTCTTTGATAAGAAGGGAATCAGTTTTATATTTTCTTTTATCTATTTTATTTCTCATTGATATATATTGGAGATTTTGAGCTTCGTGATGAGTGGTAGTGCAAGGAGTTCATGTTGAGTGGGAGCAAGCCATAGTTTTTGGCATTGCAAGTTGGACACATATGCATGTGTGAAGTGATAGGGGAATGCTACTATTCAGAATGGCATGAGGCACAAGTTGTTTTGGAGGACAGTCATGGTTTTGCAGGTATTTTGTGTTTAGTACATGATGTTGTCACTTCTAGTTTTATTTTATAGTTCATGGATGTCCTTATGGGATGGCAGTTGATGGTTGTTCAGTTGGGTTAAGAAGAGAGATAAAAAAAATTAGATTTTCAAGGGTGAAAGAAGGAAAAATTGTTTGTTATAGGTTACAGTTGTGAAAATAGTGTGTATTTACAATTTATTGATGTTTCCCTTGTTTTTTTTCATCTTGGATGGTTTTGCAGTATGTTGATTACATTTTTGTTGGTATTTTCACTAGTCATTAGTAGCATGGTTAGCATGGTTTTTGCATTGATGAGCACAAGATTAATATGTGGCTTTGGAGTTAGTGTGTGAGATACTCGGAGCTTCTGGCGAGCCTGGTTATATGGATGTATGTATATGGTGAGTTTATACATTGGATAGATTATGTTTTGTGAGTCTATGATGATGCGGATATTTTTTTTACACATGGATTCCTATGAGCATGGTTTAGATGACCTTAAGCATGAGTAGGGGATGTTTTCATTTCCTCTTATTATTATGTTACTCCATGATAGATATGTTTTCTAGAGATGATTATCTTGGACATGAAATTTTTTTATGCAGGGTTGGATTTGCAGAATGCGGTGTTTGGATTCATTGAGTTATGTAGGTTTTTTGGATTGATCGCCCACTAGTTGAATGTAAAACTCATTTGGGTTGTCTTGACCCAAGATCTTGTTTTTCTTATGTATATTCCAGTTTAACTTGTCTTTGGTCAGTTGCATTGGTGGTTACATGGAGACATGGATAGATGGTTGGAAAACATGGCTAGTTTTATAGGTATGGATATGTTTGTAATTGAAGCTCAGTATTTCAGTTTGAGTGGGAGCTCTTACAGGTGTGTTAGTCATGGTGGCTTGGTGATATGATTTAGTGGGAGCTTGATGTATGGATAGCTCGTGTATCATGGATCACTAGTAGTTTCATGAAGGTATATGGTAAGTCACGGGTTTGTTATCTTCTTGGTTTTAGAAGATGGTTTAATCTTCATGATTTTTGAGAGAATTTTTGAAGTAAAGAATAGTTTGTCTTCACGGTATGTTGAGGATGTAAATGTAAAATTACATGTTTAGCAATTTATCTCCAAGTGGGATATTGTTGAGTTGTGGACATAAATTGCTTCACAAAAGGAATTTTTTACAAACTTGTGGGTGTACACAGTAATCGACATCAGTCAAGGAACTGGTATCAGTCACCTGGGAGGAACCAGCATCAGTCAGGGAACCATCATTTATCAAGGAACTGCCATCAGTCAAGAAACCAACATCGGTCAGGGAACCGACACCAGTTACTTGTGCGGTTATGTATTTTATTTTAGATGCAGGATTAGATCTAAGATTTGATTTAAAGGTGATCTAAAGGTTATAAATGCATGGATGATATTCCCTAAGTTTTTATAATCTTATATAAGCTAGAAATATATGGTTAGAAGGTTACAATTGCATGTAATATATTATTATTGCATGTGGAATCCTTGGTTAAGAGGATGAAGAAGAAGAGAAAGAAAAAGGTTACATGAAGACAGAGCTTCCATGGACAGAAGCTGGGGAAAAGGAAATGGAAGGTACATCTAAATGTTGAGAAGAGTGTAATGTCTTCTATTGTATTTACTTTATATTATTTTGTCTCAATGTAATGGCTTGCATAGGATGCAAAGAACATATGGTTTCTTCTTGTAGATCTATAGGTTATTGTCAGATCTTGTATTGTAGATCCATGAGATCATGTTGTATTGTTGATCCATAGATATATAGTATTGTAGTTCATTGGATAGCTTGTGGGTACGTGATAGTATCCATATATTGTAGAGGAGGTTGTCTTCTTGTTTGCACAGGTTGATGCAATGATGGAGGAGAGATTGAGTTCTTGGTGCACAATTATGGTTGCACATTGGTAGACCCATTTAACAGGTCTTGTTTGAAAATTCATAGGAGAGCTTGGTTACAGTTCATATATGCATTATTTCTTGGTTATGTGAGATCTACTGGTGGTTTAGAGGCACAGTTGTAGTGCACTCATGTAGATCCGTTTAGAGATATAGAGGAGGAGATACTCTTGGAGAGATGATTTGTACTCTTATTTATTATATATATGAGATCTCTATCTTTGGTGAACGTAGCCCACATTGGGTGAACCATGGTACATGTTGTGTTATGTATGTGTACTTTGTTTTGATTTTTATTATTCTAGTTTATACTTCCACTGTTGTATATTTTGGGGAATTATCTAGTTTTGTATTTGCATGATTTGGTTTGTTATTGAATCATAGCACTATTCCCCGGTCAGGATTCCCAACATCCATCTCGCCTATACCATGGGGCATATCTTATCATCTTCCATATCTCCCATATTATCCTATACCACATCCCTCATCCTATCTATCTCTCATCCCACCTCCTATCTAATACTAACCTATCAACCAATCCCTATCTTATCCAACCTACCAAATTTCCCCCAATCCTTCCCTTTCATCTTACTTAACATGATTTGGGACTTGTAGGATAAATTTTTATCCCACCTTACATCTCTTCCCATCCCCCCATGAGATATCATATCCTAAATCCTTTCATCTTCCCTATCCTCAACCATTCCCTCCTATCCCCCATCCAAAATCTCAACATCCAACATCAAATAATCTAAACATCCAAATCTAAAAAAAATACAAAATCTAAAAATAAAAAGAATTCAAAATCCAAAATACAAAAATACAATGTGTGTGTTTTCTTTCATGTTTACATTTGAATTTTTTCCAACTATATGAGGCCCCTTTTGTTTCTTTTTCTTTTATACAGTCCAATGATATGAGGACCATCTTTTTTGCATTAATATGTACAATGATATGAGGACAATATTTTTTGTATTAATATGTCTAATGATATGAGGACAAGGGCATTTGGCAATTCAATCATCATGGTCTTTATACCTTGATGCATTTTACTCTATGCCACATTAATCACATTTCTAATGATGATAACAGTGGGCACTTTATGGTAGCACAACCCATTCTATCATCATATTTTATGTTTATCATCATCCACACCTAATCTTCATCATCATCTAACTAAATATCTAACCATCCTCATATCCAATCAATCCATCCATCTTGCATCCAAAATCCAAAATCCTCACCCCTTAACTAGGGTATCCCAACATCTAACATATTCAACTCAAACATCCTTGAATATTCAAATCCTACCATCCTCGTATCCAAATCTTCAATTATAAACCCTTGACAGGAGCATCTTATCATCCAAAACATTCAAACCTAACCCCTTGACTGGGGCATATTCTAATCCAAAAATACTAAATCTTCACCCTTGTCATACATCATGTACCGGGGCATCCAAAATAAAAAATTTAATATCTCCTAATCCTATAATCCTCATCTTTCTAATCCTCAAATATTCTTATCTTCTAATCCTCAAATATTCTTATCCTCATCTTCTAATCCTCATCCTTCTAAATCTTATCATCCTCTAATCCTCATCCTCAAATCCTCTAATATTCTAATCCTCTAAATCCTCAATCTTCTCATCCTCTAATCCTCATCCTCTAAATCATAAAATCTTCTAATCCTCTAATCCTAATCCTCTGAATCCTCAAATATTATCATCCTCTAATCCTCTCTCATTTACTAACTTGGGCCTCTCCTCTTTTCGAGTGGTTACCCGCCTCATTCCTCCCCGCCTAACCCCTCGAGGGGGCATCATAACACTATCATCTTTTTCTTTTTCTTTGAACCGTCATTTTTACGCAATAACCATTCAAAGAGGGGTAAAATATTAACATCTAAAATGCCAACATGATTAATTACAATTAACATGTCCTACAAATATCCCAACATCATTAATATAATAATTAATCGCAAGATTACTTATTATTATTTAATCCATTTTATCATTTTTACCGTTTATCAGTATTTATCATTCCATCATTGATCCTTTTAAATCATTATCACATTCCATTTTATCATTAATCATTTTAATTCCTATTATCCTATTTTAATCCTTCATTAATATTTTCTAGGAATTTAATATTCCTACACCCACCTACCCACCTACTCTACACATACCTACACCTAGTCTTTCCATGTAACCTCTCACCCTAATCATCATTTATTAACCTAATATAATCCTAATCCTAATCACATCCTCACCTATAAATCTATAGGCTTTTATTTCTAGAAGCCTCTCTAAATTTCCCTTTTTCATTTTTAAAAATTCAAATATCTCCTTCCCTCCATTGAATTTTTAATTCAACGGAAACCTCTCTCAAATTATAGAAATATCCATTCTAGAATTCTCCATTCTTCTCATGAATTATGCACCATTGATCTAAATCTGACATGGCTCCATCTTATCAATTGAATCCTCCACCCACAAACTATAAATTTATCTCTCCTCCTCCATGACAGCCAAGTCACAAATTCATATCGAATTTCTCCCATTTTTATCACTCAATCAATCTATCATTCATCTTTTATCCATTTATAATCAATTTATCATCATCTTTATCAAGAAATCATCAAGAAAGCAAGGGGAGGTGATGTCTAAGTCTCTCTAAACAAATTTGAAGCAAGCAACTACAATCCAACATCTTGAGCACATCAAACAAATCAAAGGGAGCTCTACTTTGGTAAGTGAATGTATTGTGCTCTACCCCTTTCTATCTTTCTCAATTGGAGGTAGATAATAGCTGTGTTAGGTTTAGTATTGATTTGGTTTGATAATCATCTTATATTTGCATACCAACACACTTTTTGTCTATAAGATTAAATCATGTTTTTACTACACATGTCTTTATCTTGCTTAAGTGTCATCGGGATAGATGGGAGTTACACTTCTCCACATTTTTTGTGGAAATTACACTTCTCCACTTCCTATTTATGCACCTTTAATAAGTTATTTTTCATGCATTTAATATACAAGCTATTTTTTGTCTCATGTTCAATTCCTCTTTATCGCAACATTACTCTTTATAGGCATTCATATTTTATCAATGCTTAAGCTTGATCCACACTCTCCCATGGTATCATAACTAGTTCTAGTAATTGAAATCCATTGTTTTGTTGTGTTATTATCTTGGAAACTTGAGTTTTTTTTATCTTGTTTATTTGGATCCTTTGTCTTTGAGTATTCTCTTCTCCCACATCTTTGAATGATCTAGAGATTCACAAAATAAGAAGGTAAAATCCTTGTATAAGTAGATTTTTCAAGACAAACTTCATTATGTGTATTTTATGGAGAAACAAACTACAACATTAATTCTATATTATTCCAAAACCCTAGGATCTATAGTAAACTTGAGTATGTTATAAATAAATCCAAATCTATCTACTTTTTTCAAGTCATTTTTAGTCATCTATGAGCTATTTGGTGGTATTTCATACTATATCAAGGCTTGATTTTTATGGGTTCTATAGAAAATAAGTGGGTGTTTTTTTGTTTGATAGATCTAGTGGATGAATTCATTTTAGATATTAGTTGTTTTATATGCCCAAAAGTGGTTGTTGGTATATGCACCTATGCTTAAAAACCATATCGTTGTTCCCACTATAGACTATAAGGAGTGGATTTAGTTTGCATATTCATATTAGTGAGGATGTTGTTGTGATTACTATATTCCATGTGTACATGGCAGTAGAACCCTGTGTGGTTGTACCTATTTTCATATAGTTCAAGGAAGTAGTAACATTGTTGATTTCTACAGAACGAAGTTCCTAGTCATATCCTCTGAACACATGGTGTTTATCCCCTAGCTACGGCTAATCCAAAGTGTCTTAACTCAAGATATGTAATATTTTTTTCAAGGCACAAAAGCAAGTGTTGAAATTTGTAATCTCAAGGGATGCAAAAAAAAATTTAAGGCACATGATCAAGTGTTGAATTTTGGAAGTCAAAAAAACTTTTACAAGCCATTAATTTCTATTGGTAACTCCTTTTGAAGTGTCATTTTTTTCTGAGAGTGTAGATTTTTTCAGGCTCTTTGTATTGGTGCTACATTAATTTCCTTATTTAACTTGTGTGAGACACTTTTAGGTCTTGACATTTTTTATAGGAACTGAATTATAAAGTGTTAACCTTGGGGGTTATTACTGGCTATTTTAGGGGGGTTGTCTTACGTTCCCTTCTAAACTTTATTTTTTACAACCTCTTTTTCTACATTATGGATCAAAATGTGGTTTCACTTCCCAAACCATTTAACTATCTTGATTTTTAACTGAAAATGAAAATCTTCTTAAGGAGTAAGGGTTTACACTAGATCATAATGGATCTTGAAACTACACCAACATAATATGCAATTAAAGATGGGTGGTTTAACTAATGTGATGAGGCCTACAATCTATTATTTTTGTGTATATCTCATGAATTTATTTTTCAAATAGAATCTTCTATCACACCTAATTACATTTAGGAATTGGAGAATGATCTCATCAGTTTGAGTACAGACAACTTTGACATTATCTAACACTTATTCACAAAATTCAAATCACTTAGATTGAAATTGAAACAATGTGGAATAGACAAAAATGACGAGTATTTAATTCTTTCTATTCTTACTAAATTGGGTCCTGACTATTTAATTTTTCTTTCCACCTTCCATGACACTAGGAGTGCCTTTGGAGCTAAATTGCCTCCTTAACTAGGGAGTAATAAAATCTTATACATATGGGTACTTTGAATTCTTCTAGGCACATTCCCTATTTACTAAATAGGAAAAATACAAGGCTTCAAATAAAAAGGACAAGGAACAAAACAAGAATAGCAATGAAAAAAAGAAGAATAAAAAACTTGCCACATCCAAGGCAATAAATGAGACCTCTTCTAAATCCAAACCTAATAAAGAGAGGGTCAAATGTGCCTATTTTAAAATATATATACATAATGAGCATAAGTGTGTGCATGAATATATTTATCACCGAACACACATTCTACATAAGAACAATATTAGGGTTCCCAGTTCAGACACATAGAGTTCACCATTTTAGGAGATTACAAATGAAAAATATAATAGTAAGGGAAAATATAAGGGAAAATAACTTGTAAAAGTTCCATCTTATCCTACCACATGGTTTCTTAGCTCGGGTTCTTCACACCACATGGATTCATAATAGGTTAGCTTCACTTCCTTAGAGCCATGTTTTATGCTAACTAATTTTATGGGTGATCAAACTTATGTTGAGGTGTATATGAGAGGATATATTGAAATAGGTGATATAACATTTTAGGATGTTATTTTTTTACCTTCTATAGTCAATAAATGATACACTTACTATGTACATCTAGCCTCTAAATACTTCATTTATATACATGATTCCTAAGTAAGAGAATTAGTCATTTACAACACTTGTTTTACTTTGATATTTCTTTTATCTTTCTTACTGTGTTACTTATATTTTTTGGACTTACACCTTACAATTTTTTATACTAACCGACATCCTACTCAATCATGATTCAACTATTTTATATTTCTAGCACCCTGTACAAAACCTCCCATTACGAATAGGAGTGCCTATGTGCTACTGTCTCCTCTGGGCACTTTTTTCATCCTCACTTTATTTAAATTTTTAGATGTTACATCTTTCATGTCTTTGTTTATTACCTTAAGTTAGCATTTCACTAGTTAATGACGAAAATTAAGCAAAGGAATCATATATACATGTCTTATTTTACCTCATTAGGGAGGCAAAAATTCAAGAGGTATATGCATCTACAAGGAGATAATATTTTCTATATATTACATCAAGGAATGAATTTTGGGACTACATACTTCACTTCATAGAAGGGTCTATTCTGAATTCCGTACTGCACATTTTGCATTAGGAAAAAGTATTTGTAGCCCGTTATTCTTTGTGAAACTAACACTAAGGCATCCTAGCTCGAGGGACACTATTCCAATCACACACATACACTAGAACTACATTGAGTCTAAAATTTAGTACATCATTCAATGATAATCACATTGGGGTGATTTTCGAGGTCATTCTAACTCAAGCATGTGCATATTTTAATTTTATCTAATGTGTGCTTGAGTATTGTGTAGGTAGCTAAGGTTTTTTACAGGTACATCTATGACAGAGCTAAAGTGTAGCAAACCTGACACAACCTACATCGAAATAAAGGCAATAAGAAGCAACACGGGAAGAACTAGAATTATAACTATCCTATATACACCAACACACAAAATAAACTCTAGCACCCAAATGACCATGTCCCATTCCAGGCACTCATGTCCCTGAGATCATCACATTCCAGAATCAGACACTGAGCTTTATAGTCCAGAATCTACCTTTCCATCTTATTCATCAGCCCAAAATGAGTCAAGACCTATAGTTACAAGTTGAGCTGCCTTTATCTCCTACCTTTCACTCTTTCGTGTGCTTCTTTAGCTATATCTTTCTTGAATATTGTTATATTTATCTTATCAACAATGTCATTACATTAGATTTAAATATTACTAAATCATTTGGTGAACCTGATCTCTTGCATGTCCACTATCAGATATCTTCTTCATGGCCCACGCCATGGTATTTTTGTTTCATTTTCTTCAATGACACCCATCATGTAGAGATACTCTTACACAAAAATTGAAGCAAGTCCATCTCCCTAATCATAAAACATTGTCCCAAGTGAATTTCATTTTGGGTCATATTTCATCTCCTTCTACTAATAATGATGACCCCTGGCATAAGGCTATCTTATAATTTATTCAATCTTTACACAATGCCTTTCAAGATCAACTTCAAGTCATGAATGCTACAATTACATCTCTCAAGGCTGAAATCCACCACCTCAAAGATAATTCAAATACACATATTCACTTTATTTTTATGCCTCATGGTGTTCCTAATACCAAGCCTATACAATTTGATCTAGGTGCTACATGTGCTCATATAGGTGAGGCTAAAGTCCTCGAACATAAAACATCTCTTTCATTTAATGATCATGTTAAACAACATAATACCTATAGACACAAAATCATGCACTTTGGGTAATTATCTAGTCTTGATTACATACTAAAATTCATATGATTCCTAAGTAAGAATGGTACTAATTAACCCGTGTCTTTGGCCACCTTTCTTTGCTTTCTATTATTACTTTCATTCTTACACCCTTACTTGATCATTCTTAATTTTTACCCTTCGGTAGTTGTCATCCTGAACACCAGCGCCCAACCATGACTCTAGTGTCAGGTGCCCTCATTCCCTCTGGGTGCCCTATCCTCTTTATACTTTATTCACAATTTTTGGGTCCTTTCTTTCCATTTAAGCATCTTATCTTTTTGGGAGGTGACCTTTTTGGGGGTTAATTACGAAATTCAAGAAAGGCAATAATATAAATATAAATTTACGTGATCATAATAAAGAACCAAGAACTAAGCATCTACTAGCACCACCTAAGGTTGCATTCATCAAGGCATCTAAGAGCTCCATTGCATCCATCTAACTCCATCACAAGGTACACAAGGGTTGGTTTTCTACATTGTTCGAGATCACAAGAACTGAGAGGGGGGTGAATCAGTGCAGATTAAAAATTTTCACTTCATGCGAATTTCAAACTCTTTAATGATGTGCAGCATTAAACTATGAGCATTCAATCAAACATATATCATGCACAAAAACGCTAAACACAAATCCTTACCATGGGAAACCCTTTTGAGAGAAATCCCACCAAAATTGTTGCTTATATTACACAAATCAAGGACTCATAAGAATATAAAACATCTTACAATATTTTTTTAGTGAGACACCAATCCCATGAGGAGCTCTAACCCCTACACCTCTGTTGATATTACGCACAAAAAAGGACTCAAGTGAATATTACACATCACAAGATATTTCTTTTGCAGGAACCTACCTACAAGGAAGTTACATCTCTGTGAATGTGCTAAGCTACAACTTAGACTTGGTTTATATACATTTTTATCATGTAGTTACAAAAATTGTTAATACAATGAATTATGATCACTTTCCTAACTCTTTATGTGTTCTTCTTTTCACTCTCTTTTACTCATCTGATTCAATCATGTTTTCTCAACCAATCTACCACTCTTGATGTTTCTCTCATCTGATAAATCAATGCATCATTGATCTACTCTCATCTTTCCTCTCTTTTCTCTTTTATAGCTCTTTCTCAGCTAGATTGCATCGTATTCTTTCTCCTATTGCTCTACCTTAGCTTGAATACATCTTTCCTTACTTGAGAAACAATTAAAATAGTTCCAAGTTTGAACTATATTCACAATCAACCCAAATATTTACTTCGACTTACGTGTCGTGCACCTTCCTGTTTGGTCACCTAAAAATTTGACTCATTAAATGAATACAGCTAATACCAGAATTTGTTCCTTCTAAGTTTGGCTTGATTACAAAGTTTTCAAATGTACTACTAGAAGCTATTTATTATCCATTTGCCAAAAATATATTTTCCCATCTTTTTACAATTTACAACGTGACAAAGATGAGTGAGTTGTTTCCTTCTACAAATTTCATTTTTTCTTTAAACTCAGGATCACATAGAAAATTTCAAATACATTGCCACAAGGTCAATGAGTATTAAATTTTGGCAGCTGAAACAATGGATTTCTTTGATCTTTATGGAGTTCAAGTTGCACTTGGTCACAATTACCTGACAATCAAATCACCATAGATTTTGTAAAAACCAAAATCTTACTTGTTTATGTTTAAATTAATTTCATTAACTTCAACTCTTTTCAGTCCATATTCTCTCATTTCACGTCTTTCCTTATCTCGTATGACTTTCTCCTTTGTATCACGGCTCTTTTCTTTACTCAGTGGCATTTCCCCTTACTTGGCGGCTTTTTAGTTATCCATGGATCTTCTATGCTTCTCATGAAATTCACAATGTTTTTCAGCTATCCTTCTTATCTTTTTCCTTTCCATGGCTTTGTTCCACGTCCTCAACTCTATCTCTTCTTCTTGCATATTTTGTAGTCTTCCGCGGCTATTTTCCGTCCTTACCTTATTTAGTTCTTCGCAGATTTTATGTTTGTCGATAGTTTTACTTGTTACTCTCTTACTCTCGCGGCTTTGCCTTCACCTTTGCAGTTCTTCCTTTGCATTCTCAGCTTCACTTTACTTACTCACAACTCTACCTTTGACTCCATGAAGCTTCGTGACTTCATCATTTTATGTGTGACAACTTCTTACCTTTCGTGGTTTCTTCTAGTGTTCCATGTCTTTGTGCGGACTTTGGTGGCTACTCCAAGTCTTTGGCGGCTATCTCTAGACTTTGGTGGATATCTCATAATGTCTGTGTCATACACAAACATTGACTAAGTCCCTTAGCACTTATCCTTAGTCATCTTGAGCCTCTATGAGATGACACTACCGATCAACCTTCATCTTTTCAGCTTGCTCACTTTACCAATTCACTCCTTTTTCCATCAATGCAACTTGACATCAGTTGATTCATCTTGACATCAATGACAACACATATGACTCATGAAAAAGGTCCAAACATTCACACTTCATAGGAGGGAAGTTCATTTTATTCCATACACACATTTACTACATTCTACATCTAGTTACTTTCTCGTTATCCATGTGCGACTGACATAAGAGTAACCTAGGGCAAAATTAAGAAAACACTCACAGAGAACTACATTGGGTCTAAGATGTAGTATAGTGCTTAGTTGGAAGTCAACAATTGTGGCAGCTAAGGAAAATCTAACCCCTCATTTTACATATTTATTTTTTATGATTTGATGTTTATTTGAGGGTTTTGCAGGTCCATTCTTCATTGCAGGTTTCCAGCGATTCCAGCGACCATTGTGTGAATCCGTATCTAAAAATGATAGCATCAACATACATCTTGTAACCATGAGAATTCACATTTTTAATCATTTATACAGACCTAGGAGCCCAGAATCAATACTCAAGTGCCTGTGATGCCCTATCCCTCTCCAGGCACCCCTGTCCAGCCTGTTCCTCCAGTTTTACAATTCTCTAAGCTCTAGTGCAACGGTTAGTTCTTTGCATTTCTATGTCTTCCAACTCTGTGCACTTTCTAAAACTTGGCGAATCAGCTAAGGCATCTTACCCTTCTTTGCACATTAGGGTTTCATTATTTATTACTTAGTTTACTTTGGTATATTTAGGTATTTAATTACATCATTTACTTACTACTCCTATAACATCATATTAGGCATAATATTTCAAGTTTTTCATAATCAATACCCTATTTACACTCCTCAATCATCGGTTACTTACTTTTTTACCCAATCATTATTATCCTCATTGTAAGATTAAAAAATCCAAAGGTCAATCTTTCTACAATTATTATGGCATTAATGGACATTGTGACAATGATTTCTATGCTTTACAATGATAAATCCTAAAGCTTAAGCATAAAGGCTTTATTTCATTCTCTAAGCAACATATTGCTACACATCCATCTCAATTTTCCATATCTCAATGGGTTCCTTAATCTAGTTCATCTATGACTCATGATCATACTTCTACATCAAATGTCTCAAGTTATGTCATACTAAATGAATCATCACTCACCTCTGAGCCATTGTATATCGCAACACCAACAATATCAGTTGATCCACCACAAGCTCCATTTAAGGATAACACAACAAAGGAATCTACACACATATCTACTCCTTCACCTTACATTGAGATATATTATGCAAACACAAGTATCAATGACTTACCAACTGATCTATGGATCTCCATATGCATGGGCACCTATAAGATAAATCCTAAATATACTTTTAAACAATATTTTGAGACAACATAAATAGCACTAATTCATCCCTACTACTTGAATCTGATGATAAGCACCTTCTTGAGCATTTTCCATATCTTGATCTTATCGATGAAAAGACAACACTATTTCACAAAAAGCATTATAAATTTCTCATCATCTAGCTACAAACTATAAAGCAGCAAAAAAATCCAAATATAACATCCCAATTTAATCACCATGTCTTTTTTAACACCATCCAAACCTCATGTTTGCATATGTTCATCTTCTTTAGTAGATCATGGTCCCTTTCCTAGTACTCTCATTGCATAGATAATTTTGGCATTCACACTTGGGGACATCCTAACTCCCTCACACTACCCAAGGACACACTCTTGTTCAAATTGCATACTTGAGTGTTGAGGGAATCCTTACCTACATGAACCTCAATTTGCACACACACACACACACACACACACACACACACACACACACACACACACACACACACTTGGGGGCATTCTTATTCCTCCCTTCTAGTTGTTCTCTTTCACATATTTGCAATTACAATCCAAAAACATGTTTTCTTGGATCCATATTGTATGTACTCTTACTTCTTTATACTACTATATGTTGCACCTTTTTTATCATGTTATTGTGGTTCATAGTATGCTTTATCATTTTTCATACACACATGTATGTTCACATGGTATCCTGAGGTGAATGCAAGTCACTTACAGGTTACACAATCTATGATGTTTAGCCATGTACATTACTAGTCCCTTTGAGGATCTTGGGGAGATATACCTTTTCCCAGTTATTATCAGGTTCTATCATTACAGTATTTCACAGTTTCCTTGCTATATTCAAATATTACATTATGGCATATTATTTATCTTTCCTAACATGCTAACAATTGCTTCATTTATATCATTCTCTTTATAGGACTCCTAATCATGGTTGTCTGATTTTCTTGTACCTTGTTTACTATTGTTTGTGGGCTATGCCATATGTTTGTTTGTTTCCTTCTTTGCACAAACTATGATAGCTTCAATTATCTTATGACATCCTGAGTGGTGTCCCATGTATGCAACCAACTCCTCATTATGTCATTGTTTTCTGTTTTCCTATATGCTTTTACTTGTTTCTAACTGACACTTGTATGTTAGCATGTTCCAATTATTTTATTTTTTCCATGGTAACTACCATGTGTAATCCCTATTCCCCATGCAGGAATCCCTATATCATATATGTATATCAGTTTCATCCTTCCTCGTTTGGGATCCGTTCACTTTTGTTCCTCTCATGCACCCCAAAAGAGTGGGGGAAAACATTGGGTGAACCTTTTCACCCTCCCAATAGCTACAAAAATTAGTTACATAATCACATACAACACGAAAAAAATATAAATCAATTACAAAACAAGTCCAAAAATTGACTTGGCCACAAAACTAAGCCTGGACAGAATCACCTAGTACAAACAAGAGTGGTCGGTGCTATTGTCCCACCTTGGTGCTCTTGTCCTAATCAGGGGATAAATTTCAATTAAAATTTTTCCTTAAACTTCCCTAAACTATGACAGTGCAGTAGGTCCTTTAGAGAGCTTTCCGATGACTATAAGAACGTGAAAAACGTACACATTGAGCTCCAGTTATGTCCGATCAAAGTTTGCTTGGCAAAAAGGTCAACACTGGTCAACATGTCAATATGTGGACCAATAGTACTGTGACACATGGAAAAAAGGGACATTGGAAAAATTGAACATTTTTTTAATTCACCGGTCTTCGTCAAGCATAAATTTTTTATTACTTTGTAATTATTCACCATGAATTTCCATACGTGGTTCCAAGTCACATATGTTTTAGATTGACTTAGTTTATTATCATCTTTGCTCAGTATTATTTCAAAATTTATGTTGGAGCCCACATTATTTAGCGTATATACTTAACCGACTTAACCAATTAACCATTGATTTCATACTATTTCAACAAACTATATATATGTCGGTGAGATCCCTTGGACAGTTCACATTGATGGATAAACTGCGATTCAAACAAACCACCAACCAAGAAAATAATATCTCGGTCATCTATGTGGAATTCAAAAGGGATCATCTATTGCCTAATCTACATGAATGGTGGGTCGTTAGAAGCTATTTACAAACTTTTGTTTTATTTCCCTCAGAAAATGTGGGATAATATCCCACACATAAAAACAAACATTGCTTTATTTGGTAAAGTCAAACACTTTTCAAGGATTGAAATTGCAACCTGTTCTAAAAGGATAAGAATCCTTACCAACCCGCCACCTTCTTAGCAGTGATATGAAACAAGCTCACTTTTATTTAAAGAGACAAGTTGTAGGACTGTGATATAGGTAGAATAGGGGCAATTGAAGAAAAAATGAAATTTGGAGCACTTTTGCTCACATCCAGGTCTCGAGTTATATATGAAAGTTTCTCAAAATTTTGAGACGATCACGATGGTGTGATCATTTTCCTATTTTGGAGAATTTATGATAGATTTTTTTTGTTGAATTCACACTAAGGCATAGAACTAAAGGGAGACACAGCTACAAGTGGATCAGGAAGGTAAAGGATAGGTTCTGAGCTCCATTAAATTCCTTAGAATGTCTGATAACACTTAGTTGAAGATTTTGATTCATTATTGGTTGAATGTAAAGGTTATTGTGTTTGTATTATTAATGGATCAGTTCACCACGAACCCGGGGACATAGGAATTCTAAACCCCGTAAAAAAGATGGTTTTGTTTTCTGACTTTTATTTTTAGTTTTTTATTTCTTGCAATTAATTAAGTTTATAATATGAATATGGAGGAACCATTAATCAACATTGCATAATTCATAGAAATCAAGTAAATCAGGAAACAATGATTTTTGGGATGTGATCAAATAATGAAATTTTGAGTAAATTGTAAACTTAATTTCAATTCTAAATCAAATTTTAATCAATATTTTGGATTATTAATTCCTTTTCTGTTGATTAAAATTGAAGATCCTTTGAAACAGTCAAAAGTGAAAAAGTAAAACACCCATTTTCGGATAATTTTTTTATATCAGAGCAGTTAGATAATCGAAATAGCTTCTGATTGTGTGTGGAAACTTTTGATTTTAGTTTGCATTTTGGTTTCAGTTTTCAGAATTTTTAGACATTTTGGGGCTTACTTCTTTTGCAGTGCAGGGTTCATTTTAAGAGACCTCTTGGAAATCGGAGGTGGAAAATACCTGGCGAATATCCCCGAAACCGGTTTCACGGGAAGGTGAATTTTTTGGGGGTTATATGAAAAAATTTCACCTGATTGTCAAGTGGTGAGACAGAAGGCTGCAGACGCGCGATAGGAGATTTTGTTGTCACGCGTCAAAAAAAATGCATTGATGCGTGATAACAAAATCTTCTGTTGCGCGTCTGCAGCCTCCGCCCTCTGCTTTTTCATCGAAAAAATCTCCGTGTTGCGCGTCAATAAACTCTTTGTCGTGCGTCTACTATGCGTCAATATCTGTTGTACCTCCTTGTCACGCGTCAACTATCTGTCAGTGTCATGCATCAACAAATAACCCTCATTGACGCGCATCAACAGACCTCTTTGACACGCGTCAACAAGGTTATTGACGCGCGTCAATGAGGTTTGTTGACGCGCGTCAAAAACCTTGTTGACGCACGTCAATAGACCTCATTGACGCGCGTCAACAGGTTTATTGACGCACATCAACATGGTTGTTGATGCACGTCAACAGACCTCATTGACGCGCGTCAATAACCTTGTTGACGCGCGTTAATGAGGTCTATTGATGCGCGTCAACAAATAACCCTCATTAACTTACGTCAATGAGGTCTATTGACGCGTGTCAATGAGGGTTATTTGTTGACGCGCGACAGCAAATCTCCTGTCGCGCACCTGCAGCCTCCGCCCTCTGCTTGCGCATCGAAAAAATCTTCGTGTCGCTCATCAACAAAATCTTTGTCATGCGTCTACTATGCGTCAATATCTGCAGTACCTCCTTATCGCGTGTCAACTATCCGTCAGTGTCGCGCGTCAACAAATAACCCCATTGTCGCGCATCTACAATATGGGATATATCATATTGTTGACAAATGTGAAGTAGAAGTGTTCTACCTGGCGAATAATCTAGGATTATATAGGGGATATTTTTCAAGGGTAGGCGAAGCCGACCCCTAAAAAAAATTAAAGTGTAATTTTTAGGCGAACAGGTCACTGACCCGCACCAGAAAATTCACCTTTTCAAATTTTTCAAAAATGGAATATTCACCATATTACAAATATTCGCCACTAAAATTATCCCTGTTACAGTGCAGTTGTGTGTAAGTAAATTTGTGTTTGTAGGAACAAGGAAAACATGGGAAATCTATCTAAGCAAGAGAAGCTTGATGAGCTTGGAGACATTAACCGTAAAATCCCGGAAGAAAACTCTTTCCTGAGAGCTAATTTCTATTCTTTAGAAGAGGAAATAGTGTGGTTAAAATCTAAGCCAAAATCCTCTACAACCAAGAAAGAGGAATATGTTAACAAGATGCTTGCACAAAGAAATAATTTGATGGTTTTTGTTAAAGAATTGCAAGAAGAAATATGGACCAAGGATGCCCTCTTGGAAAAGCTGTAAAAAGGTGAACAAAAGAAGGAAATTCCTTTGAAAAATTGCATTGTAAGTTGTTCACATTTTAATTCTTCCTCTCATTTAGTTTCATACATTCCTTTGGGTCAGTTTGAAAAACATACTAAGGGAATTGGGTCTAAGTTAATGGTTAAGATGGGATTTAACGGAAAGGTCGTGGTAAAAATGGATAAGGTGATGTTAACCCCATACAAGTAGAGGATCAGCCTTTATTTATAGGTTTGGGTTATTCTAGTGGGAAAACAAAAATTTGAGAAAGTTTCAAAGCAGCTAAAGGAAGACAAGCTTCTAACAGCCAAGTATCTACGCCACTAGAATTACAGGACTTCACCATCAAGAGGAATAATGAAAGGTGTAAGAAAATAGGTAAATGAGGTAATTAAATTCCACATCCTTCTGCTTACACTAAAAATATCACTAAGGGGAAATTGAATCCTAAAACTTCTATAAAACACTCTTTCGGTCTGAACAATATATCTTTGGTAGACAAAAGTATGATTTTCCTTTCACATTTTGTGAAAGTATTAATCATTATGTAGCTTATTGTTGGAAGAGGAAAAATATGTTAAAGAATTTAATGCCTTTTGTGAATGATAATTCAAGTGCTAAATACCAATCTCATCCTGGTAAGGTGAGAAATGGCAAAAAGGTTACCTCTCCTAAACAAAGGAATCATTCTCCTAGACAGATCTCAGGAGATGACAAAATGGGTAAGACTCCTAAAAATAGGGAAATTAAATTTTGTTCCCATTGTAAAAGGAATGGTAATGATGTTCAAATGTATTGGTATGTTCCTTCAGTGCAACATTGGAAAGTTGTTAAAAGGGAAAATAATGTCAAACTAACAATTGTTGATCTAACTCATGTAGATGTTCATTTTGGTACTAAGGAAAAACCACCTAAAAATAAAAATCCAAGTAATTGGATGGGTAAAACATTCCTCAATTTTATGTTTGTATTGCAGTAACTGTTGATAGTATGCAAACATTTTCATAGCAATATTTTAGGGATTCCTGATGTTTGATGAAAGAATTTATTCCTGTGTTAATATTCATCTTTGAAAATTTTATGGAATTAACCGTAAGGAAGATTTGAGTGATAAGTTCATCATACTCATATTTTCTTCTCACATTTTGGTTGAAAATTCCATTTCTGACAGCAGTATGCAAGGATATGGGCATCATCAGAATGTCTAATTTTGAAACTTGTAGTTTTATAATGTTGTCATTTTTGCAAATTTATGGATATGCTTATAAGACCCATTTGGGCTCCTGTTTGATATTGTAATAAATAGACAAACTTGTTATATCCACATATGTTATTTGCACTAATTTTTAAAACCCTCATTATTGGGAAAATTTGATTTTTGTAACTATCAGATGTGGTTGCAATTAGGGTGTAAATTTATTACACTAACAAACTGGTTTGCAAAGTTACACCAGGTGATCATTTTTCTAGATTATGGCAGTTCACTGATTTGGGTAAGCATACATTTTTTTATCTATCCTTGTATAATTCATTGTATGGATAGAATTGGTAGATTCACGTGGATTCAGGTTTTGACTATAGCTATTTTGGGGCATTGATAGTCTAATTTATTTTGGATAGTGAATATTTGTAGTGTTGTTGCAGTTTCAGATGGACAGTGGGCACTAGTCTAATTGTGGGCAGTTTAGATGTTTGGCATACACATCTGTGTTATGTAATTGTAATTTTTTTAATCGATCATATCACAAAGTGACAGTTGAACACTAGCTTATTTGGGTGTTATTATCTGGTCATTTATTTTGTATGGCATTATAGTGGATTTGATAGTTCACAGTTGTGTGCATAGTTGATAGGGTTACATCATTTCAGTTGAACACTAGCTTAATTAGGTGTTATTATCTGATCGGTTATGTAATTAGCTAATCAACTATTTCCATTTTATTAACCTATAATTTTATTTTTAGTTCTTTTATGTGTTTTTGTGATGCAAGAAAAGATAACATGTTTTGTGGGTTGATAAATAGATTTTTTTGGAAATAAATCCTTCTCAATGGGGAGGAGTGATCAGGGGATCAATTTTAGTGACAAATTTTCCCTAAAATTCCATAAACCATGATAGTGTAGTAGAGCCTTTAGAGATCTTTCTGATTACTATAGGAACATGAAAAATGGACACTTTGAGCTCCAGTTACATCCATCCAAAGTTCAGTCAATAGAAAGGTCAACATTGGTCAACAGAGTGATATGTAGACCAATAGTATTGTGACACATGACAAAAAGGGACGTTGGAAAAATTAAACGTTGGTTTTTATTTATCGGCATATTTATAGGGTCGGCGACGACCCAGCAAGGTTGTCAGTGACTGTGGCAAGCCATTGATTTGGGTAGTGGAATGATGCCCACCTCAAGGAAAAATGATCCTAAAGAGGGAAGATTAGGGTTTCGGGTGATAAAGAGAAACTAGGGTTGCCCAGGGGAGATAAAAGGGTAGGTGAAAGGTGGAAAAATTAAATAAAGGAAAAGGGGAGACAAAATTATTAAATAAGGGCCTATGGAGGATAAAAATGGTCATTTATGAAGGATAAATGAATTAGATGAATATTTAGGATTAATTAATGGTGATTAGGGATTTTTAGGGAAGATAAATTAAGAATGGGATTAGGGTGGGATTAAGGATAGAGAATAATTATTAAAGGCATAAACTAAATTTAGGAGTGAAAGAGGGAGATTTTAATGGGAAGAGAGGTATGTATTTAAAAAATGATGACGATGGGGGGTGAACGTGGGATGAGGGACAAGGGATACCAAAAATTGGTGTCTACATTTTCCCCTTTTTGTCAAGTAGTTTGTATTGAGAAAGTAAAGAAATAAAAACGAGAAGGGATAGAAGATGATGATGATTGAGGTGTCTCCCTTAAACTAGGATTGATGATATGAAGAGGAATCGATCACGAGTTTGAAATAGATAGATGAAGAGATAAAAGGGTGGAATATATGAGAAAAATAGAGGATATCATAAAATAATATGCCCCAAGTAAAGAAAGGTAACACAAAAAACAAAATATGGTGGTGATTTTGGAATAACTTCGGTAAGGAACAAAGTACGGCCTCAATGGAGATGACGACAATGTCTTACAGACCTATGAGTCAAAAAAAACCATTGCGATATAGAGGGAGTCTAATGGGAATTCCACTCAAATGGATGTACAGGCCATGGTACCGATGGGTGGAAAGAAGACATCAAATATGCGCAAATAAATGAGAAGATGGTTGGGACAAGGGTCGCAACAAAATATGGTGGTGATTTTAGAATCACTTCGATAAGGAACAAAGTACGGCCTAAATGGAGATGATGACAATGTCTTACGGACCTGTGAGTCAGAAAAAACCATTGCGATATGGAGGGAGTCCAATGGGAATTCCACTCAAATAGATGTGCAGGCCATGGTACTGATGGGTGGAAAGCAGACATCAAATATGCACAAATAAATGCAAAGATGGTTGGGATAAGGGTCGCAACAAAATGTGGGGCATATAAGGGGAACGGGTCGATATAAGTCTGAGTGGGATGAAAATAAGGAATGGCCACAATAGCATAATTACAATGAAAGATGATTCCTTAAGAGGGACATGAAGGTGGTCACAAAATGAGCGGTTGGATGTGTTGGTGAGATTGAGATGAGCGCGAGGGGACAAATAAAAGCATGTTATGGACAACACACAACTCAAAAGTGGAAGAAAATGGAATTTTAAAAAGAATAATTAAGTGAAAAGGGTCGGTAAAGAAGCATTAAGGGTTAGGTTGACTGCAACTAGAAAGGGTCGGCGACGACTAGGGATAAGTTGATGGTGACTAGGCTGAGTCAATGACGATCAAGGTCAGTGGCTTGTATAAGCGGAGGAGATGGCCAACAGATGGCACTACCGAGTACTATGTCACTAGACTACTATAAGGCATTAGGAGTAGAGGCGTGTTATTATTATTTCACCATGACATCGAGGTTGTCATACGTGCCAAGATATGTGGCATACTTAGCAAGCATGGAACTCAGTGTGACCAATGCCTTATGGTAGCATAGCTATTGTAGCACAGATGAGGTGAGAATGAGACCCAGATGTAGGAGAAGATGGTTTAAGAGATATGTTGACACCTGCCCCAGGGTGGCAGGGTTTGATACTAAGATTATCCAATGTGTAATTCACTAATTAGGTGTACATTATATGATAGATTTTGATGACAAATTTTGATGTAAATATATTGAGATAGATCCCATACATGCATGTCATGGTTGTATGGACATGTTTTGATGAGGATGTGTGTGTGTATGTGTGTGTGTGATGTGTGTGCGTGTGCGCATAGTACTCATGATTAAAATTGTGACTCCATACACCATAAGAGATGATGTAAAACTTGATTAAAACACTCAAAATATTTTGTATTCATTGAAATAATACATTATTATCATGTATACTTGATCTCTAGTGATGACTAGGGCATTTCATGATAGGACTGATGTCCATTGTGGAAACATTTCAGAAACGAAACAGGGGGGCCCTATTGCATTTCCTGATGAGAACAGAGATGAAGAGGATATGAACACGTTCGATTTGAGTTACAATCCTTTTTTGGTTGTTCTAAGATTTTAGCATCATATTCCTGTTTATGTTTGTTTATGTGCCTATTTCTTTGTACTATTTCCTTTTGATATTTTCCATATCTATGAGAGTACGAGTAGACATGGATGCATGCACCATTAGGGAACATAATGTTATGATTTCATATTTCATTACCATTGAGATAGTTCGCGATCATATGGCACTTTATTCAAACTTAGTCTTATTATAGCATTCATTCGATGAGACATTATACCTAAGAGATTGGCCTCAGTAATTGCCTCTTTAATTTAGAATGGTCTATATAGGGGTTTGATAGTTTGTAGTTAATCATGATATGGGGTGCGGGGAGATCTTCTTGTATGCTTTAGAGGTTACCACTCCCATTCCTAGGATTGGTATTCAGAATTGTTTTGCCCTCCTCTAAGTGGAAAATGTATTTTGTCGAAAGCATATTGTCATATCTCTTATAGGCTATGTTTCTGCTCCCACTCTCGTTTCACTTTTAATCTACACATATTAGTCACTGTGGTCTGATATAAACTTTATAGTTATATCTCTTACATTTTGCTATCTGTTGCAGTGATTACTAGGAGGTATCAAGGTTTGTTGGGATGAAAACCATAGGAATGTTGATCAACAATTCGGCAACTTATGCTAGATGGTATGAGCTTAAGGAAATAAAATGTTTTAATCAATGCCCCGCTTGGTAGATGCATATCAAATTTTCTAATCAATGTCCTGTTTAACCGACACATGTTAGTTCATCAAGTGATCTTCCCTCCTAAACTTTCAGTAGTTTTCTGGAGCTGTTTTGCTTCTGTAACCTGTTTGTTGTTACTGTTTTAGGCCTCAAGGTTTGAAACCCTGAAAAGCCATAAGGAAAAGATGAAAAATTCGGCAACTTCTACAACTGGTATGACCTTAAGTAAAAAAATAATTCTATTTTCAATGTCCTGCTTGGTGGATGCATATTACATGGTGATCTAGTCATCTGAGAAGAAGTCTCCTCATTCTCAGAATTTGTGGCTGTCTTGGGTTTCCATGAATTCTGGATGTAATTTCATGTCTTTTATTTTCCCAGGTTTACTTGGTTGCATTGTACTATTATAATTTCATTAGGCCATAATTCTTACAGAATCTTACTGTTTCCTGAATTTTTTATGTGCTTTTCGAAGTGCGGTGCACTTCAATGCCTTACAAAAGTGTTTTCAACATGATAAATTGGGTTTAGTTAATATGGTGTGTTGATTTTGTAGTAATCTTTATTAAGTTGTCTCAAAGTAGATCGAGTGTTTTGTTGGTGACAGGAGGCTGGGAATATGAATCTGTGAACTTTTATGATCAATAGTGGTCTAACTTTGTCAGAATGTGTACAACTAGTGCATATGATGTGACCTAAGTCAAAAGGTTCGAGTGGTAAAGTTCATGTTCAGCAAGAGATAAAGTTCAGTTCAAGTTCGCCAATGGATAAAGTTCGAAAATGGAATGGAAAAAATTTAAGTTTGAATTCTCAAAATATCATATATATTTGGTTATTCAATTTGTGGATTAGTGGCCCTGCACAAAAATACTTTTCTGAATATAGATCAAGGATAGAACGTCTAATTGGTCTTTGCAGGAACTGGAACAAGTTTTCATGTATAGGTGTGCAAAAAAACTACGTAGAAGATCAAGCCGAAAAAGATGACAGAAAATATTCCTCCAACTACATTGAAGAGGTAGAACAAGAAGGGGATCTGGGAAGCACAAGGTACATGTGACCAGAAGAAGAAGATGTTAGGATGATGAAGCTGCTACACGATAGTTAGTCATTTCATATGGATGGTTGGAGGATCGAGTTTGGATAACGAGAACTGATGCAACCTAATGTTAAAGCACACTGAAAAAAGGGGTTCTGAGATGTACTGTTTACAAAGGGAATGAGGGTTCTCCGAAAGAGGGATGTTCCCTAATGACCATGCCCCTTGGGATATAATATTATAATGTATATGGGTTGATGGAGATACCTACATGTGGCACACATCCCCTTAGTTATATGTACTGGATCTGCTACATGGGCCCTATAACCTATATGCTTGTATTATGTATTGATATGAGTATGCCGACGTGTGGCTTACACATCCCCTTATCATTATTATTATCATTCATTTATGACTTTCTCATGCTTAGTAGGTCGGCCTTGGTGAGTGGACATAACATAGGAATGGTATATATAGGGGTTAGTATAGGTAGTAGTTAATCATTGATATTCAGTATTGGAGTGTTATTTGATGGTCTGGAGGTTACCCCCTCGAAGTGGTATTGGAGGTTGCCCCCTTCGAAGTGGAAAAGCTATCCATAATGAGTATATTGAGATTATTATATCTGAAATATTGGTGTTCTTTGGTGTTCTATTGCTGCTGTATATGTTCTGAATTATACAAGTAATTTCATTACAAGTGGTATTAGAGCTGCAATCTGGGCCAAAATTAGGACACAAACCCTAATTTTTTTGTTTCGAATATATCTTGAAGAGGGTGTCAAATTTTTTTCCCCAATTTTTGCATCATAATTTGGAAACACTCTAAGTCAAAATATCTGAAAATTTCAGCTCTATTGGATCTGTTTTGCGGATGTTATTGGTGTTTTAGGTTTTTTCATAAATTCACTTTTTAGGAAGCAAATTGTGGTATTTTTTAGCAAAATTTATATTTTCGGAAATCTCTTGAAATTTAAGTTAGGGTTTGTTCTTTGTGTTTTTATCCATCTACCGAAATATTTTCAGAATTCCTAAACCCTAGTCATGATCACGGGGATAACAATTTTTTATGGAAATGGTGAGATGGATGCTAAAGAATGATGGATAAAATTTAAGAATATATATTTCTCATATTTCATGACAAGGAATAGGTTTTCACATTATCTTGGTGGTCTTGCATGGATTTGGTTTTCTGAGATTAAAAATGATAGGAAGGATTGGTCTTGGGAGGAAATGGAACAACTTTTTATGGATAGATGGGACCACAAAGAGGAAGAAGAGTCAAAGGAAGATGATGGGGAAGAATATATTGAAGAATCAAGAGAGAAAGAAGATGAAGAGGAAGGTGAAGAAGATTCAAGGGAATATGATGGTGCAACATATATTGAAGAATCAAACACAGAAGAAGTTGAAGAAGACTATGAAGAAGAGGAAGAAAAACAAGATATTGATGCAGAAGAAGATATTATAGCTCCCAAGAAGGAAGATACTATATTTCAATTTCATGGATGCATTCAAAGGAATAAGATAATTTTTTCCATAAACCCTAACAACAAGTATAACTTCATCAACAAGGATATGGCTTAACATCTACATATTCAAGAAAGTAATATCAGAAGAAGCTCAAGTGAATGGTAAGAAAATTCAAGTTTTTGAAGATTTAAAACTTACTATGGACAAATATACTTTACATTCAGATTTTTTTTCCTTATATATGGATGGTTTGGATATTGTTCTTGGGTATCCTTGGTTAGAGACATTGGGGACAATTAATATTAATATGAAAAATAAGTTTATGAAGATTTGGTACAAAAAGAAGAAGGTCACTTTACAGGATATCAGGCTTAATGCAAATCAAGAGAAAAGTCAATATAGACCATGAGGATGATTTAGAATATGGAGAAGATGAGAGTAAGGATGATTCAAAAGAGGAACATGAAGAAAAATAAGGAAATGATGATTCATCTACACAAGAGCAAAAGAAAATATCAAATGCAAAGGTGGAAGAAGAAAAGAAAGTTCAGAAACAGGTTGATAAGATTAAGGATACTACAACCGCAGCTATATCGAAATCCCACGTCAACATGAGAGAAAAAAAATCATGGAGATATCCCAGGGCACATCATATTTCTAACCAATATAGATATATAGGTAATTGGAGGAATAATCACTTTATTTATACAGGGGATCAATGGAGCAAAAATTATGAAGCATGGAATCCTTATTATGGTTATACATGGAATCCTTATGTATGGTTATGCATGGAATCCAAGGATGATAAAACTATGGTTGCGAATGGAATCAGAGTAGCGCAACGAAATATGAATATTAGTTCAGATATGTATCATCTACCAGGATCACATATGGATGGGTGATCGATCATGGCACAAAGTGTGTTAAAATTTACAACAAACTCATTACATGGTTTCTTCTTATGTTTCGGGACGAAACATTCAAGGAGGGAAGGAATGCTATGCACATAGGGAAAGGATGTTATGATGTATATGTATTGATGGAGATGCTGACATGTGGCACACATCCACTTATCTTATTATATCATTCATTTATGATTTATTATGCTTATGAGGTCAGCCTCAGTATTGGCACATAGGTTAGAATGGTATATATAGGGGTTAGAAGGTTGTATTTAATCATCATATTGAGTATTGGAGTGTTATTATATGGTTTGGAGGTTACCCCCCTCGAAGTGGTATTAGAGGTTGCCCCCTCGAAGTGGCAAAGCCATTATATGAGAATATAGTCATCATTTATATATATTTTGGTGTTCTCTCATGTTATTCTGCTATATATGTTCTGATTTATACAAGTACTATCCTTACAAGTGGTATCAGAGCACCTAGGGAAAGGATGTTATGATGTATATGTATTGATGGAGATGCCGACATGTGGCACACATCCCCTTATCTTATTATATCATTCATTTATGATTTATTATGCTTAGGAGGTCGGCCTCAGTATTGGCCATAGGTTAGAATGGTATATATAGGGGTTAGAAGGTTGTATTTAATCATCATATTGAGTATTGGAGTGTTATTTTATGGTTTGGAGGTTACCCCCTCGAAGTGGTATTGGAGGTTGCCCCCTTGAAGTGGCAAAGCTATTATATGAGCATATTGTCATCATTTATCTATATTTTGGTGTTATCTCATGTTATTATGTTGTATATGTTCTTATTTATACAAGTAATATCCTTGCAGGATATGATGGTAAGAATGATAGATTGAGATATAGTTAGTTGATGATATATATGATTTTAGATTTTGTTAAGAGAGATATGTGAGAAAGAGATGAGACAATATTAGCCAAATTTGGAGAGGAAAGAGTGTAATTAGATGGGAGGAAACATTCAATGGGATGACCAAAACGTGATAAAGTAAACATCATCACAGATAGGAGCATACATGGAAAAATATTCTTTTGAACAAGATTGGAGGTAAACGTGAAAGAGAACAACACAAAACATTGCACTTGTGACCATTAACAGGTGCTAACACAACTAACTATAGTTAACCACACCTAAGGTCATGAGGAAAATATGGATTGAATGCTCATAAAACCTAATGTAAACAAGACAAAGGTAGTAAGATGGGGCTTGTATGGGGGAAAAGAGGCTCTCCTTGGATGACAGTCCTAGGTCTATGCCCCAGATTTGAGCTATATGGTGCAAATTAAAGAATGCAGGAAGTATGTTGTAGATGGGAAATCTGATCAATGTGGGAAGCTTTCCATGGATGTTTTATTTTTATATTTGACTTTTGGTTTTGCGATTTAGAAGGTTGATCAATTAGGGAAGCCTTCTACTGTCATGATATACAATAGTAGCCATCCTTTGAGGGAGTGGTCTATATTAGGATTTTTACTTTGGATATTTTCAAATTTTTTTGGATGGTAGGATATATGATATGCATGATAGTTTTCCTTCAAGGGACCATTTTATACTTTTTTTAAAAATATTTATATGCAAGGGATTAGTCTATTTTTGGACATGATAAATTTTTGATAGGAGCATTCAGAATTTTTTGATTTTTTAAGATAGAGTTGGGGATCGCTAAGTAAACCACTTGGGGAAGGGATGATAATATGTATAAGAAACACCTTATGGACCCTTAGCATGGGTCTAGTAAGAATATAATTGGATGACGGATATAATGATTTTGAGGTTCCCACCTAGAAGGAGAAACGTGTCCATAAGGAACGTGTTATGAGATTAGTTGTGGTTCCCATATTAAAGGTCATAAATATGAAAGTGACGATAGACCACACAATTCCAAATCATTATGATGAGATATGGAGGATATTAATGAAGGAAACAAGATCTTAGGAAATGACTAACTATGTCGAAAGATATGTTAATAGTAGAATGGTCGCAAGTGTAAGGTGTTGAGAGATTATGTTTCTATTTTACCATCAAGAGATACTGAATGAGAGGATCTAGACCCATACTTATGTGTGATGATGTATATTTTAATCCAATTGGGATAAAACTTTGCAAGTTGACACCTTTCTAGAGTAGTGACATTCTTATTTTCTTTAAGGATAAGGTCACTGATGTTAAATTCACGTTCCTTGATATGTCTATTATAATCACGTTTGATACACTCTTGGTAGACATGATGATGTTGAAAAGTTAGAATATAATGTTGGTTTAGCAACTTGAGTTGTGTTAGACACTCTTGGTGATAATCTTCATCATAAATAAATTCACGAAGAGACATGCCTAAGGATAGGATTTGGACTTCGAGGGGAAGAATCGATTTAGATTCGTAGACTAAAGAGAAGGGAGTAGTGCATGTAGATGTGCGGATGTTATTCAGATAAGCCCAAAGAGTGAAAGTAATATGAAGGTCCCAATTAAGACTCAATATTTATCAATAGTCTTGACGACGATATTACGAAGATTTTTGTTAGTTGCTTTGGCTCGGCTACTAGCTTGAGGATAATAAGGGGATGAGAAGCTGAGATTAATATTGAATGAGTCACAAAAATTCTTGAGGTCTTTATTTTTTAAGAATGAGTCACAAAAATTCTTGAGGTCTTTATTTTTTAAGGACTTTATGTTACCCATAATGATTTTATGAGGGACTTCGAAGCGGAAAATGATGTACTAATAAAAAAAATTGAAAATCTGATTATCTTTAGTTGATGTGAGTGGAATGCCTTCCACCCATTTGGTGAAGTACTTAGTTACACTAATGATAGAATGATGGCATTGGGAAGAACATGGATTGATGAGGCCAATGAGGTTGATTCCCCACTATGAGAAATGCCAAAGATATTGAGATGACTGTAAGGCCTGACTAGGGATGCAGATAAGATTGGAATTTTGGTGGCATTTGACACATTTCTTGACATATCCACAATAGTCTTTATTGATTAAAGGAAAATAATAGACCATGTGAATGATGTGTTTATATGGTGTATAAGTCAATGGATTCCATAAGGAAGTTGACGACATTCTTATATTTTTGAAGGACTATATTTTTTCATTGATAGATGTTTTTTACCTAATTACAGATGAGTTGATAGTCACTATAGATGTCAAGGATTTGGATGTTGATCATGATAGTGGTTTTGAGACCAAAGGTGAAGGATTCATACCCAGCCATGTTTTTAGTGCATTCTAAGTTGATATTATAAGTAATAGGGATAGGGGTATCCCAAGGATGAATGAGGATGATGTCAGCACCTCCCCATTGTTGACACTTGGATCCATAAAATAAAAGTGTCATTTTGAGAGGAGAAAACTCATGATACATGGTGAAGATGGAATCGTTTGGAAATTTTTCGTGAGGAGGATGATTGTAAAAAATAAGGGCCTCGGCTAGTTGATCGTTAACCCTTAATGGATTTTTAAGATATGAACTTTAGTTCAAACTCAACCATGAGCATGAGCCATTGAATAATGTGATCACTATGATAAGGATTAGAATGCATGGCTTTGAGGATGTTAAATCTGGTGATGACATAAGTTTTATGATTAAGGCTTACTAGTGGCAAGAAAAAGAGTGCAACACATATTTTTAGCTTCAGTGAAGCTAGTCTTATAATCATGAAGGGTGCGTATAATGTAATAGACAACTTTCTCCCTACCCTTCTCATCGTGATGTGCCAACATAACACCTAAATCATGATTGGTGGTGGAGATATATATATATATATAAAGGATCCCCTTCACACACAGGTGTAAGCATAGGTAGACATAGATGATATTACTTAAGATCATCAAAGGATTTTGGTAATTTTCATCCTGATGAATGTCAATATCTTTGTGAAGAAGATGATGGAAAGTTTGGAAATGATTAGAAATTTGAAAGATGAAATAGATAAATGATTAAAGTAGACCTTGGATACTATGAATCTACTTTAAATTAGAAGGATATGACATCTCTAGGATGGATTTGGTTTTGGTGGGATCAACTTGAATACCCCTTATATAAATGATGAAGTCGAGGAGCTTACCGATTAAGACTCTGAAAACTAACTTGGTGGGATTAAGACAAAGGAAGAAGTGAATAAGACACTTAAACTAATTCAAGGATGGAAAGGTGGTCGTGTTGATGCTTATATTTACCCAAGAGATCATCGACATAGTATTCTACAGTATGGATGAGATCATGAAAGATGTAGGTCATGGCACACTGATAAGTGGCTCTGGAATTTTTCAAACCGAAGGGCATGACATGATAATAGAAATTCCCCCAAGGAGTGATGAAAGAAGTTTTATGCGGGTATTTTGGTGTGATAAGAGATCTGATTATACCCAGAGATACCCATCTATAAGAGAAAGCATCTCATGTGACGAGTTGTGAGGTGTAATGAGTTGATCGATGTTGGGAAGAGGAAAGTCCTTCTTTATAGGAAAGATGATATTTAGATACCTCGAAATTCAGTGCAGATACAAAGATCTTCCAGAGTATTTGAGCAATGGGTACAATGTTGGAAACCCACTGCAGATATATTCAATAGGAATGATGAAGTTGGAAGACAAGAGGAGTTGAAACTCCTCTTTAACAAGGAGGGTAATGCAGGGATGCATGCAATGAAGCTTCTGCTTAACCGGATAATCATTAGGGATGGTGATGATTTTGTGGACAAAAATAAAATGATCAATGCTTAACATGTCGATGTATGACTACGTGAAGGCTTGGCTATATCTAGAAAGGAATGAGGTGAAATACTCAAGCTCCTGAGGATCAAGAGATTGACCCACTTTGAGGATGTGGGGCTCTTGTGGAGTCCCTATGTTGATTTCGATGGTGGATTCATTGAGAAGAGTAGTTATGTCTAGAGGTAAGGTCTTATTAAGATAGGGATCATTTTCCCCCATATAGAAGAGGATGGAGTCATTTTCAGTGCATTGAAGAATGCCAATGGTAGGGGAATCTTCCTCTATCATATTAGGAAATTGAAGAGGGAGGGACCTAGTTTCACCTTCACACTGATAAGTGACCGGTCCCAAAGTGATGGTGGAGATTAAAAAAAACTAGAGAAAATGGAAACAGTGTCATCCATATCTATAGGATTCATTGGATGGAGAAGAAGGAGGATCAATGTTCGTGAGAGACGAGGATAAAGAAGGTGTGAGACAGTTGGTAGATTGTTCCTTAAAATTAAACCAAAAATTCTCATAGGGCTTATGAGATTGATCGATGATGAGATTATGCTTTCCTTTGTTCATAACACCCTATACCAAATCCTTTCCATACCAACTGATGGACTTAAGTATAGGAAAATGATTTTTTGGTAAAGAAATTCAAAGTTGTTGGTATAAGGCTTGGTGTGTGGTTGAGAGTCGATGTGAGAAGAAGGGTGTTTGATGCTGCCATAGATGAGATTGGTTTGAAGATGATGGGGTCCAAAATAGATGATATATCCCCAAACATTAAGTTAGTACATTAGTGCTTTATCAAGTCTACCAAGTCGATTAGGAGTTAGAAGAGCATTGAGGGCAACGAAGGCAGATACTCCCTTAATAAAAGGTGTTGCATCACATTGTCTGATGGATTCATTATCAGTGAAGTTTAGATGTAGATACAGATGAAATAGTCGATGCTTCAGGGGATTTTTATTGCTTGGGAAGAAGCATGTCATTAGGTCGATAAGTCATGTGACATGTTTTGAATGGAGGAGTGTCTGCACGGAGAATTAGGATCTTTCCATCATGCTCGTATTTGATGCAACGATGAAGGATGGAAGGAACACAACACATGACATGTCAATCCATGGTCACCTGAGTAATACATTGTATCAAAACTCCCCTTCTACATGATATATAATACCTCATGGAGGATTTTTATTCACCAGACGTGGATAGGAAGAATGATTGTTCCCAAAGAGGGGGCAACAACATCATTGAAGGCATGAAGGATGACAAAAGATTTGGTGATAATGGAATTAGGGAGCTTGATCTAATCAAATGTGTGGGATGGATTATATTTATGTTGGCTTCGTTTTCTATCATGGAATGCCGGATGAATCTATCATTGATATGCACCATGATGAAAAATGGGAGGTCATGATCCTCAGGTGATATGTCTAAGAATCTTTGGAGTTGTCAAAATATATAATGGCATAAGCAGGTTGCGAGTGTTCCAATGAGATCTACAAAAGGTTGAGTCTCATTGCTAGGGGTAGAGATACGCTTAAGAGCATGAGAGCTTGTCTAAGATCGGGGGAGATTTGGATGAGCTCATAGAGTGATATCTTGACCGAGGCCTGATGAAGCTATTTCACAATACTTTTTTTAATGAAAACAAGCTATGGGGAAGCTAAGATAGAGACCTTTTCTTTCGATGAAGAAGGGGGAGTAGGCTCGCTAGAGGGAGTGGTGACAATAAAATTTGGTTTAGATTGAGAAGGTGATTAAAAATCATGGGGGTGAGAACGAGTGGCAATCTAAATGGTATTGATAAAGTAAGGGCTTATTTGGGAAAAGTAGTATTTGGAGGGGGAATGGAAACGAAGGTTTTGGATAAGTAAGGAGATTTAGAAGTCTTAATAGGTTAAGATCATGGTGGAGGAGTGCAGTTGGTCGTGGATGAACTAGTAGAGGGAAGAGGTTGATCCTCTTCGACAAGAAGATTGTCTTCTTTAATGAGATTATGGGTGATAGTTTGGAGAGCCTTGTAATGTTCAATATCATGCCCAGGGGTACAATGGTAGGCACAAATGACATTAGAATTTAACCATGATGGTTTTTGTCCACGTGGGTCATAAGATTTAATGGGGGAAGAATGATTGTGGATGCTTGTATTATACATTGAAGGATCTCTATGTAATAACTAATGGAAGTTTTTGGAGATGAATGTAGTGGTGCAGATTGTAGATGACTTATATTTAGGGGTAGTTAGAAGAAGGCAAGAGAGGCAATTTTTCTCTTATGAGGTTTGACGGGCACCTTTTTTTCAGATTGATATGTGTAAGAGGAAGTTGATATTTGTGATTTAGATATAGTTTGAAGAGTGAGTATTAGATGACTTAGATTTAGTTTTGATGGTTAGGGACTTGGATGGTTTGGATTCTGATTTTGACAATTGGGGGTATGGATATTTTTGAATGGAGGATCTTGATTTGGAAGGATGAACTAGATTGTTTTGATTTGGATGTGTTGATGATAGGGGTCTTGAATGAAGGGCTTGGACCTAAGATAGATGGAGAGTGTCCCTAAAAGTGATGATGCAACATTAGATTTCTTAGGGAGGTTATACTTGGGAGTAAGGAACTCCAACTGTTTGTGTGGGTGTGTGAGGTAATTTTTGAATGGGTATGTCAAGGCTCTTGGACCTTGTCTATGAGGATTTACCTTTGGTAGGAACGATAAAAATTTCAACCGGAGGGTCTTTAGAGGTAATCCCATGTAATGTAGATTGTGTTGTAGGTGTGGATATTTAAGATAAAAGTGGTTTTTGTATAATGTGTTTAATGATATCAAAATAGGTTTACATTCCATAGGTTTAGGGTTCATAGGTGTAGGGGTGATTGGACTTGTGGATGGGAAAAGAGTATTGTTTATAGTTGTATTGAGTGAGGGTGTCAGTGTAGTATATGTCTTAAGGGGGTGGTAAACGGTTGTAGCATATGGGTTCAAATTTTGATGTGGGTATGATCCTAGTAGTAGATGTGGTTGTGGAAATAGGTATGGATGTAAGGACGTGTGATGAGGGTGGTAAGATAGATGTAGGGGGAGATTTGGATGAGGAACTAAATGTGATAGATGTGGATATAGTAGATGTAGGTGGGAAAAGTGATATTTAAATTGGTATGGGTGTAATAGTTGCAGATGTAGTTGATGTATCTACGATAGATGTGGAGATAAGTGTAGATGGTAAAGTTATGGGTGTGGGTATAGCATCTGAATTAGATATGGGTGTAATGGATGAAGAGACAATGGGTGTACGTGATGATAACAACTTTTGGTTTATAGTATTGATCATGTGGAATTATGTGCCTGAGATGTGGGAGGTGTGGTTTGATTGGTTGGTGAGTGATTAGGAAATGGTTTGTTGAAGATGTCAAGGAGTTAGTTGTTTGATATCATAAGCACTGAGTGGGGGGTGAATCAGTGTAGATCAATTAAACCACCTTTAAATACTTCTTAAATAAAAATAAAACTCAAACCATGAACACATTAAAGCAAAATCAAGGAGACAAGTACATAGGATACCAAATTTATAGTGGGAAACCCATAGAGGGAGAAAACCCACTTGAAATAAGGGATTTTTATTAAGAACACCCATTCTTAACATATAATGATTTTCAGTTTTTTTGAGCACTCACTCAACCTAAGAATCACCCACTTCACAATCCTTCTAGTACCCACTACAAGGTTTCCAAGAACCCACTTAGCTGGTTTAGCAAGCTACAACTTGCAAAGAGCATCAACCCCTTTACTATAAGCACCCACTTAGAAGAATTCAATGACAATGTTCAATTTGATCATTTAGTTTCTTGTTGCTTCATCAATAGATCATGATGCCTTACTGGATCACTTCTTTCATTTGTTCATGTTACACCTTATTCTTCGGTTTTGTTATTCTCTCTCAGTTAATTGACCATTCTAGTGATCTTATAGATGTCTACAAACACTTACCATCATCCTTATTATTGAATTTGACTTTGGGATTTGTCTTTCTATCATTTATCTTCACTATTATTTGATAATCATTCACCTAGTAAACCTTATTCTAAGTTTTCATGTCTTTGACCTTGTTGCATGTCTTTCATTTGTTGTGCATACACATAAAGTCTTTTATCATCACTATCATCTGATATTGCTAGTCTCTCACTGTTTTCTGATTCATACCTTCTATCTCAACACATTCATTGTTTTCCTTGACTCTTCATCTATATCACTGTCATTTCTTTCATGTGTATTTATTTGCTACAAAACTTACCTCTCTATGTCTTTTGATCACAAACTTATATATATTATCCATACACTATTATATCTCTTTTCTACCTCATATTCCTTCAAGGAGTTCAAACAAAAAACTATATGGACTCACCTTTTCAACTTCTCAAACTTTTTTTTCAACTTCATTTATCTCTTTGTGAACAACTCTTCACATTCTCCTAAGACCTTGACTTCGAGATATTCACTAGTGGATAAGAAATAAAATTGGCTTCCAAGACATTAATGCCTTTTATCCTTCTTGACTCTTAGAATTCTTCATCTTCCCTTAAGAGATTCACAATCCTTTGATGAATTTTAAGAACATAAAAACTTGATCTTTTAGTCTTCATATTTTGAACTCATGACTGATTCACCAAGAGCATGTAACTCTTATTGATATCTCATCTTCCATAATTCACCTTTCAACTTGATCACCTAATTTCATACATTGTTTGTATGCAAGAGATGAGAAAATTTTGTAATAAGAACAGTGCACCTTTATTTCATTCTAAACTGTATTGTTAGAGAAAATGGTTTAATTCTCTCACTCATTGAGACTTCTTATACTTCAACATCTTTACAAAGTTCAAGAGGCTTTGGGATATTTTTCTTGCAACAAGAAATGTTACACTTCACCTTTGCATATACAACCATTATCATTGTTATCAGATGGTGAATGTTTCTTGCACCTAGCACAAATCAAGACTCAACCGAGTTCATTCAACATTCCATTTCATTGATTTAACTATGAAATCTCTATAAATTTCAAGCAATTTCATGAAGGAAGGAGAAACGACAGTTTTCTCAGACTGTAAATGAAGAAACAAACTTCTGCGACAAAAATATTACTGGACACTCAACCATTCTCCAAAATTTATTTTACAAACAATTTCTAGAGTCATTATAGAGATTATTTCCAAAATTTTGAATATTGGATCGTGGATTCTTCTTATTCGAACAAAAACTCTTTATAGAAACCCTAATTCAGGGTATAAATCAATCCAGGACCCGTGAGCACCAAAATGAATAATTCTCCCTCTATAACCAATGAAAATGAAGAATTTAAAAATTTGTGGGTGAAAGAAGCTTAACTCTATCTTTTCCAACCATGTTTTATGGCAATAAAATCTCTAATATTGCTCTTATGATTTACTATTAAGATGCATAGAAAAGGAAGTGACTGCACAATCACACAATTGAGTAAAAAACCTTAATAAAGAACCCTAAAAATCTTCTCCAAAAGAAATGGGTGCCTTGACTTGATCTCCAATAGTCATGAGAGGTTTGAAACATTCCTATTTTTCCTTGGAAACCACTAAAACATTGCATATATGAAGAAGGTGGTTGTAATATTCATTGTTGGGCAATAAGACTTAAGATGGATCATGAAAAACTCTTACAGCTACATTGAGAAGGCCAGCAAACATTATATATATGAATCCTTTAAGAGGATTTTAAGACTACTATGAGACTGTTCTCAGCTTCTTTTCTTGGTAAGATACCATCAACACATTTCCAAACCTTCAAACATTGAAACTCATTAGTATGTTCTTGATTGTATGGCTAGGAGAAGTATATGAGCACAAAGAACTTGATTTGAGATCTAGAATAGATTTGAAAATTCATGAACCATATTAGATCCTTGTCAAGATTTTATACTTCCTCAAGAAATTTTTACTTCATCCTTGCTATAGAGAGCAACTATCTTACTTACCTGAGTCAGTGAAATATATGATTGTCATACATGATACTGTTAGCTAAGAACAAGATCATCTTTCTTTTGAGTCAAGTAGAGCATAATAAAGGACATAGAGAGATCAAACATGAGGTTTGAGTCCAATTATCCATTTTTTCACCTAATGAATAAGAGCATGGCTTGGACACCAAAAGAACCTACTCAATGGGGATGTTGGTGGAATTATTAAGGGGTTAGTCATAAAAAGTGATGGGGTTAGCATATAGGAGATCTTGGAATTCCACACACCCATGAGGAATGGTGGGAGGTCTAAATGTCCCCAAAGTGGCAGTGGATGGGGTTTTGGTCGATCTAGATGGGATCAAGTGGTGATGAAGGAAATGGTTGGTTTTGACATGATTATTAGATGGGATAACTTGAGACTCTTGAAGATATGGAATTGAGATGATAGGTTGAGTAACCACAAAATAGGTGACCAAAGGGGTGGAAGTAATGATAGAGAGGGATGAAGTTTTTTGAGAAGCAGTGGTAGAAGTGGGAATGTTGTTAGATGTCATGATTTGTTCCATTTTTCTTTCTTGGGAACATGTAGTAAAGGGCATGAAACAAGCAACAAGAACTAAAAATATGTTGATTATTAGTTCAAACAAGTCTTACAATAGTATTTTAGTTATCTTGATTATTAGAAACACGTGTGAGAGAAAAATAAAAATGGGCTTAAAGGGATCTTAGGAGATGTCCAAACTATGGATGGTTTTGGGTAGTTTTGGATGAAGTCCTTGATATACCTGAAGGTACATGAGGAAAAAAATTTTGATGACTATCGGTACAAGGCCTGATATTAGGGCCTACCCCCACACGTCACGCACCACAACGATAAGGGTGTTGGGTGCTTAGAAAATATACGGGTAGCCAAAAAAATTATAATGTGCTCATAACACAATGGAAACTTTCCTATTGAGTGATGAAATCCCGATAGTTCCACTTATAAGGACATGTTTAAGATGTGTAGTTTTGATGCTTGTGTTTTAGATGTGTATGATGAAAGTGTATGCAAAGGATTAACCCCTTACTTAGACTAGACTGCCAAGTAAATATGAAGGTTCTTTTTAGGTCCCAAAATTAAGTGTTTTATTCATTGAAGACACTCAGACAAAGAAGGAAAAATATACAAAGGGAGAAAATAGAGAAAAATGAGGAATACCTAGATAACTCAATTTCCTTTTTATTTATTTTATTTTTAAAGCAAGTATTGTGTTGTTGATCCAAACAAGCACTCTACCAAGAAAGAAAAGAAAATCTCCTACCTACAAGGTTAATAGGAAATAAATAGAATAAAATGGAAATGAAAGATAATGAAATGACTAACCAAAGAAGGGTGGGTCCCAGTTAGTATGCTAGGATGTTGACAAAATTTCCTCATTCATGTTTCGAGTTATAGAAATAGTAATAAAGACCATGAGTGACTCCATTATGAGAGGGTTTAAGGTACCTCTAGATGAGATGATGATGAATGCGGGTGCAAAAGAGAGATCCTCCTCACAACAAGTTTGGTAACCTACACAACCAATAGAACTCAAAAAAAGGATTAGTAGATAGATGGGTGGGTTTCCCAAAAATTCTGGTCCTGAGAAGTGAAAACTTACTAGGATGGATGTCAACCCACTTTTGATAGAATATATAGATAAATGATTGATAAATTGTATGTAACAGATAACTGAACTAAAGCAAAAACTTGAAATGTGCTATATAGAGTAAATATGAATATCTGATCTAAGTAAATGCAAACCAAATCAAACCTAGGTGGGTCAATGACGACCTGAGGTTACAAAGCATAGTCAAGGATGACTAGGGAAACATATGAATAAAATTCATAAGATCATACCTGAAATACTTGTTGAAGCCTAACCAAGAACTGATCTGCACTGGGGATGATGTTGAGCTATTGTGAGAAGACTGGATTTGATGAAAGCAGAAAGGATGCAAGAAAATTAATGAAAGATGGGAATTTCCTGACAGGGTCGATGGTGACTAGATCTGATGAAGTCAGGATCTGAATTTGCAAGTGTGTAGAAATGGCAAGATTAGTGGATGCAAAAGGTTGTGGGATCAAAAAGGGGGTTACTAGAAAATTGAATGATAGAAAATCAACAAACGAGAACTAGATTTACAGAGACCAGGTAGGTTTGATAGTGACTAGGAGTGATCTATGGTTTAATGGGAAAAGATAAGTAAGAATGGTGATCTGCATGTGGAAATGAGGATAAGAAAATGTAGAACTAGGACTCTGGGATGAATGTTGAACCTGTAAAAGATATGATAAGAAAAAGTGATGAAAGGGAAATGGTGGATCTAAGAATGCAGGAGGAAAATGGACTCCCAATATCTAAGAGGGAAGCATGAGATATCTAAGGTATCTCTAGGGTGGTGATAACAGCTATAAGGAAGAGCAAGAAATTAAGGAAATATTACAAGAAATCTCAAACTCTCCCAAGTTGCATCCTAGGAAAAAAAGGGTTATGGGCATATTTATATGGTCAATGATGACCCAGATGGGTCACCAGTGATGAAATGATGCCCAACTCAAGGAAAAACTATCCTAAAGAGGGAAGAATAGGTTTTCCAGTGATAAGCACGACCTAGGGTTGCCTAGGGTAGGTTAAAGGTGAAAAACATTAAATAAAGTCAAAGGGGAGATAAAATTATTAAATAAGGGTCTAGGGAGGATACAAAGGATCATTTAGGAAGGGTAAATGAATTAGAAGAATATTTAGGATTAATTAATGGTGATTAGGAATGTTTAGGGAAGATAAATTAAGAATGGGATTAAGATGGGATTAAGGATATAAATAATGATAAAAGGGATAAATTTAATTTAGGAGTGAAAGAGGGGGGATTTTAATGGGAAGATAGGTATGTATGTAGGAAATGATGACTATGGGGAGAAAACACTAGATGAGGGACAAGGGATACCAAAAATTGGTGTCTACAATCATACATTTATCAAATAAAACATGCAGAGAGTGCAAATCCCTTATTACAAACAAAGGGGGTCAAAAAGATGAGGAAAAGGAACTCAATTTTTTATCAACACAATAGAGGAGAATATCTCTAACAAAAAAACACAACTATTTACAAAATGCAATGGAAAAACGTAATGGGAGTGTTTAAGTTAAATCCCATTTACTGGGATTCACAATACCTCTCCATCAAGACTGGTCAACTCAAAATAGTTGGCCACTTTGCAAGAAATGATAATATATAGCCCATTCCAAAGTGTATTAAACTTAGAGTGCCACCTTGGTTTAGCTCTATACGTATCTCACTTGAGGACCAAATATCCTACTTTGAAAATCGACGTTTTAGCTTTCTTGTCAAACCACTGCTTGGTTGAACTTTGGTGCTTTTCTAACCTATCCATCACATATTTCCTCATTTCTTCGAATTAAAACAACTCTACCATTTTGATTTTTCTTTGATTTACATCCTAAAATTCTAATTGTTGAGCTATCTCTAATGAAGTTAACTTCAAGTGATAAAGGGAGTTTAGCTTCTTTTCCATATACAAAGACAAATGGTGAATTGCCAATTACTTTCTTTAGAGTGATTCTATTAGCCCAAAGAGAAGTTTTTAATTTAGTGTGCCATTGTATTTGATTGATTTGCATGGTCCTCTTCATGATTTTGATAAGGTTCTTATTAGTTGATTCCACCAAACCATTGCCTTATGGGTAATAATTAGAATAAGTCTTCAAGTAAGATAATTTAGATCCCAAAAATGCCTTAACATTATCAAAAATGATAGTTTGAGGAACCCCAAACCTTATTGCAATGTCCTCCAAGAAATCAAGGATGACCGATTAAGTATCTTCCTTGAGTGTTATGGTCTCGGTCCACCTAGTGAAGTAATTTGTTGATGTGAAGACCCATCTATGATCCGCAATGGATGTAGGATTAATCATGCCTATGAAATCTAGCTCCCATTTAGAAAAGGGTTTTTCCACCTTAATAGGATGAATGGGAATGAATGTTAGTCTTTTATTTCCTGTGAAGAAGGCACACTCTTTACATTTTCTAACCCATTTATATTCATCTACAAACAAATTGGGCTAAAAATATCCCACTCTAAGTATTTTCATTGTTGTGGTCTTAGCTGAGAAATGCCCACTAGAGGATCCATCGTGAAATTCTACCAAGCCTTTATTTATTTGTTCTTCCTTAATGCACCTTAAAAAGACACCATCCAAATTTCTTTTAAAAATAATTCCATCAATTAAAACATATCGAATTTATTGTAACCTGAGGTGTATTCTCTTTTTCTTACTCAAACCAAGAGGATAGACGCCAGTTGTTATAAATGTCTTCATATCATCCATCCAACTACCGTAGATGGGTTGAGTTCCTTCATCATGTAGGTCACCTATATTGTGTGGGTTTTCCTATTGAGTGTCTTCCATGTCCTGTTGACCTTTTGTTGTTTTTTATTGTTCTTCCTCTATGAAGCAATAAGTTTCTTCATGATTTCCCTAAGCACATATATCAAGTTTCTCACATAATTCTCTTCCTCTCACCAATTTCATGGTGTTGATGGTAACATCAAACTCCATTATTTTGGCTACCCATCCCACTCTTTTTTCACTAATTTCCACCCCCATAATGAAATCTCTCACACTAGGATTTGAGACTAAAATTTTTATGTGGTTGGTGGCTAAGAGGATTAAATTTATTGAGAGCACACGAGATGGAGAACTCTTGATTTTTTGAATAATTTTCTTCATCTCACCAATTTTGTGGCCTTGATGTTGACATTGAACCCCATTATTTTGGTTACCCATCCTGCTCTTTTTTCACTGATTTCCACCCCCATAATGAAATCTCTCACACTATGATGTGAGACTAAAACTTTAATGCAGTTGGTAGATAAGAGAGGATTAACTTTATTGAGAGCACACATGATCGAGAAATCTTGATTTTACAAATAATTATACTTGAGTTCGAATTATTTCAGTATTTGACTAAAGAAAGCCACAATATTCTTGATAGCTTCATTATTATTCTGCATAAGATTTGTGACTATACTAAGATATGTGTTATAAGCATAAAGGATGAAATCATTTTTGAAATATGGATTAATGAGTGTTGGTGCTTGAGCTATCACAACTTTGAATTTATTAAAACATTATTTTCCTTCTGTAGTCCATTTGAAAGCAACATATTTCCTCAACATCAGGGTGATAGGTGTGACTAGTCCTATAAAGTTAGGGATAAGTATCCTAACAAAATTGATCTTTCCAAGGAATGAATGGAGAGCCTCATTGTGAGTTGGAAATGAAAGGGAAAGGGTAGTAGAGACTCTTTCTAGGTCAATTACAATTCCATCTTTTGAGACAACATAACCCAATAATTTACCCTTTGGAACTGTAGAATTTTACTTCTTTGGATTCAATGATACTGAAGAATATATGCACCTTTCAAACACTTTCTCCAAATGTTTCATATGTTGTTTTTCATATTTATATAAAACAATGATGTCATCTAGATACATTAGGACAAACTAATTGATGAGTTCGTAAATGTAATATGCATTGCTTTCTGAAATGTTGTGACCACATTTGATAAACCAACATGCATCTTATAATATGTGTGTGTGTGTGTTCCCCATTTAGTTGTAAATGCATTTTTGAATTAATCCTCCTCTTTGATCTTGATCTAATTGAATCTTGAATAATCATCAAGCATAGGAAGTCTCTCAGATTAAGCCATTGTTTGAAGAATTCATTCCATGGAAGGAAAAGGGTGATGGTATTTTAATGAATCCTTATTTAGGTCCCTAAAATCCATGAAGAGCCTTATCTCTCCATTCTTCTTTCTAACAGGGACTAAATTTTCTAGCCAAAATGAGTATTTGATAAGAAATATTATTTTTGAATCAATGAATTTAGATAACTCATTCCTCATTAAGGACTTGATCTTGGGGTTGAAAATCCTGTGTTTTTTTCTTACTGGCTTAGCATCAAGATCCAGATCAATAGCATGTTTAGTAATGTTGGGTTAAAACCCTTTTATATGCTCATAACTCTATGATAATACATCATGTAATTTATATCAAAGAGAAATACAATCGTATTCCTATTCAATACTACATACTTTTCCCAACAAAATATCTTTTCATTCCCCAATGGTGACTAATTTGCAATCTTCTTGACCCACAAACATGCTTATGTTTCCCATTTTGATATCATCATCAGAATTAAATATACCTTCAAGGGTGATTAATCCTATGGGTAGCTTGTTTGTCCTCAAATGAATGATTTGTTCACCATAGTTTTCTTGCAAAGTGGGTTGCAAGTTGGAATATAATTTTGCTTCATTTTGAATGAACTAAATAATGTGTTCATCATTCTCAAAGAATTTCCAATAGATATCATTATCCAGAATAGATGGTCTTACAACCATCTTGACATGTTGTTCCTATTGGATAATACCTTCTATAGGAGTAAACTAATAGCCAATGGTAGTCATCTGATATGCTTCCTTGTTTTTCTTCCACGACACCACTTGAAGATTGAAATATTCAAAGCTTTCTATAATATCCCACTATTAGTGCCTATAAAATCATATAATATTATTATTATCTACACACCTGCCTCTGACTTTTTGAATGATCAACTCAATGTCTCTAAAGACTTGCAAATCTATGATTTATCTCTTTTCCGCAATCAACAAACCATGAACCAATGCATCATACTTTGTTACATTGTTTGAGCATAAAACTTGTAGTCTGTGGGAAAATAAAATTTTCTTAACCAATGAAGAAACAAAAACTATACCTTCCAAAACTTTATTTATGCTTCTTGAACCATCAAAGTATAAATTCCATAGACCAGAAGAATTACTTTATTTTTCCACGTCCGACATGGGGGTAGTGAAGTTTTCTTTATGGATACAATAAGTACGCAAAAAAAATTGTATAGTTGTATCATAAGAATTGAATTCATTATGATCCTTTTCCCATTTATCTAACATAAGGTATGAAACTAAATTTGATGAATGTATTGTTTCTACAGGTTCAATATCATTGTTTGTTTCTTCTTGGATCATATAATTATCATTAACAGGACTGGGATTATGAACTTCTACACGATAAGATGAAATAGGTTCATCATTTATTATAAATCTAGTTCCATTCCTTGTTTTGAGAAATATATGAGACCAATATGAAGAAAGATATCCACCCATCTTAGTAGTTAAATATCTAGAAAGGAAAAGGGTGAATAGAGGTGGCAAGTCAATGACATAAATGTCTTGTATTATGGTCAAACTTGGGCAAGTGTGAAAGGTTGATTCAAGGTATTTTACTATACCCAAGACTTGTATATTTGATCCATAGAGTTGTAGAACTCCCTTAGAAGTTAGAATGTACTCAATCCCAAAAATTTCTACTATTCTCTTTGGCATGACTGAAGTGTTAGCACCCAAATCTATTATGTAATTATGAACAAGGTGCTTTCAAATTATGAGATAAATGTAGAAGGGAGGAGGCTTGACAATTGAACTTACATGTTCCTCCTTTGGTTGAAAAATGATGATAGTGGAGTCTACTCTATGCATGGTGGGTTCCAGAGGAGGAAGATACTTCAATGCCTTCTATAACAAATCCCTTTAAGATGGGATATATAAGGCATCCCATATTGTGACATTGAGATTTGTTTTCTTCATTTGCTCCATAATGTTGAAGGGAATACCTGTAAAATTTTGTAATAAAGGGGTAGGATGTTCTTTGTTTCTTTTCTCTACCCATGGATACTCTTTGATTAGCAGAATTGGAATGCGTCATGGATCTTATTCATTCTACCACTTTTGAGTAACCCACGGAAAAATGGATGGGGACAAATTTTCACTTAAATCCACGAACTAATTAAAATTTTTACGTAGAACTGAGGAAATATGAGGGTATCTCATGTCCATATTCCACTTTTTATATCTTGTATGATCCGCCACATGAATTTGTATCCTTTCTGAGCTTCCTACAACTTGATTAATTGCAAAAAAAATTCAAGTCTGAAAAACATAAAGTTGGGTTTAGGTGAAAACTCTTGAACTTGATTTGCATTACTTGTAGAATTGGTCACGGTTTGTTCTTGTGGGTAGTATGGGGTTTGGACCATGATATATTTTTCCCATAAGGATCTCATTCTAACCTCACATGTGTACTAATTATGGGTTTGATCACATGGATAACACCACTTAAAGCCTTCTGGCATGTTATTCTGGACTGGAACAATGGTTTTGTTTAAGTTAGGAGCAAACAGAAGCTACGGATTAACATTTGGTGGTTTTCTTAGAGGATAATTTTAAGGAAATATTTTATAAGGATATTAAAATCCTTGTTATGGATAACCTTGAGGAGGGTTAGGATAAGTTTTAGGAGCTTGAGATTGATGTCTCTTGAGAGAAACAATCTCATTTTTTTATTTTTTAAGCCAGACATTAATACTTTCATTTTATTCTTATTTTACAAAGGAACCAAATGTGGAAGCAGAGGATGAAACAAACGTTTGAGGAATATAAGCAGAAAAAAGTTGGGAATCGTGTGGTAATTCAATAAAAATGGGAATATGCAATCTAGGGGATAACTTTATTACTTGAATTAGAGAATTTGCAGCCCTAATGGTCGTTACATAAGCATTTTAAAACTAGAAAACACCCATAGATTGAATCATGACTATTATATCATAATTCAAATATCTAAGAAAATATAAGAATACACCTTGTGGGGTTGGTCTTAGTAACACTAGAATCTTTTCCCATTCTTTCTAAAATATAAAATTTAAGTCCTTCATGACCTCATTTGAAGCTCACTTGATTGTTGTGAGTTGCTCTAACAAATATATGTTATGTTTTTTCTCCTTAAATTGTTAGCAAAGAGGAAAGCCAAGTTCATCCCAGTTATGAATGGGAGCAAGTCTCAAACTTATATACCATTGTATTTCTTTTCCTTTTAATGAAGAAGAAAGAAGCCTAATTGTAACATCATCTTCTATAACCAAATGAACCAAACACACATTAGCCACATCTTGAATATGATTGGCTGGAGTGGTAAAATTTTCACCAATGAAGAATGGGATAATTTTAAGGGCAGACACTGGTATATCATGCTGGGAATTAAGTTATAGAAGAGTACCAACATCAAAATTTATTGTTTGCTTTTATAATTGTTGCACTTTTAGATGCATCATATAGTGTAAGAGTGGGTTTAGCTCTGTGAAGAAATAAATGAAGGTAATGTTGATGATTATCTTTGCAGATGAACCACCAAATTCATGGGAAATCTTAAAGACGTGGGACTTGTCCCCTAAGATAACCTCCAGATTTTATATAAGTTGGCTCTTCTCTTCAAGTATTTGAGATAAAGGGCTAGAAGGGAAACTAAATAAGTGCAAATCTTAATCTAAGGCAATGCACGTCAAGATTTACCAAAAAGCATAGAGACATATACCCAAATCACTATAAAAGTAAGTTAAAGAGAATTAAGCATGATTAACCTATTTTTAGAAAGATTCGGTACTATCTAAGGCTAGAGAGAACTAAAATGTAATCATGAAAATAAGAATATGAATGTGAAAGGATCTAAGGACATATAGAACGGTAGAAACTAAAACATGTATCTAGAGAGTTAAATAAAAGCATACATAAGGAATTTACAAAGAATCAGAGTATTTTGAATCCTTTGTGTACAAAAAAAGAACCCTTATAATTATAGAGAAAATAATACATAAGGCCGATAATGGCACAAATTATAGTACGTCTTTACAACAGATCCTTGTTAGGGATGATAAACACAAACTACTAAAACTAAAAATCCTCTGGAGCTTTATAAACAACTTCTCATCTATTTCCCCCCCCCTTTTACTAGTCCGAGGACTCTCTTATATAGACCATGCGGCTCGCACTCCAACGTGTATGTCCATCATACTCTCCACCATCTGTATTTAGTTCTTCATCTTCCTAATCTTTGACCCATGTAGTAGATCTCAACTGCTTGCTTTGGGACTCGAGATTGCATTCAATTCACTGAATGTGAGTCCTTTTGCTTCTTTGGTAGGCTCTGCGGGTGGTGATAGCTTCTCTGAAAAACACGTGGAGTTTTCGTGTGCTAATTTGAGGTCTTCGTTATATTTTCTCCTCATTTGGAGTTGTGCACCTGGGTAACACATGTGGGAGATCTACAGGCTCTTCTCCATTTTCTGTTTGACTTTTTCAGCCCATTCGGGCTATGCAGTTATGCCTTTTAACATGTGGGGGTCATGCACGCTGATTTCAAGATCCCAGACTCTTTTTGTGTCTTCTGATCATGTTCCAAAGAGAGATATGTGGATACCCTCTACGCTTGGTTCCATACTTAACCAAAAAATTTGCTCCAAAGGAAAAAAGAATGCCAAAAACAAAAGGTTTGGTGTGACAGAAAACCAAGAGATCCCTGTAGATGTAGAAATTATTCTATAGTTATGGTGATTCACTGAGGGACTTTTTATGTCTATCAAGGAATAATCCAGTAATCCTTCCCTAACTCAAAATTGTAAAAATGTGGCTCAAAATATGCCACTCAGAGCTGCTTCAAAGCATCCTGGTACCCGATCCATTCCTCCTCTATTGGGTATGTTCTTCTTTGTAGAGTTTGGAAGACTCTTTCCAGTTTGATAATCTCCTTGTACGAGAAGGTTTGAAGATCTTGCACCATCGTGTGCAAGTGGAACTCCATTTTCAGTATCAGGTTCAAGAATGATCTCCACCTTCATCCATACTTGACTCTTCTTTTAAATACTAGAAAACAATATTGTCTTGTTCCTTTGTTATGAGTAGCTGCTATTGGATTTGATCCTCTAAAAGGACCATGAAAGTCATTAGGAAAGGGAAAGGGGAATCCCAATTTTACCAATTCCTCAATGCACTACTTCTCAGTCCCCAACTCCAAGCTTGAGCTGCGCAAGGAAATACTCTGAAACTTTAGTGTTGTCTTATTGCAACTCAGGATCTCATTGATTTTGGCTGCTACCATTCACATGTCCGCATGATATCATCCCCCTATAGATGAAGAGTCCAAGGAATCATATAAATTATGTACCAATGTCTTGAGCTATCAACGAACCTTTGGAGGAGATGACATTGCTAATGGTGGATGTGGAGCACTCCACATTGACACATAATCCATGTGCATTAGATATAAATGTGAGTGCAAGTGAAACAAGTATTTCTTTACCATAATGGTAATTATTTTGCAGCACGTGATGTATAAATCCCTCTACACTAGTGGGATAATTCCTCCCTTTTTTGGCTATGCTTTGGGATTTTTTTGGGTCAAATCCTTAACCGTGTCCTCTAATGACTAGATATTTTGTATGCAAGCTCCTCATCGCATAGCCTCTTGTAGTGCTGTAGCTTCTCCTTGTAGCGTGGCAACATCCTTTTTCCTTACTTCAAGCTCTCAATGAATTGAATCAATCGAGGTCCTAGAGGTTGAAAGCTCAAATTTAATTGAAGCAATATCCTGCTAAAGTGAAATGGTCGTGGCCTTAGAGGCAGCTAACTCGACCTCTAACATTTTTACTTCTGCCTCTGAAGTTGCAAGAGTTTCCTTCGAAACAGCCTCTTTTAACTCCTTGCGGAGTTGCTCCAACTCTTCATTTTTACCTTTGACTTCTAAGTTGAGGTGACCAACAATGCTCTCTGTTTCTTTAAGGCTAGCCTCCACTTTCTTCATCTTATTTCTAACCTTCAGGTAATTCAGTTTTGACAATTGCACTTGGCTTGTTCATCAATTCAACCTTATCCTGAGGCCAAAACTGAGTCAATTCTACTTCCATGGCATGTTGATAATGTAATCGTTTAGTTGGATCTTCTCCGCATAGGTTTAGAGACATTAGGAATCATATGCGTAATAGTGAGGGAGCTCTATTAATGGTCATATAATGAGCACATGTGCGTTCGTTGCTCCACTTAGCCATTTCCTTGTTATTTTGCATCTTCCTTCTCCTAATACGTGTTGCTACTTTGGCCAAATCAACTTGATTAATACAAACTATGTAGAGGAAGGAACAATCTCTACCTGCGAACGGGAACCATGATGATATGTTGTATGTAATGATAGTGGGTTGTAAGAGTTTGGGATGTTACAATAGCTTAAGAGAAGGGTGTCATGACCTTGGGAGAGAAAGAAGGAGATGGTGCCATAGGTGATGGAGGAATCCAGAGAGGAGCTGAGGAGTGGATGGGTTTGAGTTGGGAGTGACCATGAATAGGGACATCCCCAATTCAATAAATTAAAGGTAAGAGAAGGAAGGATAGGATGAGTGCACCAGAATGGTGAAGAAAACGAGGGGAATTAGAATAGAGGAAGAAGTAAAGGATGATGGTAACCCTAAGACAATATTTTCTTCTTTTTCAGCAAGCTAGGATTGCTAGCGATCTCAGCGGTGATAACTGAGGGGATGACCAATGGACATGTTGAAATACGACCCTAGTTTGGGTCCGACATTGATTGCTTCCCTGCTTCCAAACCTTGAGGACCTGGTGTCTCTTTAGTCATGGGCATATTCCTCGACAGGGCATGTTAGGAGACTAAGAGAAGGAACTGTGGTGGTGCTTGCTACTAAGAAGAGCCATGGGATTCCACCACCTATTCCTGGGGCTGTGTTATGGGGCTTATGAAAAATTCCTCATCATCTAAATTGGTTCCATGTGCTCGAACTTCCCATAATTGTTCACACTCTCTCTTCAGTGGACACCTCCTCAAAAATTTGGGTAGTTTTCCAAATTCTTGCCTATATTTCCAAAAGGCATCAATTTTTTTCATGCCCCAGTCTCTACCTTTTATGGTTTTCCTCAAACTCTTATCCATAATAACAGAGGGGTCACGACTATGCAGGACCTAATAAAAAGACTCCCATGACGGGGTTGGGATATATTTTAATTCAACAAAAATTATAAGGAGTCTCTTCCTCAGGAGACCTCCTATCTTCAAAGAACCTTCTCTGCTCATGCTAGCATGATCCTGAGACCCTATTTCGGGCCAAGGTGGCAGAAATTTTTCCATCGGGATCATATCTCCATTTTTCCTAGATCAAGTTGAAACCATAGTGGACCAACTTCTATGTGAGGATATGTCCCACCTTGCGCTTTATCATAGTAATGCCTCTTTTACTCCAGGGGAGTTCAAATAATTTTTTCTTCTTATGAGTAGATTCAAAATCTTCATCTAGGTTGCTCCAAATATCTAGCTATCTCAAATGCCACCACTAGTGCCGTGAGGACTCTGGGGAGCATGAAGGGTTCCTCTTTGAACCCATGCACTCTAATCATCAAATGTTTCTACCCCAAAAAAGTAGTGGCAGGGATGTAACTTGTTTGCGAGGATGGCTTAGGCTGAGTGACTCATTATGTTATTGACCCTCATCCTAGTCCAACTCAGTCAGAAGTGGCACAACAAAACATCTTACAAAATCATATGCATCTCAAAGAAGAGGATAACACGTGGGTCCATGTTGATACTGGTGTGATACTTGAAGGTTTGACTTATGTATCCTAGATTGATAGAGGCATATACTGGCTAAAGTATGCTTTATGTTGGGAAAAATGAGGTAGAACAAGTATGAGCAATACTTGAAGGTGGTGTCTGATGTGGAAATGGGCTAGTTGGTGACAAATAGTCTCTGAAATGACTTTAGAGAAGTCAAAGTTGTATGCTTTCTCTTTGCCCACCACCCTCATTCTAAAAAGGGTTCCTATCTGCCAGTCATGGACCTCTCTTTTCCGAATCCTGGCCAAAAATAAAGGTCAGCGTAGAGCAGGCATCCTATGCATTTGGTGCATGAAAATTTTCAATAGAATTGGAAATTCTGATAATTTAGAGATACTCGAATCGTCTTGCTGTAATTACTTTAGGAGGAAAATGGTCTTATTTTGGCATGAAGACTAAATTTCTTGAATCTTGGCCATGCTCATAAAAGCTTACACTTGGGTCATATGGTAGGTCCAACATTTCTTTGATAGTTCGTGGCTTTATTTCCACTTGTATATTCTTTCCGTTGATGGTATAAGTGGCGAGGTTGAAATTTCATGCTACGCGCACATCTGAATACGAGCTATAGATATGGGTGCATGAGGGGCAATATGAATTGAGCTAACATGGTGGTCCAAAGTCATGGAGCTGAAGGACCCAATCATATCTACGGTTGTGGAATCTGGAGGTGGCATTGGCTTAGTCTCTAAGGGATTTTGGCTTCTTGTCTCAAGATAGGGTTGAAAACATCATCTGCATAGCCAGAAACCAACGAAGCGTCTCTGCAGTACATACATTTTTTTAGGGTAAACCAATTTCGGATGCTGAGCACACAGCGACATGCAGAGATTCTTACATAAGACTTTGATTGGGAGGTTGAGATGGAAGCTGCCATGGCTATTCTGAGGGTGAAGGAGACTTTGGTTATTTCCTATGGTGGTTTAGAGATTCAAGAAAGAGACTCTTTGGCATGTGGATTGAAAATTAGGTAACCCACTACTTTGCCTTAAATATCCTCCATGATTTTTGTGAATTAGTGGCTTGCACACACAATTGGTCATGTCTTGCAATGAGCTCCTAGGTTGAATGACCTTCAATGCCAAATTTCACGTTTCCCAAGAGATTTTCCATTGCTTCCTCAATCCTTTTCAATAAGTACTCCAAAAAAGCATTGGATCATAACTTTTGGGGAAACAAAGGAAGGTACACCCTTCCCAAAATTTTCAAAAAGGGACATGGGAGTCTCTATAAGAGACATGTGTTCGAGGACATTTATTGTAAGGAAAAAAATTGTGAAACAAAAGAGATAAAATAAGCAACTATACATATGATACACTATACAATATCTCAAAAAGATTCAATGAAAGGGTTTAAGATGAATTCCATTTACCAAAATTGCCAAGGTTTCACCTTTCACAGTCTCAAGTTTAAAATCATTATGTTGCTTATATGTAGTGATTTTGAATGGACCAGTCCAGAGGGGGTCCAAAATTCCCATTGATTTTCAGGCTTGGAATCTCTTGCATCCCATTTTAGTACCAAAGTTCCAAATCGAAGATCAAGCTTTGAAGTTTTATGGTCAAACTAGGTTTTGACAACCTACTGACTGCTGATCATAGACTCATGAGATGACTCCACTTCTCTTGTACTTATATCAATTCAACGAGACTCACCTTACATTGCTCTGTGTTCCTAGATCTCTACTTGCTTTAATAATTGTAATTATGGGAGTTTCTACCATGATAGGCATCACTGCGCTCTTACCATAGAATAACTCATATGGTGAAGTCTTCAAAATATACTTTGGTGTGATCTGATCAGACCCATAAGGTTGTCTTGATGTGTTCATGCCATGATCTCTTATGCCCATCCCCCATTCTTTTTATGAGCCTTATCAGATTTTTGTTTGTGGACTCTACCAAACCGTTACCCTACATGGGTAGTAGTTGGAAGATGTTTTTAAGTAAATTCATGCCTCATGGAAAAGTTAGATACTTTAGCACCTAGAAAAACTTAAGCATTATTTGATATAATTGTACGCGGTGGTCCAAAATGGATGGTGATGTCATGGATAAGCTTTAGGATCATATTCTCAGTAGCTTCTTTCAGTGGCACTACTTCTACCCATCTGGTAAAATAATCAATGGTTGTTAGGATCCACTTATGGCATGCACTTGATATTGGGTTTACCATCATGATGAAATCCATACCCCATTATGCAAATGGTTCTTCAATAAGAATTGGATTAAGGGGTAATGCGGAATTTCTCCTTAAAACTGTGTAGTACTGGAAAGTTTTTCACTTGTTCACCATCTGATAACAATTAGTAAACAAGTTGGGCCAAAAGTATCCCGCTTTTAGGACCTTTATGGCCGTCGTTTTCACTGAGAAATGGCCTCTTGAGTTACCATGATGTAACTCATGTAAGACCCTTTTAGCTTCCTCTTTCTCCAGGAATCTAAGTAGAATCCCATCGAAGTTCCTTTTGAAAAGGATATTGTCAATTATGATGAACTCATATCCCTACTGTCGGTAATACCTTCTCTTTTTGAGAGGAAGGTGACCTAGATATTCACCTATTCACATGAAATGTATTCTATCAGATACCCAACCTTTGTGTTCATTTTCTTGAATCTGTAACACCATCTTAGATTCATCATTAATTAGTGTCATTAAGTCCTGGGTGAGATACTGGCATAGGCCTTTTCCCTTTACTAACTTTTTGGTTTTTATCTCAACATCATACTCCAAAATATTGGTGATCCAGTTAGTTCTCTTGTCAATTATTTCACCTTCTGTAATATATTCCTTGACACTAGAGTCTGCCACCAAGATCATGATTTTGTTGTTGGTCACAAGATGTCTGAATTTCTTCAATCCTTTAACAATGACATAAATCTTATTTATCTACAAATTTATACCTAGTTTTGTAGTCATGGAGATTCTTTGAAAATAAGGCTATTGGATGCTCCTCCCCTTTTGAATCTCCCTTCTGTGTTAACAAAGAGGCTACACTGTGTTTTCTTCCATATACATACATGATGAAATCGTTAGTGAAATCTGAATTATGTAATACTGGGGTAGATGTAATGGCTTCCTTGATTGACTCAAAGGATTATCGGCCTTCGGTGGTCCATTTGAAATTCAGGTCTTTTTTTAACATCAAAGTGATTGGGAAGATCATTCCAGCAAAGTCTGAAATGAACCTACTAACGAAGTTAATATTTCCTAGGAAAGATTGAACTACCTTCTTATTGACCAGCAGGGATATCTCCATAATAGCTCCAATCCTTTTGGGGTCAATAGATATTCCATCCTTTGAGACGATATGCTCCATGAGTTTGCCTTGCGGAACCTCGAAAACACACTTTTTAGGATTAAGAGAGATTTAAAATTCCTAACATTTTTTGAATATGGTCTCTAGTGCATAAAAATGATCCTCTCCTTTTTTAGTGAACACCGTGAGATCATCCAAGTATATCATAATCACTTTATTGATAAGTTCTCCAAATTCAACATCCATGGCTCTCTGGAAGGTTGACCCAACATTGGTGAGTCCAAATGACATCTTTGCATATGCAAAGGTTCCCCACTTTGTTGTGAAGGTGGTATTATGTTGATCTTCTTCCGTGAGCCATATTTTATTGTAGCCCAAAAAACCATCCAGTAGAGAAAACCTTTCTGAACCTGCCACTATTTGTAATATTTTCTCCATGGAAGGCAAGGGGTAGTGATCCTTAAGAGATACCTTATTCAGATCTTTCAAATCCACACAGAGTCTGATCTCACCATTTTTCTTCCTCACAGGTAGTAAGTTAGACACCCATGTGGAATGCTTGATTGGAAAGATTATTTTGGCTTCTAAGAGCTTTCTCAGCTCCTCAGTCATGAGAGATTTTATTTTTGGGTTCATCGGCCTCTGATTTTGACATACAAGCTTTGTTCCTTTCTTCAAATCAATGGTATGTTGAATTATATATATTTTATAACCATGTAGGTCATCATAAGTCTACGCTACCACCTTATCATATTTATGGCATAAATCCATAATCCTCTCTCTATCTCATCGGGTGACTAGTTTCCCTACTTTTAGCTTCCTTCTATAAGCTACTTTTATTTCAGCATAATCTTCTTTGACCAAAGTGAACTTTCTCATGTATGTGTTAGCATCATTGGTATCAAATAGATTTTCCAATGTTATCAGTCCTCTTGGAAGCTTGTTCGTTCTAAGGTGAATAACTTGATCTCCATATGCTTCTTCAATTTTTAGTTGGAGTTGGTCAACGAATTCCTCATATTGCTACAGGAAAAGAATTATTTTTTGGTCACTCTCAAAAACTTTTCAATGGTCTATATTGTCAGGTATAGAGGGGTAGATGATCAGCTTTACTACATCCTTGTTCTCCAACAGATATTTGGTGGGATTGAATTGTGATCTGATATGAGCCATCCTATTTGCCCCTATCTTCTGGTCCCAAGGGATAACCTTGATATCAAAGGCTTCAAAGTATTCAATAAGATCCCATACCCTATGTCGGTAGGACCTCATTTTTGGGTTCATTTCCACAATAGTGTTCCTGACCTGTGTTACCACTAACTTAGAGTCTCCAAAGACTCTCATTCACTTTATACCTTCCTTGCGTGCTAAGGTCAAACCATGCACTAAGGATTCATACTCCGCTTCATTGTTGGTGCAAGTGAATTGGAAACAGAATGCTTGGAGTATCTTTCTTCCACTTGGTGGAGCTAAGAAAATACCAGCTCCATAGCCATTTCTGCTTCTAGCACCATCAAAGTGTAGAGTCCGATATCTGTGAATATTTTGTGGGATTCTTTTCACTTTTATTATCTTGTTTCACGATCTTTGGAATGCTGGCGTTTTCATAAAAAATAACATAAGTTCCTAATCCAACAGAGTCAAAATTTGCAAAGGGATCCCCTGGTGATATTTCAACCAGATAAATTCTTCTTTAATGGTCACCCTATTCTATGTATGACTCTTCTTCTCTGGTGAGCATGGCAGTGTGAGGCTTCAAAACCTGAGGCTGCCTAATTTGTGATATGATATTTCCGCGATAGGATCTAATAACACCTTCATTTTAGACCCATATTTAGTACATAAAATAAATTTTTACCAATCAAGAGACATATAGCCCCTAATTTTTGTTGTGAGTCATGGGATAGATATAGTTCGAAGACTGGTGGTACATCAATCAAAATTATGTCCTATGCAAAACTGTTATGTTTAGAGCAGGAATAGAGTTGTAATTGGAGACCTCTGATAACTCTGATGGTTATGCATTTGATTTTCCATCGAACTGCATGAATCCTTTCCTTAAGGGTTCATATTTGATTCCCATGGCATCCATTATTTCTTTAGGCATCACTGTTGTGCTTGCACCAAAATCTATTATGGAATTATGTAATAACTTCTTATCAAACTATAAGAGTCATAAAGAAGGGTTGGGGTCTTTGTTTACTTCCTTCCCCTTTTTGATTCATCATCACTGACTCTTTCGGAGCTTGAGCTACTTCAAGTTGTTCTTTGCCCTGTTCTGGCCACAGCTCGAGCCACTATTGGATTTTAATGCTTGTTGTAACAATTCCTTTTGTCTCTGGAATTCTTAAGATATCCAATAAGGATACATTGGTTGGTGCTTTCTTGAAATTCTCTACTACGTCCATGGGCCTGAGTGATTTTAGCTTGGGGATTTACTAATATTTTGGCCTTTTTGTCATTAGAGTAGAAGTTATTCTGGTTCTGAGCAGTATTGTTAGGATCTCTTGTCTGGTTATAGGTAAACTAGAAAGGAATGTCGACAGGCCCTTTTCCTACTTCATTCATTGTCGTAGGAACTAGAACTTATGACTTCCATCATACACCTCTTGAACCAAGTGTTGTAATTCGATTGTATTGGATTTCAATTAGATACCTCAGTATTTAATACAAACTCCTCTCCTTCTATCCAAGAGAAAAGTGTGTGCTCAGGAGAAATCTATGCTTCTTATCCAAGAGGATATTCCTTTCATCTGCATGATAAGGGCTATATTCTGGATTCTCTAGGATTGGTACGGTCCACCTTCATTGACCGTGAAACCCTCCATTTCCCTTTGCTCTGCTACCTTTTGTTGTAGATTCCCTTGAGGGAAAACAATGGACATACCTGCAGGGGTGTTGCCTAAGGAAAGCACCAAGCATTGAATTATTTTCCATGATTATTATGTCTGAGAATCTATTTATCTCCCCTTATTAGGTGGGAGAGTCATAGGAGTCTTGTCGAGACTGGCCTAATTTGGTTAGCAGGTTGGATCGGAAGTGGTATCTGGGAATTTTTATCTTAGTGGAGAGTATCTAGGCTCTACTTCCTTGGTAGAACCTCGTGAAAAATATGTTCTGGGGTAAGCACCTTGATTCATCCTGAGGTTACCAATAGAATTGGAGAATCTCCCAAGGATATTTCTCATTTCTTATATTTCTAGGGAAGATGATGATGTTCCTTTGGGGGAATGAGGCTCCTTGAGGGAATGGGTCAAGGATATATGGATGTAGGACTTTGGGTGATGCTAAAGGTATGTGCCTGGGGAAGTGGGTTATCTCGGTGGACATACTTGGCAGATGTTCCTATGGGGGAAGTATTACTAGCATCTATCACTACTGAACTTAGGGTAAAGTGCTTTCATCACATGCCTCTGGCATAGAATCTCCTCCCAATGACTGAATCATGATAGAGATGATTGAGTTCAAATATTTTAAATAGAAAACAATAGCCATACTTACTGGTGATCTAGCTAGAACTGGAATTCTTTACCATGTTTTATGGAATCTGGTATTGAAGTCGGGCATAGGCTCTTGCGGAGATTTTTTGATGTTGATCAGTTGTTAAAGAAGTGAATATCTATCTCCCTTTTTACATAACCTCACAAAAAATATGTTCTCAAGCTCATCCCAAGTACCAATAGAATTAGGAGTTGAGGATATGTACCAATCAAGAGCCTTTCTTTTGAATGAGGCTGCCAGAAGTCTCGAGGCTATATCTTTCTCCGTGATGAAATGCACTACACATATCTCCATGACATCTTGGAGATGTTCCGCCAAAGTCTTAATTTCTTCGCCACTAAATGTGGGTAGTGCTTTCATTGCATTTGTTGGAATAGGATTCCATGTTGCCAAATGTACTAGTGTAATAAGTGTACTCCTTCTCATGATATGGGATGAACTACCTCTGAGGATGAGGTCCTTGATGGGCTATTCTAATAGGTCTAAGGACTCTAGTAGATTGTAAGCACTCATGTGCCTCTTAATCAACCTTTAGATTAGTCGCACCAAGCGTTTCAGGATAATTTTTTGATGATTATCTTTATAGATGAACCATAAAAGTTCATGGGAAATATTAGAGACATAGGACTTGGCCCCTAAGATAACCTTTGGATTTTATAGAAGCTGGATCTTCTCTTCAAGTGCTGAGATAAGGGTTAGAAAGGAAACTAAATAACTGTACACATCCTAATCTAAGGTGATGCACCAATATTTACTCATAAAGAACAGAGATACATGCCAAAACCACAACAAAATAGGGTTAGAGAGATCATTGAGCACAATTAACCTATTTTTAGAAATATTCAGTATTATCTAAGGCTAGAGAGGACTAAAACATAACCATGCAAATAAGGCAGATGAATGTAAAAGGATATAAGGGCGTATAACACAGTAGAAACTGAAACATATATATAACATTTAAATAAAATCATATAGAAGGAAATAAAGATTTAGAGTATTATGAATCACTTTTTGCACAGAACAATAACCCTTTAATTATAGAGAAAACAATACATAAGGCTGATAACGGCACATGGATTATAGTGCTTTTTTACAACAGAGCCCTAGTTAAGGTTGATAAACACAAACTAATGAAACTCAAGAATACTCTGGAGCTTGTGAATCACTTATTCCCCTGCTTCTATCTACTGATTTCAAGTTACTATATTATATATAGATCTGGAGGCTCATCACTCCAACATGTGTCTGTGATCATTATCTCCACCATCTAGCATTTAATTCTTCATCTTCTTGATCTTTGACCCATGTGATATATCTCAACTACTTGCTTCGAGGACTTGTGATTGAATTCAATCTGCACTGAATGCAAGTCCTTTCGCTTATTTGGTAGGATCTATGAACGATGATAATTTCTTTGGGTGACACATGGAGGTCACGTGTACTAATTTGGGGATGCCATCTCATTTTCTCCCTTTAGAGTTACGCACCTAGGCGACACGTGGGGCTCTATGCAGGCTTCTTCATGCTTTTCTTTTGACTTTTCAGCCCGTTCTGGGTTATGTTGTTGTGCCTTCATTACATGGAGGCTGTGCAATGATTTGAGAAGATCCCATATCTTTGTGTTCTCCTTTAAACATGTGCCAACGAGACATGTGGATACCCTTCGTGCTTGGCTCCATACTTAACCAAAATCTGCTCCAAAAGAACAAAGAACATCAAAAAACAAAAGGGTTGGGATGATTAAAAAAATTAGAGATCCCTAAAGATGTAGAAATTATTCTACAGGTAATTTTGTTGGTATTTTTTATGTTTCCAAATTTTTTTTGGAGGAAAATTATTTTTTAAGGAATATTTTTGAGTGAGATAACAAGAAGAAGAGGAGTATATGCTCAAATGAATATGAATATACAAGATTTGTAGAGACTATTTGACCAACTTACCAAAATTACTACATATCTAAGACAAGAGAGTCTATAAGAAGAAACACATTAAGAAAGAGAGGAAGAAGAAATGCACAAGTATATAGAAAGAGAGTAGGAAGAATGACTTTTATAAGAGGAGGAAGAATAAGAGGAGCCAAATTCATTCAAATAAAGGTTAGTTAGGGCCTTATAAGGAAATAGTGATTAAAGGTTAAATTTTAAGAATATGGGGGATTCTAAAACCATTCGATCTAATAGATTGGTTGAATAGTATGGAAAATATTTGTGAAAGGAATGATATAGTAGTGGAAAAGAAGGTGAAATTTACATGCACCAAATTCAAGGGTCATGCTAGCATAATAGTGGGATTATTTATGAAAATGAAGGAAAATGGATGGTAGCAAAAATATCAATACCTATCGTAATATGGAGAAGAAGATGAGAGAAAAATTCATCCCTAGTATGGATTATGCACAAAACTTTAAAGAATATTTTAGAATATGAGGAAAAGGAGTACAATATGCAGACTACACATGAATTTTACAAACTACCAATTTTAATAAGCATGATGAAATAAAGGGATAGATAGATGAAATTTTTTATATGGTTTAAGGTTTTATACTCAAATTCAATCAAGCATGGCACATGCATAGAACTAAATACATGGAAGATGCACATAAACTAGTTTTAAAGGAAAAAGATAAGAAAAGTAGCAAAGCATTTAAGATATTATTTGGGTTGAAGAGAAGAACATCATCACCACTAAGCGGACAAGGTGGATTTAATCCTACTAAAGGAAAATCATCCTATTGAGTGGAGAAACAAGAAGATACCAGATAAAGGTTTCAAAAGTAACAAAAAGAAGAGTATTTTAGAGATGAAATGGTTATGTGACCCAAAAATAGATCAAGGATATCCCAATTCTATGTATTCTCTAAATTTGATACTTTCTCTATAAGATCTCAGCTCATTATGTCTTCACGAGATGGTCTAGTCAGGATGCAAGTGATCTGAACACCTTTGAATGATGTTTTTAGGCCATTTGATGTTCCGATTAGGGGAATTTAGTCGATGGCTATGCGACCAACTAGATGGTTATGAAACTCTCGATCTGTATTCAATGGTGGTTTCGTAACTTCCATGGCAGTTAACTTCTAGTTTGGGTTTAGTAGCGATCTTGTAACTAACGGTCCATAAACATGAGATCTCAACAGTTGAAAATGTTTGAGCTTCCCAATCATTTCATTTTGCCTCTTCATGCCTCCCTGAGCTGAACATCTATAAATAAAATAATTTCTAAAGATTCAAGCAAGTGTTTTGGGTGAAATCAAAGTGTGAGAAAAATTTGAGAGTTGGTTTCTTTTCTTGTTTGTTCATGGTGAAGAGTTCTTATTTTTTTGACAGATTGAGAGCAAGTAGATACAATTAGAAGTAGTTTCATCTTTCTTGAAGGCCAAATTGGTAGTAAGTTGTATCATTTTGAGATTACATAGTTAAGGGGAGATAATTTTCTCACCCATTGAATTTTTTCCCACATCGGGTTTCTCTAGGATAAATCCCTTATTCTTGTCTCTTCTTCTTTCAATTTTCAACTTAATTGTGGTTGATATTACACACTTAACTGGTTTTAAAAAGAACTCATAAATTTCATTCATAGTCACGAGCATAGTAATCTATTTATTGTTAAGATATGTAATTTACGGATCATATTGTTATCAGAGTAGTTAATATTTTAGTCTTTTGAGTGGTTAACTTGTGTTGAGATTACAGTTAGATTCCCCTTACCCAAAAGGGAAAATAAATTGGTGAAGTTATCCTTATTCCTTTTGAAACGGAGATTTCTACAAGGAAGTGGAAGTAAGGAATTTGAGAGATGGCTTGAAGAGATGATGCAGAGGATAGTGGTGAATAGTGTTTCTACAAATTGGAGGCTAATGTGGTAAGTCTTTCCAAAGATGTGGGTAGTATCTCCTTTTCCATTGGGAAGTTGGATTCCATCATGGGACTACTCATAGAGAAACTCAGTGTTTCACATGAGGCACCGGAGAATCGTGAAGAAGAGGTTCGTGAAGAAGAAGCATCATATACCTCCTTTATTCAAAGCGGAGGCCAAGATCTAAATTGAGCCTTATGATGGAGACATGAATGCTGAGAAGCTAGAATATTGGCTGGATAAACTAGAGGTATATTTTAGTTTGCATCAAATTAATGAAAGTCAGAAGATTTCCTTTGCTCAGTTAAAATTAACCAAACATGCTTTAACTTGGTTTGAGAGTTATGTTCATATGTTGGTTGTTAAGAATCTTTATTTTATTACTAAGTGGGATGTTTTTAAGAAGAAAATCCAAAATAAGTTTTATCTTATTTGTTATGAGGAAGAGAGGTCTATGTATTGGCAATATCTCAGGAAGAAACAAGGCTAGATTGTGTAGGAGTATATCAGTGAGTTCCAGAAGAAAGCTATTCAAATGGGAAAATATGTAGCACATCAGGACCTATTGATGAAGTATATTGGTGGAATTCATAGCCACTTGAGGAGACCCATCCTCTTAGCCAATCCGGCAGATGTATATGAGGCTTGTATGCAAGTTTGATACTTAGATATGGAAAAGAATAATAGTTCATCTACCTCTCAACATGCTTCCAACAAAAAAGGTGATACCAAGTAGAAGGACAAAGGAAAAGGAAAGGGTAAAATAAATGCTACTTCTATTTCTAAAAAGGATACTAAAATTCACTGCGAGCATTGTGATGTTGACACTCATTCAAAGGAAAAATGTTATAAGCTCCACCCATAATTACATCCCTTTAATAACAAGAAGAATAAGAAGAAGGCCATGACTTTCCTCCAAGGAGAGGAAGTATTTTGTAGTGAAGTGTTGGATGAGATGATGTTTTGTGCCTCCATCCATAGAGAGGTATGTTTAGGTAGTAACAATGTGTTTCAGGAAAATGAACTAACAAAGATTTTTCATTTAAAGATTCAAGTGATGAAAACTGAGGTGGATGCTCTTTTTGATACATGTTCTCAAGTTAATTTAATTAGTAAATAGTTAGTGGACAAGTTGAAGTTTGAAACTTACAATCACCCAAGTCCAAATTCTTTAGGTTGGGTATAGAAAGGTGTAGACATCAAGGTAACGAAGCAGTGTAAGATCAGTTTTGGTATTGACAAAAAATTTATTGATGAGGTTACTATGGATGTTGTTCCCCTTGATGTGTGTGGTGTAGTTTTTGGCAGCCCATATTTGTATGTCAGTGATACTATCTTTGTAAGGAGATCTAATCAATACCACTTGGTAAAGGATGGTAAGAGCTACATCATTTCATCCTATTTAGGAGACTCGAAGAGATATTTGGTAAGTGCCAACAAATCCCAGAAGCTCATTAATGCTAGTGGCAAATTTTCATTACTTATGTTGAGGGATATGCTAGATGATGAGGTAGTTACATATAAAACCATTGGTAGCATGTCTTCTAATAAAGAGGAGACATAGATAGCAGAGTTGGTTCAGCAATTCAGAGAGGTCTTTCAGGAACTTACAAGCTTGCTCCGGGTTAGGGAAATTGAGCATGAGATCCATTTACTACCTGATAGTCTGCTTACAAACTTGGGATTGTATAGGAAATATTTGAAAGATGCCAATGAGGTAAAATAATAGTTACAATATTTGATTGAACAAGGTATAATCCGTCTAAGCACTTCTCCATGTGGTTCTCCTATTATTTTATTACCTAAGAAAGATGGTTCATGGAGAATGTGTATTCATTATAGGGCTTTAAATAAAATATGAGGTAGTGTTATCTAGTATGTATGTGGATAATAATGAGGATCCACTCATGCCAAATGTACCAGGACCTATGAGGAGATCCCCCATGTTTGGTTGCATTGAATAATGAGTAGGAGGCATTTGTTGTGACCATTATTGCATGGGTTATACATAAATTGACTTGTTTATACTCTACATTGTATCTTGGACCATTGGTTATGTACTTCGGGAAGGGAAGACACTTTCCAATTATTGAATTCATTTTACCAGAGTGGAAATGAGGTCTCCTGATGGACCAAGTTGATCTATTTGAACACCAAGTTTGGCATTTATCTGTGTAGGGGAGGGGTGATATCCCATAATGAGTTGTTTGGTCACTATTTCTCCTATTGGAGTGTGTTATTTGGCCTTAGCAGAGTAGAAAAAATGCCACTTTGGAGAAGGGTATCAATGGACACTTTTAACCTATCTAATGATTCATAAATGGTTTTGATTCAATCATTGCTTTGATCAAACCATGTTATGAGGTTGTCATCGGGTCACAAGTAAGATGTTATGGAATCAAATTATATACTTTTGATGGGTTATTTAAAAATCATGGGTAAAGACCTTGTTATCTAGTGAATGTTATGTTGTTATAGTTAAAAGGCTCCACTAGAGGGCCTTGAGATGTTTATGACTGATCAATCTCTTTGATCCTTACATTGGAAGAAACATTTAGTGTTTGGATAGAATAGACATGCCAAAGAGAGGAATTTTTCAGAATAGTTATCATCCCAACCAAACAAAGAGGGTAATTGTTGGGCATTCATATGAGCATAGTAAACCTTGAGGCCTAAAATAGGCCGGGTATATTCTTAAATCAACATATTTAGTGGGTTTATAAATACTTGCAGAATAATTAGAGAAGGTAGAATGATAGAAAGGGGAATAAAATTGAAATAAGAAGAAAATATTCCGTCATGTCGGGTTCACTAGATTTGTACACACCAAAAATCGTAGGTTCCTTTTGTGTGCACTTGACCTCTTGTGAGTGTGGGTAAAGGTATTCTATGTAAAAGATGATGAGATGATTTCTGGCTAGGGATATGGATTATGTGGAGATAATAAAGGAGGGGGTGGTAATACAAACAATCCGAAAGAGAGATTCTACCTGTACTCTTAAGCAAGAAAATCTTTCTCATCGAGGATGGATATAATTCTATGGAATTGATCATAGTTTATGGTACACTCAAGAATGATGGTGACATAAAGCACTAAGTCTATGTCCTGGTTAATGAAATAAGGGATGTTTGGCTACACTACCTAGGTAAAATAGCCACTAGAGGTGAGTCTTCCTTAATAATGTAAGGTCATATAGAAGAAGGTAATGGATAATGGATGAGCTTAGGGAAACCTAAATTTATAACAGTAATAGGTGTCTGATGAGGTTTCAGATATGGTTGTCTTATAGGGATTCATTGTCAATGAAAACTAGCTATGGAATGATCTTTGCGGGAGATAGTGAGGAGAAAAATACTTCTCTCCTAAGCTCAATATAATGTCATCCTAGATTTTTTGAGGTTTAAGTGGGTTAGAGACGCAAGGAAAGTGTCCAACCCTTCCCGGGAATATTGTGTGGTGATTTTTATGATCAGAAGGAAAAACACAATGAGCCTATGATGGTAGGATGTCTCAAAGTGGTCTGAGACTAGGACTGGATCCTTGAGGATGTCTTATAAGCATTTTTAGGTTAAAGTATCACTTTTCCTTTGGATAAAATATCTTACTTATTTGAATTGTAATGATTCATGTACTTTAAATGACATGTTTATGTGTTATGTTTATTTGCAAGGTTGAACGTGTGTGTTTCTAAACTTGTTTGAATTTAAAATCAGCCTTGTGTGTGTACTCAAAATTAATTCTTAAGGTATTGTTCATGTTTGTTTGACTGAAATTTTGTTAAGTTTGTTTAAAAAAAATTTGCATGTGGTATTAAGAAATCAATTTCTCATCGGAAATGTGGCATTGGAAGCCAAAAATCATATTGTCTTACATGTATTTTGTTGACAAATTCACCAATTTACCTCACTTATCTCTATGGTTCTTTGGAAGAAAAATATTTTTTGGTATTTTTGGGGGGTTTTGAAATGTAATGAACATGTGAAAGAGATAAATAAAAACAACGAATTAAATTTTTTTATCAAAATTAACACCTCTAGAATGCAATGAAATGAAAGTAGAAATGCTTGTAAGAAAACTAATGTGTTCAAATTTTAAAAACATAAGTTGTCTAGTTAAGAGTTCCTAGGTTTAAATTGTTTTGAAGGGTGACAATTATGCAATCTAAGATCTTAATTTTAAATTAGACCTATGTAGACACTTAATCACACACTTTGAGTATCTATGTATTCATGATTGCATACTACTATTCATATAATTCCTAAGTAAGAAAATTACTAATTAACGCATGTATATGGCCATCTTCTCTTGCTTTATGTTATCATTTTTGGTCTTACACTCTTTCTAGCCCAGTATTTCCTTTTACATCTCAAAATTTCTCATCCTGGACATCGGTGCCTAGCCAAGACGCCAGTGCCAAGTGTCACTATCCCGTTTAGGCACCCCTGACCTGTTTGTACTTTGTTCACATATTTTGGGTCCTTTCTAGCCATTTGAGCATCTTATATTTTTTGTAGTCGGAATTTTTGAGGTTAATTACGAAATTCAAGCAAGGAATCATATAAATATAAATTTATGTGATCATAATAAAAGACCAAGCACTAAGAATTAGCTATCACCACCTAAGGTTGCATTCAAAGGCCATTATCAAGAGAATTCAAGCATCCATAAAAGGGCAAGGGACTGCATTCTTTTGCATACACTTCAAAGGAGGTGAAGTTTATTCTTTCATGCACACATCTATTTACATTTCTTACATCTAGCTAATTTTCTCTCTATCAAGTGTGAGACACAAGATCCACCTAGGGAAAATTCCACACACACACACACACACACACACACACACACACACACACACACACACACACACACACACACACACATTGAACTACATTGGGTCTGAAGTGTAGTGAAGTGATTAGTCGTAAGTTCACTTGTTTGAAAAATGAGGACAATATGACCCCTCATTTGTACTATTTTCTTTTGTGGGATTTGATGCGCTTTTGATGGTTTTGTAGGTCGTTTCTTTATTATAGATTTCAACGACATCGGTGATCATTGTGCAACATATTAGTGATAAGAACCGAGGGACAAAGAACATATCACGACCCTGTGAAGGAGGTTTCTAAATGGTTTGAGTATTCACAAACGCCTAAAGTAGGTATGTGGCACCCATAAGCACCCCTGACCCTTTCCAAGAACCCCAGTCCTAGAAAATCTTCCAGTCACACATTTTTCTGAGGCTTTGTGTGATACTTCTCCCTCTTTTTTCATCAATTCATCACTTCAGCATGGTACAGAATTAATTGTGAATTATTTAAGTCTTCTTATCTCCTCTTTTCAACTAGGGTTTCATATTTTCTAGCTTAATTTTCTTAGGTCATTCCTATACTTCATTGCATATTTATTTACATCATTGTTACATATTTATATTAGGCATTTTATTCATTTGTCAATAAGTTTTCTTAATCATTTTGGTGAACCTGACTCGATCGAACCCTCTTGGGTAGTCATTATTTTTTCCTCATTAGACGTTTACCATCATGAGCATTTCCATCCATACTTATTTGTAAAATCATCCTGATTATATCAATAAGCTCAAATCATATTTAGCTACCACTTATATTTATCCTCACACATCACCTGAGTATGTATATCATAAGTTTACTTCTGCTCTATCTCTTCATGAAGATCAAATCACTTTCACATCATATGAGTTGCCTTCTCAAGAAATGTTAGAGCATGACCCTCCTATATATTCAAGTTTTGATAAATAATTTCAAGGTTAAATGTGCCTTAGTTGACAATGGCTCCCACCTTAACATCTGTAATATTTTTTTTCTCCATCAATTAGTTCTTTCTGAAACTTATTTGGCTCCTTCATCAGTATATATTCACAGATTCGAAAATATCCCCAAACATGTCCTAGGTACCATTGCTCTCCTTGTCATTATTGGTCCATGTAAATTCACTATTCCATGCCACATAATTCCAAACAACCTCATTTATAATATTATCCTTTGGTGGCCTTGGATTCATGTTATGCATGCGATCCCTTCCACTCTTCATACACATCTTAAATTTCATTATCAAGGAGTTGTTTATGATGTTCCAATTGATCCATCCCCCTTTGCATATTGACATTCTATTGAGAAATACAATGATACTCCTTTTTCTTCTGCCTCTACTCAGGATTTTTCCAAATATGGCCTAAGATATGAATATTTTCATCACTATGGTTTTTATGATAGGGGCTTAGGCCCCCAAGGACAAGGAGTCACAGAGCCTTGGGATCTTCCCACATAATCTAACAAATATGGTTTGGGATATCATCCTTTACTTCTCTCTCCTTCTAAAGCTTATACTGCCTTGCATAATTATTTATTTCCTGTTATACATCCAAAACTCATCAATTGGTCTACTTCTACTACTTGGGATAATTTAGACACTTTTTCTACTGATTATTCTCTTCTAGAATACATGGGAATTTACTATCAATTACCTTATTTTCACCATAAGAGGTGTTCTCTATCATCTCTCAATGTTATTACTTACTTTGGAGAGTCTGATACACCTACTGATAGTGGTGATCCTCTTGATACTGCTCTATTGACCCATACACTGAGGATCGGTCAGCTCTTCTCAATGAAGAGATCATTCAATGTAACCTTGGTGCATCAGACAACCCATGAATAATTTTTTTAGTTTCTTGTCTCACGCCTAATGAGAAAAAATATATCAAACAATTTCTTCACGAATTCTCTAACATTTTTCATATGGGATTACAGTGATATATCAGGTATCGATCTATCTGTTGTCATGCATAACATCATTCTTACCCCTGGTGCAAAACCTATCCAACAAAAAATCTGTAAAATGTACCCAAAATTTGCACTCATAGTCAAAGAAGAAATCCAAATACTACTAGATTTTGGTTTTATTCACGTTGTTGATTATCCTGAGTGGGTATCTAACATTGTACCCGTTATGAAGTTGGATAAGAGGACTAAAATGTAAATATGAAACCCTAAGAAAGAGAGTGGGATAAGAGGACTTAGCTAATTTCTGAGTACGTAGAAAGTGATTTGAGCAGGGAGAAGTGATGAACAGGATGAAAACATAGTCATTATCGATCTTTGTAAATTATGGCGTTCAAGAACAAGGCTGGACACGAACTCCCAGTATTGGAAAAGGGCACCTGGGCACTGGTGACTATGTAGGAGCTCAAGATTTGGTTTCTATTATATCACAAGAGTGTCACAATTATTCTCTGTTGATCACCTATTGTTTTCACTATGATCGTCGAAGGTACTTGTAACCTGTAAAAGAGATGCTCACTTGCACAATCCCACAAACCACATCAAACCTAAAAAATAATTATGTAAAATGGGGATTTGAATGGACACCGATGGTCACCCTAAGAGTGAAATTGTGACCGAGTGTTGCACTACATATTATACTCCATGTAGCTCTTGTGAGTGTGTGTAAAAATTGTTCCCTATGATGCCTTTGTGCAAGTGGACTTGATAGTGGGTTGTAGATAGAATGTAGAAATGTAGTAGAATATGTGGATGGACTAAAATGAACTTCCCCTTCCTATGTTGTGTATACAGATTTATTGCAGCCCTTGTCCCTTGAATGGATGCTTTAGAGTGGTTTAGGTTCCTTTCGAATGTAAGCTTAGGTGATGATAGTAATGTTTAGTGTTTGGTCTTTTATTTTGAACACATGACTATGTATTTATATGATTCCCTTATTTGAATTTCGTAATTGAAAACTGGAAGGCTAACCCATTAGTGAAAAAGATGCCCAGAAGATAAAAGAGACCCAAAAGGAGCGAGTAAGGTGATAAAGGGTTAGGGGCGCCCTGAGGGGACATGAGTGCCTGAGCGCTTCTGTCATGAATGGGCACTGGTGTTTGAAGCCATGAAAGATAAACAAGTAAATTTCTAACTGGGTTTTAGGGTGTGCAAGACCAGAGAAAGTAAGAAATAAATAAAAGACGCCAAAGACAATTGTCAACCACTAGTTTTATTTCTTAGGAATCATATAAATGCTAGCATGCTTTTAAGATCTATAAATGTACCCAAGTGCGTGATTTTGTATCTACACTTATGAATTTGGTCCATCGACTCCTTCTTTGAATATATTGAAGTGTCCCATCGATCAACATTTACAAGTGTTATCTATTTTGCAAAATCAGCCTATCGATCCCTTCACTTAAACATCTAGGGTGGCCTATTGGTCAACATATCCAATTCCTTTTCTATTTCAATTTCCTATGCCACTAAGAAGACCTCCTATTGTGATATTTTCTCCTCTTTTCAAGATTTCATCCCTTTCTTCTCTCACTGCATGGTCTCTCAAGGGGGCATCCTCCTATCAATCTTATTATTCCTCCTTCCTCCCATCATGTTTACTACTTTATTTGAAAGGGCGTCGCATTCATGACACCCTGCTATAGAGGGAAAAATATAGACATCGTAAATCCGTCACATTAGATGTATTCTAAAGGAACTCAAACCATACCAACCTCCTTCTTTGTTTATTAATAAACAACCCTTCATTAAGCAACTAATTTTCTCCTCTGGAATACAAATTAACAACCTTTCATTAATTAAAATAATAGTGATTAATTAATTAATAACTTATTATTATTTAATTAATTTTCCCCATTGTTTATTTAATTAATGACCCTTCATTAATTAAATATCACTTCAAATCACCTTTATATCTGATCAATTTCCTCTAAATTCCTCATAAAATGGATTCTACAGACTAATCTAGGCATATTGATTAATCCCCAATTGATTAATTAAGCCCCCTCTGCCCCCATCTAATTCCCATAGAATATTAATCCCACTTAATTACTCATAATCCTAATTAACTAAGCTTAATCCTATATCTCCATCATCCCACATTCCCCAAGATTTGCAATTTTTGTAAAAAGGAAAGCTATAAAAACAACCCTCTACTCCCTTTCCAAAACACACCTAATTCTCATGCTTCGCATTTTAACTTGTGGAAATCTCAAGGAAAAAAGTGAGGATAAACACACTTTTGTTGAAGAAAAATGAGGGGATCTAAACATGGCTAACATCATTTTGAATGGTCCACTTGCTTCACCAAAACCCCTCCCTTAACGAAATTATCATGGCTAATCTTATCTTGCATTTGGTTCATAAAGGATATCCACAAATTTGAGGCAAATCCAACTTCCACAGGAGAGGTTTAATCTTTTATTTTTTTCAAATTCTTTTTTTCTCTTCCCTATAAATAGTCTCATCTTAATGTATTTATCTTCTTAAAATGTTTAATCTTGGATAAAGTTTGTAGGTGTAAATTTCATCCATGATTTAGATTAAACTACATTTTAATGTAGAGTGCAAAACTGTATAATGTAACTATATAGTCTTCAAAATGACCTTTTGTGTAAATTTTATCCATATTTTAGTATAAACTACATTTTAATTAGAGTTATTCATACAATTATATTTACAGAGTACAAAACTATATAATATAAGGTCATAGTTTGTACATAGAGCTTTTGTGTAAAAGTTTAGCTCCAACCCTGCTAAATAGTCAACACAATACCCAAAAAATTCATGCCTTTACTTTTTATTCCAAGTAAAATAATTCACAAAGTGTGTAAGGTCATGCATACTATTGTATGATTGTGCAATAATTTTTCTTATAAATCTAACTATTTTTGGTGATACAAGATTGCAAGTGAACCTTGATACTTTTGCACCAATATGTTAAAATATTTCGATGGTTTGTTGGTGTGAGTTATCATATGTGTCCTCCTCACATATTGGAGGGTCATCTCACATGGGTTAGGTTTAGGGTTAGGTTTAGGGTTTGTTATTGATTCATGCACTAGGGTTACTCAGCACCCTATATGTACCTTTTCACTATTCATTTATGAGCATGCAAAGACACTTCATTGTTTTTCCTCTATGTGCAAGTTTTGTTTCTGTTGAGCAAGTTCTTCCATTATTGATCAATTCTTCCTTGTGATTACATTGGAGCTATCATGATTCCGTTGGAGTGCAACTACTTCGTGGTGCATCATTTTTGATTCGATTCTTGCAAACACTTTTCATGGTATCAAAGATGAGATTGGGTAAACGTGCACTCATTTTTTTAGTTGTGATTACTCTTGTTGTTTTGTTCTTTTACTCCGCGTGCAATTTTTTCTATCTTTATTTTTTGGTATTTGCTAACGTATTTAACTTCTTGCTCTTGGAAATTTTTCTGTGTCCTTCGTGTATGTGCAGGTATTCCTGAAGCTTTCATTTAACTACCTACAGCTAAATTTGAAAATCAGTTAAAATAGAGGTTTATTTTTTCTGATTTTTTAAATCATTTATTTTTAAAAAAATTAGATCTCTATTTTTCTCACTTCTCTGTGTTGTTTGCATGTCCCTTTATAGAATACCAGGTTTTCATATATCTTTCAATGGTTATTTGCTAAAATGGAGGAGATTCAAAAAAAAAAACTCATGATTTAAGGCAACACGTGGGTGTGTTTGTTGTTTGCGGCTTTTTTTGGCTAGGGCGAGCCTCTGGTTTTCTGCATTGTTTGTTGGTCGTGGCTCCTTTGTTGGCCATGTATCCTCCCACACCGAGCTCGTGGCTACCCCCTCTACCTTGCATGGTCGTTCCCTCTATTCACCTCCCTGTGTGATCTCTACCCTGTCGTGAGTCTCCCCTCTCTGCTCCCAACAGTTGTTCCCTCTCCTCCTGTGCACGCTGCCCCTCAACCTCCAAACCTGTGTTTCTTTCCACGCACATAAAAAACAGCAAACAAAAATAAAAGGTACGCTTTTTTTTGCTTGTATTTATTAAATTTTCTCTTTTAAAATCTGCGTATTTTTCCTTTGCGGACTCTGCTAACACAACCATAGCAAGTTGCGCATTGGCTGGTAAGTGCTTTTGTTTTTTTAGTAAGTTTTTTCCAACATATTTATTAAATACCTTTTTTTTTAAATCTTGCTAATTATCTAAATCCAAAGCAATATACTTTTTTTAATGGTACGTTTCTTTTTTTATTAAATCTTCTTTTTAAAAAAATTTGCATTTTTTAAAGCTTCCTTTTAAAATTCTTTTTATTTCATTTGCTTTTTAATTTTTTTTAAAACGTGAAAGCTTTTTTTGTAAAGTTTAAAAAAAAAAATAGAATTCTTTCTATTTAAAAAAAAGAGTTTTTTTAAAAAAAATTAAATTAGATTTATTTAATTTTTAAAATAATTTTTTTTTTAAAGGGAAAAATTTTTTTAGGATTTAATGTTTTAATTAAATCTTAATTAGTTTTTTATTAGTTGTAATTAATTAGATTTAATTTTAATTAAATCTAGTTTCATTAATTTCACGTTTAATCTAATTTACGGTTAGTTTTTTTTTTTTATAAATCGTCTTTAAGGGTAAGTGCAGGAAGTTGATGGACAAATATAGGGTCATTCGTGGACATCATATTGCAAAAAAACAGTAAAATCTCAACTTGTAGGGATTATTAGCAATACGTGCACTCAAAACTAGAAAAAAATATATAAATATGAATCGTAGCATTCGGAATCTAGTTTCTAAAATACTAATTTTTTAAAAAAACGGACAAGTTTAGCTATATTAAACACTAAAAATTATATGACTTGGTTTTTTTTTTTTTTTAACTTATAAGATTGTAGTCTGTTTGCCCACATTTTGGATGACCAAATCTTGTTATATTTTTTTTCCTTTGGTGAAACGTTAGATGTAGTTGTCTATCTTGAAATGGATTTTGTTTTGTATTTCTTTTAGCAATTTTTTTTTAATGATTTTTTCTGTGAAAGTGGTCTGAAAATATTTAGAAAACGAAGCGCTTTCCGTTTGCCCGCCATAACTATATCAAAAAATATCGAAATCAAATATTTTTTTTAACGTGTATAGAATTTGTCCACACTTGGGATGGGATAAGTTTTATCACATTTTGATAAGCGAAACAAAAGTTACAGTCTTAAACGTAGACATGAACATTCACGGGAAAAAATGTCTTACAGACCTATTGTTAGTAAAAAATTATAAAATGATATTTATCTTATTCTATTCACTTTAAAATTAATATTTCTACGAAGCTAAAAGTCTCCCCTACGTGATGGCACCATTTTTGTGAAAAAAATTCAATTTTTTAGCATGGTTCAAGTCTTTGGAAGAGCAAATTTGAGGTTTTTTGACCTTTTACACTTCATAATGACTTTTTTTAACATAAACCACGAGCGCGCTTTATAAACCGCGATCGCGGTTTATAAAGTGTGCTCGTGGTTCATAAATCATATTTACACACATCCCAATGTTTGAATTACCATGTGATTTTTACTCTCTGACCTTACCATACGAATTACTGCGAAATTCTATCTTTTTCTGCATGTTTTTCTTATCACCAGAAGAAAAACATCATGGGAAACAAGAAACGAAGTCAAAAAAGGAAGTCATTAAGTAAAAAAACACCAAATGAATTAGAGGCCAAAAAAATTCAAAATGCTAAGCGAATGCGGAATCTTCATGAATCGAGAAGAGGTTCATCTTCAACCCCCAACTATTGTAAGAAATGAAGAACCCGATAATGTTTCAACTGTCAATGTTGAAGTTGAATTAAATACTCGTGATGAAGATTTTTTTACTGTTAATGTTGAAGAAGAAATTAAATACTCATGATATAGCAAATGTTGAAATTAAAGGAGACAATGAAAATGTAAATAAAGAGAAATACATGTTGGAACACTGTAGATAGGAAAAATTTGACAAAAACACCTCCTAGGATTTTACATAAGAAACCTAATTTTTTTATTGAAATTGATGAAAACATTTTGAAGCCAATGTCTGAAAAACTTTCCAAACGAAAAATCAAAAAAATCCACTGAAATTTGGGATAATCATTTTGAAATTTTAAATTATTCCCAAAGATGTCAGTTGTTGGTTAGTTTGATGAAATTGATTAGAATGAGACCTAAATTAAACACCTTAGGATTGACAACATCTCTAATATACGTGGTCGAACCTCTACAATTGTTGAAAACCTTCATGATGCATATCACACTGTTGGTGTCAAGAGATGCACTAGGGATATTAATATTGTGCGTCATGTACTTGCTACTAGTGTTGTAAGTGAATCAATAAGAAAACAATGTTTTGATTATGCAAGCAAGTTAAATGTTGTAAGTTAATCGAAAAACTTTAATGAAAGCAATTGAAAGACATAATATCCTTCAATCACTCAATAACGCCGATTTTTGGGCATTTTCTGCTAGAGCATCACATAAGAACAAAAATAATTATGATTCTATAAGAGAAGTTGTTATTAAATTTTGGCATAATAACACTAGAGTTTCACCTAATACAAGAGATGTTATAAAATAGAGAGTTGGTTCTACTAATCGTGAACCACATCCAAAGCATTTCTTAGATATGACTCAAACTCAATGTGTTCGTAAGTTTGAACAAGAGAATATGGAAATTAGAATTATTCAAACATTTTTTTGAAATGTTGAAACTATTCTATGTGAAAATCAACCCACGCTATGCACCACTTGTTGTTGTGGGCAACATGTTGAATTTGTAATGCATTATGCTAACTGTTTACATATTCATTCTATTTTTCATTCTGAAACTATGTTATCGAAATGTGGTGTTCAAGTTCCACCAATATCTTCTAGGGATTTCATTCCTACTATATTTTGTGAAAAAGAAGTTGGACAATTTTTTTATAGTCAGGATTGTTTAGATGGAAGTTGTAGTACATGTAGAGGATTACCTAAATTGGAAAAGTTCCATCCATAAGAAAATTTAAGGTACAATAGGAAATAATTTAGCCGAGTTTGATAAATATAAAACATTTGCATACCAGTTGAAAGATGGAAAAGAGTCTAAACGTGTGTGAGCAAGTTACAGAACAAATGCCTGTTTTCCAATTTTTGAGAAAATTTAAGGATGAAATTGTTTATGAGTATGCTAGGCATACACATAGAGCATGATGGTTGGATGAATAGTTTAAGCTATGCAAGGACACATTTCCTATTGGTACTATTGTTTAAGTGGTCAATTTTCTAGAGAATTACACATTGCACACCCACAAATGGAGGTTCAATTGTAATATTACAACTCAGTACAAGTTGCCATTTTTGTGCATATAACATTTCTACATTCTTCTGATAGTAACAGAGAATGATCAATTTTTTTAAGAGAGTACCAATTTTATATCAGTGATGATCATACTCATTCTACTGAATTTGTGGCAAGGGTGTTTCCAGTTATTTTATGGAAACTTGTCTGATAGGGACATCCACTTTCAAACAACATTATATATGGTCAGATAATTACACGTCCTCAGTTCAAGAATGCACAAATATTTTATTAGATGAGACAAAATTCACATCAAGATGGGTGTGCAACATATTTGGAGTTTCACTAAGGTTGGACATGGAAAAGGAGAGCATGATGGTGTAGGGGCATGTGTGAAAAGAGCTCTTGCAAGAGAAGTGTTGAAGTACAATAGTTGATGCTAAATTAAAAGATGCAAAGAGCATAGTGGAATGGTGTATTGACAACATTTCCTGAGGTTGTCAAGAAAAATTCCACAGTTCACAGATATTTTTGGTTGATAGAGGAATAACAAATTGCTAACTATGAGGATTGTATGACACTCACTGAGTCCAGTGATATGCACTCATTTTCTAGCTCAGATGCTACTTCGTGGGCCGTATGAACAAGAAATTTGACATGTTTTTTGTGCATCTTGTATTTAATTTTTCACTGTCGAGTTTGATTCACAAGAATGGGTGGATGGATAGATTTGTATGCCTCTAACTCTGCTTCCTAGTTATCAACCTCCACAAGCATTACAACTTGTTTCTGTAGATGAAGTTGTAACATCCAAGGACTTTGACGAAATTTTGATTTTGGTGTGATAAGGTATTTATGGTTATTTATTTAATTTTTGTATTGAGATATGTCCATTGAAATTTTAATATGTAATTTAAATTTGAGTTGTTCAACCTTTATTTTTTTGTAGGACATGTATTTTTAGTTATTGTGATAGAAGACAATGAAGAAGGAACAAACTATTTCTTATGTCGTTGCATTAAGGAAAGAAAGAAGTTGAGTTCTCCTATTATAGTTGGCAAAGATATTGAGTATCCTACAGGTTCGGTGGTAGTTATTGGAACTTGGCTTCAATGGTATCCATTAAAAAACTCCTCTGTTTGGGTGTTTTAAGACTTTGAGACACACAAGAAAATACTCTTATAATCACATCTAGTTCTAGTGACAAATATTCAGCTGTATAGATATTAAGAAAGGCCTAATAACAAGATTCTTTGGAAGGTTTGAGAGTCAGATCATGAAGTAATCTTGTTTGCTATTCAGAGTAGATCCGATCTTGATGGTTCATTGGAATGAATTTACAATGCTTATGTCTTGTATATATAATTTCTTTGATATATATAAATTTGTTAGTTAGATCTAGATTTAAGTTCATATATTTTATTTTAAATTTATGTATTTTGTATATATCTAGTATGGTTTTGATTTGAAACTTAAATTTCTTTGAATAACACTTTTATGTTCAGGTTAGTGGTGCCATAAAATCTTCCACCTTCTCGTGGTCGGCACTATTATTAGAGTTTTAAATTCTCGAAGCTAAGAGAAGCTTTCATTGTTTGAAAAAGTTGTAAATTTTGAAAATGATTCCTCCCCAAGTGTTTACAAGACCATACCTACATGTGTGCATAATTGGTTTGGTGCCATGACCCACCATCTATAAAATATAGCATTTGACAACCTTACACTAGCTCAAACTACACTATTTTACATGTTTGCAAACAATAGGGCAGCGAGAGCACCGATCTAGGAAGGAAAAAACTGAGAGAGTCTATTGTAGAGGGTCCCTACACTGAGGTTTTGGATCAGACGATATGTCTCTAGGTGCCACGGAGTCCGAGTAGTCACCCGTCGAAGTTGAACAATATTTTGGTCTTAGGGCTCTTAAGGGACTACACCTGAATGAAGTAGTCCAGAAAGCAATGACATTGTCACGCAGAAACACCACCTCCTATAGTGTTCACCTGACCACCTTAGAATGACAGTTGGTTTGTGCCATGACCCACCGTTTGCAAAATATAGCGTTTGACAACCTTACACTCAAACTACACTATTTGCGTTTCAAACAATGTAGCAAGAGCACCAATATTAGGATGTATAGGGTCCCTACAAGGTGCAGATCAAAAGAGACATTCTAGGTGCATGGAGTCTGAGTAGTCACCCATCTAAGTTGAACAATATTTTTGTCTCAGGGCCCTTAAGGGACTACGCCCAAAATATAGCGTTTGACAACCTTACACTGGCTCAAGACTGCACTATTGTCATGCGTTTACAAACCAATAGGCGAAGCAAGAGCACCAATATGAGAAGGAAGGAAAAAACTAAGATAGGCTATTGTATAGGGTCCCTACACCCAAGGTGTTGGATGTAAATGAGACATATCTAGGTGTCATGGAGTCTGAGTAGTCACCCATCGAAGTTGAACAATATTTTTGTCTCAAGGCTCTTATGGGACTACGCCCGAATGAAGGAGCCCGGAAGCAACGACCTTGTCACGCACCCAAAAACCACCTATGGCAGCGGAGACTCTAGTGTTTAATTGGCCACCTAGACATTTCATTGTAGTTGGTTTGGTACCCAGGACCCCACCGTTTGTAAAATAAAGCAGAGGACTACCTTAGACTGACTCAAACTGCACTATTTCGTGCGTTTGCAAACAATAAGGCAACGAGAGCACTGATCTGGGAAGGAAAAAATGTCAGAGAGGCTGATTGTAGAGGGTCCCTACACGTCGAAGAACGATATTTTGGTCTTAAGGCTCTTAAAGGACTACGCCCGAACGAAGTACCCCTGAAGCAACGACCTTGAGGCATCTCTAGGTGCCACAGAGTCTGAGTAGTCACCCGTCGAAGTTAAACGATATTTTGGTCTCAAGGCTCTTAAGGGACTACGTCCCCCAACGAAGTAGTCAAGAAGCAACGACCTTGTCGCACACTGAAAAACCACCTCCTCTAGCATTCAATTGGCCACCTAGATGTGTCGGTGCATTGGGTTGGGTGCCATGACCCACCGTTTGTAAAATATAGCGTTTGAAAACCTTACACTGGCTATTTCTAACTGCACTATTTCACGTGTTTGCAAACAATAGGGCAGTGAGAGCACCGATATGAGAAGGAAAAAACTAAGAGAGGATATTGTAGAGGGTCCCTACACCAAGGTTTTATATTAGATGAGGCATCTCTAGGTGCCACAGAGTCTGAGTAGTCACCCATCGAAGTTGAACGATATTTTGATCTCAGGGCTCTTAAGGGACTACGCTCGAACGAAGTAGCTCGAAAGCAACGACATTGTCACAGTCTGACATCAAAAAAATACCTACTATAGCATTCACTTGTCCACCCAAATGTGTCAACATATTTGGTTTGGTGCCACAACCCACCATTTGCAAAATATAGCATTTGACAACCTTATACTAGCTCTAACTACACTATTTCACGCGTTTACAAACAATAGGGCAGCGAGAGCACCGATATGAGAAGGAAAAAACCAAGAGAGGATATTATAGAGGGTCCCCATGTCAAGGTTTTAGATCAAACAAGGCATCTCTAGGTTCCATGGAGTCTGAGTAGTCACCTGTCGAAGTTGAACGATATTTTGGTCTCAAGGCTCTTAAGGGACTATGCCCAAACGAAGTAGCCTGAAAGCAATGACCTTGTAGCGCACCAAAACAACGCCTCCTCTAGCATTCACCTAGCCACCCAAACATGTCGGTGCATTCAGTTCAGTGCCACGATGCACTGAGGCATGAATTCTCACTCCTCACCTCCGTTCATTTCCTAGGACTCAAAACATTCAATGTCACTTGTTTACTTTCCATCTCTCTTTTTCTCTTTAGACTTGCCTTTGTCCTCTTAGGTGCTTCATCACTTTCCTTGATTTTCTCTCTTGAGATATGTTATTATGGTGATCTATCTCCATCCTCTTCTACCCCAACTAATTTCTTACATGCTCATTATGTTTGCATTGTAATATGGTCATGCTCTTGGCTACCTTGAAACTTTTTACATACTTTTCATCCCTTAATGGGTATCTAATACCCTAATTATCATGCTTTAAATATTCACAAGAATAAATCATTCCCTTGTTATTCTAATATTGGATTAAGTATTTGAATATAAGTCAAGAATACTAAATGGAGTTGAAATTAAATGAGCCATAATTGCTAGTGAAGCAAGAACTAGTGAAAAGTGGTGAGTAAAGGTAAGTCATGTTAAAGGAATGAAATGTATTTATTCATTGTTTCTAATAGTATGGTGAGAATGTGAACATATGGATAAGATTATCAATAAAATTCTAAGGCAAGTAGCTTCAAGTTTGCATATTTGGATGGAATTTTAGAAGGAGAGTGAAGTGGCTAATCAAGTCACTTATGAAGCATGCTAAAAAAAGTGAAGGAAACAAATAAGTGAGAGCCTATGAAGGAATAAGAGGAAAATAGTTTCCATGCACGAGAAACATGAAGAAGAGATTTAAGAATTCTCATAATGGAGAACATAGCATGAAAGAAGAATAATGGAGGAGAAAAGAAGTGCAAAATGAAATGCTTAGAGAATAAATAGCTACGAGATTATTGTACAACATTTAGGTTCTTCATTGAGGCTTTCACATTTCATTTTATAGAGGTTTTCCTTTCATCTTCAAAGGTCATCAATCATGTGGAGGAAATGACACCCAATGAATATGAAATGATAAGAGTCTCTCTATGGCAAGCCACTCATGAGGGTGATGCTCACCTTTTCAAGGATTCTTCATCACAGATCACTACACATAATTAGGAGTATAAGTAAAACATCAAACAATTAAGGGAACATGTAAGGACCTTTTATTCATAAGTGCAATCATTTATTGCATGAGATTAATCATCTCTTCCTCAAATTGAAGAAATGTCTCCCATATGAAACTTCAACCCCCCAGTCCATCAAGCAAGATCAAACATTCATATTACAAAGAAGGACATGTGACCATTGGGTGAGCATGATCCTTGAAAAATGGAATGATCTATTCCTGAGATTATCTCTTTGTTTAGATTGTTCTTGGTCATATATTTGAAAATCAATAGGAATAGAGTTGAGATCAAGAAAGAGAAATTCCATTGGGAAAATAATCTCCCATTTGTGAGTGAGATGAATAATTTTGATTCTCATTCCTTGGTGAGCTCAGGTGTTTTTTCATCTGACTCAGAGAACTTGTATGACATTTTTTCCCATATCAGCACCTAGAGGTTTGATGCTCTAAAAGAAGCCATTTCTGATTTTGAATTGCATGAGGAGAATGTATCAAAAATTTAGGAAGATCTTGGCACAAGAATGCATGAGATTGGTACTCCTCTCAGGGAGAATAATTCCATGAAGAATCTTCATAATTTATTTCAAGAATTGGTTCAAGAAAATATTTGTAACCCTTTCCTTCAATAGTGATACTTTAGAATCCCTTGTAGAGATAATAGGTTATATCTCTAATCCTATGAAGAGTTATGAAAAATATTTTAGTCAATGTGGAAATATCAATGTCATTCCTGAGAATTGACTCAACACATTGGAGCATGTGAAGATCTTGGAAGATGAGAAAGTTTCATTTGTAGTTTATAGATTCAATAAGATGGTCTATGGAAAAGCATCATCATTCAAGATCTTCCACGGAGGAAGACATGAGTTGATTCTTCATTAGAGGAGGATTATTCATGATGAGTGGAACCTAAGAATAATAATAAGGGCTTACTATCAAATTTTTACCCTTTTCAAAGGGATGTGGGGGACATCAGAATGCACCACCACATGAAATCTCTCCCTTTCGTCACTTAAGGCTTGTAACATTCTCACTAGGTATGATTCCTCAGCACCCCAACTTGATTATGCTGCCCCCTCTCATGAATACTTAACCCCTTCACACATTATCACCCCTTTAAGTCCCTTTTTCCCTTAATAAATGTGGTAGGGGAAATGGGGAAAACCAAAACCCATTTACAAATTTTTAACCCTACCCTGTCATGTCATGTAACCCGAGTTAATCCAGAATGGTCAAGGATGAGTGAGAAGGTGAGTTAGCTAGGTTAATGTTAAGAGGTGAGTATAAACAAAAAATTATCCATTTTTTTAATCCCTTTTTAATATTTCCTTTTCCTTCATTTCTACTAGTATTTAGTTATACTACTAAATTTTTCAAGAAACCCTATTGCAAAAATCACATTTTTGCTCTACTTCCCCTGCAATTTTGCCTATAACTTCTACACATGAACTCCTTGAAGATGATCTAAAAATATTTTCCATTGGTACCCTAAATTTTTATATCATCCCATTTAAAATTTCAGAGAAAAAACTTGCCTTTTTAGATCCTTGCAATTCTGGAGATCGAAAACACTTGAAATTTGAAGCAAGAAACCATATGAAAATACCTAATTTAATGTAAAAATTTCATCTCAATCCAAATACAAGAAGACATGATTATATTAATTATTAAATTGGCATATGAGCCTTACTAAAAATAATAAGTTTTGTAACAAATAATTTTTTTTGAAACCTCTATGTAATCTTCATTTCTAAAAATATGAAAATTGTAAAATCTTCAATGTTGCACCATAAGTAACATTATATTCATATAGTTCAAGATGAAATCTACCTCACTTATTTCTATCGATGTTTACATTAGTTGATATGCAACAGATGAGTGTTAGCTTTAAAAAAGAAGTAATTGTACGTATTGCCCTTTTGTAGTTCACCTAGCATGGTTTTGCTTAATAAAATAGGTTTGCTTAACAATTGTACCATGTAGTGCTCCGAGACATGGTTTTTTAATTTTAAATCAAACATACATATCTAAAACTAATAAATGGTTATGAAAACATACATAGAAGGATATCATATATGCAATGAAATCGAATCAAACATATAGTTTAGTAATATCGTTATGAAAACCAACACACGTGGATATATAAGAATCAAACAAAGTGTGCTCTAGACACACATCTCTGAAAATGTGTAAGTTCATAACATTTGTACATCTCAAACTAAGTGTTCATAATGTATATAGGACCACATGCGGTCGCAACAGGTTATATATATACAAGGGACTATATGAATAAACATGTTCAGTAGGACCAGATGGCCCATATATATATATCTATGTACATCTAGGTGGAATATGAATCTACTCATGAAAAATCTTCCCTCTCTTTGCCCTGCTAGAAGTAGCACGTCCATGACCTGGGGATGTAGTGGAGGGAGATGCCACTACGGATTTCATCTGTGTGGTCCTAGGCGTCTCTAAGCAGGCCTGTAACTTAACCTGCACATTCATAAAAAACAAGCTTTTAACACCTAAAATTTTAAAATAAATTCAAAATTTAGAAACTTTTACAATTTAGTTAAAATGCATGTGAAATCTTACTACAATTTCATGATCCCTATAAATTTGTTGTTGACGCATCACAGGGATAACAATAGACTCAGAAGGGGTAAGCTACATATAAATAATTAATTTTCAAATTAAATATTTCACATACATACAAAATTTGATATTGTAGATTTAAGTAAGAAGAAATAATGAATATCCAAAATTTAACAAATTTGAAAAATTGTACCTCAGTTAGTGGATCTATAGATGCTATGGCAATATCTACATCAACCTCCACAATCTACATATATGGAGGAGTCTCTCTGGAAGTCATAAGCTATACAAAAAACACGTACAAATCAATATTAAAATCTACATGACTGTGCACCATATAACAGAGGTCCAAAGCATGTAATTCATGTGAACTTCCACAATTAGAAACAAAGTGTAAAGAGAAACTAACCTACGTAAAACTCATGTGAGGCATGCTAGTAGCCTCAGTTCCCAGAGTAGATGATGACCCATCAGGCTCTTGTGTATAAAAGACAAACATATTAATATGTACAACATACACGTGAAACATTATAATAATAATCTAGTGCAATCAAATAAAATTAAAAATATAAGTTTGGAAAAATTGAAACTTACATTTAAAACATGCCCAGCTACAGTAGCTAGCATGTCGATGCCCGATGTTTCCTTCACCAGCTCTTTCTATTTAAAATAAAATAAAAAATTAGTTTTTTACATGTATGTACATGACGTACAATCAAATAAATATATATTAAAATCTCAAATGTATGTGAATTAAACTATTGTATATATATATATATATATATAATTTATATTTATTTGAAATTTACCCATGAAAGACCAATATCAGTGGCACCAATTCCAAAAACATCCCCAGCATCTCATCTATACAAAATAAATCCTGTGAACCAATAAATAATGTCTCACCTGCAGTGCATACGACACCACATGATCCATAGTGGTGTGATGCACTAGAACTGGTGCCTCCACCAACATCACTAGATGCAATCTGGTCATTATGCTGGGTCAGAGTGTCAGTGAGCTCCCTCAATGCATACAGTGTGTCAATTTCCACAACCTCCTTCACTGTAGGAGGGATAATTGCAGGTAGTGGGGGTTTTGGGGCATGGGGGATCCTTGGTTAACCTGTGCATGCACCAGGTCTACTATGTGCAGAGCCACCTCCTCAACCAAAAAAGTCAGAAAATTTAAAATAAAATGAGGTCGCAATATAATTTCTTCAAAAAGTAAAGAGGAACCTCATTTTTGTTATATGGTGGATAATAAAAAACAATCCACCATTGGTCCCAAAAATTGTTCTTGATTTGGTCATCGTGGCTAGGCCAATGGATTGGGAACTATTTGCAAGTAACTGCAGGGGGGCATTGGTTCTCGAGTCAATAAATAATTTACAAATGAGGTCTTTTCAATTTTTTTTGTCTTTTACGACTGCATGTGATAATTTTTCTACATACCACCACCTACAATCACCTCTAAAGGTATTCCATCTATGTATTTGGTTGGTTGCGGAGTCGACTTTGCCAATCAATGTTTGCAATGTGTTGGCTAAATTCATGCAGGATGGATTTGTTGGCATGATTTTGTCTTATAGTTTGAATAAGGTTCTCAATGACAATTTTATTTTCTTAGAATTCTTCCAATGATATTATCTTGTGTTTCCTGCTGGTTCAGTGGGGACAGAAGGAGCCACAGGAGGAAGATCTATGTTTGGAGGAGGGTTTTGAGGAATGTTCTAAGGGTTTTGAGGAATGAGTTTTGAGGATGTTTTGACGTTTTGCATGATTTCGAGCTTACCGACCAACTGAAAAAACAAGAAAATTGTATACATAAACAAACATTTCAAAAAACCCATGAAAATGCAAAAAAAAAACCTAAAATGCAAAATAAATGATTAAAATCAGGGGCTTACCCTCCTCGTCTTGGCAGCATGGTTGAATATTTCACGATCCAGAATTATGATGAGCAATTTTGAGGTTGGTATTCAAAGCTCGAGTGAAAAACGTCTAGGATAAATTACGGTTTGAAATGAAAAATGGGGAAAATAAGGACTCACGGGACTACTAATTTTTATCTCAAGACGTTTCCACGATCGCGGTATTATAACCGTGATCGTGGTTCCTGAATTTTAGGTTTTTATGTCCACATTTTCCACCAACTTCATGCATTTTTTTACTAATCGTGTACTCAAGTGTAAATTAGCTAAATTGGACGTTTCGACACGATAATTTTTTTAGGCGTTTAATTGTCATTTTTTTACTAATCGTGTGCTCAAGTGTGCAGTGACACTTTGAGCACTTATTTCCCTTCCAGCGTTCTGAAGATATCTAAACTTTTTCAAGTTCACAACTTTGTATTTTTACCCTTATTTCTTGCAACTAGTGAGTGCGTCTGCCACAATCTGTAGCAAGGGGGTTTTCATTTGTGACGTGAGATGATTTTTCTCATAACCAGGATTGGCTTTTACCTCCTTCCTTATTTTTTGCTTATGCTTGTTTACGGCATCCTATTTGCTGCGCTACACGAAACATTGTTATGGTCTCCTCTCTTCCACATTATTACGCTGATTACAAGATGAGTTACCAAGTGTTTCAAACTGCATGCACGGACCCGATTGTAATCAATGCACTAAACTATAAAGTGCCGAAAGCAGGGGGTTTTTATATTGTCCTGGGTGGTTGTGTTTATTTTCTGCATTTCTTTCTCTCTCTCTCTCTTCACTATGGATGCATTTTCAATTCCTTTTCTTACGTCGTTCAACTTTTTCGAATGGAGATCAAAAATAATAATGAAACTAAGGGGTAAAGGGTTATTCCACATCACCATGGGAACTGGGACTGAACCAAACAACGAACCTAAAAAATCTTAGTGGTTAAACCGTAGTGATGAAGCTTTAGGTCTTCTTTACATGTATGTTTCTCCTGACTTGCTCTTACACATTGAGGCATCTGAAACACCTAAATCTACATGGAAAACGTTGGATGCAATGTTTGGACAACTAGATGACATGAGAGCGCATGAGTTGGAAAATGAACTACTAGGGTTAAATCCTAGTGACTTTGAAAACCTATAAGCTTTCTTCTTGAAATTTGTCCACATTAGATTGTTGTTAAAAGGATGTCAAGTAGAGAAGAAAGATTCTCAACTGATCTTGTCGATTCTCTCTAAGCTAGGTCCTGAATATTCTGTCTTCGTGTCAACTTTCTACGCTACAAAAGCTACTTTGGGAGATACTTGGATTATTCCCTCCTTTGACTATTTTTCATCCCAACTCATTCAAATGGGGTCTCTCAAGTCCAATTCACATGCCCTTGTAGCAAGTACTAGCAAGGAAAAGAAGACTGAAAAGAAGAAAGAAAGAAACGATCAACCTAAGAAAGAAACCAAGACCAAACCTAAAAATGACACAAACACTTTGACTTCTGAGCCTAAGGCACAGAAAAGCAAGTTTTTGTGTTCCTATTGCAAGAATTCTGGTCATGACAATAAACACTTTTTTTGGAAACAGATTAATCACTTATCTCATTTACTTGAGAAGAATAAAATATGTGTTCCTGAATCAATAAAACAAATTGCTCCTAAGGTCAAGTCTTCTATTGCAAAAGGTGCTAAAAATGATAAGAAGAAAGGAAAGGTCCTTGTAGCTAGAGTTGCTCCTTCATCAACATGGATTATAGATTTCAGTGCCTCACACCACATGGGTTCTTCGCATGTTGATTTTTCCAACATCGAACCTTGTGGAATGTCCCAAATCATGATGGGCAATGACACGACAGTGTCGGTTTCCGGTAGTGGATCAATAGAGATGGATGGGGGAACATTTAACTAAGTGTTGATTGTTCCTGATCTCTCTACTAATCTCCTATTGGTTTACTAAATTACTCACCTTGGTGAAGGAATGTGAGTGGAATTTGGTCCTAACTCAGTGATTATTCGTGAGCTTAACAATGACACTATAGTGGCTGAGGGAAAGGTTGATCACTGTTCATAGTTATATACCTTTTCCCACTTTACTTCTGATTCTACACCCACTGCCTTGTTCACTCATGCAAATGATGTTAGTAAGCTATGGCATGAGCGTTTTGGACATCTAAATTATCACTACCTGGAACAATTGAGCCAAAACAAAATGATCAATGGGTTGCCCCGCGTCAAGTTTTATAAGGGTCTTTGTGAGGGTTGTACCCTTGGAAAGCATCCTGAAAAGAAATTTGACAAAGGAAAATCCTAGAGAGCCACTCGTCCTTTGGATCTTGTTCACAGCAATGTTTCTAGTCCATTTCCTTCTCCTTCGTTTACTAGAGCTCTTTATGTGCTAACCTTCATTGATGACTATTCGCAATATACTTCGGTATATTTTCTTAAGCTTAAGTCTCAAGTCTTTGAACATTTTTAGGACTTTAAGGCTCTTACTGAGAAACAGACGAAACGGTCTATCAAGGTTCTTCGAACAGACAATGGAGGTGAATATGTAAACAATAGGTTCATGGATTTCTATACTTCTGAAGGGATCTCTTTGCAGCATACAGTTTCTTATATCCCTTCACAAAATGGAGTCACAGAAAGAAAGACCCGTACTCTTAAGGAGATGGCCACTTGTATGATTCACTCGAAGTCTCTTCGTCGTTAGTATTGCACTGAAACAGTGAATTGTGCAAATTACATTCAGAACCATGTTCCACACAAGGCAGTAAAAGGGATGGCACCCTTTGAAGCCTGGTTGGATGCAAGCCTAATGTTGAGCACTTTCAAGTCTTCAGATCCAAGGCTATGGCTCGGATTTCCAAGAAGAAACGTAAGGCCTTTAGTTGTTGGGCCCCATTGACACATCTTTCTTAGTTGTTTAGGAGTGTCTTCTCTTTCTGTTTGACTCATCATAGCCGTTACCCCAGCTTCGATGAAGGGGGGGTGTTGGTGTGAGTTATTCTATGTGTCCTCCTCACATATTGAAGGGTCATCTCACATGGGTTAGGTTTAGGGTTAGGTTTAGGGTTTGTTATTGATTCATGCACTAGGGTTACTCAGCACCCTATATGTACCTTTTCACTATTCCTTTATGAGCATGCCAAGACACTCCGTTGTCTTTCCCTTATATGTAAGCTTTATTTCTGTTGAGCAAGTTCTTCCATTATTGATTGATTCTTCCTTGCAATTACGCTGGAGCTATCATGATTCCGTTGGAGTGCAACTACTTCGTGGTACATCATTTTCGATTCGATTCTCGCAAACTCTTTTCATGGTTTAATGGATTAATTTGATCTAAAATGGTTTAAGTGAGTTTGATATGAAATATGGGATATAATACTTCCATTTGAATTCAACTATCAAATTGTAGATGAAAAAAGTGATTTTGTATTAATATTATACTGGGACAGAAATATTAAATACATCTATTTGAAAAATGTTAACAAATATCAATCTTAAGATCTTTATCTTGGATTTTTCACATGTTGATAATGTAATATTTTCTCCCAGTTAATTAGTAACAAATGACATTTATATAGTTGCGCCACTATGTTGGACTCGAAAAAATATTTCTAGTGACAAAAATGGAGTCTAAAATCCACCATATAGCCCATATTTTTTAATCAATTTCTCTTAATAAGAAGAAAACCTTCTAAATGGTGGTGAAATAGTCATCAAATTTAATGTTAAAACTTCCACATGATGGTCAAATTTAAGGCTAACTATTTATTGTTAATAAATTGTAAATATTATAGGTCTCCAACATAACTCTCTTAGCTTTTCCTTATAAAATCATAGAGCTAGTGTGTGTGGTAATCATTGTGGAGGAGAGGTTCACTGTAATATTTTTGTGAGGAGGGTCATTAGCCCTTCCTCAAATCTATGCTTGATATTACAATAGTAATTCTACCTTGATCATTTATGTGTTGATATTACTTTTATGTTTCAAAGGTATGCACATGTAATTATGAGTGATAGTCTTCATGGTATTGCAACAATCTTGGAACCTATCAATAATTTGTAACATTGTGTTAGAGTATTGAATTTTTTTGGATATGTTCCAAGAATGTTCTAATAACCTCGATATTATTACCCACATTCGCATGTGCATACCTTTGAAACTTGAAAGTAATATAAACACAAATATAATCAAGATAGAGTGACTACTCTAATATTAAGCACAAATGTGAGGGAGGGAGAATGACCCTGCTCATAAAAATATTATAATGAACCTATACTCCACTAAGATATCCACTCACACTAACTCTATGCTCTTCTAAAGCAAATATAAGAGGCCATGGTTAGGGTTTGGAGAGTAATTAGTTTGTAAAACAAGTCTTTGAAAATATTATTAACATTGGAATTCAAACAAATCAATAAATTGATTCATACTCTTCTCTATTAATAGATGTGGATAAGTGTTCATAAATGGGTAAATTATCCATACATTGAATTACAAATAATATTACAAGTACATATTATTTAATCATACAACAGTATGCAAAAATTAAATACACTAACATCCCAATTTAAGATGTGTTGTGTAAAGGAGAGGATAAAGTAAGCTATACTAACCTAAATAAACTTAAAATAATAAATGTAATGTGTGTACCAAAACCCCACCTTGAAAGTAACTTAGAGAAAGTGAGTGAGGAAAAACCTCAAATATGGGTCCCGATAATTTGGCCATGTTAGCTACCCATAAACAATAAGTATAAACAACATATTGCATGAAATAATGACTAGATTCAATGCAAAATTGTACAATAGCCTCACCAACAAGTATTAATATAAATATGCATGAAAATGATGACTAAAAGTTGTGCAGAACTACACACTAACATCAAATCAAAGTCACAAGTGCATAAAAATGATCAATGTGTTAAACTCATAGGCACAAAGGTATAAAAATTATCAATATATCACAACTCATGAGCACAACTATATAGAAATGACCATTATATAAAAACTCAGAAGCACAAAGATATGGAGATGACCACTAGTTCACAACTCAAATGTATTCTAATCATATACATATCCATACACACCCCTCATAATGATGAAAAAGGTGAGATAGTATAAGAAGTGAGCATCCATAGATCAAGGAAAGAACTAGTCAATACCATAGATCAAGGAAAGAACTAGTCAATACCATAGATCAAGGAAAGAACTAGTCAATACCATAGATCAAGGAAAGAACTAGTCAATACCATAGATCAAGGAAAGAACTAGTCAATACCATAGATCAAGGAAAGAACTAGTCAATACCATAGATCAAGGAAAGAACTAGTCAATACCATAGATCAAGGAAAGAACTAGTCAATACCATAGATCAAGGAAAGAACTAGTCAATACCATAGATCAAGGAAAGAACTAGTCAATACCATAGATCAAGGAAAGAACTAGTCAATACCATAGATCAAGGAAAGAACTAGTCAATACCATAGATCAAGGAAAGAACTAGTCAATACCATAGATCAAGGAAAGAACTAGTCAATACCATAGATCAAGGAAAGAACTAGTCAATACCATAGATCAAGGAAAGAACTAGTCAATACCATAGATCAAGGAAAGAACTAGTCAATACCATAGATCAAGGAAAGAACTAGTCAATACCATAGATCAAGGAAAGAACTAGTCAATACCATAGATCAAGGAAAGAACTAGTCAATACCATAGATCAAGGAAAGAACTAGTCAATACCATAGATCAAGGAAAGAACTAGTCAATACCATAGATCAAGGAAAGAACTAGTCAATACCATAGATCAAGGAAAGAACTAGTCAATACCATAGATCAAGGAAAGAACTAGTCAATACCATAGATCAAGGAAAGAACTAGTCAATACCATAGATCAAGGAAAGAACTAGTCAATACCATAGATCAAGGAAAGAACTAGTCAATACCATAGATCAAGGAAAGAACTAGTCAATACCATAGATCAAGGAAAGAACTAGTCAATACCATAGATCAAGGAAAGAACTAGTCAATACCATAGATCAAGGAAAGAACTAGTCAATACCATAGATCAAGGAAAGAACTAGTCAATACCATAGATCAAGGAAAGAACAATACCATAGATCAAGGAAAGAACTAGTCAATACCATAGATCAAGGAAAGAGCTATACCTAACAACTAGATAATATCTCCTAATATCTAAATAAGATAAAATAAATATCCACACACATAAGTGGGTGAGGATAAATACAATAAAGGTAAATAAAGTACCTAGGTGAACATGAGCTAAGGTAAATACCTACTCTAACAGGAAGGTACTGCAAGCATCTGTTGAGGCTAAGAGATATGTGAAAGGACATATCCAATAGTAAAGGATTCCTAACTGTAGAAAACACCAAATATGACTCAAGTACCATTGAATATGTGTCAAAGAATACCAAATAGTATAAAGGTCTTTATGGAAGCCATCTTATCTTACCAAAATACATGGGTGTCAATTCGATATAACCACTAAGTAAACTAAAAAATGATGTTGAATACTAGGATATTTCTAAAATTGTAGGAGTGTATCATGAAATTAATTTACAATATGTTGACAATCTTCCCCATATAAATAACTTTATGAAAAATACAAATGAGGGGAAATACTTAAGCATTGAACAATATATCTCACAAGTCAATAAATGAGTGGAACGAATCCACTCCACATGGTATCAAGTAAGTTCATACAAAGTTGTTTCAATAAGTAGATAATTATATGACCATCATTTAATGTACTTAAGAACACACTATCCTCAATACGAGTCTTAACAAAGGTGATAATGGGTTCCTATTAATATGTGAAGTATAGCAAAATAACTACAACTGCAACAATCAATTCCTCAATAAAATATATAATTTAAAAAATCCATGAGAAATTATTTTAGATGTGAAAGTTATCACAAATTTAAGCATCAACTATCTAGGTGGTATCTAAACATACTATGAATAAAAAAAATAGCCAAAATATATAAAATCTATACACAACTACAAATATATTAAAAAAATGGCACTTTTTTATGAAATGAATCTTATATTAAAATAACATGTATTGTGATACAAGACCATTCACAAAAAATAAGGCGATATGGAAGCTAGCCTCAAAGCAACCAACCAATCTAGACCACAAAAGGGCCTAGGAGCAAAACCACTAGGTGGAGCTAAGGCAAAATGATCGATTACATAAAAAAGAATAGAGAGTAGAAAACTTAAGCCATTGTTGTGAACTGTTTCCCGACCTATGAAAGATCTTGGTCATGCTAGTCAGGGCCTAACATGTATTTTTGGGAGTTGGGTGGGTTCTAACCAGAACCACTTGTGTTCTCTCCTTCTTCAATATCCTTTACCTATGCACGAGATAGAGAGATGGCTAAGGAAATATAAGGGAATTTTTCATGAGGTGGCACATGATCCACCCATCGTGAAAACTAGAAAGGGGCAGCCTATATGGTAATGGGGAGCTCTATCTCTAAGCCTATGACAATGATGACAATGTAGCGCCCCACCTAACAGGTGACTGGTATGGGGATTGACATGCACAACTACAAGATTGACGTTGTGAGTAACTCTTGTGAAAACCACCCCACTATTGACCACTACTCCAGCCACAATGCATAAAATGGTGAGTCGGTGATGATGAAACACAAGCCACATTATATGGGGTGCCGCTCCATTGGTGTAGGAGAGATTGGAGATGCTCCATCTCATGAGAAACCTTGTTTGTTTGGAATTGAATTTTTAATAACACATTAAATATAGCCATGACCTTGTTATAAATAAAAAATTGTTGATCCATAGTAGAGTTAAAAAAAATACATGTATTTATTTCTTTTTATATCCAAAACAAAATTTCTCTTTTTAAAGTGTACTAGATTTGGGTAAAATTTTGTGGCATCCTGAGATTATCCCCTGGTAGAATGTGCTACCATGAGAAATTCTCTAGATGAAATGGTTGGAAAAAGGAATGGATCCAATTCCAAGCATTTTGAGCCTTGGAAAATAATGATAAAAGGAACATTAACATTTCTAAATGTCCACAAAATAGGCATATCGGGTTGGTCGGACTAACTAATTCCTAATTAACAGGACCTAGTGTAAAATAATTCATGTAAAGTGAGAAATTTTTAGATCTAAACAACCCACCCATATAGTGTAGAATCTTTGATGCCATGTTGAGGTCGCAGATTCAGTTCCCCATTGAGAATTAAGCTTATCCACCATAGGGAGGTGGGGTGAGAGCCACTCGTACCCTTTTTTTTATGTAATTTTGGAATGGATTATCCATGTACCATTTCCAATATTTACACCAAGGTCTGGTAAAAATAACATAAACTTTATGTGACATGTGCATCGGAAAAACAAAAATGATTTCTTCCATAGCTTATTTTTCATGATGGGCTAGCTTGAATTTGGATTTGATGAGATTCCAAGGCACCCAAAATTGTAGTTGTTTGCAATAAAAATCTTAAATAGTGCATACCCCCCACCTATAGACCTTGAGTGTACGTATCCAAGGAACCTTAACTAGACAACGATCCTGACAACGGATAAGGAGAGACCACCATTAGGACTAATCATTGAAAGAGAGACCATCACATAATACATTGTAATTCCACATAAGCAAAGGCTTGAATATTTCCCAATATTTCCAAATGTTTTGATGATAAAGTAGCCCAATATTTTAAAGGGCACCAAGAGAGTGAGAATGTTGACAAAGCCCAATCCTTTCCAAGATGCACACCCATAGGGTGAAACTTCAAAAATGTAATGATGGATAAACAATTTTTAGGATTCTTTCCCTTTAATGGCTCAAACTATCCACTTAACACAAAGGGCATACCCCTGACAATGGATGTCTATAAGCCCCATTCCTCTAGCTTCATTTGAAAAATGTAACGCCCTAAATCATATATCTTACATTGGATATATATAGCTGACTTGTGGCTATCATAACTTCTTATCATGATGTATCTCTTTCATATATGTCATATTTTTATTAGTGGGTCAACGTTGGTGATGGCCATAATATAGGAATAGTATATACAGGTGTTAGGAGGTAGTAGTTGATCATCATATTGAGCATTTGAGTCTTATTATATGGTTTAGAGGTTGCCCCCTCAAAGTGGTGAAGTTATTCTACTCGCATATTGAGATCATTTATCTATAATCTTATGTTCTTTGGTGTCCTATTGCAGATCATAATTAGATTTATACAAGTAATTTCATTACAAGTGGTATTAGAGCCTAATCTCGACCAACATGATGTCAAACCCTAATTGTGAAGGTTCAGATATATCTCAAGATTCATATCGAATTTTTCTACAAAGTTGTTTTGTGGTGTGTTGAAATCAGTCAAGTAAGCTCCTCTCCAAATTTCAATCATATTTGACTTGTTTTTCAAAAGTTATAGCGGTTTTATATTTTTTCATAATTTAGCTCCATGGGGTGCAATTTTTGGAAATTTTCCAAGTTTTTTATATTTTTGGAAACCTTTCCAAAAATTAGCTAGGGTTTTTTTTTAATGATTTCCTCCATTTGGACATCAAATTTGTGAAACCACAAACCCTAATTTTTCCCCCTATTTCGTCTACCCTAATTCTTAAACCCTACATCATGACTGGTATATCTGTCCGAGGCCAAGGGAAAGGTCAAACAACTCCAGGAATGACCCTAAATAAGGAAGATATTGATTTAGAGTCTTTTGGTTTGGGAGGATATGAGGTGGTCATCTAACTTTATGAAAGGGTAAATAATATGGTAAAGATGACCTTAATAATGAGCTTCTTCATTTTATAGGTAGCCTTAGGAGTGAACTTTAGATAGATTTTCATGCAATGAAGTAAGAGATGTTGTGTGCTATTTTAAAAACAACTCCTGATTCCAGTCATATGAGTTCCTCTAGAAATTCTCACACATATCCAAATAACTCCAATCAAGGAGGCTACTTTACTCATTCAGGTGGATCTCCTCACCAATGGTGGGAAATTATTCCAAAAGTGGAAATTCATAAATTTGATGGAAAGGATCCACTCAATTGGATTACCCAAATGGATAATTTATTTGATCTCCATCAGATCCCAGTGGGAAAAAAGGTAAACGTGGCATCCTTATACCTAGAACCTAACCAATATGTTTGGTATAGTTGGTTATGTGCTCAAAGGAAGAAAAATGGTCTAAATGTCACATGGACAATTTTCATTGAAGAGCTTCAATTACACTATAGTTCTAGTGTTTCAGAGAATTACTTCAGCCTGTTAACGAAGTTATGACAAACAGGTTCAGTTAAGGAGTATGTCCATCAATTCCAAAATCTTTCCTTATGTGTGGAGGTTATTACAAAAGAGTATTTGAATGACCTATTTCTTGGGGGTATTAAGGACCACATTCAGCATGAGGTGCGCATGTTTAACCCACTCAAGGTTTTTGATTCTATTATCATGGCACGTAAGGTAGAGGAAAAATTTCTTTCCAACAGAAGGTAGTCCTTCTCTAACATAAAATATCATAGCACCTTGCCTCCATCGTACCCTCGTCCAGTTCAGCTGACACCTCATCAAATTGAAGAAAAAAGAGCCAAAGGGTTATGTTTTAATTGTGACAGAAAATATAGAACAAATCATAAATATTCTGAGAAAAAAATGTTCTATATTGAAGGGTTCAGTGATGAGGAAGAATATGAGGAAACATCAAGTGAGGAAGTGTAAAAATAAGGATGTCAAAACAATTTGTGCTAGATTTAAGATCAAACAATCCTTCTCTAGACCCTATTATCCACAAAGAAATGGTTAGGCAAAGGCAATAAACAAAACCATTTTTAAAATCTTACGTAAAACCATGGACACTGGTGGTACCGATTGGCAAAACTAGTTATTCTATGCACTATGGTCATACCGTACTAGTTTCCGCACACCTACCAATGCTACTCCCTTTTCTTTAGTCTATGGTACTGAGGTGGTCATTCCTTTAGAACTTGAAAGACCATCTTTACAGGTTTCTCTCAAAGGCATCCTCAAAGATAATGAATATCATGAAAACCTCTTACATGAGTTGGAGATGGACTCTCACCATGTTCAAGCCTTGGAAAATATTTGTGCCTACCAATCTCATATTTCCCATGCCTACAATCATAAAAATTGTCCTCGTGAATTCAATATTGGTGACCTCATCTTAAAAGAAAATTAAAAAAACACAAATGTTAAAACCTCTCTCAAAGGTAAGTTCAAGCGCAATTTGTTGGGTCCTATATTGTCACTGAAAATCTTGGCGGGGGAGTTTATCACATGGCCAATATCTTAGGTAAACCACTCAAAATCCCACTTAACATGATGCATCTTAAGAAGTATTATGCTTAGGCTATCCTCGTGCTCACTACCCTATGACACACTCTAGTTCCTTGGTCCATACTCGACTACCGAGGGTGTACTAATCAAATGGACCTATTCCTATGGACGTTTTGACATATGCTTTAGGCTAAATGGTTACCTATACATTCTACTCATCTTGTAGTAATATACGCCATAAGCTAGTTCATCACTCTACCATTCATTGCGTCATGGTATACACTTAGACTATAGGGTCTACACTTACATCATCATTGTAATCTACCATTCAAATCTACTGAGGACTGTCAAGACCTCCTTGTTCAATTGGCACAAATTAAGAAAGGAGAAAATGAAACTATGAGAGATTTCATGGCTCGTTTCGAATGTTTACTCTGTAGGATATTGGAAGAAGATTTTCCATCTAAAAATAATGTCAAGAATTTCTTCATAAATTCTCAATCACCAAAGGTAGGATTTTTCCTATGAAGAGTTCAACCAAGGAACATTACAAAAGCACAAAGGATGGCCATTGAACTTGATGACAATCTCATCCTCTCTGGAAAGATCAAGAATCCCTTAAGGGGTAAGGCTCAACGTCTTGGAGATGAGAGAACAGATCCATTGCTGCAAAAATTTGTGAATGAGATGGCATCGTTGAAGAGAGAATTCTTTGAATGAGTATCTTCTCAAAGAAACAACATAAATCAAATTTCAGGAGCACCCCGAAGGCTTGCCTTGGAGGCCTCACCCATCAACGCAAGTTGCAGGATTCAAGAAAATGAAGCAGAGCTTGGACAATAAAATGAAGGTGATGAGTTCCTAGAAGTTGATGAACTCGAGAATGATACACAAATCATATTTTGTGAGTATTCTGGAGGTGATGAAGATGATGAAGAAGATGCACCCAGTTTCTCATGTGTGGTATTCACTCATTCTCAGTCTGAGAAAGGAGCTTCTTCCTCCACTACTGCTAAAAACAAGAAGACTGAAGGTCCTCCTATGGTCACTATACAAAACAAAATCATCAATCAAGGGTATCATATTCCACCTTGCATGGATTCTGCATTGGAGAAACCCAACTATGTAGCAAGCACAAGGTCACCCGCTACTCCAAGTAAGTCTTCCAATGTTTCTTCTAGTTCTAAATCTAAATCTACTCCTGTAAAATCTGGTGCTTCAAAATTTCTTATTGTGCCTTTCAAAATACCCTATGTTCCCCAAACATTTAACTCTACTACCAAACCTATCCTGACTCCAAAAGTAGTCCCTTCATCCCCCTTGTCCACATCTGCCCCTTTTGACTTCGTAGAATATGCTAACAAAGCCAAGGTGCAGATTACTGAAACTGAATATTTGCGGACTCACCCTGAACAATTTGAGAGATTTTTTTGATATATCAGGAGTGGTAGTTTAACACCCAATGTTGTAACTCCTAGTTCTAAAGGAATACTACCAAACCCACCTACACCTCCATCACAGAACATGATTTCATTGAGTGCATCAAAGACTGATAAGGTTGAACCTTTCTATGTCTCTCTTCTCATTGGAGAATATGTATTGAACAACTGCATAATAGATTATGGTGCCTCCGATAATGTAATGCCTATAAAGGTCGCCAAGGCTCTCAAACTCACCATGACTCCACCCTAGTGGCTCTTGTTACTCCTTGGAAGTCAAAGGAGGTCCCACTTGTAGGGAAGGTCATAAATACACGGGTGGCTCTCGCCAAATTTCTAGACAAGAAGATTTCAGCGATGATTTTGGTAGCAGATATTCCGACTTCATTTGGAATGTTAGCTAAGTCGAAGCTTCTACCGAGACTTGGGAGGGAAAATTCAGATGAATTGGTCTTCCGTAGTCATACCAGTGAAGGGAGACATGGAGAAATTGTTTCTAGAGAAGAAGATGAGGTACACAGTGTGAAAGTTTGAAAGTCCAGGAACCAACATCTTGTATCAAGATAGTAGGCGGATGAATCACTTTGTGACAACCAAGGAGGAAGATGATATTCCCATCTTGATAGGGCCAAACATTCCTTCCCAGAGAGGTATGGACCTTGAAGAAGCATTGAGGAGATTCGAGTTACAAGAGGGTAGCCCCGAATTTTAGGATGATGCAAACCATGAAGAAGAGGAAATGGTTCTTGGTGAGTCTCAAATGGAGAAACCAGCTTATACACTTACCCATGAAGAGGAGATGTTCTCATTCCCATTTGGAGATGAAGATGATCTCAGCCATGCCATCCATGGAGGGACAATACTAGCTTGTGATGAGCCCACAAAAGGTTTGAAATAACTATCTGTACAAGAATTGCTTAGAGCCACAGAAGAAACAAAAGACCCTGAGCTAAGTCTCGAACTCCTGATGCAAGCCATGAATCTGCAAGACAAGCGTGAATCTAATTTGGAAGCCTCAACCAGTGTGAAAATTATTCCATGTTGAAATAAAGCAAGAGGAGAAATATGATGTCCCTCCTGAGCCAATGGTTGATGGATACAACGATGAAATGGAGGTATTTTCTTTCCCATTTGAAAAGGAAGACTCTTTCCATGATGAAGAAATTGAAGCAAGGATTTTTTAGGCCCTTGAAGCCAAGGCTCCCCTTGAAAAAGGAGTGATAGAATGCAGCAATTCCCGAGATGATGAAGTAATCCCTCCATATAGTTATCTTGAGCTTCAAAATGAAGATTCTTTGAAGGCGTACAAAGATGAACTGTAGGAAGTAACCAAGGAGAACTCCGTACAGGAAATCTTGGATGTGGTAGAAAGTGCAAAAGATCCTGAGCTAATTCTTGATCTCTTAGCTTGTGTCATGGCCATATAGGAGAAGTATGAAGCTACTTCTGATCCTCCATTCAATCTTCAAGCACCTCACAGTGGAGTAGAGAAAAAGGATAGGTCTGAGGTTTCTCATGGAAAAGAGGTCAATGAGCATAGACTTGGGAAAGAAAAGAATCTAGAATATTCAAGTAATTTGAACGAAAAGAAGCCTTGCGGCAGTGGTAGGATGCTCAATGAAGAATCAACTATGTGGATAAACACGGAATGCAACTAGCACTATGAGACTGATTTCAAAGGGAATGAAGGAAATGAAATTTATAAGTGAAGGCATGAGCATCAAGAAGCTCACGTGGACTCACTCCTAAAAAAAACACATACAATCATGAAAGCACCTAACTTTCATAAATAGTTAAGGAGAGGAGGCTACTTTCTAGAACCAGTCAATGGCTTCACAGAACAACATCACTCAGTGTTGCCCACTCAGGGGTAACTTTTGAGGAATGGAAAAGTGCTTCAGTGAAAGTGGGTTGTCCCCCACCTTGTACCATAGGTGATTTTTAGGTGTGTTTCCCTTTCTGTTGTGTGTGTCTTTTCCTTTCTGTGTGTGTGTTGTGTGTTTCCTTTCGTTGTTTTTGTGTGTGTGTGTTTCCTTCTCTCTCTCTCTCTCTCGCAAGTTGTACATGACTCCGCAGGGCCCAATGGATAAGGCACTGGTATTTGTATTGTAAAGTTGAGATTATGGGATTCTTCATGTCACATATTCATTGCACTCAGTTCCCACCATGTCCCCAAGCTAGAGCCAATTGTTGTCATGTAAATGTGCAACAAGAAAATTAACAATTTTTTAGCATGATAATTATACCCCTATGTCATCATTTTCAAGTTTTACCCTTCTAAGGCAACCCAAGTCTACCAATTCATACCATTGACCTTATATTTTATGTTAACTCAGTCCCCTAGGTTATTTAGGAAAGTCAATTTAAACCCCATAGGTGATTTTAGGAGTTCTTGGAAAATGTAAATTTTGGGCAGTTGTGGGAAGGGCTATCACTGGCCTTCCTAGGACTGGAGCAACCCCCTAGAGTAGAATAGAGGATCTAAATATGACATGGAGGTGAATTAAAGGCCAAAAAACATCATGGAAGTGATTTAGGAAGATTCAGGAAGGATTTGGAGAAGTTGGAGCAGTTTGATCAAAAACAAGGTTCACAGGTCTAAGCAGTGCATAGGGTCAAAAGAGTTACTGAGCTTCGAGAAGTGATTCCAGGAGCTCTAGATGGATTTAGGAGCCAAACAAGACATCTTCAAAAAGGTATTTCCAAGCCCTACTAGATGGAGGAATCATATTTTTCACAACACCTTGGTGTAATAGGTTTATAACTGGTTTTTCTAGGAATAGGTAAAGGACCAGATCAAAATTCCAATTTTTTAGGGATTAAATGGATGAATCAAGATCTGATACCCCCCCCCATTGGATGAAAAAGGTAATTTTTAGTCAATTTCATATACAATTTCATCAAAATATTCCATCGGGAGCTCAAAATATTGTCATTTGAAGTTGCCCTCAAGGAACAAGTTTAGGAGTTAGTCAAATTTGATGAGGACACGTGTCAGCTCCAGGAGCCTAGAAAAATTTTGTGTCCCTTACATCCCTCAAGATAAGGTACATGTGGGACAATAAAAAATTTCCAGACCCTATAAGCCCTCCGATCACCCATACATCCTCCTAGATCACCAATTCAGCCCCTAGGTGTTTGCAGGAGCTCAAACCCTCAACCGTCAGATCTGTGACAAGTGTCAAGCTGAGGTGTGCCATGAAAATTGATGACCCTCATGTCCCTTTTTCTTGGGGGAAATGAGGGACATAAAAATTCACCCATCCCAAGGAGTGTCTCCTGGTCCTCCCTGCGACCATTCTCCAACCCCCAAGTGCTTCCAGCTTGTTTTTTGGCTCAAACCCTTAGCTATTGGATCTCTGCCATGTGTTGCAACCAGGAGCCACGAGAAAATTGATGTCCCTCTCATCCCTTAATTCTTAATAGACATTAGGGATATGAAATTTCACTTCACTCCTTTTTATTTTTTTAATGTTTTAAATCCTTCACGTCGCTTTCTTTCCCGCTTCTAACTTCTTACTCTCCATACTCTGCCATTGCTCTGCAACTTGTCTAGAAGCTCCATACACCATTATTGTACCTCAAACCAGCTCCACTACAGAAAAAAAAAACCCTCAAATCCATGAGAATGCAAATATTTTGAAGGAGAGATTGACTGAAAGAGCCAGAGGAATGAAGAACGAAGGAGAAAAGTGAAGAAATTCTTCAGAAAACTCTATTGCCATAGAACAAAGATTCGAACGGATCTTGCTAACCGGTGCACAAAATAGAGAGCCATATTTTTTTCTCTCTTATCTTTCAAAAACCATTAAAACCTCACCTTCAAATCCTCATTCTCCTTCTCAAACCACTCACAATGAAGAAATCTTCCATCTGGTTCAATGGAGAGAAAAACTTGATTTCCCATCAAACCGGCAGTCAAATCAGAGAGAAATTTCACCGGCGGAGTAAGAAACAAAAACCCATAAAAAATTAATTTTTATTGCAAAAGAAGAAGAAATCAGACCTGCAATTTTCAAGGTCCGTTAATGACTCCATGTTCAGAGGTGCTGCCAGGTCAAATTTTTGAAACTTTAAAATCTCCCAAACTACCGATCGGGTAGGTCCAAGATTTCAGAGGGGCGATATTGGGAAAAAACCCATATCAGAAAAATTTGTTCCATAGAAATCCAACCACCAGAAGCTCACTTTCTAAAAATAACAGGTCTTCTACATAGGGGACTACTATTTTGGGAAAGTCATCAACTGAAGAACTTGCAAAGGAGGCGGTGAACATAGAAGAGGTATCACATGGAAAATTCATCAAAATGGTCATCTCAGTCCAAGAATTGGCACTTACTAAAAATCATAAGTGGTCCCACGCACACCCGCTAAAAATAGAAAATTGGTCCAGAAGGTGAGAGAAACGCAGGGAGAAAGGAGGATTTGAGTTGCCGCAGCCAGTCAACGTTCGAAGGAGCTGATTTTTCATACTTGCTAAAAATAGAAAGTTGCTTTCTTGAACTTACTTAAAATAGTAAGTCATTCGAAAGGGTAAATTTCACAAGAGAAGCATTTTGAGAGTGGAGCAATCAATCTGACAATCTTGATTGGAGTTTGGAGAATAATTTTCACACATACTAAAAATATTAAGTTGTTTTTTCCTGAAATAGTAAGTGTCAAGAGACAGTGGGACTCAAGTTTATAAAATGGGCATTATCACTGAATATTGCCTTTACCAATATTCAATGCTCATCTCTTCAATGTGTTATCTGTGCCAGTAATTCGTAACATTTTCACAAGAAGTATCTTTCTCATATTTTATGGATCTTTTAGAAATCATCTCGAGAGACCCCGGTAGTGTCTCTCGACACACATGGTTTGAGGTCACAAGTTGAAATTTGTCGGCGTTGACAGGATAGTTCATTCAACCTGGAAGGTATAGTTTTAAGCTCCTATCTCTTCTGAGGGAATCTTCATGAGTCGGGTTTGTGGTCATCGACAAAACCATTCCGCAATGTTTTTAAACACTCTTTCCAAAGCATCTATGAACCAATTTGAAGGATTTTTGCAAGGTGGAAAGAGTTTGAAGATCCAAAATTTCACCGCATTGGAGCTTTCCATCAACAAGGATCATCTGACTTCATCAGGAGCGACATCCTCTCTTCTTCTCTCTCTTCTCTTTCTTCCCCTCAACTTTCTCTCTCTTCAAGTGTTCTAATTCTTTGTTGGGGTTTTCACTTTTTGATATGCCTTTAAGTCATCTAAAGGTGACCTTAGACACATAATGTAAATTAAGTCACCTTGATTTTATAAAACGGACTTAATATTTGGTAGGAATGTTAATAATCTAAAGTCAAAAATAAGGCATCTAGAGGGTCATCAAGAAGATGAGTTGTTTCTCACTCTATAAATTGTAATGAAATCCTCTTTCCAAAGGGTTCTAATTCTGAAATTCCTCTATCTAGTTGTATTCTTGTAATTTCATGAGAGAGTTTTAGCTTAATTTTGCATGAAAAGAATTAGCCATTTTTTCCCTATTCTTAATGTCTTCCATTCTCATACTATATACAATTTCTGCTTGAGAATCAATACAAGAAGAAGGATTTTCTATCCTTTTTTGACTAAGGGGTTTACTGATACTTTGTGTTCATTAAATTCTATGTGGTCTTGTTATTGTTTGCAGTTTTTTTTCTTCCTAATTTTAGTGCATGTGTTGAAATTTCTAACTAGTGTGTGCAGGAATTTGATTTTCTACCTACAACATTAGTTCTCTTATTGTTTCGCTCGGAATGTTTCGGCTTCTGGGAATAGAGTTGCTTCTATCCTTTCATTCCTTTTAGAAACAGATGAGGTTAGGATTAGGAGGAATACCTGTTGAATGTCGAGATGGTGTGCGCGTACCGTAGAGAAAGATCAGGCTGACTGCGAAGAACTCCTTTTTGTCTTGGGAAGGACTACCTGCAAATAAGAACACAAGACCACAAGATTTTGATTAAACAATAAATGAGGAAACTGCCTTGGGCCCAGGAAATATAAAACTTCCTTTCGAAGGTGGTCAGTTCCCCTGCTAATATGAATTAACACAAAAGACTGCAAAATATCAATTAAATTGTCTCGTTGAACTGGGTAGGGGAAAGGCTGGTTTTCTGGTTTTGATCAGAGGAACCGATGCCGGTTACTGATAACCGATGCCGGTTACTGATAACCGATACCGGTGGGTTCTAGGATCTTCTTGGTAGCTATGGTGTTTGTAATGGCTGGTTTATGGATGATATTAGGAAATGGGATGATTAGAAGCAAAAGAATGACAGTTAGATGCAATGGCACGTTGGGTAGTGGATTCAGAAACGGATCTACGAGGACTGAGATTCAAGAAGCATAAGAAATGTTATAACAGAGGACATGCAAGATGTGACTTACTGGTTTTGACCAAGATGCAAGTTGATCTCCTTGGTTGTAAACACTTCTAGTTTCTTTACTCGTCTCTGCTCTGTCAAGTGAAGATCTGGACTTTGTTCCTCGCTCGCAATGCTCTCTATTGATCCAGAAATCCTTTGACTAATCTCCAAAATGAAATTCCCATCTGTTGTTTTGGTTTGGGGAGCTCATTTACAAGGAACTGATGGCGGTTGCATAACCGACGGCAGTCGAGTAGGAACCGGCATCGGTAAGGAAAAAGTAGGCTATTTTTAGTAAAATAGCCCACCTTCCCTACTTTTCTCCTGAGAGATCAGTTGCGGGCTTGGTCAAGTGGCTAGAAGGTCGGCTTTGGGTGCGAGTAAGGAGGCATTAGTTATGGATGTGAGTCTAGACCAAGTCACGGGTCTTAATTAGGTTAGTTTAGGGTTAGGGCTAGGTCATGATGAGGTGGCAAAGTGAGGTGGCGGGTAAGGTGATGTGGATTTATCAATTATAAGGTAATTAATAAATAATTGTGTAAGGTTTAGGTAATGAGGTTAGGTTGCGAAATGGGATGCGGGTCACAAGGGGTCGTAAGACATGAATTTGGTGTCTACATTAGCCCCTTATTGTCGTGTAGCTTGTTCTGTAAAGCTGCGCGGACAATAATATGAAGTGGTTTCTTATGTTAAAGATGTAGGTAATCCCCCTCAAATCTATCGCCGATTGAGTGAACAGGAGATCAGGGATAGGGTTGATAAAGGGTACATGTTGTAGAGATGATGGTAAGGTGGTGGGGTAGGGCCAAGGAAGCAGACGCATGTTGAAATGCAATAGTACGACGAGGGTACATGATTTGACAAGCAAACCAGCAATGTGTAGGCAAAGGTCGATAGTTTATCCAAACAAGGGTGATATAATCCTGGTATCCAAGGCATAGGAAGTAGCTCCAGGGTATATAACAGGTGAGGTACAGGAACGTTTAGGCATGTTTAGGCAGTACCAAATGGTTGGTTTGGTTGGGATAAACGTCACGGTCTAGGTCTAGGCAAAGTTGGTCGACAGATCAAGTCAAGGACCCTAATCATGCTAAAACATGAACAGGTGAGCTCGATTGAACAAAAGGTACATGATGGATGGATAAAATAAAACGTTGATTGTGGGTATGGTATTGAAGTGATACGGCCTTGGGTCAGACCAAGTGGTTGGGCGGTGGCCCTGGGTCAGGTTAGATGGGTAGGTTGAGGCCTTGGGTCAGGTCAATTTGTTAGGGCGAGGCCTTGGGTCGGGCCGGATGGGTAGGTTGAGGCCTTGGGTCGGGCCGGATAGGTAGGTTGAGGCCTTGGGTCGGGCCTAATGGTTAGGGCGAGGCCTTAGGTTGGGCCGAATAGGTAGGGCGAGGCCTTGCGTCGGGCCAAATAGGTAGGGCGAGGCCTTGGGTCGGGCCAAATAGGTAGGGCGAGGCCTTGGGTCGGGCCAAATAGGTAGGGCGAGGCCTTGGGTCGGGCCGAATAGGTAGGTTGAGGCCTTAGGTCGGGCCAAATAGGTTAGGGCGAGGCCTTGGGTCGGGCCAATTGGTAGGTTGAGGCCTTAGGTCGGGCCGAATGGTAGGTTGAGGCCTTGGGTCGGGCCGAATAGGTAGGGGCGAGGCCTTGGGTCGGGCCAAATAGGTAGGGCGAGGCCTTGGGTCGGGCCGAATAGGTAGGTTGAGGCCTTAGGTCGGGCCAAATAGGTTAGGGCGAGGCCTTGGGTCGGGCCAATTGGTAGGTTGAGGCCTTAGGTCGGGCCGAATGGTAGGTTGAGGCCTTGGGTCGGGCCGAATAGGTAGGGCGAGGCCTTGGGTCGGGCCAAATAGGTAGGGCGAGGCCTTGGGTCGAGCCGAATAGGTAGGTTGAGGCCTTAGGTCGGGCCGAATGGTAGGTTGAGGTCGTAGGTCAAGCTGGACAAGTGAACAAATGTTGTGCAGCAAAGGTGGATAGAGGCGATATTGGTGAAAAAGAGGCAAGGAGTAAATAAGGGCAAAGAATGGGGTGAAAGTTGGGTAGCGAACCGATGTCAATTCTGCATGACCGATATCGGTTAAGGGACCGATACCGGTTCCTTAGGGCAAAATGAAACCGATATCGGTGAAAGGTGAAAAACCTATAAAAAGAAAAATACGGCTTGTCATTGTCACTTTTGTTATTTGCAATCCAAATCGACTTGTCTGACGTGGAGACTTGGGATTAGAGGCTTGATTGAGTGAGGTGGAGCTATTGTGTTGGCGGAGAGAGTTGATAGTGGGCCCGATTAAGGAGGAGGCAGCAGTTGATTGGCCGGGGACCCAGCGGATCAGGATTGGAGCCATGGCATAGGCAGGAGGAGCTGGAGGGGCTGGACTAGCTGGACCGCCACCACCCATCCCACCACGACGACGTGTCATCGTTCGGGTAGATTCGAAACTCTTTAATTTGGTGATTTGGTTATATTATGCTAAATCGGGGGTTTGGGTAGGAATTAACCTTTTTTAGGAAATAATGAGAAAATGGAAATGATTTGAAAAAGGGAGAGGGTAGATAGGTTAGATAGGCTAAGGTGGGTAGGTGGGTAAGTTTTTAGGGTTTTTTGGGTGGGTAGATGGGTAGAAATAGGTAAAAAATGGGTTTTGGGGGCCGCGCGGGGGTTCGGCTCCGGGAGAGGACAGGGACCGATGTCGGTCACTAAGCGACCGGCATCGGTCGCACAATTTTAGGGAAAGGGAGGGTTGTTGGTGACCGGCGTCGGTCATGTATCGGCCGGTGTCGGTTGTGGGTAGGTGTGGGTTTGTGTAGGGGTTGGGTTGGGTTGGGGGTGGGTGTGGGGGTTGGGTTGGGTTGGGGGTGGGTGTGGGTTGGGGGTGGAGAAGGGTTTGGTGTGGGGTTAGGTTTTGGGTTTAGGTTTTGGGTTTTGGGTGGTGGGTTGGGTTGGGTTTGTGTGGGGGTTGGGTGTGGGTTGGGGTGGAGAAGGGTTTGGTGTTGGGGTTAGGTTTTGGGTTTAGGTTTGGGTTTGGGGTGTGGGGTTGTGGGTGGAGAAGGGTTTGTTGTGGGGTTAGGTTTTGGGTTTACGGTTTTGGGTTTTGGGTGGTGGGTTGTGGGTGGAGAAGGGTTTGTTGTAGGGTTGGGTTGGGTTTCTGTGTTGTGTTGGGGTTTTGGGTGGTGGGTTGTGGGTGGAGAAGGGTTTGTTGTAGGGTTGGGTTGGGTTTGTGTGTTGTGTTGGGGTTTTGTTTTTGTTGGTTTTGGGTGGGATGGTTTTGGGTTTTTCGGTGGTGGTACGGTTGTCGAGGGGGGGGAGAGAGTCGGGGTATGGTCGGGGGGATAAACAAGGGCTTTAGATGATAAAGTAGATGTTGTAATAAAGAGTAGGTCTAAGGATGTGGGTTGGTTTTGCAGGCATGTCAGCGGGATAGGATGCCCCCGCTGTTAGTGCGGATGAGGCCACACGTATCTGCGGCACATTGGGCCATCATGCGCGAGGTGGGACTCGGTGGAGTCCAGAGGTACAGAGCGATAGAGAGAGATCACAGCCTGATGGTCGCCCTCATCGAGAGATGGGATCCGGCGACCAATGTGTTCCATCTCCCGACTGGGGAGATGACCGTCACATTGGAGGATGTGTATCGCATCCTTCGGTTACCTATCGAGGGAGAGGCAGTCTTCCAGGTAGATTCAACAGGACGACACTGGATAGTTCAACTTATTACACGGTTGGGCCTATGAGACCATTGTTGTGTGCGACAAATAGGGCCGACCATCCAGTCGGGAGAAACCGGAGTTGCAGAGTTGGATTCAGACGATGGGGTCCAGACAGAAACAAGAGGCCAGATCCCAGGCCATGATGCGGTGAATTGGGGTATTAAGGCAGGTATGGGAGGGCGGAGTAACGGCTGCGGATATCTGTCTGGAGGCCCTTACAGGAACTATTAGGTAACAGCCAGCCAACATAGCTGAGCGTAGGGTGTAGAGCGATTGAGGTGGATCGCAGGGGCAACAGGCCGGGTTGAGTATGAGAGGATGCCTATAGATCCGCTGGCAGCGACAATTTGGATGTTGTGCAGGATATACCCCGGCTTATAGGGACCATATATGGGATCGACGCCGAGGCAACATTACACTCCCCGGTCAACCACCTCCAGAAGGGCTGAAGATGGTTAGCAGCCGATCACAGGGGTAATGGATGCGAGGAACGACAGAGGGGCCATAGAGATGGTGGGGGTAGCAGAAGCGAGGTTTTCGTGAGACCCTGGACATAGCGGGGGTGATTACAGGCAGAGGAGGGATGTCTGCAGTGTTTGGTTCAGCAAGCTACAAATGCAGGTGAATGTAGACAAGAGGCATTGTAGTATTTGCGGAGTAGGGCGGGGAGGACTAGAGGCTGGAGTCCTCATGCGAGAGGGCATATTCATATGTTACAGGAGAGATAAGCAGACCAGCGGGGCGGGTAGGCCCCCCCCTACCACCCCTCTTCGCCCGTTCCGCCGCTGGTGGGGGGTACCAATAGCCGTGGTACCTTTGAGGACAGAGAGGCCAGCGAGAGGGGTTCGACGACACGGATTATCACCTAGTCGGGATGAAGGGCGATGAGGGTCTAAGTAATGTTAGCCAAGGTGGATAAGAATAAATTAAGGATGCCGACCTGCGTTGTCGATGATAGAGAAGATGAATTTTTTTTACATCTAAAATAAAAACTGAATATGTATGTTGATTTGAGTTACGATAATAATAAGATTGTTTGTTTTTTTGATTTTCGGTGTTTTGAAAAAAAGGATAAAGAGGACTGTGGAATTAAATAGAAATACACAAAAATATTTATATTCAACCACACAGATAGGTATGGTATAGGGGATGGTCGAGCTAACCTTGGGAGACCATTCTTCGAAGTGCTACCTAAAACAAAAAAAAAAAAAAAAATGTTTGGAGCCCATTGCCCAAGAGCAAGGAGGGGCTCAGACCGATGTAGTTCTCCCTTAGGAATCAGGGAGAGGCGAATTCAGGCCCCCCCCCATGGTGGGTACGGTTTTTAGGCCAATTGGTGGTGGTAATAAAAAATATAAGATTAGTAAAGGTAAGGTGGCTGGTGTGGGATAAGAATGGGATGTTTGTAAAAGGTAATAAGGGACGCGAAAAAGTTAGCCTACCCAAGTAGAGGGAATCAGTGTCTCTGATTAAGATCAACACACATCCTAGCTGCGAGGCCAAAGGGGAAAGAGTTCTCTGTGATGAAGAGAGCTAAACAAACCACACCACGTACGAATGGCTTGGAGCCCTAGGACCGTGCATAGACGAGAAGTAATGGTGAAAAGAGTTTGTGATCACAATTATATCGAGGGCGTAACCACGTCCCTTGGTGCAAAAACAAAATGGTGAAGGGAAGGTGATGATATAGCGGAGGACGGAGAACTATTACAAATGAGGGTTCATGACGGAAGAGAACCTACCCTAAATAGACCAAGTCCAGACTCAAAAGTTCTTTTGAATGAGGGCTTTATTTTATTGAATGGAGAGTGATCGATGCGGGAAGTCATACAAGGGAATTGATTGTATTATTCTTGAGGGTCTTCACAAGCTGATCAAAAAAAACACAAAAATGCGAGGAAGCTTCTGATAAAGGTGACTGTGTGACGGTGTATAGCGGTACCTTCGAGGGAGCAGTTCTATTGTATAGTAGCAGATATGATTGTAATGCATGAGCTTGTCTTCGGGCGGAAGGGAGCAGTCTATATATAATAGCAGCAATAGTTCGGCCATATAACTGTTCTTCGAGGGAGCAGTCTATATTTACTTAGATGGACTAGAGTTCATTTGGGTGAAGCATATAGTTTAGTAGGAAGTTTGACCAAGAAATCCATAAGAATACAGGCTTATTTTGAATACATTTGAAGTCATGGGACTAGACTAAAAAGGGGAGGAAGGCATCATCAAGGGGAGGTGAGGATCAAACTATGTGAAACTTGAGTGGTTATTATGAGGTGTAGGAAACGCGTGTATGTAAGTGGGTAATAAAGTGAGGCTCAAGGCAGAGCGGGCGGAGGTAGATAAGAAGTGATTTAACAGAATTTCAACAGTAGAATGGTTAGAAAGATAGATGCAAGCATTAAGGGGTTCAGGTCAGGTTTACCATTAAGCGGCAGCTAAACGATAAGTACCAGATCCATAGGTATGAGTGATTATATAAGGCCCAATCCAATTGGGAGCCAAATTTCCAGTTTGCTATTTTCTGTTTGGTTACATGTTGATTCTCTTTGAGATGAGAAACAAGATTCACAACCTTAAAGGGTACGCTCATGAAGTTGCTTACATAAGCACGTTTAATGTGTTTTTGATAGATTTGAAGGTGATCAAAGAGCTGTTATATTGTTTGTTTTTTTTTTGTAAGACGGCGTTAGTCAAGAAGCTCCAATTGGGCTAACCGCTCTTGGCGGGGAAATAATCGTGGTGGGAAGAATATCCTGAAAGAGTATTCTAAGGAGGGTATTTGTTTTCGAGGGCAAAACAGCCTCGGTACCGATACCAGAAAAAGTGCGGCTTAGTAGAGTACGGAATGCTAGTACGATAAGGCCCCAAAGGAAAAGGGAATGTGATCGTCAATTCTTCGGATTCATGACAACTTTATGAGGATTTTGGTTAGTGTTTTTTAGAGGACTCGGCTTGCCCATTGGCTTGTGGATAGTTTAAAACGGATGATGAGAAAACTCAGTTGATACCAAAAGTGTCACAAAGGTCTGCAACAATGTTTTTGAAAGATTTTCCATTATCTTGTTATCAGGCGATTGAGGGAACACCAAAAATGACAGATAATGTGGTGGTTAATGAACTCGACAATTTTTTCTTTTTTGATTGGAACATGAGTGGAAGAGCCTCCACCCATTGTTGTACTATTCGGTCGCGTGATTATCCAACGTGACGTTGTGAAGAGGTCGGGTGTGAATCTCACCAATAAGGTCTAAACCCCATGTGAGAAGGGCCAAAAGATCTCGAGCGATCTAGAGCGGTTGGGCATCGGAGTATGTGAAGGTTGGAATGTGATGACCACATAACACAACGGCTTAACATATTTCGTAAGCATCGTTATTGAGAGTAGGCCAATAATAACCAAGGCGAAGGATTAATTGCCACGGCAAAAGGCGCTGAAAGTTCCCACCACAAATACCGTACATGGACCTGTTGGATGGTATGGAGTGGCCTCAGCGCCAGTTAGACAGCGAAGGAGGAGGCCATCAAGCCACGTTTATAGAGGAGTCCCCATGCACAACCAATAACGTGAAACACTTTTTAAGAAAAGCATGTTTGTCGGACTAGTAAGGTCAGGGGGGAGGACGAGATGTAAGGTAGTCGTGAAAATGGTGGTACCAAGATCCTACGAACTAGTAGACACAAGTATGTATTTATTATACAAATCTACCGGGGTTGAATAGGAGGGGCAAAAGTTGCTCGACCACAATGAATAATTCGAGTCAGTTGGGATGCGGCGGAATTTGCGAGGCTAGCAAGCCATAGTGTCCGACCAATTTGTTAGTGGAGCGCGGAATGGTTTGTATAGAATAGTGAGTAAATAAGGCTAGAAGTGAATTCAACGTAGTGTTTGTATTTTGAAGTTCCTCATTTTTGCATTGTAGACGCCGCATAATTGATGACTACCAATTGAGAGTCGCCAAAAAATGTCAATATAGATTTGATGCCTAAAGTGTAATGTAACGCAAATTGGGACCCAGAACAGGGCCTCGTATCCGTTTAATATTAGTTGCAAGGGAAACGAGCGGAATGAAAGCAGGCATGAGGTTCAGCGTTTCGAAGGAATGAGAACAACACGGCTCTCCGCCGGTTGCATTTAGATCCATCGACAAAGAAGAGGGTCATTGGTCACTCTTCCGGAGTGAACCCGTGGGATGAGTTCTGGGGAAGGTAAAATTGGTAAATTGTTCCCCAGGTAAAGAGATTCCGCCAAAGTATTGGTCTGCCAAATGGTTTGTCCTTGAGTGATTTTGGTGGACAAAACTCAAGGTCGAGGTCGGCGAGGAAGACATGAGGCCATCTAGCAATGCGTGGTTCAGATTGAGTTTGGCATACATGTAATGGATGGGGCTGTATGGTGATGATGAAAGTCTTGTGATTTCAGAAAAGGTAGTGTCTGAGTTTGGTGGCCAGGGAATGATAGGGCTAGCATAACTTTTCTATATGTGTGTAAACCCTAGTCCACCGTCCACAAAGTACGACTTATATAATAAACGGCTTGTTCGCGATCTCAGAGTCACGATGTGGCAAAGCAGGCTCCTACAGCGTGGTCGGTGGAGGAAAAAGGATTAAAGTTAGAAAGGGCGGTGTCTTGGGGTGGGAATAAGCACGGGTGGGGTTGGCGCCAGAGATAGGATTGAGAAGCTATTCGAAGGCTCTTGGGGGACATTCTTCGCTCCATTGGAAGGCAATATCTTTTAAGGACGGTGGATGGAAAGGGTGACACCGATCGAGAGTTGAGATTGGGAGATGAAACGTCGGATTAGAATTGAAGCTTACCTTGTAAACTAGCAATTGTTGAGATTTTTGGGTGGGGGGGGGCATTCTAGGAGTTAAGCTTTGGACTTTAGATGGATCGACATCAATGCCACGCAAGAGACGATAAAAGCCAAGAAGTTTTCCCGAAGAACACCAAAAAAAAAAAAAAACAAAAAACAAAAACAGACACATTTCTTCGGTTTGAAGTGATGACGGCGGACAGAAATATTGTGTAACAGGCGATCAAAAAATAATGGTTTAAAACATCGAGTGTTCACTTACGATGGTTTAGGACTTGCCGAGAAGATCTCGACCATAGTCTTCAAGGATATTGTGCATAATGTCATGAAAAAGTAGGTCATAGCTCGCTGATAGGTAAGCCACCAGCATTCTTAAGGCCAAATGGCCATGGACACGATAACCGAAAGGTTCCCCAAGGAGTTTAGTGAAGGGCAGTTTTGTGTTGATCGCAGGGCAACCAAAATTTGGTGTGTATCCTGGGAAAAAGCCAATCCATGAGACGGAGCATTCTCCATGACCTCAGTAGATCAAAAAAGTGGTCAATGCTAGGTAAGGGGAAGTCATCCCTAGGGGCAAGCGAGGTAAGAGTCCCAGAAATATTGTGCATATCCGAAGTCCCCCTGTCGCTTTTAGTACAGGGTACGATGTTAGAAATCCATTGAGATAGTCAATAAGGCAAGATGAAGGGAAACAGAAAGGAGTCGTTGAGCTCCTCTGACCAAGAAGAGAGCAAGCGTGGATGCATTTTCTTCAAATTTTGTTTGCTGACTGGTTGGAATCGGGTTGGTTTAGGGCAAATGTATGGACGGCAGGTAGGATCCCCCAATTCCTGGCATGTCAAGCGTAAGACCATGCGAAAGCTTGAGTGCGAGCAGGAGAAAGGGTAGTAAAAGGTGGCTTGTTCTGATGTGTTAAGGGATTGTCCAATCTTCACAATGTGAGGATCCTCTCCGTTGGATGTGATTTCTATGGTCGTAGATTCATTCAGCTAGTTTGGTTTTCAAGACTGGTAAGACTCGTTGAATATCAGAATCATCCGCACCTAGGTAAGTGAGATGGAGTGGTCCATCTGGCATTCAACAACTTAATAAAAAGGGAAATCCTCTCGATCCATGTCTGGAGACCGGAAGGGAAGAGAAGATGGGTCATCATTATCGCGTGATAAGTGAGAGGACCTATGAAGATAGCATTTATGAAAAAAAAAAGTTAGGAGGGATGGATTCAGGTCTATAGATTCTGGGGGTGATATGGCCCAAAAGTGGGTGGTGAGATGGCTTGGTAGGGGCGACGTCTTCTCTTCCAGGATACAGCTGACAGGAGGTTGTCTCCTGTGTAGGTGTTTGGGAACACCAGGACCACTGCGATCATGTGTTTACGAGGGTAGTTCACGGGAATGAGTGTATGTCGGCTTGTCGTTAAGGCCAACACCAAAGCCTTTCCAACGCACAGCGAGTCAAGAAGGTGAGGGCGAAACGAAGGAAACGACGATTTGTCAAGGTATGAAAAATCGGAGATTGGAAAGGAACCACACCAAGAGGAGGTTCAGGGGTAATGGAGGATGCGGTCAAACACCCCCATACGGTTAGGGTTAGTGCGGCAATGGCGGGGAGTCCGTAAGAGATTTCTCCCCCACACGACGGTCGTAGGTGGGATTGTGCATGTAATTTTCCGCACTCCCTGCGGGGTAGGAAAGAAACTAACGATACTAGGCAGGTACTCCCCCAGCGTAAGGCTGCTGAAAAACATATACTAAGGGGTTGGTTGGAAGTGTAGCTGCGGGAAGGGGAAAGTGGTTTTTTGCGATGGTGTTTTCATCCAAATTTGAGGCATAGGCGTGGTGAGGTGGATGTGTGAGGTAAATTGAGGAGGATGGTTGGGTTGGGTTTTGAATGTATGGGTGTCTTGACTTGGTAGTATAAAGCACATCGTTAGGGCGGTATAAACATATTGCAAGGTTTTTTTAAAGGGGGGAGGGAGGGTTTAGCTTTACGGTTTTTTGTAAGATTTTCACCTAGATACTCAAATTTTGATACATCTAGTAATGTGAGGGAACGCATCCCATGGCTCGGATCAAGGACGACCCACGCAATATATTATATTGGAACTCTCCCTCCAAGAAAAAGAAACCCAATGTTTCAAAAAAAAAAAAAAAAAAAAAAACAAAAAGACAGAGAAGAGTTCGGGTAAGTACGTGGTCCATAACGCGAAGTGAGGATCACGGTGCCTAAGGTAGAAAGTATCGCAGTCATTGGAATGACGCAACATGATGGGGTGGCAACAAGAAACAGAACGGATATTCATCTGTTGGAAGCTTTGAAGAGATTGAGGTTTAGGCTAGCCCCCCCGTCAATATAACCCGAAGATAATCGAATGTCTCGGACGTACGCGGAGGGAGATGAAAAAGGGCCGGCAGGGTCAGGGTCTTCTGTTACCAAAGCGACAATTCATCTTCCGAGAAGAAACTGACTGAGCAGCGTGTTGTACAGAGGACAGAAGTGGTGGGGGAGAGGTGGGGGAGATGGATTGTTGGTGAGAGAAGGTAGTTAACGTTCGATTGGGTGTTAGAATGGAGGCGAACAGGGCAGGGTTTTCATAGTAACAACACGCTATCCTTGAAGGATCTCAACGAGAGCTTGTCGATGAGATTCAGAAAAGTCTGAATGAGTCATACAATGTATTTTTACGGGCGATTGTGAAACTGTTAATCAATATTCAGTGGGCAATGCCATTTAGAGACGGGATAGGGGGGTCCGCGAATGACCACTTTGGTGGTGTGCAATCGAGATGTTTGACGGAGAAAAGAGCTGCCGCAGGTTGTGTTTCTTTTGCTTTCCCATTGTTTTTCTGCCCTCGAGTCGAGAAACTAATCATATTAATCTCGTAGACCGGAGATGGAGGAAGATGGGGGGATAACTCATGGTCTTCAAGAGGTGGGGTTGTGTAATAATGGGATAGATCTGGTGAGCGGGGGGGACAGATGGGATAAGAGAAGGGAATGGAAATAAAGGTCTCTCAATTCGTCAAGTTGTCTTTCTGTAATCTTTCTATCCGGGAGAGGGGGACTGACGAAGGATGGTTTTTAGAGCTTTACATCCCTCCACATCATGTCATGGTGTGCGGTGATTGATAGCGCAGAGATTTTAGGATCATGCGTAACCCATAGGTCGGGGGGTTTTAGAGGGTCATAAGGTCTAAGTGGAGGTAGGGAAATGGTCGATGCTCACCAACATAGCAAGGATTTTGGGGTAAGAGCCTTTGAGTGGGTCAAAATGGGAAGAGGAGGAGGGTATTGTTATTGGTTGGGCGGGTTTGGTAATGTTTGGGCATGATTGGTTCGCATGGGTGGTGGTGGTTTAGCCGAGGGGTTTGAGACATGTTTTTACTAAACATGATTTCTTTGGCGCAGACGCTATGTGGGGATGATAGGCCGCAGAGGGGGGGGGGGGGGGGGGGAAATGGGGGGGATGGGGATCAGAAAACAACCACGGGGAAAATAGGAGTGGACGGAACACAATTTTTTGATGATTGGAATTTGTTTAGGGTTGATAGGTGGACAGGATACGCAGAGTGACGTGTTGCATACACTGGAATTTCTGTATAGGTGCGGGAAGGCGTAGGGTTGTTTTGAAGAAAACGTAGGCGGTATGAATATGATGTCAGGTAGAGGGGATGGGGTTCCCCACAATATGGAAGGTAGGTATGACGATGATGGCTTTGATTGTGATAGGGGGCACGGATTGAGTTTGTCTCTAGGTGGCGGAAGCGGACGGATTTATTTTTGGATAGATCGGAGTACGGATTGGCGGGTTGCGTTAGAATGGCATTGGTGCCGGGTCCCAAAGCGTAGGGGAAGATCTGGTCCGTTGGATAGAAGTGGGACGGGGCGCCATTTGGCATTGGTAGAGGTGAGGGGGGTTGAATGTGAGAACAGGGGCATTTTAAGTTCTTAAGCACTTCGGGTATATGGTGGAGACACTCAGGATCAGTCATTGGCATTTGAGTAGAAAAAGGGGTACTCAAACGTTTCCCATAGGTCCTGTCATATCTTCTGTGGAATTGACCAGTCTCCAGGTGTGATTTGTATTTTTGTACGAAGAAAAGGTGGTGTGGTATTCCAGCCACTGCGGGTGTGACACAGGAGGTAGATGAGGCACTGTATCAATAGATGTTAAGAGGCTCAAACGTCGTTGATGAAATTGAAAAGATTTAGGCGATGAGGGGATAATAGGTAGGAGGGTTGTGTGTTGAGGGGATCTGTCCAGTTTAAAGAGATGTGTGATTGTTAGTGTAAGAGATTTTCTCGTCTAAGGAGGTTTCCCAAAAGGAGTGGCGAGCCTCCTCTTGTGTATTGTAGCAAGAGCGGTTCGAGGGGGGACGTTGGGAAATAGATAAATTAGTATAGCATCCGTCACCGTCTTGTAGGGAAGGTGGTGTAAGAAATTCGTCAATGAGAAGAGAAGTCCAGCATTTTTTGGGTAAGTTAACCCTATGGGTACAGGCGATGATTCACTTTGGCTTGATGGTGGTGAAGGATGAAGAGGTTCAAAACTCCTGTGTTGGTGGAGAGCTTGATTTTAAAAATTTTCATAAGAGGGCTTTTGGCCTGAGGAATCGAAGGACCGCATGGATTCTCATGAACACTCTCCTCGGCTAAGAGATATCGTGGTTCCCGTTACTGTTGGACGAGAGTGATCAGGAACGCTTGTTGAAAATTTTCAGATTTCGCGTTAGCAGGGAGGCGTGGCGTTAGGATATCGAGGTTATATCCCCGCGTCAACCATTTCCTGCACTATGTTTTTCAAAAACAAAAAAAAAAAAAAAAAAAAAACCCCCCCCCCCCCACACCCCCCACCACCCCCCCCCCACCCCAAAAATCTTGCAGTTTTCTGACATGCCTTTAAGCGGTTGACTTGTGTGAAGGTGAAAAGTTAAAAAAGTAATTTCTTTGTACCAGGAAGGTATTGCGCGTAGTGGAGGGGGTCAAACCCAGAGGTGCGTTTAACAGGGGGCAAGGTGGGTAGCCCCAGCTTTGAGCAATTTCTCAGGATGACGCCATTAAGTTTCTCCCAAGGGAGTGTAAATTGGGGCTCGGCTTTGTAACTATAATGGTTTTCGGTGGAGGAGTATTTGGACAGTGTTTGAGATTGACCATTACCGTGTGGACACTCCTTTTGAGTTAGAAGAAGTGGACGCAGTGAGGAGGGTGGCTTGTTTGGCTTGTTGGTAGAACAAGGAGTTCAGAAAATTGGGGTTGGTTTTTTGTTCCGCAACCGACAATTTCTTTCTTTTAAGGTCGAATTCATGTTTCCGAAAGCCATGGTTAAAGGCCTCGCGAAATGTGCGGAAGGAAAGTTTGAATTTGGAAGGTAGGGGGAGAGTGCTTAGCGCAGGCCGACGTCCGGAAATAGTTACGATGGAGTTCGGTTTGAGGCAATGATACGAAGTGGTTGATAAGGGCCCCCGGTCCTCGTCCCACGGAAACGCGATAGATTAGTCTTCAAATTGTGGATGGCATAATGAGGTAGTGATAGATACTTCTTGGCAATGTTAATGGAGAAATGATCCAAGAAGAAAGATTAGGCTAGTTAGTTAAAAGAGAAAGATCGAGTGCTGGGTTAAAGCACTATAACACTCCAAGGCGGGGGGTCCTTGATAAGGACATGGGGAGGAAGGTCGGAGTAAGTAACAAGGGTCATCATGGGCAATTCAAAATAACAAGCATGTCTAAATGAGCGCAAAGTGTTTGTTGAGGATCCTCTTTACTTTTTAAACGCGTAAAATTTGGCAACTCCCATTGAGGAGGAGGATTATGAATGAAGGGGATTTGAAGGGTGAATGGGCTCCCGACAAAAATGCTCGTTATGTCAGGGCTACGAACTTCCTGAAACGGAAAGCCTCCAGGTTTTGCATTTTTGTCCATTTTTTTCATTTGTTTGATGAAAATCTGTGGTTGGATGAGATTATGGTTTGCCACAGCATAAGGATGTCCCAATAGGTGTTGAGGTTACTGGATACGGTATGGGAATGAAACGGTATCGGGGAGCTTGAGACGGAAAAAAAGCTCGTGGGAATAGTGGAGAGCGTAAGTCATGAATGAGTGGTCTGTGAAATGAAAGAGAAGCTGAGGATAGGGGGGTAGTTGGTGGTAACGATACGTGGGGGTCCAGATACAAAAGGAAAGAATCGGGTCGTATGAACCCCCTCTGAAGCCGTCGGATTGGAGACGGGGTAGAGATGCGGAAAAGGAAGTAAGGCAAGAGTAGTGTTATCAGGAGGAGTGGTAGGGGGGGGCTTTTAAAATGAGCAGAGCTACACTAATAGGCATGCCAATAAGGAGCTGACCATCAGGCGTACGGTCGGGGGCCATGAGAACAAATAGTAGTGATACAGCGATGGGGATTAGCAACGTAGAAAATTTGCCAAAGTCCTTGTCTCCTACAGGAATTTGGGGGATCTCACTGGTGTCCGTGGTCCCTTATAGGAAGGTGAAGGGGTGGTTGAGTTCAGGCAAAAAGACACAGAGCGGCATGTGAAACCATGGCGGCGGCTGCTTCCGAGTGATGACAACCACACAGGAAAGTTTCAATCTATCAAGAACAAAAAAACAAAATCAGAATGATGGATTTGGCCAAGTTGCCTGGTTTGTTAGGGGTTGATGATGAGACAGCTAACGATATCGGTTTAGTCAAACCGGATGTCGGTCACAGAGGGAAAAACGAGTCGGTCCTTAACCGATGGCAGTGTCAAAAGTCTAATAGAAGAAGATCTTACAAGGCATGCGAATTTATTTTTAGCACGGTGAGTATATTATCAACTTATGATCACAGAGGACAAAGTTATGATAGAGAAAACGGAATTTGAAAACAAGCACGAGGCACACGGCAAAAAAATCCAGAGACGAATCCTTAGGGTTAAATTTTAGTTATCGTGGGCTTAGCCGTCAGCGTAGAATGATACTGTCGGAATCCTAAACAAAAAGGACCTAGGGGAGGAACTGTCAAGTTGTTTTGGCGTATAAGGTTGTACCTCAATCGTGGCGGAGGAATACCGCGGGAAAACCCAAAAAGGGGGGATGTTTGAGCTGTTGGTTAATTTGTGAAGTGTGATTCGGTATGTGTGTGACAGTGAAACTAAGGTTAATTTCCTCCCCTCTGCCTGTCATTACCGTGGATATCACCCCCACGTGTACGACCTGTAATTAATCTATGTTTTTTTCCCCCCCCAAAAACTAGAATTGGAAAGAACAACCAAGCAGGAAAGGAAGCACTGCATGTGTTTTAAACCCAAATCGAAAAATATGTGCGATGTGAAGCAAAGAGAGATGACTTTCACTAATGCGAAACTTGGAAAGAAGACAAATTCTTTACGTTCTCTTTTCACGAAGGTGAGGGCTAACGACGATTGTCAAGTATTAAAAATCGGAAATTGGAAAGGAACCACACCAAGAGGCGGTTAAGGGGTATGGAGGATGCGTCAACACCCCCATACGTTAGGTTGTGCGCATGGGGTTGTCCGTAAGAGATTATCTCCCCAGTCACGACGGTCGTAGGTGGGATGTGCATGTAATTTTCCTTACTCCTTCCTGCGGGGTATGGAAAGAACTAACGGTATATAGGCCAGTACTCCCCTTCTCCCACCAGCTAAGGCGCTGAAAAACCTCTACTAAGGGAAAAGTGTTGGCGGTTGGAATGTTAGCTGCGGGAAGGGAAGTGGTTTTTGCGATTGTGGTTTAATTCATCAATTGAAGGCATAGGCGTGTTGAGGGGATGGTTGAGGTACATTTGAGAGATGGTTGGGTTGAATGTATGGGTGTCTTGATTGGTTATAAGCACATCGTTAGGCTTCGGTCTAACATATTTCCATGTTTTTTTAAAGGGGGGGAGGGTTACTTTACGGTGTAAGACTTCCCCTCGTACTCAATTTTATACATCTAAATGTAATGTTTGAGGGAACGCTCCCCTGGCTCGGATCAAGGACGACCCAGCACTATATTATATTGGAACTCTCCCCCAAGACATAGAAGAGAGTCGGGTGAAAGTACGTGGTCCTACGCGAATGTTGAGGATCACGGTGCCTAAGTAGAAGTATAGCGTCATTGATTCCGCAACATGAACTTGGGTTGGCACCATTTGCAACTAAACGGATTCATCTTTGGAGAAGGCTTTTGAGAGTGATGTTTAGGCTAGCGTCCCCCTCATCATAACCCGACGTACTCGAAATGTCTCGACGTATCTGAGATGAAAGGGCAGGGTCAGTGTCTTTCTGTACCAAAGTCGTACAATTTCATCTCTCAGAGAACTGACTGCAGCATCTTGTTGTACAGAGAACAAGAAGTGGTGGGGAGAATTGGTTGTTTGGTGAGAGAAGTAACGTGATTGGGTGTTAGAATGGAGGCGACAGGCAGGGTTTCATTAGGTAAAACCTCTATCCCTTGAAGGATCTCAACGAGAGCTTGTCGATGAGATTCAGAAGTCTGAATGAGATCATACAATGTCATTTTTACGGGCGATTGGTGAAGCTGTTTAATCATATTTCAGTGGGCAATGCCATTAGAGACGGGATAGGCGGGTCCGCGAATGACCACTTTAGGTGGTGGTGCAATCGAGATGTTTGACGGAGAAGAAGAGATGCCGCAGGTGTTGTTTTCTTTTGCTTTCCCATTGTTTTTCTGCCCTCGAGTAGCGACACTAATCATATTCATCTCGCTAGACCTGAGATGAGGAAGATGGTTGGGATAACTCATGGTCTTCAAGAGGTGGGGTTGTAATAATGATAGATCTTGGTGAGGCGGGGACAGATGGTATAAGAGAGGGAATGGAAACTAAAGGTCTCTCCCTTCGTAGTTGGTCTTTCTTAATCTTTTCTATCCGGGAGAGGTGACTGACGAAGGATGGTTTTTAGAGCTTTACATCCCTCCACATCATGTCCTGGTGTGCTGGTGATAAGCGCAGATTTTAGACTCATCGTAACCCATAGGTCGGGGTTTAGAAGGGTCATAAGGTCTAAGTGGAGGTAGGGAAATGGTCGCATTCTCCACCAAACATAGCAAGGATTTTGTGTAAGATCCTTTGCGTGGGTCAAAATCGGAAGAGGATGAGGGTATGGTTGTGCGGGTTTTGGTAATGTTTGGGCATGATTGGTTCGCATGGGTGGTGGTTTAGCCGAGGGGTGCTTGATACATGGTTTTTACTAAACATGATTTCTTTTGGCGCAGAAGCTATGTTGGATGATGAGGCCGCAGATGATGGGGTATCAGAAACAACCACGGGGAAATAGGAGTGACCGGAAACAAATCTTTTGATGATGGAATTTGTTTAGGGTTGATAGGTGGACAGGATACGCAGAGTGACGGTGTTGCTATACCCTGGAATTTCTGTATAGGTGCGGAAGGCGTAGGTTGTTTTGAAGGAAAACGTAGGAGGTATGATATATTGATGTAAGGTAGAGGGATGGGGTCCCAATATGGAAGGTAGGTATGACGATGATGGTTTTGATGTGATAGGGGCACGGATTGAGTTTGTCTCCTAGGTTGGCGGAGCGGATTTATTTTTGGATAGATCGAGTCACTTAGGCGGGCTTGCGTTAGACTGGGCATTGGTGAGGGTCCCAAGCGTAGGGGAAGATCTGGTCAAGTTGATAGAAGTGGACGGGGCATTTGGTAGAGGTGAGGGGGGGTGAAGGTGAGAACAGGGGCATTTTAAGCTTCTATAAGCACTTCGGGTATATGGTGGAGACATCAGGATCAGTCATTTGCATTTGAGTAGAAAAAGGGGTACTCAACGTTCCCATAGGGCCTGTCTATCTTCTGTGGAATGACAGTCTCCAGGTGTGATTTGTAATCTTTTGTACGGAAGAAAGGTGGGTTGTAATTCCAGTCCACGCGGGTGTGACACAGGAGGTAGATGAGGCACTGTATCAATAGATGTTAAGAGTCAAACGGTCGTTGAAAAGATTTAGGCGATGAGGGACTAATAGGTAGGAGGGTGTGTTTGAGGGGATCTGTCACGTTTAAAGAATGTGGTGATGTTAGTGTAAGAGATTTCTCGTCTAAGGATGTCAAAAGGAGTGGCGAGCCTTCCTCTTTGTGTAGCAAGAGCGTGGGTAGAAGGGGACGTTTGGGAAATAGATAAATTAGATAGCATCCGCTCACAGTCTTGTAGGGATGTGGTGTGTAAGAAGATTCGTCAATGAGAAGAGAAGTCCAGGCAGTTAACTCCTCTATGGGTAAGAATGATTTCACTTTGGCTTGATGGTGGTGAAGGAGGTTCAAACTCCTGTGTTGGTGGAGAGGCTTGATTTTAAAAAATTTCAATAGAGGCTTTGGCTGAGAATCGAAGACCGCATGGATCTCATGAACACTCTCCTCGGCTAAGATCTCTTGGTTCACGTTACTGTTGGACGAGTGATTCAGGAATGGCTTGTTGAAAATTTTCAGATTTCGGTTAGCAGGGGCGTTAGGATTATCGAGGGTTATATCCCCTGCGTCAACCATTTCCTGCACTATGTTTTTCAACATCTTGCAGTTTTCATGACTATGTCCTTTTACGCGGTGAAAGTTACAAAAGTCATTTTCTTTGTACCAGGAAGGTATTGCGCGAGTGGAGTCAAACCCAGAGTGAGGTTTAACAGGGGGCAAGGTGATAGCCCCAGCTTTGAGCAATTTCTCCAGGATGACGCCATAAGTTTCTCCAAGGGAGTGTAATTGGTGGGCTCGGCTTTGTACTTATAAGTGGTTTTCGGTGGAGTATTGGACAGTGTTTGAGATTTGACCATTACCGTGTGGACAGCTCCTTTTGATTTAGAAGAAGTGGACGCGTGAGGAGTGGTGGTGTTTGGCTTGTTGGTAGAATCAAGAGTTCAGAAATTGGGGTTTTTGTTACGCAACCGCAATTTCTCTTCTTTTAAGGCTCGAATTTCAAGTTTCCGAGCCATGGTAAAGGCCTCGTCGAATGTGCGGAAAGTTTGAATTTGGAAGGTAGGGGAGATGTGCTTAGCGCAGGCCCGCGTAAATAGTTCGATGAGTTCGGTTTGAGGCAAGGCATACGTAAGTTGGTTGATAAGGCCCCGCCATCGTCCAACGAAATCTGCGATAGATTCGTCTTCAAATTGTCGGATGGCATAGAGGTCAGTGATAGATACTTTCTTGGCAATGTTAATGGAGAATGATCCAAGAAAGATTAGGCTAGTTAGTTAAAAGAGAAGATCGAGTGCTGGGTTAAAGCACTATACCACTCCAAGGCGGGTCCTGATAAGGACATGGGGAAGGTGCGGAGTAACAAGGGGTCATCATGGGCAATCAAATAACAAGCATGTCTAAATGATCGCAAGTGTTGTTGAGGATCCTCTTTACTGTTAAAACGAGTAAAACTTTGGCAACTCCCATTGAGGAGGATATGAATGAAGGGGGATAGAAGGGTGAATGGGCTCCCGACAAACTTGCTCGTATGTCAAGGTGCTACGACTTCCTGAAACGGAAGCCTCCAGGTTTTGCATTTTGTCCATCATTTGTTTGATGAAATCTGTGGTTGGATGAGATTATGGTGCCACAGAATAAGGATGTCCCATATAAGGTGTTGAGGTTACTGGATACGTGTATGGGAATGAAAAGGTATGCGGAGCTTGAGAAGGAAAGCTCGTGTGAATAGGTGGCAGAGAGTAAGTCATGAATGGAGTGGTCTGAAAGAGATGAGATAGGGGTAGTTGGTGGGGTAACGATACGTGGGGTCCAAGATTAACCAAAGGAAAGCTAATCGGGGTCGTATGAACCTCTGAAGCCGTCGGATTGGGAGACGGGGCTAGAGATGCAGGAAGTAAGGCAGTGTTATCAGGAGGAGTGGGAGCTAAATGAGCAGCTATACTAATAGGCATGCCAATAAGGAGCTGACCATCAGGCGTACGGTCGGGGGCATGAGACAAATAGTATTGTACAGCGCTGGGATTAGCATCTAGAAATTTGGCCAAGTCCTTGTCTCCTACAGGAATTTGGGGGATCTCACTGGTGTCCGTAGGGTTCCCTATAGAATGTGAAGGGGGTGATTCAGGCAAAGACACAGAGCAGGCATGTGAAACCATGGCGGCGGCTTGCTTCCGAGTGATGACACACACAGGAAAGTTTCAATCTATCAAGAACAAAAACAACCTCAGAATGATGGATTTGGCAAGTTGCTGGTTTGTTAGGGGTTGATGAAGACAGTAACCGATATCGGTTTAGTAACCGGTGTCGGTCACAGAGAAAACGACGTCGGTCCCTTAACCGATGGCAGTGTCAAAAGTCTAAGATAAGAAGATATAAAAGGCTGCTAATTTGATTTTTAGCAACGTTGAGTATATTTATCAACTTATTGATCACAGAAGACAAAGTATGATAGAGAAAACAGAATTTGAAAACAAGCAAGATGCACACGCAAATCCAGAGACGAATCCTAGGGTTAATTTTAGTTATCGTGGGCTTATGCCGTCAGACGTAGAATGATGTCGGAATCCTAAACAACAAGACCTAGGGGAAATGTCAAGTTTGTTTTGGCTTATAAGGTTACCTCAATCGGGCGGAGGAATACCGCGGAAAAAGGGGGGATGTTTGAGCTGTTGTGTTAATTGTGAAGTGATTCGGTATGTGTTGTGCAGTGAAACTAAGGTTAATTTCCTGTCAATACCGTGGATATCACCCCCACGTGTACGACCTGTTACTTAATCTATGTTCACTAGAATTGAAGAACAACAAGCAGGAATGCAATGCATGTGTTTTAAACCCAAATCGAAAATTATGTTCGATGAAGCAAGAGAGATGACTTTCACTAATGCGAAACTAGGAAAGCAAGACAAATTCTTTACGAAATATATAACAAAAGCAGCAACAGCAAATATGCTTCCTAAAATGAAAATAAGCAAGAGAAAGAAACCCAAAATGGGTCCCACCGGGCGTGCCAAAATGTTTCGCTCAGAATGTTTCGGCTTCTGGGAATAGAGTTGCTTCTATCCTTTCATTCCTTTTAGAAACATATGAGGTTAGGGTTAGGAGGAATACCTGTTGAATGTCGAGATGGTGTGCACGTACCGTAGAGAAAGATCAGGCTGACTGCGAAGAACTCCTTTTTGTCTTGGAAGGACTACCTGCAAATAAGAACACAAGACCACAAGATTTTGATTAAACAATAAATGAGGAAACTGCCCTTGGGCCCAGGAAATATAAAACTTCCTTTCGAAGGTGGTCAGTTCCCCTGCTAATATGAATTAACACAAAAGACTGCAAAATATCAATTAAATTGTCTCGTTGAACTGGGTAGGGGAAAGGCTGGTTTTCTGGTTTTGATCAGAGGAACCGATGCCGGTTACTGATAACCGATGCCGGTTACTGATAACCGATACCGGTGGGTTCTAGGATCTTCTTGGTAGCTATGGTGTTTGTAATGGCTGGTTTATGGATGATATTAGGAAATGGGATGATTAGAAGCAAAAGAATGACAGTTAGATGCAATGGCACGTTGGGTAGTGGATTCAGAAACGGATCTACGAGGACTGAGATTCGAGAAGCATAAGAAATGTTATAACAGAGGACATGCAAGATGTGACTTACTGGTTTTGACCAAGATGCAAGTTGATCTCCTTGGTTGTAAACACTTCTGGTTTCTTTACTCGTCTCTGCTCTGTCAAGTGAAGATCTGGACTCTGTTCCTCGCTCGCAATGCTCTCTGTTGATCCAGAAATCCTTTGACTGATCTCCAAAATGAAATTCCCATCTGTTGTTTTGGTTTGGGGAGCCCATTTACAGGGAACCGATGGCGGTTGCATAACCGACGGCGGTCGAGTAGGAACCGGCATCGGTAAGGAAAAAGTAGGCTATTTTAGTAAAATAGCCCACCTTCCCTGCTTTTCTCCCGAGAGATCAGTTGCGGGCTTGGTCAAGTGGCTAGAAGGTCGGCTTTGGGTGCGAGTAAGGAGGCATTAGTTATGGATGTGAGTCTAGACCAAGTCACGGGTCTTAATTAGGTTAGTTTAGGGTTAGGGCTAGGTCATGATGAGGTGGCAAAGTGAGGTGGCGGGTAAGGTGATGTGGATTTATCAATTATAAGGTAATTAATAAATAATTGTGTAAGGTTTAGGTAATGAGGTTAGGTTGCGAAATGGGATGCGGGTCACAAGGGGTCGTAAGACATGAATTTGGTGTCTACACTTATCTCATTTCTCACTCCCCCTTTCCCACTTTATAGACAAAGTTCTCTCTAGCAATAAATTTCTAGCTTTGCCACAGGGTCAATGGAGTGCCCCTGTTGGATCCCCGGTTAAAAGGCCACCACAAAAATCTACCTTTTCATGCGCATGCAAACACGGAAGCTGCATTGTTTAAGTAGAGGGACTTAGATTCCTAGAGCATTGGAAAGAAACCAACAAATTTTTCCCCAGACAAATTTTCTCGCCAACAACTATTTTTACTATTTCCATTTACTATTTTGTTATTTTACATATACACATGTGTATTTTACACTACGTTTTTACATACATACATATTTGACTACTTGGTCATTTTCTCCTTGCAGGTCTAGCTGTATAAGAAACAAGCAGTCAAATGGGGGAAACAACAACATTATGTGGTGATACACTACGCTACACACACATCACAATGTTATGTAGGTACATCACATTATGCAGTAGCTACACACACGCATTTTCTACCCTAGGTCCACTCTTGTCACTCTTTTTCACTTTTTTCATCATTAGTTTCCACACTTCACTGTTTTATCACTCCACACTTTGTCTGGTCCATCAGCATATTTTCTACTTCACTCTTCATGTGCGTCAAGTATGTACTTCTATCTACTTTATGTTACCAAGTGTTCCACTCACCAACATAAAGTGGGGGAAAATGTAGACACTAAATCATGCACTTTGGGGAAATATTTAGTCTCGGTCTCATACGACTATTTAGAAAGTTCTTGAGCAAAGAAAGTACGAATTAACCCTATTTTTGGCCATCTTTATTTTATTTTATTTTGACATTCCCGACCTCTATGACACATACTTCCATGTTGATTTTACCATTCCACGGTCCTTGCCACAAAACTAGGGCACCCAAGCCTAAACTGGGGTGCCCATGTGCACCTTGGTCCCACCATGGGTGCCCCGAGCCTTTTCTACACTTTTCCCACCTTTTTTTGGTAGTTTATAGTCATTACAGTCTTTTAAATTTCTTTTGGTCGACCTAATCAAGGTTAGGTACGAAATTGGAGCAAGAGAACCTTATAAACATAAATCTATGAGACCATAATGAGGGACGAAGCACTAGTCACTACTACTACTCACCTAGGGTTGCATCCATTGGAGGCCATTTGCACCCATTAGCTTCATCACACAAGGGAAAAATCTGGTTCATCTACATCACACACTTCATAAAAGGGGTTTATTCTATTCATGTGTCATTTCCACTACATTTATTACTACTTATTGGCTCGATACTTCACAAAGTGTGATTTGCACAAGAGCACCTAGGGCATATGTCGGCACACATGACCAGAACTACATTTGGGTCTAAAATGTAGTGCAGTGCTCAGTTAGTAAGCCCACCATTGTGGCAGTTGAGGTTAGTATGACCTATGCATATGCCTTCTTTTAATTTTATCTAGGGTTTGATACTTGTTTTATGTGTGCTTGTAGGTCATTCTTCCTCCTGGAATATTTAGAACATTCAGCGCAGTCCAGGGAATTTAATGTGACAGGCATTAAAAGTACCAGGCCACCTCTTGAACCTCTTGAATCTACATACCAGAGCACCTGTGGGTGCCTCAATCCTTCCCTGGGCGCTCCAGTACAACCTATTCACCTAGATCTTCCTTCTGCATGACCCTTGCACAACTGCTCCTGCTTCCAAATTCTTCGATCAACTCTGCGACACAGTCCAGTAAGCTTCAGAAACCAGTTACTCTCTCTCTCTCTAGGGTTTTGTATTTCATTTCATTTCTTTCTTGGGACATTTCTTAGATTTAATTTACTACCGCTATATTAGTATATTTCCTTTATTACTTGATGATGTTATTTAGATTAACTATACCCCCATTAGGTTTAATTTTAGTTAATCAATATGTTTGGATTTTTTTGATTTTATATGATGTTTTTGGATTTTGTGATTTTCTAGATGTTTTTTTATACAATGTTTTTGAATTTTTAGGATATGCAATGAAAAAATCTTTACTACATCTATTCACTAGTGTTACGTTAATCCTGCTCCAAGATGGGGTGGGGAATCATCCCAACATCCCCCCTCTCCCCCGGCTATGATATACATGGCACTTCCCTTGCCCCAAGAAAGGATGCATATGATGGGAATTAATTGATTGACCCTAAGTAAGATGTAAGGATACTTAGATGAATTTCCTCAAATAAGGATGAATGCAAAGGGACTTAGATGATTTCCCCCTAGCATGGATACATTTAAATGGACTTGGATGATTTTCCTCAAGAAATGATGAATGTGAGGGGCTTGGATTATTTACCTCAAGAAAGGATGCATGCAAGGGGACTTGGATTATTTTCCCCAAGCCAGGATGCATGCAAGGGGCCTTATATGATTTACCCCTAGAAAGGATGCATGCAAGGGAAATTGAATGATTTTTCCCAATCAAGGATGCATGCAAGGGGCTTTGTATTATTTGCACTAATTAAGGATGCATGTAAGGGGACTTATATAATTTTCCCTAATCAAAGATGCATTCAAGGGGACTTGGATGATTTTTCCCCTAGAAAGGATGCACGCAAGGGGATTTGGATGATTGATTGGATAGAAATAGAACTATAAATGTTGATCAATGGGCCACTTCATTATATTTTTGTGAAAGGATCTATAAGTTGATTTCATAAGCTATATGACTATTTGGTTAAATTGGTTGATGGATGACTGATTTATAAAATTGATTAACAATTGTTAAAATATTTACAAGTGAAGTGTTTGATATGGAATCCCTCTCAAGTGATAGGTAATTTTTAGGCCACAAGATGCCCCTGATCAATGTGGGACAAAAAGTGAAAACTAAAAAAATTATCGAAAAAGGAACCATGGGACAAAAAGATGAGGAAAAAATTTACCTCACCCCTTACAAAAGTAATAAATGCACATGTATGCTATTACAAAAATAGAAATAAATTACGAGTGTTATGGATGATTATGATAGATAGTTATAATATTGGCAAAGATAAGTAATAAGACAAAGGAACATATCGCGAGACAAAATAATGGACTAAAGAAGGAGTGTGAACAAGGTCTAAACAACACCTAACAACATACTAGTCCAATTAATCTCCAGTGTGTATGCATGAAAGTGAATGAATTCTTGAAGTGAAGATTTAAAGGGAAGTAAATGAAGAAAAACTAGCCAATGTATATGAATGATTGAATTCAATGGTTGATTTTTACATGAAGGATGTGGGGAAGGCAAGTTGTACATTGTTGTACTTCTAGCTAAATGTTTATAGCCTAAATAAAGATGTATTTGATTATAGTCTTGTAATTTCTCTACTACCACCTAGGCATCCATATCCCTAATAGAGATACTGGAGATACCCTAGAGAGAATTTCAATATTGTTTTGCTTTTTTATTTTTATTTTTGATTTTTGATTTTGTGATTTAACAATATATTTAACTCTCTCGATTATTTTGTTAACTGTTAAGAAATAATTAAGTGTATGATTTTGCTAGGATCTTTAGGAGGACATTCATTCATTGATTTAAAAGGTAATTAAGTGTATGATTTTTCTTTCCCGCCATCTATTGGGCACTTTCTAGATGTTTGATCTTTCTATCTTTTTGGTGGTCGGTCTCTTCGGGGTTAATTACAAAATTAGAACAAGAGAACCATATAAATACAAATTTATGAGACCATAATGAGGGACCAAGCACTAAGCACTACTACTTCACCTAAGGTTTCATCCATCAAAGAGCTTTATTGGCATCCATCTAGCACCATCATAAGGGACAAGGCTAGCTCATCTACAACACACTGCATATGAGGGAAGTTTATTCTATTCCATCCACCATCTATTTACATCTTTCTACATCTAGTTATTGATCACTACTTCACAAAGTGTGACTGGAACAAGAGCACCTAGGGAACCATTTTCACACACACACACACACACACACACACACACACACACACACACACACTCACTCATAACTACATTTGGGTATGAAATTTAGTGTAGTGCTCAGTTAGTAAGTCCAACATTGTGACCGTTGAGGTTAGTTTGACCCCTTCATTTACATATTTTTTAGGGTTTTTATGTTTGGTTTTGGGTCTTGTAGGTATCTTCTTCATCTCTAATGTTTAGCGACATTCAATGCAGTCCAGTGACATACACATGATAGATAACAAAGACTTCACATCACTTGGAGACCCTACGAATTTGGTTCTTGGACCTCTTTCATAGACCAAGATTCCTGAAACTTAGACTAGTGGGCCCAGATGCTCCTATCCCTCTCTAGGAACCCCATTCTAGCCAAACAGCTTGGGTATGTAGTTTCTGGAGCTCTTGTTTGGTCATTCCTTCATTTTGTTTATCAAGTCTCCACTGCGACACAGTCCTAAGACATCTATGAATAAACTAAGCTCTTTCTAACCCTCTCTACTTATTAAGGTTTCATATCTTCACTTTCTTAATTACTTTGACCATTATTTTATTTATTTAGATGTTATTTGCTATTGTGCATAGCATTAGATTAAACTAAATTATATCTACCATATTTCCATTTTAGTTTAATGATTTTGGTGAACCCGATCATTCGACTCCACCTTCCATCTAGGGTTATTATTCTCCCACCATGGCTCAATCATATGATGACTTTACTTAAGAACATTTTAAAATGATCATATTGTTGAACATACCCAAGATTTAGACTTACTTTTACATGTTACTCATGAGGAAGCTACCAATCTAGTGGAACTCAATACTTCCATGACCATTCCAACTTGTATTGCTACTCAACCACCCACCTCTACTCTCCCACCTATTTCTACCATTCTCATTTATGTCTATAATCCTACCAATAACTATACACCACCTTTAGTTTCTCATACATGTTAGGTTTCATATGTTGGTGCTCAAGACTTAACCTCTCTTTATCGCGACCTCCAACCACAAATTCGTAAGTTGTAATAGGCTACTTCTTGTGCATCTCTGTCTTTGGATTCCACCTTGTTATTACATACTCCATTCACACCCGCCATCTCTACTTACTTCCTCCTAATTTTGTCACTCCTAAGCTACATATTTTCAATGGGCATGGTGATCCACAAAAAAACATCTTATAGCATTTCACGTCACTTGTCTTGATTTTGTTGATGATCATCTTCTTTTAGCTAAAATCTTTCCACGTAGTCTCCATGATTATGTGATGCATTGGTTTTAAGATCTACCTGATAATTTGGTACCTTCATTCACCCATCTGGTCTATGCCTTTCTTACTCACTTCTCTATTAACATCGGCTCCAAGATTTCTTATGCCTAACGGGCACAACTTAAACAGGGGTCTAAAGAACATTTTTCTGACTACGTCTTGAGGTATAATAATAATTTATTTAAAATGTCAAACATGTTCGCAAACTCCAAGCTTCAGGAATTGTTCATCCAAAGTCTTTTACAGCCTCTCCAGGAGATTGTCCTCTTTGAGACCTCTTCCTCGTTCGACCAATTCTATCATACTCTTAAGCTTCATGAAACCAAACTTTTTTCCATATGAAATCTTAAGTATCACAAGTAAGCATCGTCTTCAGCACATTTTCAAAGCAAGACAACATTCAAACCATCTACAACTAATCCAAATAACACCAAAATCATTTTCAATGCATTCACTACTACTAAAGAGATTCAGTCACAACCAGCTCGACATCTATACACTAACTTTCTTATGGCTCCACATCTCATACTACAACAACTTATTGAGATCAATCTTATTGCACTTCCTCCACCACTTGAGTTTGATCCATCATGACCAAAAGGTAGCAATTACAATGATAACTTTCGGTGTGACTATCACAGATGTGTGAGACATTCTACAAATTGACATTTCAAGCTCCGTACAATCATTCAAGATCTTCTTAATAACAACGAGCTTGAATTTCAGGAGCCTACAGACTCTCTATCCATCACTGATAAGGGAAAAATTAAAAATAATCAGTCCCAACAACATGACAAAAAAGTAGTTGAATCTTCGGCTAATCATGTATATCACGCAGTGCCTCCTCTTGCATTGGGGGCCTTGATTTCCTAGGTGCACACACTGATACTTCACCACCATTTATCTCTTTCTCTGACCATGATTATCATGCAAATTTCCAATCTAATCATTTACATATCAATGCATTTATTGGATCGACCTCCATCAACAATACTAAGTTCGACCCATCATAGCCCATTAGTGCATGTTCTATTCCACTTCTTAATGTTATCAGTTACCCTATATCATAAATTTCATATCCTATGAACAAATCATTTGGTGTTGTTAAGCTATATGTTATAGTTGGCCCACTTGCTATGCTAGTGCCTTTCCTTTTTGGGAAAACATTTGATGGGTGTGATATGCTTCTAGGCCTCAATTGGATTCGCCACTCCCAGTTTATCATCTCTATGAATTATTTGCATTTAAAATTAATCCATAACAATCAAGTCATTTCTATCAATGGTATACCTCCATCTATGACATGGTCATCACCTCCTCGAGTATCAGTTATTGAATCTCCTATACCATCTAGTGCATCATACTATATGTTGTTAAAAGCACAATTTACCCCCAGTTCACCTACTTGCACACCACATACATGACCTCACCACTTTGTTATTCATACACATAGGTATAGGCCTATTCCTATGATAGTTACAACATCTCGGCGTAAGTATCCTCGTCAGTTCATTACACGAGGGTTTCCATTTCCTCTGTGCTCAACTTCACGTAGATCTCCATCACCTACATATTTTGTCACAGCACAACATTCCTCATATATTCATCTATCACATGTGTACATACTTCACTCACCTATATAACAACTATTTACTATACCACCACTACTAGAGCATGGTCATACATCTTCACCACTACCTGTATTGGATGGATGACCTTCGTCCTTCACTGTCATTGGATAGTTTTTTAAATAACACACACTTGGGGGTCATAGCATCCAACACATCCCCCCCCCAATATTAGTATCAACACATATATAACCTTCGCATTATCAATATCCTAGCCTAGGTATATTCATCTACACAATCACATTGACCATTTCCCGATGGCACAGTCTTGTGCTTCGATTCACACTTGACTGTTGAGGGCATACTACACATGAACTTCACACAATACACAATAGGTATTACACATTGCATCTATTTACACATCTTACAGTTCATCTCGCATCTTGCATACTACATCTTCAAGTTCCTCTACATCATTAGTATTTTGACATTGACACATCTACACATCATACATATTCTATACACTATACTAGTATCTACCGCATATATGTCACACTTCTATTGCCCACAAATATAGCATTACTAATAATCCTACATCCTACACGTAGTCTAAACAATATATTGGTATTCATCACACATACATCCATACTTAGGGTGTTCACACATCTTGCATTACCTACCCTACATTGCATACTTACATGGTCATCTCTCATCATCACATATACTACACAAATCTACTCATACACGTTGCACTCACTACCCTATGACACACTCTAGTTCCTTAGTCCATACTCAACTATCAAGGGTTTACAAATCAAATGGACCTTATCCCTCTAACATGATCATCATTCATCCTTCCATTATGTGACAGTACTAGGTTAGTGACAGGCATTATAAGCTAAATGGTCACCTACTCCATCTTATAGTGGTATATGCTTAAGGCTACATCACCGCTCTCTTTATTCATCTTGTAGTGATATATGCTTTAGGCTAAATCATCACTGCTTTGAACATCTTATTGTGATATATGCTTCAGTTATAGGGTCATGCACACATCATCTCTAGGTCACATATCATCAACACACATACATACTCATCACACTGCGTTAAACACAACATACACTTCAACCATTTCCTGATGACGCGCTCTCATTTACAGTTCATTCTTGATTGTTGAGGGTGAAAACCAAATGAACCTCACTACGTACACTTCCATTCACTTAGGAAGCACATGGATCCTATCATCCATCTTGCATTCCATTCCATCCATCCACAATATGTTGCATATCTTGGTTGTGTTTACTCTTTCTTGCATTTACTTAAACATGTTCATCTCATTACACATGCTAGATAGATCTCTTGTATGTCATTATATTTACCATACACACATGCACGTTCACATCCTTCTCTAGTTGTGATCACAGATACAAGTATCTTACACACAGCATGGATGTTTGCCTTCTACCACTCCTACAACAGTTATTGGGGGCATCCACATTACTATAGGTTTTATTATTTCATTTTGTACTTAGCACTTTACATTACTTCATTATACACACTTTTGACATACTAGTTATCTTTCTAACATGCTAATAGGTGCTTCATATGAAACATTTGTTTACAGGATTACTTGCTTCCATGGCTATTTGATTATTTGTCTTTTATTGTTTCTCTTATTTGTTATTGTATGTGGGCCTTGCCCTATGTTTCGTGTGCACACTTGTTTGTTATATGCGGCTACTCTGACCTTGAGTGTCATGCGACATCGTGAGTGATGTCCCATTTTTACAGCCCACCTTTTGTGGTCATTGATTGTCTTCTTAAGTGTTTACATTTTACTTATTACATTGTCTGTGTAGCTTACGCTTGTCTTCTATATGCATGATTATCCGTACTAACACTTGTTGCTAGCCACTTGTTTGTGTGTGCCTTGGTTTTTACCAAGCACTTTCACTTCCCCTATAGGGCACAGTTCATGCAATTGGTCTTCTTTTGGGGCCGCATCCTCCTATCCGTGATGTCTCATGTGCCCCCAAAGAGGTGGGCATCATTTGGGGTTTTACATACTACACATCACTTCGACATCAGTACAGTTTAGTTTAGTTTCCATCCTTGGCATTATGGGTTATACAAGGAGTGAGTTCAGACTAGTCTTTAGAACTCCATACACAATATATTTTACAAGACATGGTTGTCCTTAGATTTCTAAGGAGCAGTTAAATGTTGGAGGATACAGTGGACTTTCCTCCCTACACTATTTCGACCAATGGCGTCGAATCACCCAAAAAAGCCAGGTAGTACAAAGATCTCTTTACATTCTCAGGGAAGCAATTTCATGTTGGAGAATAACGTAGCTTTCTCCCTACACTTCTTCAGCTATAGTGGCGTGAGATCACCCAAAAAACTCGCACTTCACTAATGGTTACATGTTATCCTCTTTACACCCTTTGTCTCGACATGGATCGGGTGTACATATTCCTTTGTCATTTTCATACTTTCCATTACATGCTTTTACTATATACATACATATTTACCTGAGGTTCTTACACATATACATGTGTATTTGACTACTTGATCATCTTCTCATTTTGCAGGCCCATCTGTATGAGAAGCAAGAATTCAACGACAATAAACAATAACAAAGGAAACAACAACAACATTATGCGGTAATACACACCTTATACTAACATGCAGGTACATTGTACATATCAGCAGCTACACATGTGTTTCCACCCTAGGTTCACTCTCATCACTTTCACTCTTTTACATCTTTAGTTTCCACGCTCCATGTTTTTGTCACTCCACACATTTTCTTTTCCATCAGAAGGATTTAAATATCATTCTACATGGACATCAGGTACGCATCTCTATTTACTTTATGTTACCAAGTTTTCCGCTCACCAACATAAAGTGGGGGGAAATTTAGTAACTAAATCATGCACTTTGGGTATTATTTAGTCCCAGTCTCATATTACTATTCATATGGTTTTTCAGTGAAGAAAGTATTAATTAACCCATGTCCTTTGGCCATCTTACTGTGCTTTTAGTTTTCATTTCCGACCTCCCACATGAATTTTTCTAGTCTGTATTGACACTTTTCATCTTTTATACCTCTGGCTAAGGATCTCAGCTTGGACTGTGGCATCCCATACACCCTGGTCCCATCTGGGGTGCCCTGGTCCTCTTTGTGCTTTCCTGTCATATTTTAGGCACTTTCTAGACATTTGAGCTTTCTATCTTTTTGGTGGTTGGCCTCTTCGAGGTTAATAATGAAATTAGAACAAGATAACCATATAAATACAAATTTATGAGACCATAATGAGGGACCAAGCACTAAGCACTACTACTCCACCTAAGGTTGCATCCATCAAAGAGATTTATTGGCATCCATCTAGAACCATCACAAGGGACAGGGTTGGCTCATCTGCATCACACTACATAGGAGGGAAGCTTATTTTATTTCATCTGCCATCTATTTACATTTTTCTACATCTAATTATTACTCGCTACTACAAAAAGTATGACTGACACAAGAGCACCTAGGTCACCATTTTCACACACACACTCAAAACTACATTTGGGTTTAAAATGTAGTGCAACGCTTAGTTAGTAAGTCCACCATTATGGTTGTTGAGGTTAGTCTGACCCATACATTTACATATTTATTTTTTAGGTTTTTGATGCTTGGTTTGGGGTCTTGTAGGTATCTTCTTCATCTCTGATTTACAGGGACATTAAGTGCAGTCCTATGACATACACGCGATGGACAGCAAAGACTTCGCATCACTTGGTGACCCTACGAATTTGGTTTATGGACCTCCTACACATAGCAAAGCAACCAAAACTCATAATAGAGTGCCCCAAACACCCCTATCCCTCTTCAAGTGCCCTAATCTAGCCAGATAGCTTGGGTCTACACTTTCTAGAGCTCCTGTGTGGTCGTTACTGCATTCTATTTTTAAGGTCTCCACTGCAACATAGTCCTGATACATCTACGAATTAGCTAATCTCTTTATAACCCTCTCTACTTATTAGGGGTTCTTATTTTCACTTTCTTAGTTACTTTGGCCATTTATTTTATTTATTTTTTTATTATTCACTGATGTGCATAATATTAGACTAAACTAAATTAGATCTCCCATATTTCCATTTTAGTTTAATCAACCTTTACATATCTAGTTCATGTTTTTAAGCATCTTATGAGTGATAGGGTAGTCAAATCGTAATAAATCTAATGGGTGTATGAGCGTATGATTTCCCTTTCTATCAAGAGGCATGCCTTGAAAAAGGATGAAGTGATAAATTGAAATGATGTTTGATCCTTGTGTTTGTGTATGTCATGATTGAAATGACTTTGAGGATGTGGGAGAAACTTGGTGACACAAAATTCATTTTGAATTTTGCATTCTCCTATTTGTTTGGAAATGATTGAGAAATGGGATTAGGATGATTTATTTTTAGATGCAAATGGGAGGTCATCAATCTGACATGGCAGCTCAGTGGATGTAGATGAGAGCTCGTTGGATGTAGATGGAAGTTTGCTTGTAGACAGGTATACAACCAATCAATAAAATTACGATGGTTCAATGTCACACGAGACTTTTGTCTCATGAACGACCTTATACATGATGGTGTTATAAATAGTAGATGTTTTGAGAATGTTGAGAAGACCATGTATAACACTTAGCTAAAGTCATACAGAAGATTCATGTGGAAGAGCAGAGTGCATTCAAAGGTGCGGGAGGATCGGGAAGGAATCGCGCGTGGAGGACAGAGACAGATTCAGGACTTATCCATTTTTCATGATTGTGATCTATTTTTGGAAGATGGCATGCAGAACACACAAACGGGATGAAGACTTATGTGACACACATAGGCTATCTTTGGAAGAGTGTCTACAGAGCATTTTGCATGGGTGTGAGCTAAGAATAGGATTACTACTTCCAGTTAAACTGTGAGAGGTCTATTGTTAACATTCTTGCATGTAAACCTATTATTGTAAAGGTGCATGGATATTTCCAACATGTGACCTATTTTTGGGAATAGATAAGTGGTGAAGGGCAAGTCCCCACCCTTATAAGTACGTAATGAACTACATAGTATAGTAGTGGTTTGTAAGAACTGGATTACTGTGAGATTATGATGTCAGATCTATTACGCGCATGAGCATATGATGTTATTATTGTAAGAAGCTTCTGTGTATTCCTGTGTTTTAATATAATGAAGTGTACTGGTTGAATCAGAGTATTAAATCCTGAGTATAATTGGTTCTTGCATGCTTAATTTCATCATGATTATCATTTAAATATATTATTCTTTAGATCTAGATCTGAACATGCACTCTAGAATGATGTATTAATGATGGATCTGAATGCATTAAGTCTTCATCATGCTAACATCTTGCAAGAGAAACCCTAAAGAGGGGCTGGGTACCTTTGCGCACTTCAGATGAGCACTCAGTCTCGGCTGAGTGATGTGCTAGCGTGCCTGGGATTTTTCTAGTAAATTCTAGGCTGCATTAGAGAAGATCATAGATTGGAATCTGTATGGAAGTCTTCTTAAGTTGTTAGCTAGGATTGTATGGGCTCTCAAGAGTAGGTAGAGGACTTTATTAGCTAATGAATTTTATTTTACTAGTTATGGTGGCACAATCTAGGGCATTGGTTTTGATGGATGGTGGATTTATTGGATTGCACTTGTGGAAAACATTACAACATATACCTCATTACATATTTTTTTAATTAATTTGGATCAGATTTGTGGATAAGATCCAGTTGTTGATTGTGTGATTGTTTTGGATTTTGTTTGGGATAGGATCTCACTCTTGATTATGTGATTTAGAGAAAAGGTCCTCAAGTTGAATATCTCCTTAGTCAACAAGATCTTGAATGAATTTTTTGAGCTTTATACATCAACTATTCGATTGCCCTTAGATTTGATGATATTCGCAATACTCATTTTATGATACTGAGATAGTTTAAGGAAATTTTCATCAAATGGTTTTATTTTGGGATACATGATCACGTTTACACAGGGGGTGCATTGTCTTGGTTTGGTTTATTACCTAGGTTTCCCCCAAGGGAGAGTGATATGAGGTGACAAGATAAAATAGGATTTAGTTAACTCAGGGGTATTATTGTTAGATATTGGATTTAACTTTTAAGATTTTGATGTTTTTTCATATGTTTGATTATGGTATGCTCAGGATCATCCTATTTTGGATGGAGGAATATATTGTGAATGAAAATATTGGTCAACAATTCATTTTTATGTGAGTATGGTCATGACCATTCTCATTTGAATGGGTTAGAAAATTGTTCATGAAAGGATTTGTTGTTGATTTGTTGCCTAAAGGATTCATCAATTGTTGACTATGTTTGATTTCAATTTCATTGTCATCATATTGACCAATGAATGATTTTTTAATAAAAGGATCTCGCATTTTTTTGTTTTGCTTGATTTGGTACCAAACTTTAGATTTATCTTTTTAAAATTCAAAATAATACTCAAATCTCTTTTTCACACGAGTCATATTCGTATTCGATTGACATTAATGCTTTCAATGGACCTCTTATAAAGTACCACTTATTTGTTTTTTTGTGATTGCCCTCTGTTTCACATGTATGGATGTCATAATAATAATTTACTCCTTTTCATTTATAATTTTCTTTAGTTTTTCTCTATGGCCAAGGGGTTGCGACATATTAGCAAATGACGAAATGAGCAAGTTTGAAGTTTCGAGTTCAAATCCCCTTAGTTAGCAAGTGCAACAGTACGCCCATGACTAGGGCCATGTTTGTGCTCTAAATTTGCTTGACAACAATTGTTTCAAGTTGTTAGAGTTGGCTCACAATACGTGTTATACTTTCAGTCGTAGGTTCAATTTTTTTATTATGGTATCTTCAATAAATCTGGCTTCAATAAGTGGTAGCTTATCCATCATTTCTCTCTATAAAAAATGATTAAAAAATTAAATTTAATGGCCATACATGCCCAAACAAATTTTCAACGACTATAATTTTCTAATATTTTATTTTTGGAATTTACAATACTTACAAAAATTTAAAAGGGAAAACCTTATTTTATTGTAACAACACACACAGACACACACACACAGACACACACACACACACACACACACACATTACATATTATATGCAAGTCTAAACAAAGGATAATTTAAAACAATTTGCAAATACTTTATAGCTAAAAATTTAAAAAAAAAGTTGTAAACTGTCATCTAACTACAAAACATACACATGTATCAATCTATATGTAAGAATGTGTAAATTATTGTCTATCTACAAAACATATACGTAATCAATTTATCGGGATGTACTAGTCATTATGCAATACTTGTTTTAAATGGGTTTGGTAACTTTTTATCCTTTCAACCTTGGTTGTCCCATGTTTAAAACACACACACTCTCTCTCTCTCTCTCTCTCTCTCTCTCTCTCTCTCTCTCATCTTTATGAGCTCAATTTGAGGTATTTACCATTGTGTGATCACTTAAGTACAATATGAAAGTAAATTGAAAACTTTAACATCCATTCCATAAATGAACATTGCCTTTTTGGGCCCTTTTTTCCCCTTATTTTTAATTACATGGGGTTTGTGGCTTTCCTAGTCCACTTCTTTATGCTTTCAATGTCAAAATACACATTTATAAAATCCTTATTAGGATTCAAGAATTTCATAAATACAAAGGTGTATTAAATTGCATTTAGGACAATCACATGAAAAATGATAGGATGAATTATTATTTTTATAAAAGAGATATTGAAGCTATAAGAGTAGAATTTAGTGTTTTTTGAAGCATCTTGGAGCCAAAAGTTGAATTGAAACATTTAAAGATTCATTCTTGCCTCTACTAATTATTCCACGCATTGAAAACCCTAATTCTCTAGTCTTTTATAATATTGATTATTATTTACATATTTTCTATGTTGATGATTTCCTTTTATGTTTTGTAATTAGATAATTTCGTATTTTGATTTTTATATCTTTAAAACCTAATTCCGATCAAATATGGCTAGTTAATTATATTTGGCAATGGTGTGTGTAATTTATTGATCCTAAATCAATATAATTTAGAGTTTCATACCTAAAAAGGCCCAAAATAAGGGTCAAAGGGTCAACAATTTTTTTGAACCACAAAACATAAATTCTGGCCATGACCAAAATTGAATGGTACTATTATGGAGGAAAAACAAAAGAAAATATGGAGGAGGAAAAAATAAAAGAAAATATGTTAGAAAGTCCAACAAAATAACACGAACACATACCAATAAGATCATAATCTAAATTAATAATCAATAAACACACAAAAACATAATTTAAACCATGTAAAATTATAATATATAATTAACTTTATAATAAAATTAGGAACCCACAAAATTGTGTGAATGCAAAGTGGAATTTTTAGGGACAATATCCAACACCCCTAATTTAGATGATTAATTTTACGGATTCCCATTATCCTTGGATAATCTCTCACGGAAATTGAACTTTTCTTATGGTTTCTTGATGATAATGGTTTCTATATTTCTAATCATGACATAAATGTTCGCAAGGACACCCACTTTGGATAATCCTTTTTGTCTTTAGTTTTAACTCAATTTTTATTTTTATTTTTTTTGTGTTTAATTTGTTTTCAAAACAATTACATTCAAAACAAGTGTTATAATATACACCTAATTTTAGTAGGGGATTAGTTAAGTTTTATGGTGTTAGTATATTTATGTGTTTATTAATCATTGATTCAAGTTATATTTTTTTGGTGAGTGTTTTTTTTTGTTATTTTAATTTTAACAAATTTCTCTTGTGATAAATTTAATTTTTGACATTTTTGAAAATTTATTAATCTTTGTGATTCTTTCATCTTTTTATTGTCTTTATGTTTTTTCCATGTCTACCTATTTTCCCTCTAGTTTCTATCTCTTTCCTATTTTTTTTTCTTCCTCTTATTTCCCTACTTTCTATGACATTTCGCAGAACTATATCATTCCATTTATACTATGCTAAAATCATAGACATATATAGATATGGATCTTTATTTTGTGGACCCTTTTTACCACATAAAATTTTAGTGGTGAATATTCGTTAATTCACGAATATTTTAGTTTTTAAAATTTGAAATTGACAAATTTTTAGGGTAGGAGTTAGGATTGTGTCGCCTAAGTTTTATGGGTACACATTAATTTTATAGGTTGTTATGTTTGTGGAGTCTGTTTTCATGTTAGAGTTTGGTACACCTTCCATGTGTTACACTCGGATATTTTTACGATGGTCCTGCTCGCTGGTGAGTGGGTCAAGGGGGTTTGGGGGCGAAGCCTCCGAAGCAAATTTTCATGGGTGGTTTATTAACCCATGGGTAATGGGTAACCGTTATGGGCTGTTTTTGGGCCCATGGTTTTTCGGTACCCATTGTTTTGTAAAACCGCCTCTTCGGCTACCTATTGATGTACTTATAAATAGATGGACATATAATAGGATTTACATGAGTGTGTTTTGTGAAGGTGAATAGTGTGTGCGAATTCAAGTGCAAATTCGAGAGGGTTTGTTGAGCGCAACTCCAAACAAGATCTGATTATTGTAATTGTGAATATTTTTGGCTTGTAATAAAATCTAAGCAAGTGTTCTTGGTGGATGTAGCCCACATTGGGTGAACCACATTAAATATTGTCTTCGTGTTGTGCATTTTTCATTTTTGTAATTCTATTCATACTTCTTATTATTGCGATTCTGAGGAATTATTCCCCATTAGATATTATTAATTCCTAACAATTAGTATCAGAGCCTGGTTTGGTTTGCTGAAGTGTTGAATTGCATGGAAATTTTTTAGCTTGAGTGGGAGCTATGGCAAATGATGAAAGATTTAGGGTTAATAAATTCAACGGGTAGAATTTAAATCTTTGGAAGATGTAAATGGAAGATTACCTTTATCAGAAGGATCTTTATACTCTGTTGTCTGAGAAGCTGAACAAACCCTCGAGCATGACATATGCGGAATAATATTTGCTGGATAGGAAGGCACTTGGGACAATTCGGCTGTGTCTTGCATCTTCGGTATTATTTAATGTTTCAAAGGAAAAGACTACAAAAGATCTAATGGATGCATTAGGGAAGTTGTATGAAAAACCCTCCGCCTCTAACAAGATATTTTTAATGAAAAAGTTGTTTAATATGAAGATGTCTTAGAATAGTTCAGTAGCAGATCATTTAAATCATTTCAATACAGTTGTGAATATGCTAGCTTCGGTTATAATAGAATTTGATGAAGAAGTTAGGGATTTATTAATTCTGTGCTCTTTACCTGAAAGTTGGAATGGCCTGGTAATGGTGGCAAGCAACTTGGTTCCAGCTAACTCGAATTTGAAGTTTGAGGATGTTGTAGGGGTGATTCTAAGTGAGGAAATGTGAAGAAAAAGCTCCGGGGAATCTTCTACTTCAGGGAATGCTTTGATAGTGGAAACTAGAGGGAGACAGAAGAAAAGAGGAAACTGTGGAAAATCGAAAGATCAGGCAAGGTCAAAATCCAAGAGCAAGATTGTATGTTGGAATTTTGGAAAGTCTAGGCACACAAAGAAGGATTTTTGGGAGCTTCGGGATAAGAAAAAACAACAGGAAGAAAACAAGGAGGTAAATGTGGCATCAGGTAATGTATGTCAGGATGCTTTGATTCTTTCTTTGCATAATATTACTGAATCTTGGGTCTTAGATTCAGGGGCTTCTTTTCATGCTACTCCACATAGGCATTATTTTGTTGATTATGCTCAAAGGGATTTTGGGCATGTTTTTCTTGGTGATGATGAGTCTTGCAGTATATTTGGAAAATGTTTTGTTTAGGTTAAGATGCAGAATGGGAATACATGGCTATTAAAGGATGTCAGACATGTGCCTACATTAAGAATAAATTTGATATCGGCGGGGCAATTGGGAAGTGATGGTTATACTGTGATATTTACAGCTGACTCTTGGAAGGTTACCAAGGGTGCTCTTGTGGTGGCAAGAGGTAAGAAGGTTGGAACCTTGTATTTATCCACTGATAGTACTAATGATTGTAATCTTGTGGCTTCAGATGCAGATACAACATTATGGCACTATAGGCTCAGTCATATGAGTCATAAGGGCATGGACATCATAAAGAAGAATTTTCCTGGATATACAGAAACACGTTTGGATTTTTGTGAGAACTGCATATATGGGAAATAGAAGCGAGTAAGGTTTCTCAAGGTTGGACCTACGAAGAAAGACAGTAAGTTAGAGTTGGTACATTCTGATGTGTGGGGGCCAGCTCAGGTATCATCTCTTGGGGGTTCAAGTTATTATGTTAATTTTATTGATGATGAAACAAGGAAAGTTTGGGTTTATTGTATTAGAAACAAATCTGATGTATTTAATACTTTTGTTAAATGGAAAGCCTTGGTAGAGAATGAAATAGGTCTTAAGTTAAAATGTCTCAGGTCAGATAATGGAGGGGAGTATTGCAGTAATGAATTTGATGATTATTGTTCTAAGAATGGAATCCGTAGGCAAAAGACAGTTCCAGGAACCCCGCAATAGAATGGGGTGTCAGAAAGGATGAACAGAACAATAATGGAATGTGCTAGGAGCATGAGGATACATGTAGGACTGCCTCTTTATTTTTGGGTAGAAGCGGTGAGCACAATTGTGTACTTGATAAACAGAGGACCCTCAAGTGCCTTGGATGGAGGCATACCTGAGGAGGCTTGGTACGGTAAGAAATTCGATTACTCATTTCTCAGAGTCTTTGGATGTGAGGTGTTTGTTCATATTGACAAGGATGATAGGACCAAGCTAGAGGCTAAATCAGAAAAATGCACTTTTATTGGTTATGGTGGTGATGAATTTGGATTTAAATGTTGGAGTATTAAGGACAAGAAAATAATTTGGTCTAGGGATGTGGTCTTTAATGAGAAAGTCATGTATAAGCAACAGTTGCAGGAAAATAGGGAAGAATCCAAGAAAGAATATGCAGTGGTAGAGGATCTTCTAAATGGGACAGTGACCCATGAATCAGTTCAGGAACCTACTCAACAGGAACCCCAAACTCCTATAGTGAGGAGGTCTTCTAGGGTAAGAAAAGAACCTGAATGTTTTTCTCCTTCTCTTTATTATTTATTACTCACTGATAGTGGAGAGCCAGAGAGCTTTGATGAAGCAATGTAGGTAGATGCCAGTAAGAAGTGAGAGCAAGCCATGGATGAGGAGCATAAGTCTCTCATGGAGAACCAGACTTGGGATTTGGTGAAGCTACCAGAAGGAAAAAGAGCATTGCAGAACAAGTGGGTGTACAGAGTTAAAGATGAAGGAGGAAAGAAAAGATATAAGGCCTGGTTGGTGGTCAAGGGGTTTGCACAGAAACAAGGTATAGATTTTGATGAGATCTTTTCTCCTGTAGTAATAATGACTTCTATTAGAACTGTTCTTGGAATAGTGGCAACAGAAGACTTGCACTTAGAACAGTTAGATGTAAAGACTGCATTTCTCCATGGTGATTTGGAGGAGGAGCTATATATGCAGCAGCCAGAAGGATATGAAGTCAAAGGTAAAGAGGAGATGGTGTGCAAACTGAAGAAGGGCTTGTATGGCCTGAAACAAGCTCCACGTCAATGGTATAAGAAGTTTGATAGCTTCATGATGGAGCAAGGTTATATTAGATGTCATTCTGACCATTGCGTGTATAGAAAGAAATTTGAGGATGGAAGTTATCTTATCTTGTGTTTGTATGTTGATGACATGTTGGTTACAGGTAAAAACATGCAGGAAATAAAAGTACTCAAGAAACAGCTAAGTGAATCCTTTGATATGAATGATTTGGGGGCTGCCAGACAAATCCTTGGTATGAGGATAACTCGGGATAGGAAGGAATGGAAGCTGACTTTATCTCAGGAAGAGTACATTAAGAAGGTATTGGATAGGTTTAACATGCAGGATGTTAAACCGGTTGGGACTCCTTTAGCAGGCCATTTTAAGTTATCAAAGGAGTAGTGTCCCAAGACAGAGTAGGAAAGAAACCATATTTCTAAGGTACCTTACTCATCAGCGGTTGGTAGTTTGATGTATGCTATGGTATGCACTAGGCCTGATATTGCCCTTGCAGTAGGAGTTGTGAGTAGATTTATGAGTGATCCACGTAAAGAGCATTGGCAAGCAGTAAATTGGATCCTTCGGTATTTGAGAGGGACCATGGGGACAATTTTATGCTACAGTGGATCAGACACCACTTTACGTGGTTATGTAGATTTAGACATGGCTGGAGATGTAGACAACAGGAGGAGCACGACAAGTTATATTTACACTGTAGGTGGGACAACAGCAAGCTGGATTTCATGACTACAGAAGCTGGTGGCTTTGTCAACCACGGAGGCTGAGTATGTTGCTACCACAAAAGCAAGCAAAGAGATGATTTGGTTACAAAAATTGCTTGAGGATTTGGGGCATAAGCAGGAGGAATGTAAGTTGCATAGTAATAGTCAGAGTGTTATACACCTAGCTAAGAACTCTGCTTTCCACTCCAAAACGAAGCATATACAGTTGAGATATCACTTCATCAGGACAACTTTGGAGGAAGATAAGTTGAAGTTGGAGAAGATTCATACCAGTCAGAATTCTATAGACATTTTGACCAAGGTGGTCACAAGGGATAAGCTAAAGCTATGTTCAGCTTTGGTTGGCCTTCGCGGATGACAGTGAAGGGTTGAGAAGCTTGCTCAGCTGAAATCAGTCTCCAAGTGGGAGATTGTTATGTTTGTGGAGCCTATTTTCATGTTAGAGTGTGGTACACCTTCTATGTGTTACACTCGGGTATTTTTACGGTGGTCCCATGGGTAATGGGTAATCGTTATGGGTTGTTTTTGGGCCCATGGTTTTTTTCGGTACCCATTGTTTTGATACCCACAATTTTTTGCCCATGGTTTTGATACCCACGGTTTTTGCCCATGGTTTTGATACCCACAGTTTTGTATCAAACTGCTTAAGCAATTGTTTTTTATATGGTCTTATGCATATGATACATAAACAAACAAATGTATTGCAGATGTCTTTTTTTAATTCGAGTGTGAATTCTGTAGAGTTTTTTGAGCATAGATCCAAACGGATATGGGTATTGTATTGAGAGAGTGGAGGCTTGTAATAAAATCTGAGCAAGTGATTCTTGGTGGATGTAGCCCAAATTAGGTGAACCACGTTAAATCTTGTCTCTCTATGTTGTGTTATTTATTTTTGCACTTTTATTTGAGATCTGTAATATTTTCTACATATTAGTTTCTACTGTTGTGATTCTGTAAGGGATTATTCTGCATATTTTATCTCTTATTTCCTATCAAACGGTTACCCATTACCCATGGGTTAATAAACCACCCATGAAAATTTGCTTCAGGGGCTTCGCCCCCGAACCCCCCTAACCCGCTCACCGGCGAGCGGGACCACCATAAAAATACCCGAGTGTAACACATAGAAGGTGTACCACACTCTAACATGAAAATAGGCTCCACAAACATAACATTATTGTCTTTGTTACTTCTACCCAGAATGTCCTCACTAGTCCAAAATCATCAATCATACAACACACTATCTCTAGGATAATATGATTCCTTCTCTTAACAACACCATTTTGTTGCAGTGTATGTGGAGGACGAATATGTTGATGAATCCTGTGAGCTTGTGGGTAGGATTTGAACTCAATACTAGTGATTTCCCCCTTAATCTGAGTAGAGAGATCTAATATGATGACCAGTCCCATTCTCAACAACCACTTTGAGCTTCTTGAAGTTATCAAAAGCTTCACTTTTATTATGAAGACAAAAAATCCACATTTTTCTAGAATAATCATCAACACCTGACATGAAATACTAAAATCCAAAATGACTAGGTTACATTGAACCACGAAGATCCATATGAACCGAATAAAGCTTACCTAGAACTTGATAAGTAATTTTCTGGAATGAAGATTTGTGTTGTTTTCTTATGAGGCAATTAGGACATTTGTTTGTATCTTTTTTGAGAGATGAAAAGCCTCACACCATATTCTATTGGTGAAGTGTATCGAGATATCTTTAACTAATGTGACCAAGTCTTTGATGCTACAACTGTGCATATGAAGTATTCTTAGCCACTAGTTCTTGATCATCCATGTGAACAAAATCAACCTGGAACATCCATCCCACATTTCAGGCTTTTGCAACAATTTTCAAGCCTTTATATTTGTCTTGAATCAAACACACTTTCTTACCAGAATGAATATCAAAATTGTTCTTCAGATTATGATCTAGAATCCAACTAACTGATAGTAAATTCTTTATTAATCTAGGGACATACAATACATCAAATAATCTATAATTCTGTGAACCAAGAGGTAGAGAAATGCTCCCAATGCCTTATACCATGTAAGAAGAATCATCACCTAACGAAACGTGATTTTTCAAAGGTGTGTCCCTCATGCTGATAAACCAATATTTGTGCATGTTCATGTGTCGAGTGGTTCCTGAATCAACGTACCAAACAACACTAGATGACATGGATGGTTCACTAGAATGGACAATGTATAAGAAGTCCTCATCATCTGAATGATCTTCTTACTCACCTACATTTCCTTGATGATGGGGTTTCTTTCGCTAGTTCCCCTTATTCTTCCCTTTCTTGTAGTGTGAGTGTCCTTGTTGAGATTGTTGATTTTGAGGTCCATAATTGCTTGATGAACATTTCTTGTATGTTATGTACCAGCAATACTTCAAATTTTATATTCATTTGTAGATAGGACATTTCATATTTTGTTTTTCCCCTTACTGATGTTGTTTTTAGTACTTTTAGGAAGATTGTGTTTTGCCCTTCCTTTTCTGATCAAAAGATAGTTTTTGCTCTTCTTCTTCATCTTTTTCGTAAAGTGCTTCTTCTTGCTGCAACAAATTCACTAGCTTGTCAAAACTAATGGTATGACTTAATAAATTAAGTGTCGTCACAAAAATGCGATAAGAGGAAGTGCTCTCAGAACAATGGGAAGGAGAGTTATATCAGTAACCTCCTCTCCCAGAGCTAGATGTGAATCCCTCAATCTCGCAACTCTCTACAAGAAAGCCTCCACTTTCTCGTTCATCTTGAATTTTAATTTAAGCAAACGACTCTACAAAAGTAAGATGGTATTCTTATTTTGGGCCTCGTATACGGTGCTCAACTTATCCCACACTTCTTTGGTTGTTTTGGCATCTGGAATGTGGGGTTGCACGTCATTAAACACTGTGAACAAGATTATCAACTTGACCTTTTGATTGGCCTTGTCAAACTTACTCTTCTAGGTAACATCATCTGTTGCTCTAGTGATGAAACCATTTACAACCATCCAAATATCTTAACTTGAGTTGAGTTCAAATTTTGGTCTTCCACTCGGTGTAATTATCTCCATGGAGTAGTTGCGAGCTAGACAAGAAGAATTTCATAATATTGTTTACCATAATGGGCGGTTAGATTATTCCCAACTAGATGGCCCGTTAGCACAAATTAATGTAAAAATACACTGAAAATATAATATTATAGTTGATTATGTAGAAAATTTGAATGACAGGAATTTTTTTTTATTTTGCGAGGCCCTGATGGCCTCCAGAGCTCAAAATGGCTCACAATGTGAAAACATGCAAAAAAAATTGCTTAAAAAGTTTAAAAACTACACTGGCACCCCTCCCTTCACAAAAGTGGCTCATAATCATTTTTCTGGCCAATTTAACGAAAAAAATCATCCAGTAGGTGTTATCCAAAATTCACCCCTCAAGGTAATTTTGATAACATGCATCAAATTCTTTAGTCCCAAGCAATTATGTTGATTCAGAGCGAAAGGTCATGTTTCTAGGGTCCCCTCATATTTTTTTAACTCCCCTGTCCAAGTAGAAGAGAGAAAGTTTTGAGAAAATGTAAAAAATTGAATAAAAAACAAGCTTGGGCCAGAAAAAATCACAAAAAATGGCTAAGTCCTAGACCAGGCGGCTTGGGACAGTTGGGACATCCGGGCGCGAACCGGCCGAACCGGCCGAAATGAGTCAAGGCGGCCCGGGACAGTTGGGACATTTGGGCGCGAACCGGCCGAACCGGCCGAAATGAGTCAAGGCAGCCCGGGATAGTTGGGACATTCGGGCGCGAACCGGCTGAACCGGCCGAAAATGAGGACTTTCGTACTGGGACATCCGGGCCAAAGGGACGCGAAGGGCGCGAAAAGCCGGCAGACCCCCGAGCCAATCAGAAGAGGACACGTGTCCTATGGAGCAAGGAATGCGGAGTAGGGAAGGAGAGATAATTACACATCCAATCAGTGTGTGCCACGTGTCATCCAGGTGGCAGAGCGCAGGAAAGATCTTCAAAACGCAATTTTGCCTGTTTTGTGCCATGGAACTTCAAACGGCCATAACTTTTGACTCCGAGCTCCGATTTTCATAAAATTGGACTTTCTGGAACAAGCACGACGTCCTCTACGCCACAAAAACTAGATTTATTATTTCTAATGAGGGTAGATATATTAAAATTAAGGAAACGTGTTCGGCTCCAGCCAATTAATGTTCATTCCCGTCAAATGACAGAAAACGCCTGCCAGACCCAAAATAGCTGCCCGCACTCAGAAGGCCATAACTTTTGCATTTCTCAACGAAATCGCACAAAATTGGTACCGTTGGAATCATGGTTCTGAGCCCGATGCACAGCAATCAAGAAATTCTAGATTTGATCAGAAATTGATTGAGTTTTTTAAGAAAACGTGGTCGGGTTCAGAACAGTGTTTTATTTGGTAGCTGGGAGTGCAGTTAAGAGGCATGGTCATCATTCTTTCTCTGCTGCAGCACATGAGACAGTATGGGGAGCCTTTTGCAAGTAATTTATAATCATTTCACTCAATTTAATGCCTCTTACAGGTGGTTAAAGGACAGATTTCGGGATTTCCATTTTCCCTTCTCTTTTCCTTCTCTTTTTTCTATAAATTGGAGTGTTGGGCTCATTATAAAGGAGAGAGTTTTTGGGTAGCAAAGCTCTGCCAAAATTGCTTTGTGAAGCCAGTGTGTTGCAGGCCCTTATATTGGACTCCTTGCATGGTGATCCAGGCCCTTATCTTGTAATAGACTGAACTGTGCATACCAGGAAGCAATAAAATACAAAGTTTGTGGATGTATCTTCCCCTGCTGTGTTTTCTTGCATTCTTCTTGCCCCTTTTATCTTTCTACAAGAATATTGTGTCTATTATTATGTTCTTGCAGGAATTCACTAACATTGTGTATGCTTGGAATATTGTTGTGAATGCATTTTGCTAGATTATGGTGAACTGTCACCACCTCCTCTAGTGTGCACTTTGCCTCTGTATTTCACACATTTGGAGATTACTCTCACACCCTCCTTTTCTGGTGTATCACCGCTTTAGTGTAGGCTTTCATTTTATGTATTCTCTCTCCCTAGTCCCTTGGAAATTTAGATTAAAACAGTTAGTTTATCCTGCATTAGAGTAGATTGTGGCAGGTAGTTTAGGAGCAAGAACCAGCTTACTCTGGAGGTCTGTCTCAAGTAGCAAGTCCCACAACTTGGAGATAGTACCCATGTTATCCAATCACACTGTGAGTTCAAATACATGCACAGGGGTGCTGTGATTCGGTGATAACAGTAGGGTTTTCTAAGTTATTTTTGGGGGTGGTTTAGCTGTAGATAACTACTTTAGTAGGTTTTTTGGTTGCTAAGTTTAGCGGTTACCACTAAAAGCACCTCCAAAATTCAATATATATAAAAAAATTTGATTAGGGGGGGTCAAACGTGGGACACGCCCTCTCCAAAAATCTTTCTACTAAGCAATCAAGTGCATGATGCACATATCATATAATTGGAGGAATTTATATTTAAATAAATTTTTAAAAGTTAACCTTTTGAAATCAACGTGTTGACTTGTGGGTGATCTACGTGGCTGACTATGGATGTAGGCGGTTTAGGGTTTCCCAAAACCTAGATCTGCTTCACTTTACAGTGTTATATTCACCTTATTAGTTTGTTTATTATTTTCTTTGTTAACACCGCAAGTCTCCATACTTCTTTGTTGCTTGGTTATGCCTTTGTTGCCTTGGAATGCAGGTTCATTGTGTTGTTTTTGGGAGTAGGGGAGTGTCACCACTTTAGAGTAAGTCTGCATGGGTTCACATAGTAGAGCTCAGGTTGGAGTGTGGCTGATCAAACTCGGTGCAAGTAAGATTATTTTTTCGTCATAAAGTTTTCATGGTTGATCCATTGTTTTGTTATAGGAACAAAGGAGTCATCATCATTGCAGGGGTCACCTGGAACATGGGTCAGCAGAGGTGGGAGGGGAATAACTAGATCAAATGACTTTGGTGCTAACTTGGTTGGAAGTTTTTTTTAACAATGATTAGCTCTAACTAATGTTATAATTAACTCGCTCGATGGAATGAGCTCGAAATGGGGTCGGTTTCCATTACATAAATCTTCTTGGAGTAGTTTCAAGGCAAATAATGACTAATGTAGGATCGGTGGAGATATAAATCAACTTGAACAATGAATCTTTGTAACTTAGTTTTGAAACCATGCAAATCAGTCCAAACTCTTGGCTTGATGCAAACTCGTCAGATCTTAATGTTGTGTGTTTGTGAAATAATGTAAGAATCATGGATGGCTCAGCCATGGATGTAATGTATAGATAGGTCAATGCAATGAAACACTTTCCAACTCACCTCTGAGAGGTGGCTCAACTCGATGCATTTGGAAACTATCTCAATGGGGAGCTTGGTCTAGTGCCATTCAAACACAGACCTCCAAATTTTATGGTGTTGCTAGTGTTTGTTATAGCTATTGTCACTAAATTTAGTGAAAAAGGCCCTTCTTATGGTAAAAGGTTTTTTTTTCAAACACCTGGAAATTAATTTGGAGGTTGTGGGGATGTAAGGTGGGTTTGGGAAGCTGTTAGAGGCAACACATGCTCCCTGGAAATAATTCTCAACCTTCTACAACCTCTCTATAACCTTTTTCTGCTTACACAAGATCCTTAATTCCTTTCTTTGATACCAAATGTTGGGGACCATGAAATAGGAGGCAACCTATGATTAGTTTATTGATCATAAAAAGTATATTACAAACATATTACAATGTAAATGGTAGGTCTGCAATATATAGGTTGCATAGTCATACATACAAAAAATATAGGTAGTTGCACAAGTGCAACAAAACAATGTATGTGAATATAAAATGAAAAACACAATGGTTGTAACAACATGATCATATAACAATTATATAACAACTAATTACCCCATCTAACCACTATTTACCAATAGTAAAAGTAATAAACTATTACCTATGGTAAACAGTAAATATGATGCATAATTACCTAGTAAAATAGTTTTACATAACAATATCAAGAACACTTTCTTGCTTCATTATTTGTGGTCTAGATCTCCACATCATCATCACAACAAGGGAAACGTAGAAATCATATTGCACACATGAATATGGATTTTATTTTTAGATACTTATTTTTAATCACACACAAAACAAACCAGAAAATGTCAGTAAAGTAAAATGCAACCTTTGAGGTAGTGACGAACTCGATGATGTTGATCATCCTCCTGTCTCTGTTGCCTCCATCCTTAGATAAATTTACTTAGTACAAATAATATTCATCACTGAGATATATTATATGTTCATTTTCAATTGCACGAGGAGAGAAATCTTCCCTATCTTTTTTAACAACCAAAGCCTATTGATCTATCTTATCATTTAAGAGATTTTGAGCTCTTTTTTTACAGTTCATGTATCAATATCCTAACTGATTACAATAATGGAACAAAAGATTTATCCTTAAAAATTTTAATTTATGCTTACCTTTCTGGTACAATGACTTATTTTTTACAGCCATTACAGCTTCCTCTTATGGCAAAAATCTATTGTTCATATTATTTTCTTCATCAAGCAGGGAAGATATTAGGTCTTCCAAACTAGGATTGATTTTGCTAAGAGTAAAAATAATATTCGAGTAACCATTTGACATGTTATTTAGTAGAAAAACTTTAACATCTACTTTATTAACATAAACCTTTATTCCTACTAACTAGTTCAATATGGATCGAAACTTACTTATATGTTGTACCATATTGTTAGTTTCTTTCATTTTTAGCCTGAACAATTTTTGCTTTAGCATCATTGTTGCACTACCGGATTGAGATCCAAATAGCTTGTTAATTATCAATTAGTTGTCATTAGATGACTTAGTTACATCTATATGATACAAATAAGCCTTAGATAGTCCTAAACTAATAATCGTTATCACTTTTTGATCTTTACTTTCCCATTTCACTACTTCATCAGCATCCTTCAGATTTTTCACTTTTCCATCGATAATTTCCCATAGGTCTTTGTTAATCAATTCTATTTTAGTTCGTAATTTTCATGTGTGAAAGTGTCTACCTTCAAGTTTTTCCACAAGACCGAATTTATCCATTTTGACCCTACTCACAAACTTGACTAAAAAGATGTCGGGTACTCTGAAAATGCGTCTTCACAAAATAATTGTGATCCCTTATACAATTATTTTTGAATGTTCTATTTCTATCCCCCAAAAAAATCCCTAACAAAAAAATACAATCTTCTTTTATATGTGTAAAATAACCCCTTCGATTTAATAAAATGCCCCCCTAAACAATATGCATCTCCACCTTTTAACCAAATTTTCACAAGTTATTTTCTATTACACTACTTATTTTTTATTACAAAATTTCACTTGGGGCTTCAAACTTGTGACATGTTGAATTTTGTATTTGTTTTTAGCAAATTTTAACATTACCAATCGTGTTATACAAATTTTAATAATTAAGATTTAAATACATATATTAATGTAAGGTTTTAAAACCAAATACTACGATCTATTCAAAAGATGGGTGGTTTGAATAAATTGTGAAAACCTTTGTATGGTGAATTAGGGTTTCCTTTTTTCACAAAAATATTTCCACCACCATAGTGAAGGTTTTAATATTGAGGGGTGTAAAGAGTAGATGTTGAGGCAAATCAATGCAAGTCTAAAGCAAATAAGCAATATAGAGCCCGATGCATAGGAGGCTTAAATATGTATCCAGTGTAGTAAATATTAATTTTGAAATGAAACACTACTCATATCATTCATTGCAAACTTAGTGTGATATCTAATAAATATTTGAGACTATTATGTGAAGCATTGAAGTAACAAATGCATAAGTTGAAGAGAAACTAGAGCAATCTACTTGTTGTCCAAAATAGCTCCCCTAGTTATTTTCACAACTTCCATCCCCATTCTAGCTCTGAATTCATTATTACAGGTTGCACGCACTTTGGTTGTCCCCTTAGCACAATTTCTTCAGTTTTAATTTCTCATGTGCCCTTGCACACTCTTCTCATCTTCATCTATCTCTCTCCTTTCCTCTATATTCTCCCATTTTCCTCTCGTGCAGACTTCTTGCACATCCACCTTCTTCCCAGCAATACATGCACCCTTCATACGCGCACCCTTTGACTTACCTTCCAAAATTAGCTAAGCCCCCTAGTGCATTTTTCTATGCCCCTTTCTTCCCTTCTATCATACACTATTCTTTTGGTGCTTGTGCCCTTCCCACATACTTATCTTTTACAAGTATGTATTCATTCCTCCCGCGCATGTTACTTTTTCGTGCCTGTCTTTTACTTTTCCCCTTCCATGTCTTTCTCTTCCACGCATACCTTTGTGCCTTCTTTTGTGCCAGTTACTATTCCACGTGGCAACCTGCTAGACATGAGTGTATCGCATGCCACCTATCAAAGCACACCAATAGGGCACCGAATGCTTGGAACGAACCAAGGTATGAGACATGGCAAAAAATGACAAAATAGATGAACAGTCAGCGGATCCCTTGAGCCGATATGCATGTGCCACATGTCATTACGTGTCAAGATCAACTTGTAGACTTCAAATTGTCATAAATTCTACTACAAAGATTAGATTTGGGTGCTTTTGTCTTGTTGGAAAGTTGATGGCGTGGGCTACACTCTAGATCACTTAAGTTCAAACATTGGCGGGATTTGGTAGGTAAGAAGTAGGAAAATGTGGTTTCAGCAATTAATACAGGATCTTATCGCTCTAACTACCAGATTTGATTCAAACACCATTTCTTTTTTTCTCCTACATGCCAAACAGACATGGGGAGTTGCATCTGTCAGTTCTAAAGAAGGAGTTATAGGTAGTTATTGTTGGTTGTTGGTGATTGGATTTCAAATCCATTTTTCCCTCTTCTTCTCCTCCTCTTCTCTCCTTTATTTTTCTATAAATGTAAGAACATTTCTCATTGTAAAGGGTTGGATTCCTTCAGTTTTTGAGTGCATTATCTAGATATTGCCTTGAATTTTGAGTTACATACCTTTAGATTTGGTCTTTGTATGTGGATATCGGCCTCATACACCATTGTAATAGATTGTACATTTCTAGAAGTAATAGAATCATTGTTTTATGGTTATTCTTTGTCTTAACCTGTTTCATTCTTCCCTCTTTCCTTACCCTTGCGTTGTGTGTTTGTTGTGTTATCTCACATCCCTTGCATTTCCTTTTTTGGTTTTCTCATGAGAATGAATGTATGAATGTGTTATAGTGTGTGTTACATGTGCCTAGTCTCCCTCTACACAATATCCTCTATTTTTTCTCAAATTTGATCGTGTTAATCCCCCTTCTTTCTAGTGTTATCGTCTCCCTTAGATTATTTTTCCCTTTCTTCATATCCCTCTAACTCTGGTCCCTTGGCTTGATTAGTTTAGAATTTCATTTTAAGAATTAGGAGTAGCTATAGCAGTAGAAATAGGGATAGGAATCAGCCTTCTCCAAAGGTCTGTCTCAAGCATGCAATGTCCCACAACTTGGAGACAGTCCCATTATTGACTCAACGACCCAGTTCAACCTAATCTGGGGCATGTGCAAGTTTGAGCCCCAACAGTTTTTGGCACGCCCAGTGGGACCAACATTAAAATCTATATAGTTCATCATCAGTAAGTTCTGGTGTGTGACTTAGTGATTTCCAGCCTTTTGAGGCCTTTTTCAACACACCTAGTGACTCCCAACACTCAAATATATTGTTTCTAGTAGTCAAAGCACCTCTTTCATGAGAAGAATACACACCAGACAACGTGCAGTGGCTAAAGAGACTTTTGAGTACCTTAAGTTATCTCCAAGAAATAGAAGCTCCATAACACCCGTGTGCACATCTGTATCTCCTAAGCACCGCACTCATTCCACTCCTCTTGGTAGACCTGCGCAACTTGTCATGGTATCCTTGCCACCTCAAAGTAAGTTTTCCAACTTCACTAGTAGAATTCCTCCCATTCTGAATGTGCAACATGATATGTCAGCAGTTGCACTCAAAATTATTCCATACTTTACTGGTGAGAATAAAGTCACCCATGTTGAGCACATTCAGGATGTAACAAACATATGCTCTATCTATTTAATCATGCATGATGATGTAGTAGTAAGGTTGTTTACAACTTCACTTAAAGGCAAAACGCTCCACTGGTACCAAAGTTTGAGACCTACATCTATTACTAACTGGGATGATCTATGAACAACTCTTTGTAATTACTTTGAAGACAAGTCATATCACATGTCTTTGGTGGAGCAATTGACAATAACAAGAAAAGCACCCAATGAGAAAATGATTGATTTCAATATCAAATTTCATAAGACTTGAGACATAATTTCTCAAGTGGTAAGACCTATAGCCCAACATGCTTTCTTGTATTATTTAAAGGCTTTGAACAATGAAATTTCTATCATGATCCAATCCATGGGGGGTAAAACCTTACCAACTATTGATAACATTGTAATAAGGGCAGAAAATAGTCTTATTCAGGGAGGAAAGTTAGCTCATAGGCCACCCATTCCCTTATTCACAAAAATGTCTCAAGTGCCCCAGTCTTCCATTGCTCCCATTCCTTAGCAAAGCATGTACCCTGCTACATCCACATCTTACTCTCTCGCACAGTAGAAAAAAGATGAACAAATGAATCCCTGATTAGAAACTTCTCTAATAAAGTTATATCCTTCGAAAAGCAGCAGGCACAATCCTTCAGGAAAAGTTCTAATCAAGGGTAAAATCAAATCCATCATCCCTTTAGAAACCAATATTCAAATAAGAGATATGGGTAAAACCAGAAAAATGATAGATGACATGCTAACGCACACCTACCATTGTAGGTAGTCCCTCCTGTGTAACCTCTTCTAGTGCCCAGCATGAGCCAAGCACTAGTTCCAGTTCAGAACAATATGGCGCAAGATTCAGAATGGTGTTTTCCTTGCAATATGCCTCATAGTCAATATCATTGTGCTAATGTCATGAGCGCACAAGCTTACATGATCTAGAATGCTTCTAACTATGAGCTTTCCACTAGTGCACTTGAACCAGAAAGTTAAGAAGTACATGAAGTTATTTTTAAGGCCAACCTAATTTTCTTTGGTGCCGAAGACTTCTGTGCACTTAATCAAGCTGTGGATAGTCCAAATAGACCACACGCCCAAATTGTTGATAACATAAGATACAAGAAGAGGATGTTAGAGTCTGACGCACAACCCTCAGCTCCTGTCACACAGGTAAATATTCAAAATTAAAAAGATGTAGCTCATCCACCCAATAGTCATGGCGTGCAGATTATTGTGGGCAAGATTTCACATAAAACTCCTATAAAAGCAAGGTGTGCCCCTCCTTTGGTAGGTCAAGCCTCTACATCAGCTAAGGCCCCTGCCTCTGCACCTAAACAGTCAAGAAAATATGTTGTTATGTCTAAAATGCATAAATCAATGGGTCTTCCATTAAACATTGTGGAGCAAATGAAGAAGACAAATGTGAATGTCACAATGTGGGATGCCCTAGCCATTCCATCTCAGTACGACATGTTGCATGAAGCTCTGGCACAACTTCCATGCGTTGATCTGGTTATCCAAAAGCCTCATGTTGCAGTCAATATTTTTCAAGAAGAGGAAAAGTAAGTAAGTAAGGTTGTCAAAACCCCACCCTTTATATGTCCTTGATCATAGGCAAACATCTTGTGCACAATTGTATGATTGACTCAGGCACTAGCACTTATATTATGCCAAAACAAATTGTTGATGTCATAAGCCTTGAGTATACCCCTATGTCCAAAATAGTCTTGCAACTTGATGGTTCAATTGTTACCAATCTAGGAGTCATTAAGGATCTCTAGTTAACCCTCCATGCATGTCTGAACCTAACTATAACCCAAGATGTGTGAATTATTGACCTACCTCATTTTTTTCCTTGTATCTATCAAGAGATTTCATTGCTAAAGTGGGTGGTTACTTGTCTTCTGATTGGTCTCATATGTTACTGAGAACAAGGTATGGTACCTGGTTTACCCTACAATTTGAGCCTATATTTTCCTATCATGTTGAGTCATATGACTCATTCCCTTTCCAAGCAAATTGCCTAATCCAAGAAGACTAAGAACAAGTTTCAGTTTCAGAAGAGAAGCCTATCTCTCCTCCCATCCCTGATCTGCTACTAGATGAATGGGCTAAGAGGCAAAAAAAAATTATCCATATGCAAAAGAGATCAAATCCTTTGAAATCGGTCTTGGCACATATTGCATCCTTGAAGAAGAAGTTGTGTTATCGCACGTGCTTAAACAGAATGAATAACATTCTGGTTTGTGGAAGTTATACTTTGATGGCTCCATAAGCAAGAATGACTCAGGTGCAGGTGTTGTTCTCATTTCTTCTAAGGATGAGAAAATTTTATTTGCAAACAGGTTGCAGTTCACATGCTCCAACAACATAGCATAATATGAAGTGTTGGTGCATGGTCTTCTTATTACTAAGAAGAGGAAAATTAAGATGCTGCAGATTTTTGGGGATACATAATTGGTCATCCACCAGGTCACAAACAAGTGCACAACAAAGAACAAGCTTCTCAAAGCTTATAAACATAGAGTTTGGGATCTCATTGAGGGCTTTGATGTTCTAAATATGTTGGTGGTGCCAAGGAAAATGAAAAAATAAGCATATCATATGGCCACACTTGGTTCACAATTCTCACCTGTCGAAGATTTTATCAAAGGGAATGGGCAACATGTCAAAATGGTAATCATGCCATCTATTCCAAACAAAAGCACCAACTGGAAAGTGTTTGACAGTGACGTGCAAATTGTCTAGTTCATTCAAAATGAAGTTGAGTTCTCTTTAAGTATGCAAGTTGCCTTGCATGACAGTTATGGTGACCAAGTGAGCCATTTAAAGACAAACAAGTTGCCTAAAGGGTTGGTCATCTTAGTGAAAATGTTCATCCTTGGTGATGTGTTCAAGTGTAAAGAAAATAATATGCGTGTAACACAAGAATATTGTATTCCAATCATTATTGTGTGTGGCAAGGAGTTATTATTGAGTAAAGATTGTGTGCATTATGAAAAGTAGGCCTTCATCTCTCTGTGTCATAAATATAGTGACATCTTCTCATGGGAGTATGAATACCTAAAAGGATTTGATCTAAGTATCACTCAACACTCCATTGACCTTGATCATTGTATCAAGCCCATCAGACAAAAGCAAAGGCCAGTCAATCTAAAGATAGAGCTCCTTATGAGGAAGGAGTTATCCAAACTCATTGAGGCGAAGATAATTTTTCCCATTAAGTACTTCACCTGGGTCGCGAAGGTGGTTCCAGTGCACAAGAAGAATAGTGAAACCAGACTCTATGTTGATTTAAGAGATTTGAATAAGTCATATTTAAAGGATCACTATCATTTTCCTTTAATGGAGCAGATTCTATAAAATGTGGATGGCGTGTAGTGATTCTCCATGTTGGACGAGTACTCTAGCTTCAATCAAATCATGGTCAAGGAAGAGGATCAATTCAAAATAGTGTTTGCAACTAAGTGGGGAGTGTATGCATATCAAAAGATGCCATTTGGGTTATCAAATGTAGGCACAACGTTCCAACGTGCCATGGACATTGCCTTCAAAGGTTATATCAATGAGTTCATATTGGTTTACCTAGATGACATAATTGTCTTCTCAAAGTAGGGAACATATCATATGGCACATCTGGAGAAAGTATTTGAGAGATGCAGAGAATTTGGGGTGTCTCTTAACCCCAAGAAGTGCACTTTTATTTTCGAAAAGGGCAAGCTTCTGGGCCATGTGGTCTAAAAAGATGACATTGCAATTGATCCTGAGCATATTTCAACCTCTCTTTTTACCAGCACACAAGAAAGCCCTACAATCCTTCCTCGGAAAAATCAACTTTGTTAGGTGCTTCATTCCTAACTTTGTAAGACTAATAAGGCCCATCACCCTCATGCTCAAGAAAGATGCAGTCTTTAGTTGGATAGTAGAAGGGAAAAAAATCCACAAGATCAAGCAAGAAATCACTTATGCGCAAACACTCATCAATCCAAATTATTCCAAGGATTTCATCCTTTATGCTTATGGAGCTGATGTGACTGTTGTTGTTGTCTTGATGCAAGAAAATGAACAATGAATGGAGCATCCATTAGAGTTCTTTAGTCATACACTGAAGGATTGTGAATTGAAATACAATCACATGGAAAAACATATATATGCCATCATGCGTGCCTTGAAGAAGCTCAAGAGTATGCTCGCCAAAAATCATGTCAAGGTGTTAGTCTCACACTCATGTGTGAGATACTTGATCATGGGAGTAGAAATCAGCTAGAAAATAGCAAGATGGGTGACCAAGATCATGGAGTTTGATGTGACAATCAAAGCCACAAAATTGGTTAGAGGCATCGTGCTCTATAAGCAGCTTACCGAGGATGCACAAAATGATCATAATACTTGATTGTTTCTAGATGAATATTTCTCACATGTAGAACCTGAACAGAATAAAAATACCAGTGCACACGGTTGGACAGAAGTAATGGTGACATTCCTTTCCTCTGGTGCATACCCCCTAGTTTGAACAAGGCAAAGAGGAGACATCTGAGGATGTAGTCTATTCCATATGTGTAGATTAATGGTGTTCTTTTCAAAATAAATCTAAATGACATGCTAATGAGATGTTTAATGGCATGCAGATTGAAAAAGTGTTAGAAAAATTACATGATAGATTCTTTAGTGGACACTTCTCTGTCAAGGCAACAACGATGAAGATCATTAACGTAGGTTACTTCTGGCCTGTTAGAGTAGGTATTTACCGTGGTGTTATCCTTAGCCCCTGGTCATATGAGGGCTTAAGATTGTGATTCCTACTAGTAGGTGTTTAAGCATTTTATTTTTTTTAGTGGCAACTAAAATAAATAGTAGAACATAAAATTGAAAAGTTTATATCTTTTGATCGGTAACTCGGATTTGAGTGTCATTTTTTGCAAAAGTTGATTTTTTCGTGCTTATTCCATTGGAAATATTTATTTTGAGAAACACATTATAATTATAAAGTGCCATATTGAAACACGCACTCAATTATAAAGTGCCAAAATCTGGGGGGGGTTTTGTTGCATTGCTTGGTTCTTCATTTTTTTGGTGATTTTTGAGGATGACGTCTTTATCTACTTTTGCATTAGATCATGTTGAGACATTAAAATGCATAATTACCACACATGGAAACCACTGAGAATGGAAACAAATTAAGCAGAAATTATTATGGGCTTTAACTTCTTTAGAACAACCAGTGTTCACTAGAGAATATGAGAAATTTCAGTACCAGTGCAAATTTGATGAGTGTATGGGTTTGATAGGAACTTATGTAAGTGATAGTATTTTGTTTCATTTGGAAAAATGTGACTCTCCTTTCAAAATATGGGAGAAATTGGAGGGTTTATTTGGTAAAGTGGATCACATGAGAGCCATGCAACTTGAAATTGAGATCACCTCTCTTAATCCTGAAGATTTTCCATCAATTAGAGATTATCTTACCAAGTTCAAGAATTTGTTGACACAATTGAAGGGGAGTGGAAGAGATAAGAAAGATGAAGAGTGTGTTTACTTAATTCTATCCAAGTTGAGAGGACCATTCCAAATCTTTGCTTCTACCTTTTTCTCTAGCATGGATGCCTTAGGTGACACCTTCAAAATGCCTGACTTAGAAACATTTTGTGAAATATTACTAGGGAAGAATCCAAATTGTCTAACCTTGAGTCTTCCACCTCTCAAAAGGCATTAGTTGCATCTAATCCTAAGGGCAAGGGAAAACCAAAAAGTAAAACCAAATCCACCCCTTCTCCATCTCAAAGTGATCCTAAACCCAAAAAAAATAACTCTAAACCCAAGGAGTCTTCTAAATCCAAGAATAAGTCTAGCCTTTCATGCTCTTTTTGTGGGGGTATTGGTCATGAAGAACATAGGTGTTATAAGTGAATGCAAGCCTTAGAGGATGTAGTCAAGAAACATAAAATTTCTATCTCCACTCCACCTCCTTCTAATCAGCATGACAAAGCACTTAATGTTGTTGGGAGATCTCAGTCACCACTTGTAGATAGTGGGTTATAGATTCTTGTGCTTCTCATCACATGACTTCTTCCAAGGAGTCTTTTGTATCTCTAGGTTTGAGTTCTACTTCCAAAATTGAGATTAGAGATTCTTTGTTTCTTTCTGTTAAAGGAAAAAGGTGACATACACCTTGATGGTGATAGTATCCAAGATGCATTGTGTGTTCCTAACATCACTACAAATTTTCTTTCTATATATCAAATTTGTCATTATGGTCAAGGAAAAATAGTGACTTTTACACCACATGGGGCAAAGTACGAACTTTTTTGGAGCCTCATTCACTTGTTGCTCAAGGTATTGTTGATCATAGTTCTAGACTATATCACTTTGAGGGTTTTGATGACACTTCCTCTATAGGGACATGATTGGTTTCTCATGCAGATTCAGAGAGTAAGCTTTAGCATGAGAGATTTAGACATCTCAATTATAGATATTTGAAGGAGTTGAGCACTCATGGTATGGTTGATGGTATTCCTAGAGTTTCTTGTCTTGAGGGAGTTTTTCCTGGCTGTGCATTAGGGAAACAACACCAAGATCCATTTCCTAAGAATTTTTCCAAGAGATCTTCTTCACCACTTGAGCTTGTGCATAGTGACTTGATGGTTTTTCTTACCCCCTCTTTCAATGGAGCTAAGTATGGACTTACCTTTATTGATAATTTCTCGAGGCATACTTGGGTTTATTTTCTCAAGTACAAAAGTGATGTTTTTTCACACTTCAAAGTCTTTAAGGCTTTGGTCGAGAAACAATCTTCTAGTTGCATAAAGAACCTTCGCATTGATAATGGGGGGAGTACTTCAACAATGAGTTTTCTAAATTTTTGGAAACTCATGACATTATTCACCAACATTTTGTTCCTCATACTCCACAATAGAATGGCTTAACCAGAATGGAAGAATCAAACTTTGAAGGAAATGGCTAACTGCATGATGCATTCTAGAGATTTACCTCCTATATACTGGGCAGAAGTAGTTAATTGTGCTAACTACATTCAGAATTACACACCACACAGAGCACTTGAGCATTTGACTCTAGAGGAAGCTTGGTCCAAAACTAAGCCAAATGTCTCATTTTTTTAATTCTTTAGGAGCCATGCTTGGGCCTTTGTGCCTAAGAAGAAAATGAAAGCCTTGGATAAGAAGAGAAAACCCTTGATCTTTGTAGGGTATTGTGAGGACATGAGAGCTTATCGAATTTTAGATCCTGATACTCATGAGGTTCTTTTTCAAACACATGTTCAATTTGATGAGCACTTCACACCTCATGATTCTTCATCTTCTTCCATGCCTACTTCTTCTTTATCTCATCTTAAGGATCCTTTCTTTGAGGAGGTTGATGAGGAGGTTATAGATGTCAATAAGGATCCTATTCCCACTGATGTTGTCACTATGCCTAAGTGGGCTCATACTACAGTTTCTAAGGCAACACCTTTCATACAAGATCTTCCACCCACTAGGCATCATCACACACATTCTACAGGTTCTGGACTTTTATGTTAGGTAATTTTTGAGGATCCACAGTCTTTTCCACATGCTCATGGGATACATGAGTGGGATGATCCAATGGCAGCTGAGTATTCTTCTTTGATGAAGAATCATACTTGGGATTTGGTATCTCTTCCTAAAGGAAGAAATATGGTTGGGTGTAAGTGAGTATACCAAACCCAATACGCAGTTAATGGGTCCATTGACAAGTATAAGGCTTGTCTTGTTGCAAAGGGTTTTTCACAAGTTGAAGGTATTGATTACTCTGAGACTTTTGCACCTGTTGCCAAGATGGATTATGTACACCTTGTACTATTTATTTCTACATCATAGGGGTGGACCGTATACCAAATGGACGTGAAGAGTGCCTTCTTACATGGAGATTTACAAGAGGAAATATACATGGAGCAACCTGATGGATTTGTTCAGGATTCTTCTCTTGTTTGTAGACTCCAAAGGTCTCTCTACGGTCTCAAACAAGCCCCTCAGGCTTGGTATGAGAAGATGGATTCTTTTCTTCTATCTACTGGTTTTGTTTGTTGCCACTCTGATCATATAATATATCTCCAGCATGTTGGTGAGGATATTGTGATACTTGTCTTGTATGTTGATGATTTGTTACTTACTGACATCTCTTCTTCCCACATTTAGACTATTCAAAGGGCTCTTTCTACATAGTTTGACATGACAGATCTTGGGTTATTGCATTATTTCCTTGGATTGTATATTTCTTAGACATATTCAAGGATTCATTTGAGTCAGAAAAAGTACACCCATGATCTTCTTCAACGCTTTGATATGGCTGATTGCAAGCCAAGTCCATCTCCTTTTCAGTCTGGGGTTACTCTTACTTTCACATGTACCACTCCACTTTGTGATCCTACATTGTATAGGCAGTTGGTTGGAAGTCTCATGTACTTGACCCATACTCGCCATGATATTTCATTTGCAGTAGGGCTTGTATCTCGGTTTGCACATTCTCCTCATAGTAGTCATTGGCAGACTACTAAAAGGATTTTGCACTACTTACAGGGCACTTCCCACTTTGGACTACACTACACTAGGGGTTCTACTCAGTTGGTTGGATATACAGATTCAAATTGGGTAGGTTATATTGATGACATGCATTCCACTTCTGGCTATATTTTTTGTCTTGGTTCTTCTCTAGTTGCTTGGGCATGCAAAAAGCAACATGATATTGCACTTTCATCTTCAGAGGTAGAGTACAAGGCAACAGTTACAATGAGTCAATAGATTCTTTGGCTTCGACAGTTATTGACAGAGTTTGGATTCCCACAGGATTCATCGACTATACTTTGGTGTGACAACCAAAGTACAATTCACATTTCTCGCAACCCTATTGAGCACCAGCAGACCAAGCATATTGAGATACACATACACTTCATTCGTTAGCACATTCAGGATGGAGTTCTTTATTTGAAGTACATTCCGACTAAGCAGCAGGTTGCGGACATCTTTACAAATCCTTTTACATCACCTCACTATCTTGAATTGCATGCATGCTTGGGGTTTCAAAAGTTGTTCTTGGGGGGTGTTCGTGAGAACATATTCCTTCTTCTTCTTTCTCTTTCCTTCTAGTAGGATTCTTTCCTACTTTTGGTTCGAGATTTCTTCATGGATATATTGTACATGAGTACCTGATCAGGCCCAGTTTCTGGGACTCATACTATGGATATGCCACTTTTATTTTGGGCCCCTAGCTTCACTTGAGGGGGGGTGTTAGAGTAGGTATTTACCTTAGCTCATGTTCACCTAGGTACTTTATTTACCTTTATTGTATTTATCCTCACCCACTTATGTGTGTGGATATTTATTTTATTTTATTTAGATATTAGGGAGATATTATCTATTTTTTAGGTATAGTTCTTTCCTTGATCTACAGTATTGACTAGATCTTTGATGACTAGTTCTTTCATAAATCTATAATGTAGTTATTAGGTATAGTTCTTTTTTTGATCTATGGTATTGACTAGATCTTTGATGACTAGTTCTTTCATAAATCTATAGTCTTGACTAGTTCTTTCCTTGATTTATGGCTTGATCTACGACCTTGACTAGATTTTAGATTGATATTCCTTGCCTATAATAGGCCAACAGTGTGTAGGGCATAGCCCTTCTTTGATACAACAAAGCGAAACTGGTTTATTGCTATTCTACCAAGCAAGAACCTGTGTAAATCTTACAGTATTCTGCCTTCAGGGGGTTTGGGATCTCATCCCAGTAGAGGTAGTTCCGAACGACGAACATAAATGTGAGAGGGGAGGAACAGAGGAAGGATGGATCTGAAGGGAGAAAAGAAATGAATTCCAAGATAGAAAGGTCAGAAGGTTTATGTTTTGGGCCGGTAGTAAATAGAGCCAAACTTACTTACATAAACAAATAAAGCAATATTGATGAACAAATGACAAAAGTAGAGATAGATCTAACAGAAAAGAAACACATATCTAACTTAAGAGAGATCTAATGCACATAACACATAAATTCAGCACAAAGTCTCAATATTTGTATTAATATTTTCTTCTGTTACAAGAAAGCACAAAGTCTTTCTCTCCTCACTTCTAATTTTCATACAAAACTGTCCACCCGTAATACAACAAGTATTCCAGTATTTATAGGAGGAGGAGAAATGATTGTTTCACCTCAAGGCATTAAATATTATTCAACTTTTAGATTTCAATTTGTATGTTCTAACAACACTACTGAATATGAAGCTTTGATACATGGATTGCATTGGTCAAGGAAGAGAGGCATAAAAAACTTACAAGTCTTTGGTGATACTGAGTGATTGTTAATCAAGTTAAAGGATATCATGCTGCCAAGAATGACCTACTCAAGAGTTATAAGAATAGAGTGTGGGACCTCATTGAGGATTTTGAGGGCTTTGACATCAACTCCATTCCTAGGAAAGAGAACCAAGCTACTAATAGGCTTGCAGCAGTTGAAGAAACTTTTGATGTTGTGAAAAGTGTCAAAAGAGATAAAATGCAACCAAACATCCATGTGATTTTGAGGCCATCAGTGCCAGACAATAATGCAAGTTGGCAAGTGTTTGAGAGTGACCAACAAATCATCAATTTCTTACAAGATGAAGCTAAGTTCTCAACCAAAAATCAAGAAAATTTAAAACAATTATACGATGCTCAAGTGGTACAGATGAGAACCAACAAACTGTCAAAGGGACTTATGACTTTGGTGTCAATTTTCAATCCTAATGATCAATTTAGGAAGGAGAAAGAAAACATACAAGTCAAGGGAGAGGATTGAGAGCCCATCTCAGTTGGAGAAGGCAAGTCACTTCAAATTGGTAAATTGGCAACCGAGCAAGAAAGGTATAAATTCATGCATCTTTTCCAAGAGTTCCCAGATGTATTTTCTTGGAGCTATGAAGACTTTAGAGGTTTCAATCCCAAGCTAGATCAACACATAATTGAACTAGACCCAAGTGATAAGCCCATCAGGAAAAAATAGAGATCGGTTAACCCACACATTGAGCCTTTCATGAAGAAGGAATTGAATAAGTTAATAGAGGCAAGTATCATATTCCCCATCAAACATTCAACCTAGGTTTCAAACTTGGTTCCAGTTAGAAATAATACTGGAGAAATCAAGTTGTGTGTAGATTTTAGAGATTTGAACAAAGCATCCCTCAAGGATCACTACCCACTTCCTTCTATAGAGTAGATTTTGCAAGTTGTTGCGAGCTATGAGAGGTTTTCATTGCTAGATGGTTATTCAGGGTATAATCAAATCATGGTAAAGGAAGAGGATCAGTTCAAAACAACCCTCACCACCAAATGGGGAACCTATGCATATAGAAAAATTCCATTTGGGATGTTTAACGCAAGAGATACTTTCCAAAGGGCAATGAATATGGTGTTCAAGGGATTGATCAACAAAATAGTGCTGATATACCTAGATGATATTACTGTATTTTCTAAAAGTGTAGTAGATCATCTCTTTCATTTAAGGCAAGTGTTCCAAAGATGTAGAAGATTTGGGGTATCCTTGAATCCCAAAAAATACATTTTCCTAGCTCATGAAGGAAATCTCCTAGGCCACATTATTTCCAACGAAGGGTTAGAAATTGATCTAGATAGGGTTGGAGCAGTAAGAGAACTACCATTGCCAAGGCATAAGAAGGCTCTTCAAATTTTCTTGGGAGAATCAATTTTTTTCGAAGGTTTGTTCCAAACTTTGCAACCCTTGTCAAGCCAATAACTATGATGTTGAAGAAAATTTTGGTATTCAAATGGAAAGCTGAAGGTGAGGAAAGTTTTGAGGAAATCAAAGAAGCTATCTCATAGGCTCCAACTCTCATTAACCTAGATTTCTCCAAAGACTTCATCCTTTATGAATTTGGTGGTAATAATATAATTTCTGCAATTTTAGTACAATAGAATGAAGAAAATGCAGAGTAGCAAATCACCTTCTTTAGCCAAAGCTTGGAGGACTATGAAGTAAGTTATTCCTTCATTGAGAAGCATGTTCTTGCAGTGATTAGGATCTTGAAGAAATTTATGTATCTAGTTTCAAACAACAAGGTTCAACTACTGGTTTCTCGTGTGGGAGTTAAAGACTTCCTCCTCAACAAAGATCTAAATGAAAAATGTGCAAGGTGGATTACTTGTGTCATGGAGTATGACATTGAGATCAAAGTCACCAAGCTGGTTCGAGGAAAGGGATTGTGTGAGAAATTGGCCTTGAGTCAACCAATTGAAGCAAGCAAAGAGAAGAATGTTGTTTTGGTGCTGCAAGACATCCAAGAACAAAGAGATATTCAAGAAGAAAATGCTGGTATACTCACTCCTTGCTGGACCCAAGACATAATGCACTTCTTAAAAATAGGCCTATTCCCTCCAGAGATTAACAAATACAAGAGAAGACACTTCATATTGTAGGCTATTCCATATACACTTGTTGATGGTGTCTTGTTCAAAAAGGATATCAATGGAGTGTTGCTAAGGTGCATTGAGACAAATCAGATTGAGAAAATGTTAGAAGAGTTCCATGGTGGATCAGCTGGGGGTCATTTTTCTCCAAGGGTGACAAATCTAAAAATCATGAAGGTTGGTTATTATTGGCCCAAAATTTTTAATGATTGTTATGCATAGATCAAGAGGTGCAAGAATTATGCATTCTTCACAAGAAAAGAGAGGTTAGCAACACTTCCATTGCACCCAATCTTAGTTGACCAGCCACTCATGCAATGGGGTTTTGAATTCATTGGAGTTATTAATCCAAACTCAAGCCAAGGACACAAATGGATTCTGATAGCAATAGACTACTTCACCAAATGGACTGAGGTGGTGCCTTTCAAAGAGGAAAATTAATCTAGCATTCTAGACTTTTATGAGGGGATAACAACCAGATATAGTATACCTGCCACTATAATATCAGATAATGCATTGGCATTTATAGGATTAAAGGTAACTGAATGGGCTGTTAGAAATGGAATCTATTTAAGCACTTCATCAAATTATTACCCTCAAGGTAATGGCCAACCTAAGTCCACAAACAAGAATCTATTAAGGATCATCAAGAGGACTCTTGCTGAAAATCAAAGGACATGGCACACTAAGCTCAAATCAGCTCTATGGGCTGATAGGATAACTCCTAAGAGATCCACAGGTAACTTGTAACGCCCTGATTTTTGTAAGTTATCACGGTAATTACTTTCTTGATGTTGTAACTACTGAAATGAAGGAAAACATGTTAAGATATATATTTTGATCTTAAGGGAATGTGCTGCTAATCTGGATTCTTGCATACTATAATTTATTTGCATGGGACAATAGTTATTGTTACTTGTGTGTTTGTTGATGTGACAAATTTTTTTCGTATGCTTGCTGAACTCTATTCGCTGATTGACAGCACACCTTGAATCAATTCCATTGATCCAAAGTATGCTGTGGCCTTCTTGTGATCACTTTGACGATTTACTCTTGAACCGAACTGAAGGTTGATATAAATGTGCAACACCTGATTTCAGGTATGAACAGCTGGCACGTAGATGCCAACGACAAAGGTTTGATTCATGAACCATGCACTGTCGTAACTTGAGATCCCGTAAGGTGATAAATGCTTGGATGCGGGTGGCTCAGGCATGTTAATGTTGGACGAAATGCCCTTCACAGTGTTGAAATTTGATGACAGTCAGAAAAACTGGATTGGAGGTTGATTAGTGTTAGGTGTTAGAGGGAATTAGATCCTAATCTAATCCTAAGTTCTACCTTACATCCTAAACTACTATCCTAAGTGGATTTTTAAATTGTATAAAAGGGTGAAAATAGACCTAAGTTCTATTAACCTAAAGACTAGGCTATGACCTAGGTCGAACACTATTATAAATCCTAAACTAATCCTAACCTAGAAGGGGACACATAGACCCATGGGAAAGGATAAGGATGAAAGGGAATTAAATGGCAATTAATTTGAGTCCTTACGTGGACAGCGCCAAGTTTGGCGGGAACAGGAAAAAGGTGGAGGTATCTAGTTGGTCATGGAACTAAACTTGGTTTGCATGCAAAATTTTAATCTGGTGGTTCGCCAACCCAAGTTAGCAGTGGTGTGAGGAAATAGAAAAAGGCAGAGCCTTTAATGCATTTAATTCTTTTTGGTCTTCGTGACTAGTCTGCCTTGGAAAGAGTTTGGAGGAATTTTTGTTGGTCATTTGTGTTTGCTCAGGTTTTTGAGAAGTTGCTCTGCATTTGGTTTTTGATTGGTTTAGTCGAACCAGTTGTGTTTGGTTTCTGTCTCTGTTCTTTGGAAATTGAAGGCCGTTTGCTGAGCCTGAAGAGGAAGGGATTGTTTGGAAGCTCGTTGTTGTCGCCATGGAAGGAAACACCTTCTGTAAACATGGTTTTCTTTGAGTTTTGAGGAAGAATTTGTAGGCATGTTAAGACCTTCTCTTTAAAACACTTGCTTTACTTAAGCGTCTCATTAAAACAACCCTGCTCTTGGGTTTTGGGTTTATTCAATTTTGCTGTCATTGTTTGAAATGATATGGGTAGAATCATTTTCTTGTTATTGTGATTTGTACTGTCCTTGCATTTTTAATTGAGTGGAAACACCTCCATGTTGTGCTAGTTTGTTTGACAGTAATGGGGAATTCATCATGTGTGTTATGAAACTGTACATGTTGTATGAGTTTGTTTTCATTATTGAAACAATCGTTCTTTTGCTAATACGAACTGGAATGATGGAAAGTATTAGCTGTGCGAGTTGTTGAAGTTGTTTCTTTACTGAAATCTTTAGAAAAGGAAATAAGACCCTTTTTCCTTCTGCTGTTTTGGGTTTAGAAGGTAATAACATTTTTGGATTTTAAAGGAACTGGCATTTGAGTTTTATTTGAGCATTACGAGCTCGGTTAGAAAGAAATGATAGTAATATAATTATTGCTGTGCTTCTTCTTTTGTATAAATGGACGAATACGACTTGGGTATTCGTTGGAGTTGGAAAAAGAAATTGTTTTTCTTCTGAACTTATAAATGATTACATTCTTTTCTTGCTGTGATGGAAGGTTGATTTTGTTGTGTTTTATGGAAGCAATTTGATCTTCCAGTTCGGACTATAGTCGTGAAAATGACTTGGCTTGTATTTCTGTGCAAGTAAATGGAAAAACATGGAAATTTGGTTTGTTGTTTGAGTCTGTCTTGACTGTACTTTGTTGTGCATCTGATATCCTATGCGGGTTTTCATTAATAAGGGTATTGTTGTATGAAAATCGCATTTTGGGTTCTGTACATCATTGTGAATAGAAAAATGGATTCAGGTAGAAACATTTGTTGGCAAGGAATTTAAATTGGGTATTCATTGCTTATGGTATATTGAATTGAAACAGTTCAGGCTATGTGAGTTTGCTATTCATTGTTGAACGATTGTTCAGCTGTCATTATGAGTTGAGCTGTCATGCTAAGATAAACACGATTTGGGTGTTTTTATCACATTTTAAAGAAAATGATCGTTTCTTACTGAAATTATAGGGAAATGAATTCTTATTCTTTCTGCTGTTTTCGATTTGATAGAAACAGTAATTGGGTTTAATGAACTTCATAAGTTCAGCTTGATAGAGATGACATTGGCATTTAAACTGTTTCCTGAGTGCTATGTTTTTCTGTACAAATAGAATATTTAAATGTTTCTTGCGGTATCTGATTTTACACAGTCATTTTAAAGAAATGAAATCGACCTGAGTAATTCTTGTTGAGTTGAAGAAAATGGTTGTTTTCTTATTGAATAGTTAAAGGAATGAATTCTTCTCTTTTTGCTATTTGAATTCTTGAAATAGCAATTATAGAGCTTTACTGTGCAAAATGAATTGGACTTGCTGTAGGTAACAGCAAGGTGCAAATGAATATTTATGAACTGTATGTGTTCATGGATATAGAAGGTCATGTGAATAATTGATTACGTGATTGTATAACTGTTTATTTGGTTAAAATATACAGTGAAAGAAGTATGGAGTCTTCTAGTACAGTAAGTACATAGTATGCATCTTTATACTACTTGTTCTATGATAATACGATGTTTTACTAACCTGTTTATGGCATTCATATGAGCCTGAATCAAATGAAGTATTGATAAAGATGATAAGTTCTTCCTTGTTTTCATTTAAAGCTGATTATGAATGAAATTATTCTTGCTACTGGAAAGTGAATTCCGAATGGATTTTGTAAGTTTCACTCTGAACTGTTATCTTGATTTGTGTCTCGTTTGGATTCAATTTTTAGGATAGTCATGAGGAAAGAAATAGGAATGTGGATGGATAACTTGGAAAAATGATCTTTTCTTCTCTCATACAGTTGGAAATCTGTAATCGTTTAGGAATGAATTTTGTATTGCTTGGGTATGAGCAGCTATATTTATTGCTATTTGCTTTCTCATCTGTACTTGATTTCTTGGAATCAAATGAGATGCATGAACTGAAAGGAAAGTAATTGGTTTACATTTCAGTTAGTTTCTACCCTTTGCATTTATTACTAATGAAAGGAATGGAAAGGATAATAGTTATGTTATAACAACAGTATGCTACTTGTATCCCTAAACTTTACAAATGTTGTAATCTGGAACTTTGAAGGAAATTGCTTCTTGTATGGTTATGTGGGAATTAGGACAGTAATTCTTTGGCTGATTGGGATGGTATTTAGATGGTTCAGTTGTTATGTTGTCCATTCTTTTTGATGCTTAATTCTTGATAGATGTTCATACCGTCATTTCATAAAAGCAGGGTTCTTTTATTGAGACAGTTAATTAGAAGCACCTCATTTTAATGACAAGTGCTTAATATGCTCAGTTCAATGAACTGACCCATGCAAGTAATTTTGTAGATGGAACTTGATTAAAACGAAGACATGGCTGTTTTCTGATGCTTATTTTGATTGTCTGAAGATGAATTGTATGTGTTAGTTATTATTCCTCTATGAGGAATTGTGAAAAGAGGAAAGTACATTCTTCTATCTATGAGTTGTAATGATGTTTTATATAAACAAAGTCCAGTCAGTTGGATTGGCAGATGTATGGATTATGAAATGGATTGATGAATACAAATACAAGTGTGATATTTTAATAACTATATTAGTTTGATATTGTTGATTAGATTGGAAATATAATGTTATTTCTTGATTGGGAATTATTTAATTATCCTTGGATGGATTTAAAAGGAACTGATATCTATTCTTACCTAAATGCAACTTTTAAGTTGAAATGTGCAATTAGTTCATACTTTGGGTTAAGATGAATTTTTAATTGACATTAAAAGGATTAGGAAGAACACGATTCCCTAACTGATAGGTATTCAGGATTAGCTTGGAAGCTAAGGAATATCAATTAACTTAGGAGTGGCCGAACTTCGTTTTTGAACTCCATTAATAGCCTCGTATGTTAAATTCAGAAAGAAAGGATATGGGATAAATATATCCAGGGTTAATGGACCTTAACTATGTAAGGTTAAGGAGAATAAATGAATACATTTATTGGGAATTAGACCTTGTTTAAATGACGTCTAATAAGCTAGAATTCTGAATTTAGTTACAGTTGTGAAAAACTTGGTTAAGTTTAATAGGTTAAACTTATCACGTCCGTCGGTAATGGGCTGCTTAATCCAATGATTAAGAAGAGAACCAAGTAGAGAAAATGCAACCATTCGGTACGAAGGAGAAGATGCATAGCAAGCTAGAAGATGGATTTAGTCTCTCTTAGCTATATACAACTGTAATGGGAACGAGGATAAAGGATCAACATGGTTGCTGAAAGTTGATCTTAAATATTAAGATCATATCCAAATCACTTGAGTAGGATGTGTACTCTCGATGGGAGGATTCCGTGGGACATTGACATACGCCAGCTACAACACAGTGTCTTCATGAAGACGGGGTCTTCATGATGACACAATGTTATAGTTGACATATTACAATGCCCTCCCGAATTAGATCATCAAGAATACATAGGCTGAATGTTAGTTCTTAACTGGGGATAGGAGTATGATCACGTATACGGAGTGACTCCGGAGGACTAAAGATAACTAGACACATGGAGTCATGGGGAACGACACCGTATGTCTGCGTATCTTTAGTCACCATGAGTGCCTTCCTATATTCGTTCATATTGCTAGTTGGAAATTGGAAGTTTGAATCTGACCTTAAATTGAAAGGACTAGTAGGAACCAGGAAAGACCATTCTAGATAACAAGTGAAGTGAGGTGAAGGACGTATTCCATTGGTGTGTATCACATCCAGGAATATGATCATGCAAAGCATGTGAAAATCTTTGGCCAAAGTATCGCAAGTGCTGGTTGTGTTGTCCTAATCACTTAATTTAAGATGTAGGATGTCAGATGAATATCACTAAGAGATATTCAGATAGGCTTCTTAAATGGATCACTTCGATAACTGGAAATGGCTAAGAGAAATTGTATATATAATATACTATGCATGAATGAACATGAAGGATCGGTAGTTGCTGAGTCATGAAATGAGAGATCGTTGAAACTCCGAGCCATGAAAATGGGAGATCAACAGTTCTTCGAGTCATTTACAGCAGCATATAGAATCTGTTATAAGATTGAATGGCACTAAATGTGTGTTCCATATTGCAAATATGTGAACAAAGAACATTAGTTTTAAAAGGAAATTGTGTGTTCCAAACTGTATTGTTTGGGCAGAGAACAATTATTAAAACTTGAACGTGTGTTTGAATTATATAATTCATAACAGAGAACATTATATAAAAAAATAAATTCCCTTGTTCTAGTATCTTAAAATGGGGATGTTACACTGAATATTCTACTGAGGAAAGTGATGGTATCACTTAGCTCCTCTGAGAAGTCACTGCAGTGGATGGTCTGTGGCCATCTACTCGTTACCTTTTTGTTCTTTAGGTAAACCTCATTCATCATCTACATGCACTTGTCCTCATTATCAGTTCAAGTCTTTATGCAGTCTTCTTGGCTTACTACCACATACTGGCTATGATGAGGAATGCCCAACATGACTTCAAAGTGTTAGGCTGTGAGGTTAATGACCACCTTGCCCTCTTTGTCTTCAACACATCTTGTGTCTTTATTATAACAACGAGCCACTATCATGATGAACTCATTATTGATAGCACTTACTGGAAGACCTGCTGCAAAATGTAGCCCGCTACCCACCAGCTTGTCCATCCACGGGCTACCGGTAACTTGTTGGGTTCTGGCCCAGAAATCGTCCATATCTATGTGCCCAAGCTCTGAGTCTCTAATGTCGAGAGAGCATTCTACAAGTGAGTCAGGCATCCTGACTCTCTGATATTTATATTTCATTTCTTGCTCTGTCAACTTAGCTTTTCCTTTAGACTTAGTTGGCTTCTTGCTTGATGAAGACATGTGTGAGCTCAAGGGTGGCTGTTATTGCTCTACATAGAGAATCAAAGAGGTCTAACACAGAAGAGCCATGTCAACCGTCATGTTATCCATAATAACAGCTTGCAGAATAAAAAAAGAGCTATTTATAAGCCTTAAGGCATAAGGCGTAGGTTTATAGCATGTTGCAGGGGCTTAAATAGGCTGGGCGCACTTTTGAGGATGTTAACATGCAAAAAGATGCGCATGTGTTGGAACTGGGGAAAGCCGCTTCAAAGGATTATAGAGGGGCGCACTTAGGAATCAACCAACATGCAGATGTTGGTGGGGAAGAAGTGGCATCATCGCCTTAAGAGGTTTTGGCAGGGCGTAGACTTGCTTGGTGTTGCACGCATCTATGGCGCGACTAGGCGCAGATGTGAAATTGTTACAAGTGCTTGAGGTGCGCCAGGCGCACTTGCAGAAGATGTAACATAGAAATTTAGCGCGCCAAGGGTTTTACATACGCGGCGTGGGTTTGATTTGCACAACATACAATGTTGATATTATTGTTCCTGCGCCAACGCCTGCACCTTTTTGAGAAATGGCCAAGTGCTTACTTAGGTAGCGCGTGGGAGGGATGTCTGCTGCATGGGTCTGCATTGCGCATATGGCGCGAATGTGTTGAATGTAACACAAAAAGATAGTGCGCCAAAGATTTAATGGTTTTTTTAACAGTTTAGCCGATTACCTCATTTATTGGTTTTTCTTATATTTTGCGTTTGGATTTGGCAAATGATAAGGAGGAGAGGTTTTCAGCAAGGCAGGGAGTAGAGAAAAAATGGGTTTGAGCTCCTTCTGAGGCAGAGCCTTCTAGATTTACAGATCTAGAAGTAGGGTCAAAATGGTTTGCAGCTTGGTTTGTTAGATTTGTTATGTTTATTCTTTTAGATTCATTGTTTTTACCATACAAATCCCAACATAAAAGCCACAATCAACAATAAGATGGGCAGAAGCCACTTACCAGGAATATATAATGACAAAGGAATGATGTGGGGTCCACAAACATGGCAAATGACATGTGAAGGCTGACAGGAGTCACTAATAGGCGCAGAAGAATAACTTTTCACAAATTTTCAAAACATGAAAATGACAGGTGTTAACCGCATATTTATAGGAAAAACCCGCATTTATGACGCCACCAATCACCTTTGGCGTGGTTGGTGAGGTGTCAACATCATATTTTCAGTGCTTATGGTGCGCCTAAAGAAGTGTCAACATGATTGTAAATGCGCCTTGGGCGCAACTTGGTTTTTGTCGAAACTAAAGCTTCAGTGCCTAAAACGCACATTTATTTATGACAACATGCTAATTTCCGCGCCTTTAGCACATTTCTTTGGTGTAGGTTCGAGGATGTTGACATGTAACTCTTAGCACCTAAAGGGCGCAACTTTATAGATGTTGACATGTTATTTGCTACGCCAAAGGTTTTACTAAAGGGGCGCATGTTTTGTAATGTTGACATGTCAATTCTTGCACCCACTTCAAAAGGCTAAAAAATGGCTAAGTTCTTTAAAACTTGATTTTCGGAAGGGAACTTTAAGCCATTTTGAACGTTGGTAGACCTTCTGAGGGGACCAAAATGAATTTTTGGTATGGTTACCCACAAAATTGCCCCTGTCAATTTTACAGGATAACAAATGGCAATGCCCATTCTCATTATATTTCATTGAGTTCCATAATAATATATAATATTGTTGCTCATTTGTTTTTAGAGGTTTATGTAAAGTTATTCTAGCAAATTATTTTCATCTTAATGAGCACGGTGTTTAATTGGCATCATAGTTCTTTATGGCTTAGTACAATCTATTTATCATTCCTTTTATGGCCTACCCTATTCACAGACATGCACAAGTGAGTCGTGAAATGTAAAGAGTGTGATTTATTTGCAGGAAATAAGAAATTGGTAGCACTCCCCCTCCAACCAATCCAAGCAGATCAACCTTTTTCTCAATGGGGTCTTGACTTCATAGGCATGATCAATCTGCCCTCAAGCGTTAGACATAAATGGGTGCTGACGGTAATAGATTACTTCACCAAATGGACAGAAGTTGTGGCGCTCAAAGAATCAACTGAGTCAGTCATCTTTGACTTTCTTGAGGGCATTGTAACAAGGTTTGGCATTCCTTATACCATTATCTCTGATAATGCAAAATCCTTCCTTGGTACTAAAATTTCTCATTGGGCTCTTAGTCTTGGTATCTACTTGAAAACTTCTTCTAACTATTGCCCTCAAGGTAATGTCTTGATAGAGGAAACAAACAAGAACTTGGTCAGAATCATGAAACGAACAATGAATATCAACCAGAGGCAGTGGCATACAAAGGTCTCGCGCGCACTCTAGGCAGACAGAATCATGGTGAAGAAGGCAATAATTACTTCATCATATAAGCTTGTTTATGGAAAGGAATCCAGGATTATTTTGTCTCTTGAGTTACCTTCATTAGATCTTACCCAGAAGATGGGGTTTGAGGGTGCAGATCAGAGAGAAATTATAATGGCAGAGTTGGTTGAACTTGAAGAATTAATAAACTCTATCATGATCAAGTTAGAATAGCATCATCAATCAACAAAGAAATGGTTTGACATAAAGGTTAGGCCTCAAGATTTCAAAGTTGGTGACTTGCTCTTAAAATGGGATGCTTACAGAGCCAAACTAAGGTGTTACTCAAAGTTTGATGCACTTTGGAGTGGCCCATACACCATCAATTCTTGCAAGGAGGCTAACTCCTTTGAGTTGTCTCACCTTGATGGAGGCACGCTATCAATCCCAATTAACAGGATCTATCTTAAGAAATTCCATTAAGCACTTTTGCATCATTGTATATATTAGAGTAGTTTCAATTCCTCCAAGTGCATTGTGTGCACATTATTTTGTTTTTACATAGTTCTTTCTTCTCGCGTGCTCCTTGCGCACACTCTTCTTACTTTTAGAATGCTAGAATCTTCTAACAATTTTCATCAGTTCTGCAAGATTCATAATAGAGTTTAGAAAGTGTTTCATATGACTTCAAAGGTGATTCTCCAAGTTACAGATCAGATTTTATGATTTTCAGTTGACTCCATGCCCAATGGATGCTTCAAAGCTATTGGTCTTCTTTGTATAACCAGCAGATGGTCCCAAAAGTCACCAAATTATTTTCCAAAATAACTCCCCTAGTTATTTTGAAAACTTACATCCCCATTTTGGCTCTAAGTTCATTATTGTAGGTTGTGTGCACTTTGGTTGTCCCCTTGGCACAATTTCTTTGACTATAATTCCTTGTGCACCCTCACATGCTCTTCCCATCTTCATCTTTCCCTCTCATTTCCTATATATTCTCTCATTCCCCTCTCACATTCAGTTCTTACACATCCGCCTTCTTCCAAACAATCTAGGCACCCTTCATACGCGCACCCTTTGACTTACCTTCCGAAATTAGCTAAGTCCTCAGGCGCATTCTATGTGCCCCTTTCTTCCTTTCTATCACGCATCATTATTTTGGTGTTTGCGCCCTTCCCACACACTTGTCTTTTGTAAGTATGAATTCATTCCTCCCGCGCATGTTACTTTTGTGTGCCTGTCCTTTGTTTTTCTCCTTCCACGCCTCTCTCCTCTGCACGTACCTTTGCACCTTCTTCTGCGCCAGTTACTATGCCATGTGGCAGCTTGTCAAACATGAGTGTATCACATGCCACCTATCAAAGCATGCCAACAAGGCGTTGAATCCTTATATTGAACCAAGGCGTGACACATGGAAGAAAATGATAAAATAGATGAACAATTAGCCGATCCCTTGAGCCAACATGCGCGCACCACGTGCCATAGTGTGTCCAAATCGACCTGTAGACTTCAAATCGTCATAACTTTAGCTACAGAGATCGAATTTGGGAACTTTTTATATTGTTGGAAAGCTGATGATGTGGGCTACACTTCAAATATATCAAGTTCAAATATTGGTAGGATTTGGTAGGTAAGAAGTAGGAAAACGTGGTTTCATCCGTTAATTCAAGATCTGATCACTCCAACTACCAAATTTGATTCAAATCTCGTCTCCTTCCTTCTCTTATATGCCAAACAAACATGGGGAGGTGCATCTGTCAATTCTAAAGGTGAAGTTACAGACAATTATTGTTGGATGTTGTTAGTTGGATTTCAAATCCATTATTTCCCTCTTCTTCTCCTCCTCTTCTCTCCTTCATTTTTCTATAAATGTAATAGCATTGCTCATTGTAAAGGTTTGGATTCCTTCAATTTGTGAGTGCATTATCTAGATATTCCCTTGCATTTTGAGTTACAGACCTTTAGATCTGGTCTATGCATGTGGATATCAGCATTATACACCATTGTAATAGATTGTGCATTTCTAGAAGTAATAGAAGCTTTGTTTTGTGGCTATTCTCTACCTTAACCTATTTTATTCTTCCTTTTTACCTTTCTCTTGCATTGTATGTTTGTTGTGCTATCTCACGTTCCTTGCATTTCCTTTTTTGACTACGTCTCATGAGAATCAATGCATGAATGTGTTGCAGTCTATGTTACGCGTGCCTAGCCTCCTCTATTTTTGCTCAATGTTGATCATGTTCATCCCCCTGGAAAACGAACACTCTGGGCTCAAGACAGGTCCAGTCAAAGTTCGATCAACCGGAAGGTCAATGTGGGTCAACAAGTCCATGGTGACGTATATGTGTGCACAATTGGCCAAGTGGCTTAGTCAGCAATGGACAAGTGGAAAAAGGTGAAACATTCATGTTTAGGCACCTCCGGTCTTTGACGGTCATATGGAAAAAGGCATGCTATGGAGTTTGTAGCCAGTCGGATTCACTTTTGTACTTGAGGGGGTCCCTGCCACCATGAGGACTATTTTATTGTCACCAATGTGGGGGGTCCTCAAGCCACCATGAGTTTGAATTTTCCTAATATACCTATCGAAGTTCAACAAGTGGACTATACCTTGCAGTTCTACAATTATGCTGCAGGGGTGAAACTGTGCTTGACGAGCTATATTGTTAGCTCAATGGGGTGGTCAAATCTCCACCAATATCTATTTTAATACCATAATGAATGATTGAACATATTGTTCCATATTTTCTGGGCTTCTCTCCATATTGGCGCATTATATTATTTTCCACGCTTCCACATTTGTTAAACCTGACATGCATTGTATTTGTTACACATTTTTTCCCACCTGCCTACCTTATCACATGGATTTCCACAAAACAACCTCATATAATGCACAACCCAAACCATTTGGCCTTACCACTTTACCCCCATGTGGCCACACAACTCAGAAAAGGCATAGCTTAGGCATCTAACCACGGCCCAAAAAAATGGCTCTACAGCCAACTAAAGACCCACACGACCGCACATTTGAACTACCCTCTCACCTTATGTGCAAAGAATATGTGATTAAATCCCTTAATTGGTAATACGTATTACAATGGGAGGGGGATTTGAACCCTGATTGTTGAGATAAAAGTTAAAGTTCCCGAACGAGCCACTTGGGGAGTTCGACATGTTATAAAACAGGCTCACTGAGTATTATACAGAACAGAGAAATTTACTATGTATATTGTCCAAAGGGGCAGCATGTTATTTTGAAGCTAGGGAAGCCATTTGGAGGTTCATGGAGGTCTAGAGGGGGTAGAAAATAGTTGCAAGTACATGCAACATCAGTTTATTAATTCCATTTTTATTGTATTTACATTTGATCACATGTTTTAGTACAATTATTTATAATGGAACGGTCATATAATGACCTGGGGATGTAGGCTAGGTTTGTCAAACCCCGTAAACATGTTGGTGTTTTGGTCTCTGGTTTTTTATGCTTCGGCTATTTAATTTTGCAAAGTAATTATTTTAATTCAATTTTCCATATGATGAAGTTCAATTTTTAAAAAGGAAATCCACTCTCATTTCGGACTACGAACGATCGAAGACTAAGTGGCTCAGAACTCACGATTTTCCACAATTAAAATGAGATTTTTAATGGATTTTAAAAGACTTAATTAAATCCATATTTTTAAAGCTATGAATCACAAATAGAATTTTTAAATCAATTCAAGTGGCACCTGGTTTTCTAGAGCACTGGTATTAGAATCAGTTAGATAGCTGGAATAGCTTTTGATTGTGTGTGGAAACTCTTGAATTTCAGTTTTCAATTTGGTTTCAGAATTTACAGACATTCTGGGGCTTACGTCTATTATACAATGTAGTTGTGTGGAAGTAAATTTGTGTTTTCAGGAACATAGAAAACATGGGAAAGCTATCTAAGCTAGGGAAGCTTGATGAGCTTGAAACCCTTAACCGCCAACTCTAGGAAGAAAATTCTTTCCTGAGAGTTAAGTTTTACTCCTTAGAAGAGGATATTGATCGGTTAAAATCTGAAACCACGGTCCTCTATAACCAAGTAAGAGGAATATTTCAATGAAATTCTTACACAGAGTAAGAAGTTAATAGTTTTTGTCTAAAGAGTTGTAGGAAAAAATAAAGACCAAGGATGCCCTCTTTGAAAAGCTGCAACAAGGTGGATAGAAGAAGGAAATTCCTTCCAAATCAGATGCAAGAACTATGACAGATGAATTCACTATAAGTTGTACACATTCTAATAATTCCTCTCACTTAGTTTCAGAAACATTCCTTTGGGTGAATTTGAAAAACATACTAAGGGAATTGGGTCTAAGCTAATGTTTAAAATGGGATATAATGGAAAAGGCCTTGGTAAAAATGGACAAGGTGATGCTAACCCAATACATGTAGAGGATCAACCTCGGTTTTCAGGTTTGGGTTATTCTAGTAGGCAAACATGGAAATTGGAGAAAATTCCAAAGCAACCAAAGGAAGACAAGGTTCCAATAACAAAGAATCTATGCAACTAGATTTACATGATTCCACCATCAAGAGGAACAATGAAAGGTGTAAGAAAATAGGTAAACGAGGGTAATGAAATTCCACCTCCTCCTACTTACACTAAAAATAGAACTAAGGGGAAATTCAATCCTAAAACTTCTAAAACACTCTTTCATTTTCAACAATATAGCTTTGGTAGATAAAAATATGCTTTTCCATGCACGTTTTGTGGATGCACTAATCATTTTGTAGCATATTGTTCAAAGAGGAAAACAATGTTAAATAATTTTAATGCCTTTTGTGAATGGTAAGGCAGGTGTTAAAGACCAATCTCACCCTAATGAGGCGAGAAATGGCAAAAAGGTTATCTCTCTTAAACAGAGGAATCAAGACATGGATCAAGAAATGGTAAAATGGGTAAGCCTCCTAAAAACAGGGAAATTAAATTTTGTTCTCATTGTAAAATGAATGGTCATGATGTTAAGATGTGTTGGTATGCCCCTTCAGTGCAACATTGGAAATTTGCCAATAAGGAAAATAATTTCGAACTAACAGTTGTTGATCTAATTCATGTAGATGACTCGAATTTTGGTATTTGAGGAAGTAAAACCACCTAAAATGAAAAAATCCAAGTTTAAAAGGGTTAGTAAAATGTTCCTCAATTTTATGTTTGCATTGCAGTAACTGTTAATAGCATGCAAACTTTTTCATAGCTATATTTTTGGGAATTCCTGATGTATATTGATGAAAGGAAAAAATTTCTCATATGTCGATATTCAGCTTTGGAAAAAATTATGGAAGTCATCTATAGAGAAATTGAGCTGACGGGTTTAAAATACTCAATTTATTTTCTCATAGTCAAGGTAGACAAATTCCATTTCTAATAGTAGTATGCAGGGATATGGGCATCATCAGAATGTCTAATTTTGAAACTTGCAGTTTTATAATGTTGTCATTTGTGCAAATTTATGGATATTCTAATAAGACCCATTCCGGTACCTATTTGATATTGTAATAAATAGAAAAAAATTGTTATATCCACATATGTTTATTTGTACTAATTTTTAAGACCCTCATATGGAGAAAAAAATGATTTTTGTAACTATCAGATGGGGTTGCAATTAGGGTATAAATTTATTGCGCTAACAAATTTGGTTTACAAAGTTGCACCAGGTGATCATTTTTGCAGATTATGGTAGTTCGTCAATTTGGGTAAGCATACAGTTGTTATCTATCCTTTTACAATTCAATGTATGGATAGAATTGGCAGATTCACGTGGATTCAGTTTGTTGACTATAGCTATTTTTGGGCGTTGATAGTCTAGTTTATTCTGGATAGTGAATATTTGTAGTTGTTACAGTTTCAGATGGACAGTGGGCACTAGCCTAATTATGGGCAGTTTAGATTTCTGGTATACTGATCTGTAATTATGGAATTGTAATTTTAGTAATTGATAGTATCGCAAAGTGACAATTGAACACTAGCTTAAATGGGTGTTATTATCTGGTCAGTTATTTGTGATGGAATTACATTAGGGTATGACAGTTCACAATTGTGTGCAGAGTTGACAGGGTTGCAACATTTCAGTTGTACACTAGCTTTATTGGGTGTTATTATCTGATTAGTTATGTAATTAGCTAATCAAATATTTGCATTTTATTAACCTATAATGTTATTTCGGGTTCTTGTATGTGTTTGTGTAATACAGGAAGAGATAACATGTTTTTTGGGTTGATAAACAACTTTTTGTGGATAAAAAGCCTTCTCAATGGGGAGGAGTGATCATGGGATCAATTTTAGTGTCAAATGTTCCCTAAAATTCCCTAAACCATGATAGTGTAGTAAGGCCCTCAAAGAGCTTTCTGGTGACTATAATAACGTGGAAAATGGACACTTTGAGCTCAAGGTGGGTCCAGTCAAAGATCGGTCAACTGGAAGGTCAACATGGGTCAACAAGTCCATGGTGACGTGTACGTGTGCACAATTGGCCAAGTGGCTCAGTCAGCAATGGACAAGTGGAAAAAGGTGAAAAATTCATGTTTGGGCACCTCTGGTCTTCGACGGTCGTATGGTAAAAGGCCGGCTACGGAGTCCATAGCCAGTGGGATCCACTTTTGTATCAGAGGGGGACCCTTCCGCCATGAGGACTATTTTATTATTGCTGACATGGTGGGTCCTCAAGCCACCACAAGTTTGATTTGCTCGATATGCTACTTTTTATCTCTATAATTCTCGAGCGAGTTATTTTAATAACTTGGTGGGGTGATCAACTCCCCATGCAGTTTCACATAATTATCCTCTACGTTTAGGGTGATTTCGATATACTCAGGATTCAGCATATATTTTAGTGGGATCACATGTTATATGGTTTGGTCATATATGCCACATCCCACCTTGAGACCTATATTAGCAGTTATAACTATGTTTGGGTTGATCAAGTATATGCGGTTCCATATTTCCGATGGGAATTCAAACCTCCATATTGAAAAAGCCTTATCCATTATTTTCCATATATCATGGTGATTCCAACAAAGTCAATCCGATCCCAATGACCAACTTCATCGGACAAAAATAGCTCTCCATGCCACCATCTATATTCGTGCACAACCCAAATTGTTTGGGGATACCACATTACAATGACACAATCTCGACACAACTCGAAAAAGGCATTCAAGCTTGATCATCTAACATGGTGGCTAGAAAAAATTGGCCCTATAGCCAACCAAACACGCACAATTGGCCACAAAACGTTGAATTTCCCTCTAACCTATGCCACAATATGGGATCGGCCTGCCTTAATTAGTAAATGACCAGCCTATCCTATGGAAGGGGGATTTGAACCATACATAGTAAACCGGTGAGATAAGGAGTAGGAAAAGGAATCAACCCTGCAACTTGGGGCTTTCAAACGGAGGTGCTTAACCAACTCACCAAAGGAGCTCGGTGGGATATAAAAGAGCTCGCTGCGTATTGTTAAGGATGGGGAAAATTGACTGTGTAGACTGTGCAATAGACAACATGCTATTTTGAAGCTTTAGATGCCATAAGAGGCTCATGGAGGTCTGACAGAGGTAGAAAAAGAACAGGGAAGCACACCAGAAGGTTTAATAATTCCATTATTGTTATATTTAACATTTGATCACGTTTTTGCATCTATTTTTATAATGGAACGTTCAAATGACCCAAGGATGTAGGCTAAGTTTTTCAAACCCCGTAAACATATGAGTGTCACTGTTTTCTCTTATTTTTATGCTCCAGTTATTTAATTATGCATAGTAAATATTTTAATTCGATTTCCTTTTGATGAAGTTGAATTTTTAATAGTAAATCCATTTTCTTATCGGAGTACGAACGATTGAAGACAATCCATTTTAAAATTTCATAATTTTCCGCTGAATGAGTATTTTTAATGGATTTTAAAAGACTTAATTAAATTTCTATTTTGAAAACTAGATGCACTCAAAGAATTTTTAAGTTGATTCAAGTGCATTTTAATTTTCGGATCACAAGAGGTCCATTCAAAATGGCATGAGCCATTTTTGGATCCCCTCATTGTTCTTCAACAAAAAGGGGATTTATTCTCACTTTTTACCTTGATATTTCCATAAGTATAATGCTTAGCATGAGAATTTGTCATTTTTATGGAAGGAGGTAAAGGGGTTGTTTTTTATAGACACTCAAATTTGGAAATTTAATATTTGACATTGCTAGTTTAACAATGCACTCTTGCTAAGACAAACACACCCTTTATATCCCTTCTCCATACATCCTAAGGTCTCATGTTTAACTTGTTTAGTGTTACACACTAATATGTTAACACAATTTTAGAATTAAATTCATAAAATCAATAAAAAAAACTCAACTTAATAGGATGCAAACCTTAATTCTCACGTTTCTTGTCCATGTGTAAATTTGTATGGTTTGGTTAACTTATGATATTCAGTCCTGGTTGACTTGTACGTTTTTGAGCTGACATATCCTTTATCTGATCTTTCAATACTACATTATTTGTTGGGTCATTTACTCCCTTTGGGCCAACCTAAACATAACGTTTTACCTTCAGAACCCTATATAAGCAAGTTAACACTACCTCATTTACACATGTGGCAATCATATGACACTACATTAATATACTCACGTCCTACACATGCAAAAAGCACCCAAGGCTCCCTAAATCTCACCAAAGCTTCATAAATATCACCAAATATCATGCATGTTCATTAGGGAAATAATTTCTACAAGTCTAAAACATCATACCAGGTCAAGGAATTAGATTATCTCATTTGGAAGCACTTAAACATCCCCATTTTAAGTATCAGCAAGGGAAAAAATCAACTCAAGAATTGTCAAGGAGTTCTCAATTTCTAAATCTAGTTACATCCTTTCAAATATCGCATGTTAGGTGGAGAATGATGTGTGGTTTAAGGCCTCTTCAAAGTAGTGTTAACATCAACAGTGTAAGGATTACACTTCAACAACTAATGTATGTTTTATAGGGTCTCTCACCCATGACTAGGGTTTGATACCTCACTCATAATGTTAAGAGGGCTTTATAGTTGTGTAATAATTAGGGTTTGATAGAAAAAAACAATCAGATGCAGGTGACAGTTCCAAAAAGTTACAGAGCCAAATTTAGAGCAGGTCTTTTAGCGTACAATAAGGTCAGAATCATATAAACGATCATGACATTGTTGTACGGTCCTGCACCAAGGTATTTTTTAGTCACATTTTTAAGAACAAGACATTCTCAGGTTCAAATCTCTCAGCTCCAACTCTCTTCACACCCATAACTTCCCAGATCCTTCTGCAAATAACTAAGTACACCCATCCCCTTGTGATTTCAAGATCATATCTTACTGTGTACACTAGTTGCAAAAATGAATGCATTGTCATATGGAATAATGGATATGTGGGATTCGGCTTAGTTAATTAGGATTATAAATAATTAATCAGGATTAATACTCCATGTGAATTAAATGGGGAGAAAGGGGGCTTAATAAATTAATTAGGGATTAATTAATATGCCTAGATTAGCTTGTAGCATCTATTTTAGGAGAAATTTAGAGGAAATTGATGAGATATAGAGGAGATTTGAAGTGGGATTTAGTTAATCGAGGCCATTAATTAAATAGACAAAGAGGAAAATTAATTAATTAATAATGGGTTATTAATTAACAAATAGAGATAATTTTATATAATGAAAAGTCGTTAGTTTATATATGAGAGGGGAAACTTAGACAATTAACAAAGGGTCGTTAATTAATAAATGAAGAAGGAGGTTAGTATGATTTGAATGCCCCCTAAATAAATCTAATGAGATAGATTTATGGTTTCTGCAATTATTTTCTTGCACACCCATCAACATCAGGCTAGTTTTTAATTGAAGAGGTGGACCACAATTTGTTTTATGTGCAACTCTATGCCTAAGTGACCTTGTTTGTTTTGATAAGACAAAAACACCCCCACGAGTGATTACATGATAACAAGATGAGTTAAACCAACAATTATTTGACCGAGTTAAAGAATCTTTACAAATGTATCTTTATTCCACTTGTGTAGTCACTAAATCACGCACTTTGGGGAAATATTTAGTCCCAGTATCATATTACTATTGAGAAGGTTCTTGAGTAAAGAAAGTACTAATTAACCCTTCTTTTTGGCCATCTTTATTTTATTTATTTTGGCATTCTTGACCTCTATGAAACACTTACCCATGTTGATTTTACCGTTCCGCAATTCTCGTCGTAAAACTGGGATGCCCAGGCCTGTACTAGGGCGCCCATGAGCGCCCTGGTCCCACCATGGGTGCCCCGAGCCTTTTCCCCACTTTTCCCACCTTTTTTTATAGCTTTTAGCCATTGCAACCTTTTAAATTTCTTGTGGTCAGCCTATTTAGGTTTAATTACGAAATTAGAGCAAGAGAACCTTATAAATATAAAGTTATGAGACCATAATGAGGGACTAGGCACTAGTCACTACTACTACTCACCTAGAGTTGCATCCATTAGAGGTCATTTGCATCCATTTGCTCCATCACAAAGGGAAAAAGTTGGTTCATCTGCATCACACACTTCATAAAAGGGATTTATTCTATTTTATGCACCATTTCCACTACATTTATTACTAGTTATTTGCTTGCATCCATTTGCTCCATCACAAAGGGAAAAAGTTGGTTCATCTGCATCACACACTTCATATAAGGGATTTATTCTATTTTATGCACAAGAGCACAAGAGCACCTAGGGCACATGTTGGCACACACCGCCAGAACTACATTTGGGTCTGAAATGTAGTGCAACGCTTAGTTAGTAAACCCACTGTTGTGGCAGCTGAGGTCAGTCTGACCTATTCATATGCATCTTTTTATTTTTGTCTAGGGTTTGATATTTCTTTTGTGTGTTGTTGCAGGTCATTCTCTCTCCTACATTATTTGGAGCATTCGGCGTAGTATACTGGATTTTATGCGACAGGTAGCAATGGTTACCAACCATTTTCCGAACTTGTGAAGACCACTTTCTGAGCTATTTCCCAGACCAGGGCGCCTATTCTACATACTAGAGTGCTCATGGGCACCCCATTCCTCCTCTAGGTACTTTAGTATGCATATATCATCCAAATCTGCCCTCTGTGGGACCTCTGCATAGCTGTCCCTACTTCCAGATTTCCCAGTCACCTCTGTGACACAGTCCAACAAGCTTCGACAACCAGCTAAGTCGACTTTCTCTCTATTTCTTTCTCTAGGGTTTTACATTTCCTTTTATTTAGTATTTGGATTAGTCTTTAGATTTACTTTACTGTATTTACATTAGTTAATTATTGTTGTTAGTTGTTGTTTCTATTTAGATTAACTATCCCCTTTTACTACATTTTAGTTAATCAACTTGCTAGATTCTATAAATAAAATGAACAATGGATGTGATAAACATACTAAAGAAGGATACGAATAGTTAAGAGATCTAAAAATATCAAGAGAACCATAAGAGAATTGAAAAATAAGCAAACACATGTAGAAACAAAGCATGAGTAGATTAAAGTTGCATTATAAAGCTTCAATGTCAAAGGGTGGAGTATGGTTCAATAGTAGTCTCACACCTTAACAAGCATAACTAGGAGTAGTTCTTAGGAATTGAAATTATTTTAGGGAATTTATATAAAATCTTCATTATTATTTTATAAAAATATTGTAACTCATTGTGCCCAAGTTTGTAATATTTTCCCCGTTGATAGAATAAGCTTTTATTATTTATTTTGAGTTACATAGTGGTCTTGCTTCAATGAAAACTTTCTAAAAAAATATGTTGGTCATGTGGTCTAAGGAATCTCTTCATTGAGACTGCCAGCCATGACTACATCAAAATGGTATTGGAGTAGGATTTTAAGTCCTATAGTTGAGTGATTTTAAGTTTAATCATTTTCATGCTTGTGAAAGTGGGTCGAGAGTAGTTGTATGTATCTTCCAACATTTGTGTTGTTGGGTAGGAGATGTAGGTTGTTGTATTTTTTTATTATTGTGTATGTAAGGAAATTCAGATGGCACACAAATGCATTCCTATTAGGGGTAGGGGAATTAGACCATCTAAAGTGGTCGAGTTAGCAAATATTTTGAGAGGACTAAATGAAAGGCTTGAAGTTATGGAAATAACTTATAGAAGATGAGCTGACGATGATGGATAATCTAATGATGGCGAAGCATTTGAGGTTAGTGAAGAAGAGTTATAAGAAGAGCATAAATACATGTATCAACGAGTTATTTTAATGATTGGAAGGAGGTCATGCGTGGATGTCCCAAAAAATTTAGAAATTTTATATCCTAAGGATTTGATTGATGGGATCAACGAACTCGAGAAGTATTTTGATTGTCTCTAGAGGACACGAAGAACGTTCACTTTGTTTGTAAAAAATATTTTAAGGGGAAGGCATCTTTATTATAGGATCATGTTTAAAATGATAGAGAGAAAAGGAAAATATAAGATTAAAGCATAGAAAATGATGGTTTCCGAGACAAAAAGAATATTTTACATGCAGATTATCAATTGGTTTTCTTTATGAAGTTTCTAACCCTAAGAGAAAAAGGATATGTGTGTTAAATAATACAAAAGGGATTTTTATTGCTTAATGATTCACGCTGGTTTTAAATAATGCGGTGTTGAGAAGGTCTTAAGGTATATTAATTTATTATGTGTTTCCATTTAAGGTGAGTTTGGTATGAATATATAAAATAATCCTATCAATGTGTGACGAAGGCCAAAAAATGTTACTCCCTAAACAAAAAAGTAGTGCACAAGAGAAATGAAAGTTCCCGCATAAAGTGGACTCATATGTAGTTTTGAGAATATTATATTAAAATGTAAAGTATATATTTGGTTTATTTCTTGAAAATATATTCCAACCTAATCGTCAGTGTTTTTAAATATTTATCTAGAAAAAGATATCATATGTTGTAAAGTAGTTTATTTAAGTCATTCAGTAATAAAGATATATCATAAAAGATCGTGTGTTGAAGCAAAGATCAATCATAAAAGATCAACTTTAGAGTAATATAAGACACTTAAAACTTAGGAGGAAAAAATGTAATTTCAGTAAAACAACAATATCTCTCTCTTTTCTTATCAAAATAAGAAATTAAAAATGTTCCAGAAAGTTTATAACAAGGTGAAAAAAACATAGATGACCATGTTAAGAGATTCATAACACAAAATTTAGTTATAATCATAAAGAGGTGGAGATGAAATCGTGTACTTCGAGAGAGAGAAGAGGTGGCAAAGAAAATTCATGACATCCAACCTTTTCTTCTAAAATGTTGGGATGAGTTTTAAAGATGTTGAATAGTCAAGAGACCCAAAAAAATATCCTAAAAGTTTGGAATGAGTTGTTGAAGATGTTGAATAGTCGAGAGACCCAATTTTTTCCCCTAAAAGGTTGGGGATAAGTCATTTGTAATGAGATAATAAAGGAGGTTGTTTTTTTTATCTTAGTAGTTGCATTTTGTTAGAAGTATTCAATAAGATGTTCTCTTGTGTTTCTCTCATAGGTCCTTGGGATATGCAACAATAGTAGTGTTTCATTAGGAGTATCTAATAAATAATCTCCCATAATTTGTTCCTAGATGAATGGGATGAGTGGTAGTGTTTAGGAAGTTTAAGAATTCAACACTTTCCCATGCTTTTCTCTTGACAAGTGAGACATGTAGTTGAGTTTCATTTATATTTTAGTTGAGAATAAGTCTTTTCAAGAATATTAATTTTTTTTTATATTCATGGAAGGATTGACTAAGTAAACCACAAGTGATTTCCTATAAAGTAACACTTAATGGTTAAATAAAGAGAGTAGATTTGGTTGAAAATTATAAAATTGCTCTAATTTTTTGAGAAGAAAAACAAGCTCACGTTTCCAAGAAACTGTTGTAGTTATTTTGTGATTGATCTTTATCCTCTTCCAAGGGAGCGAGCGACCACTCCTCCCAAGGAAGAGGACACCATTTTGTATTTATGTTTTTGTTTTGTTTTAGTTTGTGTTTTCATTACGTCCATTTTTATTATATGTTTTCTTTCAATTGCTTGTTTATTTTAATGTATGTTTAAATGTTAACCTACAAGAGTAATTAGATCCACATAGTAAAATCTTCTTAGGTTTCCTTTAAGATAATTCAATTATGCAAGTTTGGTTACAACACTTAGATTAAATTAAATTTAGATTTCTTTACCAAACATTAGTTTAGTTTTCATTTTTAGTAAGTACAATAGATTAAGTTTCTTGTTGTCATTAGAAAATAAATGTTGATAAGAAACAAATTAGGTTCCTTTGGTAGATAGCCCTTGGACACTAGCCATGTATTGACAAATTATTAAATTAAATAGAGATGATTACTACGGCCCTCACTAGATTTTGAAATAATAAACCATACGTTGTATAAGAGAGAGAAAAGCTACTCGCATAATCAAAACATGCATAGAGAGGTAGATGTAGATCTTGTTTTAAGAGGAAGAGGATGTGGAAGAGGTAGAGAATTATCTAAAATGTGTTTTTGTTGTAGATGAGTCAAGAATCACGTATTTGAGTGTTTGCAATCATAGAAGAATAAGGGCACTAGGAGGTATAATGAAACAACCATGTTGCACATGCAAATACAGAAAGTGTTAGGTTAAGAAACTGCAAAGAAAAATCGAGTGCATGGAATATCTCGTGATGAAGAGAGTGTTGCTAAAGACAAATAAGGTGGAGAATGCACTTTTGTAAAAGAAAAAACTAATTCAAACCATTTGTAACTTTGGACATAAGTGATGTAAATTTATTGTTAACAATGGTAACACTGATAATCTCATTTCCAATGAGATGGTTGAAAAAAACTTGGTATGAAGAGGATTATACATCCTGGTCCATATAAAGTGTTCTCATTATTCAAGAGACGTTAATTATTTATGAATGAGAAATGTAAAGTGTTTTTTAAGATTGACACATATGAAGATGAAGTCCTGTGTGATATCATGTCCATAAATGTAACCATGTGTTGTTGAGTAGACGTTGGTAGTTTAATAGAAGAGTGCAACATGATGGTCATGTAAATACTTATAGCTTGGGGAATGAAGGACAATAGTACACTTTGAATCCTTAGAAGGATATGAGTGTAGAAGGTTCTGTAGGTGTTGTTGATTTTGGGAATATAGTTCCTGAATGAGATAAAGGTAAAGAGTGAATGTTTTGCATTCAATCTAAATCTTGTGTAGAAGGATAAATGAATGGTAATGATGTAGAAAATAAAACTTTCATTTGAAATAGAGGAAATACTAAGTGACTTTTTGGATATCACTTTTAGGGATATTATGGAAAAATTACCACCTATATGTAGTACAAGCCATTATATGGATTTGAAATAAGGGTTTAGCTTACAAAATAAGACCACATATAGCTTGACGGCTATGGAAAATGAAGAGTTGAAGAAACACGTTCAATATTTGCTTGAGAATTGGTTGATCTGAGAATCTCTTAGCCCATACGTAGTACCTATGGTATTAACATGAAAGAAAGGATGTACATGAAAGGTGTGCACCGATTATCAATCTATTAACAAGGTTACCATCAAGTATAGATATCCATTACCATGAATAAATGATTTGACATATTGCTTAAGCGGAACACAATGCTTCTCAAAGATTGATTTAAAAGGTGGATTTAATCAGATCATAATAAGTGACGATTGTGAATGTAAAACTAGTTTCAAGACACAAGATGAATTTTATGAGTGGTTGGCCATGTTATTAATGCACCAAACACATTTATGAAACTCATAAAAAAATTATTGAAGTATTTATAGGAAAGTGTGTCATTGTGTTTCTAAATGAAATTCTGATTATTAATAAGATGTGGGAATAGAACTTAGTCTTTTTTACAAAAGATGTTACATAGTTTACACAAAATGAAACTACTTATAAAATTAAAGAAGTGCACTTTCATGAAGAGGAGTTGGTATGCTTGGGATTTATGATATCTCAAGTAGGATTAAATATGGATCTTAAGAAGGTATGAGCTATTTTGGAATAAATGCTACCTAGGAGTACATTTGAAGTGCAAGATTTCCATGGTTTCCATAGCTTTTATCTAAGGTTCATACGAGAATTTAGTGGGATTTATGCACCAATAACAAAATTGATGCAAGGAGAGAAAGAGTTCGCGTGGACAACAAACACATAATATGGATTCAAGAAATTCACGAAGCAACTAGTGTTGGATTTGTGTGATTTTAATATGGTATTTTAGGTTGATTGTGATGTAAGTGGTTCAACCATTAGAGTTGTGACAAGTCAAGATGGTAAGTCCATTGCCTATCCAAGTGAGAAACTAAACAACGAGCACATAAATTATTCATTTTATGATTAGGAGCTTTATGCCATTGTGAAAGCTTTGAAGAAGTGGAGGCATTACTTATTGCCCAAGGAGTTTAGGATGTACACAGACCGTCAAACACTACAATTCATCAATAGTTAAGGTAAGTTGAATCAAAGACATATGAAATGGTTGAATTCTCACAGAGTTAATGATTTGTCTTGAAGCCTAGAAGTGGGAAGTGAAATAGAGTTGCATATGTATTGAGTAAAAGACACATCTCATTGATTGAGATGTACGTGGAAGTTGTGGGGTTTGATTCTATGAAAGAACTATACACAAAAGTTGAAGATTTTAGAGAGGTATGAAGAACATGTATAGAGCTGGTGAAAATTGACCATATACGTTAGTTAGACTACTTCCTACAAGAAGGGTTGTTAAAAAAATACAATTATGCATACCTATACTGTAAATCTAAGAGAATTTAATTGAATACAATCGTTTATAGCGGATTATCTAGTCACTTTGGTTTAGGAAAGAGCTTGGTGCATGTAAGTGAGATATATTATTGGATTTACATGGCTACATATGTGCATAAATACATACAAAGATGCAAAAATTACCAATTAATAAAGGGAAAGTGTTAGAATACAAAGTTATATTAACCATTGCCAACATGCAAGAACCGATGGGAGGAACTGAGTATAGATTTTCTTATGGGTTTTCCTAGAATGCAAAAGGGTCGTGCAATTATATCTTTATTATAGTTGGTGGATTTTCTAATATGGATCAATTTATTGCTTATAGGAAGACTAAATATGTTACAAATATAATCAGATTTTTTAAGGAAATTGCGAGGTTACATGGATTGTTGCACAATATTGCATTGAATAAAAACACAAAGTTTGTGGGTCATTTTTAGTGCATATTACGGAAGAAGCGAACTCTAAATTACAATTTAGTCATGTTTATCACCTATATATGAATTACCAAATGTCAACAAGGGCCTTAATAATTTGGTGAAATATTTGGTTAGGGAGAAAGCAAGGACATGGGACTCAATACTTATGCATACAAAGTTTGCATATAATAACTATGTAAAGGGGAACATTACAAAGTTTACTTTCTAGATAGTTTACAAATTAAGTCCAAGAGGTGTTGTATAATTGCATGACATCAAAAAAAGAAAAGGGGGAAGCACATAAGCATATGACTTTGTGCAGTACATGAAGAATGTGCACTAACAAATGTGCATCGTTGGAAAAGAACTACACATAATACAAACAATATGTGGATTTGAAGAGAAGAAAGAAATATTATGAGGAATAATCAGATAAAAATGGATCCATGAGTGATTACTTGTTAATTGGACAAGTTGAATTGATAGTGATATGATTAAATTAAGGAATCTTTGCAAAAATAATCTTTATTTGTAAAGACATCTTTATTCCTCCTGCCATATTTTATAAACAAAAGAAGCAATGGGAGTGAGAAGCATGTCGAAAAAGACTAAAAATAACTAAGAACATCCTAAAAAATCAAGCAAACTATAAGAGAATTGAGAAGCAAACAAGTCCATGCAGAAGCAAAGTGTGAATACCTTAAGGTTGCATTGTAAAACTCCATTGTCAAGGGGCCGAATGTGGTTCAATAATAATCTTACACCTTAATAAACATACTTACGAATAGGTCTCGAAAATTATATATTTTTTTAATGAAATTTATATCAATTCTTCATTACAAAATTGTAACAAGATTATAATATAATGTGCTCATGTTTATAATCTTAGAAGAATATATTATTGTTTTTTTCAAATTATACTCAAGGAATCTTTCTTTAAAAACATGTGAACCATATAATGTAAAACCTGTGTTCATTAAAACCCTAAAGTGCGATTACATCTCGCATATATTTTTACGCCGAAGGCTTTGTATCAGTTGGAGCGAACCTTGCCCCCTATGACATCCGCACATAGTCGACATAATATTTTTTTAATCACCGTGTGTGCACACATTTCCATGCATTGCGGAAGACAGGAGCAGGGCTGTCGTAAGGTTACAGTGCATGTATCGCAGGTGCTTACAGGTAGAAGAAGCAAAATCAATACATGTAGACATTATGTGCCTCCTAATCCTCAATCTTCTTCTTCTTCTGCACACAACAAACAAAACAACCGTAGGCAATAGTTTCCTCTCAAAGACAATTAAACCCACTTCAGATATATATACAAATCCAGACTAATCAATTTGTATATAGTAAAATGAGAAAATATTAGGGTTACAAATTTATCTCCGTGTGCATATCAGATTTAACCTGTAATGGTGCTGATTTTAGGACGACTATTACTTAGAGCTCCGTTTAGCATAGTTCCCTGTAATGTTCTGTTTATTTATTAATTTAATTCTCATTGCAACTATCCAATTACTGCTAAATTTACAACGTTAACTTGGGTTTCAGGGTGGATAACGCCTTTGAATCTCAAAGAAAGTGTTTATATTGTTATGCAAGGAAAATGACACGTCTATGAGGCTGTTTAGGATGTGTCACTCTCCATATTTTGCTTTGGGTTTTGAAGAGCAGTTAACCCGGTTGGTGGGTTTGTTTCACATGGGTCTATTTTTCCCACTCAACTTTTATTTTGTTGTTAAATACATGGAGAAACAAACAACATATATGACGCTTTTGAAGCTATATAATTCATATCATATCTTTTCAACCACAATCTTATCAATCTAAGGAATATCTATATTGAATGCCTTTAAAAACAAATAAAAAATGTGTCCTAACTCTACAAACCCTAAATTTTGATGGCATAGATTAACATCTGACCATCGATGACATAATAATAATTTAATTTGATATGACCGAAGAGCTTTGCCTCCAAGTACTTTGCGTCACCGTTCATCTCCTTTGTGCTAAGTACAAGGCTCTAGGTGATGTTGACCATTCGATCATTACCATACATCATGAAATAAATCCTCTCCGTCCATATGAGTAGTCAAGCAGTTGAGCGTTCATAATTGGGTTAAGGCTTCCCCCCTTTGACAATGGGCAAGGACGTGGACGACATATATTAACATCCAAACATTGATGACATAATAATAATTTAATTTGATCTGACTAGATGGCTTTGCCTATAGGTGCTCTGCGTCACTATTCATCTCATCCGTGTTAAGTATAGGGACACCGACCATTCGATTGTGATCGTACGACTCACGTTCTCCCAAATGGAAATGCCAGTTTACTGACTTAGAGCTAGTGTTGTCTGTTTGGCTTATTCGGTTGCTGCCCGTCTTCCTTTCAGGAAGTCCTGCGGAGGCCGATCTACCAATGGGTGGGACAAATTCCAGGGAATCGTAAGGGCTCAGTAGGTTGAATTCGTAGTTATAAAAGGCCCATGTATCATATCCCCTTTCTCCATAAAACATTTGACAAAATATGCACATGTTACATATGTTCCCCCTCTTAAGAAAGTTAACTTCCTCTAAATGGTTCCACCGGATAATATCATATCCCAATTGCTTCTCCTCCCTCTAACAAGCTCTTCTACACCCCTATTCCTCCTCTTACGTTTTGGTCCCTCAAATTCAACCTCGTCTTATGCTGCCCCTTTGGTGTTCACATCACATATTTTGCGTGAGATTGTGACTTTATTCCATCGTTGGATATGTGTAATTTGACTTTATTCCATGCCGTTGTTAGAAGAGAAAGGCTTCCCGGAAATACCTATGCTCCTAACATAAATTAAGAAAAAAATGCCAATTCTATTTAGTCAACAGACCATCTTTATCTACAAGCCACTTAAGTCGCATATTCTCACTAAGGTGTCCAATAATTTCATTGTCCTCTTTAATAACATTTGAGATAAGCCGACAACTATATAGTCATCAAGAAAAAGACATTTCTTTGGAAAATTGTGTAGATTTTTATATAAATTTTTGTTTATTAAATCCCTAAAAAACCTTAAGAGTTTTAACAATAGTTAATTAATGAGAATGAAATCGATAGATAGGAAGAACCTTTTGATCTTTAATTACCGAAATGCGTCTTCATTGTGATCTGTGACAGATTTTTCCCTCTCTGAAAGGATTGTGTTCCGTATAGGGTTTACGGCAGAATTTTTGAATCGTAGCTAAAATTTTCAGCATTTCTGAAACAAGTGCTGGCTTTCCGATGGCTGTCGGTTGTGGACGAGATCCTGTAGAAGTTTTTGATGGCGGGTTGCCTTTTTAGCAAAAAAAAACGTGTAAGAAATGTTGATTTTCTGAGCGGCAATTTTTAAAGCGTGTTGTGCTGCTGCTTCTGGCGCGGTCAGGCGGTGTGCTTCCCCTTCTCGGGCGTGCTTCTGTTGTTTCGGTCTGTTTGAAAGGTTAGCGCCTTTTTTTAAGCCTTTTTTTTTGGTTTCTTGGTTATGGAGTGAAGTCGAAGAGGAAAATGTGTAACCTGAATGTGACATCGGAAACTTAAATTCTTCCTGTCATTTGTTTGAGATACCGATTTTGTGTTTGCTTTTACTCTCTGTTGCTGTACATGTATTACGGCAATTAATGTGAGTACTTTCACTATTTCAAAAAGGAACCAATAATAAATGTTGCCCTCTCTAACTATCGTTAGTGAACAGGTACTCAATTTTATTTAACCTCGTGTTCTCAATTTGCTTGATAAATTAAAAACTTATGAGTTATTGAATTCTTTTTGGTGCTTTTGAAATGTACCATAGATGTCTGAAGCATACTTGCTCTTTTTGTGCTAATACATTTAGCTTCTATTATGGTCAAATGGATTTGGCATGCTTTTATGTGTGGTTTTTGAGATGCTCCATTTGCTGCAGGCAACAGTCATAGAAATGAAGCTTAATTTGTTTTATTAACAAACTGGGGTTCAATAAGATTTCATATGTAGACATATGAAGCATAAATTTTCACTCCTTTTTTTTAGTAATTTTGGCGTAGATGTACGGTAGCATAATTGCGAGAGATTAGATTGTGATGCAGGGCGTTGGCCTAAATGTAAATATTGTCATGATTTTCTCGAAACATATGAATATTTTCTTTTGGAAAGTTTGCACAGCCCGTGGTTAGAGTTCATCCCATGGATCACCATGGCCAAGACAGAACTTTGAACCAGAACCAAAAGAATACAGCATTCCTTCTTCGGTGATTGCCATAATATGGCTGGCCCTTGTGGTAACTTGGTAAAATGCACCAGTATTATTGAACTTTTCCACCTTCCTTGGTATAGTTATCTCTATGGTGTCCCCAAACATACTATGCTATTGATTTTTATAATTTTGGCTTTGTATTTTATTTCGACATTCTGTCAAACAATTGACTTGCATTTATCGTGTACATAATTCCATTTCAGCTGTTTCCTTCGAACCTCCTCACATATCAAAGCCGATAGAATGGATTATCATCTTTCCTTGTTTTGTGAGCATACAGGTCTCTAGATAGATAAGGTACATAAAGTTATTTGACATAATGCTTTGCCAAACTATAGTAATTTTGACCACATTTTCTAAAGACACTTTGACAAACAATTCATGTACATCCTATATATATATTCATGTTTCCATTCTTGTCAATTTGCATTTTGGATGAAAACCAAGCGCATATTTGCATATTCTTGAAGTTTCTTTTGTATTTATGGACAAAACCAACCGGGTTACATTTGAAATAAATTTCCTTGAAATTATTTATACGCATGCTTTATCTCTGGTGGCAGAATACTTCCAAGCAATCTGGGAACTTCCAGCATTGCATTACAAGACTTAAAATTTTAAGCAGTTGGACTTACTATTTATAGGAGAATCTTTAAGCAGTTGTTCTTCACCCGTTTTATTTTGTTTTGTTATTCGTCATCTGTTTCTTTACATGTGTTTTTTTTTTTTGCAATCATATCGTACATGCATTGATTAGGACTTGATGATGATTTTGTCTTATTGATCAGGGTTTATAGTGTAATTACTCTGTTTTATTGTATTTGGTTATTATATTTTCTAATGAAGAATATGCTATTAGTTTTGGTTTTAGATTTCTGCAAGAGCTGGGCTGGAGATTAGATAAAATCTTTTTATATGTAATTCCAATTTCCTTCTTCGTTGACAGCCATAATATGGTAAAATACACCAGTATTATCGAACTTTTCCACCTTCCTTGGCATATTTATCACTATGGTGTCCCCAAACATACTATGCTGTTGCTTTTTATAATTTTGGCTTTGTATTTTGCTTAGACACGCTGTCAAACAATTGACGTGCATTTACCGTGTACATAATTCCATTTCAGCTGTTTCCTTTGAACCTCCTCGCATATTAAAGCCCATAAAATGGATTATCATCTTTCCTTGTGTTGTGAGCATACAAGTCTCTAGAAAGATAAGATACATAAACTTATTTGACATAATACTTCACCAAACTATAGTATTTGTAACCACATTTTCTCCTTGGTATTTGATGATCATGTGTACTTTTAGATGGTACAACCCATTGTGTAATATTCCATATGATCCCTTACGAACTATCTATGTTTTAAGCCGGGCATTTGAGAATGTATCTATGTTTTAAGCCGAAAGGCGTCTTCCAGTGAGCATGAGCCTCCCGCGTCTGACATCCTTATGCAGGTATGCAACAAACAATTTTGGGCTTTGAAGCTTGGCTGCTCAAGGGTTTTAATGGTATTATACTATTAGTATTATGTCATGTGTAAATATGTTGCAGTATATACAATTATGTATGTTGCAGATAGCGAACCCATTCACTAGGTCTTTGCAGCCATGCAAGGTTTAAAAAAGATGTGTTACAATTGTTTTTTCATTTTTTTAATTAATGAGGAAAAGGAAAGGTCATAATATTTCCGGAGTATGTTTATTTAATTAATCAAGAAGGCCAAGGAAAAGTCACGTCATATTAGATCTTATTGAAACAAGGCCAAGATATGGGGGATCCTGCCAAAGCTAGAACAAGAGCGGATTATAAAACAAACAATGAAGCAAAAGGGTGAATTGCACAGACAATGAATAAATCACAGGCAATAAATAACCAAATTCTGTACTGGGGGGAAAAGAGACAAAAACATAATAAAATATAGAAAAGCATAGAAACTTTGTGATATATTACATGGAATAATATTTCAAACAAGGTAAGAAGCTGGACATCAGTAAAATTTGTTTGTCATCATACTGTAATTATAAGACATCCAATAACAACAGAAGTAACAGTACAAGGGCCATTTGGCAGGACTTAAATTTACAGATATAGGTGTACGTTTGTCATGTATAAATAAATATATACTACATGCAATGATAATTCAAACAAGGTAAGAGGCAGAACATCAGTTAAATTTGTTTGTCATCATAGTGTAAATACAAGGCGCCCAATAACAACAGAAGCAACGGTACAAGGGCCATTTGGCAGGACTTAAATCTGCAGATATACGTGTATGTTTGTCGTGTACAAATAAACAATTGTTGCACCCCACAAAACATTCTTCATGCCTGGTATGCAATATTTAGCTTTAGTCAATTTATTTCTTTTATGTGCTTACAATATCTTCAAGGCTTGAGCAAAAACAATGCAATTTGGTTGTCACTCCTTGCACAGAACATATAAAATCAAAATTATCAAAATTGGACAACAAAACAGATTTGGTTAAAAAAACAGAGTTTGGTAATGGCTTAAGACAAGCACATGAAATCAATTGCACAAGAAAGATGAAATATGAGAAAAAGTCATTTACACAAAAAAGATGGTGCCAACAAACTTTATACATAATACATCAACTACAAAAGGCTTACGATGCAATCCAGAAGTTTCAAGTCAGGACCCAGACACCAATCCAATGAAAAATTTCAAGGGGCTCAGTCACTTTACTGACTGCTCTAATTCTATATTTGTTTGGTAGACAATTTTGCATGAGTATGATTTCATCACTGGTAGACAAGTATAACATGACGTTACCATATCCAGAGTGCCGTTGCTAGTTGTGAATTCTCTATTGTTGGTCAACAGAATGACATGGCCATTTGTAACAAGAGGTGTCAACAAGAAAAGATATTGCCATCCCACTTGTCAACACCACTTTTTCTATTGAAAATGGTATCTCCTCTCAAAAGAAATGCTATCGACACTTGACAACACACTATCAATGGTTGGGAGAACACTATTGTTGCTTGATAGAATGTTGTCGTTGCCTTATTGTATTGAGTGTTCCTTACATTTGTTTAATAAATACTTCTAACAAAAGAAAAGTAGACATAACCATACTTTGTATGGGTCTAATGGGCATCTCAAACTTGGCTCCTCTAAGGTTTAATTTCGCTTTCTTATTCAAGGGTATATTTGTCTAAAATCATCATTTCATCATAGAGGAAATGCATTTTTGAGGTCAAGAAGGGGGACCATAATGAAAAATCCATGCCACAATTTCTCCTTGACACCCAACAAGATGCCATCCTAGAGAAAAGAAAATGGAAGTTCCCCTCTTTCCATTTGCTTGAAATCTTTCATGCAACCAAGTCCACCTAAAAGACTTGCTAAGGGTGCACCTATGGTCTCTAGGAACCTATGGTTCCCTCAAGACCATTACATCTTTCAAATATCTCTACGTAATAGCAAAAAAGTGAATGAAATAATTTCAAATCAAAGAAGAAGGGATTTTTTATTCTAACCACTTTGCCACTTTGCCATTCAAGTATAATCATGTCTCCAAACAGAGAACTATAGGGAAGGATTGAGGAGTCACAATGTGAGAAGAAGAAGTTGCAGTAAATTTTATGAGCTCTTGGAGGCCATTGGGTTCTTCATATAGAGTCACCTTCACATTTTAGTTTGGTAGCTTAAAGAGGGAAAGTAATTCAACATCTTTATGGATTTGGATATGGAAGGAGATGAGAAAGGTGGTTTGATGGAAACGAGCCGATACACAGCCGTGTCGGGCAAAGCCTTCTCGTCAGGCACGTTGTTGGAAAAGCTTCTCTTCCACTTGGTCCCCATTCTCCGGAACAAGGGAGCTTGTCGTGAGGCCTCCTTATGGCTGTGTAGAAGGACAAACGGTTTTCACTAGGAGCATTCCCTGGAGACTCTAACCCTTTTGGGTGGGGTTGGTATTGCTATCTGAAAGTGGTCTGTGTTACTCGGTATCTTTCGCGGGGAGGAGCGACATAGACTGAGTCCCACTGCTGGGTGCGTTATCAGACCTGTAGAATCTGGAGTCGAGGGGTGATTCCCGAAGATTGTGCTTGCCCCTGATCGGCCTGAGCAAGGAACTCTTCCAGTTCAGGAAAACTAGGATGGATTTAGCATGTAAATCCTTCCGTATAATTCTCTTGTTTGAGACCTGATTATACTTGAATGGCAAAGCTATCAAAATAAAAAAAAATGTTTATACTTGAATGGCCATATAGAAGGAAAATGAAATAATTTCAAAACAAAGAAAAAGGGATTTTTATTTTTAAGTAATTATTCTTGAATTTCCATAAGGAAAGCAAATGAAATAATTTCAAAAAAAAAGGGATTTTTCTTACAATCAGTTTTCCATTCAAGTGTAGTTGGATTTTTGTTTTAATCACTTTGCTATTCAATTATAATCAAGTCTCCAAACAAGAGAACTATAGGGAAGGGTTTACATGCTAAATCCATCAAAGCACTTTTTTTCTTTTCTTTTTATTTTAATTTCCTTTGATATGCAAATCCATCACAATATTGAATTACTTGCCCTCTTTAAGCTTCCAAACTGAAATGTGAAGGTAACTCTCTATGTAGAACCAAATAGCCTCCAAATGCTCTTGAAAGCTCATAAAATTTGCTGGAACTTTTTGCATGCAAAATTCTCACAAGCTCTTATTTTCAACCTCTTCCCTACAAAGAGAGAAGGTTCATATGCAATGTCTGCTTTCTTGAGGGGAAGAAACTTCTCTTGAAAGAGTGATGCTCTCCCACCTAGCAATGGATCTATTAAGCATGGAAAATGTATCCTCTCCAACTCTCAACAATGGGAAATCCTAATGTGTGCATGCAAAATCTCTCATCTCTCAAGGTGGCGAGCAATGGGAAGTTGGAATGTATGAAATAGACAAACTTAGAATGGGGTTGGATTCCCACAGTTTACCTCCTTTGCCTCGAGCATAATCATCTCCCCAAACTCCATGTGGGGGTAATAATGGCTGTCCCTTCTATATGTCCATCTCCCAAAAGGACCATTCTTAAGTGAACTAGGTGGGGCAAGGATTGTAGGCAAGAGAAAATAGAATCTTCACTAAATTGAGCTCCTAACTATTGATTTTTTTGAAATTTAACCCATAAAGAGATTATATTTGTCAATCTTCACATGCCAAACTCTAGAATGTTAACTTTGTTATGTTTGTGGAGCCTGTTTTCATGTTAGAGTGTGGTACACCTTCTATGTGTTACATTCGGGTATTTTTACGGCGGTCTCGCTCGCCGGTGAGCGGGTCAAGGGGTTCGGGGGGGTGAAGCCCCCGAAGCAAATTTTCATGAGTGGTTTATTAACCCATGGGTAAGGGGTAACCGTTATGGGCTATTTTTGGGCCCATGGTTTTTCGGTACCCATTGTTGATACCCACGGTTTTGATACCCATGGTTTTTGCCCATGGTTTTGATACCCACGGTTTTGTATCAAACTGCTGAAGCAATTGTCTATTTATATGGTCTTATGCATATGATACATAGACAAGCAAATGTATTGCAGATGTACTTTGAATTCGGGTGTGAATTCTGTAGAGTTTGTTGAGCATAGCTCCAAACGGATCTGGGTATTGTATTGAGAGAGTGGAGGCTTGTAATAAAATCTGAGCAAGTCATTCTTGGTGGACGTAGCCCAAATTGGGTGAACCACGTTAAATCTTGTCTCTCTGTGTTGTGTTATTTATTCTGCACTTTTATTTGAGATCTGTAATATTTTTTGCATATTAGTTTCTACTATTGCAATTCTGTAAGGGATTATTCCGCATATTTTCTCTTATTTCCTAACAATTGGTATCGGAGCCTGGTTTGGTTTGCTGAAGTGTTGAATCGCAGGGAAAATTTTTAGCTTGAGTGGGAGCTATGGCAGATGACGGAAGATCTAGGGTTGATAAATTCAACGGGCAGAATTTCAGTCTTTGGAAGATGCAAATGGAAGATTACCTTTATCAGAAGGATCTTTATACTCCGTTGTCTAAGAAGGTGAACAAACCCTCAAGCATGACAGATGTGGAATGGGATTTGCTGGATAGGAAGGCACTTGGGACAATCCGGCTGTGTCTTGCATCTTCGGTATTATTTAATGTTTTAAAGGAAAAAACTCCAAAAGAACTGATGGATGCATTAGGAAAGTTGTATGAAAAAACCTCTGCCTCTAATAAGATATTTTTAATGAAAAAGTTGTTTAATATGAAGATTTATGAGAATGGTTCAGTAACAGATCATCTAAATGATTTTAATACGATTGTAAATATGCTAGCTTCGATTACAATAGAATTTGATGAAGAAGTTAGGGCTTTATTAGTTCTGTGCTCTTTATCTGAGAGTTGGAATAGCTTGGTAATGGCGGTAAGCAACTCGGTTCTAGCTAACTCAAAGTTGAAGTTTGAGGATGTTGTAGGGGTGATTCTAAGCGAGGAAATGCAAAGAAAAAGCTCTGGTGAATCTTCTACTTCAGGGAATGCTTTGACAGTGGAAACTAGAGGGAGAGAAGAATAGAGGAAGCCGTAGAAAATCAAAGGATCGGGCAAGGTCAAAATCCAAAAACAAGATAGTATGCTGGCACTGTGGAAAATTTGGGCATGTAAAGAAGGACTGTTGGGAGTTTCAGGATAAGAAGAAACAACAAGAAGAAAACAAGGAGGCAAATGTAGCATCGGGTAATGTATGCAGGATGTTTTGATTCTTTATTTGCATAATATTAATGAATCTCGGGTTTTAGATGCAGGGGCTTCTTTTCATGCTACTCCACATAAGTATTATTTTGTTGATTATGTTCAAGGGGATTTTGGGCATGTTTTTCTTGGTGATGATGAGCCTTGCAATATAGTTGGAAAAAGTTCTGTTTAGGTTAAGATGCAGAATGAGAATACATGGCTATTGAAGGATGTCAGACATGTGCCTACATTAAGGAGAAATTTGATATCGGCGGGGGCAATTGGGAAGTGATGCTTGTACTGTGATATTTACAACTGACTCTTGGAAGGTCACCAAGGGTGCTCTTGTGGTGGCAAGAGGTAAGAAGGTTGGAACCTTGTATTTAACCACTGATAGTACTAATGATTGTAATCTTGTGGCTTCAGATGCAGATACAACATTATGACACTATAGGCTCAGTCATATGAGCCATAAGGGCATGGACATTATAAAGAAGAATTTCCCTGGATATACAGAAACATGTTTGGATTTCTGTGAGAACTGCATATATGGGAAACAGAAACGAGTAAGGTTTCTCAAGGTTGGACCTACGAAGAAAGAGAGTAAGTTAGAGCCAGTACATTCTGATGTGTGGGGGCCGGCTCAGGTATCATCTCTTGGGGGTTCAAGTTATTATGTTACTTTTATTGATGATGCAACAAGGAAAGTTTGGGTTTATTGTATTATAAACAAATCTGATGTATTTGATACTTTTGTTAAATGGAAAGCCTTGGTAGAGAATGAAACAAGCTTTAAGTTAAAATGTCTCAGGTCAGATAATAGAGGGGAGTATTGCAGCAATGAATTTGATGATTATTGTTCTAAGAATGGAATCCGCGGGCAAAAGACGGTTCCAGGAACCCCGCAACAGAATGGGGTGTCAGAAAGGAACAAAACAATAATGGAACGTGCTAGGAGTATGAAGATACATGCAGGACTGCCTCTTTATTTTTGGGCAGAAGCGGCAAGCACAGTTGTGTACTTGATAAACAGAGGACCCTCAAGTGCCTTGGATGGAGGCATACTTGAGGAAGCTTGGTACGGGAAGAAAGTCGATTACTCATTTCTTAGAGTCTTTGGATGTGAGGTGTTTGTTCATATTGACAAGGATGATAGGACCAAGCTAGAGGCTAAATCAGAAAAATGCACTTTTATTGGTTATGGTGGTGATGACTTTGGATTTAAATGTTGGAGTATTAAAGACAAGAAAATCATTTGGTCTAGGGATGTGGTCTTTAATGAGAAAGTCATGTATAAGCTTCAGTTGCAGGAAAACAGGGAAGAATTTAAGAAAGAATATGCAGTGGTAGAGGATCTTCCGGATGGGAAAGTGACCCATGAATCAGTTCAGGAACCTACTCAACAGGAACCCCAAACTCCTACAGTGAGGTCTTCTAGGATAAGAAAAGAACCTGAACGTTTTTCACCTTCTCTTTATTATTTATTACTCATTGATAGTGAAGAGCCAGAAAGCTTTGATGAAGCAATGCGGGTAGATGCTAGTAAGAAGTGGGAGCAAGCCATGGATGAGGAGCATAAGTCTCTCATGGAGAACCAAACTTGGGATTTGGTGAAGCTACCAGAAGGAAAAAGAGCATTGCAGAACAAGTGGGTGTACAGAGTTAAAGATGGAGGAAAGAAAAGATATAAGGCCCGGTTGGTGGTCAAGGGGTTTGCATAGAAACAAGGTATAGATTTTTATGTTATTTTTTCTCCTGTAGTAAAAATGACTTCTATCAGAGTTGTTTTTGGAATAGTGGCAACAGAAGACTTGCACTTAGAACAGTTTGATGTAAAGACTGCATTTCTCCATGGTGATTTGGAGGAGCTATATATGCAGCAGCCAGAAGGATATGAAGTCAAAGGTAAAAAGGAGATGGTGTGCAAACTGAAGAAGAGCTTGTATGGCCTGAAACAAGCTCCATGTCAATGGTATAAGAAGTTTGATGGCTTCATGATGGAGCAAGATTATATTAGATGTCATTCTGACCATTGCGTGTATACAAAGAAATTTGAGGATGAAAGTTATATTATCTTGTGTTTGTATGTTGATGACATGTTGGTTGCAGGTAAAAACATGTAGGAAATAAAAGTACTCAAGAAACAACTAAGTGAATCCTTTGATATGAAGGATTTGGGGGCAGCCAGACAAATTCTTGGTATGAGGATAACTCGGGATAGGAAGGAATGGAAGTTGACTTTATCTTAGGAAGAGTACATTAAGAAGGTATTGGATAGGTTTAACATGCAGGATGCTAAACCGGTTGGGACTCCTTTGGTAGGCCATTTTAAGTTATCAAAGGAGCAGTGTCCCAAGACAGAGCAGGAAAGAAACCAGATGTCCAAGGTACCTTACTCATCAGTGGTTGGCAGTTTGATGTATGCTATGGTGTGCACTAGGCCTGATATTGCCCATGCAGTGGGAGCTGTGAGTAGATTTATGAGTGATCCAGGTAAAGAGCATTGGCAAGTAGTAAAGTGGATCCTTCGGTATTTGAGAGGGACCATGGGGATAGTTTTGTGCTACAGTCGATTAGACACCACTTTACGTGGTTATGTAGATTTAGACATGGCTGGAGATATTGACAGTAGGAGGAGCACGACAGGTTATATTTACACTGTAGGTGGGACAGCGGTGAGCTGGATTTCACGACTACAAAAGCTGGTGGCTTTATCAACCACGGAGGTTAAGTATGTTGCTGCCACAGAGGCAAACAAAGAGATGATTTGGTTACAAAAATTGTTTGAGGAGTTGGGGCATAAGCAGAAGGAATGTAAGCTGCATAGTGATAGTCAAAGTGCTATACACCTAGCTAAGAACTCTGCTTTCCACTCCAGGACGAAGCATATACAGTTGAGATATCATTTCATCAGGACAGCTTTGGAAGTAGATAAGTTGAAGTTGGAGAAGATTCATACCAGTCAGAATCCTGCAGACATGATGACCAAGGTGGTCACAAGGGATATACTAAAGCTATGTTCAGCTTTGGTTGGCCTTCGCGGATGACAGTGAAGGGTTGAGAAGCTTGCTCAGTGGAAATCAGTCTCCAAGTGGGAGATTGTTATGTTTGTGGAGCTTGTTTTCATGTTAGAGTGTGGTACACCTTCTATGTGCTACATTTGGGTATTTTTACGGTAGTCCCGCTCGCTGGTGAGCGGGTCAAGGGGATTCGGGGGGGTGAAGCCCCCCCGATCGATGGGTGCTCGGGGGCGAAGCCCCCGAAGCAAATTTTCATGGGTGGTTTATTAATCCATGGGTAATGGGTAACCATTATGGGCTGTTTTTGGGCCCATGGTTTTTCGGTACCCATTGTTTTGATACCCATGGTTTTGATACCCACGGTTTTTGCCCATGGCTTTGATACCCACGGTTTTGTATCAAACTGCTTAAGCAATTGTCTATTTATATGGTCTTATGCATATGATACATAAACAAGCAAATGCATTGCAGATGTGCTTTGAATTCGGGTGTGAATTCTGTAGAGTTTGTTGAGCATAGCTCCAAACGGATCTGGGTATTGTATTGGGAGAGTGGAGGCTTGTAATAAAATCTGAGCAAGTCATTCTTGGTGGACGTAGCCCAAATTGGGTGAACCACGTTAAATCTTGTCTCTCTGTGTTGTGTTATTTATTCTGCACATTTATTTGAGATCTGTAATATTTTCTGCATATTAGTTTCTACTATTGCGATTCTGTAAGGGATTATTCCGCATATTTTATCTCTTATTTCCTAACAAACTTTATGCCGTAAACGTATATTTACTTATAGTGACTTCTCACTTGAAGGATCTCTAGTTGACATGCACCTGATTTTTAGAATTTTCCCTCTTTTGGAGTTCCCTTGGCGATGAGCACTTGTTCATGTATCTGATTATCAACTGACTCTCATGGTAGAGAAGTTTGTTTTTTCTCTGGCAACATTAACAAGGACTATCTATTCTGGATTCAGAGATGAGTTAATGCAGACATGAGATGTATGATATGTACGCATTTGATAATTATTTATTGTCTTCTTATTTTAATGTCTTTTTAAATAATCCAGTACACCATCTGTTGCTGATGTAAAATTACTAGGATGCTGAAATTAAGGGCCATGTTTTACAAACAACAACATTATCTAAATTCTCTTTAGTAATAAATTGAAGTGATGATCACCAATCCATCAATAACTACATCATGATGCCTATGTATAGTGCAAAACTCACAAATAGAACAGTTGTGGCCGTTAAATGCAGGCTCAAAAATCTGAAAAGCATATCCATTTTATCTTCTTATTCCTGTCTTTTGAGTGTCACGTGTATGTCCTTTGCATTAGTAGATCTCAATTGCTCAAGAACTATTATCTGTGTGTTTCTATCCCGAGGAAATGAGCATATCCTTGTTGGGTTGAAGAAATGTTGGGGCGATGAATGATGCACTCAAAAGATCATCATTTAGCATGGTCACCTGGAGATGTGGGGGTACAAGTGACGGTTTTTGATGTGGAGGGAGTGCAAATAAAATCTGAAATACTCTCTAAGTGAAGCTAATGATCATCCAAACTTGCCTAGATTAACTAGCAATTAAACTAGTTTGCTTGTATGTGAGATTGATGACATAATATGCACTCTATAAAACTACACAAAATGAATCCAAATCTTACCGGTCTGTATAATCAAATACCTGCAACTAAAATCAGAGCAAAACACTTTGCAAAAAGCAACACTTCTTGGAAAAATTTGCCCCACTTTTGGTTGGATTTAATAATTAAACAATAAAACAAGGCAATTATAGCCATTACAATAAGACTAATTTCAACTTTCTTGGAAAGTCGAATACTAAAAATAACTTATACAACTCCTAAGTGAACTATAAAACAACTAAAGATGACTAAAAACAGATTTCAATATGACAAATATCATCCACTAATAATATTTGGTTAACATGTAAGAAGCCAAAATTTGTTAAAGTGACACATGCATAGTCTATTTGCAAACTAGCTAAACTAAGCGCCCCAAACTCTCGTAAAAATAAAATTGGACTAAACTAAGACTAAATTTAGTTAACTATACATAGAATGGCACCCTTACCTCTTGGGGATGAATGAATAATGATTTAAACTTAGTTACATGCACATCTAGTGGACCACACTCTAATTGACACTACCAGTCTAAAAATAGAATTCAAAAATAGATTCTTACACATTTTTCAAAAACACTCTTAAACACTAAAAACACAAAAACCTTATATTTTTCATTAACTAACCAGTGCTTATATTGGCATCGTACTCAACGTTCTCCATTTGATGAAAATAGTAGAAACACCTATCTTCTCCTTGAGTCTTCCATGAACTTGCTGCAACAAACCGTTGGTGATAATATCAGCAAGCAAATGTTCACTCACATATTTAATGACAAACTGATTACCATCGACCAAGTCTATAATAAAATGATGCTTGAGTTCTATATGTTTGGTTCTAACATGGAAAACTGAATTTTTGGACAATTGCATCGCCCCATTGTTATCACAAAAAAATCTGTGTAGGCTCATGTCAAGCCTCTCTAAAAGTTTTCTCAATCACATAACTTGTCTGCAAGAAGATATAAGAGTGGTATATTTAGCTTCAGTAGAGGATAAAACAATTGTAGCTTGTTTTCTTGATGACCATAAAACTAAACCACTTCTCAATGTGAAGTAATAACTAGAAGTAGACTTCTCAAGAAGAGAACTTCCTCAATTTGAATTTATCCAATTATACATAATGACCTTGTTGGTCTAAATTAAATATCATGATTATAAGTACCTTTTACATATATGGAAACTCTTTTCACTCTTTGTAAATGCTTCAGTGATGGATTGCCAATAAATTTAGAAACTAGTGAAACCCAATAACTCTGAACTTTGGTCTTGTAGACCCACTTGGTTTCAATGACATATTTATCAACTTTAGGGTGTATAATAGTCCATGTATCATTCTTCTCAATCAAATCCATCTAAATTTTCATAGCATCAACCCACTCATTCTTTTGAATGGATTTTGCGTAACTTCTAAGTTCGCTGGCTATGGATGACAATGCAAACATAGCATTGTCATCATAAGCATCATCAAACAAATTAACTTCTCGAGTTTTAAGCCTTGTGATCCTCTCATAATTTTGATCCAACATTTGATTTGATGGATGTGGATTAAACAAATGCTTGTGTTTACTCGGAGTTGATGTAGATGGATGACTAGTCTCTTGGGAAGAGCTTGTATTGTTTCCTATTGAACTAGAAACTTGTATAGAACTTTGGAAGCCCTCAAAATATTTTTCAAGAGGCTGCCCCTTTCACTAATGATCCTGTTAGAAATTTGGTCATGATCATCATACATCTCATTTTCAAAAATTTACAATCCTTGGAAACAATTGTAGATTCACTAGCAGGATTATAAAATTTGTATGCTTTGCTTTCATTAAAATATCCTATGAAAGTGTGAGTCACACTCTTAGGATCTAATTTGGGAAGACCTATTACCATACCTTGACTTTTATCAAGTTTCATGCTTCTTTTTCCTTCAACTTGGATGGACTTTCCACCTCCTAACTGCTCTTGGCTTTTGAAAGAATCATCTAAGTTGTCGAAACCCTTTTTCTAACTTGTCATGTGATTTGAGAAATCCAAATCAAGAAGCCACAACTTTTTTCTAGCCTTTAATTCCATAGTGCATGAGAGACAATAATTTGAATCATTTGAATGCTCTGATTCCTCACTTTGTTCAGCTTGGAAAACCTTTTTTCACCCTCTTGATTAGCTTGATTCTTAGCTGTCAGTATTTTGCAGTTTTTTATAAAGTGCCCTGATTTTTTACAATAATGACAAGTAATGCTTTTCTTACCTTTACTTGTAAAGTTAGCTTGATTTTTCCCCTTAGAAGTACTTTCCTGTGTTGCATTTACTTGTTCATAAGTCTATATTGAATCGCTTACATATAATCTTATCATATTCTCATCGGACAAAAGAGAACCCACTAATTCATCAACACTTGTAGTGTTCATGTCCTTACACTCCTCGAGAGTGAACACGATATGCAACCATCATTATGTCAAAGATCTTAATTTTTATCTAACAATAGACTAATCTTTTATGGTTTCTCCATAAACCCTCATTCTATGAACTAAATCATTTATCTTTATGCAATAATTTCCAACTCACTCATTGTCTAACACTTTTAAATTCTCAAAATTTATTTTAAGGGTTTGAAGTTTTGCATCTCTTTAACTTAGTAAAGCCTTGATATGATATCTCCATTGTATTCCATGCCTTATGGGCATTCTTACTTGGTAGATTCCTTGGATAGATGCTAGGATCTATGACACTTTAGAGATAGAAAAAGGATCGTGCATCTACCTTTTTTCTTCTTCTTTTTCCCTCTTCTGATCTTGAGACAAGGTGTTCCAATCTGTAGGTGGAGTCCATCCACGAGTGACATTCACCCGAACTCCCTTCTATACAAAAATCATCTCCAACTCATCTCTCTAGTATTCAAAGTTGTCACCTTTGGAGATGGGGATATTCGTAGAAGCAAAATCCCTTGAAACCATAAGTCTCCCGATAATGGCTAATGAACAAGGCTCTGATACCAAATAAAGATTTTTGATGTGGAAGGAGTGCAAATAATATATGTAATACTCTCTAAATGAAGTTAATGATCATCCAATCTTGCCCAACTTAACTAACAATTAAACTAGTTTGCTTTTATGTGAGATTGATGACATAAAATGCATTGTATAACTCCGCAAAATCAATCCAAAGCTTGCTGGTCTGTATATTCAAATACTTGCAACTAAAATCAGAGCAAAACACTTTGCAAAAAGCAACACTTTTTGAAATAAATTGCTCCACTTTGGATTTAACAATTAAACAATAAAACAAGGCAATTATAGCCATTACAATAAGACTAGTTTCAACTTGCATGAAAAGTCAAAGATTAAAAATAAATTCTGCAACTTTTAAGTGAACTAAAGAAGACTAAAAATAGATTCAAGATGACAAATATGATACACTACTAATATTTGGTCAACATGTATAAAGCCAAAATTAGTTTAAGACTTTAAGTGACACATGCATAGTGTATTTGCAAACTAGCTAAACTAAGTGCCCTTAACTCTCTTAAAAATAGGATTGGACGAAATTAAGATTCAATTTAGTCAACTGTACATTGAAATGGCGCCCCTACCTCTTGGGGATGAATGGATAAAAATTTAAACTCAATTAAGTGCACATCCAATGGACTACACTCTAACTGACACTTCTAATCTAAAATTAGAATTTCTAAAAAATAAATTTGCTAAAAAATAGAATTCTAAAAAATAGTTTTTTACACATTTTCCAAATAACTCATAAACACTAAAAGCACAAAACTTATACTTTTCAGTAACTAATCAGTGCCCATATTGGCATCATACTTGGAAACAAGTACCGGTATAGGGATGGGGATGCCATTCGAATCGGGGTACCCGAGTAATTGATTAAGGTGCACCTATGTTGTATGTAAATTTAATCACCAAAGGATGTCCTAATCCATATCCCAGAATTTCTTGGTGACTCAATTAGTTATTGACGAGTTCATGTTATCCTTTGTTTTGACTTTCCAACTACTGTGTGCTGGATTTTAATATTTGTGAGTTCTCTCTTTATAAATAACTTCTTCCTTTTTTATCGTTGCTTGCTTGGCCTTGCTTATGTAGCAGAGGTTAATACATTGTATGATATATATTTTTGATCCTATTCTAATGCGTGTGGCCATTCAGAGTTTCGAAACCTCAAAGTCTGCCTGAATTTAGATGGCCTCAAAATCACTCTAGGATTTTTTTCTAGTCCACCAGTAGTCTTCTTTAATAGTAGGAATTGCAGTAGAAAACAATTTTTTTTTTAGCACAATTTCCTTTTGGATGTAAGCACAAATTCAGATGATGGCAATTGAAGGACAGCTAAGTGGTATAGCCGTTCCCTGTCTCTATTGCTGTTAACAAGATTTAGTTATAATCATTTGCATCAGATGGTCCATATCTCAGGAAGACGTCCTTGTAATGGGTGCTTAGCCTTCCAAAGGCTCAATGATACCTCTTTGGACAATTATCTTGGCATTGTCATCCATGATGGTGGCGACCTGTACGTACAGCTTTTGTTGGCCAATTGTACTTTATTATAAGCATCAAAGACAATCTTATGGAATCCTTAATAGAATTTTGTATGAAACTTCCTTGGGCTGTTTCAAAAAATTCACATGTATTAGTAGGATATTTTGAGAAGTTGGCGGATAATTTGAAAATTTTGGTTTTGTTTTCTTTATTCAACTTTTCAGAATGCTATTGTAAAACGAGGGCTGTCAATTTTTTTTGTATTATTTAGTAATTTTGTGGGGATAGTTCGACAGATGGCTCTAACCATCTGAATGCCATTATTTTCCTTCCATCAGTGAACTCTACAAATTGTTGACAACGTGGAGGAGAGAGTTGAACATTTCATGAGCTCCTGAGGTCCTTATGTTCTGTCAAGAGAATGGTCCATGTGCATAGCAGTGAAGCAAGTAATGAGGTATATATTCATTTCTAGTGTTCATTTTTGTTATGAGTTTCTGATTATTCTTTGTGTCTGTAAATTTTCGATCTGTCTTTATTAACATCTTTTGTCTATTTTCTTCATTTAAAATGTGAAATGTAACTTGGAAAATGGAGTGAAATATTCCATTTTGTTGTCAATGTTGGCTGGGTAATGTATATGAAGTTTGGTGATGATAACCTTGATTAGGGGGGCTGGACAGGAACCCTTGAGTAAAAGGTCAGGGGGATAGCTCTTTGGAGAAAAATATTAGAGAAGCTGTTTTTTTTTTGTTTTAATTTTATGATATAGTTTGTTTCCCATATTCGTCTGTAGTCCATTTGTTTGTAGCACGTATCTGTTTCTGTCTTGAGCGTGACTTCCTATAAATCTAGAAGTCTTGGGTAACTACCACAATCTCCAAATTAGATCTGTTTCTCTGAGTCAAACCGGGCAAGGAGTTGCTTATGTACAAAGTTTCACACATATATAGAATCAAATTGTTGAAGGCTACATATTACAGTCGCAGAAGCTGAACAAGCAATAAATTGCCCAATTACAAGATTTCACACATTTATGGATTCAAACTGTTGAAGACTGCATATTGCAAGAAAGTGGAGAATAATTGAAAAATCCTATTAGAATATGAAGAACAATTTACTTAAATGAGGAGGTTACAGTATTCATGGTTTGTCCTCCAAGATTTTTTCTCAAAATATTTAATGGGTTGAAGAAGCCACATGCATATACACAATAAGAAAGGGATCATGATGTTCAAAGAGAGTGATTGGAGGAAAGGAGGTGGAATGAAGACCGTATTAAGTTAAAGTGATTAAGTCAAGGAAATACATCTTCCTGCATATTGGGATGAAGCAAGTAAATCTGTCTGTTACGAATTAAACCAAAATATGTTACGTCAGTTAACAGAAAAATCTGAAGTTTTTCTTTTGATTGATAAAGTGGGTTGAAGGGACCCGTTCCCTTTAAAAATCAAGGCCTAAAAGCCCCGAACTGATTACTAAACTCAGCTGGGCTTATACCCCCAGATTTATTATTTAAAAAATACCCCTATGAAACAAAGAGCTTTAACCAAACCATCAAATACAGACTATTTCCCTTCCTGGGACTGGAAATAGACCTCAATATTACCCGTACGACCTTTCTTATTTTTCCTATTCTTTACCTCTTTCCACTTGCCATTCTCAGTTGAAATTGTAAGCTACGTTGCACGGATACCTGAAACCCCCCCCCCCGAATCCTGCAGGATACGTCTCGGATCCGGATACGATACGGATACGCCCCGGATCCGTACGGGATACGCCCGGATACGTGGCGGATATGTACAGACAGAAGTTCCGGGGCGTATCCGGCGTCAAAAACGTTTTTTTTAAGTTCTATTTCATTTTTTTTTATGCAGACAGAAGTGCAGTAGTGGTTAGACATCTGTAGCACATTTGACCTCTCAGATCATTGTTAAAAATTATCACATGATATAATCTCGCAACTTACAGTACTAACACGATGTCAATTGTTCTCTCCTTATTTCTTCTTGTCTCATAGCACTCTAATATATATTTCAACCATCATCACTTCATACACGCTTCTGCCAGAATACAATGAATCCGTTAAATGTTACTATCTAGCAAGTACCTCCTAGGATTCGGATCATTCTTTTAAGAGCATACCGTTACCAAAGAGGGAGCATTTTATCTAAAATCTTAAGTATATTGTTTGTTTTGAAAATTTAAATTTGAACATGGATCTAGTTACTAGTATATTTTTAAAATTTCAAGTTTTGTTCATATTCATGTTAACATGATATTCGTATATCATATGTATGGCAGCCACATGATCAATGAAAATGCAAAGTCTTAAGTATATTGAATGTTTTGAACATTGATTCAAGTTTTGTATTACTATTTCAGTTTTTTATGGACTAAAAAATGAGTAAAATGAGTAGATGTACATAAAAATATATATATATATATATATATATATATATATATATATATATATTTTAATATATATGTACGGACGTATCCAAGACGTATCGTATCCAAGGGTTTTTTAAAATTGACGTATCCGCGTATCGTATCTGTATCCAAACGGATACTCGTATCCGTATCCTGGCAACGTAGATTGTAAGCATAAGATCACCCAGATTCACTGGTACCATCCGGTTATCCAAACTGGGATTCCGGCTCCGAATCTGAATTTGCTGGAGAAAGCCCCCTTTTTGCTCCACTAACCACAATAATCCTCTGAGATTCCTGAACTGTGTCCTGCTTCTCATTTTCCACTCTTTCCTCTGTCTTATTCTCGGGACTGGAATTGCAGGGATCTACCTTAAATGTCGCAACATCCACTAAATCCGGATCCAAAGATCCCCATCCTCTAGTCGAGGCCGAGCCACTCTTCTTAACTGGTAGCTTCTTCCACGGACAAGAAGCTTGCAAATGACCAGGGTTTTTGCAGTTTCTACAACGGAATGCCATGTTTTCGTAATCCAAAGGTTGCAGATGCTGAACATTTCCAAATTTTAAATTAATTTGATTTGGCAGCCCTTTGCTCAAGTCGACTTCCACACACATACGAGCGAAGGAGCATAGGCCCGCATGAGATCTGTCCAAGTCTTCTTTAATAAACCTACCCAAGACATTTCCAATATCTCCCAAAGCATACCAAAGGTGCAGGGGAAGGTTGGGCAATCTCACCCAAACCGGTGTTTTGGAGATCAAAAGAGTGTTTGGATCAAATTCAGGGAACCATGGAGTCAAAAAAAGACCAGCATTACCCCAGAACCACGGTCCATCTGACAGGCAACACTAGTAATATTCCGTTTCCCTAAAATGAACCACAAAAAAGCCTTTGGAACAAAGGAAAATTTCGCACTTCTCTGTCCAGTTTTGAAAAATCCATTGGTATAAATCTGTAGAGGAAGGCCATAGGCCATTGAAGCGGCCTATTATGGCATCCCGAGATAGATTTTGATAATATTCTTCCACCTCCAACCGATCAATGACCAGCGAAGGAATTTCTTCAGTGAGATCGACTGAATATGCCTGATTTCCTGCAATATTATCATTAGATTTACCAAGAGCAGATTTGAAAGAGACCCCAAGCTTGAAGCTCCCACTGCCCTGAGCTGCTCTCCCAACATTTCCTTTGGCCGCACCACTAACCCCCATGGAACCACTCCCAGCCACTGATTTGAAGCTCTCCCGCCCCAGCTGCAGCCGAGCCGTCCAAGGGAGCCCGATTACCTCCATAAGCCCCGCCACCATGCTTATCTGATTCCCCCGCCAACCTCCTCTACTCTCAGCCTGACCGATTCGCATATTCGGTCTTCTTCGCACTCTTGCTGGTGTTCGCCATCCCGGTCCGATATTTCAAAAAAGTCTTCATATACCACATTAAGTACAAAGAAATTATGTATTATACAGATCACTTAATTTATGTCAACCAACCAGAGTATTTCATAAACATTAGTCTTTTGTTTTTTATTACCATGTGGCTATTATATATAAACATCCAAATGAACATTCAAGGGGTGAACATACATAGCTTAATATATACCCAAATAGTTTTCAACATAATTTCAATGAATATGATTATCAACAGCAAAATCTGAAGTTAACATAGAAGCAATTCTGTAATTCTAATCAGTAATGTCAAACTTTCGAAAATTCTGAAACATTAAATCAAAAAATTGAAATCTGATCTGCTACAAAACTAGTGAAAACCTTAGTTCTGAAAAAATGTAAATCTGGTCTGAACCGAACAATTAAAATAATTTTTTTTTGGACTGCTGTAAACTCTAAAATCAGGAAACAACTTTTACTAAATAACTGAAATTTCCCAAAACTGATTTAGAACAGCTGAAACACCCAACACTGAACTGTTTTTTTTTGGTCCCCTTTTTCATTTAATATTTTAACTTTTCTGTCAACTTCTCGGTTTTTTATTTTAATTTTAAAGTTTTAATATGAAAATAATAAAATAGGTCAACCAAAATGGACTCAGGTTTGGGCAGGCCAGAAAGTTTGGGCCTTTGACTAAAATTGGACCAGGCTCGACAAGACATGTTAGCTATGCTTATTCTAGAAACTCTGGCTAAGGCCCTCTTAATAAGTCGTTTTGCTAGTGCATATCAAAATAGCCCTACATATGTCTCATGGGCACCAAGAGAGAGGGAACGATTCATGAAATAAATCTGCTATGGGGAAACCAATTGATTTAAAGCCACATCTTAAAAACTCTGCCTAAGGCCCTACAGTCCGTCACAATCAGTCACTTCGCTGACACGTAGCTTGAGAACAGCTCTTCTGACGATTCACGGGAAATTTAAATGACAGTACGTCAGAGGTGAGGAGATCTGGACAAACAAGGAGCTTTCATCACTCAGAAGCAAGAAGCTTGTGTTTCTTATGATGGAGACAATGATACTCTCTAAGAGCAGAGATAAGGTACAATCATGGGCCAAAATAATGTTAGAGGCGCATATTTTTGAAGGGGAGTATGCTAGAAATCACTGGACGAATTATGAAGGGCGGCAAAGAGCTCGCACCACTTAGAGGCAGGAAGGTTATGTTTCTTCTTGTGGATACAAAGATACTCTCTACTAGTTGAGATGGAGGTAAGATAATGAGCCATTACAAAACAGAATCTTCCGTTGATCGTTTTATTTTTCATTGTCCTTACCAATGGTTAATGGGGTAAGAGCCATTGGGGCGTGTTGATTTTGAATGGTGGACTGTGTGGAAATGACTCAGGAGCAAAGGGAAGCCTCTACAGGATATGAGACAGAAAATCAACTGAACTGATGATAGCAGATACTATCATAAAGTGGTGTATAGCCATAAAAGCATATTGCATGATAGATTTTCCTGGAGAATTGGATTTGAGGCAACACTTGTAGCTTGACTTACATCCTGGACACTAGCTGAAAATAGATCTTGTTAGGCTAATATAAGTCAAGAACTAGATACGAAAATGAAGAGGCACATGCACCCTAAAGTAATGTGTACTTCAAATTTCGTCTGGAAATTGTTTTGATACAAAATTTGTACCGTAACTTATATAAGGGCAAAATCTTGATGCAAAAGTGCAAAAAAATTGATTCACAACAGTTTTTGGTTGGCACTATAACTAGGATAGTTTTGCTGGATGGCAAGGAGAACACGGACAAAGAGGAAAGTCTCATATTTTTTTGGGAATTATTCACTCGCTTGCGTTGAAATTGAGACATACTATAGAGAGTTATCCTCTAGCATAAGACATCTTGTGTAAGGCATTGTTTCATTACTTCATGATGTATTAGCTATAAAAAATTGAATGTGCAAAGTATATCTTTTAATTTTCTCTTGTTTGCCATGCATAGGATGGTGGTTATCTTATGTTGGTAATCCCTCTTATTTTAAATTGCTATATTGGAGAGAATGTAGTGTATTGGGCCTCTGTTTATGAAGAGATCTGCCTTTGTGGTTTTTGGTTTTTTATAATTTTCCCCAAATTAATGTCTTATATGGCCTCATATAAGACATCGGATTACTCATCCTTGATTATGATAATAGGCAGGAAGGTCCCTTTTTATTCATCTTCATATAGGATGATGGATAACTCATACTTGATTATGATAATAGGCAGGAAGGGAATGGTGAGCTAGTTTTAGCTACCAATCATTTAGTCCCATTTCCAAGAGGACACTGGTGGTGGACATGAAATGGAATTGTGATTATGTTCCTAGTTGGTTTGGGGTGGCCATGCCTTTATCCTTACTAGAGGGGTTCAACAGAATTAATTATTAGTAATCACCTTTGTTCCACGGTGTTTGAGTAATATTTCATTGCATGTTATTAGTCTTGGTAGAATTTTCGTACTTCCCTTTGTGTATGACCGACAAAGTCAATTTGTATCAATCATCTTTTCACTTTAGGAGCAAGTCTACAAGTTTTTCTGAATAATGGGAAGAACAAAAAGAGAACAAGTTCGTTGAGGACAATGAGGGAACTCCAAACATCTAGTCTTGCAAGATAGCGTATATGCTACTTAGTTTGCACTCTTGTGAAGGACAATAATAGGTTCACTTATGAAGGTTGGGACAATAGATAAGAGTCGATGAAATTCCACATGAAGTAAGAACTTTGTTGAGAGGATATGCTGAAGTTCTCTTGATGGTTTGGCCAGATGGGTTACCACCAATGAGAAGCATCAATCATAACATGGATTTGATCCCCAGATCAAGCTTACTGAACAAGGTAGCATATAGGTTGATTGACCACCTATAGAGAATGAGAAAGTGAAGAGACATGTCCAAGAGCTATTGAACAAGGGTTCGATAGGAGGAAGTCTGAACCCACGCGTGGTTTCAGCTGTATTACCACCCAAGAAGGTTGGAGAATGACATACATTCATGGATTCACGAGCTATCAACAAGATTACTATTATATATATAGGTTTCCATTAACACATATGGATGACTTGATTGATGGCTAGAGCGGAGCTAAGTCTTTCACAAAGATAGATTTGAAGAGTGGTCATTATCAAATCTAGAGAAGGGGATGAATGGAAACCACATTCAATACAAAGGACGGGTTGTGTGGGTAGCTTGTTATGCCATTTGGTTTAACAAATGCACCTAGCACATTCATGAGACTCATGAACGTAGTAGAATTGAAACCATTTCTTGATAAGTTTGTTATTGTGTATCTAGATGATATTTTGATTTTAGTAGAACAAAAGATGAGCACTTGATGCATTTGAGACTTGTATTGTAAAGATTGAAGGAAGAAAAGGTGCTGGTCAACTTAAAGAAGTGCAGTTTTATGAAGGAAGAGTTGGTTTACTTGGGTTTTGTGATTTCCCAAGATTGGTTGTTGGTGGACATCGAAAATGTGTGAGCCATTGTTGAGTGACCTTCACCAAGGAATGTGTTTGAAGCATGAAGTTTCCATGGTTTAGCAAGTTTTTATATAAAGTTTGATGCAATAGCATTTATTAAAAATGGTTAGAGTAGGTTGTTTGTTTTATATTTGATTGGTTCGCGACTTTTGCAAATTAGCTTCATAAATGCTTGCGGTATTTTCCTAGTTCCAAATCATCATCTAGAAGTTGGCGCAAGCTTGTAACTCATGGTGCCACACTTGAATACTTGGCATCGGGTGTGATGTCAACACATTGTGCAAACAAGTAGAAACTTTACGCAGGTTCAAAAACCTTCAAATGTGTGTATAATAATGCACAACTCATTTTAGAGGCTCACGTTAGGAGAAGATACTCCTCTTGATGATGCACACCTAAACATGAAGATGTAAGGCCATTGGAGCTTCCGGGAAGGAGAACGACTTGAAAACATTATGTGTGGATTTCTTACACTTAGGGTGTGCAAATGGCAGGATCACTTGTTTAGCAATAAAGAGGTTATAAACGAGAGTTGACGATGATCCACCTAACTCATTATTGTGATCGTTGATTTGACTTGTGTTTCATCGAGCTATGTTATGCTCATGGTGCATTGTGCCTTATTTTATATTTAATATTTGCAACACATTTAATATGTTTATAGGTAGGACATAACTGTGCCCAATATTGTAAGTAGTTGGTTGTGCATCTATATGAACACATCATTACATTTATAAAAGGCATTTAGAATTTCCAAGAGGAAATAGTCTAGAGTGTGGCTTGTGAGAGCATGTGATTAGAGATTTGTGTGTAGATATGGGGATTCACGTCCTTGTGATGACTAGAGACATTATGGCACTGCAGTGTTTATTAAGTTTGCTAGTGTTGTTGTTTTAAGCCAAATTTGGCAGTGTGTGAGGTTGTGTGTTTAATCTCTCCTTTTATGCGATAAAGACTTTATTGCTGTGTTAATTTTCATTGGGTGTTTTGGTAGGCTGCACAATATAAAGCATTTCTTCATTGAGACCCCTAACTATGATTGCATCATTTGGTATTAAACCAAGGAAGCAACTCTAGTCGAGAGAATGAGGATATGATACTCTCTATATTTTTGAGGTGGTTAGAGAACAGATGAGTGAGCAAGTGGTGTGACCAATAGGTCTAGAAGAGCAGTTGCAATAGTTGCCATTGTGGTTGGAAGGCTAGAAGAGATTGTTGAAATGCTGCAGGTCATGCGAATAAGGTCAACTACAAAAGAAAAAGGACTATCATAGAGAATTCATCCCGATGGTGATTTAAGTGATATATAGGATGAAATGCAAGAAGTGGATGAGGGGACCAACATTTTAATGTTTAGATGAAAGCTTATCAAAGCCATTTTCCAAGATTTGGACAAGGAGCATGAATGAGGTTCCACGTTTTCTTGGAATGTTGAATGTAAAGGAGCTAATAGATTGGCTCACAAAGATGGAAGAATACTTTAGTTCCATGCTATACAAATATTGTATTCCTTTGTGTTTCATCCATTTCCTTTGAGATTGATTTTTGTGTTGCTATGGTGGCCATAAAAGATGTATATAGGGAGCTCCCGAAGGACCTATTTAATGAGATTGACTCTAACCTGCAAATGATAACTAAAGAGGTCAGTCCAATGATTGGTTCTTGCATTCATATTATCCAAAATCACCTTCTAGTCCTCCTTAAGGATATGGGAAGGAGTCAATGTTGTGCTTTGATAGTTTCTGGGAAAGGATGCTTTTTGAAACTTTAATTTATCCAATTTACGGTTCCAATTTTTTCTATTAGTATTGAAGATCACCTGAGATTTGATCTCATAAATAACTTGTACGGAGGCTCAGAGATATATGTCCAAATTCCTATGAATAGCTTTTTTCCTTGGCCAATTGCGATGATCCCAAATAATTATCTCAAACATTCTTGATATCCTTTGAATATTTTCTCTTCAATAAACTAGAGGGATTTTAAACAATCTCCACGTTTCCTTCTGGTTGCCATGCCCTCCTAGTCTAGTCCTCAATAAAACTGAAGTTTGTTTGAGTCAAAATAAAAATAAAAATCCTTTTTAGACCCCCTCCACCGCCCAATCCTCTGGATATGTCAAAACATACCTGGGACATATCCATACTGGGTACGTATCCAGGGGGTATGGGAGGGGGAGGGGGGCGAACCCATGCCCTCCTAGTCTAGTCCTCAATCAAACTGAAGTTTGTTTGAGTCAAAATAAAAATAAAAATCCTTTTTAGACCCCCTCCACCGCCAGATTTCAGTAAAGTAAATCATTTGGCGCCAATGCTCTGGACCAAACTAAACTGCGATACCTTGTTTGCTGAATTTATATTGAAGCTAAACTGTGATAGAAACAATCTTCTAAACAAGCAAACACATTTTTATAGGTTATACAGACATTTTTGTCCTAAAGGCCATTGAGAGTCATCTTATCTGGGTATGTCAAAAAAAATGATTGGGATGGGGTTGTTTTATTAGGTATGCTCTTTTTATTGGTAAACTAAAATTTTGAAAAAGGGATGACAAAATCCCAGCTATAAATAGAAAGAATTCAAGTGATTTTTAGAAGCTTCTGGGAAAAGGGTTTTTAAAGTTCATCTGTTCGTGGAACTTGGGGTTTATTTATTATATGCCAACTATGGTGGCTTGTTTTTACCTTAGCTTATGTTAGTAATTATAGGCAACCCTGCTAGAGCTAGTGACAGAATATCAGGATTGGGGAGACTAGGACGAATCAAAGTCATGACAATACTGTCAATCACAGTTGCCATGTTGCAAAAAATGAAATATGACAGGAAGACACAAGTGTAAAATATGCTTGAGCTAATCAACCACCAAGACTGAATTCCCAAAACAAGGTATTTTGGATCACAATTAGGAAATAAGGTTTTCTTTTTATTGGTAAACTAAAATTTTGAAAAAGGGATGACAAAATCCCAGCTATAAATAGAAAGAATTCAAGTGATCTCTCACGGGTGGAAATTTCTGGCCAACCATAAGACAACCACCAAGACTGAATCCCCAAAACAAGGTATTTTGGATCACAGTTAGAAAATAACCGTACAGAATTATAGAAGTGGTACATTTAGTTAATGATCATGTCAGAATACATTATTCATTTGCAAAAAAAAAAGTCAGTTTTGCTGCATGGTTACTACTCTGCACCCTTGTTGGGCCAATTGAATGCGCAGATTGGATTGCCAAACTCAATCTTAACTCATGCTTCTGGGGATTCCACAATCCTTTCAACTGGATCTTGAAGGGTCAGCTGTTGCAGTTTCCAGTAGCTCATGTTGAGGCTCAATTATTCCTATATATCGTCATGTCCTGAATCCTGATATCAGTTGCACTGCATTTTTCCAATTTTATGCTGATATTTCCTTCATAAATATAGAAATGGGGGGCATTCAAAAAACTGAGATAAACTGTCATTAATGTGCAAGAGTATTTATCCAAAAAATTGAGATATATAAATGGTCATTCCTGTGCATCATATGTTATTGGACACACTGATATCCATATCAATGATGTTGTGCTGATATGAGCAGGAAAGCACCGTGATCAGTGTCAATATGGACGCGAAAGCACCACTATGGATTCCCATTGCAGTGCGCACACTGATACTGGAAAATTCAAAACAAGGTGGTATGCTGAACAAGTCAAAGGGGCACCAGGATGCCACGCAGAACCTAAACAACAGTGTGCCAATTAGTGTGATGCACTGGTCACGGTCTAAAACTTCGGTGTTCACAGTTCGTATCATCGGTGATGCACCGGTCACGGTCCAAAACTTTGGCGTTCTTAGTTCATATCATCGTGGGGTGAAGAGTTTGAGTTGACGAGTTGAGTGATTGAAAATTGATGATGAACAGGATAGGTGGGCTAGTCAACGTGACGTGGCGTAGGTGAGGCAGCGAGCTGGGAGCGAGTAGGGTTGAATGGGATGAGTTGAAGGAGGGGGAGGCCAAGCTGGATGATTTTGAGATGTGGAGTGAGCAGGCCAAGTGCGGTGAGCTGGTGGGGGAGTTGTCCGAGCTGGTTAAAGAGCTAGCTGAGATGGGCGAGCTGAGGGTCAAGCTAGCTTGGGAGGGTGAGTTGGGGTCAAGATGGCCAGGGAGGGCGTGTTGGGGCAGGGAGGGAAAGTTGGGGGCCGAGAAGGGGGAGGGTAGAAGTGATTCACAAGAGGAAGCATGGGGGTTCAGGTGAGTTGCTTCTATAACTCATCGAGAGTGAGCGAGTATATTGTGGGGTGTGTGGAAGGGGTGAGGAGAGAGTGAGCTGCTTAGGCAAGCTTAAGGTGAAGCTTTGGCGTGGGAGTTGAGAGCTGGGTAGGCACAAGTTAGGGAGTGAGCTCAAGGGAGGAAAGAGTTGGGTGGCAAGTTGTAGGGGCGACTTGCCGAGGTAGGGAAGCTAAGAAGGTGAGGTGAGATTGGTCGTAGGTGTGACCAAGTTGGGGAGCGGGGGCAGGGTGGGTGATAAGGTGAGGGGTGTGAGGAGCTCGGTGAGTCACATGGGCGAATCACCTCATCTCCCTCAAGATCGGTGACCTTTCACCTTCTTCTAGATGTCTCTTCATATTTCTAAAAGTAGTATATAAGTAGATGTAACCCACAAGGGGAAGATATATATCTCCTTGCAGAGATAGCTATTGTAATCACAGTTTTTGAGCAATATACATCTCTTTTGAGAAATAGTTTTTTGTTTATGGCACAATTTTTATTTTGTCCTTTGATCCCAAAACCCCTGAGTTTTGGATCAAGACTCCATCTGCCCTTGTGGAAATTCTCCTACAGGGCCGATTGTGTCTGGATCTGCATATCTATCTACAGACACCAATCGGCCGTTGTGCAAATCAAACTTGTAGGGATGATGGCGTAGGCGCCGAGCAAAAAGTAGTTTCAGAAGTCTCTCTAACTACCCTTGCTCCTAGCTCTGTTTCTAAGGAATCCCAACACTCTCAGCTTACTGCATAGTCCAGTCATGATGAGTGGGATCCTCTCAAAGTACTCGCCCAAATTCCTGGTCCGGTTCCTTTCTTGGAACTTATGCGCATGTCGCCTCACCATCGCGAGTATCTCATGACTGCGCTTGTTTGACATGAATATCCCTTTTCTTCCCTCTCTGGGGTAGAGTCCTACATTGCATGGATCGAAAGAAAGTATCCATCAACAATATGAACTGCAATATCATCCCCCAACCTCCACAATTTGCCCATAACCTCCTCCCAACCATTTTCCCTCGTCATTTACCCAAAATCCCCGTTTACAAGTGGTTTCAACCACTTTCTAAAAATTTTCCCGAAAAAACCGGATCGCCGGTGATCCTAACCGATCGCTAGTGATTATAAATAGAAGTTTTTGCTCCTTTCTCAGGGATCTTTAGAAACCTTTTGCTTGTACTTGCTCTTTGTTTTCCATTCAACAGCCAATCTCAGTCATTTCCAGAGATCACCAAGGTCCTACATAACCTCCAAGCTCTCACAATCACATCATTTTGGATAATCTTTTCATTCAATCATCTCTTGGGAAATTTGTCAGATGCTCATCAACTTCAACCAGCTTCATTCAACATTTAGAGACTTCTCTAAGACTATTTCCACATCATAAGGTATTTATTTGTCTCGTTTTGTCATTTATGTTTTATATGAACAATAAAAATTATCAGAAAACTTCGTTTTAGAGCTTTGTCTTTTGTGTTTATCAAAACTGCCATTTTTTACAGTAATCGCCATCAATTCTATCTGATTGCCAGCGAATCCCCCTGAATCGCCAGCTTTCCTTGTTAGCTCATATCTTTTTGTCAATTTATCAATTTAGTCTCAATTTTTATCAATCTTGTGGCTTTAACTCGTTCCTTGTAAAGTTGTAAGCATGGCTTTACTTTAGATGACTGTACTTGGCTGGTCTCAACCCATCACAAGCATTTATGACCTTCCTATAGTTCAGCAGCTCTTCTTCTGGGAACAATGCAACATCCTTCATGAGTTGACATTGTGTGCAATCCGATTTGCCACCGACATAGAGGACATCGAAGATCAGATCGAGTTCCTCCAGGACATCCAGCAAGAAACATAGGACTTTTGATACGATTATTTTGAATCTGTTCAAATCTCATCCACCCTTGAGTGGTTTCAAAATTACGAACTACAATATCATCCCCGACTCCTGACAGAGTGGACACATGTCAATATCCAAAGATTTTGAAAAGGAAAGAAACTTCACATTTTGTAGGTTCACAAATTGTTTGCACAACTTTGATGCCTGAGAATGATGATGAAGTAAAAGTAAAGTTTACAAAGACACCACATAGGTGGATTGTAAAGCCCAGATAATGAGAGAATGATAAATCGGTCAAGAAAATCCAAACATGGCCAATCCATCCACTTGTAAGGTTGAAATTCAAAGTTAGGATTAAAAGATCAACGAGCACAAATGAGGGGACAAACGATTTTACACGACTGCATATTTTCATTCTGAATATGAGGAGAATGACTTGAAAACATCCCCTTTCTTCATATCTGGAGTGCCATGTCTAATGAGGGTTTTTTCTTTGCAGCGGTGACTCTGTGATATTTGTAATGCTAGAGATTAAAAAAGCAATGTTAGGGGTTGGAAATAATTTTAAAAAAATCATGGAAAAAATAGAAATACAAGAATGAAAAAAGAAAGCAAACGAGGAGGTAATTAAAGAAAAAAATGGAAAAACTAGGGTTTGTTTAAGATTTGGTCTTAATTATAGATATAGAAAAAAAGAGGGATTGAAAGAGGAGGAAGAAAGAATAGAGAGATGGAGAAAGAGAGGAAAAAACATTTACCTCATGCTGTCCTCCCATGCTTGAATGGCAAGCCTTTGAGATATGCCCTCCTGTGCTGGAATTCGAGACTTAAACCCAATAGTGCTCACCCAAAAACAAGGAAAATGCCCCCAAAATGGGAAAATCTGTTTGCAAATGAGAGTGTAAATGAAATGAGAGTGAAAATGGTCACTTGGGTCTTTTAAGACCTATTTGATCTTTTACGTTGGTGTTTTTAAATTTATATTCATTTTTACTTATTTCAATGACATTTATATTTAATTTTTCTGCTTTTGCAAACTCGGAAATCCTGATGGCCTTCGAGTCTGTCATTAGCATGGTTACCTAAGTCTCGGGTACAGGGATTCCAGGACTGGTTTTTTTCTCTAAATTTTGGGGACTGATACTAAAATAATATATAAAAATTAATATTTAAATATTTTAACTTTATTTACTGAAAATCAGGGGTTTAAAATGTATTTAATCATTAATGTGTTTTAGATACTTTCGAGATTAGAATTCAATGTTTTTGATAAAAATAACAGCTTTTTTAAAGACATCATAAAACTCAAAGGTAAAAATAAAATAAATAAGGGACGTCCCTTCCAAGTCCACGTCCCCAAAACTTTCGGCATATCACAAAAATCTAGGGGAGGTGTCCCCGCGTAACACTGGTTGTCGGGTTGCTGGGGCTCATAGGGGTCAGGATTCTACTTATAAGTGGGCTGTTTGTGCATGCTTGTGTTTTAATTTGGCATCAGCTTCTACTATTCAGTAGTGTGTGCTTCATAATGGCTTCTTGGCTTTGCTTTTATCATTTTTCTAGCAGTCATTCATTTTGGTCTGTATTTGGAGAAATCATTTTTTGTGATTTCAGTCTTGTAATAAGTTTCTCCTTCACGATTTTCTTACACATTAGCTTTGTGATTAATCCTTATCCTCAACATCATGGTTATGAAGTGTTGTCCTGATGGTCTGCATCTCAATTACAGGTTGGATAAAGAACATTACCTTTGAATATTTCCTGTAATTCTTTCATATTTGGCTTATCATTCATGAGGACTGTGTTGCTTACATTAGGCATATAGAACTAGAGAATATTTTTGTAAGATTTCTAAATTCTTCCTAGATTTAGATAAATTTCTCTTAGAGGATCTTATGTATTAGTTCCTTTGCATGTAATAGTAAGGGTCTTTCTGGGAGAGGGTGATTGGCATGGACCAGAAAGTAGATATACAAGCTCTTGTTGCTGATCATACATCTCAAGTTGGCAAAAATCACACTAGAAGCCGTTTTCTGGTAAGTGCATATTTTCTATGATTTTCTATGGTTCAAATGTAGTGAATCCTAGTAAAACTTCATTTCTGGGAATGTAATCACATTATTTTTAATGGATTGTCATTCATTACCGTAGACATTTTGTTTGTTATTTGAACCATGCTTTGAGTTTGTATTGCAGTTACTGTTTTTTAAACCACTCTAAAAGATGCTTCCTTATGTCATTTGAATAATTACTCGATTTTAGGAATTCATCATGCTCATTATGCTTTCTGTAAGTTTTACTTCATCAACAATATTGATGATTTCAGTGGGAAAATAAATGCCACAAAAGACTTGTGATGCTTGTGTTCTTCGAGACTGAGCATGCAAAAATAGGAGGATGTTCTAAATTCCATTAAAACTTAAAAGTGCTAATGTTCTCTTTTGTTGATTTATTGAAGGTTTCCACGTCTACCCAGCGTAGGAAGAGTGCAGATATTCGTCTTGTTGGACAACACTCAGATGTTTATGAACCGTGTGACGATTCATTTGCACTTGTGGACGCCCTACTTGCAGACCGGGTTCACCTTGAGGAAGCTCGGCCAAGCTTGTGTCTGGAACTCGGGTGTGGGAGTGGATATGTAATTACATCGTTGGCACTTATGCTTGGGCAAGAATCTGGGATTCAATATCTTGCTACAGACATTAGTTCTGCTGCCACTGAGGTGACACACAAGACGTTGGCAGCTCATGGTGTACATGCAGATGTAATTTTGGCTGATCTTGCATCAGGTCTGGACAAGCGTTTAGCTGGAACTGTCGATGTACTTGTTGTCAACCCCCCTTATGTACCCACTTCGGAGGAGGAGGTTGGCGGTGATGGAATTGCTGCTGCATGGGCTGGTGGTGAGAACGGTCGTAGTGTCATAGACAGGATACTGGCACTTGTAGACAACCTCTTATCCATCAAAGGTTGGTTTTATCTTGTTACCTTAACTGCCAATAACCCTTCTGAAATTTGTTTAATTATGAAACAAAAGGGATTTGCATCTCGAATTATAGTTCAGAGATCTACAGAGGAAGAAAGTCTTCATGTGCTTAAGTTCTGGCGCGATCCTTCTGAAATTATAACTGACTTTGGAACAAGCCCACCTCAATCTTTGACTCGACGTCTTTCTCGCCTGGCATTTTGGAAGAACAGCTGAAGTATATATTTTTAACAGCAGTGTCTCGAGAAAGTTGCGGCACAAGAATTTCCTATCATCTGGGTTGGTTTTGTTATCTCTTTTTGCTTTACTGTACAGAGTTTCTGTCATATAGCATCAAAAAACAATCATCGTAGACGAATATTTAGTTACATTTGGGTTTGTCGAAATTTAGCATGTATCTAGACTAATCCAACAAAACTAGTTTTTTTTCGGTGTGAAACTTATGAAGCCGAAAGATCATGACAACATTATACAATCTTGATATACAAAACTGCTCAATATATACATTTCAAGTTATTCTTATACTTATGGTATCTGCATGTTCTGATTTCTTTTAACAACCGGCTCTATCTCAATTGTTTCAACTTGTCCAGCAAGACGTAAAGTAATTGGTATTGTAGAAGATACAATGAAAGAAAATAACAGCTGATCAGCCTTTACAAGTTTCAACATCAGTCTTTCAAGTTTCAACGTCAGTCTTTCAAGAGCCGTATCTGGGATTTATGACAAATTTTACTTATTTTTCCATGTTGCTGCATGTGCACATATTTGATGTTTGCTTAACATGCTTGAATGATTAATGAAAATTATTTGTACCGTGCAAAATTAGTTTATTAGAATGGCTAAAGATGGCAATTATCAAGTTATTGAGATTGTTTAATCTACATTGTTCTTTCTTGGTTCCAAACTTACAAGATCTGGATGCCACAAGGAAATATTAGATCCGGCCCATTCTGAGAAACAAAAATCTGATGCTGGTTAGTTTCACTCTCTGTATTTCCAAATGTTTTTGATAGTAATGATATCTACATATTGCCTGGAAATTGCGTCCACAACCCGCTCCAATTGTTTTTTACATCACACTTAAAATGTGTGGTGGTTTGTGCCATCCAAGATATAATAGGATGAAAAGATCACCCAACCAGCCATACCATTTCAACAATCTATACAAGAACAGAAATTTGATATACTATATACAATTTAATTTTGCTTGTAGATACGTGTTGTTGTGTATCTTATGTTTTTGGAAGTGGGTTATTTCTTCTTACGGTGCATTGCATTTATCTAATAAAAATAATGTCTATTTTTTATCTTATGTTTTTGGAAGTGAGTTATTTCATCTTACGAGGCATTGCATTTATCTAGTGGAAAAGAATATCCGCATGCCACATAGTTATTGTCTTGCTCACTTCTCAGATATTACTGTCTGTTAGTAGGATTTCCCACAGAATTAACTCTAGTTGTGTTTAATAGGTCTCAACTGGGATGTTTCTTACCGCTGGAAAACAGGGACACTCAATCAATTTTTAAAAAACAAGGGTCAGAATGGGATGTTGAACCAGCTTTGACAAGAAATTTATTTGAATTTGAGCGCATTGATTATAATTCCCCACAAAAGAGAGTTTTTATTGTTTTGGAAAGTGGATGATAACTGCTGGGATATTTGTTAACACTTTCTATTGATACCTTAGGAAATCCTATATTGGTCCTATTATCGATCTGTTTTATAACAATTCATGTTTGCATATATTTTGTTTCACGAAAGGATCCTAATGGATATGTGCAATGTTCACTGGTTATAAGCAATTTGTTGCCATCAAATTACCAGGAACCCTTGATTGATCCTATTGTCGTAAGTCTTTAAACTTGAAATCAAATCTCAAATCGGCTTTTTATAATAAGACATTTTGATGATTGCATATTATGTGTGTTTGAAGGACACTTCTTGATATAGACTTGCAACGAGTCTTAACCATTTTACCAGTTATAAACAATTTGTTTTTACCCATATTCCAACAAGTTTTTGGGATGGGATAGGTTCTTGGGATGGATATTTTTGGAGGCCATTTTTGAGGGGACAATTATTAAGAAATAAAGAAAAATTAAAATATATCCGAGCTTTCAAATATTCATATGTTAACATTGATACATCATGCATCACATGCTCTAAAGAACCTTAAATGTTAATACATAACATTAGAGCTAAATAGGGATTTCACGTAATATTCAATATGTGGTATATATAATATATACAACGAAATGCCCAAGGGCGGCAGTTTTCAACTACAAAATGACAAAAAGATAGAACATCTGCTGCAACCCATAATAAAAAAATGTTAAATTTGCATCATAATCGGAGTCACTTGGAACCATTGAAATTATGAGGGGTTGTCTCATACAATGGAACCCAAACCAATCCCTCCAATCCCTCTTCATCGACTTGTGTGGCATCTTTAGGATCTACATTCCAACATGTTGTTGGACTTTGATGATATTCAATTGTCTGTTGATATTGAAGTCGCAAGGCATTATGCATGGTCGCTAACTTCTTTACTCGTTGAGAGGTAAGCCTATTCCTTTTAAGTGATTGGATGAAGTTGCATGTGGACCAATTCCTCTTTGCAATAGAGGAAGTGGCAACCTATAATAGGAAGGGAGTGGCAAGAATTCTCAACTTTGATGCATCCTTGTCATGCCATGTCCACTATACAATAGGATTGACTTGGGCTAATGTAGCTCTATTTGTCCCTGCCTTTGGTTTGCTAAATGTTGACTTACAAAGATGGACAAAGGCCAACCATCATACTCGAAGTAAAGCAAACTCTTCACAAATATACATCTTTCAAAGAGCCTTCATGAGCCTATCTTTCAAATAGCCTTTACGAGCAAATCTTTCACCTCTTCATCATTAGATGGAGTCACTCTCATACGCTGTGTTGTATACCATTTGAGATATAGAGCATATGTTGTCATGTGAAGTGGGGTGTTCATTTTGTTCCATCACCTCTTTATAATGAGTTTGATATACTATCAAATTAAGATCCTTGCTATGAATGGCTTGTTTCATCTATCCAAGCATGTTGTCAAATGTATCGTAAATCTTTTGAAGACTAAGAGAGTCTATATCAATATATCTTATGACCCGCACAATATGTGAGATGATGGAGAAAATATAAATGCAAAAAGTTATTTTTTCAAAAGAAAAAATTAATAATTTAAAGTTCAAATGACAAACAAAGAACAAAACACTAAAATAAATTAAAACTTAAAACATTAATAAATTAATAAAATCGACAATTTTTCATCTCATTGTCAACCATCAATCATTGTTTGTGATATTTTGTTTCACATTTTTATTCTTTAGCCATGTTTGCCTTTGGGCATCCACCCCACTTTTGATTAATCATCGTTAATTGTAGAGGCTCCCACACCTCAAGCATATTCTCTAAAAAAGTAATTAGTTGACATATCTAATGTTCACAGGCTTGGAGAAATATTTTCTCGAAAAAGTCCTAAATAGGGCAAGTGAGATGTGATGGTTGTAAATGAACATTTGTATTTCTAGTTTTTGACACCATTGTCTTCATCAAATATATCTTTCCATTGTCTTTCAATGCATTGTTCAACACATGAATACAACATGGGGCCCAAAAAATGTGCTTGTAAGCACGCTTCACCGTCAAACCAACTAATTTATTTTCACGGATTAAATCAGTCACTTTTTGTACAACCTCTTCTATGACATCCTTTAAATTTTGAATTTGAATGTTTGCATTTTTTCTATTCGCTTAACAATTAATAGCTCGATGATAATAGAGCAACCCGACCTTGTCCAAATTTGTCTCTCCTCCATCACCACACTTACCTTAGAATACTCTTTATCAAGGAGGCTAGTGTTGAGTTTTATGTTTTCTAGAAGCGACAAAGGAGGGGCCAACAAAAATTTCATCTTTGAACATTTGTTTGAAATAGGGAGAACGTGCCACTTGAAATGATTACAAGAATCAACTATTTTTGTGATTGCATAGTGAACATTTTTGCAAATTTAACCTTTCTATGTCCTTTAGTGGAACCTCTCTCGTTTAACTCTAAACTTCCATGGTTTGGGTAGGTGATTGCATACTAGGTTGTGTAGTATTTATTTGCATCCTTTATTGCTTTTCTCATCCTCTATGTACAACCTAGTCACCTCGACCTTCTCAAGTAAGGTTTTTTTTACACAACTTTTTACCCCATATACACTTACGCACAAAAGATGAAAGTAAACTTTTATATAGCTACCCCTATATTGATTGTTGCACAAATGACATAACCATACTCTAGACCCCCTTGTTTTTTCCCCTTATCTTTGTATATTCCTATTTCAAATTGCAAAATGGGCCCTTTGCATAAATATTAAGGAGTTTAGAAGGGCATTCAAATGGATTATTTGAAGGCACAATCACTGCAACACTTTTAATCTAAGAAAAAGTCTTAGTAGTACCTCTGTGGTCTTTGAGTCGAATTTGAATCTCTTCACCCTCACTATCCTCATTGTTTGTTGTTTTGTTGAAAACTCAAACCACAACTGTGAGTGCAAACATAAAACAAACCCCCGCCCCCTCCTAAGTGTTTGAAAATTTGAAAAAATACAAGAATTTAAGTAATTTTTTATTTTTTCTTGATTAGGAAAAATTCTTGATTGAAATTGTGAGAAGGACATCTACTCCAATTATTGTTTACAGTGCTCCTAATCTCTTATCCTGCTCTAGATGGAATTCAAAATAATATCGTAAAAGCCCAATTCTATGTATTCTCTATATTTGATTCTTGTTCTATAGGTTCTCATCTCATTCTGTCTTCACAAGATGGTCTAATCAGGAAATTTTATGGGGGTGATATGAACACCTCTGAATGATGTTTTTAGGCCATTTAATGTTCTATTTTAGGGGTTTCAGTTGGCGGTTATGCAACCGTCAATCTGCGTCTAGAGATAGTCCTATCACTGACAGTTCCAAAATTTGGGATCTCAACAGTTGTAAATGTTTAAGCTTCTAATCAATTTGTTTCACCTCTCCATGCATCCCTGAGCTGAGCATCTATAAATATAAGCATTTGAAAGGGTTGTTCCAGCAAGTGATTTTGGGTGAATTCAATTGTGAGAAAAGTTAGAGAGTTGGATTATTTTCTTGTTTGTTCATTTTGAAGAGTTCTTTATTGTTTGATAGATTGTGAGAAAGTAGATACAATTAGAAGGATTATTCATCTTTCTTGAAGGCCAATTTTGTAGTAAGTTGTATCATTTGAGATTACATAGTGAAGGGGAGAAAATTTTCTCACCCACTAGATTTTTTCCCACATTAGGTTTCTCTAGGATAAATCTTGTCTCGTTCTTGTATTCCTTTTCTCAGTTTTGTAGTTTAATTTTGTGTTGATATTACACATTAACTGGATTAAAAAAGAACTCATATACTTCATTCATGTTTCACGAGCATAATGATCTATTTATTATTAGAATTAAGTAGTTTACAAATCAAATTGGTATCAGAGTAGTTAAGATTTCAGCCTTTTGTGTGGTTAACTTGTGTTGAGATTGTAGTTAGATTCCCCTTACCCAGAAGGGAAAAGAAAGTAGTGAAGGTAGCCTTATTCCTTTTGAAGTAAATATTTCTATAAGGAAGTGTAAGTAAGGAATTTGGGAGATGGCTTATAGAGATGATGTAGATGATAGCAGTGAAGGTCATTTCTATAAGTTGGAGGCTGATGTGGTAAGTTTTTCCAAATAAGTGGGGAGTATCTCCTTGTCTATTGATAAATTGGAGTCCATCATGGGACTACTCATGGATAAACTTAGGGGTTTCAAATGAGACACTGGAAGATCGTGAAGTTGAGGGTGATCTGAAGAGAACTATCCCATGCCATTCCCACGCCCCCTCTATTTAAAGTGGAGGCCAAGATCAAAATTGAGCCTTATGATGGAGACGTGAATGTTGAGAAGCTAGACCATTAGCTAGCTCAACTGGAGGTATATTTCATTTTGTATCAAATTAATGAAAGTCAGTAGATTTCCTTTGCTTGGTTAAAATTAACCAAACATGATTTAAATTGGTTTGAAATTTATGTTTATACATTGGTTGTTAAGAAACTTCCTCCAATTACTAAGTGGGATGTTTTTAATAAGCTAACCAAAAATTAGTTCTATCGTATTTATTATGAGTAAGAGAGGTCCATGTATTACTAGTATCTCAGGCAGAATAAGGACAAATTATGCAGGAGTATACCAGTGAGTTTTGGAAGAAATATATTCATATGGAAAAGGAGGTAGTGGACTGGGACCTATTGATGAAGTATATTATTGGAATCCATAGCCACTTGAGGAAACTCATCCTCTTTTCCAAGCCGACAGATGTAGATGAATCTTGTACGCAAGTTTTTCTGCACTACTTGGAGATGGATAAGAAAAAGAGTTCATCTACCTCTCAATTTCCATGCTTCGAACAAAAAAGGTGACACCAAGCATAAGGATAAAGGAAAAGAAAAGGGTAAGAAAAATGATACTTCTATTTCTAAAAAGGATACTAAAATTCACTTTGGGCATTGTGATGTTGACACTCATTTTGAGGAAAAATGTTGGAAGCTCCACCTGGAATTAACATCCCTTAAAAAAATAGGAAGAATAAGAAGAAGGCCATGGCTGTCCTCCAAGGAGAGGAATTATTTTTCAGCGAAGAGGTGGATGAGACTATGTGTTGTGCCTCCATCTGTAGAGAGGTATGTTTGAGTAGTAACAATGTTGTTTAAGAAAATGAACTAACCAAATATTTTTCATTTAAAAATTCAAGTGAAGAAAACTAAGGTGGATGCTCTTTTTGATACATGTTCTCAAGCTAATTTAATTAATAAAGAGTTAGTGGACAAGATAAAGTTGGAAACTTACAATCAACCACGTTAGTATTCTTTGGGTTGGGTAAAAAAAGGTGTAGACATCAAGGTTACTAAGCACTATAAGATCACTTTTGGTATTGACAAAAAATTTATTTATGAAGTTATTGTGGATGTTGTTCCCCTTGATGTGTGTGGTGTAGTTTTTGGCAGCCCATATTTGTATGTTAGGGATGCTATCTTCGTAAGGAGATCCAACCAGTACCACTTGGTAAAGTATGGTAAGAGCTACGTCATTTCAGCCTATTCATAGGAGATTCAAAGATATCTTTTTTAAGTGCCAATGAAGTCCCGGAATCTCATTAATTCTAGTGGTAAATTTACATTGCTTATGTTGAGGGATATGCTAGATGATGAGATTTTTACATATAAAACCACTTGTAGCATGTTTTCTAATAAAATAGCAGGCACAGATAATAGAGTTGGTTCAACAGTTCAAAGAGGTTTTTCCAGGAACCTACGGGGCTGCCCCTAGTTATGGTAATTGAGCATGAGATCTACTTGTTACCCAATAGTCTGCTTCCTAACTTGGGATAGTATAAGAAATATTTAAAAGATGCCAATGAGGTAAAACAATAGTTGCAGTCTTTGATTGAACAAGGCATAATCTGTCCTAGCACTTCTCCATGTGGTTCTCCTATTGTTTTAGTACCTAAGAAAAGATGGTTCATGGAGAATTTGGGTTGATTATAGGGATTTAAATAAAATAACCATCAAGAATCAGGTACCATATTCCTCACATTGATGATTTATTAGATTAGTTACAACATGCTAAATATTTTACTAAGCTTGATTTGAATTACAGGTATCACCAAGTGTGGATCAAGGAAGAGGACATATGGAAGACAATGTTCAAGACTAGACAAGGGTTATATGAATGGTTGGTATTACCTGTTCAGGCTATGCAATGCACCAGACTACCTTCATGAGGTTGATGAATGAGGTAATGAGGCCATTTATTGATTCCTTTGTTATTATGTACTTGGATGACATTATAGTTTTTATCAGAACTTATGAAGAGCATATTGATCATTTACATAAAGTTTTGTAAGTACTTAAGGAGAACCAGCTTGTGTTGAATGAAAAGAAGTGCGAGTGTTTACACAATAGTTTCTTATCTTTTTGGGACATATGATTAGGAGATGGGGAGTTAAGGATTGATCCGGCTAAGATAGAGGCCATTCAAAATTTTCCTACACCATCAATGTTTGACAAGAGACCAGGAGTTTTGTTGGAGCAATTCAATATTTATGGAAGTTCATTAAGAACTTCTCTTCTATAGTAGTGCCACTACATTTGGTGATAAGAAGGGGTAAGACATTTTGATTGGGGTAAGAAAAAACAAATTTCTTTTAAAACATTTAAATATAAAATTAGTCATGCTCCAGTTTTGGCATTTACCTAACTTACAACTTCCTTTTGAAGTGGAAAATGATGCCAATGACTATGCTATGGGGGTTTTCCTAATTCAGGGAGGCAAACCCGTATGTTATCACTTTGAATTGTTTTATAGATGCAGTTTTGAATTATTTTACATATGAAAAAAAATTGTATGCTCTTGTTCAAGTAGTCAAGAAATGGAAACATTATTTGATGGGTAAAGAAACTATCATTCACACGGATCATCAACCTCTCCAATATCTACAGGCTCAAAGTAAACTTCAGCAAACTAGGCACTATGAACGGATGGGTTTCTTACAACAATTTTATTTGATTATATATAAGAAAGGTGTGACTAAAAAAATAGCTAACATGTTATCTAGACCTTCGTTGATTTCAGTTGTGGACACATTAACTCTTCTTGAGCCTTTTTTTGTGTGAAGCATATTAGGAAGGTTATGAGCAAGATATGGATTTTCTAAATATTTTTCAGTAGAAACCTCCAAGTGAGGGATTTGTCACCTAGAGGGGAATACTATTTCCAGGATGGTTTTCTCTATAAGAACAAGAAACTGTGTGCCTAGGAGGGAAAGAGTGTAGTTGATGAGGGAAGCACACACTTCTATGGTAGCTAGTAACTTTGGTGTGACAAAGACTGTAACACACTTACAAAGGTATGTGTATTGGCCAAACATGCAAGCCAAAGTTGTTAAATTCATCAGGGGTTGTGTTTTATGCAGTACAAGCAAGCCTAATAATAGTAAGTTGGGATTATATATAATGTTTTCCATTTCCTTCCCTACCATGGGAAAGTATCTCCATAGATTTTGTGGGAAGTTTACCTACCACCAAAAAGGGTCATGATTACTATATTTGTGATTGTATATCGATTTAGCAAAATGTGTATTCTTATTCCTTACAAAAAGACCATTAAGGCTAGTGATACAGCTGAGTTATTTTTTTCTAATGTGTGGGTTCACTTTGGTTTTCCTAATTCTATTGTGTCAGATAGAGACTCACAGTCTATAGGGAAAGTTTTGGTCATACTTTGTGAGATTATATGTATACAAAGCTATGAAGATATATACTCGAATTTTATCCACATATAGATGGAAAAACAAGAGGTGGTAAATTATATCTTGGTCAAGCTCTTAAGAGGTTATAATAGGAAACATCCAAGGATTTGGGATAAGAACTTGGTATATATCCAACATTCTTATAACATGGCAAGTTCATGTTTTAACTAGTAAGAATCCTTTTAAAACATGTTTGTGGTTATTTTCCTAAGAGTGCTTTTGATGTTGTTTTAAGATTATCATGCAAAGATAATGGGAAAGTGGAACTGGAGGTCCAAAAAGCTGATATGTTCATTGAGAAAATTCAACAAGATACACCTTCAGGTACATATGAGAGGTTGGTATAGAGTCATAGGCCAAATACAAAACGCAACATGATAAACACATGAACTGAACATTCATTACTTGTTGGAGACAAGGTATGGTTGTACTCGAGTAGAGATAGGCTACAAGAAAAATGTAGGAAACTCAAGCCTCTTCTGTATGGCCCATTTTATATTGTAGAACAAGTGGATAAAAATGCATTTCGCTTGGATTTGCCTCATTATATGAAGATTTATTCAGTTGTGAATGTTGAAAACTTACGTCTTTTTGAGCCCTCCATGTTGGATGATGAACAAGAAGGGGTAATGCTTCTGTCTATTGAGGATCTTGCTCCAAATGATTAATGATTGGGGTACAATATTATTTGACAAGAGAGAGGAAGGAAATAATATGCTAATATAATTAATGATTGTGATTTAAAGTGCATTATGCCTTAGTTCTATTTCATTGCCCCATTGTTTAAACAACGGTAAAGCTATTCTATTTTCCAAAATTCAAAGAAAAAAAAAAGTCCTCTCTAATCTTGTGTGAAACAAGAATGTTTTCAAGCCTGCCATGAGAAGGGTAGTGGATGTAATTAGTAAGGGAAAGAAAACTATGTGCTTTTTGATGATTTGGATAAAATCATATCATTTTAGATATTGTTCATTTTTATGTGTATGCATACACACTATTTAGACTATAATTGGAAGTCAACCTAATTAGAGATGAATTATTTTTCTCGTAAGTTGGTTTCCTTTATTGATGTGTTTTTTTTTTCTTATTGCAAATTTTAATTGCTTTTCCAAAGATGCCTAGGGATAGGGCCCTCACCTAGTAAAAAAATGTCAAAGCACCATAAATTTTTAGCTAAGATCAACAATGTCAAAGATTGAATAAGAAAAGCATATTATAATGCCTAGAGAACCACATTTAGAAGAGATAACATTATAATGGCAAGAGGGAAACAATATTTCTCAACAAAACCAAGAGTCCCATTAAGTATTATTCAAATCAGAATCTATTTGATCCTTTCAATATCACTCACGGTTCATTTTCCTATATTTATTAGGAATCTATACTATAAACAACAAGTATAATTATTGCTTCTAATATAATGGTGTGTTACGCCCTTAGTCTTAGTTCATATATCGGGATATGGATAGTTGACCTATGACTAACATAATCTCTTATCACATCATCATATTTATTTATACTTTTAGATGCTTTTTGGGCCAGACTTGGTGCTTTGCATAACATAGTAGGATATATATATATATATATATATATATATATATATATATATATATATATATATATATATATATGAGTTAATGAGTAGTATATGAGGATCATATTGAGCACTTGAGTATTATTATATGGTTTGGAGGTTGCCCCCTCAAAGTGGTTGAGTCATTCTACTTGCATATTGTGATCATTTATCTATATTTTGGAGGTATTTGGTGTTATAATGTTGTTGATATATATATATAATGTTCATTACAAGTGGTATTAGAGCAATGATATGCCTAGAATTGGGTCAAAAACCCTAATTGTGAAAATTCGACTATATCTCCAAAACGATGGTAATTTTTTTACAAATTTGTAACAAAAGCTGTGATATCAGTCATGTAAGGTTTTCTCCAAATTTCAAGATCTTTTGTCTTATTTTTTCACAAGTTATACTCATTTTAGGGTTTTCATAAATTTGCTCCATATGTTGCAATATTTTAGGGTGATGTCAAAAAGATCTTATTTATCGTTAGGGTGCATGTTCCCTTATTATCATTGTGGTATAAAAAATTGAGCATCTAACTAAAATAGTTCTCTATAACACTATTGTTGTAGTATGTTTGGAGCCCATATATTGGGATATGGATAACCGGCCTATGGTTAACATGATCTATTATCATGCCATATCATATTTATTTATGCTTTCATATTCTTAGTGGGTTGGGCTTGGCACTTTGCATAACACAGTAGGATATATATAGTATTAGAGGATCATATTGAGCACTTGAGTCTTATTTTATGGTTTTGTAGTCACTAAATCACACACTTACGATATACATCTTGCCTTTGAATGCTTCATGTATATGCATGATTATTAAGCATGAGAATTGCTCATTAACAACCCTTTGCTTTGACATTGCTTTATCCCTTTCATATTTATTGCTTGTTATTTCTAATTTACAACTTACAATTTCACATACCAGCTGACATCTTTTTCATTTATGATTCCATTCTTTTATCTTTCTGGAACCTTGTATAGAACCACCTATTAAGGACAGGAGTTCCCAGGCACTACTGTCCCCTCTGGACAGGGAGCTAATATTTTCTATCTATTGCATCAAGAACTACATTTTGGGACTTCATACTTCAATGCAAAGGAGGGTCAATTATGAATTCCATACCACACATTTTGCATTGGGACAAAGTAGTTGTAACCAACTATTCTTTGTGTGATTGACACTAGGGCATCCTAGCTCAAGGGACACTATTCCAATCACACACACACACTTGAACTACATTGAGTTTGAAATGTAGTGTATCACTTCATGAAAATCACATTGGAGTGACCACTGAGGTCAGTTTGACTCAAGCATATCGATATTTTTATTCATCTAATATATGCTTGAGTATTGTAAAAGTAGTTAGGGTTTCTTTTGTATGTGGAAGTGCAACTGGATGAACTTGTAGAGAACCTGACACAATCTACAATGAGCAAGAAGTTATAAGAAGTAACAAATGAAGAACTAGAATTGTAACTATCCTACAGACACCAACACCCATAACGGATGACACTAGTACCCAGGCATCCATGTCCTCTCCCAGACACTCCTATCCCTGAGGTTGTCACATCATAGTTTTTGATACAGAGCTCAAACAATCCAAAATTTTCATTTCCAACATGTCTATCAGTCCAGACCTACAATTACAAGATGAGTTGTCTTTATCTCCTATCTTTCTCTCTTGCTTGCAATTTTTAGCGAGATCTTTCTTGAATACTGTTATATTTATTTGATCAACAATGTGCTTACATTATATTTAAATTTCTTTAAATCATTTGGTGAACCCAACATCCTTTCAAGCCTACTTATCGGATCCCTTTCCCTTATGGTCAGTACCTCTCGTGACTTCTCTATTGAGGATCTCAATGAACTCAATTTTTATCTTGCTGAGCATCTTGAAAAACCTAGAACTGTTACTTTTTTCTGCCCTTAAGAAATCCCAAAGGATTGCTACCTCCGCTTCTCTTGGAACCACTATTTCTACCTCTACCACATCTTCTATTCCTCTTTCCTCCCCTCCTATTAATGCGGGAGCTTCTATTGACCATATTCCTAATTTCAAACCCAATCCTACTATTTTTTCTCCTCTTATCTCCCACATTCATCCTAGTTTTTCTTTAGGCACCCATGCTTTAGAGTCTCTTTATCAAGATTTACAAGCACAAATTCACCAGTTGCAACAATCTACTTCTTCTTCCTCTCCATCCCTTGATTTCTCCCTTTTTCTTCACAATCCTCTTGCACCCGAAGTGTCTTCTTATTTACTCATTACCAACTTTTTCTCACCAAAGTTTCCTCTATTCAACGGCCATGGAGACCCTCAAGAACACCTTATATCCTTTCATGTTGCTTTCTTGGACTATGCATGTGATGACACCCTCTTGACTAAGTTGTTTCTGTAGACACTAAATCACACACTTTGGGTAATTATCTAGTCTTGATTGCATACTACTATTCATGTGATTCCTAAGTAAGAAAAATACTAATCAACCCATGTCTTTGACCACCTTTCTTTGCTTTCTGTTTCCACTTTGGTCTTACACAACCTTTTGCTTAGTTTGACGTATGACCTTTACTTTTTTGATTTTGTACGACAACGCCAAGCCAGAACACTAATGCTAGGCACCCTCATCCCCTCTGGGCGCTCCTGACCTCTTTGCACTTTAGTCACCTCTTTTAGGTCATTTCTAGCCATTTGAGAACTTTATATTTTTGGTATTTGGTCTTTTCTGGGTTAATTACGAAATTCAAGCAATGGAATCATATAAATATAAAGTTATGTGATCATAATAAAGGATCAAACACTAAGAATTAGCTATCACCACCTAAGGTTGCATCCAAAGGCTATCAAAGAGCATCAAAACATCCATCACAAGAGACAAGGGGTTGTTTTTTGCATTAAAATTCACCTAAAGGATTTAAGAAATAATGGAGAAATCCAAGCAGGGGAAATTGTTTTTCCAAGTTTCTTCCAACAATAGTTACTTGGTCGCTATCAAATGCGACATGGAGAAGCAGCACGACCTAGGTTACGATTTTTACACATTTTTTAGATTTTTTAATCTTCATTGGGTACTTGGAAACATTTTTGTGTCAACGCAAATTTCCCAAGTTCACCATTGGGAAATATGGTGAAAGAAAATGTCACCTCAACCTCAACATGACAAGTGGCTTTTTGAGGATTGGCTGTCTAGAGGAGAGAGAGAGAGAGAGAGTGAACAATTAGCACCGGGGGGATTGACAACTAGCTCGTTGATCATAGTGGGGATTCGTAGTGAAAAAAGGGCAAAGGATTGGGACCAATTTTTGTGTCCCTAAAATGTCCCATGGGGATGGGAGCATAAGGTGTAATAAAATTCAGGCGCCTCACCAAAAGGTTACAAGTGGAACATGTGGGAGCCCTTTGAAAACAAAGAGAGCTTAGAAAGGGTGCAAAGGGGCTTAACCTGGATTACTTGAGCTTCATCAGGGTGCATTTTGATGGGTCCATGGGTCTAAGCTTCTACCGATGGGAGATTTATCTATTCAACACTTTGGCAAATTTCCTAAGGGGATGAGAAATTTTGTGCAAGAAATTGCACCTCAACCTAGGAGTGACATTAGTGTCCCCATAGAAAAATGACTAAGTCCCAAAGCATACCTTGGAGAGTAGATTGATTAATGTACATATATTGAGTATCCGATAGGTATTTTCATATTAACATATATTATGTGACATTTGAGCTATAAATATCATTTTGGTAGAAGGATGGAACTGGGTCTTCACGCTCGTATTTGATCCTCATTCCTAAAATTCCCTCAATCACTCTATCCATTTGTCATCATGAGGATCTCTATTAGGTTATTGCATGCAGAAAAAAATATTCAATCAAGAGAGAGATTCAAAAATATCCTAGCTACTACTCACATTCCTGCTAGTATCCACCCAGACACAGTATATAGAACATTCATAGATGCATTCTCTTAGCATATTTCTTTTTGACCTTCAATCACTAATGTTGATCTTGAGCATTCTCGATAATGACCGAACTTTTTGAAACATCAGTTGATTCACATTTTTTACTGCATGGATCTCCTCCACCTTAAAAGACCCACTTTTGTTAAATGTTATTCCTTGAAAACCTATTGAAACTTTCAAAAATATTTCAAAATTATTTGCACATTGTGTCATATCTCCTTAATACCAATCCCTGATGAATTTGGGCCTTCAAATCTACTCAAAGGTATGTTGCACCTGCCTTAGAAAGGGCTATAAATAGCAATTCCTAAGTCTCTTGAAAAGTCTTCTTTGAAAGGTATGGTCTCAGAAGAACTTGAATGAAATTATTTTCCTAAATAACCTATGAGAAATATTGATACAAAACACATGAGCACTAGAAGAATAGGATATTCCTGACACAGGGGTTGGATTGGTCTTGAAGGGTGTCTGGGAAGGTTTACAATTAAAAATTTTGAACACTAGGGTAGAGTTTTCCTATTTTCAAGTTGAATTTTTCCCTTGCAAAAATACACGACAACAACTGTCTCTCACTTGGGGACTCATTCTAGATTAAAAAGGTGAGGACACGATGAGAAGGAACGCTTGAATCTCAAGTGGAAATCGGTCCATCCCCTACACATTCACATGAGCGACCTCCATTAGCACGACCACTATTTACATGTGTAAACACCTAAAATATGCTTACACTTAGCATTTCCTCCAATTCAACTGATTAACGACACTTCGTTAATTAGCTATTCTTCGTTCCATTCTTAGATGCCCATTCACAACCCTCTTTCGGTCATATTCCTCTTATATTCAACCCATTTGGTTAATATCTCTCTTGTTAGCTGAACATTCCACCTTTTGACCATTTAGAACCTCCCTAGTTCTCTCCAGATCACTTCTATTGGCTTCATAGGCTATCTATCAGTCACAAATGATTAACCAAACCCCTCCCAACTCTCTACGAGTCTCTAATCACTTGTTAAGCAAGTTTAACTAGCCAACTCATAGCTTAACTAGTCTAAAGCATTTTTACTTAGCTCCTAATCCTAAAGTGCTTTTTAGACTTTAGTCCCACATGCACCCAAAGTTCAAAATCTTCCATTTGGAAAACTATAAATACAAGGCTAAGCCTACCCTTTCAAACTACAACTTTACACACAAACACATCTTTTTTACATAACAAAATCTCTCTCAACATTTGGAGATATTGGCATTAGACCTCATTTTCATTAGCCAAGATAATAGGCATTTGATCTTGGCTATCCTCGATTGTTGAAGCTCCTCCATCTTCCATCCATTCCAAATATAGTTAGTAAGGGAAGATCTAAAGCTTGGCCATGTAGCCAACTTGGAGAGATCTCTTCACTATGTTTGGGAGTAAACAACACACAATTTGATTGCTTAGAATCTAACTAGGTTCACTTTCATTAAGATTTCATAGAGTAGAGAGTAGTATACATGTTAGTTTTTGATGTTTTTTGTCAAAGTTATAATGCTTGCATGTTAGTTTTCATCTTGTTTAGATCTAATCTCATGGTGCATGGATGATTTAGCGAAGCTTTGAGGACTACTAGGTTTAGCCTCATTCACATAGATTTTGCAACTTTCCATTGCACATATAGGAAGTAAAACCAAAATCAATTGAAATGGTAATGTTAAAATGGAAACAATGACATGAGGTTTTCATAGACTTCAAATTACAATCTAGAAAAAAAAATCAACCAAAATGGAAATGTTCATAGTGAAATAAGATTTAAAATTGTGACTAAATTAAAATTTGTTTTGTTTTCAGTTGACTTTAAAGGCTTCTCATTTTTAAATTGTTAGGTATACTTCCTTATCTAGAAAACCTTGAAACCCATGTTTATCTTATTTACACGTTCATTGGATTGTCTTGAGCTAATTATGTGTTTACATATTCTTCAAGAGATGGAGGAGGAGGGATTTGAGATCTTGGTCACTTTCAATCAAGGGTTAACCATCTCCCTCATGGCTTCACTATATTAGAACCCCTTTCGAATCTCACTTGTTTTGTACTTTCCTCATGTGCCACATATGAGAGACTCTATTCATGTGATACCCTTCTATAATCAAAGGCTCCTCAGATCATGTTGTGTTCTCACTACCTCCTAAGAAATTAACCAAACATTCTTATTATTCAATTTTTTGGGCTCACAATGCTTAGCCAATACACCCATTGTATACTTGTAGGTCCACACAGGTAGAAGTTCCATAAAATTTCAAGTCCCTTGTAAAAAATAGCTTCATATGATTTTAGCTCCCATATTTGAATAAAAATTGGTATCATGAATTATCCACGATAATCATGCATCCATTTTTGTCATTATTTTTATAAGTAAAATTTTTCGTGATATAAGATATGGATTGTTGATCATGCAACATCTACATTTTTTTCATTCATAAGTCATTTATGTAGTCCTCACCTCCTTTCCCCTTCAATTAGTTTATATAAGTGACACACAGTTTATTCCATGATTGACTTACTAGAAGAAAGAAGAGGATCATATATGGAAAAGGATGGATTTAAGCAATTAGGGGGGTTTCCATTAGTCTAATCATCTTGATTAAAATAAATGGAATATAGTATTCTAAGAGCATGATGTTATAAAAGAACTAAATAACAGCTAGATAAATAAAGGAAATGACCTAAAAACTAAGTAAATAAAATGTGAAACTGTCTCTAATGTGCATCTTATCATAAAGGGTTACTGTGTAAAGGCCTTAGCTGGTTTTCCAAGCTTGTGAGACTGTGCCGCAGAGGAGATCAACTAAACAGGAGGGAAACTACCACATCTAGGAGCTCAAGAAAGTGAATATCTAGACTTTTTGGCCATACTGGGGTGCCTCGAGAAGGATAGTGGCACCTGTGGCACCCTGGTCTAGAATATGGTTGCTCTAGTCATTTGGAAATGACCAGGAAGCCTTCTAAGCATAGGTGTTGTTAAAAGATCCATATGTGTTTACGTCCTGTCGCATGAATGTCATTGAACTTTATTGGGTGTCACTACAAATTAGAGATGGAGGATTTCACCTGCAAAACCACGTATAAAGCATCAAAACCCTAAATGCGTAATAAAGATACATACTGAAGGGGTCAAATTTTACTCAGCTGCCAAATGGATGGACTTATCACTGATCATTGCACTACATCTCAGACCTAATGTAGTTCTAGGTGTTTTAGGCGTGTAAATTGTTCCCTAGGTGCGTACTTGTGTCATTCATACTTTGTGAGTAGCGAGAAATAACTAGATGTAGAATGAAAGTAAGTGGTGAATGTAATAAAATACTAACTCCCATACCCTATGAAGTATGATGCAGATAAACTAACTCAAGTGCCTTGTGATGGATTTGCTAGATTGGATGATTTTCAAATGGAGCTCTAGATGCCTTGGATGGATGCAACATCTTAGGTGGAAATACTAGTCTTAGTACATTGGTCCCTCATACATGTTTTAAAAATTTATATTTATATGTTTCTCTTGTTCTAATTTTGTAATTAACCCTGGAAAAGATTTGCATGCCACCAAAAAGATAGAAATCAATCAAATGGCTCTTCCCTTGCCTTTTGGATGAAAATGAACACGTGGCCTTCAAACCTCACTTTTTCCCCCCGTGGTCGTGTCAAAACATATAGAATGTTTGAATGTGTGTGGCTAACTATAGGAGTATTTTGACTAAGAATTTGGTAGTGTTTTCCATGGTAGCCGAGTTGACAAAGGGGGAGATTTAGAGGCTATGAATAGGTAGCATAAATTCCCTATGCATTTGACTTGGCCTAGATCATGGAATCTAAGTATTAATCCTTTTGCAAGTGTCCAAATTAACTAAATCCTTTATGTAACCAATAAATGCTACTAGTCAAAGAAACTAGGATCTAAACAAATCACAAAAATAAAATATGTAATCACAGTGTTTCAACAGTTTGCTTTTATGGTGTAAAAAATCACAATCTACTTCTAAATAAGATAACTAAACACAGCGACTATTCATAACACGGTGTGGTTTTTTTCTGTGTTGAGTGTATTGAATCCCTATTCACTCAACTAGAACACAACCCCTTTGGCATAAACCTTAAGCTACATATATGGTGGTTGTAGATAACTTCCTAAAGATAATCTCTCCTTCAGATCCACATGGATGAAGAAGGAAGGCTCCGTCACCATGGGGACTTGACTATGATTTTAGATTGCAAACCCTCTTGGAAATTTCCTAACCCCAGTGACTTGCAAATGAAAAGACATTATTTCTACATCTATATCTTGATGGGGGTATATTAAATTGATACTTCCAATTCGTCAATTGATAATTTGGGTAAATCAAGCTCAAAAATACACAACTCCACACCTAGTTGAGCAAGAACTTATTAAGGAAAATCCAGATTGTGTCTTAGAGCAGTATCTTTCCCCTCAAGTCTTTCATAAAAAATCTTTCTCTGCACATGTTCATGTGAGTCCAAATTGATTTGGAATGCAAAGAACTTGTTTTTCAAACATGGTAACTTGAGTGATGGCATCTTGGAAGTTTGATCTAGAGTGTAATGCATTAGAAGAGGGATAACACAAGAGATCACTTAGCTTAACTTATATTCAATTCCTAGCAAGATTATGGTAGGCACAACTCAATGCAAGATGACACTTAAAATTCTCATAAATTTTCTTGAATACTTTGCATGGAATCTCATTTAGGAATGAAGGGATAGAAGGTTACTTCATGCAGGAGGTAATGAAGAGGAAGTGTTCACCATGTTTTAAATCTATTTATGCTCATAGATGTTTGCAGATTTGAGTTGTTACCAAGTCAAATGAAGTGGATGCGTTTTAGCTTTCATGGCCACTTGATGCTTGATTTCAAAAAGCAAACATCATAGTTAGGAATCATTGCATGCAATTTACGCATGAAGATTTGACATGTTAACTTGATCAGGACTTCTCACACAATTAAAATGCAAGGTAATGATTTTAGGACCACCGCCTGATCTAAGTGGTACGATTGTAGACATGTACACTTGCCAAAACATTTTAGCACATCCTTAATAACTTTGAAAGCTTTTACTGGAAAATTGTCCAAAATAGTTAAGGCTATCTAGGCTAAAAATATATACATGTGTCATTTTGGACCACTCTGACAGCTAATATCTCACTTCAAGTGAAGCTTTTAATGTGTCAAATTAGTTTGGAATTATGGCTAACCATTCCTGACAATCCTAGCACCGTTTAATTTCGGCCTTGTTTATTGCCCAAAAAGTTGAGAGTATCCTTTGTAATAGGATCAAGTTTACCCCAGTTAATAGCTGGCCTTGTTTCAATTAGAGCTTGACGTGAAAACTGACAGTGTGACAGAACCAACTTAGCAAAAACTATCATTTTTTAAAGATCACAAAGTAACGATAGCAAGTTTTTTTTCCCTTAAAATGGCCAAGTGTTTCACACTTGCTAATTAATCATCTCTTGTTTTCTTGGACAACCATATGATCTCATCAATAGTATGCTTCATCACGTGACTATTTTCCTTATACCTACCCAAAGTGTGTGATTTATCATCTACATTTTCCCCCCATTCTATTTTGGTTGCCTATTATGCTCAATAACATAAACTTCCTTCACTTTGATAGAGATGCATCACTAATATCCAGGTGTAGAATTTGTATCTTAAATAACGCCAACGAGGGACTGATTATCAAAGCGTGGAGTGCATTTACAAAAATATGGAACCTAGGTTTAGCAATTCAAATCAAAAGATTACCATTACGACTAAACCTCATTTGGTTCTTTGTGCTAGAGGGCCCATAAAAGTTACTTTGCTGATCCAATTTGGTTCAGCTCATAGTAGGTGAATATGGTCTGGATGCTTCTGATCCAAATTATTATTCAGGATTCCCCCCACTCTTTCTTCTGATTCAGATCTAAACTAACATTCGTAGATAGTCCCATGCTTCTTCTAAAGATTTCGATCCCAACTAGTGTTCGGATATCCCTAGATCAAATCATCCTGAATCACGGTCCTCCATATCTTCGAAGGACATTTATTCAAAGTCATCTCAATGAAATCTTCCACCTTTGAAGACTTGTGTGGCTCCAAATTAAGTTGACCGGACATCTAATTCAATTCTTGAGTCACAATCTTCCCTTCCTTTGCAAGACTACCTTTATCAGTTACCTCGATGACCCCTTCCTTTGTCAAAGAGTTCCATGACTCGAATTTCGTCTAGTTAATCATCCAATTCGAATCCTTCATCGCAACTTAACGGATGGATATGCGATCCTATTTTTCTTCCAACATTGCGTCCTCTTCTAGAAAAACGACCTAGGTCTAAATCCAAATCATCCATTCATGAGACGCCTGCCTCCAAGCCTTCCCCTCGTATACATAATTGAACATCTTCATCTTCTTCTGTCAATAAATCTTCCCCTCTTGTTGAATCTGTTTCTTCTTGTCAACCTCACATATTCGAAGAATAACAACCTTTACTGATTGATTTCTCTCAGAATGAAGGAACAATAAGACTTCATGAATATATCTCTCTAGAGGATTGCAAACACGGATTCTTTCTTGAACTTGATACACTCATGTATTGGAGTGAAGAAATTGATCCCTTTGGTCAGAAAATAGAGGAGGAACCTAAAGTCATGGAACTTGATTCTTCTTATGTTTTTCCATCTTCACCTTCCTCTAAGTATGATGAGATGCCATATTTTCCATATACCTTCTTCAAAAAATCACGCACACATCTCCATACTTACGAAATGTTTATTTGGTTGCTGTTATGCTTCTCGAATCGACATGGAGCCTTCTTCACTTTGAACAAGTTTGATCACACTATCTAGGTCTAGGAATTTTTACCTAAACAACGCCAACAATGAATGATTATCGTAAGGTCCCTTATGCATACAAAAATATGGAACCTAGGTTTAGGAATTCAAATCAAAATATTACCATTACGACTAAGCCTCGTTTGGTTCTTTGCGCTAGAGGGCCCACTCAGGTAGCTTGTTTTCCACGTTCATCTCATAGTAGGTGATATGGTATGGATGCTTCTGATCCAAATTATTATTCAAGTTCCACCCACTCTTCTTCTGATTCAGATCCAAACTACCATTTAGATTCCCATGCTTCTTCTAAAGATTCAGATCCCAACTATTGTTCGGATACCCATAGATCAAATATTGAATCACAGTCCTCCCTTTCTTCGAAGGACATTTATTCAAAATCACCTCAATGACATCTTCCACCTTTGAAGACTTGTGTGGCTCCAAATTAAGTTGACCGGAAATCTAATTCAATTCTTGAGTCACAATCTTCCCTTCCTTTGCAAGACTACCTTTATCAGTTGCCTCGACGACCCCTTCCTTTGTCAAAGAGTTCCATGACTCGGATTCCGTCTAGTTAATTATCCAATTCGAATCCTTCATCACAACTTAATGGATGGATATGCGATCCTATTTTTCTTCCTACATTGCGTCCTCTTCTAGAAAAACGACCTAGGTCTAAATCCAAATCGTCCATTCATGAGACGCCTGCCTCCAAGCCTTCCCTCGTATACATAATTGAACATCTTCATCTTCTTCTGTCAATAAATCTTCCCCTCTTATCGAATCTGTTTCTTCTTGTCAACCTCACATATTCAAAGAATAACAACCTTTATTGATTGATTTCTCTCAGAATGAAGGAACAATAAGACTTCATGAATATATCTCTCTAGAGGATTGCAAACATTGATTCTTTCTTGAACTTGATACACTCATGTATTGGAGTGAAGAAATTGATCCCTTTGGTCAGAAAATAGAGGAGGAACCTAAAGTCATGGAACTTGATTCTTCTTATGTTATTCCATCTTCACCTTCCTCTAAGTATGATGAGATGCCATATTTTCCATATACCTTCTTCAAAAAATCACGCACACATCTCCATACTTACGAAATGTTTATTTGGTTGCTGTTATGCTTCCCGAATCGACATGGAGCCTTCTTCACTTTGAACAAGTTTGATCACACTATCTAGGTCTAGGAATTTTTACCTAAACAACGCCAACAATGACTAATTATCGTAAGGTCCCTTATGCATACAAAAATATGGAACCTAGGTTTAGGAATTCAAATCAAAATATTGCCATTACGACTAAGCCTCGTTTGGTTCTTTGCGCTAGAGGGCCCACTCAGGTAGCTTGTTTTCCACGTTCATCTCATAGTAGGTGATATGGTATGGATGCTTCTGATCCAAATTATTATTCAAGTTCCCCCCACTCTTCTTCTGATTCAGATCCAAACTACCATTTAGATTCCCATGCTTCTTCTAAAGATTTAGATCCCAACTATTGTTCGGATACCCATAGATCAAATATTGAATCATGGTCCTCCCTTTCTTCGAAGGACATTTATTCAAAATCACCTCAATGACATCTTCCACCTTTGAAGACTTGTGTGGCTCCAAATTAAGTTGACCAGAAATCTAATGCAATTCTTGACTACCTTTGCAAGACTACCTTTATCAGTTGCCTCGACGACCCCTTCCTTTGTCAAAGAGTTCCATGACTCAGATTTCGTCTAGTTAATCATCCAATTCCAATCCTTCATCACAAATTAACGGATGGATATGCGATCCTATTTTTCTTCCTACATTGCGTCCTCTTCTAGAAAAACGACCTAGGTCTAAATCCAAGTCATCCATTCATGAGACGCCTGCCTCCAAGCCTTCCTCTCGTATACATAATTGAACATCTTCATCTTCTTCTGTCAATAAATCTTCCCCTCTTATCGAACCTGTTTCTTCTTGTCAACCTCACATATTCGAAGAATAACAACCTTTACTGATTGATTTCTCTCAGAATGAAGGAACAATAAGAATTCATGAATATATCTCTCTAGAGGATTGCAAACCCAAATTCTTTCTTGAACTTGATACACTCATGTATTGGAGTGAAGAAATTGATCCCTTTGGTCAGAAAATAGAGAAGGAACCTAAAGTCATGGAACTTGATTCTTCTTATGTTATTCCAACTTCACCTTCCTCTAAGTATGATGAGATGCCAGGGTCTAGCATTGATCCATGGCCTATCTTCTCGTTACCAAGTCATTACTTATCTATCATCATTCCTCAATCAAAATCTCTCCCTGGGTCACTCCTAAGTAGCCCATCGTCATCTTCTATTCTGGAGCAACCCCCGGGTAGCCCTCCATTTTCTACATGTGGGTCACCTCCTCGTAGCCCATTACCTTCTATTCTTGGGCCGCGTCCTAGTATCCCTTCATCCTCTTCTATTTTTGGACACCTATGAGTAGTCCCTCATCTTCTATACTTGGGTCACCCCTAGTACTCCCTTGTTATCTTCTTCCATTTTGGGGCCACGTTCTAGTAGCCCTCCATTATCTTTCATATAGGAGTCACCTTTGGGTAGATCATTACCTTCTATTATTGGACCACATCCTAGTAACCCTTCATCCTCTTCCATCTGTGGGACACCATCATCTTCTATTCTTCATCCATGTCCTTATGGCCCAATTTATTCCATCTTAGAGCCATATTCTAGCAGCCCTTTGTCATCTTCTATCAGTGGCTCACCTCCTTGTAGCCCATCCTCTTCAATTCTCGGACCGTATCCTTTTCACCCACAATTTTCTTCTTCTATCAATGATCGGGGAAAGCCCACCATCATTTCTCTCATTCCTATCATCAATCATAAACGTTTAAGCTATTCTCCCACTTCTCGAGATCAGACAAGTCACACATTAGCTTATAAGAAACCCAAGTAGGTTCTTTATCAAGATAAAATCAAAACGCTGAAGAGCTCCAAAGCTCCCAACAACTCGAACAATCTCAAATTTGTAAATCAAATGCAATTCAAGAACACAAACTACTGCACCCATCAAGTATGGCGCAAATGGCATAAACCTATGGATAGGAAACTCAAGCCCCCGCATGTAAAATCCTCGTTTCACAAAAAATACAGTCATTTGTTGAGTATGAGCTCACCATGATCATCAAGATCGGAGATAATATGACTCTTGATTAAAAAACATGCCTAGTCTCCCTTATCAAGGGAATTGCAAACATTGTTGTTGGATCTTACCACACAAAGTGACTTTGTTAGTCCCAACTTTCCAAAAACTATCAAAAAACCTAAAAATAAAAAACAAATGCAAACGAATTGAGAAAACTTAAAACAATCAAAGGAACACAGGTCAAAAAATTACAATCAGGTATTGCATACACATGGATGTTCCTTCTTCACCTTATTTTTATTCCTCTGCAAGTAATTCACCATTTTCATCTCTTCAGTGATATTCTGGTTAGCCAATTCACATGCATCTTGCGACATTTATCTTTATGCTATTTGTTTGACCCTGGTCTTTTATCACCTTGGTACATTAAAGAACGCCTGACCTCTTAGAGATCCTATCAACATCTAATAAACTTGTTGCGAATAACTTTTGGGCATATTTGTTTACACTAGCCAATGTCATCATCACAATCACTTCCTCCTCCTTCCATCAAGCCATTAGTGTTTCTTAACCCCTTGTCAAACAAGAGAGCTGAAATAAGTTTTCAGAAAGTAAAGGAAACAAAATCAATCAAAAGTCAAAAGCCTAAAAGCTAAAATCAAAATCAGATTGATATGTAACTCTCTCTTGGGGTATTTCTAATAGCCTCTACTGGGGATATGAATGCCTGACTGAAATTAGAGCAATGTTGCTATTAGAATCAAATACACCTCCGTCGGGGCTATGGACGCCTGACTGACAGTGGATGAATGTATGGGTATCCTTCCACTTTCCATTCACAAATCAAATTTCAAAATAAATCATTCCTACACGTTGGCTAGTGTCCTCATTTGTTGTGTATCAAATCTTCTCTCCAAGAGGTAATAAATTCCATGTACACACATTGGATCTCTATGAGAGAACATGATTAGTATGTTAACAAATGTCGTTTTTGGACCTTGTTCAAACTCTTGCTTTAGTGTATGTCTTGTCTCACGATTTTTGCCTTTGGCTAATAACTTTTTCATTACGAGGCTTCTAAGCTATATTCATAACATTCATTGTTCTTCTACTTTGTTTAGAACATCCATGTGTATAAGATTACATTTTTTCCATGTTTGCAGACACCTTTGTCCCCTTTCACAAAAACAATCTTCCAGTTTCTTTATGTCATGTGCTTCTTCGTTAGCTTACACTGGGGGCATCCTTGCTCCTTCACAACACTTCATTGGTTTACGTTCATCATCATGTTGAACTTATTCATATTGGCCTTGATCCCCTTTTCATCATCAAGGCGTGAAGAGTTTTCCTTTGAATACTCCTGCCTACTACTGGGGAATTTTTGCATCTTCACTTTTATTACGCATGCGTGTGGCATTCTGCCCTTGTACATCCCATCTATCGCTGTGGGCATCCATGTTTCTTTGTCTTCTTGTACATAGTTTCAAAAAAAATTCAAAATCATAAAAACATTCAAATATGTTAGAAAAAAAACATTCAAATATGTTAGAAAAATCACAAAACATTAAAATATGTTTCAGAAAACATCAAAAAAATATAAATCATCCTAAAAAACGTCACTCTTTGGTTCTCACCTATTCATTTGTGCAACTTGCAGATCATCTTGATCTACCTCCATCAACAAAGTTAGTCTACATGCTTCGTCTGTACTCTAGGGCACAACAAGTTTCCTGGTACTGTTTCGTAGTGCACATTACTTTTTCATCAGACTTAAGTGTCCTCTGTTACTCCCCTTACACGTACAATTTTATTGGGGCACCATCATTAACCCTCGTCGTTAATTTGAATAGGTTGGAATTGAATCTTGATAACAAAAACATTACATTATGTTTCTCTATTAGGTTAGCTTTTTTACTTTCTCGTATTGCATTGCATTATGTATGTTGCATGAAGTTAGGCATCTTTTACTTTCTCGTATTGCATGTCATTTTTTATGTTACATGGATTTGGTGTTTTTAGCAATTGACATTTGTTCGTATATGGATTTTCATGTTATACTACACTTTTGTTCATTCTTTTTAATAAGGACCGATGATGAAGATCATTAGCAATATGATGAAAAATAAAGTTGTTTGAAAGGCACAGTGGATGGATGTTACCTCATTACCCCTTCCTCATACTCCTTTTATTCATATAACCCTTTTCTTTTCTTCTTCATCACACTATTATTTCTTTTGTTCTCTTTCTATCATCATTTTGATCGTTAATCAAGTTCTTCCATCACCTCATTGGCAATCGAGAGGGCATCCTGTCATTCTACTCATTTTTCTTCTATACCTCTTTCAAAATTTTATACTTGTTTATGCTTGTATACTTTATTTGAAGTGATGTCATTTACGCCACCCCAAAGAGGGGAAAATGCAGACACCTAAAATATGTTTACACTTAGTATTTCCTCCTAGTTCAACCGATTATCAACACTTCGTTAATTCCCCATTCTTCTCTCCATTCTCGGATGCCCATTCACAACACTCTTTTCGGTTGTATTCCTCATATATTTAATCTAATTGGGATAATATATTTCTTATTAGCTGGATACATTCCTCCTTTCAACCATTCGTAAACCTCCCTAGTTCTCTCTAGATCGCTTCTATTGGCCTTCTTAGGCTATCTATTAGTCGCAATATGGTTAATCTAGACTCCTCCCAACTCTCAATAGAGTTTCTAATCACTCGCTAATCACGTTTAACTACCCTAAACCTAGCTTAACTAAGCCTAAAGCATGTTTATCCTAGCTCCTAATCCTAAAAGTGTTTTTGGCTTAGAATTTAGTCCCACGTACACCCAAATTTCAAACTCTTTCGTATAGAAAACTATAAATAGAAGGCTAAGCCTACCCTTTTAACCTAACACCATTGTTTACATAACAAAATCTCTCAAGAACTTTGTAAAGGCATTAGAAATCATTTGTGTTAGCTTTAAGCTATAAAACATTTGGATCTTGGCCATACTTCATTGTTAAGAGCTCCTCCATCTTGCATCCATCCACTCCAAATATAGTTAGTAAGGGAAGATCTACAACTTGGCTATTTAGCCAACTTGGAGATATCTCTTCACTATTTTTGGGAGCAAACAACACAAAATTTGATTGTTTAGAATCTAAACTAGGTTCACTTTCATTAAGCTTTCATGAAGTAGAGAAATATTTAGATATGCTAGGGTTTGAATGTTTGTTTCAAGTTCATATATTCATGCAAATTGATAGTTTCATTTATTTATCTCTTATCTTGATGGTCCATAGATGGGTTAACAAAGTTTTGACGTTCTTTATCCTCATTCCATAGCTTTTGTAACTCTTCCTTGTTCACAACATGCACACTTTTAATGAATAACTCTTATTGGGAGCACATTCCATTAGATTCTACTTTTTCTAAATTTGTATGCACACATGATCAATTGAATCGATTAGGCTTCATAATTGACGACATTATGCTTCCATCTCATGATTCACACACTTTATAGGAGGAGGGATTATATCTTTATTACCATGCACACATGGTCTATTACGTTTTCTATCTCCAAGTATTTCGTGCACATACTCCTCGCACTTCTCCACTTATACTCGGTTAGTATTGGCTTGATTACATGGGTGCACGTTAGATCCTGATCATAATGATATATTATTACCCATGCCATTTGGCCATATTTTCGAAATATAATGCATCATTCCTCAAATATTCAGTAAGCCCACTCGTTGTGGTAGTACACATGAGTGTCCATTACCGATCCATTCATTATTCATCTTTTATTTGTTATGGGCATTTGACAACTTACTCTTATATCTTGCCAAGTCTTACTAACCTTTCACTCTTGCTTATCAAGTTTTACACATTCGCACGCGGTTGACAGGGATTATGACATTGCGATGACCTTCTAGACGAAAGTTACAAATAATCACTCTCGAACCATCAAAGAATCCAGGGGTTCATGACACTTATTTCCCCCCTCTAACATCAACACGTGACTTATCTTCTTATCACATCCCATGTAGGGCACCCCGGGGCACACACCACGTACAATCTTGATGTGTGCTCGTAGTCTACTCAGATCTTCTAGATGACACTCTTTTGGGACCTATGGTGCAGTCACTTCTATGCTTGAGGGCATCTTATCCTGTATAATCCTCATGACACACACTGTGATGGTCATCACATAATCTTTTTGACGTTCATTCACTAGATACACTTCCTCTTACATATTAGGGTCTTATTTCTATTGGTTCATTCATCATTAGTCACAATCATATTATCTTTAGTGCATTTATTTACAGTGTCCTATGTCACTCCTATATTAAATTACACTATTATTACATACCCTCCTCCCATACCTTACAGTCAACACACTCAACATAGTTACGATCTACTCCATAATTTCGTGAGATATAATTTTATAAATCATACAAATCATTGTCACTTAAGTGAATAGGATCAAAATACCATGATTGTGTGTACAATCGAAACAATTCCAAAAGAAATGTTTTATGCAATAAGAGAAAGGAAGGGGATTGATTGACAATCTTGTTGACACAAGTAACTTGGTGATGATTATCACAATATCCACGTTTCATAGCACGTAATGCACAAGACACACTCGACAGATTCCTGAATGAGTGGTTACGTAATACACTACCCTGATGGATCCCCTAATGTGAGTTCCACGGTCTATACTGCAGGAATTGTTCATGATGATACCTCTCAAATGCTTGATTGCATCACACTCCCTTAGCTCACTAAGATCATTGAGCTTGTTAAGCTCACTCACACATTTACACTCTATCAAGCTTTGCACTTTGACTAGCTCATCTTGGTTTACTACACTCATCTCATTGACCATCTTGACTAGCTCACCCACTCTTGTTTGACATGGCTCATTCTGGAACTACTGAGGGTTCATGAAAAAGGATGAAGTTCATTAACATATAATCTCCACTGCAACTAGCCTAACTCGGGGGAACATGTGACTCCAAACCAACGCTCACTCGATGAGCTCACATTCCATATCAATTCACTCCACAACATACTACATATCTTGGTCACATTTAGTCTTGCTTACAATTTACTCACTTACATGCACATCTTATTACACAGGTGAGATATATATCCTCGCAGTATGAATATAATTTTTATCATAGAGATGCAGAGAGATGTTCATCGATGAAGTTTCTAGAGATCCTGTGATCATTTTTTATGAACTCGTATATGAGATTCCTAATTACATGCAACATGGAAGCTTGGCACAATACCTATTACCAGTCCCATAATGACTCCTAGGGGAATCCACTTTCATACACTACAGGTGCTAATGTTTCATAACATACTACTATATCGAAAATATACACGTTTTGACATAGTTTTTTTATCTTTCTAACATGTTAATGGGTGCTTCATGTGCAACATTTGTTTTGCAGGTCTATTTGCTACCATGGTTGTTTGTGACATTACTTGCTTTTGTTTGACAGTGTTTGCCATTGTTTGTGGGCACTACGGCCTTGATTGTCTTGTGACATCGTGAGTGGTGTCCCATGTTCGCAACCCACTTTTCGCGGTATATATCATCTTATTGCATGTTTACATTGTCTTCTTGCGTCTTAGATTACACATTGTCTGCTAGCATAAATTTTACATCCGTTTTTTTCTTTGTTCGTACTAACACTTGTCTCCTAGCCACTTTGTTTGTGTGTGCCTTTATTTCTACTAAGCACATTTTGTTCCCCTTGTAGGGAAAAGTTGTAGCACAACGACCAGTCCTCGTTTGGGCAGCATAATCCTTCAACGACATTACATGCACCCCAAATGAGAGGGGCCATCATTTGGGTGAATCAGCCACCACATACAACGTTATATACAACATAACACGATACCGATACATCATAATTATCAGCAGCGAGCAGGGCTCATAATCAAACTTGGGTCATTTACACAACACATACACTAGCACTTAGATTGGATAATAACACCTGGATGTATGTGACCAGGGGGCAGTTACACAAAATTTTTTAGTTCAACACAATTTTTGGCATTTTACACATCTACTTTTATAGGGCTACATTCCTTGGCACCCTGCATGCATGCCCAACACTGTCTTTTCTACATTTGCATTAGATCAGAATTGTTTGAAATGTCTCAAATTTTTACACACCATCTGCAGTGGTGTTCTAAATTCATGGGAAACAGTTAAAGGTTAGAGTATGAAACCAAAAAATTCTCCCTACACTTATTCCATTTTATTGATGTGAGATTGCCCAAAAACCCGCACATCAACAACACTTACATGATCCTTTTCTACACTCTTTCCTCATCACGGATCAGATGCACATGTTCCTTTTTCACCCAATTTCTATGTTTTAAACGTACAAGCTTTTTTTATACACATACATGTGTATTTGACTACTTGTTTGTTCTTCTCTTTTGCAGGTCCGTCCGTATGGGAAGCACTAGTTAGTCATCACTCAATGTCATTCAACAACATCACACACATAGGCATTAACATTGACAACAAACACGTTCATGACATCTACAACACGCGTTTCCACCTTAGGTTCATCATCTCATAAATTTTTGCACTTTCTAATCCTTTAATTTCCACGCTCCATCTTTTTACCACTCCACATTTTTCCTTGTCTCTCGGCACATTTCTCGCCATTGATCTATATGGTTATCAGGTACACATCTCTATCTACCTTTTGTTATCAAGATTTTTATCAACAACATAAATTACGGGAAAATGTAGACACTGAATCATGTACTTTGGGTAATTATCTAGTCCTGATTGCATACTACTATTCATATGATTCCTAAGTAAGAAAAGTACTAATTAACCCATGTCTTTAGCCACCTTTCTTTGCTTTTATTTCCACTTTTGGTCTTGCACACCCTACTTTCTCAGTCTAACCTTTATACCGTTCACATTTATCATGAGTATGAAAACTAGTGCCCAGCAACCATGCTAGCGCCAGGTGCCCCCATCCCCTCTGGGCATCTTCTGACCTCTTTGTACTTTACTCACCTCTTTTGGGTCATTTATAGCCATTTAAGCATCTTATCTTTTTGGTAGTCAGCCTTTTCAAGGTTAATTACAAAATTAATCAAGGAATCATATAAATATAAAGTTATGTGATCATAATAAAGGACCAAACACTAAGCATTAGCTATCACCACCTAAGGTTGCATCCAAAGGCATATCAAAGAGCATCAAGCATCCATTATATCATCCATCACAAGGGACATAAGGGCTGGTTTTCTACATCACACTTCATAGGAGGGGAGTTCATTCTATTCCTTGCACACATCTACTACATTTTCTTACATCTAGTTACTTTCTCGCTATCAAGTGCGACACGCACAAGAGCCACATAGGGCATGATTACACACACACACACACACGACACACACACACACACACACACACACACACACACACACACACACACACACACACACACACACACACACACACACACACACACACACACACACACACACACACACACACACACACACACACACACACACACATAGAACTACATTGGGTCTGAGATGTAGTGCAGTGCTCAGTCGTAAGTTCATCATTGTGATAGCTGAGGACAATCCGAACCCTCATTGTGCATCTTTATTGTTTGTAATTTAATGTCATTTGGGGGTTTTGCAAGTTCACATTTCACTGTAGGTTTCCAGTGAGCTTAACAATCTTAGTGTAAGCTCGTAGTGACCAAAGGTGAACAACATGGGACCAACTTACAACCCTAAAAAGTTGGGACTTTCTTGAGCTTTTTCACAGACCCAAGGTGCCCAAAAATAGGTCTGTGGTGCATGTGGGTGCCTCTGCCCCCTCTGGACACCCCTATCCAGCCTATACTATCAGATATGCATTTTTTTGGGTCTATATGCAAAGTTCCTGCCATTTTGTTTAACTAGTCAGCACTTCGGTACACTTCAGTTTTGGTTGTGAATCAACTAAGTCTTTCTTTCTACTCCTTGCAATTAGGGTTTCATAATTTATTGCTTAGTTGCTTGGGTATTTATTGTTGTACTTAATTATCATATATTTTCTATTACCATAGCATTCAGATTAGGCTTTATTATTCACATTTTAGCTTAATCAGTTTCCTAGGAGCTTACAAGATTGTGCTTTGCGATGGTTCTATGACTTTCCCTTGCATACATTAAATCATTTACTCCTCTTGCTGATTTGTTTTTGTTAGTGTAGGATTTATTTTCCTCACTTTATTTGTATTATGCTACTCGGGATATTCCACCTCACTTGGAGTTTCCCTATACTTATTGGATATGCTTGTTTAGGTGTACACTTGACTACACTATTCTAGGTGTTGGTTTCCACTTGACTACACCATTCTAGGTGTTGGTTACTACTTGACTACACCATTATAGGTGTTGTGTAGACACTAAATCACACACTATGAGTATTTATATAGTCATGATTGCATACTACTATTCATATGATTCCTAAGGGAGAAACATATTAATTGATGACTGTCTTTGACCATCTTTGTTTGCTTTATTTTGTCCTTCTTGGTATTACAATCCTTCTATCTCAGTCTGTCTTTTCATACTTCAGGATTTCTCACTCTGGACACTAGCGCCCAGATGCTCTCGTCCCCTCTGGGCACCCTTGACCTCTTTGTACTTTGTCCACATATTTTGGGTCCTTTCTAACTGTTTGGGTATCTTATATTTTTAGTAGTCGGCCTTGTCGGAGTTAATTGTGAAATTCCAGCAAGGGAATCATATAAATATAAAGGTATGTGATCATAATAAAAGACCAAGCACTAATCATCTACTAGCACCACCTAAGGTTACATCTAAAAGCATCTTAAGAGCATTCAAGCATCCATTCAAGGGTAAGGGACTGCATTTATGCATACACTTCATAGGAGGGGAGTTCATTGTTGACATCCACATATCTATTTACATTTCTACATATAGCTATTGCTCTCTATTCAAGTGCGACACACACAAAAGCCACTAGGGCACAATCTCTTCTCTCACACACACATAGAACTACATTGGGTCTGAGATGTAGTTCAATTTTTGGTTGAAAGTTCATTGTGTGACAAAAAAGGACATTTTGACCCCTTAGTTGCATTATTTCTTTTTGAGATTTGATGTGTTTTTGGGGTTTACAGGTCATATATTCATTGCAGGTTATAGGTGACATATGCGAGCTTAGTGCGACACACAAGCGATCAAAGACAAAGGACAAAGAACTTTCTTGCAACCCTATGAAGTTAGTTTTTTGAGATTTTGAGTAGTGATAGGAACCTAGGAAGGTCTCTGGCACCCCAGGCGCCCTAGTTGCTACACGATCGCCCCAGTCCATGAAGATCATGTGGTTGCATAATTTTCTGAGGCTAGGTGTGACAATTTTCCCTCTATGTTCATAAGGTTGTCACTTCGGCACAATCAAGGATTATGTGAGAATCAACTAAGTCCTTTTATCTCTCCTTTGCAACAAGGGTTTCAATACGTAATTGTTTATTTTTCTTGGGTAAAATCTGTATTTTCTTGTTTAGATCTTAGTGTTGTTACATACACAGAATTAGGCATTTTATTCATCGATTTAAATATTTTTCTTAATCATTTAGTGAATGCGACCTTCGAATAATCTCTTCTTATTCTCCCATAATGGCTCAATCTTATGGTGAATTTACTGATGCCCATCTTCAAAAGCTTAATGACCATCTCACTGAGCATCCTCAAGATCTAGATTTACTTTAATTCGCTACTCGTGAGGGGGCTACAAATCTTGCGGACCTTACTATTCCTACTTCCATCAGCACTTCCATGACTGTTGCTACTCAACCACCTGTTTCCACTCTTCCACCTACTTATGTTTTTCATGTTTCTATTCCTACTCCAAGCAACTGTTTTATGCCACCTCATGTTTCTCATACAGGAAAATTTTCCTCTGCTGGCACTCAATACTTAGCCTCTTTTTATCAGGACCTTTAAGTAAAAATTCGTCAATTACAACAAGCTACTTCTCATGCATTTGCATATTTTGATTCCACATTGCTACTTTGTTCCCCTTTTACATCCACCATCTCTGCTTATACACTTCCACCTAAATTTGTCACTCCTAAGTTACCATTTTCAATGGTCATGGTGACCCTCAAGAGCACCTACGAGCATTTCATGTTGTATGCCTAGATTTTGTGGATGATCATACTTGTTTAGCTAGGATTTTCATTCGCAGTCTTCACGAATATGCGACGCATTGGTTCTATAATATACCTGTCTAATCGGTAACATATTTCCTACATCAACCGATGATTTTCTTGCACATTTAACTATCAATATTGGCTCCAAGATATCCTATGCTCAACTCGTACAACTTAAACAAGGATCCAATGAACATCTAATAGACTATGTCTTACGATAAAAGAACAACTTAGCTAAGATGACTAATGTGCTTGTGGACTCTAAACTTCAAAATATATTTTTCCAAAGTATATTTTTGTCTCTCTAAGAGAGTGCTCTCTTTTAGAAATCTCAATCATTCTATCAACTATGTCATAATCTTAAGCTACATGAAACTAAACTCTTATCTGTAGGCAAGCATAAGTATCGGGAACAAGATTCATCTTCTACGTGTTTTAATAGTAAATCAAATTTCAAGCCATCAAAAAAACCTACTAAAGCTAAAGTCACTGTTAATGTTGTATCTAATACTAAAGAACTACAATGAAAACCGCCTAAGCGTACATACAAAAAATTGACTATCGCTCTACATCTTCTATTACCATAGCTTATTGAGAGCATTCTTATTACGCTTCATCCTCCACTCAATTTGGACCCATCTCGTCCTAAGGGTCATAATTACAATGAAAATTTTTAGATGCGATTATGATCAATGCGTTAGACATTTAACAGATCAATGTTTCAAACTTCACAATGTTATTCAAGTTTTTATCGATAATAATGTTATTGAGCTTCCTGAGCCCAAAACATCCACGTCAGTCAATGAAAATCATAAGCTCAAAATATTCAACAATCCTCTTCCAAAACATGATAAGAAAGTGACTGAATCTTCAACAAATCATACATATTGTGCAGTTCCTCTTCTTGCATCGGGGGCTCTCGATTTTCTAGTCACTCATGGTGAGATATCTCCACCAATTATTTCTTTCTCTGATCACGACTATCATGTTACATTCTCTTCTTCTCACTTAAACATTAAAGATTCTATTGGGTCCACTTCTATCAATAACACCAAAATTGAACCATTATATCACATCAACGCATGTTCTATTGCACTTCTTATCATTTTCGCCTATCCACTCTCGCAAATTTCATATCCAATCCCTAAATCATAAAGTTTTGTCAAACTTCCTGTCATTTTTCAGTCCTCTTACCATGCTTTTTCCCTTTCTTTTGGCATCGTCAATCGAAGTGGTGACATGCTCTTAGGTTTTCCCTGGCTTTATGCAACAAAGGCCATCATCTCCATGCATCACTTGCGTCTAAAGTTCATTCATAGAAAAAATGTCATTTCTATCAATGGTGTTCCACCATATACACCATGGCTGCAACATCCTTTTAAGAATGTCATTGCATTAGCAAGAGCATATCCGCCCCCTACGACCTCCTAAATTTAAAGCACAATCTTGTCCTAGCTCACCTATTCATACATGACCTATACAATATCATCGGTTTGCTAATCGACCACATCAGTATAGGTCTGTCGTTCAGACCGCTCCTTCACCTAGATATACATCACCCCCTCGCATTCTTACACATAAGTACTCATCACCTCCATGCTCTCCTGCACATAGGTCTCCATCGCTTCCATAGTCTCATTTACATAGACATTCATCGCCTTCACATTCTCCGTCATATAAGTGCACATATCCATCACGATCTTCTCCATATAGGAAATCATCACCTCCTAGGTCTCGGATGCATAGCTCTCATTCATCGACTCATCATTTGTCTCATCCATTGCCGATCTTAGAGCATGGTCACACAATTTCATCTCCGCAAGCATCGGGTGGAGGACCCTCGTTCTTCATTTTTATCAGATAACACATTCATCATCACACACTTTGGGGGAATAATAGTTATATCTCCCCCCTCTAACATCAACACACGTCTCATACTCTCATCACTTCATATCTAGTCTTTCACATATAAGATACACATCTTGATACATACATTTTTATCGTCATTACCCGATGGCGCAATCTTGTGCTATGGTTCACACTTGAATGTTGAGGGCGTCCTATACACATGAATCTCGCACACTACACACTACATACTTGACATAATCACACCACATAATTCTTGTCCATATTCATCACTACATGATTAACACAATTACAACACTTTATTTCTATCATTCAACACAACATACTACACACTCGTTGCATTCATGCCATACCTCTCTCACATAACACGACATATCCCTCTCATGCACATTCAACACAACACATTACACATTTGACGTGCTCATAATACAAATATTTCATGTGCACATGACAAAACACATTGCACATTTGACGCTTGCACGATACATCTTTCTCCTACACATTCAACACATCACATTACTCAATGTGTCCACAATTAATCTCTTTCGCAAACATTTGACACGACATACTACACATTCAACATTTCTTTCTTGCGCATAATTAACACAACACACTACCCTATGACGCACTCTAGTTCCACAGTTTATACTCAACTACTGAGGGTTTATATTTAGAAATGAACCTCACCACACTCAAGTGCTCAATCACTCACTCACTATATTCTAAACTTTGACGATCACATCTTTCTCGCACACATGTTCAAACCATTTCCCGATGACATACTCTTGTTCAATGGTTCATTCTTGACTACTGAGGGGGATTGTATAAATTAACCTCATCTCATGCATACACATCCACACTCACTCGGGGGGCAGGTGGATCCTATCACATTCACTCTGCATTTTATTCAATCTAGACTCGATAACATACTGCATATCTTGGCTGCAAATTGTTCTTGTTTGCTTATATTCACATGATACATCTTTCTTACTATGTCAGATAGATACATTGTATGTCGTTATCTTTACCATATACACATGCATGTTCACTTTATTTCTATTTGTGATCACAAAATTTACACAACTCGATACATGCAGCATGGATGCTTGGTGCAGTACCTATCACTAGTCCCATAATGGCTCCTGTGGGCATCAACTTTCATACACACACTACAAGTGCTATTGTTTCGGTTTATACTACTTCCTATTCATACTAGCACACTACTATATCAGATTATACATGTTTTGACATACTTTTTATCTTCCTAACATGCTATCAGGTGCTTCATGTGCAACATTTGTCTTGCAAGAACTCTTTGCTACGATGGTTATCTGTTACATTGCTTGCTATTGTATGTATTTTTTTTCATTATATGCCATTGTTTATGGGATTTTCCCTATCTCTTGCTTGTTCTCTGATTGCGTGTATGATTTTGGCCATGATGGCCTTGTGTGTCTTGGGACATTGTGAGTGATGTCCCATGTTTGAAGCCTATTTTTCGTGGTCTACTTTGTCTGCGTTATTTCTTGCCTACATTTTCTTCTTGCGTGCTTAGCTTACATACGTTGTCTTCTACATGTGTGTTTATCTTGTTTGCACTAACACTTGTCTTCTAACAATTTTATTTGTCTGTGCCTTGGTTTCTACCAAGCACACTCCACCCCCCATGTATGACATCAATTTCAACACAACGGTCGGTCCTCCTTTGGGCCGCATTATGCTTAGTAACATTGCATGCACCCCAAACAAGGGGGGCATCCATTGAGTGAATCAACCACCCCATACAACATCTTATAGTCACACTTTAACATAGTTCAGTAGCGGTACAACACAATATTTTATCTCAGAAATGGCCCAGAACCTGACTTGGGTCTTCAGATTTTCACAGACACTAGTGCCCAACACATGATAGTAGCACCTGGGTGCCCCTGACCCTTCCTAGATGCTTGTGACCAGGGTGCAGTTACACAGATTTTATTAGGTCAACACATTTTTTGGTAGTTTACACAATGAATTTTATAGGGAACACAATCTTTAGCACATGACATGTATGCACTACACTGTCTTTTCTACTTTCATGTTGGATAGGAATTATTTGAAATAGATTATATTTTTAAACACCATTTGTAGCGGTGTTCACATTACAGAAAATAGTTAATGGTTGGAGGATGACACTAGAATTTTCTCCCTGCACTTCTTCCAGTTCTTGGCATGAGATCGCCCAAAAAATTCACATTCGATGCAACTGGCGTGAGATAGCCCAAAATTTTTTTTCTACAAATTCTCATCACAGTTTAGGTGCACATATTTATTTTCACATCTTACATACATTTTACTTGTTTTGATGTAATTTTACATATGCACGTATTTGACTACTTGTTCATTCTTATCTTTTGCAGGCCCGTCCTTACAGGAAGCGGTAGTCACATAATCACACATCAACAACACAATCAATTGACATCAACAATAGGTATGATGCGACATCTACAAATACACTCTCTCCCTAGGGTCATCATCATCATTTCGTTTTACTTTCTCCTCTCTAGTTTCCACGCTTCACTTTTTTATCACTCCATGATTTTTCCTTATCTCTCGACACACTTTCACCATCGATCTACATGGTTATTAGGTACATAAATTTTAGATGCTTTATGTTATCGAGCATTCGCTCAACAACATAAAGTGGAGGAAAATTTAGACACTAAATCACACACTTTGGGCATATATCTAGTCCTGATTGCATACTACTATTCATATGATTCCTAAGCGAGAAAAGTACCATTAATCACTATATTTGGCCACCTTTGTTCACTTTCTGTTGTCCTTCTTGGTCTTACACTCCTTCTATCCCAGTATTTCTTTTCATATTATGGCATTTCTCACACTGGACACTAGCGCCTAGGCATTTCCATCCGCTCTGGGTGGCCCCGACCTCTTTGTGCTTTGTTCACATTTTTTGGTTTCTTTCTAGCCATTTGGGCATCTTATATTTTTTGTAGTCATCCTTGTCGGGGTTAATCACGAAATTCAAACAAGTGAATCATATAAAAATAAAGTTATGTGATCATAATAAAAGACCAAACAATAAGCATCTACTAGCATGACCAAAGGTTACATCCAAAGGCATCTTAAGAGAATTTAAACATCTATCTAGCATCCATTCAAGGGCAAGGGATTGTATTTATACATGCAATTCATAGGAGGGGAGTTCGTTGTTGACATCCACACATCTATTTACATTTCTACATCTAGATATTACTCGTTATTTAAGTGTGACACACACAAGAGTCACTTAGGGCACAATCTCTTCACACACACACAAAACTACATTGAGTCTAATATAGTGCAATGTTCAGTCGTAAGTTCACTGCATGACAATCGAGGACAGTTCGACCCCTCATTTACATTATTTTCTTTTCAGGATTTGATGTGTTTTGGGATTTTGCAGGTCATATCTTCATTGCAGGTTACATGTCACATATAAGAGCTTAGTGCGACACACATGTGATAAAAGACAAAGGACAAAAAACATCTTGCAACCCTATGAAGCTGGTTTTCTAAGCTTTTGAGCAGTGACAGGCGCCTAGGAATGTCTCTAGAGCCCTAGGCACCCTAGCCCCTACACGGGTGCCCCCGTCCAAGTAGATAATGCAGTCGCACAATTTAATGAGGCTCAATGCAAAAATTTTCCCTCTTTGTTCATCAGGTCGTCACTTTGGCACAATCCAAGATTATTTGCGAATCAACGAAGTCTTTCTATCTCTTCTTTGCAACTAGGGTTTCAATACTTAATTGCTTATTTTACTTGGGTCAAATATGTATCTACTTGTTTAGATCTTAACATTGTTACATACACAGAATTAGGCATTTTATTTATCCATTTAAATAATTTTCTTAATCATGTTGGTTACCTTCATTCTAGGTGGAGATTACCACGATTATAGGAGGAGGTTACACATTCACATCCTATATGTACATCTCTTGAATTATTCTATTTGACCATATTGAGTTGGAGCCATTTTGTGTTATTGCAATTATCTCTCTTGTATTTTCGTAATTTGTAGTCTTGAATGCTTGTATCGTTAAATGTCTTGGAACATTTCACGTCTCGCATCATTCATCTATGCATTCTTTGAATTAGTAGATATGTGGCGCTTCTTTGATAGTTTTTAGCTCATTTTTCTATGACTAGCAATTGCACCCAAAGTGTAATGGAGACACCGATAGGGGGGACATAATATTTTAGGATGACCGTTGTGCAAAGAACTGAGACATGTAATGTGTTTGTTGGAAGGGATAATACATAATGTCTATAATCTTGTTTCAAGTGGAATGAATATATAATGCTACCTACAATTGTGTTTCACAAGCACTTGAATGTATTTGTGACTTGAGGGGTCAATATGAAAATTACAATCTAAAATTGTAGGCTCAACCTAAAAGTCTTTGTAATGGAAAATGAACACAACTGTAGATTCAATGGTAAATGTAGATAGGTTGCTGAAAAGTTTATTATACCGTTAGAATTCTGAATTCAATCTTTAACAAAATGGAGTAACTGTTGTAAAAATTCAATCGCAGAGTCACTACAAATAGTTGTAATGTATTAGGGTGTGTTTATGCTATTGGATTTTTTTACTACTTGTTCAAAATTGTAAACAAGTACATGGGTAAAGATAAAACAAAAGTTTTCTTTAATAGTATAAATGTATGGGGATTGTCAATGCACAACAACATAAATGCCAATTAGTGTAGATGCAAACATAGAAAGAGCACAAGAAGTTAATAAAATGGAAACCATATATGATCAAAGTTGAAATAATTTATTGGAAGTAGGAACGTATTGTAAGATTCATTAGGTCATCACATAACTTAAATGCTTTTCACTTTCTATGAGCGAGAATTCTCTTTTCAGAACAGGACATGGATTCCATCTTTTTCTTATACTATTGCCCAAAAGGAAAATAGGAAGAGTACAATAATAATGGAAAAATATCTTAAAACAAACAAAAATTTATGGACGTCAGTTGTTCCATGATAAGCAAATGGTACTCCTGCAAAGAGCATCTCCCAAACAAGGTCTGCAAAACAAATTATGAAGTAATAAGTTAGTTTGTTTTTAATATGTGAAACCATTAAAGGCACGGGAAGCGTATTTGCAACAAAAGAGAGGATAAATGAGGGAAAGAAAAATGATTAGGAAACATATAAATCATTCTCAACCATGTTCTAGGGGCCAAAAGCAATGGAAGTGGGGGAATAGTATTACAGAAAGTCCATGTATATAGTTGTACGCACTCCGCGTCCATATTGTTCATAACAGGTTATTCATTCGTTTCTACCTTTCGGTGGATTTGTATCATCTGAACAAGCTTATTTAGGGTCTTCCTCATATTGACGACGTGGGATTTCTTTCTAGGATATGAGGTTTGCATTATACGCTTTTAGTGGAATATCCAGGTTTCTGATTGTTGCAAGACACTCACTACATATTTGTTCTCGTATGCAGACAACAATTGTTTTTGATGGAGTTGAAGTAGAGGGGACTGCAGCTTGAGGCATACACATAATTGATCCAGAGAAATGGTTTATGCATAGTCATAATGATCTGGAAGTCAGTGCATGAAACATCCATGGGAAAAATTAGGAACAAAAACCATGAATGCAAGCTATATATAATAGTGCAAGCATACTCAATAAAGTTTGTTTTGGCTTAAACATAAATATACACACTTTTCCATCTCTCAAACAATAAGGATTTTAGATTCATTATTCCAAGTATAAAACCTTGTGTTTTCTTATATAGTCCCATTCTTTGTCCCACTAAATAGACATGGCAATTGAAGGGTTTGAAAGTTTGATTTTCTGCTCATTTCCTTATATCTTAGGAAACCTTTCCTTTATATTCTGAATTAAACCGAACAGTAAAATTTCTTTCCCCGTGCCAATATTGGGCTGCTCTCCTACAAATATTAACCAAATTCCAAATATCAACAAACATTCAGAACTTTCCATAGAATTGTGAAAAATATCAAATACTCTTTCTACAAAAATTTAATTGTTACCAATAGAGTATGTAAACCCACTAATTTCCCAACAACTATGCTATGGGTACTGATGTCAAAGTAAATTAGCAAGTGAAATGATCAAATAACAAGACACCTCTCAAAAGAAACAAGGAGAAATAATGGTTCTATGCTCACGCATGTTGTGCATATGATATTTTGACAAAAGATTATATTGCCTTCCAAATAAGGCTCGCAAAGAATATCATCACCAATGTGACACACAGGAAACTTTGACATTTATGAAGAAAGAGGAAGACCTTCCACACCATTAGTAGTATTATTATTTTGTGGGCACAACTTCATGGTTTCAGAGGAAATATGAACTTCTGCAGGAGATAAAATGCAATTGTCATAGCCATATGTACGATATGAATTTTGTCACAATTTTTGAATATATGTGCAAGAATTACCGGCACATGTTTTATGAATCTGAAGACACCAGTATGACAGAAATACTATTAAATATAAAATATGGCACAAAGATATAATACCCACTATGTTACAGGAGACAAAAAATTCAGTAAGTTCTCCAAGAGACAACATACATTTTCTAAGCCATTAATTTTATATGAATTTTTTCGTGGGTGCGTAAATATCTACAAAAGAATCACCAACATGAGATATAGGGTATTTATGAAGAAGTGGAAGTTGGAACATAGTCAACATACAACAAATCGATTTAGCCAATAGTATTAAATATATCATCAACAAAGAATGAGAGGTTGACAAAGAAATGTCAATAAATAAATAAAACAAGAAAATAAGTGTAAGGCATTAATAAAAAGATAAAAAAAAACTGCTTCCGACTTCATCAAGTGTTTAGAATAGAAAAAAAGACTATTAAAAAATAAATCCGATAGATTGCATACCTTAAACCATCACCCAACAAAAAGAATTTTCTGACATATCACGAGAATCCCTTTCCAAAGTATCTCCCATGTTTCATATAACTTGCAAATTAGAAAACACAAAAATATTTTGATATAAAGAAACAATTACCCTTCAAATACATTAGTGAGAGATGATATATGTCATTATTACAAATTAAAACTAGAAGAAACAATTTCCCCAACTCACCTTGAATTTGATACACTTTGTGCACCATACTTTTCATCCCAATATTGTATGTATATGGTATAGTTGTTGAAATCTTGAAACCTATCATCAAATGTTGTGAGATATTTTGCAATTGGAATGTGAATATAAAACACCCACAAAGCTTTGAAAACACAATAACAATTATTCACTTTCTCTAGAACATAACATGGAACACACATAGGACATATATCATTCACAAGTACATCTAACGTTCGACGTATTTTTCTTATGACATATAACTTGAAAATCATAAATGTCAAGTAAATACACAGTTATAGTAGCTAAATATATTTCAAATTGAAACAAAAGAAAGATCACATTCACTGGACAAATTTCAACATGGTTTATGTAAAGAAAATTTATAGTATACAAATACTAATGGAACAATTTTTTTTTAAAATTCAAAATAGTATAAGGACACCTCCCAGCTGTATGTTGCGGTATAGAAAAAATGCAAATCCTAATAGGGAGCGAGCAATATATTTTGAAAATACATATTTCTTGTAGAGTCGGAAATCTAGAGTAGCTCTTTTCAAATCCATATTCTTCTTCTTTATTATATTCATATGTTTTGGCCCTCAATATCACATACAATCTTATAGTCAACTATTCACTAGGAAAAGGTGGTATATTATTAGATGGACATCAACAACAATTATCCATATTCATTGTCAAATCTCTCAATTTTATTGGTAATGTTGCAGCTTGACAATCCTTCCAATTAACCTTTCAAGCCAACATCACATTCCCTAAATAATTTGAATTCTATACAAATATATTCACTCACCTTATGAAGCCACTAAGGATTTTATTTATGCTTACCACTTTCCAGAGTTCTCTTAAAAATGGTGGGTGTTCTTTTCCTACATATTTTGAGCATGCAATCTACAAGAAAACCTAGACTCAATACAAACAAACATCGAGAAATGAAAACCAAAGTAAAAGAGTAGACAAGGGCTATATCGATGCACAAAGAGGATAGTAGAAAACGAAGCCTACACCAAAGGTTTTTCAAAATTTTATGGCCAAGGCACTCCAAAAACTAAAATAACAATCACACCAGGACAAAATTTAACAAACACCAAGGCTTGCAACTTACTATCTAAACCAACATGCATTCATTATAGGTATTCTCATGAGATGAAAAACAACTAAACAATAAAATTCATTGCATGGATAATAAAAACAAAAAATATATTAATCACAAAGGAAAATTATATATGCAGGAATGCTAGAAACCTCGAGCTAGATATTTTTTTTTTTTAAAATTGCCCACAGAATCGAACACTTCCGAAGACAACACAACATCCATGCAACACAAGGAAAGGTTAACAAAAGGGAAGAAAGCATACCTCGTTAAATCATACGCAAGAAAACAAACAAAGATGCCCATCCAAACGAGGAGGAACACCAACCGCAGTTTCCTGCAAAAATCACAAACAAAATTTGAGACCAAAATTCTAATGTGCAAATCAATCTCCATTTATATCTGAATAAGATAATTTTCTACAATATAAAAAATGCACGAAACAACATGATATATATATATATATATATATATATATATATATATATATATATATATATATATATATATATATATATATATATATATATATATATTACTATAACTATGAAATTGCAATACCATGGCTAGCTAAAACATTAACACAAAAGAAGCTAGTATCTTTACTTAGTCCCTCGACATGAAAACTACACAACGTTCTTAACCATGGAAATCTGCAATCTAAACATATCTTATGACATATTATTCCATACACTTGTTTCCACTCGTAGCCTTCCATTTGTACACAAACAATTATTGTAGAACCTACCACTACACAAATTCACTAGAACAAATCTGCATGGAATCTATAATCAAATCCATTACCATAGCCAAAGAAAGAATGACTTACATTCTCAAATGTTTTTGTTTCTTAACACATATCAAAAATTGAATATTCAAACATGGATAAACGATGGAAACACCAATAGAAAAATAAATATTCTTATATGGATGTAAATAAGTGTATATTACACAAACATGATCTCCTCAGGTGATAAAATTTTGTTGCAGGTTATCTAACCATTTCAAATGACGATGTCTCTTTCATCTACAGGTTTTAATTATGACCAAAAAACGTGTGAGACTTGGTGAATTTCTTGTATATAATCTAAATTCATTTACACACCTGGATCCAAAACAATTTACAAACTCACTGACGCACTATGCGAACTAAACTACTTAAGATCTACAATTAAATTCATCACTCGAGAAAAAAAACTACAATTTAAAATAGTTTTGTTCCATACCATATATCTTAAAATCGAAGCAAACAAATAAAGAAACGTTGATCTCCAACTTAACAATAGGGGAAATTTTCCCAAGGCGGGCAAACATTAGTGATACCAATCGAAAAATGAATATTCTTATATAAATGAAACATAAATTACAAATTGTATGAACAAGACCTTTGTCACAAAGACAACCAAGAATTTTTCCCCAACGGACTTAAATTTTATGTAATGATTAAGTTGAAGCTTTCCTAAATTAGTCGTTTTCTTTGCAAATGCTTATATACTTTGGAACATGAGTTCCTCAGATAATTTTTTGGGGCCAATGATTTGTAGAAAAAATGTTGCATTATATAGTGCACAATGGGTAAATGCCCTATTTTTCTTCATATAATTTCACCATAGTCACAACTATAAAACAACAACTAACATTTAAGGGGTAAAATCCACCAAATCCATATGTACATGTTATAGTACCATCTATTATAAGGCTCTCTAGAAACTTAAATCTACATGATAAATATAGATGTAGAAAGGCTCTCTAAACATAAACCTACAAGATCTATTCGAACCATTGCAAAGAACACAAGTAAATGAAAATGAGGAACACACCATAAAGGCATCAAGAAAAATCCAACTCTTTCTGAATGAATTGAGGGATCAAAACATAGGATTGCATAAACCTTCCCAAAAGCCAAGAGCAGGGGAAGGCAAAAGCAAATATATACATATTGACTGCAGTTATATGCAACATTCAAGCTAGGAATAATGTGTGTTTTCAACGCTAAACAATGCAACTAGGTCCATGATTATTTCAAAGAACATTTTTAGTTGTTTGGGAGTGTAAAATGGAACCCCACAACATTTTCCACAATCTCTCTTGTTTGTTCCATAATGGGAGAAATCCGGAATAGGTCATTGTTGTTCATCATCATATGGATGAAAATTTAACTCCCCCAAAGATTAAAGTATGTTGGGGGTAGAAGATGAGAGTTAGCCACACATTAGCATTATATTTGGTGAAAATCCCACTCCATGTCAGTGCAAGCCAATAACTTTTTCCTTAATATATTCTCTATTATTTCTTGACCCAATATTAAATTTACATCCAATCATAAGACAAAGCAATACATATTTCAAAACATGATTTAAAAACTTAAAGCAACACTTCGCCCTTACAAATTAACCCAACATAACATACACAAAATCAATGTTGTGTTTTTATTATCTATAGTTCTGCATATATAACCATACATTTACATAAAAGGCAATAATTTCATTTTTTCTTCTAAACAATAGATATAGGTAGGCTATTTATAGATGCACTACTATTAACACACCCTAACTACTAATAACACACCCTAAGGACTCATAAGTAGATGTAATACTAATCCATGCAAAACAAGTGAGGGGTCTAAGAGTTAATGATATCTAATCATTTTTTGTGTGGTTATGGGAGAAGACAATCCTTCTTAGTATGTTACCCCTTAGTTTTAGGTATCTCCCACCCTAAATTCAAGGATATTCCATGAGATTTTAAAGAGCTCACATTTGTTGGGATTTGAAAAGTTGTAACCTACATGTATTTCTCTTCAAATGCCACATGCTCCATGAAGTCTCCACTTAAAAATCAAACCAACACTTTCAAATGGCCTCCTCCTCCCTCCCCCCTAAAAAAAATGTTGGGTCCCATGCATGTCTCTAGAAGGCTCATTTTTTTAAATGGCCTATTCTGTAATGGTAGAGCACTGGAATAAGACATTGCCAATGATCATCAAATTGTCAAAAAATTAGACACCATCACTAAAACTTAGATTTATGCTTGTGGCAGCAAATGAAAGGTAGCATTTATTTCGTGGAAATTTCACTCTAAGAAACCTGTTGCCACTATCTCTCCCCGAACAAAGGTAAACAAAATATTGGAACCCAACTCTTATTTAAACACATGAAGCAATTTTTGTATGGTAATTATATAGCATGGATAATATAAACAGTAGCGAAAGAAAATATTAAAATTGCAAGCCCAACACATACTTGCAACACACATGAATCCATTGTCTAACACTATCCTCTTCTCTTGAATCGATTTCCATTACCTATACTAACAACTCCAAAATGGAGATGTCATGTATTTAAACCTGAGAAACCCTTCAATGTATAAGTTGCAACTTTAGGTGCCTCCTGCGTACTTGGAGTACGAGGTAGTCCCATGCTTGTAGACCCAAAAATAGGTCACCCGAATTGTGGACTATAAAACCAATAATTATTATTATTACATATGAGCTCTGATTTTATATGTGGACACATGGCATCCCTTTGACACACAACATTACCTAACCTCGAACAAAAAACATAAGCATTCAACACAACCATTTCTTGTTTTTTTTCAATTGAAAGTTTCTAAAAAATATGCCATCGAGTGGCCAAAATATCATAGGAATTACGAAGCCCCCACTGCAACACATCATTGATAAAATACAAAGTCCTCGCCAAGTGAAAACCAACCACACATCCAACATGCAATAAAACCCTAGTCATGCCTAGAAGCTTCTCGAAGCATTTTTTTTGTTTTAAAGACATTAAAAAAATAGAAATCACATAAAAAAATTTAAAAACAATAGTGGATGAATGCATGGTGGGAATTCCATGGTCTTGCATGTGCATGACGATGGCAACTGCCATTGATTTGTACAATGCAGCTCAATCCTTCCTATAAAGTATACACTTATCAGTGTAAATATTGGAGCACAAATATCTTATGCACAAATGGCTAAAACTAACAAACGATGGAAACACCAGAGGGGATAGAGTGAAGAATGAAAAAATGAGGAAGTGAAATAGAGGGAAAGGATGAAGGGAGATCAAGATGGGGTTCGATGGAGAGGGAGGACATTGTATTCTGGTGTATGGTCTTTATCTTGCACGTATTATTCATGACGGTGCAATATGCATTTGAAGAGGGCAAACTACAAAATGGGGAAATTTGAAAAGGTTATGGGAGAGGACCCTATAATCGTGCACCTAACTTTAGGGGCACGCAAATATATGTAGGTATGCCGGTAGCATAAAAAAATTATATCATCGTGTACTGTATGATCATGCCATATCAACATTTTCATTTCGCATGTTTATTTGGAGGGAAAAGTAATTTTTGAATTGATTTAATATGAAGAAAATTAATATAAAGCATTTGAAAGAGGGACCAATGACCGAGTGCCCTATGTGTCACATTCTCATTGACTCTTAAAAAGTGTCATTAACCAAAAAGTGAACAACTATTGGTACTTTTCTCAACAACCTATGGTGAAAAGAGATGTACATGTGTTCTGGTGTAGATGTACTTTTGTTGACTGCACTTTACAATGTTACTTATTCACAACACCCATCTTCTTCTAATCATGATGCTAATTAGAACTTACAACGAAAATATTTCTCTAGATGGGGAAAAATGTGTATTTTCATGTAAACCTTTGGGTTGTGAGTGGACTTATCAACAAAGAAATTGGCCACATCATTTCATTCATATATAGTTTTATTGTAAGTCCGCATACACTTATGCTTTCCACATGCTTTCCATGTAAATCAAATTCGACAGTTATATTGGTTCCAAGTAGGATGTTCTACAATCCCTAAATGTACATGTGCCCTATATTTCACATGGTAATAACAAAAAAATACCTTTTTAAATGGCTTGTGATTTTCCAATAGATACAAATCTGGGTGTGACTTTGGACAACAAATAATGGTATCGGAGGTGCAAAATGTCAGGATCTTATTTTCGCAAGAGTATCGTGAGTTTGAAGCATTTAAGACCTATGCATCTCACGTCTCTTCTCATTTAAATGGATCTCCATCTTTTCGCTGAGACTATATGTTCAATTTCCCAAAGATAAGGAGGTGTGCCTAAATTTACTTCGATCCTTATATATGATATAGATATCAGAGTACAGACCAAATTGTCAGTATTGTAATATTGCTACTATATATAACAATTTAGAAACTATATGTTCATCAACTTGTATGTTTTTTTCATGTCATTTACTTTACATTACATCCTAATCAAGGGATTATTGTGTTGTTCAAAAATAAAGATATGCCTGGTTCAATCAACGAAAATGTTTGTTCCTCCTCCAAGCCCATGTCATCAACTCCAATTGCCACTTTTTCTCACATATAGAATGAAGAAAATAAAAATCCCTCATTTGTCGAGGAGTTTCCTTCCCCTTAACAAGGGACATTTATATTGATTCAATGAAACCCTCCTCGCATTTAAATCCCTTAATCTACTCCATGTCATTCTCTCTTATTGTCTTGTATCCACTTATGCCTCCCTTGTTATAAGAGTCACAAACCTTCACAAATTCATAATTTCATTGTAATCTTACCCTATCGACATATCCATTGCACCTTCTTAATGCGATTGCTAGGCATTCGTGTTAATTGAAAAGTTTAAGTACTGAGAAAAAAAAAATTAAAGAAATTTTTGGTACTTAGAAAACAAAATTAAAGCTATAACAATTTTTACTATTGGAATTGCCCTTTATATTAAATTCAAATAAAGAGAGTTACATTAGCAAGGGTTACTAGAAAACTCACGGTCCCACAAAACGCCATGATGGCAAAAATAAAACAAAAAATGCCACGTGGGCTACATCAAAACGCTTAGAGGGCCATAAAAAAGCACAAGAAACAAATCACACCAGCAAAATCAAACACATGTCGTAGCCCCAGGAGGAGGACGAGGGTCATCCTGAGGAGGGATGAACACTCCACTATTGGGCTTGGCTGAGGGAGGATCCACCTACTAACCATCATGGTACAACATCTGCATTTGTATAGGAACCATAATTCCCCATCCAGGGGGAGGCGATCCAGCTATAGTCTGCATGCCCAGCAGCGGAGATCCCCACCGTGGAGAATTAGTAATGCCCTTCCCCCTCGAAGGTGGGCTCTAGCCAAGTCTGGACGAGGATAGATCTAAAGGGCAGCCCCAAGGAGAGATAGAGCGGTGGCTGCGTGAGTGACTTCTACGATGTGGTCCCACTGGTGGTGGCCGTCACGGCGGTGAAGGACGAGGTGGCAGTGATAGAGGATCCGACGAGACCTGACTCATAGTGCAAGGCGCACTCCCCCAGTGATCCATAAGCTCCTATAAATAAGCAAACTCTAGAGCAACCTTTGTTGCTTGAGCTTGAATTTGTATGCGGACAGTAGATAATATCACCCGTTTGTCATTAGTGGAAAACAAAACAACAAATTGATCATGCTGGAAGATTAAAGCATTGCGAGCTTTCCAAATATGAAACAAAATATAGGCACGAAACAATTGCCAAAGAGTATCAACATAATGAGGCCAGTGACTAAAATCTCCAAATAAAGCTAGATGCCAATGAAAGAATTCAAGATGGTAGGGATGGAATAAGGAGTGAATCTAAGTCCATATGATTTGGGCACGAGAACATGACCAAAATAAGTGTTTAAATGACTCAGGGTAGGAACATAAGGGGCATTTAGAATTAGGGATGCTGATATGACTAAGACCTTGATAGACCAAACACCAAAGGAATTGATTAACTTTGGGCTCAAGAAGATGATTCCAAGTACGGGAAAGCCGACGAAGCCATGTGGAATGCGCAGATTGTAAACCCCATCAGGCACTGAGCTTGTCAATGACGGGCGAGAGCGGACTCAAAAGATGGTAGGTAGTTCCGGCATTGTAGCGAAGGAAAGAAATTTTAAAGGGAAGGTACAGAGGAGGTTTTCTTTAAAATTTTAAAGAGAAGTTGGGAATAGAACGAATTATCGTGCAGGTATTTTACGTTGCTTCATAGTGCACAGATATTCACCCACACGGGTTCAAATAATGTGTGAAATCGTGAAAATTTGGCTTAGCACGTAAGATCAAGTTCCATTTTATTGCAGTTTAAATATGCCTCCGGTTAGGGCTTTTGTGGAAATTTATACTGAAATTTAGTTTTAAATAAATGCTTCACGAAATTAGTTCTGAAATTCAACCTGCTTTAAAGGCCTTGGAGATCGCTCTTTAAATTTATTACAGCTTAGATGTTAAATTTTTCTGAAATTCAACCTGATTAGGTAATTTGGGCGACCCAACTACTTGTAAAAACTGAGATTCGGTTCACTTATCATGGGGTTTTTGGTTTTGTGCATTATTGATGCGTTGGCATGAGGACCTCCCAAGGTACCTACATTCAAAATATGAAGTGACCGTGATTTCAATTTGACATAGAGAAATCCATCATAGGCAACATAAATTTTCTTTAGCACAATTAATTTCTCTGTCATGCATATGTCAGGGCTGAGCCGTATATATTCTCTCGTTTTCAACAAATAAATCATATTTTCCATATGGTTTGTGGTCACATTGTCTGGACGCATCCTACATTGCCCCGACTATAGGGACATATCTAACAAACCATACATAGAATTTTTTTTGTAATGTAAGCCACCTGTAGTTACGCCGTAAGGCGTTCTTGTAGTGGGCTGCGACCTATTTTCTCTGACAAGTATTGGCCATTGCACGGGTGAGATTGAGTTTCACAGGAGGCGTTGAAATCTAATGGTGGCTGGAGATTGAGTTTCTCTGTAGACCACGTACCTCCTTTTCTTAATCCACGTAGTGCTTTTGTTCACCGTCAAACATACACGTGTCGCATCTCATACGTGCATGTCTCTACAAAACGAACAGAATTTTGATTTAGTTCGAGTCAAGTCTACTTTACTGTTTCATATGGTAGTTGGTAATGGCAGAATATATGTTTAAATTCGGAGATGTTTCCACTGCAGATATACAGAGATGATTGATCACCTCCAACGGAATAGAATATGGAGCGAATACGATTCATCTTCATTCGCGAATAGTTCAAAAATCCAAATTTCTAGAATCTATTGTTTAGCAGTTTCAAGTTGACTCGTCCACTTCTATTTCTTTCTCTGCTTTTTTTTTTTCTGAATACAATTTTTTGAAGATTAACTGATACCCAGTAAGAATGGAATATGGGTTGAGAAATACCCAAAAATAAAAATAAAAATGGAATATGGGTTACGAAGATTAACTGATGCCCAATAAATGATATTACAGATATTAGTACTGATTGATTAATTCTGTTACTTCAAATTCGTATGACAATCCCAGAAGCATATAACAAAAAATGTGCAGGTCCAGAAAGCCTGAAAATATCTAATAGTTCTGTAATGTTTTTTGTCCAGATACAGGGTATGAATCTGTTTGTTACAATGCATTTAATTTGCCCCCTATGGAGCATTATGATTATATAATCGTAGGAGGAGGTACAGCAGGCTGCCCTTTGGCAGCCACCCTTTCAAAGCACTTCAAGGTCCTATTACTAGAACGGGGAGGACTGGGGAAAAATGGCCACAACATAGAGCAACAAGAAAGCTTCGTGAGCAACCTTGTGCACGCAGATGATCCTGATTCTCCTGCACAGACTTTTATATCAGAAGAAGGTGTTGTTAATGCAAGAGGCAGAGTTTTGGGAGGAAGCAGCAAAATAAATGCTGGGTTTTATTCTAGGGCTGGTGTGGGGTATGTGAGAGAAGCAGGGTGGGATGAGGCACTTGTCAATCGAAGCTACAGCTGGGTTGAGCGCGCTGTGGTGTCTAGGCCTGTTTTGAAGCAGTGGCAGGGAGCTTTCAGAAATGGGCTTTGTGAAGGTGGTGTGAAGCCTGATAATGGATTTACTCTGGATCATGTGGAAGGGACTAAAATTGGAGGGTCTACTTTTGATCAGTTTGGGAGGCGCCATAGCTCAGCAGATTTGCTGCAATATGCTAATAAGGATAATCTCAAAGTTGGGCTCCACGCAACTGTCCACCGCATCCTCTTTCATCACCCAAAGCAAGGTAGATCTTCAGATTATGCTTGCCATATTTTCAGGCTATGTTTCCTGTATTTTCATTCATCCTGATGATGGGTTACTTGTAGGTAACCCAAAATGTCTGCTGTCTTTTCTTTTTACTAATTGCTTGTTTTTTTCCCAAACATTATGGAGTGTAGTCTGTGGTAGATTGAAGTCATTAACAGACCTTGAGGAGTTTCTTTACAATTCTAAGATTTACGCGTTTTCAAATCTTGTTTAATAGGTTAATGCAGATCATGATAATAGATTTTCCCAACAGTTTAGTGTCGTGCAAATTCAATCAAAATTATGAAATAGAATTTAACGTGTTAATATGGAGCCAATATTAAGTACCCATCTTTTATGAGAAGTGGCACATAATAACCCATCTCTCATTTTCTTGAATGGTCCACTTGGTACTCATTATTTTTGGGGAATGCTTAGTGGGGTTCAGCGCGTCTTTTTTTCAGTCTGTTACAACTGGCTTTGTATTCAGTTGCAGAAAAAATTTACACCCTGTTCTTACTCATTTTTCTATAACATGTTATTTGTAAGTGTGGTAAGGGATTCTGGCAACTAAAAATTTCTGTCCTAGACGCAAATGGGTGATCAAATGTATACAGTAAACAGACAATTTCTGTTTATATTTGACAGTTTATGGTCTTCCAAATCTTGCTAGATGTGGTTTTCAAAGATTTGCAAATATGTATAAAGGATTTTATGATTCTACAATGTCTCTCTTTATACTAGTAAAGCATAAGGATTTCAAATTTTCTACATGAGATGGCTTGTGGTGGGATGGATCATGTTAACAACTTTTCTCTGCTCTCCTGTGAAAGGCCCCTTTCAAATTTTTAGCACATTTATCTTGCAGTAACTAATTTTTTCTGTGCTGATTCGTTGTTCTACACCATGATATTGTTTGGACCTTAAGTTTCATTCAGAACTAAGGAGTAGAGATCTCTAAATGTATACATCATCTTAACTTTTCTTTTATATTTTGATAATTTAACACTTCTGCAATTTTTTTCAGAAGTGCCTTAGGGTTTAAGGTTTTGCAAATGTTTACTCAACTTAGTGTTTTGGGATCTGTACCAGTGCACATTTCACAGAAATTTAGACGGCTGTGCCTTTCCATTTATATTTCTAACGTTTAGGGTTTTGCACGCAATAGCTTTTAGTATTTTGCAAAAACTTGTCATACTTACTTTGGTTTGGTTTTTTTAATGTGGCTTTGTGTGGAAAGGAATTTTAGTGACTGATAATAAAATCTCACAGAAATTTCTTTCTTTCTTTTTTGATATAGAGATCTGTATTTATTCAAATATATCTATATAGAAATGTTTGGAATGGATTTTAACTTACTCCGAAAATGAATTCTGACTGACTAATTTATTGTTAGGTTTTACAAATTTTGACATCGTTAAGTTTAGAATGTAATTTGACTAACTCTGCCATTAAATTTAACTGTGCACTTTATTCATTGTTGAGTGTTACAAATTTTCATATGGGTAAAGGAATTTGTTAAATTTAACTATGCAATTTATTTATTTGTGGGTGTTGCAAATTTTCTTCAAGGTAAAGGATATTGTAAAGGATGTTAAATCTTTCCGGGTTTCGTGATTTTGATGTGGATTTGATTAGGATGGAATTTTACTAACCCTGTTAATGAAAGCTAACTGTTTAACTTAATATTATTGATGAACAGTTCAATATCGTCTTCAATCATCTAGACGAAGGGCGTATGGTGTGGAATACACAGATGCATATGGGATTATTCACAGGGCTACATTATCAACCAGTAAAGGGGAAGTTATTATTTCATCAGGTGCTCTGGGGAGTCCACAGTTGCTATTATTAAGTGGGATTGGCCCTGCAGAGCAACTAGATATTTTAGGCATTCCAGTACTACTTGATCTACCTGGTGTAGGACAGGGAATGGCAGATAATCCAAGAAATGGTATCTCACTGTTATCGCCCCTTCCCCTTGAATATTCTCTAATCCAGGTGGTGGGAATAACTAAAACATACTTCATTGAAGCATCCAGCACACCCAGTTCGGATACCCTTTTGGGAGATATGTCTACTTGGGAAGCATTATGGAAAAAGTTGTAGGCCCCCTCTCAAAAGGAGAGCTTTATCTAAGGACTGGAGATATTAAAGATAATCCTTCTGTTCGTTTCAATTATTTTTCACACCCTCAAGATGTCATAAATTGTGTTGAGGGATTGAGAACCATTGACAGTGCCCTGAGAACAGGTTACCTAAAGGTGTTTGCATTGACCTTCATACATCCCCGCTTGCCTGCAGATACAAACAACTTTACAGCCATGGAAGAATTCTGCAGGAAGACTGTAGCTACTATATGGCATTATCATGGAGGTTGCCTTGTTGGTTCAGTTGTGAATAAAAAATACCAAGTGCAAGGATTGGATTCTCTACGTGTAATAGATGGTTCGACATTCAATAAGTCTCCCGGGACTAACCCACAGGCCACAGTGATGATGCTTGGAAGGTATTATAAATTCTTATTTTTTTCAGGCTTTGATGGTAACTATTCATGACAGAGTTGGTGGAATACATTTAGGAGAGAGACTTAGAAGAAGAGAGGCTTTTAGGAAACACATTTCCAATGTGATCAGTTCTCCTTTCCAAGTATGGTAGCAGCCCCGTGTTCAATGTCGCTCGTGTCAACCCAGGGTGTAGATCGGTGACACGGGGCTGCTGGATTTCATGTTCAAGTCGGTGGGAACTGGGGAACAGGGGTGGCGGTCAATCCAAATTCCAAAATATTCAAATAAAGCCGGGGAGGAACGTCAGCTAATTCCTTCCTCAACATTTCTACAACACTGTGGGATGACACTTTCTCCTATATCGCCATATCTCAGGTATTTCATTTCTTTTAAAATGTATTATTATTCTTATATAATGCATTCCAAAAGATTATTTTTTGAATTTAAATGGAAGTTAAAGTTCATTTTAATTTTAAGATTAATTTATTCCCTTTTCTCCATAAATATGAATTTAGTAATAAAAAAACTATGTATGATGTTATTTTACTTCTAAATTTCGAAGTGTTTCTTGGTTTTTGATAATTTGTATGTATTTGTAATGTCGCACTCCCCTTCTTCATCGTCTAGCTACCTCTCTCATTTTTTATCTTCCTTTTGTTTTAATTTTTACATCCATCACCTTCAGTGTTTCCATGGTACCGCCACAACCTTCATTCATGAACCATTTGTAGAGCATGGATAGAGGTCTCCCAAATGTCTATTAATGGTGAAAGCATAGGATTCGTTTGGCATTCCACCCGTTCAAATTGCTTGGTTTAGAACATCTACCGGATTCATGTTCCACCATTCTCTTCCACAATTAGCCAAACAATAAAATAGGAAAGATTCAAATTCAATCACTCTACTATTTACCAAACAATAAAACATGAAAGATTACTATTTACTTAGTTTTTAATTCTACGTCGTATGAGATGACCTAAACCAATGTTTTCTATTTTTCCCTCATTACAGACAAGGACATACTATATTTTATGCCTAAAAAGATCGATATAGTTTGTATCATTTCTTAGGCCTTCACCATCATTCAGACACCACAAGAGAAATACCATTGTAAGTTCATATTTGCTAAAGAAAGAAAGTTTGGATATTTTTTGTAGATCTTTTTTGTGTAATTTTAATGAGATGTATATGCATGCTTCAATTTTTGCATTTGTTTACCAATAAACTATTTCTAAGCGGGATAGTGATTCATTGAAGTCTATAGACAGGGAATTAGACTAATGGCAGAAGACCTATAGAAATGCATGTATCTCAGATGGATTGGATAAGTTTCCCAGGCCCGTAACCTCTAAATTTAATAACTTTATTTTTAGGAAATCAGAGGGAATACAATATTTCGGGAATGAATGAATAAAAGACCAGAACAATATGACCTCTGTTTTTACCACTAATATGTTGCCTCGTCATTTTTCTTCCGCAACCTACACATTCAACCAAAGGACAAGTGGTCCACACCTGTCAACTTGTTAAAGAATTGTGGAAAAGGCAGGATTAATTAATAAAATATTAACTTTAGTACGTAACACATGATTTTAATGTTGGGCCCATAACCAATTGTACACCGAAGGAGAACCTGTTTTCTTGTTTCTATTTTTTTATTTTATATTATTTGTTAATTTTCTAAAATTTAGCGATACATAGAAGATTAGCTTGGCCCCCACGCAAGGATGGCATGCATAAATCAAGAAATTATTTTGGGTTAAATTTTGAAAAGGAAATATTAATCATCGTAATTAAAAACATATAGTGTAACTAATCACGACGATTTTAGAAAATGTTTTGGCTTTTTCAAATTTTGAGGAGATACTTATATAATAAAATATATTAATGTTATGTAAATTTATTTTTGCTTATGTTGTTTGTTGATGGACAAGTTGGTATCTCGTTTTGATAAAAGAAGATATATCTTAATTTTATAGAAAAGATATCCCTTGCTCCGCATCTTCCCTGAAATAGACGATATTTTAAAGATATGGTCAACCCAAAAAATCTCGAAATATGATTAGAAGTTTAAGTGAGGTGGCGTCATTTGTATGTCCATGTTGTGCTCATTTAACCACTTCCATTATGAAGACTTGTTAGTGGAAAATCATTCTGAAAACAAAGGCTCATTAAGAAAGGAGTTGAACATCGTGGTTGTATGAAGATTCTTGCTTCAATAATTCAGTTTAATGGGATGCAACAATATGGACTGTCTGGTCAAGCAAGTTAGATTCAGATGAAAAAGTGGACCACAAGTAGTAAATATTTATTTCTATGCGGACACTCTGAGATGTGGTATAGGTGTATGTCTTGCATGTATTTTATTCCCACCTTTTTATTTCCAATATTTAACGCATGTGTTCGTCTTATCTAAAAAATTAAACTCCATATCAAAAAACTTGATGCCAAATAATTAAAAAATAATAATAGTAAATTTGTTTTTTATGTCAATAGTTGTGATGTCACCATTGGATAACCCTTGGTGCATGATGAGACTGGTTGTCTTCTTGCTAATCAAAGATTTGATAGACCCCGTGCATGAAGGACATAGGAGCCATTTCTTCCCTTTCCACGAACAAAGAACAAATTGGACTCTCATGTAAAATGTAAGTGATATGAAGACACTATTTTGTATCGCGGTAAACAAAGCAAATCCCATTTTTTTCGATCATTATTGATGGAAATATCTACCAATATTGATGGTGAGGGAAAGCCTAGTCATTTCCTTGATAGCTAGAGCGATGTCCTGATCAGAAATATGCAAGAAATCGGATCTCTTTTCTATCAGGTCAACTATACAGATCCCTATCTCTAAAGTGTCTCAGGATATGCACTATTGCATTCGCTTTACAATTAAGTGTGTTCTAAGTACCATAAAAACCAAGTACTGATTCCACGACCAACTATTGACATTGGCTGTATTGATCGATCACTCCTTGGCATCTAAGATATCTCCGGGAAATGTTTATTGGCATCAGTCCCCCTCAACACTTTCCTTTTCCTTCGACTTCTCATCCCTTTACCCTTTCCTTTTCGACTCTCATCCTTTTTTGTTATTCCAGTCCCTTCATTTTCACTTCCTTCGGCGTTTCCATCGTACATTTCACGTACGATTGCTAGTTTTATATAGCTTCCACAGTCTAACAGATTTTTGGTATTAACTTTCGTTTTCCATTTAGGGGCTGCACAGCTTTATTACAAAGATATTTGGATTGTTACATCATATAGTTTGATTCATTTTTTAGTTTTTTTTTACAATGAGACGATTATCTATGATGGTGTCCTGCATTTATGCCCTTTATCTCAATTAGGGCTTGTTGGTAACTTGGTTGTATGGTATACATATGTGATATATACATATGTCTAACATTCACGTGTATGGTATATATGTGATATATACTAATACATTTATGGATGCAGGGATGTATGTATGTGTGTATATATATATGTGTGTGTGTGTGTGTGTGTACGTGTGTTTGTATGTGTGTACGTGTGTATATGTGTGTGTACGTATGTGTATACGTGTGTAATAAATGTTGGAAATATCTAATCTTGTTCTAGATAAAGTTTAACTTTATGGAACTCAACTTTATGTAAAAGATATTCACATTTATTGTGAATATTAACTCCTCCAAAATATCAACAGATATTGTATATAATATCTAGAAAATATCAAGAGATATTATATATCTGTGTTTTAAAAATCGCGATTTATCGGGTGATAATAGCGATAAATCGTTTTTCCCATGCAAAATGATTTATCGTTTCATAAATCGCGATTTTTTTAATGGCGATAAATCGCGATTTCCGGCGCTGGCAAACCTGCAAAAATCGCGGAAATTCGTGTGAAAAATCGTGGAAAATCGTTCCATTTCCTCTTGGTCGATCGTTTTTAGTTTCTGCGTTTTTTTTAGTGTTTTTTTGCGCCTTTTTTCTTCTGCGCGAATCGTTTTTTCCGTTTTCTGCATTTTTTTTAGTTTCTGTGTTTTTTTGGCCTGTTTTCTTCTGCGCGAATCGTCTTTTTTGTTTTTATAATTCCTTCAAATTGGTATCAGAGCTAGGTTGAGCTTAAGTTATAAGTTTTTATTTCACTTTATTAGTCTAGTTCAAAATGGCGGGTATGAGCAGCAGCCTCACTCAAACCCACATCCCCATATTCAATGGGAAGAACTACGATTATTGGAGCATAAAAATGAGGACCTTATTTTGTTCACTAGATGTGTGGGAGCTAGTTGAGAATGGGTTTCTAGAACTTGTAGATTTTCAAGCATTTCAAACACTAGCACAAACAGATAAGGATTTGTTGAAGGAGAACAAGCAGAAGGATGCAAAAGCCTTGTTCCAAATTCAACAAGCAATGGACGAGTCCATATTTTCCCGTGTTGCAGCAGCAACTAGATCAAAGCAAGCATGGGAAAGTCTTCAAACAAATTATCAAGGTACTAGTAAAGTAAAAGTTGCAAAATTACAAAATGTTAGAAGAGATTTTGAGAATATTTGCATGAAAGAATTAGATTCAGTAGATTTATTTTTCACCCACGTGATGAGTGTAGTAAATCAAATTAGGTCTCATGGTGAGACTTTAGAGGATCAAAGGATTGTAGAGAAAATACTGAGAAGTCTTCCTAGCAAGTTTGATGTGATTGTTGTTGCAATAGAAGATCAAAGAATCTAACCCAAATGTCTGTAGACGAATTAATGGGATCTTTAATATCCCATGAGCAAAGATTGAATAGATCAGGTAACTCATCTTTTGAGCAAGCCTTCAAATCGCAAGTTTCAATTGGCAGTAATAGAGCAAGAGGAAGATCGAGCTTCAACAGAGGCAGAGGAAGAGATTTCCAAAGAGGATCTAGAAGAGCAAGCACATCTTATGGAGGAAGAACAAATTCAAATTTCTACACTACAAGTGCTAAAGGCCGGGGAAACAACCAAAATCATACTTATGGTCAAAGGTATGATAATTGTTAGGTAATAAGTGATAAAATATGCGGAATAATCCCTCACAAAATTGCAACAGTAGAAACTAATATGCAAAAATTATTACAGATCTCAAATAAAATTACAGAATAAAATAACACAACACAAAGAGACAGTATTTAATGTGGTTCACCCAATTTGGGCTACGTCCACCAAGAATCATTTGCTCAGATTTTATTACAAGCCACCGCTCTTTCAATACAATACCCAGATCCGTTTGGAGCTATGCTCAACAAACTCTACAGAATTCACAGCCGAATTCAAAAAACATCTGCAATACATTTGCTTGTACATCTATCATATGCATAAGACCGTATAAATAGACAACTGCTTAAGCAGTTTTACAAAACCATGGGTATCAAAACCATGGGCAAAACCCGTCCCATAAACCTATGGGTCAAAAAACTCGCCCATATGAGAAAAGCACGTTTCCCGATGTCGGGTGCATTTTTCGAGGTCAAAAAATTTTACGCCTATATGAAAAGTGTACAATACTCTTAGTGTACAGTCTTCAACACTTTCACACATGAAAACAGGCTCCATAACCTAACAATCTCCCACTTGGAGACTAGTTTTCCTCTGAGCAAGCTTCTCAACCCTTCACTAATTTATGTGAAGACCAACCAAAGCTGAACACAACTTTAGTTTTTCCCTTGTGACCACCTTGGTCATCATGTCTGTAGGATTCTGACTAGTATGAATCTTCTCCAACTTCAACTTCTTTTCGTCCAAAGCTGTCCTGATGAAATGGTACCTTAACTCTATATGCTTCGTCCTGGAGTGGAAAGCAGAGTTCTTAGCTAGGTGTATAACACTCTGACTATCACTATGCAGCTTACATTCCTCCTGCTTATGCCCCAGCTCCTCAAGCAATTGTTGTAACCAAATCATCTCTTTGCTTACCTTTGTGGCAGCAACATACTTAGCCTCTGTGGTTGACAAAGCCACCAGCTTCTGTAGTCTTGAAATCCAGCTCACTGCTGTCCCACCTACAGTGTAAATATAACTTGTCGTGCTCCTCCTGCTGTCTACATCTCCAGCCATATCTGAATCTACATAACCACGTAAAGTGGTGTTTGATCCACTGTAGCACAAAACTGTCCCCATGGTCCCTCTCAAATACCGAAGGATCCACTTTACTGTTTGCCAATGCTCTTTACCTGGATCACTCATAAATCTACTTAGAGCTCCCACTGCATGGGCAATATCAGGCCTAGTGCATACCATAGCATACATCAAACTGCCAACTGCTGATGAGTAAGATACCTTGGACATCTGGTTTCTTTCCTGCTCTGTCATGGGACACTGCTCCTTTGATAACTTGAAATGGCCTGCCAAAGGAGTCCCAACCGGTTTAGCATCCTACATGTTAAACCTGTCTAATACCTTCTTAATGTACTCTTCCTGAGATAAATTCAACTTCCGTTCCTTCCTATCCCGAGTTATCCTCATACCAAGGATTTGTCTGGCTGCCCCCAAATCCTTCATATCAAAGGATTCACTTAGCTGTTTCTTGAGTACTTTTATTTCCTGCATGTTTTTACCTGCAACCAACATGTCATCAACATACAAACACAGGATAATATAACTTCCATCCTCAAATTTCTTTGTATACACACAATGGTCAGAATGACATCTAATATAACCTTGCTCCATCATGAAGCTATCAAACTTCTTATACCATTGACGTGGAGCTTGTTTCAGGCCATACAAGCTCTTCTTCAGTTTGCACACCATCTCCTCTTTACCTTTGATTTCATATCCTTCTGGTTGCTGCATATATAGCTCCTCCTCCAAATCACCATGGAGAAATGCAGTCTTTACATCTAACTATTCTAAGTGCAAGTCTTCTGCTGCCACTATTCCAAGAACAGTTCTGATAGAAGTCATTTTTACTACAGGAGAAAAAATCTCATCAAAATCTATACCTTGTTTCTGTGCAAACCCCTTGACCACCAACCGGGCCTTATATCCTTTCTTTCCTCCTTCATTTTTAACTCTGTACACCCACTTGTTCTGCAATGCTCTTTTGCCTTCCGGTAGCTTCACCAAATCCCAATTCTGGTTCTCCATGAGAGACTTATGCTCCTCATCCACGGCTTGCTCCCACTTCTTACTGGCATCTACCTGCATTGCTTCATCAAAGCTCTCTGGCTCTCCACTATCAGTGAGTGATAAATAATAAAGAGAAGGAGAAAACCGTTCAGGTTTTTTTCTTACCCTAGAAGACCTCCTCACTGTAGGAGTTTGGGGTTCCTGTTGAGTAGGTTCCTGAACTGATTCATGGGTCACTTTCCCATCTGGAAGATCCTCTACCACTGCATATTCTTTCTTGGATTCTTCCCTATTTTCCTGCAACTGTTGCTTATACATGACTTTCTCATTAAAGACCACATCCCTAGACCGAATGATTTTCTTGTCCTTAATACTCCAACATTTAAACCCAAATTCATCACCACCATAACCAATGAAAGTACATTTTTCTGATTTAGCCTCTAGCTTGGTCCTATCATCCTTGTCTATATGAATAAACACTTTATATCCAAAGACTCTAAGAAATGAATAATCAACTTTCTTACCATACCATGCCTCCTTAGGTATGCCTCCATCCAAGGCACTTGAGGGTCCTCCGTTTATCAAGTACACAACTGTGCTCACTGCTTCTGCCCAAAAAGAAAGAGGCATTCCTGCATCTAACCTCATGCTCATAGCACGTTCCATTATTGTTCTGTTCATCCTTTCTGATACCCCATTCTGCTGTGGAGTTTCTGGAACCATCTTTTGCCTGCAGATTCCATTCGTAGAACAATAATCATTAAATTCATTGCTGCAATACTCCCCTCCATTATCTGACCTGAGACATTTTAGCTTAAGACCTGTTTCAATCTCTACCAAGGCTTTCCAATTAACAAAAGTGTCAAATACATCAGATTTGTTTCTAATACAATAAACCCAAACTTTCCTTATTGCATCATCAATAAAAGTAACATAATAACTTGAAACCCCAAGAGATGATACCTATGCTGGCCCCCACACATCAGAATGCACCAGCTCTAATTTACTCTCTTTCTTTGTAGGTCCAACCTTGAGAAACCTTATTCGCTTCTGTTTCCCATATATGCAGTTCTCATAGAAATCCAAACATGTTTCTGTATATCCAGGCAATTTCTTCTTTATGATGTTCATGCCCTTATGGCTCATATGACCGAGCCTATAGTGCCATAATGTTGTATCTGCATCTGAAGCCACAAGATTACAATCATTAGTACTATTAGTGGTTAAATACAAGGTTCCAACCTTCTTACCTCTTGCCACCACAAGAGCACCCTTGGTAACCTTCCAAGAGTCTGCTGTAAATATCACAGTACAACCATCACTTCCCAACTGCCCTGCCGATATCAAATTTCGTCTTAATGTAGGCACATGTCTAACATCCTTCAATAGCCAAGTATTCCCATTCTGCATCTTAACCTGAACAGAACCTTTTCCAACTATGCTGCAAGGCTCATCATCACCAAGAAAAACATGCCCAAAATCTCCTTGAACATAATCAACAAAATAATGCCTATGTGGAGAAGCATGGAAAGAAGCCCCTGAATCTAAAACCCAAGATTCAGTAATATTGTGCAAAGAAAGAATCAAAACATCCTGACATACATTACCCATTGCCATATTTGTCTCCTTGTTTTCTTCTTGTTGTTTCTTCTTATCTCGAAGCTCCCAACAGTCCTTCTTTGCATGCCCAGGCTTTCCACAATTCCAGCATACAATCTTGTTCTTGGATTTTGACCTTGCCCGATCTTTTGATTTTCCACGGTTTCCTCTATTCTTCTGTCTCCCTCTAGTTTCCACTGTCAAAGCATTCCCTGAAGTAGAAGATTTCCCAGAGCTTTTTCTTCGCATTTCCTCGCTTAGAATCACCCCTACAACATCCTCAAACTTCAACTTTGAGTTAGCTAGAACCGAGTTGCTTACCGCCATTACCAAGCTATTCCAACTCTCAGATAAAGAGCACAGAACTAATAAAGCCCTAACTTCTTCATCAAATTCTATTGTAATCGAAGCTAGCATATTTACAATCGTATTAAAATCATTTAGATGATCTGTTACTGAACCATTCTCATAAATCTTCATATTAAACAACTTTTTCATTAAAAATATCTTATTAGAGGCAGAGGGTTTTTCATACAACTTCCCTAATGCATCCATTAGATCTTTTGTAGTCTTTTCCTTTGAAACATTAAATAATACCGAAGATGCAAGACTCAGTCGGATCATTCCAAGTGCCTTCCGATCCAACAAATCCCATTCCGCATCTGTCATACTCGAGGGTTTGTTCACCTTCTCAGACAACGGAGTATAAAGATCCTTCTGATAAAGGTAATCTTCCATCGGCATCTTCCAAAGACTGAAATTCTGCCCGTTGAATTTATCAACTCTAGATCTTCCTTCATCCGCCATAGCTCCCACTCAAGCTAAAAACTTTCCCTGCGATTCAACACTTCAGCAAACCAAACCTCGCTCTGATACCAATTGTTAGGTAATAAGTGATAACATATGTGGAATAATCCATCACAAAATCGCAACAGTAGAAACTAATATGTAGAAATTATTACAGATCTTAAATAAAATTATAGAATAAAATAACACAACACAAAGAGACAGTATTTAACGTGGTTCACCCAATTTGGGCTACGTCCACCAAGAATCACTTGCTCAGATTTTATTACAAGCCACCGCTCTCTCAATACAATACCCAAATCCGTTTGGAGCTATGCTCAACAAACTCTACAGAATTCACAGCCGAATTCAAAACACATCTGCAATACATTTGCTTGTACATCTATCATATGCATAAGACCGTATAAATAGACAACTGTTTAAGCAGTTTTACAAAACCGTGGGTATCAAAATCATGGGCAAAACCCGTCCCATAAACCTATGGGTCAAAAAACTCGCCCATATGAGAAAAACATGTTTCCCGATATGTTGGGTGCATTTTTCAAGGCCAAAAAATTTTACGCCTAATTTTTTTTTTCGGGGGTTGTGCCCTCGAACCCCTGCTACCGGGGGATGCCACCCCCGAACCCTTGCTCACAGCCCGGCCCCGAACCCCGGTGAGGATACATGAAAAGTGTACAATACTCTTAGTGTACAGTCTTCAACACTTTCAGACATGAAAACAGGGTCCACAACCTAACATAAGTCACATGTTCAATGTCATTACTGTAAAAGGTATGGACACTATGCCAATGAATGCAAGAAGAAACATTTTGATATGAGTAGACAAAATGCACATTTTCCTGAAGAAAATTAGTCTGAAAGTTTTAAAAATGGTTTAATGTTTATTACATGCAATGTTGCTCAAGATAGTACAAAAGATATTTGGTTTCTAGATAGTGGATGCAGTAATCATATGACTGGATGTAAGGAGATGTTTGCAAACATAGATGAGTCAATTACATCTGAAGTTAAGTTAAGAAATGATAATAAAGTTGCAGTAGTAGGAAAATGAACCATAAATATTGAAACAAAGAAAGGTGAGAACAAACACATTCCAAATGGGTATTATGTTCTTGGTTTGAAACATAATCTAATGAGTATTGGGCAGCTAGTGCAGAAGGGATATAAAGTTTATTTTGAAGATGATGCATGTGTTATTCTAGATAGAAATCCAAGTAACAAATTGATTGCAAAGGTTGAGATGACAAGAAACAAAATGTTTCCATTAAGAATTCAACATGATTTGTCATCTAAAGAGCTTTCTTCACTAGCATTTAAAGTTTCTTTAAAATATCAGACTTGGTTATGACATTTGAGATTTAGAAACTTAAGTTTTGGTGGTTTAGATTTATTGCAAAAGAAGCATATGGTGAAGGGTTTGCCTTTGATGGAGCAACCAAACAATCATTGTGAAAGTTGTATTCTAGGGAAGCAACACAGGGAAAACTTTCCTATTGGAAAGTCATATAGAGCTAGATCTCTTCTTGAGATTGTCCATTCAGATCTATGTGGACCTATGCAAACACCATCAATTGGAGGGAGCATGTATTTTCTGGCCTTTATAGATGATTTGAGTAAAAAAACTTGGGTTTATTTCTTGAAACATAAGTTAGAAGCCTTTAGTGTGTTCAAAGAGTTTAAGAGCATGGTTGAAAAACAGAGCGGTTACTTTATAAAGGTGTTAAGATCAGATAGAGGAGGAGAGTATGTTTCAAAAGAGTTTTTAAATTTTTGTAAATTTCATGGGATTAAGAAGCAATTTACAACAAGGTACACACCTCAACAGAATAGTGTAGCAGAAAGAAAGAATAGAACAATTATGGAAATGGAAAGAAGTATGTTGAAAGCCAAAAATTTACTAAATGAGTATTGGGTTGAAGTAGTAACTTGTGCGGTTTACATCTTGAACCGATGTCCAACAAAAATTGTGAAGGATAAAGTTCCTCAAGAAGCATGGAGTGGAAAGGAACATAGTGTATCACATTTAAGAGTTTTTAGATGTGTAGCTTATGCACATATTCCAAATGAGAGGAGAAATAAATTGGATGATAAAGGAGAGAGATGTATTTTTGTAGGTTATAGTGAGCAATCAAAAGCCTATAAATTGTATAACCCCATCACAAAGAATTCTATTATTAGTAGAGATGTTCAGTTCATTGAAGAACAAACATGGGATGGAAGTGTTGATAAACTAACAAATATCACTGCAGGAATACCTCATCATCAGAATGAGTTTGATGAAAAGATCACACAAAATGTTCATCTAGCACCTCAAGGGATCAGTGCAGTGATGTCTTCTTTAAATAACACTCCAATTTCAAGAAGCATCACAAGAGGTATCTCAAGTGGATCGTCATCCCCTCCAGCAAATTTACATCCTCATGAAACATTAGAGCATGAAGGCAATTATTCAAATTCAAAGTCTCGTAGCAGTGACATATCAGATCCAACATTGGCAACACAAAGGTCTCACTACAGGGACACACCAGGGAAGACAAGAAGCTTAAGGGAGATTTATGAACAAACTCAAGATGATGAGAATGTTGATTTATATTCTGATTTTGCATTATTTTCTCATGATGATCCTATATATTTTGAAGATGCATTTGAAAATGAAAAAAGGGTAAAAGCTATGGATGAAGAAATTGATTATATTGAAAAGAATCGTACATGGGATCTTGTGTGCCTTCTAGAAGGAAAGAGTGTAATTGGTGTGAAATGGGTCTACAAGACAAAATTCAATGCAGATGGAAATGTTGAAAAATATAAAGCTAGGTTAGTTGCAAAGGGTTTCTCACAACAACCCAGAATTGATTATAATGAGACTTTTGCTCCAGTAGCTCGACCTGACATTGTCAGAACTGTTTTAGCATTAGCAACTCAAAATAATTGGAAAGTCTATCAAATGGATGTCAAGTCTGCATTTTTGAATGACATACTAGAAGAAGAAGTTTATGTTGTACAACCTCCTGGATATGAAATTGTGGGTCAAGAACACAAGGTCTGTAGATTGAAAAAAAGCCTTGTATGGTCTGAAACAAGCTCCAAGAGCATTGTATAGCAGGATTGATTCATATTTTTTGAAAAATGTATTTAGAAAAAGTGATAGTGAACCAACACTATACATCAAAATGAATGATCAAGAACAAATTCTAATTGTATGCCTATATGTTGATGATCTAATATTCACAGGAGATTTGTCAAGTGATTTGTTTAAGACAACAATGAAGAAAGAATTTGAAATGACAGATTTGGGTCTAATGAAGTTTTTTCTTGGCATAGAAGTCAGTCAATCAGAAAATAGAATTTTTATGTCAATTAAAATATTCCAATGATATTTTGAAAAGGTTCTGGATGATGAATTGCAATCCAGTATCAACACCAGTTGCCATAGGATTGAAGCTAAGCAAAGATGATAAAGGTTGTGATATTGATCCAACTATATACAAAAGACTTGCTGGTAGTCTGATGTACTTGACTGCTACAAGGCCTGATATCATGTATAGTGTAAGTCTTATTTCCAGGTTTATGGAATCCCCAAAGGATTCTCATGGGCAAGCTGTAATTTTTTTTTTAAGATATGTTAGTGGAACAAAAGCTTTTGGTATTTTATATAGAGCTTCTAATATTTTCAAGTTAGTTGGTTACACAGACAGTGACTGTGCAAGAAACATAGATGACAGAAAGAGCACATCTGGCTATGTTTTCCATTTTGGTTCAGGAGCAGTTTTATGGGCTTCTAAGAAACAACCTATTGTCACTCTCTCTTCGGCAGAAGCAAAATATGTGGCAGCCACAGCAGCAGCATGTCAAGCAATATGGATGAGATGAGTATTATCAGATCTAAAGCAAGAACAAGAAGGATCAACAAAGATATTTTGTGATAACAATTCAGCTATTGCATTATCAAAGAATCATGTTTTTCACAAAAGGAGCAAGCATATTGATACAAGGGTATCATTTTATCAGAGAGCTAGTCAACAATGGACAAATATTTTTGGAGTTTTGCAGGTCTGCAGAACAATATGCTGATATCTTCACCAAGCCATTACCAAAGGACACATTTGAGCATATGAGAGATTGATTAGGCATCATAGGTCCGTATCGCTCCAACAATACATGAAGAATCAAGATTAGGAGGGAGTGTTGGAAATATCTAATCTTGTTCTAGATAAAGTTTAACTTTATGGAACTCAACTTTATGTAAAAGATATTCACATTTATTGTGAATATTAACTCCTCCAAAATATCAAAAGATATTGTATATAATATCTAGAAAATATCAAGAGATACTATATATATCTAGAAATATCTGGGAATATCTATAAAATATCCAAAAGATCGAATAATATCTAATATAAGATATTATGAGATATTTTTTAAGGTAGAAGGTTGGAAAACTTCTATAAATAAGAGGTTTCATTTTGTAATTCAAAGAAGCAAAAAAAGCAAGAGAAGGCACCGAAGTGCTCTGGAGTATTTTTAATACAAAGCCTTGTTTTTATATTTCTCTTGTGAGTTTGTGTGTGTTCATAATATTGTTTCTATTTACAACACACACCCTCTAGGTTAGGAGTTAGATATAATTCCTTCAATAAAGCATATATACACTCTTTCCTTCCCCTAACATTAATCTTATACATCATATGCACATCATGCATTCATGTTTGGGGAGTGTATAAGTTGCATAGTTTTCTGCGGTGTGTTAGAATTGATTTATCCTGGAACTTGTTCTAATTTTTCTGAAAAATTCTGTCACGTAGGAAAATATTTTGAGGATTCCTGTTCAAACCATGTGGGAATTGCTCACACACATTGCAAAACAAACAGGCCTCCTTTCAAAAGCATGAACTCTTGGTCCTTCACAACGGTATCATCACCAATTTTCTGGTTTCTTATTTTATTTTATTCTCTTGAAATTTGCAAAGTAGTGAAAAAAAATTATTTCAGCACTTTAAAGTTCTAATGTAGGCCATGATTTGGATCAATTTGAGGAAAGTAAGGGTTCACCATATAAAATATGTACGTTTTATATATTTCATTTTCCAATTTTACTGGAGGGTTTATGAGTTTAAAAATCGCAATTAAAAATGGTCCTTACCATAGAACCATAATGGTCTTATTTTGTACTGACCCATCTTTATTGAAGGCAGGGTCACTAATTACCACAGGTTTTAAAAGCTTACTTTCCTTTTTTGTAAATTTACCACAAGAATTGCAAGTTCAAAATTTATAATTAAAATGCATCATGTCATACCTCCATATGGATTTTATTGTATGCTTATGGTGACCTTTGCCTTGAATGCCTAATTTCCGTATTGAAAGTTTACTCTAACAAATCCATTGGAATTGAACGCCTCACCACTGCTCTTCTAGGTGGAATTAATTTTCTATGGAAGTAGATTCCAGTTTTACTGTAAGCTGTATTTTGATAGTGGGATATATTGATGTTATTCCAAACACATTCAGGAGGCTGGATTTATTCAAAAAGCACCCATCATTTGGATTCCTTATGAGGAAGCTCTAACATATTTAAGTTGTATTTTGGAGGGCTATATGATCTCACTTTTAACACATTTCTTGAACATATATATATATTCAAGAAGCACCCGTCATTTGGGTTCCTTACAAGGAAGCTCTAACATAATATACTTGCATATTCTAGAAGGAAACTGAAGCAGTACAATGGTTTAGGCTCATATGCCTATTAATGTATGTAGCATGGAAACAGCCCCCTCCCCGTACACCCTGGAATAGTTACGGGTATGGGTATAGGTACAGAAACTAGGGAAACAGCCTGGAAATGCATGCACATATTGGGAATGGCCTGGAAATGCCGAACGGATACATTCCCATGTCATACCTATGGCCATGGGTATGTTCAAAAGCCAAAAAACACTCTTTTTTAGCATTTATTGTAGAAAAATCTAGATCATATATTATAGAATCTAAATTTATATAATCCCATATATACTAAGTCATAGAAATTACCGATTTTTGGCCAAAAAATTCGAAATGAGTTAAAGTTGAACTAAACTACAAAAAATCGTTACAATCGTTGCAAAAAACGAATATTCCATTTTTTAATTGCTTTTGATGCAAACCATTAAATAATTGCGGAATCAACAAATTACTCGGTTGAAAATTGTTGAAAGTCTTTATTTTTGTTGTTACTTTTACGGTGCTAGGGTTAGGGTTTATGATTTCTATTTATACAAGCTTTGGCTTGCATTATAACCACACAACATTTGTTTGCGATTTTGAATCCCTCAAGTTTCAACTACGAAGCACATGTTTGAAGTTGGAGAGGTTGACGCTGCTACAGGAGCTAAGCTCCGACTCTTCTGTCGCCGTTGTTGCCGCCATAGGAGCCAAAGCCATTGATTTTCATTGCAGTCACGATCTATGAATGCCCAAGCTTATCGTCGCTGCCAGAAGAGCAGAGGTTTCGATTTTAACATTGCCATTGAATGATAAAAAAATCAAACTCCTACGCCATTAAACTCTAAGTTTATAATGAAAAGTTAAGACTATAAATCAAATTTCATTATAATATTTTTAAATCTATTAATGCCATTAACTTGTAAGTATTTATAAATTAGAATTTTGCTTAACCTATACGTTATAAATATGTTTTGACATCATTTTATAATGTTTTTTTGAAGGTATTTAATAATATTTGTAAATTTTGACCATTCTTGTATATTTATATTTATTTTAAAAATAAAATAATAAAAAATGTAGATTTATTTGATTCGAACTTATAGATGATTTTTTTCCCCAAACTTGATGAATTTTTGTCGAATTTTATCCTTGCTGAACACGAACACTAGCATATATATTTTGAGTGCTTTATTTCGCATGTACTAAAATTTTGAAAATGAGTACTATGTGTGGACACACACACATACATTACACACACATTAATTTTTTATAACATATTGTACAGACGTTTCCGTAACATTTTGTACCTAAGTTTTTTTTGAAAATCAGCATTTTTTGTGTTTCAGACCCATACCTGTACCTGTTTCTTGGCAATATAGCTATTAATACTTGACACAAGGAGTAGGATGGAAATGTCACTGGTAAAAAGTATTTTGCTGACACATGTCTGCTGCCCTTTTCCACTTATTGTGTGCCATATACACAAGTTTACCTCAGGTGAAAAATCAACATAACCAAAAAATTGGGAAGGGGAGAAAAAGAGTTTCCGAGATGGTCATAAAAATAATGGCTCTGCATATATAACACTTCCCATCATTTAAACACAAAAATTAAAGTAATACTGCCCAAAGAGAACAGAGCCTGGCTCTCTATAGTTAACTGAAAACAATTAAAATCAACACATCATCTCACCTTTTAGCTAAGGCTTTTATTTTGTACATAATCAATCGCTGGAAATCAAATAGCTGGCAACACAACGCGATGAAATTAACATCAGACTTCTTAACTTTCTTTTAAATGCTCTGCAAAATAGCTAGGTTGCTTTAAAACTCCACATAAACACGTTACTTGTAACTCAGCTAATATGTAATTGTCGGATTTGAATAATTTTAGCCGTGTGGGTGTGTATTAATTCAATTAAGATTGAGTCATAGATAATACAAATCTCAGTGAAACTAATAACAATGGAAGACTATTGACAAAAGTTGGAGATTATTTTTCATTATTAAATGTGGTTGAGTATCGATCAAGATAAAATCACGATAGTTGAGATGGTTGCCTGGTATATGTTTTTTCTATCTTCTGTGATGAAACGATTGTGCATCGTATGAAAACATCATAATGTCTTTGGGCTGTTTTTAATACTCAACAGCTTTATTTGTGCGGGTTTCAGCTGAAATTCTTTTTCTTGCCGTGTATATCAGATTTTCAACATTGTGAATCAAGTCATATATGGTTCGAGCAGCAGTGCAGTTTGCTCCGAAGTCAATAGGAGGTCGAATCCCCTAGCCAACACCAATGACTGTACAGTGGATATTTTCTTTAAAATGAGAGAAAATGGAAAGAGAATGAACAGTCATACAGGTATTTTACTTTTCTACATAATGCACAGATATTATGTAGAAAAAATTCTATTTTATTATTGCTCAAATTTACCTCCAGTTAGGACTTCTGTAAAAATTTATACTGAAATTTAGTTTTGAATCAAATGCTGCATGAAATTAGTTCTGAAATTCCTTTAAAGGCCACGAGAACTGGTCTAGAAATTTATTAGAGCTTTAGATGGAACAATTAGGAAATTTAAGTGACCTAAATTGTTGTAAGAATTGTGAGTCACTTCACTTATTTTGGGGTTTTTGGTTGTGTGGAATATTGTTGCATTGGCATGAGGACCTGCTGATTCGAAATATCAAGTGTTCATTATTTTAATTTGGCATAGCAAAAACCCATCATTGGTAACATAAATTTTCTTTTGGCCAATTTATTCCTATGTCATTAATTGACATTTTTTTATTGGAATAGCATTGCTCATTCCATTTTCAATAGAACGACCAGAACTATTGTTCTGAGTAATTGGAGCACCACTTTGGTGCTCATGTCAAGGATGAGAGTTTTCTTATGGCCTTATTCATTTATGGTATTAAGTTCTGGTGTCTCAAGCATAGGGGAACCACACTAATCCATCACGAACTTGGTGTTTAAACTCTACTGTACGGTCAGGATATTGTAGGGGAAGCCCTGCGGAAAAATAGCTCTACACTAGGATGATAATAAGCTTACTTAAGCTAAGGCCATCGTCTAAAAAAAACCGACATTTTTTCTTTCTCACTCCACACTGCAAAATGCAATACCCCTTCTTTTATCCTATGTCTCTGAAAGGGACTCCTAGGAACATATTCTGTGTATTCATGGGCTTGTAGCTCAAAGGATTAAAGCACGTGGCTACAAATACCCACGGTGTTAGGGATTCAAATCCCTCCTTGCCCACAATAGTCCACTATACATCGACTTAGAGTCACTGTCACTTTATTTACTTATTAGTTTAGTGGAGTTACATTGAGTACTCTCAAGTTGGAAAGAGAGCTGCAATTACCTATAGTTCAACCGGCCAATCATATTGTATATAGGTAGGTACATGGAGACTATAAGGATAATGGGCATGAAGCCTTTGAACTTTTACCAGATTTTTCTTTGCATTAGGTTTGGTATCTTAAAACAACTTGTAAATCTAATGTCACTTATACATTGGAGAACCTAACATTTTCTCTTCTCCTATATGTCGGAATGGAGACTTCAAATCCCTTATTAGACCTGTTGGAAGGGGGACTTATAATCTCCTACAACATAACCAAGTGATAAAGAAGGGGGCTCAAAATACCCCAAATCAAGATCTAATTGGATATGGGGATGGCGACATGGCCAAGTGGTAATAAGGTAGGGGACTGAAAATACTCCATCCCTACTTCAAATTTGGGTGTTGCCTTGTTAGGGTAAATAAAGTGAAAGAAATGAAGTAAGATCGATTTAGGACATTATATCCCTATTAGGATGTACTCCGGGGAATTCTTGGTAATGAAGCTATATAATATTATAATTCTTCTATGCCCCTGAAATAGACGCATTTCAGATTGTTAACCTCACAATATTTGATTAAGACAAAGATTTGACCGAACAAATGTATTTATAATATTTGCATATCCAATACTTGACAATAAAATTTACTTGTATAAGCAGAACATATGGAACTGTGTGAATAGTCCAATGGGATTAATTAGGGACTGAATTACTAGATTTGGTATGAATAAGAGAACATAGTATGTTATAATATTTCATTTATATTGAAGAAATAATTATGAAATCCGTTAGATTCAATTGCTTAGATCGATCCTATTGATGGAATATAATACTCTAGGGATTCGCTTGTTTTTTTGGGAAATAGTAGATTAATCTCTACTCTATGGGATCAAATCTCTGAGTTATTTTAAAATGAAGGGAAAATAAATCGTGGAAGTAAATATCATCTCATTTATTGTCGTTGCATTCTTCATGTGCAAGCAGTTCTTGTCACATTTTTTGCTAATAAAGTGCAATTTTTAATAATTATTTTCTTGTAATGTAGATGATTTTATGTTACTTCAGTATATTACAAAATCTATATGGAAAAGAAAATGTAGTTTTTTTGGTCTCTATAAAGAATTGGTAACAATTGAGTCTACTTTTTCGCAGCATAGACTTATTATGTAAAAAATTGGAAAGTCAAAATTACATATTGTCAAATTTATGAATATTGTTACAAAGTCTAAAATAATATTGAGTTTGAAAGTGTCTTCATGTGCAAGCACTTCTCTTTACATTTTTTGCCAATGACGTGCAATTTTTATGCCACTCTTCTTTTCTTGTGATGCAAACGATTCTACTGTTACTTAAGTATATTACAAATCTATATGGAAAAGAGAACATTTGTAGTTTTTCTATATCTAGATATATCTTCTTTCTGGTTTGTAAGAAATTAATTTTTGTATTTCTTACCCTAGGATTTTCTGCAAATACTGAAAAGTAATTTTTTTTTACATTGCACTAGGAGACAATCAACGTGTTTGCCATGCTTTCCATTTTTGAATATTTTTACCTCTTGTAAACTTGAACTTGCCAATCCACCCAAACATAGTGTATCCACCAACACTTAAGAGTACTTTATATATGGAGGCTAACACAATATAATTTATATTCCTAGAAAGAAGCTAATACTAGCAATTGCATGTGTACAATGCAATGTGAACGCCGAACGGTATATGTAATTTGATTTAGAGGGATAGTTATTACGTGTGTAGTTGATGTTGATAATGGGTGTGATTGAATTTGTTAAGTGTAGGAATATAGATGAATCACTTCATTTAAAGGTTCCATCTCTACATTTCAAACTTGTTACAAATTCGTACATATACATTTGCAAATGTCATATCATGAGTGGTAGTGCTTTGTTGTCAATTTAATTTGTAGTAAACATGTTACATGAATACTTTCGTACATGTGCAGATTTTATATCATGAGTGGTAGGCTTTTGTGGCCATTTTTTTCGCACTAAATATGAATACATTTGATATTTTTTGGATAGTTAATTACTTTTATAGTTGATGTGGTTTGTAATTATTTCGGGGAAATTATGCTAGTGTTGCATCAGTTGTTTGGTTGGTCTTTTGTTGAATTTTTTTTTTTGTATAGTCGATAACGGGTGGGATTGATAGTGGTAGTGTAATAATATAGATGAAACATTACATTGATTTGTTCTATGTGTACATTTAAATTTGTTACAAATTCGTACATGTACAGTTGCAAATCTTATATCACGACATTTGAACTAAACATGTATACATGAAGACCTTTGTACATTTGCAAATTTTATATCATGAATGATATCCTTTTGTGTTCAATTTTATTTTCACTAAACATGAATACATTTTATACCCCTTGAACGACACTGCCACTTTGGATACAAGAAGTGTTGAGTAAAGTAGTAGTGGAGGTGTTATTGAAGTATAGGGTAGTATTTTTTTACCATTATCATTTATTCTACATTAGGTCACATGTTCGTCAGATCCCCAATAATTCATAGATTTGGATTCATGGATTTTGGGTCCCTGATTAAGATCAATTGCTTGAAGGGTCCTCTTTATTTTTGTAGGTGTTTATTATTGAAGTGGTACGATGCTAATCACGACTGTGTATGGGGTTGTATTCCTAGCCTTTATAGGCAAATTGATGGCAGATGAAAATGGTACCCTCCACAGCTGTAGCCCATTGAACTTCCTAAACACTATTGTTTTCAGAGAAAATTGCAATCTAGTCAAGCCAAGAAAACAAATTAGGTCCAGAGGCGGGAGTAAGAAAAAAATCCACAGTTTGATGAAGATCCCATTTCGTTGAGGATGATTTTGAGGGCCAATATGAGGATAGTGTTGTTGAGAATGGGATGGATCTTCCCAACATGGCCAAACAGGTGTGTAATTTTTCTTGCTTTAGGATTTTAGCCTCATTTTGAATAAATACCCTTTCTTTTTAATTCTTTGGGAAATCTCAGCTAGGGTAATGGGTCAATATGAGTGGGCCCGAATCTGAAGATTTTATGCTTGAGTGGAGGAAGCATGGGATTGGTATCCTTGAATCTAGAGGGGGTATTGTCGGTACTCCAAGCACACCCTGGTGCATGGTGGTCTCATTTCCTATAAGCTAACTTGTATTATAAGCACAGGAATTTTTTTCTTTCTTTTTAATATAGTGTATGCTAAAGCTTCATTCTTAATATTTGGTGACATGTATCAACCTTCAGGTTAAAATACACCTTATAATGGTTACATGGAAACTTAAAAATTTAAACTTCAAACTTACCCTGTCTGCCCCAATTAGGGAGGGGATTTGAAACTGAGCCATGCTCTTTCAAATATTAGAGTAATTTTAAAAAAATTATCTTTTTCGTTCAACTGGTACATTAAGATTCAAGTTTGGAATACTTATTAACAAATCTTTTGTTTCCTTCATATGCTTATTTGTTGCATTGTATTCAAAATTATTATTCACAGGAAGATTCTCTAATGATTCACTGTGGAGAATATATGATTCTGTTAGAGCCATAATATGTCACCCATATAACCTGTATCTGGTGATCAATTGTGTCAAGGCTGAAGTACTTACCTATTGGATTGTTTCTTCCTTGTACTTCAGTTCAAACTTTAATGCTTCAGGGTCAAAACACTCATCAACAATTTTTTTGTGTACTTATTTTCTCTGACAAAGAAGTTTTCTAATGCTTCACGAGGTGACAAAATTATTATGTTAATAAGTAAAGTATCCATTCCCGACTTTTGAAGGTTAATAATGTTAGAGCAAGAAAATCACATAATGGTATATGTTATTTGATTTAGAGGTATATGTTAACACTACCCTGTAAATTTTCACACTCCCATTGAAATTGAAAAAAAAATTGTATGTTGTACACACCCCAAGGATAGAATATATCAAAGGGGAACCAATCAATCATGTCAAATGAAGGCATGCCAAATGGCAAGTGAATAGTTTATAAGGCATGTACAACCACAATAGAAAAAGTGACTAACACAACCTAAGGCAATGGATGATACTGAGGAGGAAGGTCAAGCAATACAACTTGATGGGCAATATGTGGACTGCACTAAGGCAATGGATGATACTGAGGAGGAAGGTCAAGCAATACAACTTGATGGACAATATGTGGGCTGCAGTAATTTGAGCCGAGCAAGCTATAATATGAATATAACAGTGAGGTTTTGGGTGATGTCCATTTCAAAGTAAAACCATTTAGATTTGACATGATTGCACACCTGAAACTTCTCATGGTAAACTCCAACTACTTCTGCATGTGACAACAAAACATGATGGGTACCAATGTATGGTTCCACCTTAGAGTCTCCAGCACTACAGTTGCTTGATAGTCCAAATGGATAAGAACAGGGCTGAGGTGGCCAGGAACCTCAGTCATAGCCAAAAACTATAAAAGCAGGCTCGTTGAAAGTTGTCCAGTACTTCACTCAGTCTCCAAATTCTCTGAAGCAAACTTCTGTATAGGCCTTGAAATCTTCTTTGCTCCACAACACACCATTAAAAGTATATTACATGTAACTCATTGAGGGAATAAGATGTGGAATACAGTTTCATTGTACATACAACATACTACAGAGGAGATGTAAGATATAATCTGCCTAATTTTCTAGTATAGTATACATGGAAACATATATTACATTATCTGGGAACTGAGCCATCCTCCATAGGCATCTTCCAAACTCTGGGGAAAATCAAAGTGATATAGTGTGACATGTGGTTCGATGCCTGCCAAAATGTACATCTATTATTTGCATTCAAGCTAAACGTTTAGCTCTGCAACTAATGAATAGCTCTAAGGATTTTGTTCAATACAAATTTCCATTAAAGATAAGTTTAATACCATAAGCAACAAGTTCATTGATTAGAGAGTTTTAGTACTCCAAACCCTTAGGGTTAATGGCACCAATTCCATCTACAACATTAAAACACCCAGTTAGTTTGTGAATTGCTAAACAATTATATTAGCAATTTTTTCTATGATATGTTGCTAATGCCACTTCGAGGGGACAAACTTCAAAGATAATTCCAAGATGGATGCTCTATAATGAACTAATTTATAACTAATTTTAGGTTGGGGCATCCCAATGGTCCTAATGGAGCTGACTACATTGCAATTGGCAATTCTAGAATTTGAAATTGACTAGTAGAAAATTATGTGTGCCACAAATCAGCTACTCCATAACCCTACATTACATATGATGACATGGGATTTCCAATATCTGTGTGCTTGTATTACACCAAATAATACAAAAAATAAATTGAAAAAATTAGAAAATAGTTGTAGCAACAATAAAGAAAACATTAAAACCTGAGCACGCCAAATTCACAATGTCTTGTACATGTAGAAATAAATTGATATAATTTGTTTTATATCTAACTGATGGTGGATCTTATGATTACTCTGGCATACTGATTTTTACATAAAAGCATATGAGAATATATGTAAATAGATCTTAAAAAAACCTGACGCGCATTTCCTTAATCCAGAAATGGCAGCACTGGACATAACACATGGAAAAAAGGGGAAACCAGTAAATGTTATGCCTTCGTGTTTCAGGTGCAATCATACACAAAATTTAAGGATGTGACCTCTAACTCTTTCTTTAATTGATACAACTAAAGAAATTAAACTTGGAAGCACTCTATTGCAATAAAAAAATTGATCAAGTCTAAGACAAAAACTTGATAAAAATCCTGGATTGATAAAAGATTCAGGGTGGATCTAATGGCTGGAAAGGGGCGCCACCACATTCCCAACCCAGGTTCAATTCTTGGAAGGCTCGACCCATGGGTATGTACACTAGTATTTAGTGGTTGATTCCCCAAGTCTCAGGCTACCTCAATCAACAAAGGACACCCACCTTATGTGTTTTCAATAGAATGATATATAAAACATGTTCAATAAAAAAAGATTAAAATGTGATATAATCACATAATTCAGTAGAGAGCAAGGTATCTAGTTGCCAAAAGCCTACGTTGACATGTAGCTTAACAAACTGGCCCACTTAATTCTCATAAAAACAATTGAAATTCCTTCAAATCCATATGATAGCAAATAACAAACCTGGTGTTTCCAAGTTCTACAAGCAATAACTATTTAATACATGTATTTTTCAACCTTTTTCTTGATTACCTCAGACCCATGATGAAGTAGTGTATGGCTATATCAGATCTCTTACACCAGAAAGACAATATCTCATCCTCCTCCCTGTATCAACAACCTCGAAGTATACATGGGTCTTCAACTGTCATTTGTGACTCCATAAGAACCTAGTTTTCCCCCAAAATTGCATAAGTTTTAATTTTCCTTTGAAGCTTTACAACTTTACATGTTAAGACAATAGGGGTTGTTAATGAATCATATTATCAAGAAATATATCTTTAAGATTCAATGTTTTACATCTTGAATCATGAAATGGCTATTTCGCTTCATAAGTCTGGTGTCTTGCCTTGTCATTACCAAGTTAATTCTTTCCTTGATTATTCTGTTTGTAAGACTCAAAAGGTTGCTTCAATCATGTGGACAATCCAACCCAGTTTTTGAATGCAATAATTGCCTGCACTTTTCTAAATTTTTTTTTCCCGAGTCTTGCTAATTTCAGCTTTTTGCGAGTTTCCAGGTAATCATGCTTGTACCTCCATTTATCAACAAATATTTTGAGTTCTTGCATTTTTTCCACTACCTCCATTGTTGCATCAAAAAATCCTCCTTTGACTAAAGCCAATAGAAAACCATCAATCAGATCACGATTAATTTTGAGGGCTTCTATTCCTCTTTGTTGAGCATGTGCTGTTCTCTTCTTCATTTCTGCCCACAAAAGCAAGACGCTGAAGTACTTCTCTGTTGCACAGTATCCATTTACTAAAGATAAGTAGCTTTGTGAATTTGGTTCAAAGCGAAGAAATGTCATTCTCTTGAATGTTCTTCTTGCATCATCCAAACGCCCAAGCTTGCAAAAGGAGTGAATTATAGAATTCCAATCATGAACACCCACCTCAACTCGTGGATCCATAAACACCTCATCTAAAAAAGCAGCCATCAACTCAGGTCTGTGGTTCTCGGTGAGACCAGTCATGATGGTAAGGTAGCTCGTCTTTAATGAACCCACCCCCACTTCTCTCATTTCTCTGAAGAGTCCAAAGGCCGCCTTGAAATCTTGTGCTGTCATGCAAACATCTATTACTGCATCATAACTGCTTGCATCAAGTTCCAGCCCTGTTGTGTTGACATCTGAAACTAATTGAGTGGACTTGGATATTCGTTGGTCTTTACAATAAGCCTTCAAAAGTGAAGAATAAAAACCAATTCCAACTCTCACTCCATGAGCAATCATTTCATCTAGTATGTTGTGTGTCTTATCTAGCCAACCAAGATTAACGCATGCATAAATTATACCTACGCCAACAGTTTGATCCGGAGCTACCAATTTCCCTTCAACTTCATGTGCCCTTACAAGGAGTCTTTCCGGATCTTTAATAGTTCCTACCTCCAAGAAACCCTTTACAAGCATGCGGTAAATCTGTTCATCAGGAAACACATCTGATTTGAGACCCCATTCTTTACCTGATTCAAACCCCATTTGATCCACAAAACCACGTGCCCTTTTCAACATAAGCAATACAATTTCTGAAGCAGACTCCATATCACCTACACTTAAATATGCACTAATCAAACTGCCATAGAACTGCTGATCAACACCAACCTGGTATTGGTTCATCAACTTATCCAACCTCTCAATCCTTTCTTTAAGACCTTTTTTGGCATAGATCTGAGCAATAAGGCCAAAGCTCCTTCCATATACTCTCAAACCCAATGCTGACATCATTTTTAGTAGCCCCTCTGTCTTTCCTACTGTGCCTAGGGTTAAGCAAGTTTTGAGAGTAGCATTAACGACAGCTGTATCTAGCTTCATCTAATCAATCAATGCACCATCTTTCCTCACAAGATGGAAAATCTCCCCAAAAGTTTCCAAAGCTAAAGGAGCAGCAGCACTCTCCACCTTAGACATCTGCTCCACCATAGGACCCCACATGTTGAGGTGAGGGCAGTGCCCTGTTTTAATCATTTTTCTTATAATTGTTGAAGTAGGTTCCAACATTTTAGCCCTTTCAAGTATGGAAACCAAATTGGGTATTGAATCCATGTCAAGCAAGCCTTGTGGGTGTTTTTTGAATACAAGTATTATAGTGGCAAAGGCTCGTTTGAGACCAGCAAATCATTCACAAAGGCCAAATCGTTGACTAATCTATTGATTGAATTATTGCTGGGAAATACCCCATTGTTTCTCATTAATTTGAAAGCCTTCTAGGGATCATTTAGTCTATTTTCATCAAGTTTAATTTGTATATCCTCTTCAAGCACTGAATTATCCATTTTATTTTGTAATTTCTCATTTTTTGAGGAAGGAGATGAAGGTAAGTTTGAAGGTGGGGGTATAATGGCAGCAAAAACCTTGGGTTGAAGAAACGAATAGGTGTAGGGTATTTTTGCATTTGTATCAGAACAGAGGCACAATCTTCTGTTAGCCAATGCTGATGCATTTTGCCATGCCCACAAACTGGAAGATTTGTTATTGGAAAGTATTAAAGAGTGACATAATTTTAAAATCTGTTTCCTCGATTGGAGGGGAGTATTTACCACTAAAATCATTTATTCTATAACAATAAGTAGGACTTCATGCTAGTAATTGATCCTCTTTGTCACTGTGTGACAGTGGAAATGGATTCGCTGTTGTACATCGAAGTTGTTAATGGGTTTGATGGCATCTACTGCTCTGCACTTGAGCCCACTAATATTGCCATTGAATCCTTCATTCTCCTGTGCGACAAGGGTTTTTAACTCCATTGAAGTGGCTGCCATACTGTCTTAAATGAGGAAACAAAACAACACCCAAGTCAGGATGTTCTGAATCCAGCAAAACCCACCTGTATTTTAGCTATGATCACTGAAAGACCAAAACGCATTTGGGTTTTAACAGTTCATAGAGAAACGTTGCTGAAACCAAATACTCAAACCATTACAATCATCTAAAAGGATCAATCTAGTATCCTTCAAAATATTGTCTCAAACCCCGATTTTAATTTGAAACCCTGAATTTTCTTTAATGCCCTATCGTATTCGCATTCGAACCCATTACACAACACCCAATGTTTTGAAAAGGCAGTGGAGAAGCTCGAGCTGCTTTGCCCCACCTAAAACAGAGGACGAGTCTTTATCGACGGTTGTTTCTTACGCTACGAGAACACTTCCATTTTTACTCAACCTTTTGATTCCGGCATCTCTAACTGCACATCTTCCTCTAACAACAGTGCAGTAAAGTTCTCTGATATAACAGGGAAATTGCTTAGCGAAACCGTTGGCAAAGCCCTCACTAATAACAGCTTTCCAATTGCGTGGGCTGTGGAATCGGATTCATCCACAAACATTTACACTCTCGTCCAATGCTGGACATCGCTTACAGTCCAAAACTGCCAAACATGTCTGCAGCAAGCCCAAAATTTGATGCAAAACTATCTTCCATCTACGGAAGGCGAAGTCCTCAAAGCCAGTTGCTATTTGTGATAAGCTGCATACCCTTTCTTCTCTCCCAATGGAATGTGCCCTAATATTATTAGGCTCTGCAATAAAGCAGATTCAATACAAAGATTACTAGCGAAAAAGGTCAAAACACACCAAAAAAATGAAAACGTCAAGGACGTCAAATTTAACACAATCAGAGAAATGTCCGCAAAGGCCTTTCCCATAGGGGGAACACCTTCGGCTTGATAATGTAATTTTTATGGAGGCTAACATAATATAATTTATATTCCTAGAAAAAAGCTAATATAATGTATTTTTTATTATATTATCCTTTTCTTGTGAGGTAGATGATCAAGTGTTGCTTTAGTGTGTTAAGAAATATATATGATAAAGAATGCATTTTTCCAGTTTTCTATACTTGTTTTCTTTATTTGTAAGCAATTGGTTCTACTATTTCTGTGCATATACTTTTCTGTAAATATTGGAAAAATCAAATTTACTTGCTGTACTTGGAGATTCTATGTGGGGAAATCTGGTGTCCAATACTACTTTCCATTTATGAACATTGTTAAAAAGTCTAAAATAATAATGAATTTGAAAGCATCTTCATGTGCATGTACTTCTTACATTTTACATGGCACATGTAAATTTTCCCCGATGTTTAAATATACATTGCTTTGCTTAAAAAACAATTCTTATTTTTGAAAGCTAGCGACATTGATCACATTGTTGTTATAAGGATTTCATATCTAGAAAAAGCATACCTATTCCTCATAAAAAGCTAACATGGGAAGTATCATTGAAGTGTCACATGTATAAAATTTCATTTGTCACATTTGACATCATCATTGGTTTTTGGCTAATTGCCTATCATTTATAAATTTATAACAATTTGATGATATTATATTACCCTTTTATGTAAATGTTGTTTACTTCACGAGTGACCTAGTCACCAAGCATGGGAGATCCCCACCTTGGGTAAGCGATTCAACTTGTTTTTGTTTGGCCTTCTTGGATAGTATTGATTGGAGGTTGAAGGCATGTGGTATAAATTTTTTGATTCAAATATTTAAGAAAAGCAGGGAACGATTCACCTAAATCTTTGCAAATAATATTATTTCTTCATATTTTTAAAGAAAAGATTTCTTGTATCTCTACATCTAGCGAGAGACAAGGTCTATTGTTTTGCTTTCCCCAAGTGATATGGAAGTTATTTTTAAGTTTTAACTCATCTAATGAAGCATATTCTTAGTTGTTTAGGAGGAAATTTAAGGCCACATGACTATATGTGTTAAAGATGATGTGGACAATGAACGACTTCCCTCTTGTGAATCCTTCTTGGATAATATTGATTAGAGGTTGAAAGCATGTGGTACAGAAACTTTGATTCAAATATTTAGGTAGGGAACTATTCTCCTCAATCTTTGCAAAGAATATTATTTCCTCATATTTTCTAAGAACAACTTTCTTGTATCTCTACGTCTAGCAAGAGACAAGGTCTATTGTTTTGCTTTCCCTGAGGGATATGGAAGTTATTCTTAAGTTTTAACTCATCTAATGAAGCATATTCTTAGTTGTCTAGGAGGAACTCTAAGACTGTATGACTATAGGTGTTGAAGATGATGTGGAAAATGAACTACTTCCCTCTTGTGAAGCCTTGGATAATATTGATTGGAGGTTGAAATCATGTGGTATAGAAACTTTGATTCAAATATTTAGGTAGGGAACTATTCTCCTCCATCTTTGCAAAGAATATTATTTCCTCATATTTTCTAAGAAACGCTTTCTTGTATCTCTACGTCTAGCAAGAGACAAGGTCTATTGTTTTGCTTTCCTTGAGGGATATGGAAGTTATTCTTAAGTTGTCAGGGAGGAAATCTAAGAACGTGCGACGTTGGTGTTAAAGATGATGTGGACAATGAACGATAATGATAGATTCAATACAAAGTTCTCAAGGAAAAATTGAGTTGGGGCTAAGGGAGTGGGCAAGGGTGATGTAGGTCATTTCAATTTTTGTTTTTGATAAGTGAAACAAGTGGTCTACTGGGGCCCTTACCCATGAACTAATATAAAAGAAACAAGATATACATATAGCTTAGAATACAAGAAGGCTGCATATAGCTGCGTCACCTTAAGAGGATTACAAAATATGCCCTTCAAGGTGGGGAGATAGCATTATTAACATGGAAAATACAAAAACATAGAAGGATTGACCTTCGAGGAGAATTCATTCCATCTAGCTTGAGATATAGTAGAAGGGCCCAAGACTGGATCAATATCCATGTATACCTCCTTTTTGATGAGAAATTCATCATCTTGATACACAAAGAAAACATTGGGAGAACCAAGGGGAAAAAGCAACTTGTCTTTCCTATCATGGATTTCTTGGTAGTCATGCTTTGCTCTAAACACAAAAAGGATTTGACTAATGCGTGTTGCAGACATACCCAACTCAATTCGACTAGTGTTGGAGGGGTGGGTGCCATTTAAAATTTCTAAAAGTTTTACCTTCATGCAGATTGGACAACTAGTCCATTAACTTTTACTACTCGGGATTTTGTAGACCACTGAAGGAGGATAATTTTGAAGCCAATGAAAAAGTGGTCATCATTCCAACATCGCAAAATGCATAAAGCATATGGAGAAATCATGATCCATAAGAGAATACTTCTTAAAGCGGAGGGGGAAGAGCCTTTCACTTCAAAGATGAGAATCATTTCATGGAATGTTAGGGGCATCAACTCCCCTAACAAAGGTTGGTTAATAACCACCTAAAAACCACCAATCCTGAAGTTATTTTAGTCTAAGAGACTAAGATGAAGGTGGACTCCCTAAAGCTAGTAGTGAATAATAGGTGGCAATAATGGGATGTTATGGGTATTGATGTTGAAGGAGCCTCTAGAGGTATGGGCATCATTTAGAGTGTCAAAAGTTGTAAATGTAAAGGTTCTAATTAATCAATCTAGTTTCAATGAGGACTTTGAAACTAGATTGATTAATATTTATGGTCTTAATCATTCGAAAAGGAAAAAAGCAACATTGGAGGAAATCAAGCAATTCATCCTCCTACATCCCCATGAGAATCCAATTATAGGATGCAATTTCAAAAAGGAAAAAAACAACATTGGAGGGAATCAAGCAATTCATCCTTCTACATCCCCATGAGAATCCAATTATAGAATACAATTTCAATGCAAGCCTAAAAAATAGGAGATTTCAATAGAGGTATTCATGAATAGGAAAGGAGGGTACAAAGACGAAAATAACTCTAAAAAATATCTCAACTCCTTTGTTCCAAATGTAATATCCAAGTTGATATTCCTTCGAAAGAGGGCCACTTTACATGGAATAATAGAAGGAAAGGCTTTTGTAATATAGTTGAAAGGTTAGACAAATTTCTGGTTTTTGAGCAGTGGCTCCTAAGTTCTTGGTTGATTGTGAAAGAGCAGAACGAATTTCATCATAGAAAATAATAATTATCTGATATTGTATTCGACCTCTTCAGTCTTTTCATACATCCATAATAACATATATATAGGAGTATGCTTTCCTATAAACATGGAGGTTGCTCAACAACACTCCTATTCTACGTGAGTTCACAAAACAAGAATATTGTTATGATTTGTTTATAATAACAAATCTATAACAATACAACTATATACGGTTTACACATTACACATTAATAATAATAATCACAAATATATATTTGCTCATATATGTGAGCACTACTCCATTTTCCTAACATTCCCCCCCTTAGTGCGAACATGGGGAAAACACCATCTTCAACCAAGCAGCATGCCGCTCCGTAGCCTGCACATGGTCTTGATCCTCAACACTCACTGTGGGAACTACATCATCTAGGGACCCGTTCAACCTATTAGATGAATACATGAATTGGGACCATTCAACCAATTCACATCAACCATCAAATCAGTCTGATCAAGAACACTTCCTGCAATAGTATCAATGGTACAATTTATCATCACGGGGGACACACAAGCACTGCACTGCACACAGGAACATGGATGCTCATCTGTTCTTAGTCATCACAAAAGACACAAAGATGTCACTAAAGCAGTTTGCGGCCTCTGAGGTAGTGACGAACTCGAGGACGCTGATTGTCCTCCTGCCTCCGTTGCCTCCATCCTCCAATAAGAGGATATCAAAACAGATAATCTTCATCACTTGAATAATTGATAGGTTCATTGTCACTTACAAGATTAGAATAATCATCCCAATCTTCTTCAGCAGCTAAAGCCTTTTTGTTCCAACTTATCATCTAAGAGATCTTGAGCTCTTTTCTTACAATTCACAAAACCATGTCCTGGTTGTTTACAGTAATGACAAAAAAGACGTGTCTTTGATGATACAAACTTTTTTTTACCTTTATAGAATGATGATTTATTGTTTGCAACCATGACACTTTATTCTTCTGGTACAGACCTTTTTTTTTTTCTTCCTCGTCAAGCAAAGAGGAAATTAAATTTTCCAAACTAGGTTTGATCTTACTAAGAGTAAAAACAATACTTGAATATTCTTTTGGCAAACTATTTAGTAAGATTGCTTTAGCATCTTCTCAATCTACCTCTACTTTTATTCCTGATAATTGATTTAAAATGGATCAAAACTTACTGATATGTTGAACCATATTGTCATTTTCACCCATCTTTAGCCCAAAAAGTTTTTGCTTCAGCGCCATTGCTGCACTACCTTCTTGAGATCCAAATAACTTGTTCAACGTCACCCAAATGTTATTAGATGACTTGGTTATATCAATATGATGCAAATATGCATCAGAAATACCAAGGCCGATAATTGCTATTGCTTTTCGATCCTTACTTTTCCATTTCGCTGCTTCATCTGCATCATTCGGTTTTTTAATTTTTCCTTCGACAATGTCCCATAAGTCTTTATCAATCAATTGTAATTGGGTTCTTACTTGCCACGTGTAGAAATATTTACCATCAAACATTTCAATTAAATTTATCTTTTCCATTTTGAAACTCCACTAAATCAGGGAACTTGAACCAAATAATAATAAACTTCTTTATACTGGCAGAGATAAAATATATTAGAACTTGACAGATAACCAACTTACTGATGTAAACAAGCAGATTTTCTAAAGGCTGTGCATGAATGAGCCACACGTCAAGGCTGTGACAGATCTGACGTCATATCCAAATAAATACTGGCTGTGCATGCATCATTCGGTTGTGACTTCTTTATACTGCCTGTCGAAGTTATGCATGCAGACTATAACCTCTTGGTCAATCCTGTGGAAACTATGTATGCGGCCTACTCTGTTTAAATTGGGCCGACCATATATGCAAACGTGTACATGAGGGCGCATAATACATCACCACCACGCTTCCAGTTTCTACAGTTTCCGATTACATATGCACAAAACAACATATAACAATTCCTCTGCATTTTTATTTTCTAGCAAATCATCTATTTCATCTTCTACACCATGATACGAGATAAGTTGTGCTTTGAGCAGCGTGCGCTTGGACCTGACGAGTCCGCATATACAACAGCTGTAACACCTTGTATCCCTCGGTTTCGAAGTGTGTTCTGAACTTATTTTTGCTATATAACAATCTATTTCACCCTAAACGGCATATGCACAGACCGTAGCCTGCTCTGGTACCACATGAAAGAGCAGAACGAATTTCATCACAACAAAATAATAATTATCTGATATTGTATTCGACCTCTTCAGTCTTTTCATACATTCATGATAACATATATATAGGAGTATGCTTTCCTATAAACATGGAGGTTGCTCAACAACACTCCTATTCTACGTGAGTTCACAAAACAAGAATATTGTTATGATTTGTTTATAATAACAAATCTATAACAATACAACTATATACGGTTTACACATTACACATTAATAATAATAATCACAAATATATATTTGCTCATATATGTGAGCACTACTCCATTTTCCTAATAGATTGAGACAAGGATCCTTTGGGTGTTGGGCTTTGATCATGCTTCGATCTTCAACTTCAAATATGGAGAGATAATACACCGAAGAGATGTCCATTTAAATTTGAACAAATGTGGCTCAGGGACACAAACTTTCCTTTGTTAGTAATACGATGGTGGAATTCCTATCTAAGATTCAAGGGCACAATGATTTTTTTCTTTGTTTCGAATCTCAATTTCATTAAAGTTTGTATAAGAGTGGAATAGTACCTCTTTCAAGAATATTTTTGTAAAAAAAATTAGTTGGAAGCGGATTTGATGGAAATTAACAGAATTATCTAGGAGGGCCTACTAATGGATTTTTTATTGAATTCAGAAAAAACCTTCTGCCTCTCTTTAGAGAAAATATATAAGAGGAAATCTTCTAGAGATAAAATTCGAGAGAATCCTAGCTCCAACTGGGAGCTAGAAACATAATTTTTTTCATTCCTCCAGAGTGACGAGAAAGAAGATCAACAAGATTATTAAAATATTAAAAGAGGATGGATCTCTCTTGGATTGTGGCTCAGCTATAAGAAATGAAGCTAAATCATTCTTTAAGACTCTTACAAGCTCCTAGAGATTTTCTATAGACCAAAATGGAGAATTTCCTCCATATTATTGTTTACCTAATCTCTAAAGACCTAAATAATGAAATGATTGCCACTCTTTCTGTGGAAATGATGGCAAGGATACATGAAAAGTGTACAATACTCTTAGTGTATAGTCTTCAACACTTTCACACATGAAAACAGGGTCCACAACCTAACAATCTTCCACTTGGAGACTAGTTTTCCTCTGAGTAAGCTTCTCAACCCATCACTAGTTTTCGTGAAGACCAACCAAAGCTGAACACAACATCAGTTTTTCCTTTGTGACCACCTTGGTCATATGTTTGCATGATTCTGATTGGTATGGATCTTCTTCAGCGTCAACTTCACTTCTCTTACTCCAAAGCTGTCCTGATGAAATGGTACCTTAACTATATATGCTTCGTCCTAGAGTTGAAAGCAGAGTTCTTAGCTAGGTGTATAACACTCTGACCATCACTATGTAGCTTTCCTTCCTCCTGCTTATGCCCCAACTCCTCAAGTAATTGTTATAACCAAATCATTTCTTTGCTTTCCTCTGTGGCATCAACATACTCAACCTCTGTGGTTGACAAAGCCACCAACTTCTGTAGTTGTGAAATCCGGCTCACTGTTGTCCCACCTACAGTGTACACATAACATGTCATGCTCCTCTTGCTGTCTACATCTCCAGCCATATCTGAATCTACATAACCACACAAAGTAGTGTCTGATCCACTGTAGCACAAAACTGTCCCCATGGTCCCTCTCAAATACTGAAGGATCCACTTTATTACTTGCCAGTGATCTCTACCTAGATCACTCACAAATCTACTCACCGCTCCCACTGCATGGGCAATATCAACCCTGGTACACACCGTGGCATCCATTAAACTGACAACTGCTGATGAGTAAGGTACCTTGGACATTTGGTTTCTCTCCTGCTCTGTCTTGGGACACTGTTCATTTGATAGCTTGAAATGGCCTGCCAAAGGAGTCCCAACCGGTTTAGCATCCTACATATTAAATCTCTCCAAGACTTTCTTAATGTACTCTTCCTGAGATAAAGCTAGCTTCTGTTCCTTCCTATCCTGAGATATCATCATACCAAAGATTTTTTTCGCTTCCCCCAAATCCTTCATAGCAAAGGATTCACTTAGCTACTTCTTAAGTACTTTTATTTCCTGCATGTTTTTATCTGCAACCAACATGTCATCCACATACAGACAACGGATAATATAACTACCATCATCAAATTTCTTTGTATACACGTAATGGTTAGAATAACATCTAATATAACCTTGTTCCATCATGAAGCTATCAAATTTCTTATACCATTTATGTGGAGCTTGTTTCAAGCCATACAAGCTCTTCTTCAGTTTGCACACCATCTCCTCTTTACCTTTTACCTTACAGCCCTCTGGCTGCTGCATATATAGTTCCTCCTCCAAATCACCATGGGGAAATGCAGTCTTTACATCAAGCTGTTCTAAGTGCAAGTTTTCTGTTGCAACTATTCCTAGAACAGTTCTAATAGAAGTCATGTTTACTACAGGAGAAAAAATCTCATCAAAATCTATATCTTTTTTCTGTGAAAACCCCTTGAGGCGTATCTTTTCTTGCTTCCTTCTTCCTCTTTCACTCTGAACACCCATTTGTTCTGTAATGCTCTTTTGCCTTCGGGTAGCTTTACCAAATCCCATGTCTGGTTTTCCATGAGAGCCTGATGCTCCTCATCCATGGCTTGCTCCCCCTTCTTCCTGACATTTACCTGCATTGCTTCATCAAAGCTCTTTGGCTCTCCACTATCAGTGAGTAATAAATAATAAAGAGAAGGAGAAAAACATTCAGGTTCTCTTCTTACCCTAGAAGACCTCTTCAATAAAAGAGTTTGGGGTCCCTGTTGAGGGGTTTCCTGAACTGATTCATGTGTCACTTTCCCATCAGAAATATCCTCTACTGCTACATGCTCTTTCTTGGATTCTTCCCTATTTTCCTACAACTGCTGCTTATACATGACTTTCTCATTAAAGACCACATCCCTAGATCGAATGATTTTTTTGTCCTTAATAGTCCAACATTTATATTCAAAGTCATCACCACCATAACCAATGAAAGTACATTTTTCTGATTTAGCCTCTAGCTTGGTTCTATCATCCTTGTCTATATGAACAAACACCTCACATTCAAAGACTGAGAAATGAATAATCAACTTTCTTACCATACCAAGCCTTCTCAGGTATGCCTCCATCCAAGGCACTTGAGGGTCCTCTGTTTATCAAATATAGAGTTGTGCTCACTGCTTTTTCCCAAAAAGAAAGAGACAGTCCTGCATGTAACCTCATGCTCCTAGCACGTCCCATTATTGTTCTGTTCATCATTTCTGACACCCCATTATGCTGCGGAGTTCCTAGAATCGTCTTTTGCCCGCGGATTCCATTCTTAGAATAGTAATCATCAAATTCATTGCTGTAATACTCCCCTCCAATATCTGACCTGAGACATTTTAGCTTAAGACGTGTTTCATTCTCTGTTAAGGCTTTCCATTTAAGAAAAGTGTCAAATACATCAGATTTGTTTCTAATACAATAAACCTAAATTTTTCTTGTTGCATTATCAATAAAAGTAACATAATAACTTGAATCCCCAAGAGATGATACCTTAGTTGGCCCCCACATATCAGAATGCACCAACTCTAACTTACTCTCTTTTCTTTGTAGGTCCAACCTTGAGAAACCTTACTCACTTCTATTTCCCATATATGCAGTCCTCACAAAATTTCAAACCTATTTCTGTATATCCGGGCAAATTCTTCTTTATGATCTTTGTGCCCTTATGATTCATATGACCGAGCCTATAGTCCTACAATGTTGTATCTACTTCTAAAGCCACAAGATTACAAACATTAGTGCTATAAGTGGTTAAATACAAGGTTCCAACCTTCTTACCTCTTGCCACCACAAGAGCACCTTTGGTAATCTTCTATTGTCGAAGTTTGACCTTAGGACAAACATGTCCATCTTGAACTTTCTCATCTCTTCATCCATCAACTTTGCTTTTGTGATAGATTGACATGTGTACCTTCCAAGGGTAAGGGGAAACTTGATGTTGGTTTTGTGTTTCTTTGCAATTTTCCCATGCACATGAACTACTTCTCTAGCAAGCTCCATTAAAATCCATTTGTCATCAGGATACTTGGGTAATTTGCATGGCTTCCCCTCAAACCCACTTATTCTAAAATAAGTGAAGTATCTATATTGAATGAAAGGGTACCCATAATCCAAGATCATGACACGAGTTGAAACTGACAATCTATATTGTTCTAATTCAGGATCAAATAAACTAACCAATGGAGCAATGAACCCATTATGCACTGATCTTGCGTTCTTTCTCCAATTGTCAATCCTTAACTGTGGGAATACATCATATAGACCTTATGTGTTTCAAATTTTCCCACTTGTGTGAGTATTTGAAATGGCCTGAAACACGCAGTATTATATATGAAATATGTCATCATTGAGAATCTAAGGTCCTTTGTCTCCCCTTCCCTGAATTTAACGGAAATGTTTATCATCTGAGAATGAATTGAAGCTGAGATAAGATTCCCCTAGCAGAATTTTCCTTTTTTTCTCTAGAATTACCCTAATAATAGGGCACATCCACTCTTCTAGCTTTTTGGACCCATCGAGCCCTTCCATTCTACTCAATAGAACAATTAAATGTTCTACTTCCTTAATAAACAAGGACCGGATAAGGTTCTTGGGGATCTTTTTTACTGATGACTTTCTTTCAATTAGCCATTGCGAATTCAATACCTCAGCGTATTCATCCCGCCTATTTTGATAGTCCTCCCCTGCAGATTCCATAGTTTTAACGATAGGTCCATCAATTTTAGGTCGTCCCAATATTTTATTGAAAATTTCAGGGGCGAAATTAACAACACACTTTCCACTTCCGTCTAATACTTCTAATTTCTCAGGGTTATAGTTATGGGCACACCACCACACTAGTTCAAGAGCATGGATAGTGGGTGGGATGACATCCCCTAGAGCAATGTGGCTCTCATTGATAGCCTTCATTAATTTACTTCAATTTTCACTGCGAAGCCTCCTTACAAAATCCTGTAGGTCCACATCAAATAAATTTGTGTCCTTTATGCTATCAAAATTTCTTGTAATATTAGAGGACACAGAGAAACTCAACTCACGAGTTCTCATATTGTTCTTTAGTGTATTGTCCCCAAATTACTGTGAAATTTGCACAGTAATTAACCAAGGTACAGGAGAATAACACAACTTACTGATTTCTTGCGCTTGATCTATGCAATTCCTCTTCCCGTGATCGTTTTTTGAATTCCTTGATCAATTTTTCCATCTCCAATTGATTTTCTTCATTTATCGTGCAATTTTTAGCAATTTAGGGCATCAAATTCTTCGGTTGTAGAATAAAAACTGAGGTAGATAAAAAAAGCGCAAAAAAATTGGTTTTGTTTTACCCAAAACACATTAATGATGACCACCATAAATGCATATCATCTCAACCGTTTATTTTTGCCACTTGATTTTAATCGAGATCGTACATGTGGCGTGATTTTCAAGCTTTACGGGGTCAGGGATGTTTTTTGCACTTCTTCATTTTTCTTTTATATGGGTGCAATCCCCGACATTTGACTTTCATTGTAAGCATGCCATGTGTCGTTATCGGGCATCGAAGATCTTTTTGCAATTTTCACTTTATAGCCCTTTGATACAAAATTACATTTCTCATCCGATCCCCTGCTCTAATCATATGTTGACATGTCACCTTCTCTCGGAAGCGGGGTCAATTTACCCTTTTGTAACATTGACCTGAATGTTCGAAAAAATATTCTTCAGGCTTCAGGGTGGACATGCAAATATTATTTGCAATATGCAAAAATAATGCATGTTTGCAAGATAAGTCTGCCACAACGCGACCAATGGCATTGTGCCACATGTCGTCGAAGTTCGGAACAATTTTTGTAATCTGTAATTTGTACTAGCAATAAGGATGAAATTCAAAGGGGATTTTCATTGTTCTACATGGTTTTTTTGACATTTTTCATAGAAGTTCCTCAAAGACAACTTGTTTTCACGACCCTCAACCAGAGACGAGGATTTTCATGACATAGAAATAAGATTTAACATGTTTTTAGAAGGATTTTGTTCTTCGGCGTACGTGTATTCAAACTCAGACAAATAGACACAATTTTTTTTGAAAGCACATTTTATGATATAAGTACGAGATCAAATTGAGCACTAACACCAACTCTGACTTGGGGATGGGCACCCCCTGTGGGTGCCACAAGAACCACGCAGACTAAACATTTCATAGACCAACTGCCTTATCCCATTGAGTAATAGAATCAATTTTAAACATACACACAAGGTAAAACAAAACCAACGTAATTTTAAAATAATGGGTCGTTTTGTGTTTTTATTGTCAGAAAGTTCTTGTAATGTGTCAAGATATTGTAAGGAGCCATACAAGCCAATTTCGACAAATACCCAGATGTCCAAAATTGTTCTATTCTGTCACAGGGGTTTGCCTACGAAAAATTTGTATTTAATTATTTTGAGCCCCGTTTGAGACAATTCGTGCTCCGGTTTAACCCTGTTGTGATCGTACATGTCAATATTCTCATATACCAGTAGGATTTCAACTAGGAATGAATCCTGGGCTTTATTTGTAACTTCTGACAACGTTTTGTATTTTTTGTGTTTTTTTGTTTCGTTTTCTATAAAATTTTCTCTGGATCAATTCCTCTGCCGGTTTGGCCTAATTCTTTGTATGGAGTATCTGGAGATCACTTATGCACATTGTGCCAGAAGGAATTCGCCATCGGAAGTCTGGTTCTCTCGGAAAAGACGAAGTCGTGCACCAAAAGCTTCTTCTGGGCAGACCACATTTTTGGAAAAGAGGGTTTATAGTGAATCATGGGATTTTTGGAAGCAACGTGCAGGTGGAAATTTTGTACCTGCCTAGCAGGGTAAAAATTCCCATGAAAGCAACGCCACTTAAGTCACAATGGGAAAATCAGAGGCAACAGGTAGGCGGGAATTTCTTACCTACCTTGTAGGGTAAAAATTCCCATTGTGAAATAAAAGAAAAATCACTTAAGGTATTGATGGGATTTTATTACCTGCCTTGCAGGGTAAATAATCCCATTATGAAAGTCAAACAACTTAAGTGGATCATGAGATTTTCGGCGCTGCTTTGCAGGGTAAATAACCCCATTGTTAATTGACTTTTAAAAATAGAAATTGCTCATGCCAAAAAGTGTGACCCCTTTAAGGAAAGAAGGGCAACGATTAATGCAATCAATTAATTAATTTCTTCTCCAATTTTGTCGCCCAGGCATGAGGAAAAATCAACGTTTGATGAAAGGATAAAGGGAATTGGAATTAGAAATTCTAAAATTAAATAAATATTATTTATTTAATGGAGCCCCTTCATGTTAAAAAGTGTGCCCCATTTGGGAGAGGAATAATACTTTTTAAAGTATTAATTGATTTAATTAATTCCTATTTTTAGTGGCTAAGGTGTAAGCATATTGTGAGACTTAAGTTAATTGGAAGTAGAAGGCTAAAATTAAATAAATTTAATTTATTTAATGGCAGCCATGAACATGCACAAAATAGGCGCCCCATTTGAAGAGTAAAGTTTATTAAATAATTAATTAATTGCCAGGGATATGAGAGACATTAATTAATTATAGAATTATGAGTATTATATAAGCAAAGACTGTCATAAGGATGAATTAATTAATTCAACAGCAAAGAAGTGTAGTCCAGACAAAAAGTGCGCCCCATTTGAAGAGGAATTTTGCTTAGAAGGTGTAATTAATACTAGAAGCTTCTAACTTTGGCGCCTAGGTTTGAAGGAGCTTGTTTTGTGTCTGAATAATTGTCTGCATAAGTGATACAGGTGGTCAGGTGAAGTTGGTAAAATTCATGTTTGTTTTGCATGTAAATAAAATATAAAATTTTTGGGGCAGCAGGCTTGATATATGCAGATTTTTATGATTAAAATTTACTGTTCATGTTCCATGTGCCATCTTTGTTTGAATTAATTGCAAGAATTCATTACAGGTGCTTTTATAAGAGAAAGAGAGTTTAAATCAATGTCTAATACATTGAACATATCCTCTGAATATGAAGAATTATTCATATCTGCACCGGTTGTGAAGAATTCCAACCGAATAAAGAGGAAAAGAATTGTTCAGACAAAGATAGATATATCCATGACAAATAGGGATGAAAAAAAAAGCTCAGTGGAATCATGCATTACTTTTAAATTTGCCAACATCGGAGACACTGATCCAGATCCAGATCTCATAATTGCAAAAGCTTCCAACAAAAAATCATCCTTTTGTTTCGAATGCAGCCCGTGAAGAATTTAGTGCATGGAGAATTCCTTCTAGGACCTTGTGCATGTTTTCTCAATCTTTTAGTTGAAGCCTTCATTGAATTTGAGTTCACCCGGAGTGCTTTCCAGAATTTTTAATTTAAACATTGCACTGATGCATGTACAAGAGAAGAACTGCAAAAGCTTTAAGAATAAGAGGGAAGACAAGGCAAAGGCAACACCCGTAAGCAAGTTTCCATATCCAGCCGTTTCTAGACGCTTCCGGATCCAACCGCTTCTAGATCTAGTTTGGTGAGAATCAAAGGCAAAAGAATCAGCTGCATGCAAAATATGAAAAAGAACAAGACTGTAGATTTCCTCTTCCTTCTTCTTTCCTTCGACAAAGTAATTGAATGATCAATTAAATTATAAAACTTAAGTGATTGGTTTAAAAGCCATTACTTGAAGAAGTCAACTACTTGGAGATAGGTGACAAATGTGCAAAATAGAATGTTCTATTTTCAGTTGCAAATCATGCATGTCATGTAAAGAGGAATTTCAGGAGGGAGATTTCCAGTTGTTTCCTTTCCAATTTTCACATGCGTTAGTTCAATTAAAAGCTTCCGACTTGTAATTGTCCCTCTACATTCTATAAGTAGAAGAACCTTCGGGTTAAAGATCAAAATTTGTAAGCAACATTCTTGTGTTCCGGACTTTGTGCTGAAACACCTGATAGCCACTTGAAACAAAAGAATATAAATGAGTAGATTTTCGGAGAACTTTGTGTTACGGTGCATTGTGTTTCTAGCTTTGAATCTCAGATCTACTTATAAACTGTGTTATTTTAGATCTAGATCTGAAGTTTCTTTTGCGTATAATTTTGTGTGTTGATATCTATTGGTTTATTTTATGTGCATGTAATTAACTTTGCTATCTATTGATTGATTTTTACATCTTCCCTATTTATTCCCTGTGTTTTATTATTCCCTTCTTTTTTAAATATTTCATTTCTTTAAATAGCTGCTTACTTGCCGCAGAGCTATACAACTATGGTTCATGAACTGAATAGTTAAAGTAAAACCTCCATATAGATACTAGTATATTTTAATGGACAAATCTGACACGAGAGCCTCACTGGTAAATGAGGGAGATTTATCTCATGACTGCCTAGGTTTTTAGCTATGCAGAAAATCTAGCCAACAGTTTTTGGTGACTTCGCTGGGGAACAACTATCTTTGCAGATCAAAGCTTATTTTTTGAATATCAGAGTGTTTTCCATACAAATCTCAACCTGGCTGAACGTCCATTCATTTGATCTGTGAAGGTGCAAGGAAGGACTGATCATTTCTTCAGACTAAGGAGCAATTCAATTTCAATCATCCTCAAGTTAGAAGTCGTAGATCTAGTCTCTCACCAGGAAGGAGAGTGCACACTAATCCAGATCCGGATCGTCTTCAGCATAATCCGGCGGCTGGAATTATTCACTAAGTCTACACAAGGAGAAGACGTGCCACGCTCATCATGTAGAACCAGAACCAGATAGTCCCTGTTCCATGGGGAGAAACTTTTGGGCCACTGAACCTAACTCCACCTATGCACGATCTGCCCAAAGGATTCAGAAAGAATTTCCCAAAATTCTTTGGCGATGGAAAACAAAACCCGGATGATCATTTGGCAACCTTCTTCATATCTTGTGGTGTGCTTGCAGTGGAGCATGAAGATGTCTTGGTCAGACTCTTCATTGAGACTCTACATGACTTGGCTGGCGAATGGTTCTATTGGCTTGCTCTTGACACCATAACTAACTGGGTGACTATGCGAGAGCAATTTCTGAAAAGATTCAAGCCTACAGAGGATGCTAGCACGTTGATCACCCAACTGATGTAGTTGAAGAATGAGCCAGGTGAGAACATGCGAGACTTTATAGCAAGGTTCCAGAGGATTTTATATAAAATCCCCACTTCTGCGGAATTGAGTGATGAAAATCAAAAGACGTTTTTTTACGTAAACGCTCTATGCCCTGAAGTTGGCTATCAGTTGCGAAAGGGCGAGACCTGTGGAATCTACTTGAAGCACACAATATGACTTTGTCGTGGAAGTTGAAGATGACTTGATCATGGCTAGAAAACTCAAAACCAAACCATCTCACAAAGGTGATGGAGCTTCTGTTCAAGTACTTCAGATGCATTTGTTACAATATTGGGCTAATTACCTGCGCAAATCAAGCAGCAGTTCTCCAAGCGAAATGTGTCCCTTTCAAGGTAGCTCCTACTTACTCGGACCCTTTAAACGGTCAAAATTAGAAAAAATTATATAAATATGAATTGTAACATTCGGAATCTAGTTTCTAAAATACTATTTTTTTTAAAAACGGACACGTTTAGCTATATTGAACACTTAAAATTATAAGTTATTTTTTTGTTGTGTTGTTGCTGTATGTTGGTACTTTTCTGCGCAGATTGTTTTCTGTTGTAGGGCTTCCATGTTTTATTCTTGGCTTTTGAGCCTTCATTTACAAGGGTATAGTCCCTTTCAAAAAACTATTTGCCCATAATAAAAAAAAAACACTTAAAATTATATGACTTGTTTTTTTTTTTGAATAAATTTATAAGATTGTAGTCTGTTTGCCCGTATTTTGGATGACTAAATCTTGTTATTTTTTTCCCTTTGGTGAAACGTTAGATGTAGTTGTCTATCTTGGGATGGATTTTATTTTGTATTTTTTTAAGTAATATATTTTTTTAATGATTTTTTCCATGAAAGTGGTTTGAAAATATTTAGAAAACGGAGAGCTTTCCGTTTACTCACCATATCTATATAAAAAATATCAAAATCAAATATATATATATATTTTAACGTGTATAAAATTTGTCCATGCTGGGATGGTATAAGTTTTATCACATTTTGATAAGCGAAACAAAAGTTACAGTCTTAAACGTAGACATGAACATTCACGAAAAAAATGTCTTAAAGACCTATTGTTGATAAAAAATTATAAAATGATATTTATCTTATTCTATTCACTTTAAAATCAATATTTCTACGAAGTTAACAGTCTCCCTTACGCGATGACACCATTTTTGTGAAATGTTTTCAATTTTTTAGCATGGTTCAAGTCTTTGGAAGAGCAAATTTGAGGTTTTTTTGACCTTTTACACTTCATAATGACCTTCCATAACTTTGGTTGGCGAAAAACAAAGATTTTCCGAGGCTTAGGTTTGGCAGATAGATCCGTGATCGCGGTTTATAAAGCGTGATCACGGTTTTTTAACACAAACCGCGAGCGCGCTTTATAAACTGCGATCATAAATCATATTTACACACATCCCAATGTCTAAATTACCATTTGATTTTAACTCTCTGACCTTACCGTACGAATTACTATGAAATTCTGTCTTTTTCTGCACTTTTTTCTTATCACCAGAAGTAAAACATCATCAGAGACAAGAAACGAAGTCAAAAAAGGAAGTCATTTAAGGAAAAAACACCAAATGAATTAGAGGCCAACAAAATTTAAAATGTTGAGCGAATGCGAAATCCTCGTGAATCAAGAAGATGTTCATCTTGAACCCCAACTATTGTAAGCAATGAAGAATCAGGGAATGTTTCTACTGTCAATGTTGAAGTTGAATTAAATACTCGTGATGAAGATGATTTTACTGTCAATGTTGAAGAAGAGTTAAATACTCATGATGTAGTAAATGTTGAAATTGAAGGAGACAATGAAAATGTGAATAAGGAAATTCATGTTGAAACTGTAGATAGACAAAATTTGACAAAAACACCTCTTAGGATTTTACGTAAGAAACTTAATTTTTTATTGAAATTGATGAAAACATTTTGAAACCAATGCTTGATAAACTTTCTGAACGACAAATCAGAAGAAAATCCACTGAAATTTGGGATAATCATTTTGAAATTTTAAATGATTTTCAAAGATGTCAGTTGTTGGTTAGTTTGATGAAATTGATTAAAATGAGACCTACATTAAACACTTAGGATTGCCAACATCTAATATACGTGGTTAAACCTCTACAATTGTTGAAAACCTCATGATGCATATCACACTGTTGGTGTCGAGAGACGCACTAGGGATAGTGATATTGTGCATCGTGTACTTGCTACTAGTGTTGTAAATGAATCAATAAAAAATGTTTGATTACGTAAACAAGTCGAATGTTGCAAGTTAATAAAAAAACTCTAATGACAATTGAAAGACGTAATATCCTTCAATTACTCAATAACACTGATTTTTGGGCATTTTCTGTTAGAGCACTGCGTAAGGACAAAAATAATTTTGATGCTATAAGAAACGTTATTAAATTTTGGCATAATAACACTAGAGTTTTACCTAATACAAGAGATGTTATAAAACGAAGAGTTGGTTCTAGTAATCGTGAACCACATCCAAAGCATTTCTTAGATATGACTCAAACTCAATTTTTTCATAAGTTTGAACAATAAAATCTAAAAATAAAAATTAGTCAACGTTTTTTTGAAATGTTGCAACCATTCTATGTAAAAATAAACCACATTCGCACCACTTGTAGGCAACATGTTGAATTTATGATGCATTATGCTAAATTTTTACGTATTTGTTCTATTTTTCACTCTGAAACTATGTTATCAGAATGTGGTGTTCACGTTCTACCAATATATTCCAGGGATTTCATTCCTATTATATTTTGTGAAAAATGACAATTTTTTTTATAGTCAGGATTGTTTAGATGGAAGTTGTAGTACATGTAGCTGATTACTTAAATTAGAAAGTTACATCCATGAGCAATTGAAGGTACAATAGGACGTAATTTAGTTGAGTTTGATAAGTTGCATACTAGTTGAAAGATAGAAAAAGTCTAAACGGTGTGAGCTAGTTATAAAACAAATGTCTGTTTTCTAATTTTTGAGAAAATTTAATGATGAAATTGTTTGTGAGTATGTTAGGCATACACATAGCGCTTGATGGTTAGATGAACAGTTCAAGCTATGTAAGGACACATTTCCTATTGGTACTATTGTTTCAGTGGTCGATTTTGCAGAGAATTACACATTGTAACCACAAATGGCGGTTCAATTGCAATATTACAACTCAATATAAGTTGCTATTTTTGTGCATATAACATTTCTACATTCTCCTGACAGTACATATAATGATCAATTTTTTTTAAGAGTACCATTTTTATATCAGTGATGATCGTACTCATTCTACTGAATTTGTGCAAGGGTGTTTCCAGTTATTTTATAGAAACTTGTCTGATAGGGACATCCACTTTAAACAATATTATATATGGTTAAATAATTACACGTCTTAGTTTAAGAATGGACGAATGTTTTATTAGATGAGCAGAATGCACGTCAAGATGGGTGTGCAACATATTTAAAGTTTCACTGAGGCTGGACATGGAAAATGAGAGTATGATGGTATAGGGGCATGTGTGAAAAGAACTCTTGCAAGAGAAGAGTTGAAGTACAAAGATAGTGCTAAATTAAAAGATATAAAGAGCCTAGTGGAATGGTGTATTGACAACATGGCCCGATGTTCTCAAGAAAATTTCACAGTTCACAGATATTTTTGGTTGATAGAGGAACAACAAATTGCTAACTATGAGGATTGTATGACACTCTTTAGGTCTAGTGATATGTAATCATTTTGTAGCTTAGACGCTACTTCGTGGGCCGTATGGACAAGAAAGTTGACATATTTTTGTGCATCTTGTATCGAATTTGTCACTGCTGAGTGTGATTCACAAGAATGAGTGGATGGATGGATTTATAGGCCTCTAACTCCGCTTCCTAGTTATTAACATCCACAAACATTACGACTTGTTTCTGCCGATGAAGTTACAACATCCAAGGACTTCGACGAAATTTTAATTTTGGTGCGACAAGGTATTTATGATTATTTATTTAATTTTCGTATTGAGTTATGTCCATTGAAATTTTAATATGTAATTTAAATTTGAGTTGGTCAACCTTTGTTTTTTTGTAAGACATGTGTTTGCAGTTATTGCGACAGAAGACAATGAAGAAGAAATAAACTATTTCTTATGTCATTGCATCGAGGAAAGAAAGAAGTTGACTTCTTTTATTATAGATAACAAAAATATTGAGTATCCTACAGGGTCAGTGGTAGTTATTGGAACTTGGCTTCGATGATATCCATTAAAAAACTCCTCTATTTGGGTGTTTGAAGACTTTGAGACACACATGAAAATACTCTTATATTGACATCTAGTTCTAGCGATAAATATTTAGTTGTATAGATATCGAGGAAGGCCTAATAATAAGATTCTTTGGAAGGTTCGAGAGTCAGATCATGAAACAATCTTGTCTACTATTCAGATTAGATCCGATTTTGATGGTTCATTGGAATGGATTTACAATGCTCATGTCTGGTATATATAATTTCTTTGATATATATAAATTTGTTAGTTAGATTTAGATTTAAGTTCATATATTTTATTTTAAATTTGTGTATTTTGTATATATCTAGTATGGTTTTGATTTGAAACTTAAATTTATTTGATTAACACTTTTATGTTCAGGTTAGTGGTGCCAGAAAAGCTTCCACCTTCACGTGGTTGGCACTGTTAGTAGAGAATTTTAAATTCTTGAAGCTAAGAGATTTTTTTTTGTTTGAAAGTAAATTTTGAAAACGAATCATCCCCAAGTGTTTACAAGACCATACCTAATCATGTGCATAAATGTGTGTGCATAATCGGTTTGTTGTCATGACCCACCATTTGTAAAATATAGTGTTTGACAACCTTACACTGGCTTAAACTGCACTATTTCATGCGTTTGCAAACAATAGGACAACGAGAGCACTGAGCTGGGAAGGAAAAACTTGAGAGAGACTATTGTAAAAGGTCCCTACATCGAGGTGTCGAATCAGACGAGACATCTCTAGGTGCCACGGAGTCCGATTAGTCACTTGTCGAAGTTGAACGATATTTTGGTCTCAGGGCTCTTAAGGGACTACACCCGAACGAAGTAGCCCAGAAGCAATGACCTTATTGCGGACTAAAACACCACCTCCTCTAGTGTTCACCTAGTCACCTAGACGTGTCAGCGTAATCGGTTCGGTGCGACAACCCACCGTTTGCAAAATATAGCGTTTGACAACCTTACACTGGCTCGAATTGCACTATTTCGCGTGTTTGCAAACAATAGGGCAGTGAGAGCACCAATCTGGATGGAAAAAACCGAGAGATGCTATTATAGAGGGTCCCTACACTAAGGTGTCGGATCAAACGAGACGTCTTTAGGTGCCACGGAGTTTGAGTAGTCACCCGTTGAAGTTGAACGATATTTTGGTCTCAGGGCTCTTAAGGGACTACGCCCGAACGAAGTAGCCCGAAAGCAAAGACCTCGTTGCACACCAAAACACCACCTCTTATAGCATTCACCTGGCCACTCGGACATGTCAGCGTAGTCGGTTTGGTGCCACGACCCACCGTTTGCAAAATATAGCATTTGACAACTTTACACTAGTTCCAACTGCACTATCTCGCGCGTCTGCAAACAATATGGCAGTGAGAGCATTGATCTGTGAAGGAAAAAAATGAGAGAGGCTATTATAGAGGGTCCATACCCCGAGGTTTTGGATCAGACGAGGCATCTCTAGGTGCCACTTACTCCGAGTAGTCACCCGTTGAAGTTGAACGATATTTTGGTCTCAAGGCTGTTAAGGGACTACGCCTGAACGGAGTAGTCCGGAAGCAATGACCTTGTCGCGCACCAAAACACCGCCTCCTCTAGTGTTCATCTAGCCACTTAGACATTTCGGCATAGTCGGTTAGGTGTCATGACCCATCGTTTGTAAAATATAGCATTTGACAACCTTACACTGGCTCCAACTGCACTATTTCGCGCGTTTGCAAATAATAGGGCAGTGAAAACACTGATCTGGGAAGGGAAAAAATGAGAGAGGCTATTGTAGAGAGTACATACGCCGAGGTGTCGGATCAGATGAGGCGTCTCTAGGTGCCACGGAGTCTTAGTAGTCACCCGTAGAAGTTGAACGATATTTTGGTCTCAGGGCTCTTACGGGACTATGCTTGAACGAAGTAGCCCGGAAGCAACAACCTTGTCGCGCACCAAAACATTGCCTCTTCTAGCATTCACTTGGCCACCCGGATGTGTCGACGCAGTTGGTTTGGTGCCATGACCCACCGTTTGCAAAATATAGCGTTTGACAATCTTATACTAGATTCAACTGCACTATTTCGCGCTTTTGCAAACAATATGGCAGCGAGAGCACTGATATGAGAAGGAAAAAACCAAGAGATACTATTGTAGAGGGTTCCTACGCTAAGGTGTTGGATCAGACAAGATGTATCTAGGTGCCATGGAGTCTGAGTAGTCACCTGTCGAAGTTGAACAATATTTTGGTCTTAGGGCTCTTAAGGGACTACGCCCAAACGAAGTAGCCCGGAAGCAATGACTTTGTCGTGCTCCAAAACAATGTCTCCTCTAGCATTTACTTGGCCACCTGGACATGTCGGTGCATTCGGTTCAGTGCCACGAGGTCCTGAGGCATGACTTCTCACTCCTTGCCTCCATTCATTTCTTAGGACCCAAAACATTCAATGTCACTTGTTTACCTTCCATCTCTCTTGTTCTCTTTGGACTTGCCTCTATCCTCTTAGGTGCTTCATCACTGTCCTTGCTTTTCTCTCTTGAGCTATGTTGTTGTGGTGATCTCTCTCCATCCTCTGCTACCTGAGCTATGTGCTTACATGCTCATTATGTTTGCATTGTAATATGGTCATGCTTTTGGCTACCTTGAAATTTTTTACATACTTTTCATCCCTTAATGAGTATCTAATACCCTAATTATCATGCTTTGAATATTCACAAGAATAAAACATTCCCTTGTTATTCTGATAGTGGATTAAGTATTTGAATATAGGTCAAGAATACTAAATGGAGTTGAATTTCAATGAGCCATAATTACTAGTGAAGCAAAAACTAGTGAAAAGTGGTGAGTAAAGGTAAGTCATATTAAAGGAATGAAATGCATTTATTCATTGTTTCTAATAGTATGGTGAGAATGTGAGCATATGAATAAGGTTATCAATAAACTGCTAAGGCAAGTAGCTTCAAGTTTGTTTATTTGGATGGAATTTTAGAAGGAGAGTGAAGTGGCCAATTAATTCAGTTATGAAGCATGCTAAAAGAAGTGAAGGAAACAAATAAGTGAGAGCCTATGAAGGAATAAGAGGAAACCAGTTTCCATGCATGAGAAACATAAAGAAGAGATTTAAGAATTCTCATAATGGAGAACATATCACGAAAGAAGAATAATGGAGGAGAAAGGAAGTGCAAAATGAAATGCTTAGAGAATAAATAGGTACGAGATTCTTGTACAACATTTAGGTTCTTCATTGAGGCTTTCACATCTCAGTTTGTAGAGGTTTCCCTTTCATCTTCAAAGGTCATCAATCATGTGGAGGAAATGACACCCAATGAATATGAAATGACAAGAGTCTCTCTATGGCAAGCCACTCATGAGGGTGATGCTCACCTTTTCAAGGATTCTTCATCACAGATCACTACATAGAATTATGAGTATAAGTAAATCATCAAACAATTAAGGGAACATGTGAGGACCTTTTATTGATAAGTGCAATCATTTATTGCATGAGATTAATCATCTCTGCCTCAAATTGAAGCAATGTCTCCCATATGAAACTTCAACCCCCTAGTCCATCAAGCAAGATCAAACATTCATACTGCAAAGAAGCACATGTGACCATTGGGTGAACATGATCCTTGAAAAAGTGAATGATCTATTTCCTGAGATTATCTCTTTGTTTAGATTGTTCTTGGTCATATATTTGAAAATCAATAGCAATAGAGTTGAGATCAAGAAAGAGAAATTCCATTGGGAAAATAATCTCCCATTTGCAAGTGAGATGAATAATTTTGATTCTCATTCCTTGGTAAGCTTAGGTGTGTTTTCATCTGAATCAGAGAACTTGTATGACATTTTGTCCCATACCATCACCTAGAGGTTTGATGCTCTAAAATAAGCCATTTCTGATTTTGAATCCCATGAGGAGAATGTATCAAAATTTTTGGAAGATCTTGGCACAAGAATGCATGAGCTTAGTACTCCTGTCAGGGAGAATAATTCCACGAAGAATCTTTAGGATTCATTTCAAAAATTGGTTTAGAAAAATATTTGTGACCCTTTCCTTCAATAGTGATACTTTAGAAGCCCTTGAAGAGATCATAGGTTATATCTCTAATCCTATGAAGAGTTATGAAAAATATTTTAGTCAATGTGGAAATATCAATGCCATTCCTTAGAATTGACTCAACACATTGGAGCATGTGAATATCTTGGAAGATGAGAAAGTTTCATTTGTGGTTTCCAGATTCAACAAGATGGTCTATGGAAAAGCCTCATCATTCAAGATCTTCCACTGAGGAAGACATGAGTTGATTCTTCATTAGAGGAGGATTCTTCATGATGGGTGGAACCTAAGAATACTAATAAGGGGTTACTGTCAAATTTTTACCCTTTTCAAAGGGACGTGGGGGAGATCAGAATGCACCACTACATGAAATCTCTCCCTTTCGTCACTTAAGGCTTGTAACATTCTCATTAGGTATGATTCGTCAGCACCCCAACTTGATTATGTTGCCCCCTCTCATGAATACTTAACCCCTTCACACATTATCACCCCTTTAAGTCCCTTTGTCTCTTAATAAATGGGGTAAGGGAAATGGGGAAAACCAAAACCCATTTAGAAACTTTTAACCCTACCTTGTCATGCCATGTAACCCGGGTTAATCCAGAATGGTCAAGGATGAGTTAGAAGGTGAGTTAGCTAGGTTAATGTTAAGAGGTGAGTATAAACAAACACTTAGCCATTTTTTAATCCCTTTTTAATATTTCTTTTTCTTTCATTGTTGCTAGTATTTAGTTATGTTACTAAATTTTCAAGAAATCCTATTGCAAAAATCACATCTTTGCTCATATCTCTTTCATTTTTGCTCCATTTCCCCTCCAATTTCGCCCGTAACTTCTACTCATGAACTCCTTGAAGATGATATAAAAATATTTTCCATTGGTACCCTAAATTTTTATAGCATCCCATTTAAAATTTCAGAGAAAAAACTTGCCTTTTTAGATCCTTGCAATTCTGGAGATCGAAAACACTTGAAATTTGAAGCAGGAAACCATATGAAAGTACCTAATCTAATGAAAAAATTTCAGCTCAATCCAAATACAAGAAGACATGATTATATTTATTATTAAATTGGCATATGAGCCTTACTAAAAATAATAAGTTTTTATAGTTCAAAGAAAAAAAAATTGAAACCTTTGTGTAATCTTCAATTCTAGAAATATGAAAATTGTAAAACTTGAAAATCGGGAAAATTGTAAAATCTTCAATGTTGCACCATAAGTAACGTTATATTTATATAGTTCAAGATGAACTCTACCTCGCTTATTTCTATCAATGTTCGCATTAGTTGATATGCAACAAATGAGTGTTAGATTTAAAAAAAAAAGTAACTATACGTATTGCCCCATTTGTAGTTCACCTAGCATGGTTTTGCTTAATGAAATAGGTTTGCTTAACAATTGTACCATGTAGTGCTCCGGGACATGGTTTTTTAATTTTAAATCAAACATACAATCTAAAACTAATAAATGGTTATGAAAACATACATAGAAGGATATCATACATGTAATGAAATTGAATCAAACATATAGTTCAGTAATATTGTTATGAAAACCGACACACATGGATATATAAGAATCAAACAAAGTGTGCTCCAGATGCACGTCTCTGAAAATATGTAAGTTCATAACATGTGTACATCTCGAACTAAGTGTGTCATAATGTATATAGGACCACATGCGGTCGCAAAAGCCTATAAATATACAATGGACTATATGAAGAAACATGTTCACTAGGACCAGATGGCCCATATATATATCTATGTACATCTAGGTGGACTATGAATATACTCATGAAACATATTCCCTCTCTTCGCCTTGGTAGAAGTAGCACGTCCACGATCTAAGGATGTAGTGGAGGGAGATGCCACTACGGATTTCATCCTTGTGGTCCTAGGAATCTCTAAGCAGACATGTAATTGTAACGAACCGTTACACCAAAACCTCAAGGCGTTAGTGAAATCTGCATATGAGGATCATAACATCCCACCACGCTTCCGTATCCCGAACCCCGGGCTAGATTTGCGCTCGTATAGCGGGACCCCGCCCTGCCCTATATGAGCCTCGGGCGAACACTGCAATGCCGACGTAGCTACCCGTGCCGGGACTTGAACATGGGTGGTCGCTCTGATACCAAATGTAACGAACCGTTACGCCAAAACCTCAAGGCATTAGTGAAATCCGCACATGAGGATGATAACAGTAACCTAACCTACACATTCATAAACAACAAGTTTTTGACACCCAAAATTTTAAAATACATTCAAAATTTAGAAACTTATACAATTTAGTTAAAATGCATTTGAAATCTTACCTCACTGTCATGATCCCTATCAATTTGTTGTTGACGCATCACAGGGATAACAATAGACTCACGAGGGGTAAACTACATACAAATAATTAATTTTCAAATTAAATATTTCACATACATACAAAATTTGATATTGTAGATTTAAGTAATAAGAAATAATGAACCTTCAAAATTTAAGAAATTTGAAAAATTGTACCTCAGTTAGTGGATCTGCAGATTCTATGGCAGTATCTACAACAACCTCCAAAGTCTGCATATATGGAGGGGTCTCTCTGACAGTCATAAGCTATATAAAAAACATGTACAAATCAATATTAAAATCTACATGACTGTGCACCACATAACAGAGGTATAAAACATGTAATTCACGTGAACTTCCACAATTAGAAAAAAAATGTAAAGCGAAATTAACCTGCGTAAAAATCATATGAGGCGTGCCAATAGCCTCAGTTCCTAGAGAAAATGATAACCCGCCAGGCTCCTATGTATAAAAGATAAACATATTAATATGTACAACATACACGTGAAACATTATAATAATAATCTAGTGCAATCAAATGAAATTAAAAATGTAAGTTTGTACAACTCGAAACTTACGTTTGAAACACGACCAAATGCAGTAGCTAGAAGTAACTGCAGGTCTACTATGTGCAGAGCCACCACCTTGACCAAAAGGTCAGAAAAGTCAAAATAATTCGGGACCTCATTAAGCACGAAGTCGCAATTAATTTCTTCAAAAAATAAAGAGGAACCTCATTGTTGTTACATGGTGGATAATCAAAAACCATCCACCATCAGTCCCAAAAATTATTTTTGATTAGGTCATCATGACACCAATGGATTGGGAACCATTTGCAAGTAACTGCTGGGGGGGGGAATTGATTCACGGGTCAGTAAATAATGCACAAATGAGGTCTTTTCTAATTTTTTATTTTTTTATGGCCGTATGGGATAATTTATCTGCATACCATTGCCTACAATCACCTCTAAAGGTATTCCATCTATGTATTTGGTTGGTTGGGGAGTCGACTTCGCCAATCAATGTTTGCAATGTGTTGGCTAAAGTCATGTGGGATGGATTTGTGGCATGATTTTGTCTTATAGTCTAAATAAGGTTCTCAATGACAATTTTATTTTATCGGATTTTTCTAATGATATTATCTTGTATTCCTACTGGTTCAGTGGGGACAGAAGGAGCCACAGGAGTTGGATCTATGTTTGGAGGAGGGTTTTGAGGAATGTTCAGTGGGTTTTCAGGAATGTTTTGATGGTTTGCATGATTTCGAACTTGTTGACCAACTGACAAAACAAGAAAATTGTATACATAAACAAACATTTTAAACAACCCATGAAAATGTAAAAAAATAACTTAAAATGCAAAAAAAATCTAAAATGTAAAAAAATTTATTAAAATCGGGGGCTTACCTCTTTGTCTTGGCGGCATGGTTGAATCTATCGTGATTCAGAAGTCCGATGAGCAATTTTGAGGTAGTATTCAAAGCTCGAGTGAAAAATATCTAGGAAAAATCATGGTTTGAAATGAAAAATGGGGAAAATAAGGACTCGCGGGACTACTAATTTTTTGTTTCAGAGTTCTGCGATCACGGTTTATAACCGCGTTCACAGTTCTAAACCACGATCACGGTTTTAGGTTCGGTAATTGCCGAACCTAAAATTCAGGAACCATGATCGCGGTTCTTGAATTTTGGGTTTTTATGTCCACAGAATTGTCCACCAACTTCGTGTACTTACCGCACCCTATCCCCATCATGGATCACACTCTGTTGTCCACCAACTTCGTGCACTTACCGCACCCTATCCCCATCATGGATCACACTCTGCATGTGATCACTAGATCTGAGATGCTTTCCATGCTTGATGGTTTCTCTGGCTACAATCAGGTCAAGGTGGTGGAATAAGATCAATATAAAATGACATTCATCACACCTTGGAGAACTTTTGTTTACCAGAAAATGCCTTTTGGTTTGATCAACACTGGAGCTATGTTTCAAAGAGCTATGGATTTAACTTTTGCTCATTTTAAGGACATACGCATAGTGGTGTACCTTGATGATCTGATAGTATTTTCCAAGAACAGAATCACGCACATTTCAAATCTAGAAGAGGTTTTCATACAATGCCGCAAACATGGTATTTCTTTGAACCCTAAGAAATCTATCTTTGCAGTAATAGAAGGAAAGCTACTAGGACACATTATCTCCAAGGAAGGAACCAAGATAGATCTGGAACGTGTCAAATCCATTTAGGCTTTGCCATTGCCAACATCCAAAAAAGAAGTTCACTCTTTCTTTGCTAAAGGTAATTTTCTTAGGAGATTCATCCTGTTCTTTATTGAGCTAACCCGTCATATCTCAAATATGATGAAGAAGACACAAGATTTCAAATGGATCAGCGAAGGGAAGGAAGCTTTTGAGAAGATTAAAGAGGTCCTGTCAAAAGCCCTAGTCTTGGTTTCACCTGACTTTAGTAAAGAATTTATTCTTTACTGTTATTCCTCTGAACACACCATGTCAACAATCTTGACGCAGAAGAATCAGGAGGATGTAGAAGCTTCAATTGCTTTCATGAGCATGCCAACAATTTTTATGTTTGTTTTTTTCCAAATTAAATTGTCAAAAAATTTATTTTTTGTGTCTTTCCCATCTTGTTTGCAGCTCCACTTGGATGCATTTCATTCATCACTTGAAAGCTGAAATTTTAATTAAAAAATTGAATTTTTAATGGTTTGCACCGTATTTTGGTGATTTGTCACGACTTGACTGGTTTAAGTGGGAACCGCACTAGCTCAACCGGTTTGGTACCGAGCCAGTTGAACAGTCTGGTATTTTAACTAATTTCGGGAAAAAAAGTTGGACTGGTTCGACCGGTTTTAAAAACACTGGTAAAGGCTTTACTTGACATTATAATAATTACCTAGCCAATTACTTAATGGCTAATTGACATCCAAAGAAAATCACTAGCCAATTGGTATAAAACGTGAAGCATTATTGCTTTTGTTATCTAATACACAATACATATATCATATATGAGAGATTCTGAAACAAACTACATAAACATGGAGACTCTAAATGGCCTCCATAGTCTAGGACTCCAAAAAACATGTTATGATCATTGATACATCACAAATACTACAATACAAAACTCTGGAATAAACTAGATGACATCAATGATCAATCATCAAACTCTGCACCGCTACTGGAAATGGGATCCTTAAGGTCATCCACATCTATATCATCACCAGCCTCTGGCTCTAACTCATACTCATCTAAATACTGCAATACAAAACTCTGGAATAAACTAGATGACATCAATGATCAATTATCAAACTCTGCACCGCTACTAGAAATGGGATTCTCAAGGTTATCCACATCTATATCATATCGATCTTTGGCTCTGACTCGGACTCATCCAAATCCTCAGGTACATCTGCAACAATTGTATTGGAATGGGGAGTAGCACGAGTGCAACTAGTGCATGTTATGTCTCATGACGGTGGCGGTGGTGTTGCTACTGGTTCATCATCATGATCCAAACCCATCCACCCCAACTCATCGGGATCAAACTCTACTAGCTGACTCTCCTCTACCCATTATGAGGTTAGATCTATATCATCCAAGACAATGGGATCGATATTAGCTCTCGGGTTCAACAACTGGTTGTGCCTTAGCCGAAGGTTGTACTGCTCAAAGACAAGATCATTCAACCATTGTTCCATATGGTTTCTCTTCTTCGTGTGAATCCGCTCAAATATGGACTAGTTGCACTCACACCCAATAACAGTACAAGTTTGGCTCAGGATCTTAATTGCAAACTTTTGCAATTGATGACACTGACTACCAAATGAATCCCACCAATGTGCTGCGATAAAAAGTGTAAATTTTTAATTAGTAAACATTGACGATAAAAAGTTAAAAACACAAAGTTAAAAATTAAAAGTAAAACTTATAACTTAAAGGCTAAAATGTATTTCAACAAATTAGATTGTCTTATGCTAAAAATTCATTATTATTCATTAAAAAATTTAATCAAATGAACTTAAAAAAACTTATAATTACTTACCTGGTTGGTCCACATTCCTTGTAATCTTTGCAAGTTTTTTTCCCTAAGGTACTTGTGGCTCTGACGAAGAAGTTGATATGTTGGTGAACCTGAAGTTGTTGCATCGCATCAGGGACCATGCATTCTAGTCACTCATACGAACCATATTTTACTTCTCCTGTTTGATCTTCTTCAAGATGAGGCTCTGTAATGATATTTTGGGTTCAAATACCCAACTGCAGTTATAGGCCGATGGAGTTGATTGTTCCATCTATTATCTATGATCTCCCATATAGGCCTATACTTAGTTACCTTTTCTTTGTATGTTGCCCTTATCTTCTCCTTTGCCTGATCCATAGCCTCATAAATATAGCCCATGGCTAATTTTTTCCCATCCACCAACCAGAACACCTTAGCAAGAGTTTCAACAACTTTCACAGTCTCTGGTGTTTTTTTCCAAAGTAAATTATCAAAATTTTTTCTTCTGTGTCTTTCCCATCTTTTTTCCGGCTCCACTTTGATGCATTCCATTCATCACTTGAAAACATCTTTTTCAAGTTCTGTTGTTGGGAAAGAAGATATTGCAATGTGAGGAAGTTTGTTTCAAATCTCGTGATGGCTGGCCTAACAAGTTCTCTGCTCTCAGTTTTCCTCCTCATTAGGTTCAATACCCATGAGTGATTGTAGATGTATTTAGTGATGCTTTTGCCATGCTCTAAAGTGTTTTTGATCCAATATTTTTTCCATATATCCTCAAGCATGAGGTCTATACAATGTGCAACACATGGAGACCAAAATATTGTTGTGTTTAGCCTCTAACATCTTACTAACAAAAACATAGATAGAGGCATTATCTATTATGATTTGTACAACATTTTCCACCCCCACCTCTACAACAATCTCATCCAAAAGCTTAAACAAAAAATTTGCATATTTTAAAGTATTGGAGGCATCTATTGATTTCAAAATCATAGTACATTGTGGACAAGAGGCAAATTTTTTTATTATGGTGTGGTTCATGCCATCACTCCACCCATTTGACATAATAGTGCACCTTGTTTTGGCCCATGATGCTTTGCACCCCATCAAATATTCATCTATGAATGGAACTTTCTTCAAAAGTGATTCTCTCAAGTCATGCATACTAGGGCCTTTGAAGCCCTTACCAACAACAAAAATGGAATCAAATATAGACTGGTAATAAGGTGAGAGAGCAATAATAATACCACCATCTATTAATGCACTCAAAAGTTGTTTCTTTGTATTGCTTCTTCTAATGGTTATCCAAGGTGGGCTGATTTTCTGTTGGCATGGAGGCACTAGCAGGTGTGGAAGATGGAAAAAAGATTTGAATGGTCTTTCTATTTGAGGCCGGTTTTTCTTGACTATGAGTGGATGGGGGAGACATATATCGAAAGAGGTCTCTAACAGTCACATAAGAGTCAAAGTAAGATCTTTCAACACTCGAGGCATGTTCCCTCTTTCTCCATATTTCAACTTCCATCTCTTTTTTCCTAGCCTTCTCTTCTCTATGTTTTTCAAGCATGTTTTTCATTTCCAACCTAATAGTATCAATATCAGGTGCATCACATGGGGTAACTTGGCCTCTTTGACTAGCCAAATGTTATTTCAACCTATGAATCTTCAACCCCCTTGATGTGTTTCTTACAATATTTACAAAATACTTGATTATCAATTACATCTGCATGGGTCCATGTAGGGTCTTTTGTTTTGGGGCCATTGCAAATGCATAAAAATCTAAAAATGTAAATAAAAACAAAATAAATTTAAGATTTATTATTTAATAAAATTTACAAATAAGGGACAAGTTTAAAATATAACATACATTTTAATGTGTACAAAAATGAGGTGAATAAATGCTCCAAGCTTGTATATGGGCTGCACCCTCCAAATGTAGATGTGAATGCCACCATAAAGAGCCCACACTTGATGCCAAACAACCCCAAAACTCACTCCAAATGAACATTATTCAATGCTGCCCTAATCCTCCAAATCCTTCCAAATAAGAGAGGTGCTCACAAAAAGAGGTGAGGTGCTCACAAATAGATGCCAATATCACTACAAAGAGCCACAAGCAATGCCAAACAAGCTCCAAGCCTCCAACTTCAAAGCTCAATACAAAAACTAAAATCTTTAATATTATGCTCACAAATGCTTGATGAAAGAGGTGTGAAGTGAATAGAGGGGGGTGGTGTATTTATAACACCAAGTTAGGGTTTATAGCAATTAAACAATAGAAATTTTATTAAAAAAAGACGTTTTAATGTGATTGTCATATAAGGTTGCACATGGGTTGAACTGACCGGTTTATGACAAAACCAGACTGACTTGATCGGTTTAAGGCCAAATCGGTCAGTTCTATACGGAGCCGACTGGTTTGGCCTTAAACTGGTCAAGAGGTCCTGTTTTATAACCGATTCGCGCAAAAAAATACTTAACTAGTCAATCCGGTCGGATCCGGTTTGACTGGTTTTTAAAACTTTGATTATGATAGAAGATGTTAAAGGATTCAAACATCTCAATGAAATCCCCTATTACATGCTTATATTGTTTCATCCTTTGATTTTTTTTAGCATACAATTTTTAGACTTGTTTGACCACTAACTCAGAATCAAACTCCTTTAACAATTATGTCTTTTAACCCATATGTCAATGCAAATCTCAAGCCTAGGAGTAGTGCTTCATATTCAACAATATTGTTAGTGTATTCAAATTTTAATTTGAATGAAAAACTAAATGTTTTCTTTATTTAGGGATAGAAGTACCACACTAGCTCCATTATCCAAATTGGAGCATGCTCCATCAAACATCATGGTCCAAGGGGTGCAAACTTGATTCAAGCATGGATTTTCATTTATGCTATGCTCCTCAAAGTTTGCGTATCCAACAAAGTTATAAACATCAACATCAACAAACGAAACTTTATACGAGGCATTGTTAGGGTCTTCTCTCCATACAACTTTACCAAATTCCCTTCCACAGGTATAGTGTCATAAGACATGTCCATTTGTTGACTCCCACCAACACTTGCATCGCACTTTCTTTAAAACAACATACCCCATTTAGCAGGGCAATCAACAATGGCGACGTTCATAGTTAAGTACTTACCAGGATAAGCTGCCAATTGCACTACCAAATTTTTCACATATCCTATCACTAGTATTTCTCTTGAATCCATGGCCTGACACTTCCAAAAGTTGTTGTTACCTTAATATCTAATTCATTCATCACTTCAGGAGGCATTACATTGCATGAAGCTCCTTAAGAGAACATATAGTTATGAAGTAGTCTATCTTTAATGATCTACGTAGTGAAAAATGGGTCCACATCTAGTTGAGATTCCACTAAAGAAGTGCCCAAGTATATCTCAGGTGATTCATCCAGTCTTTCCATCTATTGGGGCACTTCTAATTTTAGAATAACAGGTGGAAGATCCACATTATTAACCTTTTTACATGTGGCTACCATCTCCTCCTTGATTCCTAAGTATTCAAATGCTCTTCTTCTATGCTCAGGATTTCCAAGCAACTCAACAATTGGCACAATCACCTTGATCTGAATCAAAATTTGAGCCATATCACAAGGAATTTACTTAGGTAGGACTAAACTAGGAGGTAGGGTGATTTCCTCTTCAGGAGGTATAAAGTTTTTAACAGCTTGAGCAGAGGTAGGGGAATCAGATTTGTTAGCAATGATTGGGCCTTTGTTTGGCAAGCCTTTTTTGGGGACATCTTTGGGGATATTTTGTGAGGAGAGGAGTCTTTGATTTAGGTTATGGCCCTGGTCCTTTGACTGTTCTATTTATCAGATTGTACTCTTTCTCTTGAGCCATTACTTCATTCATTAAAAGTTGTCTATCCTCCTCAGAAGGAATGCCACCATCACATTTCTTAATCATTAATGCCCTTAGATATTCAAACTCATGATTGAGAAACTCAAAAGCATGGACCATATCAACTTCAAGATTACTAGCTAGAGGGAGAGAAGAGGCTCAATTGATGCAGTCCCAAAAACATACCACAATCCTTACACTTAGTAATTTAGTTTAATGGCTTTTTGTTGTGGAATGTCAGGGTATTCCATCATGCAGACATCACTAAAAGTGGCATCATTATCAACCTCTTCATATTTTTCATTAGGAACGCATGGTGCATGTGGTAGAAAATAATTTTCACACCACTCAATGTGGTAGAAAATAGAGCTGATGATTGTCCCTAGTGCCTCACAATAACACACACAAGGGGAAGGTAACACTCTAAGTGAGGGGTAGTTGGGAGACACCCTTCAACAAAGAAAGAAGAGAAGGAAACCCAAGTGCAAGTAATAGAAAATGTGAAAACATCACGACTATAGGTTCACAACTCTGACTTTGCACTCTCCAAATCACAAGAGTTTGTGATTGTGCCAAGTGCCTCCCAATAACAAACACAAGGGGAAGGTAGCACTCCAAGCGAGGGATGGTTGGGAGTAGTACTCCCAAGAAAAAGAAAGGTGATAGTACTAGTGGATGAGTTAGAACTTGGGAATATCATTTCCTTGAGACCATTTAGAGCACCAAAGAAAGCCAAAGTTATCTCAAGAAGAATTGTGGGGTCACAAGGAGACAAGTTTGTGGGGATTGCCACTCCACAAGGTGATATTTCAAGGGATGAAGTTACACCATTTGATTAATAGATCACTCAAGTCCCATTGGGAAAACTAACTACTAAGGGTTTCAAGTATAAAGCCACTGTGGGAATGGGAGGTGTTTTCTAAAAGATGGAAAAATACAAAGAAACCAAGAAGCAACTCAAGGAGAAGGTTGAAATCTTGTCAACATATATGCATAAATGGTTGTAATGTCCCAATGAAGGCCAAAAAATTGCAACAGTTATCACCCTTAACGTAATGAAAAGTGTAGAGGATTTGAAGAACAATGGGGAAGCCACTATAAAATGGGAGTAGAAATTGATAAGTAGAGGCAATCAAGTCATCAAGGAAGTAGTTGAGTGCTATAACCAGGTCTCAAAACAAATGGATGATGGAAAACCGTTAATTGAGAAGTGTAAAGATGAAGTGGAGTATTGAGATGGAATTTTACCAAAGCTTGAAGCTATTACTACCATGAATGATGAAGATGTGGAGAAAGAAGGATAGTACCTCTGGATTGTAAAGGAAGACAATTTGATTATCAAGGGGTTATCAAGTTACGGATAAATACTGGTGGTGTAAATTAATTTGCAACAATTAATATGCTGTACATTTTGTTACATTCGTTTAATTATCTGATCAGGGAGCGTAGACTTAAAATACTGCTTGTGTTGTATACACAATTCTAGTGATCTAAGAGGTTGGAAAGGAAATAATTGTGACATAATAATATTGAAGGTAAAATAAAACTCAAACTTGAAAATGAACTATTGCTAATGCTATTACTGAAACAATGTTGCAGATTTAGAGAAAAGATTGGTCCTAAAGAAATATGAATGCATGAAATGAAACAATCAAGTGGGCCCTAACTTGGGTGCTAATCTCTTCTTAACTATGTGACTAAAAACTAAATAGCAGATCTCAAATATTTATTGATTTGCGTAAAACATTACATCTAGGAATAAAAAAATTTGAGTAATCTCTATTTCAAAATATGAATCTTGACTCTCCTCTACTCACTTGTTACAATGCACCGGCCCTTACCTTTATTAACTTATCATTTACAACACGTGAGAAGAAGAAGAATACAAGGAGTCTTCACAGAACAAGTGAGAGATTCAACACATGTTTGTAATACATAAGTTTTCGACTAATAATCAGTTCTTCATGAAACACACAAGTGTCAATCTAACGACCAGTTCTTCACTAGTTTTTTTATCAATGACCAAATCAAAAATTGATTTGTTTCCTAGTTTTCCACGTTCTTGTTGTAACTACTTCTCCAAAGGAATCGTAAGGACTTGAGTGCCATCACTTCATGTTTCAATAGATCTTCATAAATGCATGCTCTTTGTTGTGAATGATTTTCTGATGCTGCGGACAAGTACTTTGGATGCAAACGGGTTGCTACAGACTACCTTCGTTGCATATGGAAAATTGCTTTGAACCAAGAGTGGCATCAAAACATATAATCATCCAAACAATTTATTGGAATAACAAGAATAAATGCACACATAATATCAAAAAATAAAGACAATTAGATATAACTATATCAATTAGTCATTATGCCAAAAGTTCATGATTGTAATAATGATGTTCAACAATGTACATATGAGATACATGGTCATGGCTACAATGATCTTATCAAAATACAAAATATGAGTTGTTATGAAAGCAATTAATACAACTCATCAGAGATTATGGGAGATTACATCATTAAGCTCTAGAATACGAAGGAGAAGGAAGAACAGTATGTCGATGACATTGAATTAAAGATTGAAAAAATATTTCCCCTCGAAAGTGCATACACTCTAGGGACTATAGAGGAAGAAAATTGATTGAAATTCTAAATTAGTAAGTTACAGAGGAGCTAGAAGCTCCAAAAGATTTTTATTTTTTTATTGAAATATTTATTCATTTGGAGCGTTGTGAAAGATCCCTTTCCCAAATCTGATCCATATTTTTAATTGGACTCATTTGACATTTTGTCAAACACTTAGCGTGCAACTACTTACAGGTTAGGTAAAAACAATAGTATGCAAAACATATTATTCTATGGCCCAAATCAAACTCTGAAATGAAATAAAGGACCATGCAAGATTAGCGTAATTGCTGCAGTAAATCCTCAACAATAATGAGTAGGGTTTGATGGAAAAAATACACATAAATGGCTTCCAAAAAATTATTTCTGTATCACAAATGACTGCCACTAATTTTAGGAGTTCAAACATACAAAAATATGATTTTATTGATGCCACAATCACTCAAAAATCAGCTATGAAATCTGATTGTAAATTATGAAACTAAAAACCCTCTAATAAATTATGAAACTACTTTGCTTCATTTCACAAAAATCTACAAATGATTTGACAATAGAAATCAGATTTAAATACCTCAAAGAACATGCAAAATCAATCCCAAACTGGGTTGATCCAATAGAAAAATATTGTTGTAATTTATTCTCCAAAATACCCTCAAAATACATTGTCGAAAATAACTGAAAATAATTTTGAAAATCTAATTACAATCAATGGGAATTTCTGAGTGAAAAACCCTCTCAACTCTTGGGGTTTTCATCCACAAGAGATTAAATCCACAAGGGGTTTCATCCTTGGAAATTTATTGCAAAAGCTAAAGGTTCATGCAAGAGAAAATTTTATAAAATATTTTTTGATGCCTCTAGGCAAATCGCTTTCTTTATATAGTAAATTGGACTTAAAGTGACCTTTGGACTTCCCATGAAAGTGACCTTTGGAATTCCAATGAAAGTGACCTTTCGACTTTCAATGAAAGTGACCCTTGGACTTCCAAATTACATTCTCCCGTAGGAAGTACATTTTAATTAAGTGTTTTATTTTATTGCACTTTCGTAATTTCTAATTTAAAGTTAAGTCTATTAATTTATTAAATGTGGTTTTTATTATGTTATATTTTAATTTTAACACACTATAATAAAGTTAATAAACTTAAGCCACCCTTGAGCTTACCCTTTGGTCGTCGGGTAGACAAAAATGGGCCAAAGGTCTTCGATACAAACTATCCAAAAAGAGGGACATTACAGGGTGCATCACTAAGTTGGCCAAGAGGATAAAGAAGAAGAAAGTTATTTCTGCTGAAATGGACAATGTCTTATCCAAACAAGAAATACGCAGGGCCGGACGAAGAACTACTTTTGGGGATGTTTGAACGTTTAGATGCATATAGAAATAAATTTGTAAAAGATGGCAAAGGGTGAACACAATGACTTGAATCCTTCTTGAGCAATTCATCCATTCATTATTCTTCATCTCCATTCTTTATCCATTTCCATTAATCATTCTTCCAAGTAAAGGGAATCAAATCAAATGATGAAAACAAATAACAAATTCTCCCATGAAGTGCATGCATGATGGTGACAGGGCTGAAAGAGACAAAGAAGAGTTTGTTAAACAAAATATTCTTCACTTACCCACAAGTTTCATCATGATCCAAAGTTGTTCCAACCTAGCATATCAGGGTCAAATATTTTCAATTTGAGCATTTTTTTGTCTTATTTTGCCGGATGGATGACTTTGGTGTCATGTTTTCGATAGCTTCAAAGGGTTCTTGGGGGCATCTTAATTCCCTGAGGGGAAATTTTGTATAAGAATGAAGGTTTGTCTTCATTCTAGGGGTTGGGTTGTGCTTGTTGTAGGGAGCTCAAGTTCTAGTTGTAGGTTTTTGCTAAGGTGATTACACTATATAATCATTAGTAGGCATTGAGAGCATCATGTATATCAAAATACATAATGCACAAAATCGTTTGTCATGTTTTAGTCTAACATTCAGGATTGTAAGTGAGAGCGTAAATGAGAAATTTGATATTTGTTGTAATCTTTTGTTTATTCAATCAATGAAATACGAAGCATTTTCTTCTAGCTATTGCATTGTGATTGGTTATTCAACAAACATTGTGTTGTAGTGTTACCTTGTAATGTATGTCTGGTGGTTATAAAACCCCTTTCCGATATATTATTTCAAATTTAAGTGTTTACAGCCTTTGAGTGTATCTTATGTGTTGTGGAAATGATTTAATAGATATCTTGAAGTTTCATGCATGAGTGTTTGTGTTAATAAAACTCCTGAGATTATGTGGTAATGTTTGTATGAAATTGGTATCAATGAATACAAATGTGCCTTCGAAGATTATGTTGTTTTGATATTTATTCTTGTTTAGATTTTGGAAGAAGCAGGATAAGATGAAATCCTGTTGTATCCCCTCCCATTAGATCCACCACCACCCACTTCATTTAACTAAATAACTATTCCATCCCACCCCTTGTAGATTTTATCTCCCTTCGCATATCCAACATGATGTTTGGCTGCAAATGTAACATCCCCATTTTAAGATACTAGAACAAGGGAATTTTTTTTTAAATTTTTTTATAAAACATTCTCTGTTATGAATTATATAATTCAAACACACGTTCAAGTTTTAATAATTGTTCTCTGCCCAAACAATGCAGTTTGGAACACACAATTTCCTTTTAAAACTAATGTTCCCTGTTCACATATTTGCAATATGGAACACACATTCAGTGCCATTCAATCTTATAACAAATTCTATATGCTGCTGTAAATGACTCGAAGAACTACCGATCTCCCATTTTCATGGCTCGGAGTTTCAACGATCTCTCATTTCATGACTCGGCAACTACTGATCCTTCATGTTCATTCATGCATAGTATAATATATATACAAGGTTCTCTTACCGTTTCCGGTAATCGAAGTGATCCATTTAAGAAGCCTATCTGAATATCTGTTACTGATATTCATCTGACATCCTGCATCTTAAATTAGGTGATTAGGACAACGCAACCAACACTTGCGATACTTTGGCCAAAAATTTTCACATGCTTCGCATGATCATATTCGTGGATGTGATACACACCAATGGAATACGTCCTTCACCTCACTTCACCTGTTATCTAGAATGGTCTTTCCTGGTTCCTACCAGTCCTTCCAAAATAAGGTCAATTTCTAACTTCCAATTTCCACCTAGTAATATGAATGAATATAGGAAGGCACTCATGGTAACTAAAGATACGTAGACATACGGTGTCGTTCCCAATGACTCCGTGTGTCTAGTTATCATTAGTCCTCCAGAGTCACTTCGTATACGTGATCATACTCCTATCCCCAGCCAAGAACTTACTATTTAACTTATGTAATCTTGATGTTTTAATTCAGAAGGGCATTGTAATATGTTAGCTATAACATTGTGTCGTCATGAAGACCCCGCCTTCATGAAGACACTATGCTGTAGCTGGCGTATGTCAATGTCCTACGGAACCCTCCCATCAAGAGTACACATCTAGCTCAAGTGATTTGGATATGATCTTAATATTTAAGATCAACTTTCAACAACCATGTTGATCCTTTATCCTCGTTCCTGTTTCAGTTGTATGGAGCTAAGAGAGACTAAACCCATCTTCTAGCTTGCTACGCATCTTCTCCTTCGTACCGAAGGGTTGCATTTTCTCTACTTGGTTCTTTTCTTAATCATTGGATTAAGCATCCCATTACCGACAGACGTAATAATTTTAACCTATTAAACTTAACCAAGTTTTTCACAACTGTAACCAAATTTAGAATTCCAGCTTATTAGACGTCATTTAAACGAGGTCTAATTCTCAATAAATGTATTTATTTATTCTCCTTAACCTTACATAGTTAAGGTCTATTAGCCCTGGATATTTTTCCCATATACTTACTTTCTGAATTTAACATACGAGGCTATTAACGGAGTCCGAATACGAAGTTGGGTTGCTCCTAAGTTATTTGATATTCCTTAGCTTCCAAGCTAATCTTGAATACCTATCAGTTATGAAATCATGTTCCTCCTAATCCTTTTTAATGTCAATTAAAAATTCATCTTAACCCAAGTATGAACTAATTGCACATTTCAACTTAAAAGTTGCATTTAGGTAAGAATAGAAATCAGTTCCCTTTAAATCCATCCAAGGACAATTGAATAATTCCAAATCAAGAAATAACATTATATTTCCAATTTAATCAACAATATCAAACTAATATAGTCATTAAAATATCACACTTGTATTTGTATTCATCAATCCATTTCATAATCCATACATTTGCCAGTCCAAATTACTGGACTTTGTTTATATAAAACAACATTACAACCCATAGATAGAAGAATGTACTTTCTTCTTTTCACAATTCCTCGTAGAGGAAAAATAACTAACAAATACAATTCATCTTCAGACAATCAAAAGAAGTATCAGAAAACAGCCATGTCTTCGTTTTACTCAAATTCCATCTGCAAAATTACTTACACGGGTTAGTTCATTGAACTGAGCATATTAATCACTTGTCATTAAAATGAGTTGCTTCAAATTAACTGTCTCAATAAAAGAACCCTGCTTTTATGAAATGTTAATAAGAACATCAATCAACAATTAAGCATCAAAAAGAATGAACAACATAACAATTGAACCATCTAAATACCATCCCAATCAGTCAAAGGATTTCTATCCTATTTCCCACATAACCATTACAAGATGCAATTTTCTTCGACAGTTCTAGATTACAACATTTGTAAGAACTAGGAATACAAGTAAAAGCATACTGCTGTTATAATCATAACTGCTATCCCTTCTCTTTCCTTACATTAGTAATAAATGTAAAGGATAAAATCTAACTGAAATGTAAACCAATTACTTTCCTTTCAGTTCATGCATCTCCTTGATTTCAAGCAATCAAGTACAGATGAGAAAAGTAAACAACAATAAATATAGATGCTTAAACCCAAGAAATACCAAATTCGTTCTTAAACGATTACAAATTTCCTACTGTATGAGAGAAGAAATGATCATTATTCCAAGTTATCCATCCACATTCCTATTCCTTTCCTCATGACTGTACTGAAAATTGAATCCAAACGAGACATCAAATCAAGATAACAGTTCAGAGTGAAACTTACAAAATCCATTTAGAATTCGCTTTCTAGTAGCAAAGAATAATTCCATTCATATTCAGCTTTAAATAAAGACAAGGAAGAATTTATTATCCATATCAATACTCCCTTTCAAGCAGGCACATACAAATACCAAAAACAAGTTGGTAAAACATCGTATCCATCATAGAACAAGCATTATAAAGAATGCATACTATGTACCTACTGTACTAAAAGATTTCATACTTCTTTTACTGTATTCTAACCGAACAAACAATTATATAGTCACTTAATCAATTATCCACATGACTTTCTATATCCATGAACGCATACAGTTCATAATTAACAATTTGCACATTGCTGTTACCTACAACAAGCCCAATCCGGATGTACAGTGAAGCTCTAGTGCTAGTTCCAGTATTCAAACATCAAGAGAGAAAAGAAATTCATCCCTGTAACTATTTTAATAAGAAAACATCCATTTTCTTCAAGCATAACAAGAATCACTCAGTCGAATTCATTCTTTTTTTTTTTGAATGACAGTGCAAAATTAGAGATCCCACGAAACATTTCAACCTTCCATTTGTACAGAAGAAAACAACACTCAGAAAAATAATCTAAATACCACTGTCACTTCTATCAAGCTGAACCTATAAAGTTCAATAAATCCCCACTTAACATTTCTTCAAAATTTAAAACAATAGAGGAAGAAGAACTCGTTTCCTTTTTAAATCCAGAAAAGAAACGATATCAAAACCAAATCGCACAGCATGCACAAATTTTATTCAATATACCATATGAAAAGAATGCCTAGTTCGAGTTTCTTCTCGATCAACATTTAAATCAAAAACAACATTCTCCTATGATTTCAATGATGTACAGAACTCAAAATACAATAATCATATATCAATACCTCTATCAAGGCAAACCCGCATAGGGTATTAAATACGTAAGCTTGGTACAATCAAGACAGACTCAACAACAAGCTAATTCTCATGCATTTCTCCATTTATTTGCACAAAAATACAAAACCAAGTTCTTGTTCACAACTACAGTCCGAACTAGAAGATCAAACCACATCAATAAGACACAACAAAATCAACTTCCCAATCATAACAGGGAGAAAATATAATCATTCATAAGTTCAGAAGAAAAACAGATACTTTCTCCAACTTTCATGAATACCCAAGTCGCATTCATCCATTTCTTTTACAAAAGAAAAAGCACAACATGCAGAATAAGACTATCACTTCCATCAACCGAGCTCATAATGCTCAATAAAACCCATTTATCATTTCCTTCAGAATCTAAAACAGCAGAAGGAAGAGGAACTTATTTCCTCAAATTTCAGTATAGAACAATGTCAAACAACTCGCACAACAGGCACAATAACATAGTAAAAAGAACGAATTTCCCAATACTTTCGAGCAAACCAACACAACAAGGTTGCATTTCCAACTCAAGGAAATATGCAAAGACAGTTCAAATCATAACAACAAGAAAATGATTCTACCCAAATCATTTCCAACATGACAGCAAAATCGACTAAACCCAAATCATCTCAGTCATGACAGCAATCAAATAAACCCAAAACCCCCTTCATTAGAAGAGCAGGGTTGTTTTAATGAGACACTTAAGTAAAATAAGTAGTTTTAAAGAGAAGGGCTTAACATGCCTGTAATTTTTCCTCGAAGCTCGAAGAAAACTGCGTCTACTGAAGGTATTTCCTTCCCCAGCGACGGCGACAAGTTTTCCCAACAATCACCTTCTGCTACAGGCTCGAAAATAGCCTTCAATTTCCCAAGAAACAGAGATAGCAACCAATCACAACTGGTTCGACTGAACCAAGAAAAACCAAATGCAGAGCAACTTCCCAAAAATATGAACAACACAATAAAAAACCAAAAAAAATTCCTCCATACTCTTTCCAAGGCAGGCTGGTCACGATGACCAAGAAAATTGAATGCATTAAAGGCTCTGCCTTTTTCTATTTCCTCACGCCACCACCGACTTGGGTTGGCAAACTTCCAAATTCAATTTTTTGCATGCAAACCAAGTTTAGTCCCATAACTAACTAGATACCTCCACCTTTTTCCTGTTCCCGCCAAACTGGTGCTGTCCACTAAGGACCTTCATTCAATGCCATTAAATTTCCTTCCATCCTTATCCTTTCCCATGGGTCTGTGCGTCCCCTTCCTTAGGTTAGGATTAGTTTAGGATTAGCAATAGTATTCAAACCTAGGTGATTGCCTAGTTCTTAGGTTAATAGAACTTAGGTCTATTTTCACTATTTTAGAATTTAAAAATCCACTTAGGATAGTAGTTTAGGATGTAAGGTAGAACTTAGGAGTAGATTAGGATCTAATTCCCCCTAACACCTAATTAATCAACTTCCAAACAAGTCCTTCTGACTGTCATCTAATTTCAACACTGTGCAGGACATTTCGTCCTGCGTTATGCATACCTGAGCCACCCGCATCTAGGCCTTTATCGCCTTACGAGGTCTCATGTTTCAACAGTGCATGGTTTGGGAATCGAACCTTTTCCGTTGGCATCTACGTGCCAGCTATTCATACCTGAAATCAGGTGCTGCACATTTATATCAACCTTCAGTCCGGTTTAAGAGTAAATCGACAAAGCGATTACAAGAAGGCCACAACATACCCTGGATCAATGGAATTGATTCAAGGTGTGCTATCAATCAACAAATAGAGTTTAGCAAGCATACGACAAATTTGTCGTCACATCAGCAAACATACAAGCAATAATAACTGCTGTCCCATGTAAACAAATTATAGTATGCAAGAATCCAGATTAGCAACACATTCCCTTAAGATCAAAAATATATCTTAACATGTTTGCCTTCATTTCAGCAGTTACAACATTATGAAAAATAATCACCAAGATAACTTACAAAAATCAGGGCGTTACAGCAAATCACATTTATCTTGCATATTTCAAGTGAATTTGCTATGAATTGTAAAGATCAACATATCAAGTATCAAGTTGTCAACAGATTCCTTCCAAATGATGCTTATGATCACATTTTATATGTTTTTTATGGCTTGTGTCTGGTGTATCAAGTGTCTGCAATGCATTTAGACCATTATTTTGAATGAGCATTCCATTTAGTGGTTGCACTTGATCTTAGATTGAGGTTCTAACAAGTTTGAGGGTTTGAATCATAATATCTCCCTCACTCTTTAAAGCTACCGTTTAGGTTGTCTCACATTCATTCATGCAGAGCCATAGAGTAGCCACATCCTTAGCCACGTGCCTCCCTATCTTTCCCACAAGGCATGGTCAAGTTAGATAGATATACCCATCCTTGGCTACAAAACGACACACAAAGAGTTTTATCTTTTCTCTTTGCCTACTTCCACATTGCTTTCCTTATTTGAGGTGTTAGATTGAGAACCAACACCATGGACGTTGAAAAATTAAGTCTTGATGCTCACTGCTACTTAGTTATATAAAATGTTTTGGGACAATGAAAGATAACTTATGCTCTTGCTTGTAGAAATATCTTTGTCCTTGCTTTTTGAAATATCACTGCCTTTGTTTGTTGAAAGACAACCTAAAATCAGTCCCAGGCACGAACACCCTTTTGACCACTCAAAATTTTGAAGAAAAATAAATGGTGACAATAACCAAATAGTGACCGGGTAGCTTTTGAGATGACCACTTAGGGTTTTATAAGATGAGCACTTAGGGTTATTTTTCTCTTTTGCAATTTTTTTGGACCTACATGCTCTAAACTCTCTTGGAATGGTTGTTTGGTTGTGTAATATGTATTTATAATACATCCCTAAAATGTTTTTCTAAATTGGGAATTGACATAAGATTTCAAATCATTTCTTTGCATAGAACATTTTTTGCACACAAATACCCCCCTTTGCATTTACATGGACCAATAATCATAATTTGTGATGAGAATAAATTGGAACAAAAATAAATGTTTAACATAAGCTATAAGCTAAGCGTCATAAGTAGGGTGTAGGATTATCAAAATCAATAGAGATGTAAGGGATGGATAAGCAACAAGATGCATGGGGTCAAAAAGTCTAAAGTTCAAGAATACATGATGGGGAAAAGAAAGCCAGCTTGAGGTATGGAAATCCTTGTTATACAAAAGTAGAGAGTCTAGTAAAGAAAATCAACAATAGTAGATCCCCTGTTTATGAGGATGACTATTGGCTAGATTTCCTGCATAGCTGAAAACCTAGGCAGTCATGAGATAAATCTCCCTCATTTACTGGTGAGACTCTCGTGTATGATTTGTCAATATAATATGTTAGTATCTATTTTGGGGTTTTACTTTAATATGTTAAAGAAAGGAAATATCTAAAGAAGAAGGAAATGATATAAACACATGGAAGAAATAGGGAAGATGTGCAACCCAATCAATAGATTATAGAGTTAATTGCATGCAAATAGACAGAACTAATAGATATTAACACAGAATTATATGCAAAGGAAAATTCAGATCTAGATCTAAAATAAACCAAAATTTATAAGTAGATTTGAGATAAAAAAGTTAGAAACAAAATGCACCGTGACACAAAGTTCTTCAGAAATCTGCTTCTTTCTATTCCTTTGCTTCAAATAACTATCAAGAATTTCAGCACAAAGTCTGGAATACAAGAATGTTGCTTACAAATTCTGATCATTAACCTGAAGGTTCTTCTTCTACTTATAGAATGTAGAAGGGAAAATACAAATGAGAAACTTAACTGAACTGGAACATAAACAAAAAGTAAAGATAACATTTGACAATCATCCCCCTCTAATTTCTCTTCAAGTGACATGCATCCAGGTCCATATTCAAACTTATACACATCTGTCACTTAACTAATAGAATCGTTCCACACAACTTAAAGTAATGGTTTCAAAACCAATAACTTCAATGTTTTACAATTACATTCGGGAACATGGAAACTAGAAGAAGAAATAGTAGAAGAAGAAAGTCACGCCAGCTGTAACATCTACATCTTCTTTTTGTTTTGATATTGAATATATTTGTTGAACATGTAATTCAGTATCTTCCCATCTGTCTTAGCCACAACTTCCTTTTTTGTCCTGAATTATAGCAAGCCTTTGTTCAATACCCTAATACACGCTTCCACATCTTCCAAGTTAGGCCCGAACTTCTCAATATCTGACTGCAGTGCCACTAGTTTGCTGATGGAATTCATCGTGAAAGGTCTAACAGCTCCATTAATTCTCCCTTACACCATCAGAAGAGATCCTTTTAGGGAATTAGGTACTTTGCTAGGAATGGTCCTTGTGTATGAAGTAACGTTCTCGACCACTTCCTCATTAGTGAAAACAATGACATTTTTTGGTAAAGATGATGCCATACTGTTAAGTGTCTGCATCCTTTTCAGCATAATTCTGTAGATCTCCAAACGGAAATATACTACAAACTCAAGTTGCTTCCCCTTCTCAACTGATCTGTCGGACATAATCCATTTTGCAATCAACATTACTCTCAGAAACTTATTTATTTCGGCCAAAGTACTCAGGTTACTCTCAACAACTGTGTTCATATCTATCGTGCTTGTTACCAATTGCTTTAGTTGATCTGATGCATCTTTCATAACCTTTAGGCGGACTGACACCTCTCTAAGTTGTATAGAAGCTTGACGAATGATCAGACCTTTCCATTTGTTGATAGCTTTAACCTGGTTATTTGCATCTTCAACTTCCTACATCAGATGCTCACTCACCTGCTTTTGTGCTAAAATTGGTTGAGTGGAAGATTTAGCCATCTTGGTAATGATCTCACATAACTGAGATACCTGCTTCTGAAGTTCAACTTTCTCCGCTTTTTCTTTGTCAAGCCTAAGGAATAGAGCATCTATCAATGTTTGTGTGTCATGCTTCAATCCTTTTATGGTGGCTTGACCCATGGGTACTCTGGTTACTATTATATCTTCTTCCGTGAGCTTATCCTCCTTCCCTTCTGCCAGAACTGAAATCTCAGCGAACTTCTGCCTCGACTCTTCAATGATCAAACTTGAAGCTACCTTAGGAACTTTAGGTTTTCTGTCTTTTTCACCTAGATTCAGGAGCAACTGCAAGTCGTGTTCCTCCAAGTTGATTTCCTCTCTAGCCTCTGGAACCAATTGTGAAGCCAACCATTCTGAGAAATTACTTCTCAGAGAATGATAAGTTGCCGAGTGTACCACTATCTCACGCTCTGATTCCTCTCCATCTAAAACTGCTACAGTGTTGTGGTTGCCATCCTTTGAATCATCTAAAGACAAATTTCTTTCAAATTCTGCCATCTACAGGTTTAACATTTCTTTAGATCGAGGCACTGAACGGAGTGGCTGAGGAGAAAAGATGAATGTTGCCAGATTCAACAGAGGAAAGGCAGTATCCTACTGAGGTGCAACATTCGGTGAAGTACTTGATGTTGAAGAAGTCAGAACTAACACCATAGTAGTAGAAGTGATCTTCTCCTTCAAGTGAGACCTTCTGTGCACTTTAATCTTTTTAGGCCTTTTGCTGCTTTCTCCTCTGTGCTTCCTCTTAAGGGAATCTTCTGTGCCGAAGTTTCCCGTGATTTGATTCATCAATGCTTCATCAAGGCAACATCCTTTCGTCAGCAACCAGTTTGAAGTATTGACCAGAACGGTGGCAGACCTTTCCTAGAACATATGACAGCTAACTACACGCTCCTGAAGTACAACTCTATCTCCTCCCATCCGATGGTATGTGTCAAGTAACACAGGCCTATCATCTTTAAGATCTATAAGTATCCATGCTAATCCAAAGTCAAACACTTGCTGTGCTAATAACCTTCTGAAATCTTTCTTTCTAACTTCGTACGCACTTCTACACTTCATCCAGAAATCTTCCAATGAAGGCACATACGCGCACTCCTGGGAGATTGTATTCTTTGCCACTCTAAATGGATCGAACTTTAGTCGTGCTGGGATGAACTCTTGCTCGTACTCAGAGAACATCTCCGCTTCAATTCCTCGGGCCTTATGAATGCTCTGATAGCTATAATGGCACACAATGATCGGAAAGAAGTCTATAGATTTGTGTCGTTTCGACTGTAGGTCATGCATCTCCACGAGTTGTCTTCTTAGCTCCATGATGACCAATCTATCACTCGAGTATCTAGGAAACTTAATTGGTTCTCCTGAAAAATTGGTGACCCTGAGGTATGTAAAATTCACAAACTGGATAAAGTTACTGCCAATCCTGGACACAACTTTCCACACTTCCTTACTCACCCTGTTGGCCTTTAGATCGTCGTCCAGCCTGCAAATGAATTTGTAGAAGAATCCATCTTTGACCACTTTGTAATTTTTATTACATGCAGGTACAATAAGCTGTGGGTAGAACTCAAAAATAGGGTCCTTGGAAAGAACACCACATCTATCTAGCTTGGAGAAGACACCCTGTGAAGCTACTGCATAAATCAAATACGAAGTCATTTTGAAGCTGTAAGTATGACTCACATTCCGGAGCTGCTCACCAGTGTTGTCACTAATGATTTTTGACCAATTGATTATTGAATCTGCTTTGTTGATTTCAATGGTCTTGATGAAAGCATACATCCATGTGCGGAAGTTGTGAGTGTTAGCTCTGACATTTATCCTGCACAACAATTTGGCAATATCATCCACCTGTTGTACCAGATTAGATCGTAGAAGGGTTCTCGGGAACTTGGAAGGAGATCTAGGCTTCTTCATGTATCTACTGTTCATTATGCCCACGCAGTCAACTTTATGCTTTTTCGATCTATTGCTAACATCCTGTATGTTAATAGTAGTCACCACCTTTTGTGCTGTAACTTTTCGACAATAATTGATGAACTGTGCGTCCAACCGAATTATTGTCTTCTCCGCAACATCTCAGAATGATCTGGATAATTGATGGTAAGACCTAACACACTCCATGATGAATTCTTGCAACTGGGTTGTGAATGGAAATGTTGCAGCTCGAATGATTCCACTGCTTTTAACTGCACACATGAGGGAAGTCTTTCCAGCTCTGGATCTGTCAATTAATTCAGAAAGAGGTTCTGGACCTAGATCTGTATCTCTAATGTTAGCAAACTTAGAAGTGATGCATGACTCTGTTGTGCTTTCTTTTTCACCTACTTTGCGATGGCCGAATCTATCTTTGTCTGAGCAATTCTTTTTCTCTTTATTCGACCTGAATTATTTACAACTAGTGCAGATCTGGAGATTTCTTTAGATTCGAAGGATATGTTCAATGTATTGGACATTGATTTAAGCTCCCTTTATCTTATAAAAGCACTTGTAATGAATTCCTGCAATTAATTCAAACAAAGATGGCAACCAGAACATGAACACTGAATTTTAATTATAAAAATCTGCATATATCAAGCCTACTGCCCCAAAACTTGATGTTTTATTTGCATGCAAAGCAAACATGAATTTTATCAACTTCCCCTGAGCACCTGTACCACTATGCAAACAATTAATCAAACACAATTCAAGCTCCTTCAAACCTAGGCGCCAAATGTTGAAGCTTTCCGGCAGTGAAAACACCTTCCTCTGTGCAAAATTCCTCCTTAATTGGGCGCCAAATTTGCCTGGGATGCACTTTCTTGCTAAAGAATTAATTAATTCATCCTTATGGCAGCCCATGCTTATATAACATTCACCATTCTATAATTAATAATGCCATCCTATTCCTTGCAATTAATTAATTAATTAACATGCTTTTCTCTTCAACTGGGGCGCCTAGTTTGTGCATGCTCATGGCTGCCATTAAATAAATTAAATTTATTTAATTTTAGCTCACTAATTACACCGAAGGTGTTCCCCCTATGGGAAAGGCCTCTGCGGACGTTTCTACGACTATGTTAAATTTGACGGCTTTTTAGACGTTTTTTCAAGATGATTAATTTTGACTGCTGTTTTCCTGTATTTTTTGTTTTTATTGACATTTTCGCTTTTGTAAAATTGTTTTTTAGCTTTTTTTTATACTATTTTTAGCTTCGGATCTGAGAGGACAGACAGAGCTACACATAGATGGGAATGGCGATTTTGAAATCTGAGAGGAGCGACAAACATGGACACATATTTGATGGGATCTGTATTCGGTAGCGGAGCTTCGATGAGATTCGATTTCCATTGTCTGCGTCTGGATTTCTGCGTGGATCATCTATTTCCAGTTTTGAATAAAACTTGTTTCGTGAATAACACTCGTTAATACTTTCTTTCAATCTTGATTTACCATGATAGAAACATGTTTTAATCTCAATAATCGACAGCCACACATCATAATTAGGATCTGCCTCCGATGAGATACAATTTCATTGCCATACAACTCCAAATAATATTGCAGCAAATATGTGGGTTTCCTTGATGATTTCTAAAATACCCTTATAACAAAGCCTCGACAACCGTATCTAACACGCCAAACATATAATTTTTTTGAATTTGGTCCATACCACAGCAAGGGGGACACCCGAGATCGATAACCTGAAATAATGGAGAGGAATGTGAAAGACAAGAGCTTCAACTGCAGAGACTATGAGCAGAAGGGCCACACTTGAGTTCGAGGGAAAATCATGAGCAGATGAAGGAAAGACTGCTCGATAATAGTTAGAAACTATAATGTATATATACATGTTGGCTTGGTGATGCTCTCCTCTGGTCAGAAGTGATTCGATGTTCAACCACAATAAATGGATGGGCACGACGGCGCAGAGAAGGATGAGGATTGTTCTTTGAAGAATACAATTTTTTGGGTATATTGACGGGAATTTACAGTGAAATGTAGGAGTTATAACACATATTCGGGAGATGACAGCGAGCGTGGCAAAGTTTTATAGGTGGTGGACAACTACTGACTATAGTTTTCCATTTTTTTGTCCACAGCGCATAAATGGTGCAGATGTTTTTGATTGTTAATGTACAACAAAATCATGGGCGTACATGTGACGAATAATGACTAGTAGCTGCAAATCATTCTTGTAAATTCTTAGAGATTGGAGATTTTCTTTCATGTTTCTCATTTCAACTTATTATAGTTTAGGTAGAGGTTGCTAAGGAAATACAAAGAGTCCTTCGTTCCATAAAGAAAAATTTGTGACTTTTTTGTGTTCATTGCACACCATTCCATCGAGCGCATCGTTGCATGGATCCCCTTCACACCATTCTTTCTTTCACTCGTGCCCTCTGACATTCCACTCGACAATGTCGGTGACTACCTTAACCTCATCGACCCATCCACCATCAACAAATCCTCCAAGAAGATTGTGTTCCCTTTGTTAGACACACGTCAAACCACGTTGCCATTGATGACAATAGGATTTTTAACACTTTTAATCATATTCTTTGTAAGAAGACTAATAAATGTTCCATCCTGGGCTGTCTCTTGGCTTTACATAATGTGTTGATTCTGGAAGTTAACTGTTTTTTCTCTAACTGAGGGGTATCTTCTTCCATCATTGGCTCTCTTAAATTATCGGCTACTAAGGGGTATTTAGATTCATTTCCCTTCAATCTAATCGCAATACATAGTTCTTAGGGGTCATTGGTCTCGCTCTTCTTAACTTGTTAAGTATTTTGGTTTTGTGAGGGAGAGCTCGCAGAAGGGGAAGGTGGATCTAGAATTTTAGGGGTTTAGATCTGTCTTTTGTTAAAATTTGTGTAGATGATCTAAGTTAAACTATATATATTTTATAATACCTTGGAATATATATTGTTCTATAAATCTACGAACTGTTGATTCATTTCATGTTGCATTATTAGTTGTTTTTTTTGAATTCATTACTTTTATATGTTTTTATGCACTCCAAGACATCAAATTGTTTTTGTCATTGGCTTCTCTACATTTTCGAGTGCTGGATTACTGTTGCTTACCATGATGTCATTTATGTTTTGACTACATAATCTTGGTCATTTTACATCAGTGCTGATGCCATGGGTACTTAGTTTTTCTATAAGCTTTCTGGCTTAGTTGTTATTGGCTATTTGGCCATCCAACACTTTCCTGTCATGTCTGGTAGGGGAGGGGGGTGGGCGGTGGTGGGAGGTTCACTAATTTTCTCAGCTGGTGCTGTATAGGATCTGTTATTACAACTATACAAGAGATTCCTTTTAAAAGGGAAAGTAAAATTTTGCTGGTAAATAGAATGAAAATTTAGAGCAACCAAACTCAAGGTACAAGCTCCCTCTTAGAAATAGATCATGGCGACTGTCAGCTCCCACTTCAGCACCTGCCAAAAATCTCTCACCTAAATAGTATATGCTCGAGGTCTTCTAAAGAAGATTCCAAATTTTGTAGCTTCTCATGTGGAGCGGTATCCTTCTCCATATGACCTCAACCTTATAAATTTATTAATAAATTGGAGTAATCATCCTGTTCTTATGATCACAACTTCATAGATTTAATAAATTGTAGTAGGGAACTAGATTGAATTTCCTTTCCATAATCCAATTCAAGATTATTAGATTTAGCTCGTAGATACCTAATTCATGAATTTGTTGATTGAGTTGGCGGTTGGCCTTGTTTCTTTTATACCTCTATTTGTAATAATATTGAGGCTATGCTGACTCTGCGTCATATTTGGTGTTTAGGGCGACGCTATAGGTGAAGGTGAATAAGTTAACCTCAACTAAGACACAAATTCCTTATGATTTCTATTATTAAGATTATTGCAAGCCAAAGGAGATTGTGAATAGTGCTGAAAATTTCGGGGAGGTTCTTCGTGGTGACCGCATTGAAAAATCTCCATATATGGTGAGTATTCATCCTAAATGCAAGTTTTAATCATTTTCCTTCTCTATTGGTAGTTGGTTTCAGCATCGTATGCCCATATTTCTAACATCGTATCTCTATCTATCTCAGTTTCAAATGAGAGAAAACAAGTTGTGCAATAATGTATGCAAAATCAAACTAGACTCTAAGTCGGCAAAGAGTTTTAACGAGAAAATAAATGATGAATATCGCATTCAAATGTAAGTCGACATATTTCATGGCTAATATCTTGCTTTAAATAAGAATTACCATACAACTGGAGCAATCTATTTTTAGCAATTGGCATTTTAAAGCCTTTTAATACTTTTTTTTTCTTACAAGCATTTATATGTTTTCCAAAACATGATTCTCGATAATCTTCTTGTGGTAGTACCTAGGCAAAGGATGGATGGAACCACAACTTATTCCTATGAACACAGTTTCCATGTTGGGTTCAAAGCTAGTTATGCAGGGGTTATTTATTGATATGATATTTATGTAGAACTAATCATCTGATTGAAGTGAAACTTTTGAGAACTGGTTCTTATCCTAATTGATGGTTTGTGCAGAGTACAGAAGAGAAATACTTTATCCACAACCATTTGACATATGATTTCTGTTTGTTAATTTTCTTTCAGAGCTTACACTATACACTGTTTAAGTATTTTAAAGGTTTGTTGTCTAGAGCATGGAGCAATTAAATGTGGATGGAGTTGTCTTTGACATTGGCATGTGAACACAGATTCTATCAAAAGCAGATAACAAACAGATGAGCTGATTTTCAAGTAAACAATGACCAATTTTTCCTTTAACTGCCCAGATTTTTTTCATATTAACTCAGTCCACTCGGAACCCTTAAAATAGATAAAAGTGTGCCCGAATTTCTTTTTGAAGGGGCAAAATTGTCAGCCCCATTCAAGGGACAACAAATGTATTCATGTTTAGTGCAAAAAAAATTGTCCACAAAAGGCCACCACTCATCGTATAAGATTTGCAAATGTATATGTATGAATTTATTTGAAATGTACAGATAGAACCTTTCAATGTTTAACACATCCCAATAAATCAAATAACTTATACCATTCGGCGTTCGCATTGCATTGTACACATGCGATTGCTAGTTGTAGTACACTTAAGCTTCACACTGTGCTTTGACCTCATCCACTAAAAATAGGAATTAATTATATCAATTAATACTTTAAAAAACATTTTTCCTGCTCAATATGGGTCGCACTTTCTGACATGAAGGGGGTGCATTACATAAATTATATTTATTTAATTTTAGAATTATATTTCTAAATCCCTTTATCTTCTTCTTCTTTGTTGACTTTTCCCTCATGCTTGGGTGCCAAATTTAGAAATAAAATTAATTAATTAATGCCATTAAAGCCATCCCTCTATTCCAAAAGTGGGCGCACTTTTTGACATAGCCCATTTCTATTTTTAAAAGCTAATTTTCAATGGGATTATTCACCCTGTACTGGAGCTCCAAAAATCCCATGATCCACTTAAGCTGTTTGACTTTCATAATGAGATTATTCACCTTGCAAGGCAGGGAAGAAAATCCCATCAATGCTTTTAAGTGATTTTATTTTATTTCACAATAGGAATTCTTACCCTCTAAGGTAGGTAAGAAATTCCCGCCTGCCTACTGCTTCTATTTTTTCTATTGTGACTTAAGTGGCGTTGCTTTTGTGGCAAAAAATACCCTACTAGGCAAGTACAAAATTCCCACCTGCTTGCTACTACCAAAAATCCCATGATCAACTTAAAACCTTCATTTCCCCAAAAATGCAACCTACCCAGAAGAAGCTTTTTCGTGCATGACTTCGTCTTTTCAGAGAGAACCAGACCTCCTGTGGCAAATTCCTTCTAGCATAACGTCCATATATGATCTCTAGATACTCTAGGCAAGGAATCAGACCAAACTGGAAAAGGAATTGACCTAGAAAAATTTAACAAAAAACAAAACGGGAAACCACCAAAAACGCAAAACGTTGCAAGAAGTCACAGATAAAGACCAGGATTCATTCCTAGTTAAAATCTTACTGGTATATGATAATATTGACATATAAAATCACAATAGGGTTAAACTGGAGCACAATTTATCTCAAACGAGACTCAAAATAATTAAATACGAATTTTCCCGCACACAAACCCCAGCGACAGAATATAATGATTTCAGGCATTTGGGTATTTGGTGAAATTGGCTAATATAACTCTCTGGGAATATCTTAACACAATACAAATACTTTGTGGCAATAAAAACACAAAACGACCCATGATTTTAAAAGTATTAAATTTTTTACATGGGGTAGTCTCAAATTTTAGGGTGAAATCTGGGGACACCAATGACATATTAAACTATTGGACTGTCAAAACTATAAATATCATTTAAATTTAAAGTTTGTTAGGCTCACCCAACTTAGGATAATGTTCAACATTTGTAATATCTTATGGTTGCCTTGTCCTCGAGGAATCAAAATAAACCAAAATTTGAATACCAAGCTTGCACAACCGTAATTCGTTGTCATTATGGTTATCGCGGAACCTGCTTAGTCCCAATTCAAAAATTGAAGTTATCTTATAAACCAACACACTTTTGGAGTAGAATGAGATATCTTTGAGACAAAACGGTCAAGCATATGAATTTTTTGAGTAGACTGGGCATGATTTTATCATTGAAATTTTTATTTTTTATTTTTTATTTTGGAAGTAACAAGCCATAGGGTTATGCTTATTATAGGTGGCCATCCAATTTTAGATACTCTAATAAAATGATTTTTTTTCCGAAGAGTTTTTTAGGAAGCCACAAACTTCCTGATTTAGATGCCCATGATTGCTAAAAAACTTCTAGAATTGTTGAAGATATGGGATTTTATTAAATTTAGAACTCCTTCGCTATGTTGGGTAAGGTATCATGAAACTCTGGTATGTTAGGGGTGGTTTTTCCAATTCTAAAGTGTATTTTGGTACTAAAGTTTGAAAATATCTTTCTTGTAAAAACTATCACTGATAATAATGGTACTTTTCCTTGTATTTTTTTTGTAGCACAACTCCAAACCACATAATTGAGATTTTCTCAATGCTTTGTAGTAATCCACCATGGAGTCAGGGGTGCATTTTATTTATTATATCTATTGGATTTTTTTTTGGTTATTCCTTAGGCTTACCTTCATGGTTTGTAATATATTTGATCTTGAAATAAATTCATGCCTTCCAACTTGCAACATCTTTGTGTTGGTTTGTAATAGGCCAGTTTTAGATTTTAGCTCTAGGTTCTCTAGTTTTTTAATACTAAATTTATTTTCTATGGACCCCTTTATACAAACATGTAAACAATGCAATCATTATAATTATAAAATTCTTTATTATAATTATATAGCTTTACAATGATGGAAATCATTTTCTTTGAAAATTTGTGGATAGTTATATATGACCCTAGAATATGCTATAGTGAAAGACCACTGGTAAAGTGAGCTGGTTCAATACTAGCAGACTCGTAGTGGCAGCTTTGTTAGGAAAAATATTGTGTAATTTTGCCAACAATCTATCAGTTCTTTGACCATTCTCAAGTTCATGCACTCTTGACTACTTTTTTTTTTTGGAAATTAGAGGAATCATTACATACTACATTTTAGCACAGTCTCTACCAGCCTCGGTGAATTTAGCCTGGGTGAGGATGGGACCACTAGGTGCACAAGTTTCACACCGCTTTCATTCAACTGAAGCCTAGGTTTCATACCACCTCCATACAGCTGGTGTACACTTCATACTGCCTTCATACAACTGACACATACTCAGGGACGTTGGTCGGACTACTCCAACAGCACCATCGTACAATTGTTGCACACTCAGGGACATTGGTCAGACTACTCCTTTGGCACTCAGGGACATCGGTCGGGCTATTCCTCATGCTGCAGACATGCCAATGGGGGTTGAACCTTGAACCTCGTCTTGGTAAATGCCATGACTTAATCAATCAACCAAGACCCCATTAGAAAAAGTGGTTTTGGATAACTCTCGTGCGGCAATGCCAGACATGCCTTGTCACATTGAACACAGGATTGATGCTTGACCCCAACCCCCATCGCATTGAACATTGAGCTGGCTTGACACCACGTCGAGAGACCACCTCTGCCACCGAAGTCGCTGACCCACCCGAAACTGCCTAACCAAGTAATGGAGAGCTATAGAGGTGGCCAACTCAGGGAATGGACCCCGAGACCTCCCACATATAGCCCACATTCCCCACCCCTAGGGTAAACTGGACAGGCTTATCAAAATTGACTACTTGACTATTGAATTCTTATCAAAATTGAAATTGAAATTGAAATTGTATTACCAATAAATGCCTAAAATAAGTGCAGAGTGAGTAAAGTACATTTTTCTTGAGATAATAAAAATGGAAGCACTTGAAAGGTAAGCAACGATAAATTGAGAAGCATTAAAAATGCATGAAAGTAGAAAATTTATTTTAAAGATGCTTTGACTTAGAAAGTGGTGCAAATTTTGATAGAGGTATATTGAAGAAAAACAAATGTGGATATTCCTAGTGTAGGATCACAAGGGATTAATATGGATGCTTCTTGGAGATTACCCTAAATTATTTAGTTGGGTTTTGGTGAGCAAGCCTTCAAACCTTCAATGTATGAAAATTATCCCAGTAAGAGAAACATAACTGCCTTAAATATCTTGGGCCCAAGAACTCTGTAGAGGCGAGCAAGCTTGTAATATGTCTATGGATTTGAATGACATAATGGAGGAACTGTAAAGTCGATTGTACCATTTTATGTGCACATGATCTTAATGAAAGCGAAGTGTGGTTGGTCAACAATTGCCATTTTGAATTAGTCTACGGTGTTAGAGTGAGAGTTAAACTTAACATTAATTTTTCTCCACCAATATAATGTTAATTTCAAATGAACCATTTTTATTTGTAATTGTTTAGTTCCTTAAATAAAAAAATTCAATGCATTAAAATTTTCCCAGCATTTGAAAAAGAGCAAGTGCCTTAAATATCTTGGGCCCAAGAAATTTGTAGAGGCGAGGAAGCTTGTAATATGTCTATGGATTTGAATGACAGAATGGAGGAACTGTAAGTCGATCTGACCCTCTTATGTGCACATGATCTTAATGAAAGGGAAGTGTGGTGGGACAACAATTGCCATTTTGAATTAGTCTATGGTGTTAGTGTGAGAGTTAAACTTGGCATTAATTTTGTTCCACCAATATAATGTTAATTTTATTTTCTATTTGACCATTATTATTTGTAATTGTTTAGTTCACACACATTTCGGCTTATTGTGATTGGAATTCCCTTGGAAGGTAAGATGCAAGGCTACTTTTCATGAATACCCCTCTCCTCATAGGTTATGGTAGTTGACTTTTCAAGTGTGAGTTTTCTTTTCTTATTAAAGTTAGAATTTTTTTTTTTTTGCACAATGTGGGAATTTGGTTGCTTGTTGATGAGAACTTGGCGTCAATCGATAAATTTTATTGTTTTTACACATGTAGGTGTTTTCTTGAAGATTATATTTCCTCTCATGGCTTACCACAGATTTATCTAACATTGATAAAAATGCCATTTTCTCACTAGGATCTTGCCAAAGCTTCTCTTTTACCTTCTTTTTACTGTATTTTGTAGGAAGTTCTTGTTGGGGACTTTTTCTTTATGAAAATATAGTTTTTCACTTCATGATATTTTATCCATTTCATCCCTTCATACCAACCCCTCTCCATAACTAAGTGGCATGCATTTATTATTTCATATAATAATGAACAAGCAAAGTACCCTTTTTTAGCATTTTTTTTTATCTTCTTTGTTTTTTCCCTAACCAACAAGATCATTCATGAGTAGGGCAACTCTACAAATCCTCAAGAGGCCTTGTGCTCCATTACCTATTAGGATGGCCGTTATCATCTCACTCTACCCTCTAACTAATGAAAGCTTCACTAGTAGGAAAACTCTACAAATCCTAAAGAGGCCTTGTGCATTGCTACCTATTGGGAGCCCTTGCCATTTCACTCTACCCTCTAAGTAATGAAATATTCATGAGTAGGTCAACTCTACAAATCCTCAAGAGACCTTATGCACCACTACCTATTGGGATGACCCTTGACAGCATCCTGATGAAGAGATTATTGCTTAGCAATTTTGTTTCCCTTTTATGTTAAGGCTTTGTATCTGCCAATATGGTCTAAAGTGATGCCCGGTAGATGAAGGGTATTCTTTGAACATCATGGCTATGAGAGTGCTTTTACTTATTGGTGATGACCTTGATGCAATGAATAAGGTTGACTTGTGTTGCCTTTAACAATAATGAGACATCACCAATCCATCACAACTTTCAACTTATCTTTTGGGCCTAAGATAGTTCGAGTGGACTCTTGTGTAATCAACCTTGTTCTTTCATGTAACATCCCCATTGGTCATCCTTGGACGTGAATGAACAAGAGGGTCTATCCCAAATGATCTTGATTTGTGGGCCTATTTTGGCCTTAATGTTAAGAAAAAACAAGGATCAAAATCCCAACTGTGACAATTTAAGGATCCTACGTTTCTTCAAATCAAAATCATATTTTTTTTCTAGTGTTAAGATGCAAGCTTTGATCCCTACCCCTATGGAGTATTGGAAAACAATAAGTGAATTTAAAGAATGTTTTTTAAGCTTTGTTCAATACCCATATTGAGTATTGGAACAAACAATGGTAGTAAGGAAGGTTTTTTAATTTCCTTGTTTTGGCCTTAATGTTAAGAAAAAGAGGATCAGAATCCCAATTGTGACCATTGAAGCATCCTACCTTGCTTCAAATCAAAATCTTCTTGTTCTGCTAGTGCCAAGATACAAGCTTTGATCACTACCCATATGGAGCATTACAACATAGGGAGTGAATTTAAAGAAGGTTTTGTAAGCTTTGCTCACTACCCATATGGAGTATCGCAACACATAGTGGCAGTAAGGAAGGTTTTTTAATTTCCTTATTTTAAGCTTTGCTTAGTACCCATATGGAGTATCAAAACACACACAATGATTGTAAGAAATTTGTTTTAATTTCCTTGTTACACGTCACCTTTCTCTATTTGGAGGCATCTTTGATGAGCTAGACATTTCCAAATAGGAGACCATCACCTCCCTTTGGTTCCAAGTCAGAGGAGGTAACCAAAGTTCGTGTCAGAGAGATGAATTTCTCCCTTGAGGAGTCTGTTGTTGAGAAAAGACAACTGAATTCAGTGCAACTTCATGTAAATATCACTCAATGCCTAGGGAGGGTCCTTTCCATGAGGAACAGACCTCTAAACGCATTATGGTTGTTTTTGTCAGCGATTGATCTCATTTTAAACATGGACATGCAATGACATCAACCTTAGCATGTCTTCTAAGGCTCACGATGAGGTTTCTCCTAAAACACAAAGGAGTTTTTTTCTTGGAGTTTAGACTCCTTGACACTAACTTATACCCATTCTCCTCTATTTTGTATTCAAGCCCTCATTTCCCTTGTATTGCATTGAGGGAAAGTCCTAACACGTATCCTAAGATTCATGATGAGTTTTCTCCTAAAACATGCAAGTAGTTTTCTTTTTAGGGTCTAGAGTCCTCCTCAACATGAACTTGTATGTCATTTCTTCTCTATTTTGTAGTTAGGCCTTTGTTTTGCTTAGATTACTCTTTTCCCAACCTCCTATATTAGTCTCTTTGAGATTGAGGACACTTCTAGTTAGGGCTGAATCTTGGGGAGGAATTAAAATCCTATTTCCTTAACACCACGGTCCAATATTTGGGTTTCAAAGTGCATTGAATTTGGATCAGCACTTGGTTTTCACTTACATAATGCATTTTTGGTATAAGGAGTCAACAATGAGGTGCCATCCCCTATTATCGTGTTGGCTCTAGTTCCACTCGGTCACTTTAGGCATGCAACTGAAGGATTTGCGTTATGTGTTTTTGCATGGCTGACCCCCATCTCTTTGTTTGTTTGTTTTTGATTTGTATGAGGATAATCATTCTTACCCTTTCATTTGAGCTAAACTTGCAAGGCAAACACAAGTATTTTTGGTGCTTGGGGGCATGTCACTCAATGTTTTGGCCTTACTTTTTGATGTAAGAGCATTCAAGTTAATTTGCAATCTTGCATCAGTAAAAAAACATTAGTGTATTATATGAAAGATTTGATTGTGCAAGCCTTTGTTGTAGTTTTATGCAAGTGTTGTTTGTGTTTGAGTCTGTTTGTTGTGTATTTCATGCAAGTATGGCTTTACGTGACAGTCTCAAGTTGTATGGTTTGTGTGAGTCTTACGACGCGCAAGTGTTTATCATAATATTTCATTGTCCCCTATACGCATGTTAAGGGATTAAATGTTTGTTGTATTAGTGCAAACATTTATATTATGTAATAATGTGAATAGTGATTTGCATTATTAGTTGATACACACCTGTTTTGTGAAGTTAGAGTGATTGCGGCATTTTCACATAACTTGATTGAGGGTCGCAATATATTCTAGAGTTCATCACTAAGTTCCACAAATTTAAAAGAACATTGGTTCAATAGTGCGAGGTTTCATCACTTGGCATAGAGATAGGTATGAATTCATAATGGTGCACAATAGAGTCTCATGTTTTTGTGTGTGGTAATGCATCAAGATTTATAAGAGCTCACATTAGCATTGTTTGTTCTATTCAAGCCTACCCATGGATTTTAGAGGCATTGAAGCTATATTGATATAACATGCAAGGATTTAGTGAAGTAGTTGAAAGAAAAATCTTATGTGTGATGTTGCAAACATGACACACAACTTATGGCGTTGCAAATATGACATAATGATATGAGCCAACATGGATTTCATCTAATCCAATAATTGTAACAGTTAAGCAAACTTAATCTTCCTAGAATTTTATTTATGCCTTATCTCGCATAAAGGATGGAGATGAACAATAGTGTCATATGAGTTAGTTGTACAATCAAGGTGATTTTAAGAAGGTGCGTCTTGCAATCTACAAGCATGCCACTACTCTTGTGTTAGGGATGATTCCTCACAATTGATACTATAGCCTAGACTAGAAAGTTAGATGTGACTTCTAATGCTTCACTTTCAAAGATGTTGGCTTGGCAAGAAGAGATCTTAGGATCTAAAGGTTTTTGAGCATCTTGCTTGTGAGATCACTATTGTGTTGCCATATAATTTGTTTTGAGTATGAATACAGATTGTTCAGTTTAAGAGTTCTATAATTGCATTTGAGTTTGTGTGTTGTGTATTTTCACTTAAGTATTCTGTCAATTATATTGATGGTTGTGTGGTCCAAGGCATCCCATAACATGGATTTCATCTAATCCAATAATTGTAACAGTTAAGCAAACTTAATCTTCCTAGAATTTTATTTATGCCTTATCTCGCATAAAGGATGGAGATGAACAATAGTGTCATATGAGTTAGTTGTACAATCAAGGTGATTTTAAGAAGGTGCGTCTTGCAATCTACAAGCATGCCACTACTCTTGTGTTAGGGATGATTCCTCACAATTGATACTATAGCCTAGACTAGTAAGTTCAATGTGACTTCTAATGCTTCACTTTCAAAGATTGCGAGTTAGCAAGAAGAGATCTTAGGATCTAAAGGTTTTTGAGCATCTTGCTTGTGAGATCACTATTGTGTTGCCATATAATTTGTTTTGAGTATGAATACAGATTGTTCAGTTTAAGAGTTCTATAATTGCATTTGAGTTTGTGTGTTGTGTATTTTCACTTAAGTATTCTGTCAATTATATTGATGGTTGTGTGGTCCAAGGCATCCCATAACAGGGACCCCTAACAACTACATCAATTGGTATAAGAACAAAGTTATTATGGGAGAGGAGCCAATAGTGGAGCATGGACTAACACTGGTGAGGGTATTTGTGAAGTGAGTGACTAGTACATGTACATTTTTCATTCAACATTTGAAAAAAAAGTAGCTAATAAAATGTGTCACATCAAATCACATCAAAGAATCACCCAATCACATGATGCCACATAAGTGGAAAAAAATGCATGACATAATGCCCTACTAATGGTCCACCCTTTTTTACTTTGTATGTAAAACTACTTGATTTAAATCCATTTAAAACCCACTTTCCATAAAATAAAAATGCTCAAATAAAAGTATTTAGATTAAGAAAAAAAAATCTATTGAAGGGTTTTTTTTTCTTCAAAATTTTATGTATTTATATGTGTGTTGTACACCCATCAACTTGGGTGCACAACTACTGGCTCCTCTTCTTTATTCCTTTTGTGGTTGAAGATCATATCGTTGTTGCTTTTCACATTTACAAGTGTGAGTGAAAGCCAACTTAAGGTATCTTCAAACATGAGTTTTAGAGGTGTATAAGATCATCATTAGTTGATATCCAGAGATATTTGAAGACATCTTATAGTGAATGAGTTGACTAGGTGTAATGGAAATCAATGGTAAAAAAAATCTCTTTTGTTTGAAGAAATGGAAAATAGAGGAAATTACACTTTTCCATGAGGTAGGTGTAATTGTGAAAGACCACCTAGACATACAAGTTTGGAAATTTGGATGAGAGATATGCAAACTTGTCTGGAATGTAAATTAAGCCATTACTCAAATGTTTCAGATGTTTCTAATGTTTATAATGTATTGAGTAATGGCTTAATTTAGTCAAAATGAAATTCCATTATGCTAGGTATGAACCCATTTCCTCTCTCGAGACTTCAGTCCCTGAAATAGGGAATAATGACATCAAGCATATGGAAAAATGAGAGATGATAACACAATTATAATGGCCAAGATAATTATAAGCAGTGCAAAGGTTTTCCCACCTTTGTTCAATGTGTTGAAACAATCCTAGATTGTGCTTCCTGCTTTGACCCACAAACCAATGAATTGAAAGATCCCCAAGGTAAATTAATTACACAAGTGGATGCTAACCATAGCAATCTAGCCCTAGGTATCCCTACTTTTGACTATGGCTGATGCTCAGAGAGATTTTGACCTAACCCCAAACACATACTAGTCCATGATTGCTAAATCTTGGTTGAAGGTGAAAAAGAAAGGGCCATCCAAGCTGCCTAAAATCCTTTATAGAGTTGATTTCATTGAAGAATTATTAGATATCATAACACTGATGGAAAGGGTATTGCGTCTATCTTATACTCAAGAATTTCAAGTTTGGATGTGTATATTCATCATAATTTGTGAAGGAAAACAAATATTGAATTGGGGTAAAATTAGTGGTGAAAATTTAACCCAAAATCTAACCCATGTGCATCTAACCAAAACCTTCTGCATGACCTCATATCTGATTTACACTATAGTTGGGTATAGAATTTGGATTGGTTTATCAAACCAAGGCAGTAGACAAAGCCTTCCTATTTATAAATTTCATACTCAAGTAACCTATGAAAACAACAAAAGTCATCACAAGAGGGTTAATGATGCCTTCACAATGTTCTTAGTGAGATTATTGGAAGGTAATGTGACAGGAAGAGTTTCCCAAGAAGATAAACAATTGATAGTTGTTTATGGTTGTTTATTTATCCCGTTTCAAAAGTTCTCAAATATCGGAACACCAGGTTTTGAGGGAGCTCCTTAGAAGCTTCCTATTTATTTCAGTGATAAAATTATTCCGATTGAGCTTTGTAGGTATCTGGATCTCCTCCACAAGACTCGTCAAGATAAGAAAATATCTGGCATACAATTTTCCATATCCTTGGGAAATTACACATGTAAATCTAATCTTGATTTTCATAATGTTGAGAGAACTATCTCTCCTTTTAACCTACATCCTTATCAAAAGATGACATCTTTTGATAGTAAAGACTTAATTAACAATAACCTCCGACTCTCTTATCAACATGTGCCAACATTTGAAGATTATTGGGTAGACTATGAAGATGATTATGAGGTTAGGAAAACAACATATAGCAGGTTGTCTCTCCAATAGATCCAAGACTTCAAGTTGCACATGGTGCCAAAGGGTATGATTGATGATGGTTCATATATGCTTATTCCTGAGTTCACCAAATCTATTCAATGTAGTCCTCTTCCCACCATTGACTGGTCTCAAAAGGAGAAGGATAATCCAGAAGATCTCAATACTCTTGTTCTATTAAGAACGAGACATTGGGTTGATAAAAAAATGAACCTTAAAGCTTCTTAAAAGGAAGCTTCTCCACAAGAAAATGTGGTGAGAAAATGGAGTGGGGATCAATTTTTATAATGTGAAATGCCCTTGATTTCTTCATTTAAGGCTTTAAAAGTGGTGAATCGATCTTTACAAGACCCTAAGGAAGGGCTCAAGTCGATAAGAGCAGAGAATGCGGTAAACCGAGGAATAGGAGGAACAAAATAACAATTCCTCTTGTTCCTCAGATAGCCGACTTCGACGATACCTTCAGAAAAGACCAAATTTTGACTAACTCAAAATTTTCTCTTTGAACACTTACTCAACATAGGGAAGAGGTGACCAAGAGCGTAAAGTGCAAACCTTTGACTCAATTTTTTTGAATTTTTTGACATTTTCTGGTCTTGGACAACAGATCTAAATACACAAGTTGTAATGCTCATGGAACTTGATATGTGTCAAGTGGAATTACATATTTACAAGTCCTTTTGTCCACCCACACCTGTGACTCATGTTCATTCCACACAATATCAATGCATGCTATACAAAACTATGTCATGCACCTAGTATGAATAGAGTGTCATCACCAATCCGGCACTATGATAATTCTTCACCGGGAACTCCTCGTGCTATGATTATTTAATAATGCACAACCTTTAGTTTGGTGGATGTAATCTGGAAACAAAACAACAACCGAACATAAGAATACCATCGACTATGATAAGATAGAATGATGACAAATCTGAAATATCAAAGTAAATTATAATATTAACATGAAATTGTTACAATCTCACCCATGAGGTACTTCAACAAGAATATGGGAGAAACTTTACAATTACACCTCTCGATGGCTTCTTCAACACACCTTTAACTGATGGCTTCCTTCGCACACTTCCTACAATATTTCTCACTACTTCTTTCTATGCTAAATGAGGGGGGGTGGCCTCTCTATTTATAGAACTTCCAGGCTTATCCATCCTATCTCTAAGATAGGATAAGAAATCCACTCTGACGAATCATATTCCATACCTTAACTCTTATCTGTACATGTAAGCTTATCTCTTAAGATAAGATAAACCTTATCATTTTACATGGGTTCCACATTTTTAGACTTTTTACAAATAAAATACACAAAATATTTATGACCTCACTCCTTGTCCTTATTACCAATATAATATTTCTAATTCATAATTATGTAGACCCTACTTCTCTAATTACCCAAACTTTGACATTTTAACATTACCGGACCACTTACGAAAAATATTTACTTTTTTACAACATTCATATTGTACTTTGACTGTTACCGTACTCCACATTATTCGCGACACCGTACTGACGGCGCCGTTATCTTCTATCAGACGCTACTACTAATTATACTTAACAACATCCTATTCCTAATACATACATTAATGAACTAGAAATTATGGAGGAAAATTTTAGTGTCGACATCTTCCCCTTTCCTAGCTTCTACTCCGTCCTCGGAGTAGACTATTCTGGTGCTTGAAAAATCTTCAACTTGTCGTGGTTGACCCATTTCGTAATGGGAGTGCCATCCAATTCCTCCAGTCGGTATGTACCATTTTCATGCACAGCTGCTATTTTGTAGGGCCCCATCCATTTTAGAAGAAATTTTCTCTGTCTTCTTTTTTTGTATCTGGAATCATATACTAGAACCAAGTCATTTACATGAAATGGAGACCACCGGATCTTTTGATCAAAGTATTCCTTCTGCTTCATTTTCTTCTTATGGCTTGTATCCTTTGCTATTTCTCTCATTTCCTCCAACAAATGAAGATGTACCAACCTTTCTTTTACTGAATCACTTTCATCCATCCTTTCATTTTTCATAACTCTCACAGTGGGAATATCGAACTCAATAGGAAGAACTGGATCAATGCCATAGGCCAACTGAAATGGGGAGTATCCTATTGCTGACTTTGATGTTGCCCTATATGCCCACAATGCTGCATGAATCCTTTTATCCCACTTATGTACCTGCAAGGCTGCATCTTTTGCTAGAGTTTGACACAACACAAAATTTGTTCATTCCACCTGTCCATTTGTGCTTGGCTTGTATGTTGTTGCCTTCCTGTGCTTAATAGAAAACTTATTGACTAGGGCATCTATCACCTCATTAATGAAGTGGCTTCCTTGATCTGTTACAATTTCTAATGGGCAACCAAATCTGGTGACAATGCGTTCATACATGAACCTTGCCACTTCATCCATGGAAGCTGTTTTCAATGGCCTAGCTTCAATCCACTTGGTTAAATAATCTATGACAACTAAAATATACTTATTTTGGCGTGATGTAGTTGGAAGTGGACCTACAATGTCTATTCCCCACTTTTCAAAGGGACCAAGTGGAAGAATAGGACATAATGGAGCTGATGAAGTCTTACGGTTACCATGTGTTTGACAAATATCACATGTCTTACAATAATTATAACAATCTTTAAAAAGAGTGGGCCAGTGATAACCTGCATCCAAGATCCTTCTTGCTGTAAGTTGTTCAGAGAAGTGCCCTCCACATGTACCATTGTGGAATTCTTCTAACAGCTCCTTTCCTTGATCACGTCCAACTACCCTCTTGTACTGTCCATCAGGTCCTATTCGAAATAATGCTCCATGCAGAATAGAATATGGACAACTGGCTTGAGTAATCTTTCTCTTAGTCTTTGCATTGGCACCATCAGGAAACTTGAATTCATTTAAATAATTCTAAATATCTATGTATTCACTAGGGATTGTGTTAAGGGATAACAATGCTGCATTGGGGAAATCATCATCATCACAAGGTGATCCTAAACCATCATAGGCTCGAGAGAGTGCATCTGCATTGACATGCTTCTTTCCTGGCCTATCTATAATATCAAATTCAAACTCTTGTAGCAAAATTATCCATCTTGCTATCCTCCTTGATGGGTTAGGCTTATTTACAATATATTTTAGAGCCTAATGATCTGTTACAACTAGAAATTTTTGCCCTAGCAAGTAATTTCTAAACTTCTTTACATTAAAAATGATAGCTAGAGCCTCTTTTTTAGTTATAGTATAATTTACCTCAGCACTACTCATTTGTCTGCTCCCAAAGTAAATTGGATGTTCATTCCCATTTTCATCCTTTTGGCTCAAAGTACTTCCTAGTGCTGCATCTGAGGCATCAGTGTACATAATGAATGGCTTGCTCCAATCTGGATTCTTCAAAACAGGTGAAGACACTAGGGCTTCCTTGAATTGTCTAAAAGCTTCATGCGCCTTATTTCCTGGTTCATAAGTAACATCCTTCTTCAAGAACTGGGTTAGTGGCTGTGCAATCTTTGAGAAATTCTTGATGAACCTTCTATAGTAACCCACATGGCCTAAAAATGATCTCAACTTACTTCTATTAAGAGGAAATGGTAAATATTTGATTTTTGAAACTTTATCAGGATCAGTACCAATACCATCTTTGGATACAACATGTCATAACAAAACGCCTTTAGAACATCCAAAGACACACTTTGTAGGGTTTAGTGAGGCTTGTGCTTCATTTAACCTTTGAAATGTTGTCTCCATTTGGTGCAGGTGGTCCAACTTGCTCCCATAGATGTAAAAATCATCAAAAAATACTCTGATGAAGGTCCCAATGTAGGGTTCGAACACCCTATTCATCAAGTGCTAGAATATTGCTAGAGCATTACACAACCCAAAAGGCATAACTTTATAAACAAACGTTCCCCAAGGAGTGGTGAACATGGTCTTCAGCTGATCTTTCTCTGCTATACGAACTTGGTTGTAGCCGCTATATCCATCAGCAAAACTATAGCACTCCTGGCCAGCTACTTCGTCTAAGATCTGATCTGAAAATGGAAGAGGGTAATGATCCTTCTTTGTTGCCTTATTGAGCTTCCTGTAATCAACACAAATGTGTAGCTTCCCATTCTTTTTTATTGAAATCACAATAGGAGAAACCCAATCTGAATTCTCCACAGCAAATATGAATCCTGCATCACGCAACTTATCTATTTCTTCTTTTACAGTCTTGGAAAAATTAGGATTCATTCTATATGGCATTTGCTTTATGGGCTTAGCACCATCTACAAGCTCAATACAATGTTCTACCCAACTTACTTGACGGAGTTCCTTGTAATCAAAGGTGAATAGTTGTATGTACCTTCGAAAGAGCTGGAGGTAGGATTCCTTCTCACTCTCCATCACAGCATCACCAATCTTTATTTGTTGGAGACGATCATCAATTTCTTCTTCAGATAATTTTATGGAGTCATGAGTTGGTGTGACTGGAAGGATATCCATGACTGAAACATCCACCTCGCTTTCTTCATCTTCAGTGTCCACTTCACTGGTACTAGAGTAATCAGAGGATGTCCAATCATCAGGTTCATCACTTGAATCCACAGGTTCTGCTTTATGATGTCGAGGGATCACGTTTATCTTCACCCTCTCTCTACCACGTCCAAGCGTCATGAAACCTTCATTCCAGTAGTTTCTTGCATGAACTCTCCTTAGCCATGGTCTTTCCAGCAGCATTGGGTACGCAATAGTACCATTTTTCATCACCTGAAAGTCTACCACACATACAACACCCATAATAGATATTGCCACATTTGAAACTACACCTTCTGGTTTAGTTTTTCCCTTATTTAATGACCTTAACATAAGTGTTGAAGGGCGATCAATTTTTAAACCCCAACTTATTCATTACAGACTCGGTCATTACATTAACTGCAACACCTCCATCAACTAAGACATCATGAATTGAAATACCATTACATAATACCTCAGCTTGTGGAGCATAGGGATCCGCCTCTGCCTCCAAAACAGGGACCTCAACCTCCTTCCTTCGTCGAGCATTGAGTCCACTTCGCAACTCTCACCTCTTCTCAGAAGACATAGCCAAGAGTTGACCATATGTAATATTTGCAGGCCTTTTAGACAGATCTTCCAAGATGGAGTATGGTCATTGCCCCTGTGAAATCAGAAAATTCTGCACACCCAACTTTCTTCTCCTATGTTTCTTACTAGTTTCTTCTTTCATCTTCTTAGGCTCATTTCCATCTTGATTATCTTTTTCTTTCTTTCTTTTTGTTACAAACACATCTACTTCATTATTTCTGCTCTTATCTACTACATCAAAATAATTCATAGGTGCTTTTCCTTTATCATTATCTCTTTTACTAGATGTAGAAGCTCTATCTGGACAATTATACTTATAATGACCCTTTTTATAACAACCATAACAAAAAACTTTAGAAATATTTCTTTTTAGACCTCTATCTCCTCCCTGAGAACTAAATTCCTTTCCTTGAAGGAGATTAATAGTTAACTGACCCATCTTTTTGAGCAGATCTTCATACTCAGTAGATGTACTAGGAGAAATATTTGTGCTCACTGGGAGTGGTTGTGGATTCTGGACCAAAGTTGCTGGTGTAGGCTCTACTTTAGCAACAATTTCTTTGGGCTCCTCTTCCATGCTTTCTTCTTGCCTTCTTGCAATCTCATTTGCTTGTTCAATGGTAGTTAGGCGGTCATACTTCACTCGTTGTCTGATCTCTGGATTCATCCTAAGAATGAAGTGCTTACAGAGGAGATTATCCACGCCATTCATCAACCCATCCGCTAGTCCTTCCTTCCGGATCTAGGCATCGAGCTTCCTCCTTAGCTCTAGAACACGAGCATGATAATCCCTTATCTTCTCCTTCTCTCCTTGGGATAGCTTTGTGATCTCGATCATGAGGTCTGCATATCTCTATTGTTCACCAAATTCTTCAAGAAAACTTTCAGTTAATAAATCCCATGAGTTTTTCACATTATCACCTAGTGTTTCAAACCACATAAGTGCGGAACCATCCAAAAAGGTAGGAAAAAATTCAGTCCATTGTTCCCTTCTTATAAGGCCATTACAAATACAAGATCGCTTAAACTCTTGAATGAAAGAAGAAGCATCTTCATTAGATTGAACTGAAAAAATAGGAATCTTTCCCATTTTCAAAAGTAACCACCGTGAAATACCAACCCACAAGTACAATCAACAAGACTTATGTGCACAAATAATTGGAATTACTATAGAAATGACCACGGTAAACTATGGTAAAACTTGACTTACTACGGTAAAAACTAGTTTTACTGTGGTAAACACTATTCACGGTAAAAAGTGAAGTTACTGCGGTAAATACTATTCATGGTAAAAAGTGACTTTACTGTGATAAATACTATTCATAGCAAAAATGACTTTATCATGGTAACTACTATTCACGGTAAAAATGACTTTATCATGGTAACTACTATGCACAGTAAAAACAAGGTTACCCTCCAATTGATTTTTGACTAAGTGGGAATATCTCTCCAGAAAATCCACTAACGAGAAATGGTCCCGACAATGGAACCAAAATGTCATTACCAATCCGGCACTATGATAATTCTTCACCGGGAACTCCTCGTGCTATGATTATTTACTAATGCACAGCCTTTAGTTTGGTGGATGTAATCTGGAAACAAAACAACAACCGAACATAAGAATACCATCGACTATGATAAGACAGAATGATGACAAATATGAAATATCAAAGTAAATTATAATATTAACATGAAATTGTTACAATCTCACCCATGAGGTACTTCAACAAGACTATGGGGAGAAACTTTACAATTACACCTCTTGATGGTTTCTTCAACACACCTTTAACTGATGGCTTCCTTCGCACACTTCCTACAATATTTCTCACTACTTCTTTCTATGCTAAATGAGGGGGGTGGCCTCTCTATTTATAGAACTTCCAGGCTTATCCATCCTATCTCTAAGATAGGATAAGAAATCCACTCTGACGAATCATATTCCATACCTTAACTCTTATCTGTACATGTAAGCTTATCTCTTAAGATAAGATAAACCTTATCATTTTATATGGGTTCCACATTTTTAGACTTTTTACAAATAAAATACACAAAATATTTATGACCTCACTCCTTGTCCTTATTACCAATATAATATTTCTAATTCCTAATCATGTAGACCCTACTTCTCTAATTACCCAAACTTTGACATTTTAACATTACCGGACCACTTACGACAAATATTTACTTTTTACAACATTCATATTGTACTTTGACTGTTACCGTACTCCACATTATTGACGACACCGTACTGACGGCGCTGTTATCTTCTATCAGACGCTACTACTAATTATACTTAACAACATCCTATTCCTAATACATACATTAATGAAATAGAAATTATGGAGGAAAATTTTACTGTCGACAAGAGCAAGAACTTGTATTTGAACTATGGAATGAATGTATATCACTTGACCATGTAACTATCATAAAATCTTCATATCTTTTCAAATTGTGTTATTATATCAACGAGAAATATCTACGTATTGTTAAGCTCTCTTGAGATTCGTGGCCGATGTTCTTGTTACAATCAACAATAATTTCTGCACATGTAAATTTAGCATCATCTTTGAACTTTAATTCTTCTTTTGAAATGACTCTTTTCACACATGCTCTTGCACCATCATTATCTCTTTTCCCGTGTTCTACCTCAGTTTAACTTCACATATGTTGTATAGTTGTTGTCATGTGCATTCTACTTAGCCAATAAAACATCCGTGCATTATAAAATTGTGATGTGCAGGTATCCGACCAAATGTAATGTTTATTGAAAATAATGTCCCTCTCAAACAACTTCACATAAAACAACTAGAAACACCATTGCACATATTTTGTAGAATGTGTTCAATCATCACTGATGTAAAAATGATACTCTTTTAATATTTTTTGATCTTGCTCAATGCTTTCTGCAAAGTGAGTGAATGCTATATGCATGAAAATAACAACTTGCACTTACTTATACTATTGTGACTGAATCTTTATTTTTGGATTCAATGAGTAATTCCTTACAAACTCAACTATTGAAATAATAGTACCAAGTGAGAATGTGTTCTTACTTAGTTTGAATTGTTTATCCAACCATCGATTTTTATGTGTGTGCCTTGTATCCTCTAAAAAATAATTTCCTATCTAAATTTGACTATATATTCTAATACATGTAATTGTTCTATAACATGATCGCACCTCTTAGATTATTTTCCATCTTTTAATTAATATTCCACATATTTAAATTTGTTGAGACCAACTAATTTTTTTTTCTATAGCGTGTGTACTCTTCTCATGGATACAAATTTTCAATTTCGGAAAAGCCACCACATATGTTGAACATTGCATCCAAACATTCAAAAAAATGTCCAATTGATCTTTCACAAAATATGGTAGGAATTAATTCCCTTGCTAATTTTGGTGGAACATTTAATCCACACTTCTGCAACATGATGTCAGTTTGAAAAACACAACATACTTGATGAAAAACATCATAATGCATTAAAAATTCAACTTGATGCCTACAACAAGTGGTACGTAAGTGAGCGATTGATTTTCACATAAAAAAGTTATTTTCATTTCAATAAATCTTTAGTTAATGTCAATTTTTGGATTTTTGTTCTTAAACTTAGAGAATAATTGTGTTTGAGTCATATCCAAGAAATGATTTGCATGAACTTCACGATTACGAGAACTTATCCTTTTTTTAATTGTATCTCTTGTATTTGGTGAAAAAATTGTGCTGTCACTCCAAAAATTTACAACTAATTATTTTAGAATATTAGATGTATTATTGTCTTGCCATGAGAGTCTACTAGAGAATGTGCAGAAGTTGATGTTATTGGATAACTCAAGACTTTTGCGTCTCCCTATTACTTTTATTAGTGTTTTTTATCTTTACCTTCAAATCTCTTTTTGTTTTTTTAATCAAGCATTTATTTGTTGTTTTATCACTTTCACTTACTATACAATTAGTAAGTGCAAACCGTGTAGCATTACTATTTTTCGTGTATTTGTTGACACTTACAATATGGTATGCTTTATGTATATTTTCAATAATTGCCACGTTTTGACCACCAATATTTTATGTTCTTAGCCAAAAGATTTTCATTGTAGGTCTCATCTTAATTAATTTAATGAATGTAACATATAATTGACATATTTACGTATTATTTATTTTTTCAAAGTAATTATCTCAGATTCTCATAGGTTTTCTTCTCTCATTTATGTGAAATATTTCATTAGGAGTTGGTTTTATAATGTTTTCATCAATTAAGTGAGTGGATTTTCTATGAAAAATGGAAGGAGGTGTTTTTAGAGATAAACATTCATTAATAAACTTACTTTCCTCATTTGGTGTTTCCATGTAATTTTCAGGATTAACATTTATATTCTTGGGTAAATGTTAAATATTATTATTCATATCAAATTCTTTATTCATATGAACATTATCATTCAATTCATTATCAATTCTCATTGGAAAATAATTATTATTCTCATTTTTATTATGTATTTTTCATCATTATCAATTTCAGGTGCATTTAAGTTAGTAGATGTACCTTGCCCTCCACAAAGTTTTCACATCCACTGTAATTTCTTTATTCTAACCACTTCTAATTTCTTTGGTGTCTTATTTTCCACCCTTTTCATGTTCTTACATTGTTTTTTATCCCCATTATTAGTAAAATATAGATAGTGAGGGTGTAGATAACTTCAACTAATAAAAAATTGCACAAGAATGTTCAATGAGTTGCAAAGCAGATAGAGTGGAGACATAATTCCTGTGAAAAGAACAGAAAGGGACGAGTGAGGGGGCAGAGTATATTGAACATTATAATGTGTGCGCGCCATGATACATACACTTTGTGTTTTTTTGCTCTCCTATGAAGGCCCCATGGCTTGGAGGTAGTTTGGAACCTTCAACATGAGGCCTGCGCCAGCTCAATTACAACAACACTGTTTTTACAAAAATGTAAAAAAGAACCATGTGCTATCGTAAATCCCGCAAAAATGATACAAATATTTCTTAAAAATATGATTACGAGGTCAATGACTCTTTCCTCTATTTAGATATATGATTTTTTAAATTTTTTGACTTGAATAAGGTTTCCATATTATTTTCTAGTTGTCTTTTTATATCTTTATTTTTATTATTTATACATGTCTATCTTTTATCATGTATCTTTTGTTTCACTCCTTCAAATTGATTAAAAATTACATATTCCCAAACTAGTACTAATTCTATATATAATAAAAATAATTAATTTTTGATAATTTTCTAAGTAGTTGGGGGCATCGTCGGCTGTCCATTATTTTTCAATTTTCAAAATCTTTGTACTTGGAAAATGATATAAAAATAAATACTCTATAAAAATATATTTAAAAAGTGTATCCCAAACTAGATGATCCTATGTTTCTACCAGAGGTTAAAAAAAAACAATTTAGTTGATAGGAAATAATATATATTTTTTACAACGATGCTAAGCTTGAAAGTTCTTTGTCCAATCCTAAGCATTATAAAGGAAAATAAACATATCTTAAATCATTAAGGATAGTCCAATTTTATAAGATCTTTCATATCTATCATAGTGAGAGGAGGATCATTATGATCATATTTTTCTACCAAAGGTTTTTCAAAAATACTAAATAGTGTTGAAAAAATGTGGAGGGGGAAACCTATTGACATTTTAGTCACCTACTTACACTTATCATTTTAAAAAAATTCGTAGTTTAGAAACCATACTTGAAATGCTACAATTCATGATCTTATAACATCTTCAACTTTTGAGTGGAATTATTTCAAATAGGTCATACAAGTTGAAGTTTTTTGGTTTTAAAAAAATCCACTTAAGACCTCCTTTTGGCACCCCATTCCTATGCACCCTCTCATCATCTACAACACTACATCGACATCACATTGTTTCCAACTATTTCCATTGCTTCTAGACAAGGTTGCATATCTCTCATCCAACTTGCCAAACTCGTAAGTCTAGGTGGTCTTCAACAATTACACTGACCTCATAGAAAATTGTAATTTTCTCTATATCCCATTTCTTCAAACAAAAGAGTTTTTTTTACTGTTGATTTCCATCACACCTAGTCAACTCATTCATTACAAGATGTTTTCAAATATCTCTGGATATCAACTAATGACGATCTTCTACATCTCTCCAACTTATGTTGGAAGATGTCTTCAGTTGGCTTCTGCTCACACTCGTAAATGTGAAAAACAACAATGATATAATCTTCAACCAAAAAAGGAATAATAACTTTGTTCTTATACCAATTGATATAGTTGTTGTTAGAGGTCCTTGTTATGGGATGCTTTGGACCATACAACCCTCAAAATAATCTATGGAATACTTCATGTGAAAATGCACAAAACAAACTCAAACACTCTTAAACTGAGCAATCCTTATTCATAGTAAAAATGCATTACATGGAAACACAATAGTGATCTCAGAGGTGAGATGCTCAACAAGTTTTAGATTCTAAGATCTCTTCTTGTTAACTCGTAATCTTTGCAAATGAAACAGTATAAGTCGCATTGAACATACTAGTCTAGGTTATAGTATCAATTATGAAGGAGTCATCCCTAACACAAGAGTAGTGACAAGCTTGTATATTGCAGGATGCTCCTTACAATCACGTTGAGTCTAGAAGTGACTCATATGACACTACCATTCATCCCAATCTTTTATGCAAGATAAAACCTAAATACAACTCTACGTAAACTAAGTTGGTTCAACGGTTACAATTATTGGATTAGATGAAATCCATATTGGCTGATATGATTATGTCATATTTCCTTGGCCCTAAAACTCACAATAGGTTTTCCTCAAAAAGTATAATGGAACCTCATTACTGTAAGGTGGTAAATCAAATAGCTTTCACCATCGGACCCTGTAATGTCATTCCCTTTCCATGACAAAGAGGAATAATTGAACAAAGTAAATAATTGCATTTTATTTCATTTTCCTTTTATTAGATTTAATTTTTTTAGTTTTTTCCTTTAGGTGGCTGGCCGGTTGGGTTTGCGGAAATTGAAGAAGCAATTAAAAGATAAAGTGAAGCTTAAGATGCAAGTCCTCTTCTAATTTTTGCCTTTAGCCCCAAGGAAGGAGTATAGAAGGGATTAAAGGACTTATTTTGCATTCATCTTTGAGACATTTTACATCTATAATTGGTTTTTTGGGAGTGTTTCTCAACTCATTTCCACTTGAGGACGAAAATCGTCTTGTGTGACATCAAATGAAGACATAAAACTTCCTTGTGGCTTGGTGGAGAATGAAAACTCACTATATGGGTGAATTGAAGACATCTGTTGAAGAATTGATTGCTGATTTGGGTTAGAGACATCAAGAAGGATTGCAAAAGCTTTACATAATTTTTGGAGCTCTTCCCTAGGGAAATGACTAGGGTTTCTAGCGCTCATATTTCATATCTAATTTAAGATTCTAAATCTCCATAATTTATAATTCCAGAATCTACATTTTTGTGATTTTTGGAGGGGTTTATCTACTATAGTCTTTATTTGTGGTTGTCTTATTGGTGTAATAAATTTAATTACAACAATGCATCTTCGTTGATTGTTTCCATTTGTTTGTTTACAATTGGATGGATATTTTTTTTGATAAGGTACACGGTTTTGACTGGAGCTATGAACCAGGGTGGTTCTTGGGTCCCCTCCATTTTACATAATATATATCATATCAGAAGACGACATGGTGGATAAACAGGTAGCCATGAGAATATACCACCCTATATACAAAAACCATAGCCTAAAGAGAAAACTGGGTGATTGGATATGACATTTTGAAACAATGTCATCCTGGGCCAAAAAACTAAAAAACTATTTGTAATATCTATAATGGTGGGCCTTGCTGGTGTTAATTAGAAGCATCTACCATCTCAGGTTTGGGAATGAGGATTTCCTCCTCCATGGGAGCTAGTTGATGAAACCTAGTGATGCAACGACAAACCGGAGTTTGTTGTTGGGCAACCTGGAGGAGCAGTGAGTATGTTGAAGCTCCATGCTCATGAAGACAAGTCACGTGTGGGGGAATTGGGCCTATGGGCTTGTCGAAATCCTCCAGGTCAAGCTATGAGATAGAAGTGCCCTCCATCGCTTTAGAGCATCATTTGACATGGACTGCTACTATGAACCTCCACAACACCTTGTTTCTCCTATGTAATTCTTGGACCAGTTCCCTATCCACCCCTCTTGAACCCCTGTTATCTCCAACAAGAAAGAAACAAGAAGGCATGCAGAAGCCCCAAACTGCCTCTTCCAACCTAACCAAGTGACGTGGAAGGATGAAACTATGGGCGATGAGAACAAATTCCTTTTTGTTTTCACTAATCAACAACAGATGGGTCACGAAGAGAGACACAATTTCAACATTGACTTGAGGACACCCAGAGCTCTATAGATAATCAATCCCGATTATGACCTTAATAGCTGTGCAAATTAGGGGATTCACATAGAAAGACATTTTTCATCCAGGTCGGCGTAAAATGTCATCTCTTGCGTTTCTCTCCTAAAAAACAGACCAGGAAATGGGCCAAAATCAATCTTTAATTGTAAAGAAAAACTCATTGTGACAAAAGGTGAATGAACAAAATGAATCATTTGAGGGAGAAAGAGAAATTAAAGCGAAGTCGCTCGGGGCACTGTCGTTTTCCTTGCCACTTGAGAGGTGGCATCATTATTTTGAATGGTGGACAGATCTGACTAATTGCCACAATTATTGGCCGAAAGGGAAAGACTGATTTGGGATATACCAAAGTTAGCGAGTAAGTCCTCCGCTTTATTACCTTCTCGGAAAGTGTGTTGAATTTCCCATGATTCCAATTTGGATATGAAGAAATCAAGTGTCCAGTTTTGGGTATTACCTTTTTTGATGGCTCTAATGATAACCATTGAATCCCCTTTTATGAGAAGATTATATATGTCATTGTATGGAAGGAGCCTATGAAAATCAACTTACCTAACTCATTGTGAAGAAGACACCCCGCCCCCGAAAAACCATGGTTCCCTTTGGAGGCTCCATCAAAATTCAATTTATAGAAACCAAGGGGGTGGGCAATTAGATGGATATTGATTTCCGTAGTTGAAATAATTATTTAGGGGTATTTTTCAGCTATTGTGCATAATTATTTGGTGAATTCTAAGCTCTTATACAGTTCACCTTAGGGTTTTAATGAATATTATAACTGCTGTTATAAAAATCAGATTTTACTTCACTTGGGTTTTTGTGGTTTCCTTTTTTTTAGTTTCAGCCTTTGAAAGGGATATTACAGTCCCCAAAATTATCTTTTATCAAATTGTTGTTGCGCAAGTTGATTGGAAAGCATTCACATGACAAAGGAACTAACAAATTGGTTTTAGAGTTAGTGAATAGTGCAAAAATGAGGTATTTTGTAATTTGTTTTTTTTTTAACTTTTGTAATTGATAATTTATTAACATAATATGTTCTACAAGAGTCTCTATAGGCTATCCACCGGTCAATTTGAGTGTTGCCGAGTCAATCTGAGCCAATAATGTGTTTGTAAGGGAGGCACGATGGGGGTTTGTGGAATGGGCATCCCTCATTACTTTAATCAATTCCTCAATTTGTTGTTTATTCTCCACTATATGGGCATTTGAATCCTCTTGACCACCTAAATGATCCAAAACAATTTTAGGTGGTTATGAGGGTTAAGAGGGCTAGGAAAATTTGTAGGGTTTTGTTCTGGCTGTGGAAGAGGACCATCATGGGTGATTGCAACCTCAATGGCTCAAAAGAGGAGAGGGAGATGCATTAGAATATCGTGTATGGAAATAAATAATATACACTTTTCGTCGAGAAGCTGGAGTTTTTGATCTAACACATAACAATCATTGTCAGAATGTCCCCTAGGTCATGATAAGTACAAAAGGGTAGGCCCCTTTCATGCTCAAGCTGATAAGGAGGATCATGATTTGATGGTAACTGAATAAGACACTTATCAAGTAGCTTGAGAAAAATATCATGTGGGTGGTTGCAAGACTTATCAAAATAAAATGGTAATTGCTTAAGAGTAACATGAAGCTTGTGGGGGCTTTAGTTCTAGCATGAGTACAATGGAAAATATTACCACAATGTAGGATCTTGACTTGAACAAAATTAGAAGAAGAATAAAAAAAACACTAGTATCAAGGTCCTTGGGATAGGATCAAGAACAAATAAAGGCCTAGGCTTATGGGGAGGAGCGAGTTCTCGCTCCAAAGAAAGAACACACAAGAAAAGTGAATGGAATGAGTCACAAGTATCATATAGTAATTTCTCTTTTAAGTGAATAAGGCCACAAAAACTGATATATTATACTTATATCTCAATAGACTGATAAATTAATTGCTTCGTGCATACTCAAAAACATAATATATAATTAAATACCAACTCAAATTTTCCTTGATATACGTGTTGGTGATATAATTTGTTGTAGGCAGATTATTGGTTTTCACTAATGCTCATGGGGCTAAACCTCTCCTTCTTGGGTATGGGGAGGCTCCTATTATTGAATGCAAGGACTAACTAAACTTGTGGGGTGGTTGTTATGTCAGGGATCACACAAGAATACTCCATTAAACCTGCAAATAATTGGTTGTACAATGTACAAGAAAGGACTTAGTTTGGAGAGAGGTAATGACGAGGAGGGGAAATAAAGAGAGGGGGATAATGTTGTGAGTAGACACTTATAAATTCTCACTATCAATAAACAGAGTAGGTCCACATTAAATAGAAGAAAACAACAATATAAGCAATATAAAGACTAATAAATTAGAGACAAAAGTTCTATGAATTCAATAATCAAAGACATAAAGTTCTTCCTTGGTTATACAAGATCACAATTGCTTGCAAAGTTGGACAATAGAGAGTATGGAAGAACATATGAAAGGAAAGGAGATAGAAGAATGTTGCTTATTGTTTGTAGTAGAAGTGAAAGCCAATATCTAGTAATAATCAACATATGCTAACCCCTTAGAATGGAGAAGCCATTCCAATTTATAGCTTACAAAATGACTTTTTATCTCCCCCCACATGACTTTTCACATTACCACTACATACGACCTTTCACATTCCCTAGGAATGAAATTAAGTCCTTTTCTTATTTTTGAAACGAGAATTTTGTAATGCAATATTAAGGCCACTTAAGTGAATAAGAGAAAAGAGTGAAAAAATACATTTCACTGAAGGAATAGAATGTTAGAGAGAGGGGCGAGAGACAATAATAGAGAGAAGTGATAATTTGGAGACAGGTAAATTTCTTGTTGACGAAGAATCTGCTTTTGATGGATCTTTGAGGAAATGCTTCATGAATGAGATTATTTTCCTCCGAACTCTTGTTGACTTGAAGTACTGAGGTTACAACTTCCTCCTTTTGCGCGATTTGGACACTCCAGGGCATTGAATGAGTGTTTAGAAACATTGTTGCGAGACGTTGCATTGTGTGACTGCCTGATCTTGGAAACATGATGATCCTCTCTTGTAACCACTAGGATGAATCAAACCATCCAGTCTTCTTGCAAAGGAAACCTTTTCAATTCTGAATAACCCACTAAGAATGTCTTCCCCTCTGCATCTCCTTGTTGTTCAATCAACATCCTTATTTTCATGTCTTCCAATTTTATGCTTGTTATATCATTGTCATTCTTTGTTAGGATACTCAATGTTTGAAGTTGAAATTGGCTTCGAACTGGAGTGTTTGAGCTCCATGGTGACTACATTCGGTAATATAGAGACAAATGAGTGTGTAAAGTTTGACCAGATTCCCAACACCTCCATTTTTTAGTAAATACAATTATAGGATGTCTATTTTAAGTAAGTGTTTCAATTTAGCATTTTTGAGTGTTCTTGATATGCAAAGAGCAACGACCACTAAGAGAATGAACCCTTGTGGTACTTACTACTTACAGACTATGAAGCATGGCAAAACTTACTAGTTTCAAAAGTTTTGTTATTTTTCAAGGATGTTTTACTCCGAGTTTTAGATGATTATCTCGTTCGGATTAGTGGGAAAGTGAGAATTTGATCGAAGAGGGTACTGAGATAAAACTCAGTCCTCCACATTTCCAATAATACTTCACCTCATCATGCAAGCAAAAACTCGAACAAAATTTGATTTTATGAGGAACATTTTCTTCAAATTTCAGGAAATTTGGCTTGTTGGATCATCGAGAAAATGTAAATTTCAATAAAGAGGGTAGAATGCTTACAGAAAGTTGATGTTGAGAACATTTTCTCTAAATTTCAAGGAATTTGGCTTGATGTATCATCGTAAAAATGAAAATTTCAGAAAAGAGGGTAGAATGGTGAGTGAAAACGTAGTCCTCCATATCCTTAAAAATCCTCCACTTCATCATGCAAGAAATGGCTTAGATAAAAGCTAATTTTATAAGGATCATCAGCTCCAAATTTCACTTAATTTGGCTCATCGAGTGACCATGAAAATGCAAATACATTTTCAATTGTTTTGGGAAACAATGGAGTTTATGGTTGGAAAATTCTTTTCTCAAGTTGAAACAAAATCAATGCATGTCCACCTCCAAGTGATAGATCACATGAAAGGATTTTGCAAGAGGAGCATTTTGGAAATTTTTTGCGTAGATTAGGTACACGGTTTTGGAGATACAAAATTCAATCTTTGAGCTTGATGTTCCAAGAGAACTAAAAACATCCCTGTGCAACAATGGAGTTTTGGGGTGGGGGGGAAGCACAACTCTTGCAGTTCAAAAAAGTTTAAGTGTTTTGAGTTGTGGAGTTATTTCATTCAAATGCAAGTTTTATCTTAGATTGAATCCAACAAACTAAACTGGGGTTAGAGGTTTGGCATGTGGTTGCACCTTAAAAAGTAGAGGAAAAAATGTGTAAAGGGACAAGAGGGGCAATGGAGTGTGCTTTCCACCTGATGATGAAAAGTTTAGGTTGTGGTGTAGCTTGAGGGAGATGCATGAGGCTGAAAATGACTTCCATGGGACTTAAATCGGTGCTTGATATGTCCTGGATAAAAGGAAGAGGAGCACATTTTTATGCCCCTCATGTCCCATTTTTTTTGGTGCAATGTGTGGGGACACCATGAGCTGAAAAATGAACCATGGGTCATCATCTCATGAGAGGAGAAGTGGTTTAGGCATGATGCAAATTTGATGTCTCTTAGAGACAAAAGTTTTGATCTACAAGTTGCGAGGCCTCATGGGGAAGCACACTTTTGTGTTCCCCATGTCCCTCTCCACATTGGGGATAATCCAAGCGGACACAACATGGTCCAAAATGTGCCATGGGGTCTTGGGAACATGAAAAGGGGTCCATATTTGACTAGACTTGAGCTTGCACCTGTAACATTCACAACACTTTTTTGTCCCTCATGTCCCCGTTTTCACCTTAGGGACAATGTGAGGGGACACAAAATTTTCCAAAGTGCGCTCATACATTTTTGATATGTGGATATCATCCTACCAACTCTGTTTTTTAACACCGTGAGTCTTATTTTTGACCTAGGAGCATGAAACAATGTTTTGGAGTCAAACCTTATGTGATTTTGACTCCAAATCACTTTTTGAGATCGTCCTAACCACTTTTAGGAGCCAATTCTATCAACAAATTGATTTTAGGGTTTGTGCTGCTTTTTACTCGAAGGGGCAGCTGCAGTGTCATGGATTATCATGGAAGATTTTTGAGTCTTGGGACAAAAGCCATGTGTCCATGTGGAGAATTCCAATAGATTTCCATTTATTATTTTTTTTCCTCCCAACTCCTCTCGAAACTCGAAGAACCATTATGACAAGTCAGCTTTTTCTGTTTGAGTATGCCATCCCATGTACCCGCAATCCCCTGATTTGGTTGTTTGATTCTCGGCATCTCCTGGCTCTATATAATTCCACTAAACTTCCTTCAAAACTCCAGTGCACAACTTTCAAATGGGTTGTGCCCTTGCGATCACCTTCCAGAGGGTATTCTCCAATTGCAAAATGGCCAAAAATGGCCCTTTCTAGGCCTCTGGGAATTGTTGTTTCGTTTCAAATCTCAATAGCTTCTTGAATCATTGTAGGCATGCATCTCTACACATGAAACGCACTTGAAAACCATGTTAGCACTTTCCTCTTAGCTGAAAAGAGGGTGAAACACAACCAGAAGGGCTGCGTGAGATGATGTGCTGGCTAGAGGAAGCGTTCACAATGACTAGGAGATAGGTTTTTAAATGTTCATAGTCAAAATTTTCAATTTTGTAGGCTAGACATTTTGCATGACAATAATACGTTATCTAAACTCTGGTAGGTAATTTGAAGGCCTTTATTATGAATTAAAAAACAAGAAATTCTTCCTCAAGTTTTAGAAATGTACTCATAGAGCCACTAGGGATATGATGAAACCAGTGTGAAGCAATATCAGTAAGAGCCTTAGAAAATCCTTTTAGTAGTAATCTATAATTAGTAAAAGAAGCCATGTCAAATCTACAAATATTAAGGTATAAATGAATAAGGATCACTAGTAAAATCAAATAACTAAAATTACGTATGCCAAAATTTCTAGGGATACCAAAATTAAGAAGCTTGTTTACAATTGGGTTTCCATATTTAGCATTAGAATCAATCCAAGCATTATATGTCTTGTTTTCTAAGGATAAGGTATGCAATTTGTGTTGTAAAGCACCTAGAACATGCATCAAAGAGAGGGCCTCTTGAGGAGGTATAACATAGGTATTAATAACTATAGGCTTACAATCACACTAGGAATCTAAAGATACATCATTAGTAGGCACATGCACATTATTTGTAAAAGGAATATAAAAAGCAATGACATCATTTGCAGTAAGAGCAAAAGAATTTATTGTAATATGTTTAATTCCCTTTGAAGAGTGAGATTCAATACTAACATTTTCCTTATTATCATGTATGAGATGAGAGGTAGAGACACAAGTAGACACGTCATTTTAATTATGAATATGTTAGTTAGACTTTAAAAATAGAATATTAGTATAAAAATGATATTTATTTAATAAAAATTTAGTTAAACCTATAATAGCATGACTAAAACACTATTAATAATTGTCAATACTTGTTATATGACAAGCTCTTGTTTATTTTATAAAATATTATGTCACTTCAATCCTTCTAATTCTTGAATGATATAATTCGTATGAACTAATATGTTTAAAGCATTTATGTCCTTCTGTAAGACAATTATCTTAAGTAATTAATGCATACATTTTTGCATTGTTACATATGGACATAAAACATTCGGACTTTAATATCAATTGGAAGTGATAAGTATTTATAAGGATATTTTTATTTTTGTGTTTTAGCTTGCATAGCCATCTTGTGCCTAAAATCCTTCAATTTTCCTAAGTTGATAAAAAAACATTCTTTTTCAAAGTCGCTTTACACCTTATTCTCCACAGAAATATCATTACACATGGCATAATCTATGTTTGATTAGTTTTAAGTTATCCATGATTATATAAAAGTCATATAAAGTAGGACCATACCATAAATAAGGTGAAATGAAAAGAAAATCAAATACATCATGCAACCAAGTTAAAAAAAAATTAAGCGAAAGATCTTCAAAAAGAGAAGTCTCTTCTCTCGAAATATTTATATAAAGACTTCTAAATTCAGATTTGGAAAAAGTAGTTTTACTTTCTTAAACTTTCTAGATAACTAGTTATGCAAATTTCTCTATTTTAGTAGTGGATCTCGTGACTTTTAATAGAAAGTGACATCACCTTTTCCTTCTTACTTTTGAGCCCATGACACCTGATCCTTTGTTCAAACTAGATGATATGGTTGATGTGTGCCTCAATTTACCATACATCATTATTAACCGCATCCTCATTGTTTAGTTCGTTATCAATAATCACTATAACTTATTATGGTATTTATTAAATTTGGGTTGTATTCACATTTTTGGTTTGTAGTAGGTTCATTAGGTGTGTTTATAATAATCTTTAGTTTCCTAGAGCCCTTCATGGGTGATTTTGGGTGATTAGTTTTAAGTTATGAAAAAATGGAGTATTCAAAATTTGAATTTTCAAATCTAAGAGGAAAGGGCCTTATTGACATGTAAGGGTTATAATTAATGAAAATGGCCATTTTAAGACCTTATGAGGGTACAATAAAATGTGTAATCCTATGTGAAAGAGTATCATGACCTATGGTCATTAAGAACTCTACTTGGTCACCCTAGGATTAGGAGTAATTGCATTAGGTTGGGCGTGCATGCCGAATTTCATGTGAGTGTGCTACGTTGATAGGAAGTTACCCAAATCTTGTGAAGTCAATGTGATCTATTCATGATTGTTCCTAAGTTGGAAAACTAATCCCCTCGAATTATGCATGCATGGTTGAGAGATAGTCTCACCAAATGTAGGGGTTAGGATAAGATAAGAAACATAATAGTTATGTCTGCAAGTTTCTTCAGAGTATCCTCAAGTAGCTTCGGAGTATCCTCAAGTAGCTTCGGAGTATCCTCAAGTCACTTCGGAGCATTCCCAGTTTGTTTCGGAGTATCCTCAGCTTGGTTCAGAGTTTGTTGCAGAACCTTCCTAGTCAAATTCATGACCAGTAAATGAAAATGCTGAGACGATACTGTTTGATGAAAGGTATGAATCTGTTCCTTTTCAACCATATGTTCGGAAATTGAGACATTTAAATCAAAATACCTCCACAACATGCTTCATTTGTCCCTTAACATTTTTAATTTAAGGAAATCCTAATTTTGGGGACATGACTACATTTCATAGGTTGTTACCTCATGAATGTCCATTAAATTCATTATTGAATGAATTTAAAACTGTTAACTCATGAAGCTTTTATGGACCTTTACTAGATCTATCACAAAAATTCATCACCCTACCACCCTCAGGCTAATGGACAGATGACGGTAACTAATAGAGAATTGGAAAAGATTTTGACCAAAGTAGTTGATACCAACAGAAAGGATTGCATGAACAAGTTACCAAAGGTAGTGTAGGCATAAAATATCACTTGGAAAACCACCATAGGGTTTTCTCCATATGAACTTATATATGGGAAAAAGCCCATGTTGGCAATTAAATTCGAGTTGCAGACATTAAGAACTATTCAGATTGGAGTAGAACTTGATGAAATTCAACAACAAAAGATACTTCAACTTAGCGAATTAAATGAGATAAGAATAGAAGCTTTGCATAGGACATAACTACTACAATTTTAGAGAAAATAATGACATGACATCCATATCAAGAGAAGAAAGTTCCAAGCAAGAGATTGAGCCCTATTGTTTATCTCTAGATACTAGGAAATTCCAGGCAAACTCAAAACCATATGGCTGAGCCCATATAAAATTTAGGAGGTATTTGACGATGGATCAGTGGAAATGCTTCCCATTGATGGGAATACTAGAACACTTATTGTTAATGGACATAAACTAAAGATATACAATAAGCCATTAAATAAGAAAGATTTTTTACAACAGTTTCAATCAGGTGAAACATTTAGTTATGAGTGTCAGGAAATTAGTGTTCATAGTGTGAACATATGGTTTGAATCTTAGTATTATTTAATATTTAAATAATATGTGAGTGCGCACAATTAGTTGTCATGCACAACTCATAGAGATAGAAATGTGTGAGAATATCTTGGGATTGAAAGTAAGACTAGGGAATAAATGAGAGATATGAGGGTAGAATGATAAGACTTGACTCTATGATTTTAGGAGAAAACAATTGTATAAAATATCCTTCCTATTTAATAGAAATTGCTTCATTCTATTTACATTTTTTTTCTATCTTCTGTAGTTTTCATTTCATGTGTTAATTTCAATTAATTATTACTTTATTTATTTATGCAAATCTAGAGAAATCTTTAGATAAAATGGTGCATATGGTTTCTAAATCAAACCATATCCACCCTTTTTACTATAAAAACCTGGTTCAAGTTCATTATCATTATGTATTCCCCTTCTTATTCTGAATATAGTGAAGTTTATAAGAAAATGGCGAAGGTACTTGTAGCACACAGTCTGAAGGAAATTTCCTCAGAAGATTTAAATTAAATCTTCAATTTGAGTGGTCTTGGTGAAGCCTTTGTTAGGGCCTTGTTTGATGTAGAGTGTGCAGGTGATACCAAAGGACCTTTAACATATCGGCAAGTACGATTAACACTACTTACAAGGATAATCAAGATTAATCCTAAATTTGCAGCTTTTCAAGCTATGTATTTTTATTTTTCAGATGGGAACATCTGAAAACTCTTGAAGATTTAAAGAGATATTGGGTCAAGAGAAGACCCCAAGTATGTGGGCAAACATATTTTCAATGCATGTTTTTATGCGATAAAGAATTTATATCGAAGGAGATTCCCAAGGAATCATATGTGCTATATGAAAAATCCTCTATTGACACTGTGCTTGTTATTTCTCATGAAGTATCTAGGAAAAAAAAGTAGAGACTGTGCCATTGCAATCAGGTTCAGTGCCAGTATCATCTTTATGTAAGATAAAATGTGAGCTACATCCTCAACCTCCAATCATTATCTCGGATGGAGAAGAAGATAAATCATTATCTGCTCATCGTTCGAGAGCAAAAATCTCCTATTCTTGGGAAAACAAGGGAATATTTAAAATTTGGTTATCTACCTATATAATGCATCGTGATCCTCAGTCTAAGCATGAGTTTTTGGGACCTCAACCCATTCCTTCTCTGAGAGACAATCCACCCCTCACAAGGAAGTGGGAAACCGGGTTAATCTTGAAACCTCGCAATCTACCCAATCAACAAAGTACAATGCTTTCCCTTCTAATAATCCTAGATGTACCCCCGCAAACCGCTCCTAGTAAGTCGACCCTTCACTAGGGGAAAGGGAAAACAACATTCTTCACAGGCGGTTTGGACCTTTTGGATTGGGTATTGTCACAACAGAAGAAAATTGAGCTCGAACAGATCATGAGTCATCCTAGAATGACTCTGGAATCATTGATGGACATGGGAATGTCTCTGAACCTAGATGGGTCAATTATTTTTGTTCAAATAACACAAGGTTCAAGCGAGTTCATGTGAGAAAGAATAAGCTTACCCTGCTAGGAGGAAACTATGAAACATGACTAAAAAATGTCTGAATGTTGCTTTCCTTTCATTGTCTCTACTTTTGACATGTGTATATCTTTCTTTATCATGGGCAGGGCCCCCTATAGAACCCCATTTTGTTCCTTATTCAAAATTCAAGAAGCACAAAAATATCAATAGTTTACATGCTTATCCAAATGTATGTAAAAATTTATCTAAGTCAATGTGAAACTACTGCATTCTTCCTCTTTATAATTGAAATATGGAAACAATAAAGTTTAGAATAACAATTTCATCCCATGTAACAAAAATATTTATTCTAAAGCATTTGTTTAAATCACTATGAAAAGAGAATACAACTTAAGGAACAACGATTAAACATGTTCATCATATTTTGTATCTACATTCTTTTCTTCCTCAACTTCCATTTCTGTATCTTGTTCCTTTGACAACTTTGCCATGTATGCATCATACCTTAGGAACAACTCATTTATCTTGTCCTCATCCGGTCCAGTGTGATGCTGAAAGATTAGTGTTTGCCTAGTTACTGCATCTATGCAATGGCTCATCTTCTATTTGTACTCCAATGGTCTGACCTTTAATTCTACAATTCTGTTCTCAACCTTTCTCATTGTTTTAAAGATTTCATTTGAGAAATCATCCTTTTGAATATTATTTTCAAAAGAGTTAAGAAAAAAATCAATCTTCAGATCCCCGCAGATCTTCTTGAATTTATCACTTCTAACTTCACATAAATGGCATCAAAAGTGTCATCATCCCATTTCTTTTGACTTCAAGCTTTTCCTTGATCCCATTCAAGGTCTCCCCTCGGATTTTTGATAACTCTTTTATGACATGTTGACTTCCTTTGAATTTCATTGGCACAATGTTTTCCTACTCAACCAATTCATCACTAAGCTGAGTTATGCGGTCTAGTTTGGGAAAAATTCCCTCAAAGTAGAAGATCTCATTGTCACATTGTTCAATTATCTCGTTGATCGCATTGATTCTATTCTTAAGCTCTTCATACTTTGATCTAGTTTCATTAATTGCTTATTTTCCCTTTTTGATTAATTTTTCAATCCATGTATCCACCGCTTGGACCTTTTTGACAACTTTGTTAATATTTTCTATTTCCTCAGGGGTATCTATAGAGGCACTTGCATGAGTGTGACTATGCTTCCAAATGAACTGCTATAAACTAGAGCTCGGGGCTTTAACCTGTTTTTTTAACTGCCTTCTTGTCATCCTATCTTTATCCACCTTTTTGCAAAAAGGCATTCACTACCTCAGATACTCCTTGTTTTAGTTGGTATCTTGAGGGCTTTCCCAAGGGAATGACTTGGACATTATAATCATTAGCTGTTATATGTTCTATAGTTTTTCCCTCAAAAGGGATTGCTATTTCCAGAGTCTTAGCTCGTAATGAATTAGTGTGGGTTTTGGTGATAGTCCTAGCTCTTTTTGAAGCTCCAAAGCAGTAAGGTCAATAGCTTGAATAGGGAGGACCTCATTTTCCTCATTCAAAATTAATTCATGAATCCACCCTTTAGCTAGACTTGTTCTAGTTTCTCAGGGACAACCATCAATTGTTTGAACACCCCTTTGTCATATTGAGCTAGTAATTTTGTCTGTTCTTCATCATTTATTTCGATAACCACTTTTCTACTCTCATCCTTTGCTAATAATTCTTTCAAATGTCCTTCTGTTTGGTTTAGAACATGGGATTGATCATTCTTTTCTTGATTTGTGTCAGTAGTCAAGGGATATTCCTTATTTCTCCAATTGATGCCATAATGGACCCAATTTCTCTTCCAAAATTTTCCTGTACCAGTGACTAGCTCACAGGGTCTTCCTTCCCCAAAATATGCTGAGTTGGCATCCTACTATCCTTATGTTTTGACGATGCATCTAGTAATGTCATGGCAGGTTGTTCTTTTGAAGCCAACTTCACACTTCTATTTAGAGGCTGTATATCCCTATCAATAATGATTTTCTCACCAATAGTTGCATCGTGTGCCACTTCTATTTTCTCCTCAAAGATAGATTTTCTTACATGAGAAAGTTCATCAAATTTAGTAACTTTAACAGAAAGGGAAGCAATTTCTTCAACTAATACCTTTGCATTAGTGTCTTCTCCGCCAAACAATCTTGGTTTGTCTGATTCTAAAACTACTTGTCTTATAGAAAGGATTTTTCTTGCTTGGATTTTCTCTTCACTGGTTAGCACATGAGTATGTTTTTTGAATTCCTTATTTGTTTGAAGGCCATCTACTGGTGTCATTATTGGTTCACTCATAGATAAATTAAGGGCATCTAACATAGAAAATCCCACACCAGTATCAACATCAATCACATGGGTCTTAATCTTCGCAAACTCATGCTATGTTTCAACCGAAGGCATATTTTCATCCTTAGAAGGCAAAGTTTCAAATATTTTCATACTTGGAGTCAAAAACTGGCTGCCTATTAGATTAGTTGCAACATTTTCTTGGGATACTTGATCCTGAGTGCCTTTCATTGTTATTTTCTCCAAAGACAAAGGTGGGAACAAAGGCTCTAATTGTTCCACTTGTGGCAGCGATGCAACATGATGTGCTTGAAAAACATCATTCCTTTAAAACTCAGGAGGATCAATTACTATATCCCTATGTTTGTGTTTTTGGGCATGTGGACACCCACCCTCACAAAAACTGGCTCATATACCACCTTGTGTTTCTTGTGTTCTCTTTCAAACTTTTTCAATTTAGATGTTGCTCTTCGCTTCTTCTTATGTGAATTAGGCTAAGTATGACCACTTGTTATAGCTCCACTCATTAGTTTCTCAGCACTATGTGGCTTTGGCAAACCACCCGAGCGGACCACATGAGATATCAAACTTTTTCCCTTTTCTTGAATTGGCACTGCAAACATAATGGGGGCATTTTCCATGGATTTGAGGAGAATTTCCTCAGTATTTTGCTTCAAAACAGATATAGAGGTGTCGGCCCCACTAGTAGCTGAGGTCTACTCATCTACTAGTTTAGAAGTGGGTCTCTTTGATGACAACTAACGAGCCTTTCTATCAAGGGTGGAAGATCATCATCTAAGCAACCTAAGTCTTTGAAATCATTTAAAACTCTTGTACTCTGGATTAACAGATCAATATTCTTTTGGGCTAACCAATTTATAGTCCTTCTCATTACATCAGTTATTGATATGTAAGAATCATCAGATTCTATTTCATTCCAATTCAGAAGGGCTATATGCTGTCCTTCTACCTTCTGATTAATGTAATATTTACTTAGTGTATGTGGATCATCCACAATTCCTTTCGGGCTAACTGCAATTTTGAAATCTATGACATGTACAAGAGTCATTCTGGAGAAAATATCTTAGCCTAACCTCTTCTTCATCCCTACAATTCATTGAATAATTTTCAAAATGAGGCTCATGCTCAAAAGTATTTGAAATGTTAGTGAATACCCATCTAATATCATAATTGGCCCTTGCCTCAAATTTCATCCTCAATCAATATGACTTTTATGATAGAAGGACATGAATACCTTCCAATTCTAATGGGGAACTTAATATTTGTGTTATGTCTTCCAGCAATCAGTTTGTGAACAGGTGTTAGCTACCTTACCAAGTCACATAAAACTAATTTATCATCTAAATATCTAGGCAATTTAAATGGTTTACCTTCAAAACCACTAGGCCTTATGTATGTGGAATTTCTTGTATTGAATGAAGTAACACCCATGCTCCAAAATTAGTTGTCTAGCATACTCATAAATTCTATACTGTCCCCACTCTGGTTGAAAAAACAAATGATTTGACAGGGAACTGGTCCAAGAATTATAGAGGAGAAACAAGGTGTTGTGGAGGTTCGCAATAACATTCCATGTGAAATGCTGCCCTAAAGTGACAAAGGGCACTTCTATCTCACAACTCGACCTGGAGGATTACAAAGGCCCAATTCCCCCACGTGTGACTTGTCTTCATGAGCGTGGAACTTCAACATACTCCATGCTCCTCCAAGTTGCCCAACAATAAACTCCAGTTTGTCATTGCAGCACCAGGTTTCATCAAGTGGCTCCTGTGGAGGAGGAAATCCTCAGTCCCAAACCTGAGATGGTAGATGCTTTTGATTAATGCCAGGAAGGCCTGCCATTATAGATATTACAAATAGATTTTTAGTTTTTTGGCCCAGGGTGACATTGCTTCAAAATGTCATATCCAATCACCCAGTTTTCTCTTTAGGCTATGGTTTTTGTATATAGGGTGGTATATTCTCATGGGTACCTATTTATCGACCATGTCATCTTCTGATATGATATATATTATGTAAAAGGAAGGGGACCCAAGAACCCCTGGTTCATAGCTCCAGTCAAAACCGTTTACCTTATCAAAAAAAAAATCCATCCAATTGCAAACAAACAAATGGAAACAATCAATGAAGATGCAATGTTGTAATTAAATTTATTACACCAATAGGACAACCACAAACAAAGACTAATAATAGTAGATAAACCCCTCAAAAAATCACAAAAATGTAGATTCCAGAATTATAATTTATGGAGATTCAGACTATAAAATTAGATATGAAATATGAGTGCTAGAAACCCTAGTCATTTCCCTAGGGAAGAGCTCCAAAAATTATGTAAAGGTTTTGTAATCTTTCTTGATGTCTCTAACCCAAATCAATAATCTATTCTTCAAGAGATGTCTTCAATTCACCCATATAGTGCGTTTTCGTTCTCCACCAAGCCACAAGGAAGGTTTATGTCTTCATTTGATGTCACACAAGATGATTTTTGTCCTCAAGTGGAAACGAGTTGAGAAACACTCCCAAAAAACCAATTGTAGATGTAAAATGCCTCAAAGATGAATGCAAAAGAAGTCCTTTAATCCCTTCTATACTCCTTCCTTGGCTCTAAAGGACAAAATTAGAAGAGGGCTTGCATCTTAAACTTCACTTTATCTTTTAATTGCTTCTTCAATTTCTGCAAACCCGATTGACTAGCCACCTAAAGGAAAAAAAAAAAAAATATTAAATCTAATGAAAGGAAAATGAAATAAAATGCAATTCTTTGCTTTGTTCAATTATTCCTCTTTTCCACAAAAAGGGAATGAAATTACAGGGACCGATGGTGGAAGGTATTTGATGTACCACCTTACAGTAACAATGAGGTTCCATTATGCTTTTTGAGGAAAACCTATTGTGAGTTTTAGGGCCAAGGAAATATGACATAATCATATCAGCCAATATGAATTTTATATAATCTAATAATTGTAGTCGTCGAACCAACTTAGTTTATGTAGAGTTGTATATAGGTCGTATCTTGCATAAAAGATTGGGATGAACGGTAGTGTCATATGAGTCACTTCTAGACTCAACGTGATTGTAAGGAACATCTTGCAATATAAAATATTGTCACTACTCTTGTGTTAGGGATGAATCCTTCACAATTGATAATATAACCTAGACTAGTATGTTTAATATGACTTATAATGCTTCATTTGCAAAGATTTTGAGTTAACAAGAAGAGATCTTAGGATCTAAAGTTTGTTGAGCATCTCACCTCTGAGATCACTATTGTGTTGCCATGTAATGCTTTTTGACTATGAATAAGGATTTCTTAGTTTAAGAGTGTTTGAGTTTGTGTTGTGCATTTTCACCTAAGTATTCCATAGATTATTTTGAGGGTTGTATGGTCCAAAGCACACCATAAAAGGACCCCTAACTAAATTATTAAAAAATTATCAATGTAATTATTCAAATACGTGGGGAATATACATTCAATATATTAAAGATTTTTAAATCACCCCCTTAATTTGAAATCATCACATCAAATGGAGACAATTTTTCACGCGTGAAAGGATAGATGAGGTGCTAAGTCCCACAATTAAACTCAAGTCTGCTTCCGAGGTAATACGTAATCACACATCATGAGTCAACAAGAAACATAATCTAATCCAATTAACTGATCCAATACAAAATCTCAAGCAACCTGAAACATAAACCCTTGCATTAAACCATCATTTTTTCCTTCGCTTCAGATTATTCCCAAAACACTCTTTCTTCGGACTATATCCAGTTTTCTTGCTTCAAACTGCTCCATATCATTCTTGCTTCGTTTATCCTATGCTTTGAATTATAAGAATGAGACATAAAAAGTACTCAGAACTAGAATCTACCTCAATTTTGTTGCGAGGTTCACAAGTTGCAACACTATTTGAAAAGGCAGGATGGTTAGAATTTATAAAGAAATTCCAAGGCTATAAACAAGCAATCATGGAATAATTCATCAAAAATTTAAGGGTAAGAGGCATTGAGATTCTTGTTAGTAATAAGATCATGAGTCAAATTTTAGGGATTCCTTGTGAAGGGATGCAGATTGTAGGAAGGTCTATTTAGAAAGACCTAATTCAAATTTATCATGGGTATGGAGAGACTGAACCAAAATCAGCCCTAAATAATGCAAATCATGTCAAAGGTATTAGGAGAGATACCATTCTTAAACCCTATAAGGCTGCTGCATTTTGGATGGTGAAGTATTTCACCTACTATTTGAAAAGGTAGGATGGTTAGAATATAAAGAAATTCCAAGGCTATAAAGAAGCAATAGTGGAAGAATTCATCAAAAATTTCAAGGGAAGATCTTCAAGGGCAAGAGGCACTAAGATTCCTGTTAGTAGTAAGATCATGAGTCAAATTTTAGGGATTCCTTGTGAAGGGATGCAGATTGTAGGAAGGTCTATTTAGAAAGACCTAATTCAAATTTATCATGGGTATGGAGAGACTGAACCAAAATCAGCCCTAAATAATGCAAATCATGTCAAAGGTATTAGGAGAGATACCATTCTTAAACCCTATGGGGCTGTTGCATTTTGGATAGTGAAGTATTTCACCTACGAAAGTGAATACAATCTCCTAGGATGCAATACAATGAGGATTCTGATTCATTTGAAGTAGGTTTTGCACAAACCAAATCATCGAGTCAATTCACCTCAATTCCTGTGTGACAACATGCACATTATGGAAAAACGATATAAGGAGAAGAAAGGAACAATCAAGCACCATGGTCTCATTTTCCAAATATGTCAAACTCTATTATAGAGAAGAAGGGAAGGCATGAAAAACTTTGATGCAAGAGATGGATAAAATTCCCTAAAAATAGAGACATACTCTCTTTGAATCTGTTGCACCTAAATCAACTCCCTCCCTCACTCAACCTAAAGGAGAAATTGTGGCACCTAGCATTGAACAAGGACAAATATCTAGTGCCACACCTGTTGTACCAATTTCTAAAGGAACAAGAAGACTAAAAATATTGGGAGAAGAATTTTTCATTGAACCCCCAAGTAGAAAAAGAAAAAGAAAAATGATTCTTCTAGAGGATGAAGACCTCAAGGATGCAACAGAAATTTTGGGAAGCATAAATTCAGCTGCAGAAGACTCTGTAGAACAAGCTTGACTTGAAGAAATCCAGGAATTCACTGGACAAATGGGTTCTAAACCTTTGACACAACCTTCTTCTTCCATTAAGGAAATATAAATAATAAACCCTCCACTTACAGAAGATCCTATATCCCCCGCTTCACCAAGTCAGGGTATTGAAGAAGAAAAATTGTAGCATGTCCTTATCCTCTCTAAGCAAGAAGCAATCATCAAGCAACAACAAGAAGAATTAGAGTCTTTGAAAAATGAAGGTACACATAAAATAAACCCTAATCTCTTCTTTACAATTGGAAATCGAAAAACTTGAAATGCAATGCAAGGAAAATTAAGAAATAGCCATTTCCAACACTAAAGTAAAAGTTGATAAAGAAGTTCAACACTAAAGTAAAAGTTGATAAGGAAGTTCAAACTTCCTTAAACATAAAGGAAGTCAAAAATGTTTGGGATATAATTTGTAGCAATAATGAAAAAATGCATTCTCAAAACGAGACATTGAAAAATCAGTTAGAAGAAGAGAAGAATGAAAGAACAAAAAATAGAAAAAGAAAAAGAAAAGATAAACAATGACTTACAGGCTGCTAGTGTATTAGGGGAAAATTTTCTTACCTGCAGAAGAACTTCTTCAGTATATAGTACTATCTAGAAAAATTAGTTCTACAGGTGGAAATTATTAAGAATAACATGTGACTTGCTCTTTGAAATAAATAATGACATATATTTTTTGGAGGAATTTACAAAAAAAATCCCTTGACCATTAAAATCTCATGCATGAATTCCACTTGCGTAATCTTCTGTTGGGACACATGTCAGATTTTAAAATTAATCTTGTTGTAGGGGAGTCCCAATTAAGAGCCTTCGCTTCTACCATGCAAAATCAAATAGAATGGGAATGGAGGATAAATGAGTATTTTGAGAAAGTGGACACAAAAGGTGTGTGCATGAGGCTACAATATCCCAATCCAGAAGAAAAATTTAAGACATTTAAGGCTTTGGCCTGTTAGCCAGAAAATCAGGACCATCATACCGCATAGCTAAAACAGAGCATTGCAAGTGTTCCCAAATTATCTCCACAAACAGATTTTACAAAAGCATTGGTAACCGATGAGAAAATATAGAAAACATTGAACATTCCCTTGAAAAGGAGAGAGGTGCTTTCCCCCACAAATCTAAGGTGGTCCTTGAGAAGAGCAATGAAAATTACAAACGTGATTCTTGAAATTTTTTAAATAGAGGGCCGAAAATGGATAGGAATGTGGTTTAGACCACCACTTTTTCTTTGCCCCATGCCTTCATGACAATAATCAACATTACAAATCATTGAAGCATTGGAGGAATGACAAAAAGATGTTGAAGAAAATGAAGGGCTTTTTGTCTCATTGGAAAAGACATGGGTACTTCACAAAAGTGTTTTTGATTTGAGAAAATATCTAGAGGACAAGATTTTTGCTCCAAATTTTGGAAAATGATTTGTAAAATCACTTGCAAACAAACAAGTGTAACTTTTTCTTAATTTAAAGTAGAGGTTATGTGCATTTTACTGGATTAGTACATATATCTGTTCTATCCTGAAATTCTAACTAAAAATCCTCGAAAAGCACTCAGTTTTGTGTACAAATCAATGAAAGAATAAATTTTGACCAGGATGTAAAGTTTTGGGAAAAAGGGTAGCTCATTTCAGAGTACCTCAGCTCGCTTTGGAGTGTCTTGTCCTGACTTGCTTCGGAGTATCTCAACTTGCATTGGAGTAACTCAACTCACTTCCTCCCAGGCTAGAGGTAATCATGATCAACTAAAACTTTAGAACAAATTTCACTATGAAAACCAATCTCAAATACAACTAACAATTAATTTATCAACTACAGAAGCACAAGTAAGCGAAATCAAAATGGGGGTTTCCAAACCCCAACAATGACGAAATATGAATGATTTAATCCTTATAAATTATGTCTAGTTTCAATATCAAATAATAACTGAAATTTGTGCCCTTGAAGGCACTTAAAATGACTCCAACCCTAGACACTCCTTAGAAGAGGGATTCCAAACTGTGTAAAAACTCTTGATACGTCTTCTTCTTGATCCCCTATATGTAAACCAACAAGAGGATCTTCAATATTTTCCTTCACAACACCCATTTTGAAGAATTTTCGTTCTCCAATATGCCACAAGGAAGGTTTCCATCATCCTTAGATGCCACGCTATGGATTTTCTCCCTTAGTGGAGTTGGAAATTAGAGCAATCAACCCAAGAGTTCAAATAGATAAAGTATAAATGCCAAAAGTGATGTGCAAATCAGCCCATGAGACTCCTCTTCTACCCTTTGGTTGGTTCCAAGAGTCTTAAGCTTGCTTCATAATGTAATTCCATATTGGAAACTCTCCAACCTTTCCGACCTCTTAAGGAGCATACTTTATCTTTTTAATTTCATGTTGGGAGCACTAGAACCCAACCAACCTGCCTTGAAAGGGAAAACACAAAATAAAAACATAAATATGAATAAAGAAACTGAAATATGGCTCAAGTTCTTCCCTTGTTCAACTTCTTCTTGCCCATAGAAAGGAAGATTAGCAAGAAGCCTTCAATTTATATTATTTAGAAAAAGGGGACATTAGAATTTGTCATTTGTTGAGGTTTGGAGACCTCTTTTTAGCTCATTTTGTGGACTGCACTTTTGTTGTCATATAATTAATTGCAGCTGGTTATTATTTCATAATTTGGCACATGTCTGGGTTGTTTTGGCTTGGTGTTTGTTCCTTTAATTAAATATAATTTGAAGAAGAATTTGTATTCTTGTTTTTAGCTTATTTGTAGGGTGTTTGATGCCTTAAAGTGCAATTTTCAGTTCGTTGCAAAGGTTTTAGGTAATGTTGGAACTGTTGTTATAAGAATCAGATTTCATTCATATTTGGAATTGTGTGAATTCCTTGTTTGTATGTTTCAGCCCTAGAAAGGGACATTACATATCTCGTAAGGAACAATATGTCTTATTTTGTTTCCCTTGCCATCAAAACACAAAAAATATCTGACCATCTTATGAAGCCTTTCAAATTGATAATTACTGAACATCCAAAAAGAAGAGAAATAGTAATTGTATGAAGATAAAACCTTTTGTCACCCTTGACTTTTGATTGGAAGAGATAAAAAATGATCATACGATTTAGAAAATTTCTTATTAATCTTCTTAGAGAACCAAAACCACATATCCTTTAAGGAAAAAGGAATGCCCAAATATCTAACACTCTCATGGGGGCCTTTCGAAGACTAGCCCTTGTCACTAAACTTAGCAGAAGTGGAGTCATCCCATCCTAGAACAAAGGAATTTTGGAGAGTAATTTTAGAGGTCAAAGACAAACAATGGATTTGAATTATGAAGACCATTTGGTTAAAATTTTTGTCTTCAAGAAGGGGGAAATGTGTTGTGGCATTAGCAAAAGAGGTATCCAAGAGGAGTTTGTGGTTGGGAAGGGTGATATCACGGATGTAGGGGTTATAGAGGAATATCTAAGCAAGTAATGAAGAGCTTCAATCGCAATAGAAAAAGAGCAAGGGCAAGAGAGTAACCCTGTCTTGGGAAGATTGATATCACGAATGTAGGGGCCATAGAGGAATCTCTAAGTAAGTAATGAAGATATTTAATAGCAATAATTATGGATCTAGCAATAATTATGGATCTGTGTAGGGAAAAAGGATGTTTTATTTGTGGGGCTCTAGACCATTATGTGCGTATGTGTTTGCACAAGCCCACTACTACGGATATGCAGAGAGCTCGTAGATCTGAGCAGATGGTGGGTGACGTGGGACGTGCCCATCGTGTGTATGCAACAGTTGACAACCGCCAGGCTGAACATCCGACCATAGTCATTGAGACGACAGGTACTATTAGGGGTATTTCTGTCTCAGTACTTATTGATTCAGGTGCTTCTGATTCTTTTATATCTCCTTATGTTGTAGACCAGTGTGGGCTAGTGGTGGCTAGGTAGCCAGATAGTTGGCAGGTTGAGTTGGCCTCTGGGGCTAAACTCACTGTGGACTCGTATGTGGAGAGTTGTGTACTCGATTTGGGAGTCTTCTCCGCTACACTTGACCTCCGAGTTATTCCTTTAGGATCCTATCAGGTAGTGTTGGGTATGGATTGGCTCGAGGCTCATCGAGCCAAGGTGGATTGTAGAGAGAAGGTCATTGAGTGTCAGGATGATTTGGGTAGTGCAGTTGTGATTTCAGGGATGCAAAGACCCATTTCCTTACGCATGATCTCAGCTAAGCAACTCAAGCGGAGCATGCGTAAGGGTTGTCAGTTGTTTACTATCACTATCAGTGATTGTTTGGATAGTACTCCAGAGAATTTACCCCTTGATGATCACGTAATTCTGAGGGAGTATGCAAATGTGTTTCCAGGAGAGCTTCTAGGTTTACCACCTAGTAGAGAGGTGGATTTCACCATTGACTTAGTGCTTGGATCTGCACCAGTTTCTAGGGCACCCTATCAGATGACGACTTTAGAGCTTCATGAGCTCAAGATTCAGTTAGAGGAGTTGTTAGAGAAGGGTCTCATTCACCCTAGTGTATCTCCTTGGGGAGCGCCAGTCATATTTGTGAAGAAAAAAAGACAGGATGGTTCTCTCAGGCTTTGTGTAGACTTCAGACAGCTCAATAAGGTCACAATAAAGAACCGTTATCCGCTCCCTAGGATTGATGACTTGTTTGATCAGATGTGGGGAGCTAGAGTGTTCTCCAAAATTGATCTCAAGTCAGGATATCATCAGTTGTGCATTTCAAATGCAGACATTCATAAGACAACGTTTCACACACGTTACGGGCATTATGAGTTCACAGTGGTTCCATTTGGTTTGACCAATGCCCCAGCTGTCTTCATGAGCCTCATGAATGGAGTATTCAGGACATTTTTGGATCGCTTTGTTTTAGTGTTCCTTGATGACATATTGATTTATTCTCGTTCCGAGGAGGAACATAAGGAGCATCTGAGGCAGGTACTTTAGGTTTTGAGAGAGCAGAAGTTGTATGGGAACTTGGAAAAACGTAGCTTCTTTCAGACAGAGATTCAGTACTTGGGTCATATCATATCAGGCGAGGGTATCTCCATAGATCCCTCTAAGATTCAAGCTATCTTGGATTGGACAACACCCACATCAGTCACTGAGGTGAGGAGCTTCATGGGTTTAGCAGGCTATTACCATAGGTTTGTACATGACTTTTCTAGGATTGCTCACCCTATTACTTTTGTTCAGAGGAAAGGGAAGAAGTTTGATTGGTCAGAAAAATGTGAGCAGGCCTTTCAGTTGCTTAAGGAAAGATTAACCACGGCACCCATCTTAGCAGTTCCAGACTCGACAGAGGATTTTGTTGTTTGCACTGATGCATCACTAGAGGGTTTAGGAGCAGTTCTTATGTATGAGCATCGGGTGATTGCTTTTGAGTCTCGTAAGCTCAAGGACTATGAGCTTAACTATCCTACTCACGACTTAGAGCTTGCAACAGTTGTTCATGCACTTGTGCGTTGGCGACATTTCCTTTTGGGTAGACCTTTCATCTTGAGGACAGACCATTGTAGCTTACAACATATCTTCTCTTAGCCAAACCTCAACACTCGTCAATGGCGTTGGATGGAGTTCCTATGTGAGTATGACATGGAGGTCCAGTATATCAAGGGAAAGGAAAATGTTGTTGCAGATGCACTTAGTAGATGATGGCATGTGCTTGCTTCTTTGATACTGCAGTCAGATTTGAGAGGCAGGATACTTGAGCATCTTCCAGAGGACAGGTTTTATGAGGGTGCTAGGTAGATGTTGGATTCTCAGGGTTCTTTTGAGGGCAGATATTCAGGATGCATGTAAGAGTCAGATGGTTTTCTTCGGTTCCATAGGCGCATTTATGTGCCTAAGGTAGGTGATTTGCGTAGTTTCATCCTTACTGAGGCTCATCGAGCCCCATACGGAACACATCCAGGAGTGAAGAAGATGCATGCCGATTTGAGAGAGTTATATTATTGGCCAGGTCTTCGTCGAGACATAGCAGATTTTGTAGCACGTTGTCTTGAGTGTCAGAGAGTCAAGACAGAGCATTCTCATCCCGTAGGACTCTTATACCCTCATGAAATTCCCGAGTGGAAATGGGATGTGATCTCCATGGATTTCATAGTAGGACTTCCTATGTCCTCTTATTGTCATGATGCCATTATGGTCACTGTGGATAAGTTGACCAAGGTTGCGCATTTCTCGCCAACCAAGGTTACCTATAATATCGCCAAAGAGTTTATGGAGGATATTGTCAGATTGCATGGGATCCCGAAGACGATCATTAATGACAGAGACACCATCTACACATCAGTTTTCTGGACTTCTTTTCAGGAGGCCTTAGGTACACAGATTAATTTTAGTTCAGCATATCATCCAGAGACAAATGGGTAGACAGAGAGGGTTAATCAAGTTCTTGAGGACATGTTGAGGATGTATGTGATGGACCAGCAGAAGACGTGGGAAGATTATTTGCATTTAGTTGAGTTTGCCTACAATAACAGTTATCATAGCTCCATTGGCATGGCTCCCTATCAGGCTTTGTATAGACAACCTTGCAGGACACCTTTGAGTTGGGACAGACTAGATGACAGGATTATTTTGGGGCTAGCTTACCTTCAAGATTTAGAGCAGCAGGTTGTTCTGATTCAGCAGTGTCTTGAGCAGGCTAGAGCATGCCAGAAGGCGTATGCGGACACCAAGAGGATCGATCGTCACTTCTCAGTGGGTGACAAAGTCTTCTTAAGGGTTCGTCCTCATAAGAGTCTGATCTGTTATGGAAAGGGTTCTAAGCTATCGCCTTGTTTTGTGGGGCCTTTTGATATTCTTGAGGTCATCAGTCCAGTTGCCTATCGTCTAGCTTTGCCACCACGCCTTGCACGGGCCCACAACGTTTTTCATGTTTCTATACTACGTAGATATGTACCAGGTGTTTCTCATGTTTTGGATTGGTTAGCATTACAGGTAGAGGACGGAGGGCAGTGGAGATTGGAGCCCGTGTGCATACTGGAGCACCAGAGGTTGGCCCTTCGGGGTCGAGATTTGGACTAGGTTAGAGTGCAGCGGGACTGATATAACGAGTCATCAGCTACCTGGGAGGATGCTACACCACTGAGGGCTAGATATCCCTATCTCTTCCAATGACTTCCAGAAGGAAGTCTAATTCTAGTAGAGGGGGATGTAGTGCCCACATTTTTATAGCTCTAGTTATCTGTTGGTTCATTTATTCCTAGACATGTTTTGATTGAGACTCTGATAGACTTTAGACATTTTACTATGATATTTTATCCTCACGGACATTATGGCATTTTGGGCGAGTAGCGCCAATTGGACTAGATTTGTATACTGATATATTTTTTATGATGTTGATGACACTAACAGGGTTATATGATGGACTTATTGGTTAGATGTTAGTCTCTTGTGGTTGATTTGATTAATGATATAGTGTTTTGGATTTAATGATGGTAATTTTCATGCTAACCTAAGTGTATGTCATTGCAATTTTATTTGTGAATGATTCATGGGAAACTATGTGGATAATTGTATGCATTGCACTATCAATTGTAAATTATGTTCGGACATTATAAGTTTGATTGATATTGTGATGTATAGATGATGTTTATTATATTGAACAGATGCGGTTAATGTGTGGAATGAGTGTGCAGGTGATAGGTATAGGAGAGCATGGGTTTCAGGGCAGCTACACAATTTTGCACAAGCGGCCCACGGGCTGAGTCCTAACCATGCTAAATGTTTGAGGCCTTAGATTAGATGTATTTATTTGGGCACCATGGGTGAACCCCTCAATTGTACTGTAATTATGTTTTGTAAAATTAATTAGGTTTAGGGTGTGTTTAATTAAGTAAACTAGCTTAGGGGTTTAATGATCTTATCTTAAGTTAAGTGTTGGTTTTGGGAAGTGTGTGTGTGTTGGTAGAAGGGATTGGGGACCACATGTGAACCTTGGGTGGACCCCACACCCTCTACCCTTGTGCCCAAGCATGCCAAACCAGAAATTGGGTTATTTTGGGCATTTTTAGGGACCCCTTTTGAGTTTGGGAGTTCCCTTAGCATGAAAATGGGCCCTTGGACCCTACCTAATAGGTAGGGGGGCCTATTTCTAAGGTTTTGAGGGAGTTTCCCTCCCATTTTTCCCTCTTTAGTCACCATCCATGTAAGATGGTTGGGTTGTGTGAAATTGTTAAAAGTTGCTCCACTTTGTTTTATTTTAGTTTTTGGTATTTTGGGTGAAAAGGGATAAAATTGGAGTTTACTCTTTACTTATTTGGTTTTTGGAATCTTTGAATCTTGAGAGGAGAGGGGGTGACACTTGTCACTTTCCCATTGGTGAGGAAAATTTTGAGTTTCTCTTCTTATTCTTCCTCATGTGGAAGGAATGGTGCTTCTTGGTTCATTTTTTTTGGAGTACTTGGAGAATTTTGGGAGCTTGGAGGTGAGCTTAGACAAAGGGAAAATCTTAGAGTCTTGGAAAACATTATAGAGGTAGGATACTTAACTTTTTTTCTTCTTAGTTGTGTTATCTTGTTAACTATGCTTGATCAATGAAATAATGTGTGTGAAATAATGTGTTGTGAAGTGCATGATGAATGTAGTTGTTTGATTTTTTCTTGTTGTTTCTTTGTTTTTCTCTCCACCATCATTTGGATTGATGGTTTTTGGAGAATGTAGGGGAGGAGAGAGGGATTTCCCTCTCAAACCTCATGGTTGTTGGTCAAGCCATAAAGGTCCCTTCTCATCCCCTCATATGGTTTGAGGTGGGAGAAATGTTCATATGGCTTGAACCTTTCCCCATTCTTGGTGAGGAAACCCTTTTGGGTTTGAAAATCCTCCCAAGAAGGATTTCTATAGCATAAAGGATGAATACAGATGATGAATGATTAGGAGGTATAAGGAGTTTTGTATACATGTTTTGTTGGTGCTCCTATGGTTGGAAACCTTGATTTGGGCATCCTACTTCCTCACTTCCCCCTTGTGAGGTTGACCTTGTTATTCTCATGTTGTTGTTTTCATGTGTAGTAAGTGGTTAAATGGTCTTATGTTTTTTCTTGTTGTGTGTAAATCCCCATTATACTTGTGCACATTGTGGAAGCTAGTTCCTCTCTCCCATGGGCTTGGGGGAGGCTAGCATGACTTCCAACCATGGAAAGACATGTGATGATGCCTATTGGTTGAGTGGTAAACAAGCCATGTTCTCTTGGAGTTGGATTCTTGTAGGAGTATTGGAGTTGGAGCTCAAGTTGGAGATAGTAGAGTCTCTTGCTATCTTGGTCTTTCTCATCTTTGGAGGACATTACCTTCACCTTGTAAATAAATGTGGCTTGTCAAGTCTATACACTCTTGTAAATAACCATTATTGTACTTATTGCTTCTTGTAAACTTTGGTCTTTACCAAGAAAGTTTTTATTTTTATTGTGGCTAAAATCTTGTAATATTATCATTTGAGATCAAAATGAAACCATGAACTTTTTACTTCAATGTCTCTCGTTGGAAGGTGTTGTTTTGTTTAGAAATCTGCACAATATGTAGTTATGCAATATACACTTGAAAACTTGAAATATTTAGTTTTGCATTACATATAAAATCTGAAAATTTAGTGTGCTTGCATTTGAAAAAAAATTATGGCATTACAAATTGATTATTAATTTCAGTTTGGGTAGAGCAACCATTCTATAGAATCTCTCCTAAAATCCAAAAGCACTTAACATCAATTCATTGAAGGGCCATTCAATTCAGTCACAATCTTTCTCAAAATCCAACAACATGATACACACATTCTAGTTAGAGGCCTTAGCCCTAAACGTAACCTCCCAACTTGTGATCAAATTATCCAGAATATATCAACCTTCCAAAAAAAATAGTTTGAATGATTATGACAATATTAGGAAGCACAATGGATATTATTTTACCTAGCATTTTGGCCAAGATTTTATATGAGACATTCAACATAGTGATGTGTTGACTAAATTTTTCGTACAGCTGAAAACCTAGGAAGTCATGAGATAAATCTCCCTCATTTACCGGTGAGGCTCCCATGTAAGATTTTTTCAATTATATTTCCTAATATATCTGTTGGTTTTACTTTAATTGCGTAGCTCGTGAACCATAACTAGATAGCTTTGCAGCAAGTAAGCAGTTGAAGCAATATGTGCAGGAAAGAGAAATAATTAAATGTGAGAAGAAAGGAAAGAAAATGTGCAACCTAACCAATAGTTGACAGAGTTGATCACATGCACAGAAACGAAACAAATAGATCTTAAAACATAGAATTTAAAGCAAGTGAAATTTTTAGATTTAGATCTTAGACAACACAAAGTTTATGCATAGATCTAAAAAGAAATAAGAGATGAATGCACCATTGACACAAAGTTAATTGCAAATCTCTTCTCTATTCCTTTGATTGCAGAAAACTATCAGGGGTTTCAACTCAAAGTCTAGAACACAAGAATACTGATTACAAATTTCGATCCTTTAACCCGTAGGTTCTTCCTCTATTTATAGTGTATAAAGGGCAATTACAAATAGGAAGCTTTAAATGAATTCCTGCATGCGGAAGCTATGAAAAGGGAAATAGTTGGCAATCTTCCTCCTGGAATTCCTCTTTGCATAACATGCACGATTTATAACTGAAAAATAGAACCTTCTATTTTGCATGTCTGCCACCTATTTCCAAGTAATTGACTTCTTCAAGTAACAAATTTTAAACCAATCATTTAAGTTTTATAATTTAATTGATTGTTCAATTACTTTGTCGAAGAAAATAAAAGAAAGAGGAAAAGAAATAAGAAAAAAGTTGCAACCCTCTCAGTCTTGTTCTTCTTCCATATTCTGCATGTGGTTGACTCTTTTGCCTTTGATTCTCACCAAATTAGATCTGAAAGCTACGCATGACTGTGATTTGCTTGTGGGTATTGCATTTGACCCGTCTTCCCTTCTATCCTTGAAGTTTTTGTAATTCTTCTTCAGTACATGCACTAGTGCAATGTTTGTCGTAAATAATTCAGACAAAACTCATCATCTTTTATTTAAAATTGCATATGAGCAATTTTAAATTCTGGAAAGCACTCTGGGTGAATGCAAACACAAGTAAATTCAATGAAGGTTTCAACTAGAAGATTGGGAGCACATGCACAAGATTTTGAAAGGAATTCTTCATGCAATGACTTCCACATGGGCTGCGTTAGAAACAAGAGGATGAACTTTTGCCATAAGCCTTTGCAATTATGAGAGTTGAATCTGTTAATCAAATTGGTGATAGGTTCAGGGCTTATGTCTGTATCATTGACTTCAGCAAATCTGGAAGCTATGCATGATTCTGCTGACCTTTCTCTTTCATCATGCTTCAACATGGTTGGAGCAATCTTTGTCTGAGCTCTTTTTCTTTTAATTCTGTTGGAATCCCTTGCAATTGAATCCATTTGTGCAGATCTGGCAACTTCTTCAGATTCGGAAGATATATTCAATGTAGCTGACATTGATTTGAGCATCTGTGATGAATACCTGCAATTTATTCAGACAAAGATAGAGTCCATGGCATGAATACTTGATTTTTATCACCAAAATTTGCATATAAAGTCCGTTGCCCTAAAATTTGAGGTTTTGCATGCATGCAAAGCAAGTAAAAATATTATTTAATTGACCCGGGCACTTATACCAACATGCAGATAATTATCATAGCAAGAATCAAGTCATTCCAACCCTAGGCGCCAAACCTTGGAAGCTTCCTTGGCATAGTGGAAAATACACTCTTTAATGCAAAAACCTCCTTCCTTTGGCGCCATAAACACATGTCCGAGCTGCAATCATTTGCATAAAAGAATTAATTAACTGTCTCTTCATTATGGCAGCCCATGCTTATATAATCATCAACATTCTATTTTTAATAATAGCCCGTCCTATTTCTGGCAATTTAATTAATAAACAATTATGTTTATTCACCCAAATTGGGCACCCAATTATGCATGTTGCTAGTTGCTTTTAAATAAATTTATTTTTAGCATGCATCCTTAACTTCTCCTTAGCTCTTCCACTTGCATTGACTTTCCTTCTATTTATGGCGCCAAAATTGGGTGAATAAACCATTAATAAATATTATTAAATGCATTGTTATTCACCCAAGGTGGGTCGCACTTTTTGGCAAGAGGAATTGCTAAAAATAAAAAGTCAGTTTGATGGAAATCTCCACCCTGCATTGCAGCTCCAAAAATCCCCTCTTCCACTTAAGTGATTTGACTTTCATCATGGGAATTTTTACCCTGCAAGGCAGGTAAGAAATTCCTGCCGGTGCTTTAAATGATTTTTCTTTTATAATGAGAATTTTTACCCTGCAAGACAAGTAAGAAATTCCTATCTGCCTGCCACCTCTAATATTCCCATTGCAACTTAAGTGACTTTGACTTCATCGGAAAAATTACCCTGCAAGGCAGTTAAGAAATTCCTGCCTTCCTGCCACAACCAAAATTCCCACTGGAATCTTAAAGTCTTCCTTCCAAAAAGTGCGACTTGCATTAAAACTGGTCTTCTTTGATAAAGTGCAACTTGTATGGGTGAATAAATCTCTTTGGTGGGAAAAGTTAGCCTGCCAGGTAGGCAGAAAATTCCCATCAGCACTTTAAGTGATTTTTCTTTATTTTATAATAGGAATTTTCACCCTGTAAGGCATATAAGAAATTCCCGCCTGCCTGCCGCCTCTAATTTTCCCATCGCAGCTTAAGTGACTTTGACTTCATGGGAAAAAGTACCCTGTAAGGCATGTAAGAAATTCCTGCTTGCCTGCCACTACCAAAAATCTCATTGCAGCTTACACTCATTCATTCCAAAAAGTGTGACTTGCCTAGGAGAGGCTTTTTGTGAATGACTTCATCTTTTTGGTCAGAAGTTTGCATTTTGAAGTTGATTCCTTTTGGTGTTGCGTCAGTAGATGATCTCCAGATGCTTCAGGCAATTAAACAAACTATATTGGACAAGGACGGACCTAGGGGAATTTCACAGAAAAATTGCGGAGAAAACCGGAGAAAAACGGAAAAGAAATAAATAAAAGGGAAAAACGTTGCCAGAAGTTGCATAGACAATGTACTTGAATTCATTCCTGGTGAAAACCCTATTGAGATGAGTGAATACTGGCATGCAAAACTTCAACAGGATTCAACCGGAGCACAATTTACTTTAAATGGGGCATTATTTATTCAATAAATAATTAAATAAAAATTTCCCACAGACAAAACTTGGCAGAGGGATAAAATGAGTTTGAGTATCTGGGTATTTGTCGAAATTGGCTCATATGATTCACTGGGAATATCCTAACATAATACAGACATTTTCTGACAATAAAAACACAAAAAGACCCACTATTTTAAAAGAATGAATATTTTTTCAAATGGGTAGTCCCAGATTTTAGGGTGAAATCTGGGGACACTAAAATGTGATCCCAAAAAGGGAGGATCTTTCTTAACATGGAAAACTTCTTGATGTCCCTTGATGACATTGGCTATATGTCTAGACTATTAACACCAAGGGACCCAAGACCCATTTTGCATATAACTTCTTTATAAATATGCAAGAGCTCATGTCTAATCTGGTATGCATTTCCTTGCCTATTCTAGACCCATAGTGGCTAAAACCACAAAAGACCCAGGGCATTTGTCTTCAATTCTGATCAGTTAGATAATATCCAGAATAAACTTATCAAGGGAAATATCAAGCAGCCATATATAGGCAGCAGACTTTATGAGGAATAATCATGTTATAGTTCTCTTGAAGAAGGTTTTACCTTTAGAAAAGCAGGCAATCAAAACTTCTTTCTTGCCATGGTTGAAAACATTCAAATAGGGGTTTGGCCACAAAGCATACAGATACGTTCAAATATGAAAATGCACTTTCAGACTGACTGAATAGCAGCAGAATTTTTATAACAGATCCAACAGTGTCTAGAAAACCCCTTAGCGGCGAACTCAGAATTTCAGCAGCCAACAATGAGTAAAAGACTATAATTTCAGATTTTTTACTTAATATCTCTGTATGTTTCAATATATTGTACCTTAACATTTTAGGAACAATAATGTCACATGTACATCCCTGCAACTTGAAAATTAACATCAGAACGACGTATGCCACCATACTCAATAAATGAGCAGCAAGATGAAGTGATTTAAAGGAAATATGTATTTTTTCAATTGGCTATTGTGGCAGCAACTGAAGAAGAAACAGACCAGATGGCAGAAAGTAGGACAAATTGCCCACCCAAGACTTTATCTCAATATAGAAAAAACTTTCACAAGAAAAATTCGCTTCTTAAATTGTCATCAAGCTCCCTTCATATAGAGGTCAAATGTTCATAGGTCGCCTGACTAGGTGTGGAATATTCAGCAATTATTTGGGGGAGTTCAAACAGAGTGAGGAATCATATTTTGGGAAAGAATGGTCATGGGTGTAGCAATAAGCCAAAGATCAAGTCTCCTGCAAAATTTTGAGCTGATTAGGTTACAACAGGAAGCAAAACAAAAACTTATTATTCTAGAAATTTGTCATCTAAGTCCACTTGTGACGCCCGTATGAAACCACTAATGTAAGAAATGAGGGTTTTCGTCGCCAAGTGTTGTGAGTGTTGAGGGTTTCATGTCCAGTAGGATCGAATGATTGTTTTCATCCTCAAAGTTGAGCCAACAACTCATTATTTGGAATGTATAACATATGAATCTGGTGGATATTGCTCATGCCATTTTCAAATTATTGTATGCCAATGGTATTTCCTGAAATATTGCTCTCCTTATAATCAGGAGATAGAAGATTTCCATGCAAAACTTTCCTTTCAGGTGTCAAGGATGAATTAGAAGCCCAATGAACTTTTTAATCTTATTCCCTTAAGAATTTCAATTTCATAAGAGTATTTAAAAATACTTTTTTAATTTTATAATAATAATATGAAGTTGTCCCAAAATAAGAATTGGCTGGAACCAACTTAAAATATTATTAATTATGTTTACTTAAGAAAAGGGGACATTACAAATGATTAATAATATTATTAAATTGAGCTTGGTCTGTTTTAATCTTTGGGCAACTTAATAATATTGTTACTAAAATAAAAAAATATTCTTAAATGCTTAAAGTAAAATTAATGATATAACTAAGTCAGATTAATGTAACTTTATGTTATAAGGTAACTTATGTTTTACTATTAAAACATAAAAAAAAACTTATGCAAGGAGGTCGGTCCTCTTTGGGGGATCATCATTGAGATTTTGGCGGCACCTTTAGCTATATATAGGGGTTGTTTGGCTTGGAAAAGGACATGCTTACATTTGATTTCATTTTCTTTGAGTTGGAGCACAAAATTGCTTTCCTTCATCCATCGAGGATGAAAACCCTCCATAAAGGTCTATTGAGGGGAAATCCCTCAATAGCAATCAGATTTGAGGACGAAAAAGCCTTTGAATATGCATGGGTTGTCTCATTTCAGAAATCACATTGGGCTAGAATCAGATTTCTTTCATACATTTTTCAGTTTTCATGCATTTTCAGCTAGGGTTTCTACTACAACTCTGACTTTCAGCAACATTTTGAGTGTGGAACAGCCACAAGGTTAAGTGTTTAGATCAACCAATTGGTTTTGGCTTGTGATTTTGGTAGCACTTTTAGCTATATAAAAGGGTTGTTTGGCTTGGAAAAGGACATGCAAGCTTTGGATTTTATTTTCATCTAGTTGGAGCATGAAATTGCTTTCTATTCATCCACCGAGGACAAAAACTCTCCATGAAGGTTTGTTGAAGAGAAATCCCTCAATAGAAATCATATCAGAGGATGAAAAAGCCTTCGAATTTGCATGGGTGGTCTCATTTTAGAAAATCACATTGGGCTAGAATCATATTTCTTTCATGCATTTTTCAATTTTCATGCAATTTCAGCTAGGGTTTCTATTGCAGATCTGATTTTCAGCAATTCTGAGTGTGGAACAGCCACAAGGGTGAGCGTGTTGATCTGCCAATTGGTTTGGCTTGTGATTTTGGTTGCACCTTTAGCTATATAAAAGGGTTATTTGGCTTGGAAAAGGACATGTTTACTTTTGATTTCATTTTCTTCGAGTTGGAGCATGAAATTGCTTTCTCTTCATCCATCGAGGACGGAAACTCTCCATAAAGGTCTATTGAGGGGAAATCCCTCAACAGATATCAGATTTGAATCAGCCAATGGTTTGTGATCAGTAATTCGTCCATTTTAAGAGGTAGTGCTAATAATTGAGGGTTTTTTGATCAATTTTTAGACCCTTTCCTAGAGTAACGACTACCATAGTGGTGGAGTTTGTTGATATCTAGTGCATTATTCTTCATTCTTTGTTGAAATTGGGACTGCTCATTATTTCTAAGGTTGGTTGTATTTTTCGGATTGAATTTTGGGCTTTCGAATTTCAACTTCTGGCCTTTTTTATAAGTGGATTTGCAGTTGTACAAATTTAATTCAATACACTCCTCTTGAGGGTTTTAAAGCTCATTTCTAAGCTTGTACTTGTTCTAAAGTAGTTATAAAATTTTCTAGATTCTTTGTATGTTATAAAATTTTCTACATGCTTTGTATGTTATAAAATTTCCTACATGCTTTGGATGTTGTAAAAGTGGTTTTAAGAGTGAATTTCCTTCGGATTTCCTTCATGCATTTTCATCCAGGGTTTCTACTGCAGATATTCTGAGTGTGGAGTAGCCACAAGGGTGAGTGCTTGGATCAACCAAGGGTTTGTGATCGATAGTTCATCCATTTTTAGAGTAAGTGTCAATAATTTGAGGGTTTATTGATCAAATTTCAAACCCTCTCCTAGGGTATCGACTAGCATAGTAGTGGAGTTTGCTGATATCTAGTGCATGGTGCTTCATTCTTTGTTGAAATTTGGCTTGCTCATAATTTCTAAGGCTGGTTATATTTTCCGAATTGAATTTTGGTCCTTGGAATTTCAACTTCTGGCCTTTTTGTATGTTGATTCGTGGTTGTGTAAATTTAATTCAATACACTCCTCTTGAGGGTGTCAAATCTCATTTCTTAGCTTGTACTTGTTCTAAATTATTTATAAAATTTCCTACATGCTTTGGATTTTGTAAAAGTAGTTTTGAGAGTGTATTATTGCAATTTTTCTTTTTTTGTCATAATATTTCAGACTGTTGCACCTTGATGTCCAAAAAATCAGTTGACAATTATAAATTTCTGTTTGCTTTGAGTTGTGTTTGTGCCATCTCTCTACTTTTTCAGTCAATCTTGAAAGGGACATTACATTTTTCCACATAATTTTTTGTTAGCTTTAATAAAAAAGGACTAGCCATTAGACAAAAATAGATCAAGAGTGAAATGAATTAAAGCCTTTTTAATCTCATTAGTGTCTTTAGAGAGAACCCCATCAATTTAAATGGCCCTAATCTTTTCTCTACACGACTTAGCTTTCAATACCCTGAAGAAATATTTAGTACACTTGTCTCCAAGCTTGAGTCTGTTGTGTCCACAACACACCCCTTAATTTCATAAGAAAAATCAAGGAAGAAACCTTTGGCCTTTCTGAAGGCAACCTTAAATTGCGCATTCTAACTTTGGTTTTTATTGCTCACAATTCTCCATTTGCAAACATTCTATGCTTTAGTCATATTTTCTTAAACCTTCACATGATTATTATTCTTCTACCCCCTTTGCGAATATGTCCATCTTCTTATTGCGATGATTTTCCACATTGTCGCACAATCCTTGTGTGAACTCATTTTACCACCACTCAAAGTTCTTTCACACACGCTATTGTGTAAACCTATTGCGCAATGCTCTAAATATCCCCATGCACCCTTAAAATGATCACACATAGTCAAGAGCCATCTTGTGGTCCCCTTTGCGTTCAAACTAGCTTTGTGCAATCTCTACGCAGCCATACCAGGAGTCATGTGAACCCCTTAATGTTCCGTGACACTTTAGTTTACCCAAGGATGCACAAAAAGTATTTTGATCCTCCCTCGCAATCCCACACTTGGCTAGGTCCTTGCCCACATTGCACAAATGTGATAGCCATCATGTAATCAAATTCCCCATTACGCAATCACACACCAATCAGTGTGGTCCCTCAACCAGTGCACATGAATCTATGTTGGGAGGAGTATTGGACAGTTTCTTAGTATTGACGCATACCCTATATACTGCATAAATCATTGCACCCACATTTTGATGCAATGAAAATGGTGAAAATCCATGCGTGCATACTTTTGTGTACCTTGTAACCTTGTAAGTATTTCTCCATAAGCACTTTATAAGTATTTCTCCCTCGGCCTAATTTATCGTGCCCAACACTAACTAGTTCCTTTCTTATTTTGTATGCAGAATAACTTGTGGAGCTATGTAATGGAAAGATACACACTCAATCAAACATTCAAAGGAGAAATCATACAAGATTTATTGTTCTTACATATTCCAAAGATGAGGCCACCATTGCGCAAGAATGTCTGCGCACATCAAAGAAATTCAAATCACATTCCGTTGTGCAAACCTTGCATGCATACCATTACGCAATGCAAATCAAGGATGCATAAACGGAAAAACATCAAGTCAACCAAGATACATATTGGATTGCCCACAAATCATGACACCATTTTAGTCAATTTGTCAGAAAATTTCAGCTCAGTGATGTAACACCATGTCAGAGATGGGGAACTACCTTAAATGAATAATTTGACCCCTGTGACAATGCACACCATACTTTCTTGGAATCTAAAATTTGAGTAGAACATATTCTGGGTTGTTCTTAAACCTTGAAAATATTTAATGAGGCCTTTGCTTCTTGTTGAGGCTATTTTTGACATGACATGTAATTTAATATTGATAAATCTAGGTTGTGAAGAGCCTACCACCATTAATGCTTGTAACATTGTTCATCACCTAGGTTTCCCTATAAATACCCAGATTGAACTTGTTGTAAAGCTCCTTAACTTTGGAATAGAAAAACTTCTGAAATTTTAATTTATGCTTTTTTTATTTCACTTTGCTATCCTGTTCTTGACCTAAGTTAGCTTATGTGCATGCTTTATTCTCGTTTGAATGAGTTCTAAGATTCCACCTTGTTGATTGAGTGTTATACCTTTTGTTTTATGTCTTGAAGACTAGAGCATCAATCTTATGCATCCAATGGCACTGCGCACCAGTCTAGATGTTCTACTTCACCTTAGACTTTCACACTTGTTTGTGTCTTGGGCGAGTGCATACTGGTCTGAGCGGGGGCATGGTTTTCATAGATCTTGATGTTCGAACAAGTTGGAGAAAGCTTCACATATTTTCTATTTATTTCTCTTTCTACCCTACCCTACTCTCTTTTGCACTTTTTTATAATTTTGTTGGTATTAGGACTAAAGCTTGTAACCTACACCTAATGCGTAATGATTATTCATTTCACAGGTGATACTCATAGATGAACATCTATTTCATGTGAGTTTGGTTCAAAATGAACACAAACTCAATAATGATAATCATCTACATAACATTTCATTGTAAATACAAACATATAAATAAGCACACTAAACTCCTTATTTAGTGGAGTTAGTTGTAACGAAAACTTTCTCGACTACTATTAATTTGAATTGGTTTAACAATTAACTATCATACTAACCTACCCAACTCTTTATGAGTTGTATTAAAAACTTTATTATTTTAATCCATTATAATTTTACTCGCCTAATCCAAAGTTTCGCTTATTAATGTGAGCATTAAACAAAGGATATTCCTGACATTCCTCCTCTTAATGCAAACATGGTAGAATTTTTTCACACTTTCAACTACAACATGCCAACTCTGGTGGCATGCTCAATTGTTGTGGTTCATGATTTTGATCCAAATGAAAGTCAACTCTTATCAACCTTCCATAGTTTTTTGCAAGCTTACCACAAACCTAGATATGAACAAGAACCCATCAACTGTTAACTGTTCATCTGATTTTGTTTTTTGGATTACCATTAATCTTTTCAAGATCCATGATTTGCATTACACTAGTGCTTTGCTCTCTACAACATTTTTACACTAGGAGGTTACATATGGAAATGATGCTCACTTATTACAAGTTCGAAGGAATACACTTATGTTCTTATTTCAATACCACACGAAACAAACTAGAAAAACGAACGCATTGCAAACATACATGCCACAACATTGGTGTGCGGCCCCGTTGTTTGTGGCTAGTGAGAGGATGTTGATTGTCCTCCTTCCTCTGCTACCACCATCCTTCGATCAATGATGTTGCTAACTCAACACCATGTGAATATGAGGTTGAATAGTTTTGACATTGCATTTATATTCCTCCTCACAATGTGAAATAATAATTTTTTTTAGAATGTTCGAAAATGCATCCATAAGGCGATTTTTAAAAATTTTCCAACACTTTTAATAGCAATACGTACAAATGATACCTAATAGGTATGACTTTGACAATATGACAAGTATACAATTGACTTGACATGACTTTATGACGTTTGTAATGACACAAAACGACAATTAAAAAGAAATATTTAATTACTTTTTTATACTTAGACTATTCTTTGAAAATAAAATAACTTTTTTTTTTTTTTTTTACACAAATGACAATTATTGACAAAAGGCACAACAGTGATTGATAACAATAATATACCTAAACTTAAAATGACTCCGTATATAATAGTAAACTAATCACTTTTTAACTCAAGGCCACAATCAAATAACGGATTTAACCTCTACATGGACGGTGGAGCATTGTAGCTTAAATAGACACGTATACTTAAAACTAAAACTTAAAAATTGACCAAAATACTAAACTATAAACACTAACCAATATAATATAATGAATCGAACCAATGCAAATGTAGACAAAAGTAAATCCAATGAAGAATGCAGTCTGTCGACGCCTAGGTCATTCGCTCGAAGCTTGAGAGTTGGTTTGATTTATATCTATACACTTTGCACATGGGAGGATGTTTTACCAGTATAGAGATTTAATAAGAGCATATGCACAAGATCAATGCAATGCACACAAAGTCAATTTGGAGGCACCTGTCAACAACTATCTGTGTCAAATGGTAGATTTATAAGAAGATCCCACTCCCCAAACAAAATGCCAATGCTTGAGATTGTGGTGAGAAAGGATAGAAGTTTTCTAAGCGAACATCGAGACACTGATTTGAATGTTAATGTCGTAGAGGTAAACCAGATGGACAGAAGTATCAATTTTTAGAGATCTGGCCAATTGACAGTGAGCTTGTGTTTGTTGACCTTTAGATGCATGACAGGTCCAAAACTTCAATAGATAGGTTTGTACAAAATGACATGACAGAAGAAACTGGGATGCTTCGTCACGTTGGGAAATTTATTCTTCGTTGATCCACCCTGAAGGGACTTAACTTGCCAAGAATTTAGATCATGGAGACGAGTTTGGGAGCAAGTGTGGAATGGATATTTGATGAGCTTGCCATATGTCAAGGTAACTCGCCGGAGTAAGACTTACCGCAGAGTCCTTCACAACCGATATGTGAAGTGGATGATTGTTTCGGAGGAGCTCGCCACACGGGTCTCAACATAGAGCTCACCAAATTGAGTCAATGCAATGTTGAAGAGAGTAACATGGAGTCTGTCGATGCAAGATTCCAAGCCGTTCACCTTGCCTAATTTGGATTCATCGAGCATGATAAAAGTAATACGGAGGAGCTACTCATGAATGCAATGGACAAAATGACAACAAGTTGCACGATGGGTCAGACCACAGATAACCACGAGCCTAAACTATAGACCATAAGCCAACAATACTAAAAACAATGATATGTGTTGTTCTAAAAAATAATTCCTTATAAAAAGGGGCACAACACTGTACAACTTCCCCTTGAAATTGATTAAGCTTCCATGGAAGAAATTATCAGCTCTGATACCAAATGTGAATTTGGTTCAAAATGAACACATTAACTCTATAACAATAATAATAATCTTCTACATTACATTTTTTTTCAAATACAAATATATAAATAAGTATGCAAAACTCTCTATTTAATGGAGTTGCTGTAATAAAAACTTACTCAATTACTATTAACATGAATTGGTTTAACAACCAAATATCATACGAACCTACACAACTCTTGATGAGTTATATTAACAACTTTATTATTTTACTCACCTAATCCAAAGTCTCACTTATTAATGTGAGCACTAAACAAAGGATATTCACAACATTTTATTGGCTTTTCTCGCACTCAATAAGCTATCAACAAATGCTAATCGGTTGTTTCTACTTGTAGTATCATTCTGACTGCCTTCCCTGTGATTGATCCTCAAAGCCGCTAGTTTCCCGCATTGCTTAAAACTGGCACAAACCAACAAATACCTTGGTATAAAATTATAAACATTCACTTGCCCCATCTTGAGCTATTCCCAATGAAACATCTTTTGGCCACCAAGACCTAGCGAAACTGAACCTTAGGGAGAGAATCCCGCTCATGCAGTGTACTACGCAATTGCGTACTTGCATGCTTGCCATCCTTTCAAGAGAGGTGGAGCCTCGACTCGCACAGTCTAGGTTGCCCATGTTTGCACACGTCCTTGCTTCCTTCCTGACATCGACATTCTTTGCTTTTAAGGAGAATTGAGGTGCGATAATCGTGGATATCAATAGAGCCAAGTAAACCTTGATCTTAATTGAGCACACTTAGGATAGTATTTTGAAGAACCTTGTGGTAGTTTTTAATATGATTCATTTCTCCTAGTAATATAGGGTTACAAGGATCGTTATGTAAACAGGTCTCATACGCAATGAGATGCTCTTGAACCTCTTAGTACTTTTTGCTACACCTTCGAGAAAAAATTTAAGGCATTAGTGCGCTTGATCCAATTTTGAATAGACAAAGAGTCAAACATAGTTTTGATAATAGACTAGATAGATGTAATACCATCACCAAATTCTGAATCACTTAACTAGGAATATTAAGTCTAGAATATCCTCTTTCTATCTTGTCGATTATTACACAAAGTGTACTAGATACCCTTAGATATTATTCTTGGAGAGGAGGTCACCTAAATCATGAATTATTTTCATTTAGACCAGAAAAATAATTCATTTTATTTCCACTCCATAGTAGAGCCCTCGTACTTATCTTCATCATTTTCAACCATATTAAAGTCACCATCAAGAATCCACAAAATATTAGGAAATGAGGGGGCCAACCAGTTCCAAAGCAATGTAGTCTCTGTAGTCATTAGGAGAATACACATAGCAAAGACCAAACCATTGATCATTGCAATTCAGAATGACTCAGACCGCCCTATTACAAAGAGAACAACTAGAGATAATAGTTTGTTGAGCGCATTTACTATCAAGCAGACTAGAAAATTCCTTACTACCCTTGGGATGTTTGGTAGAAAAATATACTACTCTCAACCAAATGAATTTTAGAATAAATTCCAAGGAGTTCCAATATCTTTAATTTCTTGTAAAATAAGGAAATCCAAATGATCGCTAGATTTTTTGAATTGTTTTATAGTAGGCCTCTTATCATTTGAATCCAAACCCCAAACATTGGAACTAACCATCTTCATGGAGAACAAGGGGTTTAGAACCCCATTTGTTCAGATAAAGCCTATTGAATCGTCACCTCTCGGTAGTGGGCTAGGTTTTTTCCTTTTAATTTCATCTAAAAAAGGACCAGAAGTTAGAGCAAGAGAGCAATTTGTCTCAGTATTTTGTCTTTTTGACCCGTATTTTCCCTTGAAGGTCACCAAGAATTTTTCCCTAGAAAAATTGATTGACACTTTACCAAGTCTAGTTGAAGGAGCATTCCTGCTATAAACCAACACAAGGCTCAAAAACGAGGGGGATTAGGATGGGGCAAGGCATCCACAATATACATCAAATGGTCATCCCAAAAGTCACTACAAATATTGGCAGGAATTATTGAGCTCTTATCAGGGAAAAAAATGATGATGTATTCCTCAACAACCTTGTCACATATACTATTGCTTTCAAAGAAATTCTCTTTTTGGGAATTAACACCAACAAACTGATCTAAAGAGTGAAAACTCATGGGAGGAACCAATGAGGAATCAAAATCCATGGAGGGGGGAAGTGGGAGAGGAATAACCAGGGAGGGGGGAGAGGTGAAGGGTTTATCGGAAGTAAATGCAATGTGGTTGGAATAACCTCATCATCATTGAGAGAAGGGAGAGAATCCGTGTTAGAGTGAGGTGGGATCAAAAGCGAGGGGGGATCGGGAGGAGGGGAGAGGTGAAGGGTTGATCAAAAGCAAAGGTAAGGTGGCTAGAATAACCCCATCATCATTGAGATAAGGGTATCATTCATATGGTGCATCAAAAACATCCTTCACAAAAGTAGAATCCAAGACAACTCATGGGAGGCCTCAATGAGGAGTCCAAATCCATGGGGTGGGGAAGTGGGAGAGGAACAACTAGGGAGGGGGGAGAGGCTATTGACTGAAAGTAGAGGCGACGTGGCCAAAATAACCTCAACAAAATTGAAGGAAGGGAGATAATCTGTGTTAGACCAAGGTGGGGGCAGTGGAAAGGGTGGGGGGACAACCAACTAGGGAGGGGTATCATTCATTTGGTGATTATCAAAAACATCCTTCACCAAAGCATAATCCATGACAACTCATGGGAGGCACTAATGAGGAGTCCATATCCTTGGGGGGGGGGGGGGGGTAGTGGGAGAGGAACAACCAAGGAAGGTGGAGAGGATATTGACCGAAAGTAGAGGCGAGGTGGTCGAACTAACCTCAAATATGTTGAGAGAAGGGAGAGAACCCATGTTAGACCAAGGTGGGGTGGTGGAAATGTTGGGGGAGAACCAACCATGGAGGTATCTTTCATTAGGTGATCATCATAAAATTCTTCATCGGAGTAGAATCCACAACCACAATGTTCCCATTAAGAGGAGGCAACTTTCTACCCGATTGCAAAAGTAGGCAATTTGTTTTTTTTGTGACTGTATTTTTTTTTAGAGAAAGCAAGCATTTAGGTCTTCAAGCCCCAATAGGGTAAATTTTTATTTTATTTTTGATGTTGACAACACAATTTTAAAAGAAGGAATCGATAGGCTCAAGTGAGATGAGAACCCTGGGAATATTCCACTTTTAGAACTTCACCAAGCGGCTTGAGAAGTTGATGAAGGAAGCTCCATAATAGAGGCAAAATATTTTGGACCACCCAGTCATCTTTTGACAATCTAGTTTAGGGTTCAAAGCAAGGTCTTTAGAAATTAATAGCCCTTATGTGCATATTTGAATTCTTAAATAATTTTCTAGAAGGCAAAGCATTATGATTGAGGCACACAACAAAATACCAACACTATTTAACCTAGATTCTTTAGCCAAAATGTCTTTCATCATTTCATCATTTAGTGCAAGAACCATAGTCTTAGATTGGGCATGGTTTAACTTCCTCATTCGGTTGTCTGTCTCTGGTGATCGATCCTCCATCAAGAATAAATGCAGATCCTTCTAAATGATTTGATGCTTCTTCCTCGCTCAAAACTTCACTAAAAGATTGTTTGGAGCTTTCACTCAACCAAGGCAGATTAAGGTCCTTAAAAATTCCACTATTATTGCCAAGCCCTTCGCTTGGCTTATTGTCTTCCCTATTTCTACTTTATTTTTCAGACCTCTTATTTCCATTAAACTTCACACAACAGACATCAACAAATTTAGAACTACATTCCATGTAGAGACTTATCCCCTTATTATTTAACATTAATTGGCCTCTTGTCCCCCAAAGTTTCACAAGAACACCAAACAAAGCAAGTATGATGGAGAATAGGGCACAAATAATGAGGGGAGATCAACTAACATGTCCAAAGACAACAAAATAAAAAAAACAAAAGCAAAAACAAAGAAAGAAAAAGGAGTGAGGTGTTAAAATCAACCAAGAACACCAAGAGAACAAAGGAAACACAAAAAGAAAAATCTTGGATGAAATGCTTTCTTTCAACAACTTGCACCTTATTATTATTTGCTTGTCCATTGTAGAAAACTTCTAAGTTTTTAAAACACACTATTGAATTTATCAAGCACCCACCGACATGCATCCATAGGAATTAAAGTACACAAACTCTATCTTCATATGCACCCATTTAAAACACGAAAGCCAAGACTTTTTTTCCCATAAATTAAAATTGTGATCACTTTGCAGAAATAAAATTCTATATGGATTCCAAATAGGAAAACTCAAACAAGTTACATTCAATATCTGGAACATTTTTTTACATACATAATTATTTGAAGACCAGTATCTAAACATAATTTTTTTTTTGGCATATGAGACCTCTTATGGAAGCCCACAAGGAGATTTGGCATATGAGACCTTACATATTTTTGTAGTTTTGTACCCCTTTCCTTTGATTTCACGACCAACCTTGGGGGTAAAATGGACCTTGCCAATCTACCTTACCAGTTAATAATGACCTTGCTCATTTTGCCTTGCCATTTGCATTGGTTTTTGAATACACTTCTACTTTTCCAATGTGATTGTTGGGATTCCTACTTTCTGAAACCAATGCCATCCAAAATGGTGAAACTAATGTCATCCAAAACTCTGATATCAATGTCATCTACAATGTTGAATTGTTGTTAGTCACAACTTCAATCCCATCTGCTCACGATTCTCCCTCCAAGATGATTTTTTGCTAGACTTCTTTTGGTTTTGGGGATGGTTTGAGCTTTTAAATCTCCAAATATTACATCTGTAAAAAAAATCAAGGTCCTAAAAACTCTTCCAAACTGTTTGTATGGTCTTTCATTTCATTTTGGTCTTCCCCTCTATCGGATTTAAATATACCTCTAGTGGGGACATTTGATCCAAGACCTCTCTTATTCTCCATTTTATGCTTTACTTTTAATGCATTCTTTTTCTGCCTTTAGTGCATACTGAAAAGCTTTATACACACATAATGCAACCAATTACTAGAGTCACCTTATCCTGAAGTTTGATTACAATCAAAATTGAGGTTTTGTTCTCCAGTTTCTTCTTCTTGTGCATGCAAATTAGTTTGGATCTACAGCTTTATGAATTACTTCATATACTGTTGTGCCTAAAAATCTTTGTTTAAAATGTTGATGTTGCCAAGATAGAGTGAAGTGATATTTTGAGCATATGTCTAAGTGTCCAACATCTTTGTCATACCTGATTGGGTCATCATTATCTATATTGCCATGTAAAAAAATTCAAGCATTCTAACCTCATATCTGAATGAATCTGACCATTCCGACCCAATCTTTGAATCCATCTAAGGTTAGTATCTGTGTGGGCCTTTGACACTTCACATTTTGTATGAGTTCTATTTTTCATTATTTTCTCTGAACCTTTCCATGTTGTCAATATCCTCAATTGAATTAGTGCTAATTCTCCTTCATCTCTAGAAAGATCAGGCCTTATACTCCTTTCTAAATCTTGTTTTTCTCTTATCAGCTGTAACCTTCCATATTCTGCTTCCCCTTTGATAAAAAATGGCTCTTCCTCTAGACCTTACCATTGTTCTGATACAAAATTGATGCTGAAAACTACTGTGATTTCCTTTAGTCAAAGTGCAACAACCAATCTTGGGTAAATATTGAGATATGAGGAGACTACGAAGGAGAAAATTCTCTAATAGCGATATTTTCTATGATTACCAAAAGAGAAAAAAATAAATGAAATCTTTAGCATTAAATTTTTTTTCTACTCTTCGCGAAGACCAAAACATCCCTTTCCCACTCCTGTTGTTCTGAAATTTATTTGTAAATTATTCAGCCCATTCCATTTCTAAAAATTATATTACTTACTCGCTAGTAGGTTAGTCCATGAGTTATAAAAATAAAGTGTAGTACTCCGTCTATAGGTAACACAAGGCAAAATAAATGGTCAAGCTTTGAATGTAGGGTTCCACTCATAATGGAGCTACATTGATTGCTAGTGTCACCACATTCCTTTATGATTTGTTTGTTGTGTATTTTAGATCCAATTTGTATCTGTGATACAATTATTATAGGTTCTTCTCATTTTCTTTCATTCTTCTGCTTTAATATGTCTAAAAATAATGTACACTACCCCATCCATATATGGCATAAGGCAAGAGAAATTGTTGAGATGGGTAACATCAAGTAACACTCTAAGTAGAGCTATGTTGGGAGTAGTATCACAACATTCCTTTGCTAATTGTTTGTTGTGTATTTTAGATCCAATTTATGTTTCTTCTTGTACCAAGTTTGGGCCCATGTTTTGCATGAGCGGTTGGGGTATGTGACTTGGGTTTTTGACAGTGTTTATGTCCGTTAATGTGGGCATGAAATCTGTAGGAGGTAGGTGTTCAGAAAAATAAAGGAGGTAGTGAGTAATTTCCAAAGGTCCCGTGGCTGGTCTCCCATGGTAATCTTAGGGGATTCAAACACCCCCTTGAAAATTTGGATAAATGGGCCTATAAAGTCAGCTTGTTATTCCTCCCAATGGCTAGTGACTGTCGAGCCTTTTGCTCATACTTGGGTTGTGGAATATGTGCACCAGAACACATCATTGAACTAGAGATCCTATGACCTTGTGACTCATGGTAATGTGCATTGTGTTGACAGTTTTGATCATTTGCCCTTACAGGGTAAATTTAGGGACCTTAATTTTATACAGGGTTTAACATGGAGGTGGAGAAGGTTGTAAAAGGTTGCTCAATGACATAATCATTGTAAAAAGGGATGATATAAGGTTTTCAAACAGGTGGGTTGCGTTGGAAGTTGAGGATCCTAAGGTGGATGTTGTTAAGGTGGTGGAAGATAAGGTTAACAAATTAAATATTTCTTCACAGGTGGTAGAAGATGTTGGTTGGGTAGGCACAACTGGGAGCTCCAAATTACGGTGTAGCTTTCAGATCAAGCCTAAAATAAGAGAGCTTAATGGGAAGTAAATGAAGTGTTCAACAAAATAAAGGAGGGAATGAGTAATTTCTAAAGGTCATGCGGCCAGTCTCCCATGGTAATCTTAGGGGATTGGAACACCTCCCTCAAAAATTTGGATAAATGGGCCCGTTAAGTTGACTTGTTAGTTCTACCAATGGCCAATGACTATTGAACCTTTTGCAACTGGGGGCTCTAAACTCCAATGTATCTTTCAGATCAAGCCTAAAATTAGAGAGATTAATGGGAAGTAGAGGAAGTGTTCAAAAAAATAAAGGAGGCAATGAGTAATTTCCAAAGTTCCTCTGGCTGGTCTCCCATGGTAATCTTAGGGGATTGGACCACCCCCTTGAAAATTTGAATAAATGGGCCCGTAAAGTTGACTTGTTAGTCCTCCCAATGACCGGTGATTGTCAAACCTTTTTCTCATGCTTGGGTTGTGGAATTTGTGAACCAGACCACATCATTGAACCAGAGAGCTTGTGACCTTGTGACTCATGGTAATGTACATTGTGTTGACGGTTCTAATCATTGGACCTTGTGGGGTAAATCTGGGACCTTAAGTTTATAGGGGGATCAACATGGAGGTGGAGAAGGTGGTCAAAGGTTGCTTGAGGATATAATCACTGTAAAAAGGAACTATATAAGGTTGTTAAACATTTGGGCTGCGTTGGAAGTTGAGGATCCGGAAGTGGATGTATCACTGTAAACAGGGACGATATAGGGTTGTCAAACATGTGGGTTGCGTTAGAAGTTGAGGATCCAGAAGTGGATGTTATTAAGCTGGTGGAAGATAAGGTTAATAACTTGAAGAATATTTGTTGGTAGGTGGCGGAAGATGTTGATGGGGTAGGTGCAACTGGGGGCTCTAAACCACAATGTAGCTTTCGGATCAAGCCTAAAATCAGAGAGCTTAATGGGAAGATGAGGAAGTGTTACAAGAAGATGTTGGAGGCGAGAAGAGGCTCTTAAACTCATTAGGAGGCAGTGATATCCTGGGAGGAAGTAAGAGATATGGTTATAAAAGCGTGCAATAAGGAGAATTGGTTGGATTTTCAAAAGAATTTGGAGAAAGGAAAAAACTCTTGGTAGAGAATTAATAGAAGGAATTGTGGCATTGGTTGAAGGCTCTCATGGGAAAGGGGGATAATGGAAAGTGTAATGCCCAACCGAAAAGGAATAAAGATAGTGATCTCATCACAAATCACTCAGAGGTCTTAGAAATATGGAAGGATCATTACACTAATCTTCTTTGCCACCGCTTGGCTAAAGATAGATGTCATTGGGTTGACATATCCTTAAAGTAGCATCTCCACTTGGCATCTATCAATGGCCCCATCATGTGGATAGAAAAGAAGGCAATAGTGAGGAGCATGGAATATCGTAAGACTGCGGATGAGGATGGTTTGCCCCCAAAATGGTTTAAGCAGGTGCTTGGAAGGAGGAAACATGATTTCCGGAGGAGAAAGTGAAAGGGTAAGGTTGGTCATATTCCTTTGGTGGAGACGTGTATTAAGGTGATGAATTACATTTGGGATAATGGGGTGATATCCAAAGATTTTAATATTGTTGTTCTCATCTCCATTCTCAAGACAGGAGACCTAATGCTTCATGACAACTATAGGGAATTTCCCTTATAAATGAAGTATGTAGTGAGGAGCATGGAATATCATAATACTGTAGGCGAGGATGGTTTTCCCTCAGAATGGTTTAGGGAGGTGCTTGGAAGGAAAAGCATGGTTGCTGGAGGAGGAAGCAAAAGGGTAAGGTTGGTTAGATTCCTTTGGTGGCGACGTGTCTTAAGGTGATGAATTGAATTTGGGATAATGGTGTGATATCCAAAGATTTAAATGTTGTTGTCCTCATCTCCATTCTCAAGAAAGGAGACCTGACGCTTCATGGAAACTATAGTGAATTTCCCTTATAAACGTGATGCTTAAAATCCTCGCCAATGTGATCATCAAGACAATTGAAAAGGAGTTAGAGGAGAAAAATTTCTTCTTTAATAGTTAGGCAGGGTTCAAAAAAGAAGAGGAATACATTGGGTAGGTCACCGCACTCCACGAGATTGCCATGAGACGTATGGCCAAGCTCAAGAAGCCTACATATGTGGAGTTTATAGACTTCAAAAAATGACTACGACATGGTCCTGCATGAGGCTCTATTTAGGAAAGCTTCGAGTGGATGGAGTGGGGATGAAGACCCTCCAATTTTTCAAGAAATCTATAGTAGTTCTTTTGTGTGAGTCAAATGTGAGAACTTTTCATTTCCCATCCCCGTGAAAATTGTTGTATGGTAGCAATTCCCAGCCTCGACCACTCTCTTAAATATCTTCATAAATGACATCACAAAGGATGTTGAAGGGATGGATGTGCTTTCACCAACCTTGACTTGGTGGCCATGGTGGAGTTAGTTGAGGACCTTAAGGAAATTCTACAAATATTCAGATTTGGAACGATAATTGGGGTATAGAATGTGGCATTGACATGTGCAACATAATGAAAATATTTGGAGATCAATTGGAGCTCAATGAACATGAGTTTCTTATTGGGAACTAGAAAATTGGGTTGTGCGACAACTACAGGTACCTAGAGATAGAAATTGAACCACAATTGTCTATTAAAATAATCATCAAGGAAAAAGAAACATCATGAAGTAGGACCCTCCATGGGGTTCACCACTTACTGACCTCGAAGAATCCCTACTTGGTCTAAGATCCTAACCTTTAAGGCACTAGTCTACCCGGTGCTCACATTTGGCCCAAAGATGATTGGGATGTTTGATGTGGCGAATTAGAACATCAAACATGAGTTTCTTATTGGGAACTAGAAAATTGGGGTGTGCGGCATCTACATGTACCTAGAGATCGAGACTAAACCACAGTTTTCTATTGAAAGAATCATCAAGGAAAGAGCAACATCAAGAAGCATGACCCTCTATGGGGTTTGCCACTTATCGACCTCGAGGAATCCCCATTTGGTCTAAGATCCCCATCAAGGAAATAAAAACGTTAGGAAGTAGGACCCTCCATGGGGTTTGCCACTTATTGACCTCGAAGAATCCCCACCTGGTCTAAAATCCTAACCTTTAAGGCACTAGTTTACCCAATGCTCACATTTGGCGCAAAAATGATTGGGATGTTTGATGTGGCCAAGAAAATTTCCCTTTAGAGGGTGGTAGTGGGGGGAATGAGGTGGACCTTTGGGAAATACTCTAATTGCAACCTGATAGGGCAGTTTGTTATGTATCGGGAACTCAACATTTGCATGGTCCCTGTGTTCAACATTTTCCAGAGGGCTCGGGCATTAGAGAAATACGGTTTTCAATAAACATTCATTGTTGATCTTGTTAGCAACCCACCTTGCAAAGTATGTGAAATATGGACTTGGATCCATGTAACTATGAATTGGCTCAAGAAGAATTACCCAGGATAGAAGGCAAGAGCCTACTGGTGTGTGAAGAGGTTTGGGTTACTTATGAGAATATGTTTAAATTGCAAGATTCCTTGAGATTCTTTGAGCAGTTCAAGTGGGAGGAAACTCAAAGCTACATCAAGCGGGCTAGACAATATGAGAATGTGTTGGTGGACGTTTTTTTCTAGCTTCTCAATGCTTGGGTAGGAGGGTTTGTCCATAGTAGTTGCATTGTTAAGATCGGGTTGGTTTATACCTCCATTTTTTGTCAGTGATTGTTATGTCAGGATCTTGTGGTCTAAATATAATCTCACTTTCACCCCATCCTTAAGAGCCAGCATGTCAAGTTGCGTGAAGCAAGAACGCAGATTGGTTTCCAAATTTTTTTGTAAGAGTTGTTTTGCCCTTGTGGATTTCAAAGAGAAAGGTTTTCTCATGTTACTACTTAGTGTGGAGTGTAGTGAATGATTCCTATCATATTGGGTAGGCAATCACTCGTATTGGTAGGGAACTACAAGCTTCATGCATGTAGCGAACTTCCTAGTTGTGGTGCTCCCTCTATCAAAAATCTCTCTCGGGGTGGTAGATGGAGGAGGTCACATCGTAGTTGGCCTGGAATGGATAGGGACCTTAGGGATACCTAACGACCACTGAGCCAATGCCAGTTGGGTAAGTAAAACCCTCTTGTGGAGTATGCAAATAACTATGGGTGTTATTGGGTGTATGTGTAAGATGCATTGGGGTGATGCCTGTGTATGGGTCCATATGTTAGATAATTCCTTGGACAACGGGATCTTGAGTAGCCGAAATGTAATTGCAATGGTAGCACACGTTTGGGGGTAACTCCTGAACATTAAGGTATCGAACCCGGAGGAGGATATAAGTTGGCGCATGCATTGTCCTTGAGCATTACTTGCTCAAAATAAAAATAAAAAAAATTCTTGTAGGTTCTTCTCATTTTATGTCTTCTTCTCCTTTAATATGTCTATGCCAACAAATGTTTTCGTGTTTATTCCATCTCTCATCCATTTTTTCATATTTGTCCATTTTTTCCACCAAGCTCCATTTCTTTCTATGCATTTTTGGCATTGTAAGCCATTCTCTACATTCCAACCTTACTCAAAAATGAATACCATTTATTGCAACCAGGATTTCGTAGTTATGCAGATTATTTGCCTTGTCTTGCGTCTTTTTTTTTGATTTGTTGTTTCCCATGATCATCACACTTTCTCATTGTTTTCAAATTTCCAACATGGCTGCTTCTTTGTTATCATCTGGAGCTCCTTCTTCAATGTCTCATGTTGTTCCTCTTTGATTTCCAACCCTAAGTTTCTATCACTATCATTCTCTTTTTCGTTCATTCCAGATTGGTGTACTTCCCATGCATTTTGTCCTCCTTCACATTATGCTTGCCCATTACTTGCATTCACATTTCTATCACAGTCGGGATTTTTTTTTCTCGGCCATCCTTGTCCACTGTCTACTTTCTTGTATATCATCTAATTCACAGTTTTTTTGCCCAACGCAGTGCAGGAAATATACAACAATTTTAATATATTTAAAAAGAATATTATATTCTCCCTCCGCCACATTAAATGTTGTTCGAAATAAAAAATGTACATACAAAAAATTAAACAGAGCAACATACCTGAAATGAGTTTGAGACATTTATTTTCCTTAAAACATTGTCAAAATCTTATTCCATTTTAAAATTTGATTTTCCCAATATTCTTTTAATGAGTTAATACTGAAGTATAAAACAATGACCTCAATATTTTTCTTTACCTGAGGTCAATTCAAAGTCATGGAAGCCAATGACGAAAGATTTAGTTTGAAGGTCCAGTTAGTAGATAAAGCATTACTGAAAATGTAGAAACTAATCCAACATCATGAGATCCTAGTTAAAATTTGAGTACTTTGTTTTAGATGTATGGATCATCTAAACAATATCCATTACACTACATGCGAGGGATTGTCAATGTTAATAACCTACCTGTCATTGGGATTATGATGGAAATATAAAATAAAATGAAAAAGGGACACCTTGAGTTCTGTATGATTTACTCATTGTAGAAAACTGAAAGTGTTATGTGATACTCTGCCAAAGGCACGAAACTGGCCATTGAGATAATTTCTATGTGGAATGCAAAATTGTAACATCCACCCAGAAGACTTTATCAGAGAAACAACATAAATGCCTTTATTGCTCAAATAATTTCAACCTGTGTTGACCTCAATCTGGTAGTATGCTTCCATAGTGTATAATATGCCTACCAATCCAACACGTGCCTACCAATCCACCTACTTTCTGCCACATGCCACCATTTCATTTCAATCAGGTAAATTCAAAAAACAAGAAACCAATGATGTGACTGCTGACGTGTGGGTCCCACCCATACATGCGGATGATTGCTCTATGGTGTTTTTTATGGTTTGGTTTTATACATGCATTGCATTCTGCAGGGAGAATAGCCTCTAGCGATTTTGATGGTGTCCCAAATGTTTTGGCCCAACTAAACCAACGAACACCTTTAGTTAAGAAACTACGAAGAACGGGCATCCACACTGCCAAAATCACCCAGGGCATGATCTTGGCCTCAACTGTTTGACTCTCTGTGTCGAGTGTCTCTAGACCTTGCACTCAGCAAGACTTGATCCTTGGTGGGCTCATTGAAATCCATACATCAACACCGATAAACCAAGGGCCGTTTGATGGCCCGATTTATTTTTAATTTCTATCTTTTTAGGTTTTTTCCTGACATTTGTTCTTTAAAAAATGTTATTTGAAAAGAAAAACATGAACCCTAATTCTAAAAAATTTCATTGAATATAGTTTAAATATTTAAATATTAATTTTTATATATTATTTTAATTGCAGCTCCGTCGTTGTTCCTTGTCTCCAAAATCTAGGAATTTTTACGCCGATAGGCGTGAACTATGTTAGAAATCTCGAGGGGCTCTGACACGGACGACGACAGCGAGGGCTGAGATCATTTGGTCGACAATGTACAGGAAATCACGAGCCACACATGTGGATTTTTCTTGATTATCTCCCTTTTCGAGAAATTCATCGAGAGTCCTTTGGATTTTTTGTTTGTTCTGAGAAAAATGTTTCACAAATGCCTCAACTGATTCAAATATGGAAGCTGAGAGTGTTTCGGACTTACGTGATTGTGATTGCTGAAGGCACACATTGTTCAGATCTGCGAGGTATTTGATCATTTCAGCGTGCTTTTTCTGCTGGGTCGACGCCCCTGTCTCTCGCTCCCACTGAATTTCTGAACGCAGAGTGCTTCATTTGATGAAATCTCCATTGATTTTGATAATCCCGGCCATTGTTTAAACAGTCTACAAATGATTTTAAGAAATGAAAGACGAAGCGCTCCTGATTTGACCAATCCGCACACACCAAAAAGTATGACCTAGGGCGGGAGATTGAACAACAAATGTGGCCGGAATAAATTCACTCCTCTTCGGCAAAATAACGAGAGAATTTTTTAGTACAAGAGGTTAAATTACAAAGAAATAATTAAATTTATTACGCCAATAGGCGTGAACTAAGTTAGAAAGCCCGAGGGGCTCTGACACGGATGACGATAGCGAGGGCCGAGATCATTTGGTCGACGATGTACGGGCAATCGCGAGCCACACACGTGGCGGCCGTGGAAAATTTCGCATCGGTTGGTGTCTCGTGGAAAAGTTCACATCGGTTGGTGCATGGACATGGGAAAATTCGGCCGAAAGTTAAAAACGCGCCAAAGACAGCTATTTTTTCCTGTTTTGGAAATTTTTCCCATTTTCAGAGTATTCCCGAGTATTGGCTGAGATTTATGCAATGAGACATTTACACATGCGGAAGACTCCACCCCATCCGACAACTAACGGGACACCATTTGAACAAGTCCTAGCATATGCACTGAACATGAGGATAAATCTAAAATATTTGTATAGCTTGGAAATCGTAAAATTTTATTATGCCGAAAGGCATTTGCACACGTGGAATGCTCCGTCACTTCGGAAAATTACCTAAGCATGGATGCTAGAGATGATTTTAGTAAACCAATATATCGAATTTAGTTTATTAAATTCCATATTAAAAAAAAGTAAAAAAGAAATTCTCAATCAATTGATAAAATCTTACTTTCATTACTACGTCAATCCTTAAAGGGTGGTCATACATCACATGTTTTCCCTACAATTACTCAAGCTTACAACTAAAAACATGCTTGAAAAGTGCTAGAGGAAGTACACAGTGCATTCTCGTCTAACACAACATGCCTTTTCGACTTCAAATGCTTAACAACCTTGTGTTCAATTAGTCTTGTGTAAAGTTTCAGATTGCTTCCCCAATTTTGATTTCCCCACCTTCACACGTCCCTGCCCTCATACCCCCTCTTTGCCCATCTTCCTCTCACATTGCTCTTTCCCTCCACTTTGACTTCTTTGCAATATAGATTTCGACGTTTCCATCGTACACTTCGCGTACAAAATACAGCCAATAAAGTTACTAATACAACAGTGCGAAATACAAATTTGATACAAAAGAATGCGATCTTCACCGTGATGGGCATGTCTAGCGGGCGAGTCATAGGAATTAGGAATTCATTTTTGACCTACTTGATAACATATGCTCATAATTAATATTCATATAATAAACTACAATTTATTAAGAAATCAAGTAGATGCGTGGCTGAATCTTTGTACCTTTCAATGTTAGTAATTGTTGTCAAAATGAACATATATACAGAATGAAATTGACGTGTTGAATTCCGTGATATAAAAACATACTGTGAACCCCAACATGGTTGGTGTGAAGAGAGTTGAAGATGGGGGACATATTACTTCAGTAGTCCTTGTTGTCATCTACCGCTGCTGAGGCATAAACCATGGATCGATTCTCTGTAGACAGTGTGGGAGGCACAGGCATAAGCACCAGATCCATGAGCGTGTTTGTCATGAAACCATCATAATAGGTTTTGGAATCCATGCTGTTAATTTCATGATTAGGGGAGCGGAGAACATGATAATGAGAATCATCGCCGTTGACATTGTAATGTACAAGGGAACTATCCTCCTCGCTTTGGACCAGCAGCCTTTCCAGGGGTTTTTCCCTTTCTATAATACCCTTCTTCTCATCAGTGTATGACGAATTAGCATCATTTAACAGGCCATGGATCTAGTGGGTTGCGACGATTTTCTTTGTCTCATGTTTTATCATGTAGTCCAACACCATGTGACGATACGCTTCATGCAGTTCTTTGTCACCATCCAGTTGTTCTGCCAGAGCTCTTAACATACAGTTTCCATCTTCTTTTATGCCCATAATTCTTAAATCCTCCATCCCTTCCTCATACCCCTCCTCCGTCCCTTCCTTCTACCCTTCTCCTCCTTCCTCCTACCCTTCACCTCCTCCTACCCTCCTCCTCCTTCCCCTCCTTCATCCCTTCCTCCTCCCCTTCTCCTCCTTCCCCTTCTCCTTCCATTCCTCCTCCCCTTCTCCTCCTTCCCCTCCTCCTCCTCTTCTCTTCCTCCTCCGTGTCCACATCCCCCCTTCCTCTGCCGCCTCCTCGCGTTTGGGGTTAGAACACTAAATTCTTGATTAAAATTGTGCATATTGAAAGCTTGCAAAAATGACGGATGTTGGCGTATCTCTTGAGATATCTCTTAGGAAGAAATCTTCTTGAAAGAAATTTCACACTAAACCTTTGTACAGTTCCCCAGAAACTAACCCAAATCTTGTGAATCAGCCACGGAGATTAATTTCTTGAAAGATATCGTTTACGAATGTTTAAAAATTTAAGAAGTCGTGGTCGTAATTGCGAATAAAGTGGGACCCATGCTAATACACAAATGTGGTTTTATGATAGATTTGTACTTGTTCGAAAGCAATAGATGTGTATAGTGGATTTTATAGCCTGGAAACAATTTCAAGACTCATTGGCAATGATCAAATTTGAAGGGCTACTCCAAATTTCATTGTGAAGGGTGTATATTTAACCAACCCTTCTATGATGAAAAGTAATATATATAGTTACATTTCACACGACAAGAATATATCTACTATATATGCCAACAAAATAAATAATAATTTTTTAAATTAACAAATATATTTAAACACAAAAAATTCCCAAAATCCCATCAAATATAAAATATGACCAGACTTGAGTATTAAGGCTATGTTTCTGGTGTAGGGAGGTATGAAACCAAATAGAACACAAACGACATCTTGAAATCCTTCACTTATAATTCACTCAATTTACACATGTTTGTATAAGTTTTATGAAAATAGGGAAATCCATTTCAAGCTATAAATTACAGCCTATCCAGGACTATCCATTTCATAGACTACACCAGGATAATTTTTCATTTAAGAAAAATCAGGTTACAAATACCCCAGTGACGTTGTTGTGTGATCCAAACAACATTTAGCAACCATGGAAGCGTAATTTCCATTGATGATAAGGAAACTAAATGTGCATTGAAAGAACGTTAAAGAGGAGGAGACAAAATCATTCAAGGACCATAGGTATACCTATGCCACACATAGAAATCTCATTAGACCATCCATGGGCCATCGCTCACCACTTCAACATTGGATTTTCTGTTTCCAAAAAAATTCATTTTCTCATGTGGTACTGGTATTATTCCTTAATGCTATTGATATCATAGACTCAAAGTATGTAGACTCACAAATGACATGCAATGTACACGACTGCAAAATCTTTTCATTGTAGACTGTAGAATATTTTCAGAGAATCAAGTATTGGAGAATTAGAAATGGAATTAAATGCAGCCATTTAATGGAGTTCTCAATTGTGTTGTAAGTTGTAGCAATCTTGGTTCCCAATCCCATCTTTCAAGATTGTTAACATTAGTATTCAAAATCAAACATTTTCAAATTGATTTTTTATAGACATTACTTTTATATTTTCATGGTGAATTGTAGTATTGATATCAGACATTAAATTGGAACTAATAGTTTATCCCACTGCCTAATTCCCATTGACTCAATGATTCATTAATTGTTATGAAAAATCTACACCCACTTTGGGATTTGTAACTAACAAGTGACAAGGAATTTTTCATTTCATAACTTCTTTTGAAACTTTATGTAATAATTTATACTTCTATTTTGTCAGGCAATTTACAAATTTTAATTTATTTTGACGGCTAATTTTTTGTTTGCATTTCTCTGACGGGTCGCAAGCCCTTGGACAGGCTATGCTGAGCTCAAATTTGATCACTACTCGTTGGAGAGGTTTATTCGATTTCGTTATCGGTATATGTGTGTGGGTATTTGTTTTTATATGGTCGTAAAAGGAAAATGCAGAAACAATAAGAATTTAACCTATAATAATATTACATAAGGTAATACTTACATAAAGTAGTCTAATAATTATAATAATAATAATAATTATTGTTGTTGTTGGTTAAATATAATATTAATAATTATTATTATTCTTATTATTACGCCGAAAGACGTGTTCTATATTAGAAAGCCCGACCCTTTCTGAAAAGCGACAGAGGCATCAACGACTGAAATTTTTTGGTGGGTAAAATAGGGACTTATATCTGTCATTCACGTAGTCTCGAACAGTTGGGTAGGAGTGGTGGGTGTCTGAGAACTGTCAGAAGCATGGCCTTTCCTAGGAGGGAGGAAATTATTAAACATCGATATTTAATGTAAAACATAGAAGTTCTGTGCCCTGTGCAGCTATGCCATACGCAAAGTAAAGAAGAGATAGGACAAGTAAACGTATGGTCACCCATGTTCTGTGTCAGTGTATGGAATTGACCCCCCAAAAAATTGTTCTATAGGGCTTTACTTGAGGATTGCATGCGAATTGATGGAAAAGCTCATGTTTTGGTTGGTGTGAATATACTATGGTGCTCGAGTTGCCTGCCAAGTTTAAGCTTCTACTTCTTGGTTTCCAAATTTCCATTAGCTTTGTGTTCTGGGCTAAGGAGGTGGCATTTTTCCTTCTATTTTCCCAGGTTCATGATGATGGCTTGCAACACGATGAAAGAGGCAATCCACCACGTTGCACAAGCAGTGACCAGTTTTTTCGTTGTATGCAGCAGACCACCTCATTCAAAAATTTCATTTCTGATGCGGATGCAGACAACTATAGGGACCTAATTTTTGTGTTGTCGTTAGCAGCCATGCCTATTTTCTTGAGCTCAGCTAGTTGTGGTTTTGGTTTTGCACCATTCTAGTCTATTATCCTCGGCAGAGCTAAAGGTTCCTACTCAAATTTTCATTATTGGCTGTTATGGGTTTCATCGCTGGGTCGAGCTTGTGAGATTTAACCTCCACAACTCACTAAGGGTTTGTAGCAACTTGGTTGCTCTGTTATTTAATTGTTGTGCCTTCATACATGTTAGGTCGGACATTAATATGGTGCCTTGTTTTATCGACCCAAACTTGCTCGGTAAAGTTGATTGTCGTGCCCAAACGTTCTTGGTAAAATTGACTATTGCCTTCAGGAAGATTTCCCTTGTTCCAAAACATTTGCTTTCGAGAATAGGTCTATCATCCTCATTGGTGACCTTCGTCAACTTCCACCTATCATGGACATACCTCTATTTTCCAACAATTCCTACGAGGCTAACCTATGGAAAGGCTTCACGACAACCATCTCCCTCAATGTAATCTTCAAGAAACATAGTTCCAGTTCTACACAAGCATCATTTTGGAACTTATTGCTCAACATTCATACTTCTCTCCCTCTCTTTCAAGATTAGTAGATCCTTCTGTCAGGAAGGCATTCCTACCTTTCTGAACAAGAAATCATTGAGTTCAAAGATGACCCCCATATTTTTGCTAAAAACGGCCTGGTCAACAACCACAACCTTCAAATATTAAAGTCCCTTAACTCTCCTATGGCTAGATCAATCCCTCTAACCATTAGACATGATGAATTTAGAGAGGCTGATGATGATCAATTGTGACAAAAAGTTGTTTCAATCAACCAAAAATTCATGCTTTCTACAAACTTGTCGGTGGAAACAGGAATTTTCAATAGTGTTATTGGCTCTGTCATTGGCATAGTCAACGAATGCTCCTCCGATTCCTCCTGGTTTTCTTATATTTGTTGTCATCATATTTAATCGATACTCACATCCTCCTTGGGATGCAAACAACCCCTTCCACGTTCTTGTACCTCCATTTTCCAAAGGTAATTGAGGACAACTACTTCTTTAAATGGCATGGGCATTTTCAACCCACAAATATCAAGGGCTTACTCTACAGTGAACCACTATTGACATAGGAGGAATATAAAGACAAGGCCTAACCTTCACGACTATATTGTGAGTTCCCTCATTGTCGGCCCTTCGTACCTCTCCTCCTTTTTCATTCAACCGCTATAGAAAAAAGTCCTTCGCACCTCTACTTCAGTCAATCTTAATAGAGGAATCTTGCTTTCGATCCCTTCCTTCATCTCTCCTCTCTTGGACTCATATTTTGTTGCTCATTTCTCATTTCACCATGTTCATCTGGTTATTATATACCCACATGCTTAAATTTAACTTTACTTCTAGCTCACATTCGCCTCATACTTCGGCGTTTTCATCGCACACCCCACGTGTGATTGCTAGTTCTACTATCTTTTCTGATCGTCTCCATCGCGCCATCACCCTGTCTCCAAAATCTAGGAAGTTTTATATTATCCTAACTTTCCATGTCCCATCGCACCATCTCCCTGTCTCCGAGACTTTGGAAATTATTATTTTAAATGAAGCATGAGTAAACAGTGATTAGATGTGGACCATAATCTTATCTAGGCACACCATATATATGTCACCAAACAACTATTGGGAGCCATGGATCAGGAAGGAGCACGCAAATCACATAGGTGTATCAAATTGAAACAAGTTATATCAATGTTCCATGGAAAGTTACATTCAAACTAGGGAAATGTGCTCAAACAATACCCTTGAAATGTTTGACTGTGCTCGAGTCAAAAAAATAATGCAAAAAATAATCCCTTGATTTAATCAAAGTTCTTCTTCCATTCATTCCAGAATCTAAAATCTTGGGATGACTCTAAAATCCTATTTCATTCTAGGATCTCAAATCTTGGAATGACTCTAAAATCCTATTTCATTCCAGGATATGTAGCTTTTTAGTTTCCCTTTTTCTGTTCATGTTTGGGAAGCAACCACTGTAGTCCTTATTGCACATTCTTTGATAGATCAGTTGATTGAATTGGATCTGTTGTTGTTTCTCATCGAGGTATGACATGTTGGTCAATGGTTGAGGCAGGTTATTCCAAATATTTCTTGCAATTCATAGAAGGCCATTATGCATTTGTCTAAAATGTTCGCCAAAGCCCTTATCAGTATCATTGAATGCTGACTCACACTTAACATATGCGAAGAAAAAAAGATATTATGGAGGGTTATCATGTGATACAAATATATTCAATCAACTATGGGAGTATGGTGATAAGAAAAGCATTGCCTTTGATGTAAGCCATATATGGGCAAGTTATGTAGGAAACCAAACCTTACATGGAAACCCTTTTCTGATGGTCATTGGTCTACCTACTTATGTGCATCGTCTAGGTGCCTTGAAGCCTTTTTATCTTAGTGCAAGGAGTTAAGGTTTCTTGCCAATGATAGCTCCCCCCTTTCAAATTTGCATTATCAAATGAGAAAAACTTGTGGGGTCATGGCCTTAATGAGTCACAACCCTTCATCATAGTCAGAACTCCTCCATTACTCATTAACACTAGATATCTAACAAAGTCATTTATCTTACAGATTTACAATATGAATAAACATGTTAATCACTATCAACATTCATACTAATGTACATACATATGTTGTCAATTCTTTTAATAGTTAAATATTGTGATTTGTTTCAAGAGTTGGCTAGAATCCTCCCATCTGCATATGATACTTATTAAAATAATTCGTTGAAGTCATCATCATATCCAAATTTGTTGGCATATTACTCTCTCAGAGTTAACAAATGTAATGCATGAATTTGGTGCCACTTTCAACTTGAGCTCTTGACCTTCTTGGGTAATGGGATATGTTGGTGCCGATAATTGTCATGTCTAATTTTAAGCACCACTTCATAGTTTCCCCGAGTATCTGTGAAGATTTTTTCTCATCCTTTGTTGTCGATCCTAACCTCAGTGAGGATTTTATGGTCACATCTCGAGCTTCATGAGATTATTAATGTCATTGTTTGATCCTCCAAGCCCTTGTCCATGTTTTACCTTAACATTTTGTTTGTTTCTTACCAGGGTTATAGGTTTAATGAATATAAAATGGTGTACTTGTGTTTCTGTATAATCCGGGGATGTCACCATTTTTAATGGGCTTGCTACGTGTAATTTACAGAACATAAATCCGTTCCCCAAGCCCGAAATTGAAATATTCTCAATATCCTGGTAGTTGGGCCTTAATTACAACTTTACACATAATGTAATATTTGCAAAACACAAATGCACTCTCGAGCATCAAAGGAATATTCTCCTAATATTCCTTTCTCCCCTTGTCGTTCGTACAAAAGTCAAAGTGATTTAAAAAAATAGTTTTATTAAATCCTATTTGCAGAGTAACTGAATGTAAACTATGATATACATCTGCTAAATATAATATGACGCAAGCAATAAGCAAGTAAAGTACAAAACCCTAAGCAAAGAGGAAGGAGAGAGGACTAAGTTGATTTGTGTCTGATCCTGAAATGTTATGAGCTAGGAAAATTGTTGAACACGAGGTAAACTATGTCGTAAATGCTCGAGATAAATTCTGAAGCTCACACATGATGTCGAACATGGGTGCCCATGGTTGGACAGGGGTGCCTGGGCACTGGAGAGTGCTACTAGGCGCCCGTGATTGTGCAAATGGTCAGAATATGATTTTCACAGTGTCACTCAAGTGTCACAAATATTCCCTATTGATCGCATGTATGTCATTATTTGATGGTTATGGGTACCTATAACCTGCAAAACAAATATCACTTGTAAAACCCACTATACCACATCAAATCGAAAAAAGAAAGATGCAAATTTGAAATGAAAGCTAAGGAAAGAACCTTCTAGGAGGGGGACTTACTTCTGAAATGGGATGCAGATTGGGCTAAGTCAGAAAATCATTCATAGTTTGATGTCATTTGGAGTGGCCCCTACATGGTCACGGGATGTCAGAGTAGAAATGCCTTACAACTATACACTTTGGATGTAGAAGACCTTTTGATTCAAGTTAATGGAATCTTTCTCAAGCACTACTACTGAAAGGAATATTCTCACCCTTGTACATATTAGTTTAGGATTTTAATTCCTCTATGTGAAAATGTACGTTGTATTTTTGTAGATTATGTTTAGGATTTTAATACTTCAAGGGCTTGAAAATATAAATTGGTGAATTGAAAAAGAAAATTTGGAATTAATAAAGATGTCATGATATTTCAAATTTGAGAATCAAGTGCTAAAACATACTTTTATGAGACATGGATAATTTCTTACATGCATCATTGAGGATTTGTAACTTCAATTATAATTTTATAAATATATGTTGTAAAATTTCCATCCTTATGGTTTAGGAATGAAGGGGTGATAATAGTCTCCTGTGTAACACCATTCTCTACCCAAGATACACAAACATGGCTAGTGTTGGGAAAGTGTCTCTATATGCCTGGGTTTGGAAAACATTATTGACAAACAAGTTATTAGAGAATGCTTCAAAATGAAATACAAAAGACAATCTTATGAATATAAATATCCTAACAATTAGTTTCACAGTAACAACACATATAAGGTAATGGAATCATTTGTTATGTAAAATCTAATGAAGAATTCATTTATGTAAATAATGGGTAGGTATCTCATGAAGAGGGAGGTAATATAAAGTCAACTTAACAGGCCAAAAAAGAGACTTCAAAAGGAGGACATAAGATCCATAAAAAAGTAGGTAAAAAAATACCAAGTTTCATCATGCTTTCCTAAAGCGTGGCATAAGAAGGTATGGAAAGAATAAAATTTCGTTGCATTCTTTAAATATAAAAAGAGTAGCAATGTAGCACAAAATTGGTTATTTTTATATATATCCATGTTATTTCGATATAATAAATTATCTTTATGTTGGCATGTGTTGGAAGAGAATTTCCATTCAAATAATCTTATTTCCATAAATCAAAATGTGGAGAAGGGAGAGAAGAACATAATGTTGTCAAAGAAAATTGGAGAAAATTATTGAACTCATTAGAATATGAGTCAACATTAGAATGTAATACGTTGAAAGATTCATCTTGATATACTCTGTAAAATAAATTCAATGGGCACTCCAATAGGGAAGATCCATGTACAAGCAAGAGGGAATTTGTTTAAACATAAGAAAAGAGGTTGTTCAAGTACCTAAATGAAAAGAGGTAGAAATTAAAGGATTTATTTAAGAATAAAAAATAAAAGAGGTAGGAATGAAATAATTCCCACATATCTACTCGAAATAATACACTATTAGGGAACATTTCAAATAGGAGAACCCATTACCGTTTAAAATAGGTAAACATGGTAATAGATTAATCCTTAAAAGAATTGTTGTGAAACTCTATTTTTATTTATTTATATCTAAATAAGATCTATCTAAATTGGAAAAATATCAAGAGGGAATATTCTAAGATGTCATCATCACCATTGCAAGTAGATATTGATAAGTGAATTTATTGGTTTTATGTATAAAATAGGTGTATCTAGATAAAATATTGATATCAATCCCAAGGCACTTATCTAACTATACAAGTGTAGTACAAGTATAAAAAAAGTAACAATTAAAAATAAACATAATATAATAATTATATCATAATAAATGTATCTATATGAAAACAATCAATGGATATCAATTTCATTGAATTATCCAAGAAAAAAGAAAAAAATATTTAAGTGACAATATAATAGAAGTCAAATTTATGATTGAATTGCCACATGGTGGTCAAATGAATGTAAAATTTAGTGTTGAGAATAAAACTAGATGATGCACTCCATTGTATCCTTGCTTTCTATTGTAGAACGCCTCTCAAGGTAATTACTTGTTTTGATTATTAACAAATAAGAAAAACTAACCTAAGAAGTTGTGGAGGTATTTCACTCATTGAATGTCAATATAGAACAACCATTAAACATGATAAGAACTTGTAAAAACGTGTCAGTTTAAAGAGGTAGTATCATTTTCAACATTCTCATTCATGTCTTGAATGAAAGTTGAAATATTTTCCTTATCAAGTTATTGTAGCATTTTCCAAGATAGATATATGAGGCATGCTATATTGAGATACAGATCCAAAAAAAACTTTAATACCATGGTATTACAAAGGTGATGATATGTTGGTTTTATTATTCCACTCCATGAAAATTTAGAATTGCATCATGTGTAGAATTTCTAGTTATTTTTCTTATTATTAAGAGATCAAATTTTAAAATTGGTTTCATCCATATAGATATCACATGTTAGGTGGAGTATTATACCTCTTTGTAGCAAAGCCAATATAATACACATTTCATTGATTTCACTTCAACCTAAACACTAATATTTTTGTAGGATATCCTACCCATGGTTAGGGTCTGAAGTTGTTTTACATCATAAAGAGGGTTTTACAAATTTATAATACCTAGGTTTTCAATTTGAAGGTCATCATAGGTACAACAAAATTTACATAATGCTCATATACTCCCACTAAAAACTTTACATTAGAGGATAAGACCATACCATACTTATGTATTTTCCATATGGTCACATACTTTCCCAAATTTACATTTTATTTATAGGAATGAAGACCTTTCATGTTATTTCTAGTTTACATAGTCACCATATACTACTAGCTCAATCTTCTACCTTTGTGATTAGTTAAGTGCATCCACTCATTTTTGTTTTAGAAATTATTTCCATGTTCCATCTTAAAATTTTCTACTAAGTGTACATTATGATTAAAATATTATTTTTCATTACTCAATTTGAATATACCATCTTATTCTTAAACCTTTAGTCCTTATATAAATAAAATTGTATTCACTTCCCCCACTTTATTTGTTTATTTTTAGGGTTGAATAAATTGTGCGAGATTACATTATTACCTTGGAATTTACATAATATATTTCTAATATTTGATGGAACTGCTATCCATTTTTCCCCTTGGGAAAAATGGACAACGGGGATCTAACAAGACCGGAGCACCAACAGGGATTCCACAGGCCGATCTAGGAATTACATGTGAAATTCGTGTTTTCAAGAGCAATCAGAAACATTTCGGGAGTTTAAAACCATTTGAGGAATTTTTCCTCTTCTGGGTTTTGAAAGAGACTTAGGTTTCTCTTGAAATGAAGTGGGTCCCGATGGGCCCACATCCATCTAAGAATGGGCTTAAATGGGAAATATTCCAATTATCTTCCACAATTCTCGGCATTGAGAAAGATTGCAAAAGATCGCATAAACTAGGAGGCCTGGGTAAAAATTCTCAAATGAGGCCATATTGAGGAATAAAGCTCGAACTAGCTCACCGAGCTACTCGGCAAGCTGGGGCATGAAATTTAGGGAGCCAAGTTTTTTAGAGCTCGGGAGAGCACATATTGGCTCGGTTGAGCTCTGTAATCAGCTCAATGCATATGGAGATGGATCAGAAAGGACAAGAAAAGTTGACTTGACGAGTCCGAGATTGAGCTAATGGGACAGTGATGAATGACGAGTTGAGGAGCTAGGGAGCTCAGTCATGAGGTCCTAAAGAGTTTGGGTGACTTGACTTTGGGACATTGGAGGTAAAATAACTTAGAAATGGGTCAAGCTCGTGTGAACATAGGGTACAGGGACAGAAAATAAAGGAAGGCTCGAGCTTGGGATTGAGCGATGGTCCAACATGAAGTGTGACAGGGAGGGAGCTTGAGGGTTTCAAAGAGGGACCCTAGAAATCAAGGCTTAAGCCATGCATGAATAATCAGTCGATGGCAGATTTGTGAGTATGGATCGATGCATCAAGATAATTAGGTCAACTCGGCATGACATGGCGTGCTAGGAAAATAATGTGTCAATGAAGGCTGGTAGGAGTGAGCAAGCCAGGGACTTTGAAAGTTTCGAGTTCAGAGATCGGGGGTCTCCAACTTTGAAACTTGGCATGTTTAAATCCCGAAATGGTGGGAATTTTTTTAGAAGTCATAAAAGCTAGAAGTTCAAAGCAAGATATTTTGGAGTTAACTCACTCGACGAGTCAACAAATGACGTGGCTTGAGCTTTCGGGGTTGATAACTTCAGAAATCGGTGGGGAAAAAAATCTGAAATGGTGAGCTGAATTCTATGAACTCAAAGAAACTTGAAATATAAAGTTGATGGACGTGTGGTGAATGAGTTAGATTTTGGGAGTGAGAAGAGTTTGGGGATTGGCGAGTGATCGATGAGTTAGGTGCATTGGAAGCTCCAAGTTCCGAAGCCAATATAAATATGAAATCCTGAAAGGAGCCCGTCGAGCTTGCATGGAGGAGTCATTTGGGGAGTCAAGTGGGTAGGTAGAGACATTGGGTTTCAAGCCATGCATATATTTGGTGGCGTGTGAGGGCCAAGTTTTATTCATCGAGGAGATCAATAGTTGGGTAGAGTAACCCGAATGGTGGCCCAAACAAAATATTGAATAACTTGAGCATTCCTTAGCCAAATTTAATAAAATTGTACTCATTGGAAAGAAAATTCAGAGAGAAATATAATGGAATGATAAAATTTTAGATATGTGGGGGGGTAGCTAAAGAATGAGTTCAGGAAGCAACCTGGAGAAAAATGATGACAACTTCCCTTACACTCCTCCTTTGTTAACAAATTTACAGTCATTGGAAAGGTATTTAAGAACTCTACAACATGGGATGATAAAAAATGGGAAATTAATGAGTTAGAAGTCCACAATAAATCATGATGAATTTTTAGGAAGTGAGTCCATACTCAAGTGCAATCATGAAGTCCATTTCTTCAAACTCAAGGCAGGGTACATGAGTATGGATTTTTATAGGTTTTCCCACCATTACAGGAAAATATTGATGATTTTTGGTGGGTTTTGGAGTAAATTCGGAACTCTGTATTCTCTCTCTCATGTTAATATTCTTCCATAAATTGTAATTAGGGGCTTGTTCAAAAGGGTTAGACAATTTACAATTGCCACTCCTTTTTTTCTTTTTTATGAGAAATATGTGGAGTTTCAAACATCCCCTTTGAGCATTGTACTAAAAATTTCATGTCTTTGGCCCCTATTGTAATGTATTGCATCAACATATTAGAGAAATAAAATCAAATATGTTGATGTTTTCAACCCTCTTTTGTATTTTATTTTATCTTATCTGATATTTTATTACTGTTAGAGGATATTGTGCATTATCAAATTATCATTGCAAGGTCTAAATGGTGTTGTGTTTATTGGAAATTGGGTTTGTAGTAGGTTTTTGGATTTGTGGTGTTTGACAACCCTCCTAAATTTTCTTTTTTTCATTTTCATGTAGTGCAGGTTGTCTAGCATTCCTTCTTGGTGCATCGCCTTCCCTTATAGTAATTTTCATTTTCACGCAATCCTTCCATCCTTGTCCCCTTAGAAAAGCATTAGAGTAGGTGTTGGTGTCGAATCACAGCACCCCTGGGACTCTGCAACTCGATGGGTTGAGAATCTCAGTGCGATTGCACAACATGGAGCTTTTCCCAAGTGTGGGACCTTGCGAAATCGGAAAAGCTCTCCGGATGAAGGCCGGTTCCTATTCCTCTGTTCAGATGCACACGTAAAAAATGCAGAGGTCTACTCAAAACCTAATCTAATTTTCCAAGGAGACAGGGGGAAGAAAATGCATAAAATAAAAACCTAAACTAACAGAGGTGATGCACCGAGGAATGAAGAACACCTGTCTTGCCAATAAACACAGACCATAAAAATGTAATGCAAGATCATGCACAGATAACCAGATTTACAGTGAGAGATCAAGAAGATGCAAATAAACACTGAGAGGGTTGATAATCATCCACAGACATGCATTAATTTTCTCCAAAGATTGATACAACACACTGCAAAATGCCAAGAGGCAAAGCTGCATTACAGTTTTAAATGGGAGGTTTTAACTCCACAGATTCACCTGCCAAAGAGAAGAAGGGAGGGGCAAAACAAGAATGTCCAACCTTTAGAAAGAAGCCCCTCCTTACAATTTATAGGAAGAATGAGAGAGAGAAGAGAGAGAAAGTCCAAATCTACCCCAACCACCTCAGGTTGTATCTAATTCATCTCATTATGGTGGTAGGTGAGGACCATATCAAACCCCAAAAGTGGCAAACTGTATTTTGCATTTTTAAGAACTTGTTCCCACCCAATTAAAGATATCCAGTCGTAGTTAGGTAGAGGACGCCGTAGGCTTTCCGAAAAGTCCAACCTTGTGTGAATCGGAGCTCCCAGTCAAAAGTTATGGCCATCTGAATATCTGGGTCAGGGTCTGCTTCCTGTCAGCGTTCAGAATGTTGCGCCTCCTGAAGGTGCGCCTTGGCGCATCCATATGCATGTTTACAATCCTTTTTGGGCGCCAAAGGTGCAAATATGTTTGTGTCGACAACCCTTTTTGTGCGCCAAAGGCGCATTCATTTGCATGTCAACACTCTTTTCTGTGCGCCAAAGGCGCAAATATGTTTATGTCGACACATGTTTACGTGCGCCACTTCACCTGCACCAAGGGCGCAACTTTTCCCGTGTCAACATTCCTTTCTGTGCGCCAAGGGCGCGTCTATTTCTATGTTGACATCTTCTTCTGTGCGCCAAGGGCGCATTTACATTTGTGTCGACATCCTCTTATGTGCGCCACTTTCCTGCGCCTTGGTGCATACATTCTCATGTTGACACTCATTGTTATGCGCCATTTCTGTGCGCCAAGGGCGCATCCATTTTGCTGTCGACACTCATTGTCGTGCGCCCCTTTTGTGCGCCATGGGCTGAGGTTTGAATCTCTTTGGTTTCCATATTCTTCCGCTTGTCTATATCTACCTGGGGGGAAGATATATACAACAATTTGGCGACTCAACGGGATCACCTGCCTGCTAGGTAGAAGATTAGTGGCCCTTTTAGAAATCCATTGGGCATGGAGTCATAAGCAATACTTGAAACCAACTTGATCTCTGATCCCGAGCCTGAAATCGCAACTCCTTCCCCGACAGCACTTTGAACTGTAGAAACAACCTGAGAGCAACGAAACCTGTGCCAAAGCACTTAGGGAAACTGAAACCTAACTATAACAAGACAATGTGCAAACGCACTTAGAGGAATTGAAATCTAAGCTAATATTTACAAGGGTAGAAATTTTCTCTTTTCAGTAGGAATGTTTAAGATAGATTCCGTTGACCGGAATCGAAAGTTCTTCTCCGTCCAATGTAGACAATTGGAAGGCATTACTACTCTTACATCCTATGACCATGCAGGGGCCACTCCAAATGGCATCAAACTTGGAATGCCTTCCTGGTTTTGCCCGATCTGCATCCCATTTCAGAACTAGGTCCCCTTCCTGGAAGGTCCTTGCTCTTGCTTTCTTATCAAACCATCTTTTCACTAAGGCCTGATCTTTCTCAATTGTTTGAACTGCATGTTCTCTAATTTCTTCCAATTCCATCAACTCTGCATACCTAGCCTCCATTGGTTCGAACTCAGCCAACTCCAACTGCTTCATGAATTCTAATGCAGGTAGTTCTAATGATATAGGCAATACTGCCTCTTTTCCATAGACCAACTTATAAGGGGAATTACCTATAGACCTCTTTGGTGTTATTCTGTCAGCCCATAATGCTGATTTTAGCTTGGTATGCCATGTTCTTTGATTTTCATCCAGAGTCCTCTTGATGATTCTTAGCAAATTTTTGTTTGTGGACTCTGCCTGTCCATTACCCTGCGGGTAATAATTTGAAGAGGTGCTCAAGTAGATTCCATTCTTAACAGCCCATTCTGTAATTTTGGAACCTATAAATGCCAATGCATTGTCTGATATGATAGTGGACGGCACACCAAACCTGGTCACTATTCCTTCATAAAAGTCTAGTATGTTAGACTCATTTGCTTCCTTGAGTGCTACTGCTTCGGTCCACTTGGTGAAATAGTCTGTTGCCGTGAGAATCCACTTGTGGCCTTGGCTTGAGTTTGGATTAATGACCCCGACGAAGTCCAATCCCCATTGCATAAATGATTGGTCAACCAGAATTGGGTGCAATGGAAGTGCTGCTTGTCTTTCTTTGCCTATGAAGAGTGCACATTTCTTGCACTTTCTTATCCATGTATAGCAGTCACTGAAGACTGTCGGCCAATAATACCCTGCCTTCATTATTTTGAGAGCTGTTACTCGTGGGGCAAAATGTCCTCCAGAATCTCCATCATGAAAATCTCGTAACACCCTCTCAATTTGACTTATCCCAATGCACCTCAATAGAACTCCATTGATGTCTTTCTTAAACAAAACACCATCAACAAGCACATATGGAATGGCTTGTAATCTGAAGTATCTCCTCTTTGCTTTGCTCATTTCTGGAGGGCATAGGCCTGTCTGTAGGAAGTGTATCATATTTTGAGTCCAACAAGGAGTAGGCACGTCATCATTTTCTTGTTCTTGATCATCCTGTAGTACCAAGGCAGTCTCTTTTTCATCACTAGCTTCAACTTGTTGACTCAAGGCTAGCTGCTCACATAGTCCCTTCCCACGTACTAGTTTGGTGACCTTGATTTCGATGTCATATTCCATGACACGAGTGATCCATCCTGCACGCTTCTCATTCAGATCTCTGTTCAGAAGGAAGTCCTTAACTCCCGCATGAGAGACCAATAATTGGATCTTGTTGTTTGAGACTAGGTGCTTGAATTTCTTTAAGCTCCTGATCACTGAAAGTACATGCTTTTCAATGAAAGAGTACCTAGTTTCGAATTCCTCCAAGCCTTGACTGAAGAAAGCAACTGGTTTCTCTAACCCTTCTTTGTTTTGTTGTGCCAAGATTGCAGAAATCGTGTCCCCACCACCAAAGGCATATAGCACGAAGTCCTTGGAGAAGTCTGGATTGACGAGAGTCGGAGCTTGAGATATAGCCTCTTTTATTGCCTCAAAACTTGCCTTGCCTTCAGATGTCCACTTAAATGCCATACTCTTCTTTAACATCAGCGTTATTGGCTTCACAAGAGCAGCAAAATTTGGGACAAATCTACGGACAAAATTTATCCTTCCCAAGAAGCTTTGAAGAGCCTTCTTGTGAATTGGCAATGGCAATGCTCGAATTGCTTCAACTCTTTCTGGGTCAATCGCCAACCCCTCCTTTGAAACAATATGGCCTAGAAGTTTTCCCTCGTGAGCCAAAAATATGCATTTTTTGGGATTCAATGATACCCCAAATCTTCTACACCTCTGAAATACTTGCCTCAAATGATAGAGGTGATCCGCTGCATTTTTTGAGAATACAGTGATGTCGTCAAGATATATCAAAACTATTTTATTGATCAACCCCTTGAATGCCATATCCATTGCCCTTTGGAAAGTGGCCCCAGCATTTGATAGCCCAAATGGCATCTTCTTGTAGGCATAGGTCCCCCATTTGGTGGTGAAAGCTGTCTTGAACTGGTCATCTTCTTTTACCATCACCTGATTATACCCTGAGTAGCCATCTAGGAGAGAGAACCTCTCTGAACCGGATACTACTTGCAATATTTGTTCCATTGAAGGAAGTGGGTAATGATCTTTGAGAGATGCCCTGTTGAGGTCTCGGAAATCCACGCACAATCTAATTTCTCCGCTCTTCTTCCTGACCGGAACCAAGTTCGCAACCCAACTTGAGTGCTTGATCGGAAATATAATGCTTGCCTCTATTAGCTTATTTAGCTCTTTCTTCATTAGAGGCTCAATGTGAGGGTTGACTGGTCTCTGCTTCTGCCTGATGGGCTTAGCATCTGGATCCAATTCTATGGTATGTTGTGCCAAATTTGGATCAAATCCTCTCAAGTCTTCGTAGCTCCAAGCGAAGACATCTGGAAATTCTTGGCAAAGTTGTATGAAATCTGATTTCTCCTGTTCAGTGGCCATTTTGCCAATTTGAAGTGTTTTGTCTTCCCCAACTGGAATTGGCTCTGAATCTTCTCTCTTGACCCGTATGTTCGCCTTTTCCTTACGAAACTGGTCGTTAGGGTTGAAGATAGACTCCAATGTTACTAAACCCTTAGGAAGCTTGTTTGTTCGCAGCTGCACTACTTGATCTCCATACTGCTGCTCTAGTCTGTCCTGATTCCTAGCTGAAAATTCAGCCTCTTCTTGTAAGAAATTGACGATCTGTTGATCGTTCTCAAACACCTGCCAGCTTGTGTTGCTATCTGGAACTGCTGGCCTCACAACCACATGGATGTGTGGCTGTGTTTTTTCTCTCCTGATGCTGTCAACCACATCAAATGTCGCTCCAACTGCTGCGAGCCTATCTGCGGCTTCATTTTTCTTCCTGGGTATGGATACAATGTTGAAAGCTTTGAAATCCTCAATGAGGTCCCATACCCTATTCTTGTAGCTCCTTAGCAAGTCGTTCTTTGTAGCATGTTGTCCCCTAACTTGGTTGACGATTAGCTCGCTATCTCCAAACACCTGCAAGTTCTTTATGCCTCTTTTCTTGGCCCAATGAATTCCATGAATCAATGCTTCGTATTCAGCCGTGTTGTTTGAACAGGAAAACTAGAAACGAAAAGCTGAAAAATATTTGATGTCTTGTGGTGAAATCAACATCGCACCACCTCCAGCACCTTGTCTGCTTCTTGAACCATCGAAAAATAATTTCCAAACTTTGTTTTCATCCTTTTGTTCAGGCTGAATGATGCCGGGAATGGGTGAATTTTCTTCGTGTATACAATACACGCCCAATTCAGATTCTTCAATTTCCTTGTATGGGTCAAATTCATGACTCTTGTTTGCCCATTCATCCAAAGTTAAATCAGGAATTCCCTCGACCTTAGTACCTGTTTCTAGATCACTTGAACACTCCTCCTGATCAAAAACCGAGCAATTTGCATTGATAGGATTTGGTACATGAGGCTCAATATGGAAATGGGCAATTGGTTCTGACCTGATTGTTGCTTTGGCTCCATACCTTGTCCTAAAAATCATGTGTGACCAATCTGCAGATAAATATCCACTGATTTTTGCAGTGAAGTCTCTTGATAGACACAACGCAAAGAGTGGCGGAAGGTCAATCACAGACACATCTTGTAGAACTGTAACATTAGGACAGGAATGTAGTGTTAGGCTTAACCCTTTGATGACCCCAACTGTTCCTACTGCCGTTCCATCTAGCTGTACCACTCCTTTCAGCACTGGCTCATATTTCAAACCCAGCTGATCCGCTATTTGCTTCGGCATCACTGAACTACTTGCCCCAGAATCAATCATGCAGTTGTGTACCAAGTGGTTTCCAACAATCAACGAAACATAGAATAGTGGAGGCTTCAAATTTTTCCTTGTCTGGCCCCCATCATGTTGCACTGCATTAGTGAGAACTTTCTCATGTCCTTGGTTTGATACATTTGTGGCAGACCAATTAGCCATTGCAGCTTGCAACAAATCTCGTTGCCCTGGGATCGCCAGTGATTCCCACATGGAAATGTTCACATGTGTCTTCTTCATTTGATCGATGATGTTGAAGGGGGATGAACTGTCCTTTTGCTGCCCCTTACTTGGTGCAAGCTTTTCTAGAGCTTGAACGGGTGCATGTGTTGCTGCAACAGGTACCTTAGGTTGATTCTGCACATTTGGAGCTGCGTTTGGTCTACTGACCCCTTGTTGTGTAAGAGTGGGTTGAGAAACAACTGGATTACATGGTTGTCCCTCTCCTATATTTCTCTTCTTTGACCGTGTGTTGGCAGCCACGCCTTGAAAAGGCTGTTGGTTAACTCCACAGAAGTCTTCCGTTTGCCAATTTGCCAATGTGGTTTCTGTTGGAGGTCCTTCTTGTTGTGTTTTTTGCTGTTGATTCTCCTCCTGGCTTGGTTCTTGAGGCACACTAATGGTTTGCACCATCAAGGCCTGATTCAGTGCACCATTGAAAACATGCTGACTGATTGTGAGGTAGATTGCAAGGGTAACACCAGTCGTACTCCTGTGCCATGTTATTTTGTGTCGGGGACCAAGGCCTCTCGAGGATGGTCGTTGCATTTGGATCATACGGCCGAAATGGGCCTGGCAGCTGTATGAGGTTGTCCTTGGCTTTGGTTCGCAGCCTGAGGGTGGTGGTGGTCTATTCTGTTGGTATGAGGGCCTAGCTTGGTACTGTGCTTGAGGCTGATATGGTCTGGCACTTTGAGCTTGCTGTCTTTTGATAGTCACAAGCTCATTTCCAAGGTTCTGCAGCTGTTTCATGACCTCTTGCAATTCCTTTGAAGTATTTGAAGATGTGGACGCCTCATTATTGCTTTGATTTCTAGGAGTTGGAATGGGATTCAACTCTGGTGCTTGGCTAGTTGTCGGATTTCCCATGTCCGGATAGAGAGGCATTGGTGGCCTTGGTGCAAGCTTGCCGGCTTGGATCAAACAGTTCTCTGCTCTGATCGCTGTGTCATAGGACCCTGGCAGCGTTGTTCCTCCCATTGATTGGATCATCATGGCTATGTCTGAATTTATAGCCTTTAAGAAATAAAGGAATGCTCCTTCGGCAGTTGGTCTAATAGCTAATGGGATCCTGTCCCATGTCCGTTGGAACCTGAAGTTGAAGTCTGCCATTTGTTCGTTAGGAGCCCCTTTTGATTGTTGTCAGCTGTTCCAACAGGGATAAATTGTCCGCCCTCTCCCCGAATTGGCTGCAAAGAGCAGAACAAAGCTGGTTTCCAATTCGTAATAGACCCTGCTGTAAGGCTCCTAAACCCATTGTAAGGCCTTGCCTTTGAAAGATGAAGCCAACAGCTTGACTGCAACAATCCATTTCATTTATTTCGTGGATTGCACATGCATTAGCAATATCCTGGATGTGATCAATAGGAGTAGTATGATTTTCACCTGTGAAGTAGGGGATATTCTTTAGCGCTGCAACTGGAATTTGATTCTGAGCATTTAGGGCAAGTGGACTACTGCCCGTGAAATTGACAAAGGGATTCGGTGGTAGATGCGCCATTATGATTGGCCTAAGAACCCTGGTTGATGCGAGAAAAGGCCTACCAGGTGGAGGTGTAGACAAGGTCCTGTTAGGCGGGAGATGGTGATCTTTGTGGTCTTCTTCCTCTCCTTCCTCTGCCTGGTGATAGTTACAAGTGGAAAAATAGCCCTTCTTCTTGAGTATTGGACCTGGTTCGAATTCTTCTCATGTGCCTAGGCAACTTGTGCTGCTACACCGCTGAATTCTACCCCTTCGGAGTCGCCAGATGTGTTAGATAAGTGAGCCTCTAAAATGGCTAGATCCTGCCAAGTTACACACCAAACCCTGACGATATTTAAACACAAATGGAAAATTGAAAGACCTGTATTTTTGATATTTTAGAGTTTGGAACTTGATTCTGGAATGACAGTCCTGAAAACCCAAAAATGCCAGACTTCCGAAAACCTGAAATCCGAAAATCAAAAAACCATGAAATTTTGAAAGTCAAAATCTCAAAAATCTAAGAATACCCTTTTGAAGATTACCCCCAGATCTATCAGCTGGTGAAATTTTGACTTGTTTCGAGCAAGTTAAGTCCTTGAAAATCGATTTCAAAGTTCAGCCTGGAAGGTGAAAATATGAAATTGTAAAACCTGCAATTTTTTTATGTCCGAATTTCTTGAAAGTTCCTTCGAATCTGTATGGTGAAATGACCTCTTGGTCCCACCGGGCGTGCCAAAAACTGTTGATGTCGAATCACAGCACCCCCTGGGACTCTGCAACTCGATGGGGTTGAGAATCTCAGTGTGATTGCATAACATGGAGCTTTTCCCAAGTGTGGGGACCTTGCGAAATCGGAAAAGCTCTCCGGATGAAGGCCGGGCTCCTATTCCCTCTGTTCAGATGCACACGTAATAAAACGCAGAGGTTTACCCCAAAAACCTAATCTAATTTACCAAGGAGACAGGGAGAGAGAAAATGCATAAAATATAAACCTAAGCTAACAGAGGTGATGCACCGAGGAATGAAGAACATATGTTTTGCCAATAAACACAGACCAAAAAAAATGTAATGCAAGATCATGCACAGATAACCAGATTTACAGTGAAAGATCAAGAAGATGCAAATAAACACTGAGAGGGTTGATAATCATCCACAGACATGCCTTAATTTGCTCCAAAGATTGATACAACACACTGCAAAATGCTAAGAGGCAAAGCTGCATTACAGTTTTAAATGGGAGGTTTTAACTCCACAGATTCACCTGCCAAAGAGAAGAAGGGAGGGGCAAAACAAGAATGTCCCAACCTTTAGAAAGAAGCCCCTCCTTACAATTTATAGGAAGAATGAGAGAGAGAAGAGAGAGAAAGTCCAAATCTACCCCCAACCACCTCAGGTTGTATTTAATTCATCTCATTATGGTGGTAGGTGAGGACCATATCAAACCCCAAAAGTGGCAAACTGTTATTTTTCATTTTTAAGAACTTGTTCCCACCCAATTAAAGATATCCAGTCGTAGTTAGGTAGAGGACGCCGTAGGCTTTCCGAAAAGTCCAACCTTGTGTGAATCGGAGCTCCCAGTCAAAAGTAATGGCCATCTGAATATCTGGGTCAGGGTTCTGCTTCCTGTCAGCACTCAGAATGTTGCGCCTCCTGAAGGTGGCGCCATAGGCGCATCCATGTGTGTGTCGACATTCATTGTCGTGCGCCACTTCTGTGCGCCTATGTTTGTGTCGACAACCGTTTTCCTTGTGCGCCAAAGGCGCATCCATTGTGCGTGTCAACACACTTTTCTGTGCGCCTTGGGCGCAAATATGTTTGCCTTGTCGACATCCATGTGTACGTGCGCCACTTCACCTGCGCCTTGGGCGCACCGTTTGCCTTGTCGACATCCATTGTCGTGCGCCACTTCTGTGCGCCTTGGGCGCGTCTGTTTGCCTATGTCGACATCCATTGTCCTGCGCCACTTCTGTGCGCCTTGGGCGCACCGTTTGCATTTGTGTCGACATCCTCTTGTCGTGCGCCACTTCTCCTGCGCCTTGGGCGCATACGTTTGCTCTTGTCGACATCTCATTGTCGTGCGCCACTTCTGTGCGCCTTGGGTGCATCCATTTTTGCCTTGTCGACATCTCATTGTCGTGCGCCCCTTTTGTGCGCCATGGGCTGAGGTTTGAATCTCTTTGGTTTCCATATTCTTCCGCTTGTCTATATCTACCTGGGGGGAAGATATATACAACAGTAGGGTTAAAATAGCTATTCTATGCACTTTTCAGTAGTTGACACTAGGTTATTACAAGAAGCCAACATTCTCCAAAAAGCTATCCCATTTCACAAAGTCCCACAATTTAGGATACGTCCATGTTTGAAAAATCACATTGATTTCCCAGTTATTCACTTGCAAGAATTCAGGGGTGTTGTGATTTTTCCACAATTGTTTTGGCATGCTTGGTGGGACAAGAAGTCATTTCTAAAGAATTGGAGGAATTTGCAAGGAATTCAGACTTTGGAGGAAGAAGAGTTTAGATTTTAGAGTTTTCACACCAGGGTTAGAGTTTTGAAATCACTTTTCAGAGGTTGTTTATGAGCAAAACAAGTCCAAATTTCATTGAAAGATAGATCGGGGCTAAAGATCAAAAGGGTATTCCTAAAACTCCAATATTTTTCATTTCAAAATTGTTGAATTTTTTACATTTTAGAATTTTTTACATTTTAGAATTTTACGATTTAGAATTTTAGAATTTTTTGGGTTTTTAGAATTTTAGAATTTTTTCCATTTCAGATTTCAGGATTTTGGAGATTTTTATTTTAAGACATTTCAGGTTTTCAGAACTTTTAGGTTTTGGAATTCAAACTTTTCAGAAAGGGTTTTTCAGAATTTTAGAGGTTCCACTATGCACTGTATTTCAAATTTCAGAATTTTCTTACTTCAGGATTTTAGGGACCTCTTTGTGTTTTGGAATTTCAGAGACTGTTATTTGGAATAACTTTTGAAAATCAACATTTAGGCCCTTCAAAGTTTTTTTTCGAGTTTATCAAGATTGAGTGTGTGTTTAGGTAAAACCCTAGCCTTTAGAGGCTCTTTTTACCAACACATCTGGTGACTCCTAGTGTTAAAACTGAAAGGTGTAGCAGTACAAGTTTTTCAAGTACATGAGAAGATTTCGAACCAGGTCTAAGACAAGAGAAGATGGAATATTTTCTTACATGCAATTATCCACAGGAAGACGAAGGATATGAAGAAGACCACAAAGATCACCATCTTCACATAAAAAAAATTTGTCTACACCTCTACCTAGTAGACCTTTCCTTCAGTCAACTAGGATCCTTGGACCAATAAAAAATGTTGATCACGTGCCACTAAACCTTTTATTAACTTCACGGTAAGTAGTCCACTTTCCCTCAATACACAAAACCCCATCCTAGTTGTAGCATTAAAAAAAATACCCTACTCAACTGGAGAGAATCATACAACCCCTATCGACCATATTTAAGACATTGCAAATTTCTGTGTAACACACGAGATCGACAAAATAGATATTGTAGTTAAATTGTTAGCTTCCAATTTTAAGGGTAAGGCTATGAAATGGTTTAAGAGCTTAATAAAAGGGTAAATTACAAATTGGGATCAATTTTTCACCACCCTCAGTAGTCATTTCAGAGAAAGGGTGGATAATTTTTCTTTATTGGAATAATTGACAACAATAAAGAGAGCTCCAAATGTGCAAATGGAAGATTTTAATTTCTGATTCCAAAAGACATGGGACAGAATCCCAATTCCTATGAGACCGACTACCATAGGTGTCTTCCTCTTCTTCTTGAAGGCTCTAATTTCAGACATAGCTATGATGATACAATCCATGGGAGGGACGAAACTAGTAGGAGCCTACAACATAGCCATGAGGGAGGAGAACTACTTGATTCAATCAAGAAAGCTTGCACTAAGGCCACCTATGCCTCTATATCTGGAAATGGGAAATCCTACAACTAATCAAAAATGTAAGTTGAATCCCATTACAATCCCTACAAATCAGAGCAATAGTGAGGCTTCCACTTCTTCTAGAACTTCAGGAGGTTATGAAGCAACTAAAAAACTTAGGAAATGAGCTACTTACTATTAAGAGGAAGAAAGCCTAGAATTCCAGGCCATATCAACCTCAAGCTCAGTCAAATAGGCCTCTATATCAACCAAACAAACCTCCAGCTCAAGCTTCAAATCATAATTAGAACTAAGGACAACCTCAAGATGTCAAGTCATTTCAACCGTATAATCCAAATGTAGTTTCAACATTCAGGGCCTTAGTTCCAACTAACAACAACATTGCACATGAATATGAATAATTTTTCCCATGTAACTAACCTCATAATCAGGCAACATGCTTCAATAGTGCTTTAAATTAGGTCTTAATGGTGCAAACTGTCGGTGTGTCCCAAGAGAAAATTGAGGAAGAAAATCCATAGGAAACGAGCACACATGAGGCACCTCCAACCAAAACCACACTGGTCAATTGGAAAATGGAATAATTTTGTGGAGCTAACCAACCTCCTTTCCAATGTATAGTGATCAACACGAGAATAAATAATAAGAACATATAGGAATGGAAGCCATTTAATCTGATTGTTTCTCAACCTCCTACCATGACATAAGGAATTAGTAATGCAAGAGCAACCCCAAATCCGTAAAGTCAACCCAAGGAAACCTGTTGTAGTAGTACATGTGCCCATTCAAGCTATGGAAAATATTTTCCCAAATAAGGGGACAAAAAAAGGACACTCCATCCTCTTCCAACATTATTGATCAAATGAAGAAAACACACATAAGCATTTCCATGTAGGAGTCACTGGTAATCCTAGGACATCAAGAATTATTGCATGCAACTATGGAAAATTGTCCCGCTTCGAACGAGGAACCTAGGAATCAAGAGAAGGTTTTCAGAAATGCATTGCACCAAGAAGGAAGTCAACCAATCAAAAATTTGATGCCTCCACCACTATATGTGTCATTGATTTTCAAGAACAATTTGATGCATAACTACATGATTGATTCAGGGGCAATCATCTCCGTAATGCCAAAATAGATAACAAATGAATTTGGCCTAAAAAATGAACTCGTCTCTAAAGGAGTGGTTCAATTAGATGGGAAAAAAGTTGGAATAGTTGGAATGATTAAAGGATTAAGCCTAACGTTGCATACATGTCCCAATGTCACTGTCTTGCAGGATGTTTCGGTAATTGACTTACCACCAATTTTATCCTTATGTTTGTCAAGGGACTTCACTTTTATCCTTATGTTTTTCAAGGGAATTCACTAGCAAAGATACAATCAGATCAGGAATAATTGAAAATTTCACATTGAGCCCCATGTGTTAAGCCCAATCAATGCCAACTGCTCAGCCTTTTATTAGGAATATTTCTCAAACACTCCAAAAATAGGAACTAAATTTAAAGGCATTCCATATTTGATGTTAGATGAATGGAAAAAATAGGCATGCTTTTGATCCATACAATGAGATGGAAGAAGGCGAACTAAGCATATATTGCTTACATGAAGAGAATCCACCTCTCCCTAGCATCACCAAGCTAAAATATAAGGATGACAAAAAAGTGTGGAAACTATTTTTTATGGCTCAAGGAACAAGTAGGGTGATGGAGGAGGTGCCATGTTGGTTTCGCAACAAAACATCAAATAATATTCAACCTTCTAATTTCAGTTTACGTGTTTAAACAACACAGCTGAGTACGAAGACCTAATCCATGGAATTCATTGGGCTAGGAAAAGAGGTATAAAGAACTTGCAAGTGTTTAGAAATAGTAAACTAGTTGTGAACCAAGTCAGAGGATTGAATTCTACTAAGAATGATCTCCTAAGAAGCTATAAGAATTGGGTATGGGATATTAATGAGGACTTCAAGGACTTTAATATGAGTTCTATACCAAGGAAGAAGAATGAAGCCACATACATGCTTGCAGCGATAGGGGCAATGTTTAATGTTGTGGAAAGTATCATGAACTACCAAAGTTATCCTCATATCAAAGTGGTAATAAAACCATATGTTCTTGACAACAACACTAGCTGGCAGGTGTTCGATGATGATCAACAGATCATCAATTTCATACATGAAGAAGTTGAATTCTCTGCCAAGAACCAAGATAAATTAGAACAAAAATATGCGGACCAAGTGGTTCAGTTGAGCATGAACAAGCTTCTAAAAATCTTGGTGACTTTGGAATAAATTTTCAACCCAAATGATTAGTTCAGAAAATAAAAGGAAAACATTCAGTTAAAAGGGAAAGATTCAGAACCCATTTCAATTGGAGAAGATAAAGTACTCCCAATCAGAAAAATGAGTACTCAACAAGAAAATTTTGATTTCATACAACTTTTCCAAGAGTTCCCAGATGTCTTTTATTGGAACGATGATAACTTAAAGGGATTTAATCCCAGGTTGGCACAACATACCATTGAATTGAATCTAGAGGCAAAGCATATTAGGTAGAAACAAAGACCAGTCAACCCTCATATTGGGCCTCTTATGAAGAAGGAGATGAACAAACTCATTGAGGCAAACATTATTTTTCCAATCAAGAACTTGAGTTGGGTTGCAAATCTGGTGTTGTTAAAGAAAATAAATGGAGAAATAAGGTTTTGTATAGACTTTCAGGACCTTAAAAGGGCCTCTCTCAAAGACCACTATCTACTTCCTTCTATGGAGTAAATCTTGTAGGTGGTAGCCAACTCAGAAAGGTTCTCTCTCCTATACAGATACTCATCTATGATAAAATTATGGTGAAGGAAGAAGATTACTTCAAAATATCCTTCACCACTAAATGGGGCACCTATGCCTATAGGAAAATGACATTTGGATCAGAAAAACGTTAGAGCTACATTCCAGAGGGAAATGGACATGGCTTTCAAGTGTTTAATAAACAAAATAGTTCTTGTGTACTTATATGACATCACTGTGATATCCAAGAACACGAAAAGTCACCTTTTCCACCTCAGGAAAGTGTTGTAAAGAGGGAGAAGATTTAGAGTGCCCATAAATCTGAAAATGTGTATATTCCTAGCTCACAAAGGCAAGCTCTTAGGCCACATTTTATTTAAGACTAGATTGACAATTTATCGAGAAAGAGTCGAAGTATTTCATGTTCTACAATTCCAATTCATAAGAAGGCTCTCTAAATATTCTTGGGGAGGATCAATTTTGTTTGAAAAATTTATGTTATATTTTTCCGCTCTTATCAAGCCAATAACTATGATGGTGAAGAAGAGGATGGAATCTAAGTGGAAAACAGAGTGCAAGGAAATTTTTGAAGCTATCAAGAGCGCCATATCTCAATCTCCAACTCTCATTAATATGGAATTTTCTAAATACTTTATGCTCTATGCCTTTGGAAGTTCGGACACTATTTCCACAATTTTAGTGCAACAAAATAATGAGGGATCCAACAAAACAGTTTCCTTCTTCATAGAAATCTTGGAGGAATATGAGGTGAGGTACTCCTTCATTGATAATTGTGGCCTCATAGCTATTAGGAGTTTGAAAAAGTTTAGACACTTGATTTCAAATAACAAAACTCAACTATTAGTATCTCATGCTAGAGTCAAGGACTTCCTCTAGAACAAGGATTTGAATGAAAAACGAGCAGGTTGGATCACCCATGTCATGGAGTATGACATAGAGATCAAGATCACCAAGTTGTTCCATGGAAAGGGATTGTGTGAAACACTAATTTCCAGTCAGCATGCTGAGGAAAGTGATGAAAAATATATTTTTGAGGTGTTGCAAGATAACCAAGAATAAACAAATGATAGTGTGCCCATTCCTTGTTGGATTTAGGATATGGTACATTTTTTACAAATAGGTCTATGTCCTCCAGAGATGAGAAAAACAAAGATGAGATATTTAAGACTCCAAGCCATTCCATATGTGTTTATTTACAGTGTTTTGTTTAGGAAGGACATGAATGGAGTCCTATTGAGGTACATTGGAACAATTCAAATTGAAAAGGTGCTACATAAGTTTCACAATGGAGAGGTCGAACATCATTTTTCTCTGTAGGTAATAACTCTCAAAATAATGAAGTTGGGTTATTATTGTCCCACAATGTTTAGTGACCGCTACACTTGGATCAAGAAGTGTAAAAGGTGTGCATTCTACACAAGAAAAGAGAGGTTAGAAAAACTTCCATTGCATCCAATCTCAGTTGACCAACCATTCATGCAATGGGGATTGAAATTAATTAGGGTTATCAATCCAAACTAGATCCAAGGTCATAAATGTATCCTAACTACAATAGAATATTTATCCAAGTGGACTGATGTAGTAGTACTTAAGGAAGCAAACGAGTATAACATATTGGAATTCTGTGAGGGGATAATGAAAATATTTGGAGTTCCGACTACTATTATATCAAATAATTCTCTAGCACTCCTAGGTACCAAGATCACATAGTGGCAAGTTAGGAACAATATATATTTGATCACTTGCTCAAATTATTACCCCTAGAGTAACGGGAAAGTAGAGTCCATGAACAAGAATTTTCTAAGGATCATCATGATGAATCTAGATGAAAATAAAAGGAAATGGAACACCAAGCTCAAATCAGCCTTGTGGGTTGATAGGATAATGCCAGAAAGGTCAACAGGAAGCTCTCCCTATAGACTATTTTATGGGAAGGAATTAGTGTTTCCCATATCAATGGAGCTTCCCACATTGGAGCTCATGAAGTAGTTTTAATTACTCGATTTTGAGCCTATAGAAGCTAAGTCTTCAAAGCTAATGGAATTAGAATAAATAAGAGAGTATGTAATACAAACCATGGAAAAAGATTAGGCTTTAATCAAGAGGTCATTTGACAAGACAGATAGGGCAAGAACCTTCCAGGAGGGGGACTTAGTTCTAAAATGGGATGTGGATCAGGATAAGCCAGGAAAGCATTCCAAGTTTGATGCCATTTAGAGTGGCCCCTACATGGTCATGAGATGTAAAAGTAGAAATTCATTTCAACATCCACTTTGAATGGAGAAGAACTTCCAATTCCAATCAATGGAATATATCTCAAGCACTGCTACTGAAAGGAAGATTCTCACCCTTGTACATATTAGTTTAGGATTAATTCCTCTAAGTGTAAATTCACATTGTCTTGTTGTAGATTAGGTTTCAATTTCCCTAAGTTCCTTTAGCATAGGTTTTATTTCTCCTAGGTTGTATCATTGCACAAGGTCAGTATGTCTCCCGAAAGGAGTGTGGTAACATGAAGCTAAAAGTTGTAAGGAATGGTTGTAATCCTCAGAGGGTTCCAAATGAAGGGATACTAAAATCAGATTAGGTACAGTTTCCTAAAGTAAGTCTCAAAGAGCATCCTTCCCCAAATTCATTCAAGGCCCTCTTAGGCCTTAAACAGAAGATCATCCTCAAACTTTCCTTACTCATCCTTTGGTTGTGGGAACATTTGGTTTTAACAGTTTTCCCAAAGTGACATGTTGCAAGTGGAATATTAAGAAGAATAGAAAAATAAGAATTTAATATAGTTTGAAGATGTACAAAACCGACAGGTATGCTCATACTGTGGTATGATCTCTGAATCCTAAATCTATGGTATGCTCATACTTGGTAAAATCAGGTTTTGGAATGGGTCTGGAAGTCCAATTTTATTCCCGTAGATCAGGGTTGTAGAGAGGAAAGGGTAAAAAAAATATCAGGTTCAAACAATTTTCCACTCTCACAATTTTCACTCCAAAAGTTTCTTATAAAGATTGAGAGTGCAAGAATCAGGTCAGTTCAAGTTCAACAACACTAAACGATCCTTGGGGAAAATTTTAGTGGGTCGGATCAGTTATATGTTATCACTTATGGCTCTGTTCCCAAATGGTACAAAAATATTTAGTAGGCAGATGTCCCCACGAGTTGTGAAATTGTTATCAAATTTTCCCCTAGGAAAAATGGACAATGGGGACCTAACAAGACCCGAGGACTGGAAGGGACTTCGCATGCCAATATGGGAATTACAAATAGAAATCATGTTTTCGAGGGAATTCGAGAACATTTTAGGAATTTGAAACCATTTGAGAAATTTTTCCTCTTTTGGGTTTTGAAATATACTCAGGTTACTCTTGAAATGAAGTAGGTCCTGACGGGCTCACATCTGGCCAGGAACAAGCTTAAATGGGAAAAAATGCATGACATAGTTTTTATACATTTCAATAAGCCTCCAAGGCTCTCATCACTAAAAAAGATTCCAAAATATCCCAAAAATTAGGAGGCCCTGGTCAAAAAATATCAGAAGGGACCATATTGAGGAATCGAGCTAGAACTAGCTCATCGAGTAGCTCGGGCGAGATACTCATCAAGATAAGACATCACATTGAGGGAGCCAAGTTTTGAGGACCTCGAGCAAGATCATATTGTCTTGAATAAGCTGTGCTATTGGTTCGATGCATATGGAGATGGCTCAAAAAGGACATGAAAAGTTGTCTCGGCAAGTCCAAGGTCAAGCTAATGAGACAAGGATACATGGTGAGTTGATAAGCCAAGGATCTCAGTCGTGAACTCGTGAAGAGTTTGGGTGACTCGAATCAGGGAAAGTGGAGGTTGAAGAGCTCAACAATGGGTTGAGCCCATGTAAACTCATGGTGTAGGGACATAAAAGAAAGGAAGGATCGAGCTTGAGTCTGAGAAAGCCAGTCAAACACGAAGTATGGTAGGGAGGGAGCTCAAGGGTTTCGAAGTGGGAGCCCAGAAATTAAGGCTCGAGCACTACGTGTGGAGCTTAGTCAGTAGTAGATTTAGCAAGATGGTTTGATGCTTCGAGCTAATGAGGTCAACTTATCAAGATATGGTGTGCTAGGAAAACAACAGGTCAGTGAAGGCTTGTTGGAGCGAGTGAGCTAGGGACTTCGGAAGTTTCAAGTTCGGAGATCAAGGGTCTCCAATTTTGGAGCTTAGTGTGTTAAAGTCCCAAAATAGCGGGCTAAATTTCTCTGAAGGCATAAAAGCTTGAAATCCAAAGTGGGAGCTTCAAGAGTCAACTCACTTGACGAGTCATTACTTTCAACTTCAAAAACTGATGTGGAAAAAAATCTAAAATGGCGAGTTAAATTCTCTGAACTCAAAAAATCTCTAAACCTTGAAGCTTATGAATGTGTGGTGACCTAGTCAGTTTTTGGGAGTGGAGATACTTAGGGGATTGGTGAGTGATCAACGAGTTGAGGGCATTGGAAGCCCAAAGTTATGATGCCAATAAAATTTTGAAATCCTGAAAGGAGCCTTTTGATCTCACAAGGACAATTCATTGTAGGAGTCATGTGGGTAGGTGGAGACATTGGGCACCGAGCCATGCACATACTTGGTGGCGTGTGAGGGTCAAGTTGCATTCATGGAGGAGCTCAGTAGGGTGATAGCGTAACCCAAATGGTGGCCTGAACCAAAAATTGAATAATTTGAACATTCCTTAGCCAAATTTAATAAAATTTTACTCATTAGAAAGGAAATTCACATAGGAATTTAATAGAAGGATCAAATGTCAGAGATCAAGGGGTAGGTGAAGAATGAGCTCAGAAAGAAACCTGGAGAGAAATGATGACAACTTCCCTTACACTCCTCCATTTTAGACAAATTTATATTCATTGGAAAGGTATTTCAGAACTCTACAACATGGGAGGATCAAAAATGGGAAATTAATGACTTATAAGGATAATAAATAATGATGAATTTTTAGGAGATGAGGCCATACCCTGGTGCAATCATGTATTCCATTTCTTCAAACACAAGGCAGGGTACATGAGTATGAATTTTTGCAGGTTTTCCAACCATTGTAGGGAAATAGTGATGGTTTTTGGTGGGTTTTTGAGCAATTTTAGAACTCTATATTCTCTCTCTCATGTTAATCTTCTTCGATATATTGTAAGGAGGGGCTTAATAAAAAGGGTTGGATAATATGCAATTGCCCCTCCCTTCTTTCATGTTTATGAGAAACTTGTGGAGTTTCAAACCTCCCCTTTGAGCATTGTAATAAAAATTTAATTCCTTTAGTCCCTATTGTAATATATTGTATCAACTTATTGGAGAAATAAAATCACATCTGTGGATGTTTTAAACCCTCTTTTGTGTTTTATTGTATCTTATCTGATCTTTTATTACAGTTAGAGGTTCTTGTGCATTATCATATTGTCATTGCAAGGTCTCAATGGTGTTTTGTTTATTGAAAAGTGGGTTTGTAGCAGGTGTTTGGATCTGTGGTGCTTTACCACCCTCCCAAATTTGCTTGTTTTCATTCTCATGTAATGCAGGTTATCTAACATTCCTTTTTTGTGCATCACCTTTCCTTATAGTAGTTTTCATTTTCATGCAATCCTTTTATCCTTGTCCCCTTCGAAAATCATTAGAGTAGGGTTAGAGTAGCCATTCTCCACACTTTAGAGTAGTTGGAACTAGGTTAGGACAGGAATCCGACCTTCTCTAGAGATCTATCCAATTTTATAAAGTCCCACACCTAGGATAGCTCCATGTTTGAAAAACCACACTAACTTCCTAGTTATTCAACTGTAAGAATTAAGGGATGCTATGATTTTGCCTCAATATTTTTGGCACACTAGGTGTGAAAAGAAGTCATTTATACAACTTTGGAGGAATTTGCAAGGAATTTTGACTTTGAAGGAAGTAGACTTCAGATTTCAGAGTATTCACCACAGGGTTAGAATTTTGAAATCAATTTTCAGAGTTTTTTTATGAGAAAAACAAGTCCAAATTTCAATGAAAGATAGATCAGGTCTAAACATCAAAAGGGTATTCTTAAAAAAACCAAGATTTTGGATTTTAGAATTTCAAAATTTTTGCATTTCGGAATTTCTGTATCCAAATTTTTGAATTTTTTAGGTTTTAGGAATTTCAATTTTTTTTTCATTTTAGATTTTTGTGATTTTCAATTTCAGATATTTTGGGTTTTTAGAAAATTCGGGTTTGAAAATTCATACATTTTAGAAATTCAAGTTTTTTTGAATTTCAGAATTTCAAAGGTTCCACTGTGTACTATATTTTGGATTTTGGAGTTTTCTTACTTCGGGATTTCGGGGACCTCTCTGCATTTCTAAATTTAGGATATTTCTAGTTACGAAACAAGGTTTAACTTCTAAAAATCAACATTCAGGCCCTTTAAAGTTGTTTTCTCTATTTTATCAAGATTAGGTGTACGTGTTGGTAAAACCTAGCCTTTAGCGGATCATTTTGCAACACATCCGACAACTCCCAGGGTTTAAAATTAGTGGCATAACATCACATGTTACTCAAGTACATAAGAATAATTCAAACCACGTCTGAGAAAAGAGAAAAAGGAACATTTGTGTACCTATAATTCTCTCCTAGAAGAGAAAGGAGAGGAAGAAGACCACAAATATCACCATCTCTACCTAATAGAACCTTTTCCACACCTCCACCTGGAAGACATTTCCTTTAGTCAACTAGGGTCCTTAGACCAATCAGAATGGCTCATCAAGCACCACCAAATCCTTTTGTCAACTTCACGGGTAGTATTCCACTTTTGCTCAATGCACAAAACCCCATCCCACTTGCAACATTAAAAAACATCCCCTACTTCACTAGGGAGAATAATACTACCCATATCATTCATATTCAAGACATTGGAAATGTCTGTGTAATTCATAAAATCAACAAAATAGATGTTGCAGTTAAATTGTTACCTTCCTCTTTCAAGGGTAAGGATTTGGAATGGTTTAGGAGGTTAATAGAAGGGTCGATTAAAAATTGGGATTGATTATACAAAGCCCTTTATAATCAGTTCAGAGAAAGGGCGGATAATTTGCCTTTAATGGAAAAATTGAAAATAATCAAGAGAGCTCTAAATGAGTATATGGTGGATTTTAATTTCCGATTCCAAAAGACATGGGATAGAATCCCAGTGGTCGTGAGACTTTCATCCCAAGGTATGTTCCTCTTCTTCTTTAAGGATTTGAATTTAGACATAGCTATGATGATATAGTCTATGGGAGGGATGACACTACTAGGAGCCTACAACATAGAAATCAGGGTAGAGAAATACTTGATTCAAGAAAGAAAGCTTTCACCTAGACCACCTATACCTCTATATCTAGAAATGGAAAATCCTATAGCTACTCAAACAATTGATTTGTATCCTATTCCAGCCCCTAGAAATCAGAGTAATAGTGAGGATTCCACTTCTTCAGGAACTTATAAGGAACTTCATGAGGTTATGAAGAAACTACAAAACTTTGGAAACAAGCTAGTGACTATTAAGAGGTAGCAAGCACAAAATTCCATGCCATATCATTTTAAATATCAATCAAATAGGCCTCTATATCAACCAAATAGACATTTGAATCATGCTACAAATCAAAATCAGAATCGAGGACAATGTAAAGTCGTCATTCCATTTCAACTCTATAATCCAAATGTAGTTTCAACATCCAGGGCCTTGGTTCCAACCCAAAACAACCTTGCATAAGAATATGAATGGTGATTTCCATGTAAATAACCTCATAATCAGGAAACATACTTCAATGGTTCTTTAAACCAGGCCTTAATGATGCAAACCATCGATGGGTCCCAACGACAACAAGCGAGTACACAGGAGGCATCTCCAACCGAAACCACAATGGTTAATTGGAAATTAGAAGACTTTTATAGAGTTAACCAACCTCCTTTACAATGTGTAGCTACCAACATGAGGTTAAAGAAGAGGAACATAAAGGAAGGGAATCTATCTAATTTGATTGTTTCTCAACCTCCTTCCATACCACAAGGAATTAGCAATGCAAGAGTATCCCCAAACCCACAAAGTTAGCCCAAGGCACCTGTTGTAGTAGTACATGTGCCCATTCAAGCTCCAGAAAATATTGTGCCAAGTAAGGGGAAGAAAAAGGAAAATCCATCCCCTTTTAATATTATTGATCAAATGAAGAAAACACATGTAAGCATTTCCACATGGGAATCACTGGTAATCCTAGGACAACGAGACTTGTTGTAAACAGTAATGGAAAATTGGTCTACTTCAAACAAGGCACCTAGGAATTAGGAGAAGGTACTCACCAATACAATGTAGCAAGAAGGAGGTCAACCAAGAAAAAAATTGAATCCTGCACCATTTTATGTGTCATTGATTGTCGGAAACAACTTGGTGCATAACTGCATGATCGATTCAGGGGAAAATAACTCAATAATTCCAAAATAGATAGCAGATCAATTGGGCCTATAGTATGAATTGGTCTCTAAAGGAGTGGTGCAATGGGAAAACATTTGAATAGTTGGAGTGATTAAATGATTAATCCTAACACTACATCCATGTCCTAATGTCACTTTCTTGCAAGATGTTTTGGTAATTTACTTACCACCACTTTTGCCTTATGTTTGTGAAGGGACTTCACTGCTAAGATTGGTAGGTACCTATCAAGACACTGGTCACATATGATCTTCAGGATGAGGTATGGAGCCAAAGCTATAATCAAATCAGAGCCAATTGAAAACTTTCACATTGATCCCCATGTGCCGACCCCAACCAATGCTGACTTCTTAGCCTTTGATCAGGATGATTTCTCAAACACTCCAGAAATGGGAACTAAATTTGAAGGCATTCCTAATTTTATGTTAAATAAATGTGCAAACAAAAGACATGTTTTTGATCCGTACAAGGATATGGAAGAATCTTAACTAGACATATATTGCTTGCATGAAGAGAATCCACCTCTCCCTAGCATCACCAAGCAAGAACAATCAAAAGATCATCATTGTCATACATGAAGAAACTAAATTCTCCACCAACAACCAAGATAAATTAGAATAATAATATGGAGACCAAGTGGTTCAGTTAATAACGAACAATATTCTAAAAGGATTTGTGAATTTGGAATCAATTTTCAACCCAAATGATCAATTCAAAAAAGAAAAGGCAAACATTCAAGTCAATGTGGAAGATTCAAAACCTAATTTAGTTAGAGAAGATAAAGTACTCCAAATTGGAAAATTGAGTACTCAACAGGAAAAATATGATTTCATACATCTTTTCCAATAGTTTCCAGATGTATTTTCTTGGAGCTATGATGACTTAAAGGGCTTTAATCTAAGGTTGGCACAACATACCATTAAACTGTATCTGAAGGCTAAGCCCATCAGGAAAAAAACAATATTTTTCAACCCTCATATTGAGCCTCTTTTGAAGAAGGAGATGAAAAAACACATTAATGCAAGTATTATTTTTCCAATCAAGCACTCAAGTCGGGTTGCAAATCTGGTGCCAATTAGGAAAAGAAATAGATAAATTAGGTTGTGTAGACTTTTGGGATCTGAACAAGGCCTCTCTCAAATACCACTATCCACTTCCTTCTATGGAGTAAATCTTGCAGGTGGTAGCCGGCTCAGAAACCTTCTCTCTCTTAGACAGATACTCAGGCTACAATCAAATTATGGTGAAGGAAGAAGATCAATTCAAAATAGCCTTCACCACCAAATGGGGCACCTATGCCTATCAGAGAATTTCCTTTGGATTTTCAAACATCGGAGCTACATTTCATAGGGAAATGGACGTGACGTTCAAGGGGTTAATAAACAAAATAGTTCTTGTGTACTTATATGACATCACTGTGTTCACCAAGAACGTGAAAAATCACCTTTTCCACCATAGGCAAGTCACCTTTTCTACCTCAGGTAAGTGTTCCAAAGATGCAGGAGATTCAAAGTTTCCCTAAATCCAAAAAAGTGCATATTCCTTGCTCACGAAGGCAAGCTCTTAGGCCACATTGTATCTAAGGAGAAATTAACAATTGATCTAGAAAGATTCGAAGTTATTCATGCTCTAACATTTCTAATTAATAAAAAGGATCTCCAAATATTCCTGAGGAGGATCATTTTTGTCTGAAAGTTTGGGATGGATTTTTCCTCTCTTTTCAATCTAATAACTATGATGTTGAAGAAGAGCATGAAATTTAAGTGGATAGCAGATGGAAAGGAAATTTTTAAAGCTATCAAGCATGTTATATCTCAAGCTCCAAATCTCATCAATATGGTCTTTTCCAAATACTTTATTATTCATGCCTTCAGTGGTTCAGACACCATTTCTAAAAATTTAGTGTCATAGAATAAAGAGGGATATGAGAAACCGGCTACCTTCTTTAGTCAGAGCTTGGAGAACTATGAGGTGAGGTACTCCTTCATTGAGAAGCATGTCCTCAAAGTAATCAAGAGTTTGAAAAAGTTCAAACACTTGGTTTTAAATAACAAAATTTAGTTATTGGTATCTCATGTCGGATTTAAGTACTTCCTCTTGAAAAAGGACTTGAACGAGAAATAGGTAGGTTGGATCACCCATGTCATGGAGTATGACATAGAGATCAAGGTCATGAAGTTGGTCCATGGAAATCGATTGTGTGAACAAATAGATTCTAGTCAGCATGCCGAGGTAAGTGATTAAAAAGAATTTGTTCTGGTGTTGTAAGATAGCCAGAAACAAGTAAATGATTGTGTGTCCATTCCTTGTTGGATTGAGGATATGGTACATTTTTTACAATCATGTTTATGTCCTAATGAGATGAGAAAAAAAAGAGAGGAGATATTTCATATTCCAAGCCATTTCATATGTGCTTATTGATGGTGTTTTGTTCAAGAATGACATGAATGGAGTCCTATTGAGGTGCATTGGAACCAATCAAATTGAAAAGGTGCTATATGATTTTTATGATGGAGATTCCATAGGTCATTTTGTTCCACATGGAACAACTCTCAAAATAATGAAGATGGGTTATTATTGGCCCACAGTGTTCAATGACTACTACACTTGGATCAAGAAGGGTAAAAGGTGTGCATTCTTCACAGGAAAGAAGAGGATAAAAAAACTTCCATTGCATCCAATCTTAGTTGAATAACCATTCATGTAGTGGGGATTGCACTTCATTGGGGTTATCAATCCAAATTCGAGCCAAGGTAATAAGTGTATCCTAACGGCAACAGGCTATTTCACCAAGTGGACCAAGGTAATAACACTTAAGTAAACGAGTGTAGCATATTGGACTTCTATGAGGGGATATCATGACAATATTCACAGTTCTGGATACTATTATATCAGGTAATGCTCTATCATTCCTAGGTACCAAGATCACAGAGTGGGTAGTTAGGAACAATATATATTTGAGCACCTCCTTAAATTATTACCCTCAAGGTAACAAGAAAGCAGAGTCCATGAACAAGAATTTTCTAAGGATCATCAGGAGGAATCTAGATGAAAATCAAAGGACATGTCACACCAAGATCAAATCAGCCTTGTGGGCTGATAGGATAACACCAAAAAGGTTAACATGAAGATCTCCATAAAAGCTAGTCTATGGGAAGGAAGCATTACTACCCAAATCAGTTGAGTTTCCCACATTAGAGCTCATAAATTGGCTAAAATTATCTGAGTTTGAGCCTATTGAAGATAGGTATGCAGAGCTAGTGGAATTAGAAGAAATAAGAGAGCATACAATGCAAACCATGGAAAAATATCAGGCCTTAATCAAGAGGTTAGTTGACAAGAAAGCTAAGGTAAGAACCTTTTAGGAGGGAGGTTTAGTTCTGAAAAGGGATGCAAATCGGGCTAAGCTAGGAAAACATTCCAAGTTTGATGTCATTTGGAGTGGCCCCTACATGGTTAGGGGATGTAAGATTATAAATTCCTTACAACTATCTACTTTGGATGTAGAAGAACTTTTGATTCTAGTCAATGAAATCTATCTCAAGCACTACTACTGAAAGGAAGATTTTGACCGTTGTACATATTAGTTTAGGATTTTAATTTTTCTAAGTGCTGATACACATTGTCTTGTTGTAGATTATGTTTCACTTTCCCCAAGTTCCTTCAGCACAACTTTTTTCTCTCCTAGGTTGTATCATTGCACAAGGTTAGTGTGCCTCTCGAAAGGAATGTGGTAACAGTAAGCTCAAAGTTGAAAGTAATGGTTGCAATCCTTAGAAGGTTTCAAATGTAGAGCAGTTAAAATCAAATCATGGACAATTTCTTAAAGTTATGGTAACAATAAGCTCAAAGTTGAAAGTAATGGTTGCAATCCTCAGAAGGTTTAAAATGTAGAGTAGTTAAAATCAAATCATGGATAATTTCTTAAAGTTATTATAACACCCGCTAAAACGACCACTCGAGTCCCAAGAACAACCTAGGTTTAGATAGAAAAATTATGGAATAATTTTTTTTTTTGAAAAGCATGACCACCATCAGGATTTAAGCAACAGTTGTCACAACAAAGATTCAAAGTCAATTATAATTAATAAATAAATTTTTTCCGTTATAACAAATATTAAATCCACATCACAAAATTAATGAGTGTAATTAATCCAATATAGTTAAATTTCTCTTAGGTGTTAATTTAATAAATAATTGAATTAACACTATATTTAAATGTTCCTTAATTAATTTTAGAAGGTCAAAGGGGCCAAAACAATTAAATGCCCAGGGTATTTAATTTTACTAGGTTTAAACAATAACCAAGGTCCTATTTACATGGGTTAAAAGAAAAAACATTATCTTATCCCCTAGTGTGGCCCTTCAAAAAGGTCAACCCATGCTCTAGAGTTACTCATGTAAGTTAAAAAGGGATAATTTCCAGCTTACCCACTCTCATACTCAACTTTGCACTTCAACTTGATTTTTCACATACATAACACACTTAAAGTTTCCATAAAACATTTCCATTAGATAGGAAATTTCTTCCCCTTTCCAATGATATAAATAAGTTCTCCTAACTCTTCATATTTCTTAAGTTACAGGCTGGAGGACTTGGGGAGGAAATTTTTCCCAAAGGCGGGCCGACGGGAAGACTTAAGATTTTTCACCCTTTTTCAAAAAGGTAGAGTTTGAAGGTTTGGACCCACCAACCTGTAGAAGTATATATGTTTTTTCAAAAGTGAAGGATGAGGGGCTGCGAAGGAACTTGTGACTTTTTGCATTCTTGCAAAAGTGCCCTAAGGAACTTGTGACTTTTTGCATTCTTGCAAAAAGTTCCCTAAGTAATTTTGGGGCCCACAGATCCGATTTGCAAAAATTTCCTTTTTTTTTACAGTTAGTTTTTTTTTGAAACCAACCGAAGTAAAAATTACAGAAGGCCATAACTTTCTACTGGAAGTTCGGATTAGAGAAAATAAGGACTTTTTGGAAAGGGCTAGAACTCCACTTTGCATGGGAAACATCAAAATTCATTTTCATCAAACTTAGATGGGTGAATTTTAAGAAAATGTCTTTCCTGCCATAAAAATATGAACTAAACTTTTTCAACTGCCAGAATTTGTCTAATTCGATATTCTTTCTCCTTCAACACCCCAAACAGGCGTGGAGAAATGTACTTGAAATATTTCTAATGGATTTCAAGGACTAATTGATTACTATTGAGATTTCAATAAAAATTTCTTTCCTTTTCTGTGAAATGACATTATTATGCCTCTTGCCTAATTACTAGAGTTCTGAATAAATTTAAAGGGAAATGCAGTTGTTTTATGATGTGATTTATTCATACTTAGTTCATTGCAAGGTTTCATTTTGTCTTTCAAGTTGTAGAGTACTCTATATATTTTCTAATATTTATTAGCAGGATTAACAAAGAATCCAAATGGAAAAACATAATTAAGCCAGAATTTATCTACTTTTCATTATCATACTTTAGATATTTAAGTTCGTTCCATTCCAATTTTACAATGCTTAACTTTATTTCAATCCATGTGTGAAAACCCAAAATATAGTTTGATTTTTAAAACATGCATTTCAAATGAAACAAAGAATGCAATATTTCTTCATACATGTTTATTTTTTAATATATTGTCAAATAGAGATTTCACAATATATTTTAAACAAAGAATTCAAATGAAAACCATACCATTTGTGGTAATTAAAACAACTTCTATTGAACTCCAATAATTCTTTTACAACTTTCTTTTTCATTCATCAAATACAACTTATAGAATATACATCTCTCACATCCAAATGTAGGTTCCATTTCCAAAATAGAGGAAATTTGCACCACAAATAATGTTACAATGCCATCCACTTGAAGTGGGAAATTTCACAATAAGGAACCCAAAGATAAACTGTAAAATTTATCTTCATCCTCAGCTCCAGAACAACAACAAGAAGATCCACCAGATATCTTTTGATCATACAAAAAATGAGGAGAGGTAACACTCTCCACCCAACCAATAATTCCAATGAAGAGGAGAAGCAATCCTCCTCATTGGCCCCTGAGCCCCAACCACAAAGAAATAAGAAATGTATTTCAACTCATGGCAACAAACTGGATTCCACAACACAAAAATAGTTTGCACAAATAGAGCATAGTACAAATACATACTGCAGTTTACAACCATAAGAAGAACAATAACCAATACTCTGGCTTCATCATGCACAAGCCAAAGGAGCAATACCTATGGGGGAAGCTGCTTATACCTCCCAATGAGGAAATGAGTGTCCACCTTAAAATAAACCTACCAATATATATATATATATATATATATATATATATATATATATATATATATAATTTTAAAACCCCTACTTGCCATTATGCCTCCCCCAAGTACCCCTTATACCTCCCATTCTCTTATGCCTTCCCACACTCTTATGACACCCCATAACGAGTAAAGAAATGCAAGCTATTTCTTGTACTAGGTGGAACCCAATCCCAAACTCCCTCCACAATAAAACTTATACCTCCCCAAAAATCTTATACCTCCCCACAAGAGATGCCCTATAGTCTTCTCCTACACCATACCTAGGCAAATCTTCCCAACCAACCAACGACACATACCAAAATATTCAAGTATTGACATATGCATAAATAAAAAAAGAACATTTTAAAGAGCCAAACTTCTACCTCTCCATGGTAGAGTTTGCTCCAAAAGTTAAATTGCAAGGTTGTTTCCAATCCAAATAGTCCAAAAGCTCCAACAATCCACAAGCATTCAACAAAAATCACTAACTCTCTTCAAAATTACTAGAACTCTAAACCAAAAGAAGTAACAAAAAAAATGAAGTCACCCAATGATGTAATCCCCTCCCATAACCCTCAATACAACAAAAGAATTCGAATAAATACAAAAGGAAGAGAGGAGGATGAGGTGGCTCCATGTAGGATGCCACATCACTCATACTCAACTCCACCTCACAAATCAACTTCAGACTCCAAAGCACAATTAAAAATCTGGGTGAATAAAATGACAGATTACTTACACACACACAATCCAAGTCCACACCCTAAGGACAAATATTAATTTTATGCAAGAAGGTGCAATAAAAATTTACAACTTGCCTTCCCAAAATACATAATGAGGCCTAATTTTGACTCCCTAACCCATAGGTAGGGTTGGTATAAAAATTTAAGAGTATGTGTGACAAGTTTAACTTGTCCCACAAGCCTCCAAAATCAGCCCCTAAGAACAAATCCGAATTTCATAAAGAACGTGGAGTGCTTCACACTCAAAATTACTTACACATTACTTACAACATTTAATCCTAGAGTCATCAACTCTAATAAATGCATTCTTTTTTACCCATTTTAATAAATTGAACAACATGATTACTCACTAATATAGACTTAAACACAAATTAAATAATAAAGGGGAAAATAAATCACTAAAATCGCATACTAATACTTTAAACAAAAGAAAATAAATAAACTAATACACATAATCCCTTGCTTACATTTAAAGGTGACTCCCCTCATGGGAACCCCTAACAACAAGCACACACAACACACTAACAAATTCCAAGTTGCCATGGTCACCCTGTGGATTGGATGTCCCACCTAGAATCTCCAATGTGGATTTGATCTCCGATCCCTCAATGTTGTGAAAAATCAATGTGACATATTTTTCTATAAAACACATGTTTGGATGGATCGTGCAACTTCATGCCTCGTGGTTTGCATCAAAACATCCAAAAGTAAATATCCATGATATGACTGTACAAATTATCTATAGGAATAGAATCTAGTCGGTCATCAAGGCAGATAACGTCATTTACAATTTCAATTCAATAACCATTTGATCATAAAATTATTTCAATTTTCTAGGTGTTAGCTTAGTTACAGACAAACTATCACATGTATCAGATATACTATGCCAAACAATGTATCAACATTCAGATATAAAATGTGTTTATGAGTATGCAAGGCACACACATAGCAGCTCGATATGTTGAATCAACAATTCAAGTTACAGTCCATGAGACATCTAACATCTTGGTACTATCATATCAGTAACTAAAAGCTACGTAGATAATGTACACATTGCACGTACAATCAGACAGTATCAGTAATCAATAACTAAAAGGTGTCGAAGGGAAATTGTTATTTTTGTGCATTTAGCACCTTCGTCCTCTCTCCAGAAAGCACTGAGCAAACATGAAAAGAGATATTAATGAGAGTATCATTTGAGGCTAAATCAGTGATGATCAAAGAAAACCATATAGGATATTTAGGGAAAATTGAATCTAGGGGTTATGATAGATACCAATCGCGGAGGTGCCCAAGAATCTAAACCCTACCTCACTTAAGTGGAATGGTATTTTGTGGGAATAAAATTGAAACGAAAAAATAACATTTGCATGGGTAATAGGGATCTGAATGGGGCTACGCTCGGACGAAGTAGGCTGGAAGCAAAACCAATTAAACCTTTAAGTTAGAAAATGAATCTGAGGCCTACCCTAGCATTGATTAATCCAACTTGGTGTAAACTAACGGAGCTCAGTTCGATGCTTTATGAGCTTCCGTTTGTAAAATATCACATCAGACAACCTTACACTAACTCAAACTGCATTATTCAGTGTTTTTGCAAACAATAGGATAACGAGACGACTGAATTAATATAGAGAAAAGTGAGACAATATTTTGTAGAGGGTCCCAAAGCGGAGGTGTAGGATCAAACTAGACCCCTCCAGCTGCCACGGAGTCTGAGAAATCACTCGACAAACTTATAACATTTTTTGGTCTCGGGACTCTTAGGGGACTATGCCTGAACGAAGTATCCTGGAAGCACTAGGAGTGTAGGGAACCAAAATGACACATCCCCTAACATTTACTAGGTCATCCTGACATGTGTGTGTAGTCGTTTTGGTGCCACGAGCTTCCGTTTGCAAAATATAGCATCAGACAACCTTACACTGACTCAAAGTACAATATTTTACATTGTTACAAACAGTAACACAACTAGAGAACAAAATGGATATGGAGAAAGGCGAGACATAATTTTTTGTAGAGGGTATCGATGCAGAGGTGTAGGATCAGACGAGACCTCTCTAGGTGCCACGGAGACCAAGATATCACTCGTCGAAGTTATAGACTTTTTTGGTCTCAGGGCTCTTAAGGGACTACACCCAGACAAAGTATCCTGGAAGCAACGAGGACCCCCATTGGCCTCCAAAACTAAGCCTCCCCTAATATTTACCTGGCCACCCCAACATGTTGACACAGTCAGTTTGGTGCCATGAGCTTCTGTTTACAAAATATAGCATCAGACAGCCTTACAATGACTAAAAGTACAATATTTTACACTATTGCAAACAATAGAACAATGAGAGAATCAAATGGAGATGAAGAAAACTGAGATTATTTTGTAGAGGGTCCCGACATGGAGGTGTAGGATCAGAAGAGACCTCTCCAAGTGCCGTAGAGACCAAGATATCACCCATCGAAGTTATAGCCTTTTTTGGTCTTAGGGCTCTTAAGGGACTATGCCCAGACGAAGTAGACTGGAAGCACCGGGAGCATTGGCCTCTGAAATAACACCTCCCCTAGCATTTATCTAGCCACCCCAACATTTTTGTGTAGTCAGTTTGGTTCCATAAGCTTCTGTTTGCAAAATAATGCATCAGACAACCTTACACTGTTGCAAACAATAACACAACGAGAGAACCAAATTGAGATGGAGTAAAATGTGACAAGATTTTGTAGAGGGTACCCATGTAGAAGTGTAGGATTATATAAGACATCTCCAGGTGCCACGAAGATCAAGATATCACGTGTCGAATTTATAGCCTTTTTTGGTCTTAGGGCTCTTAAGGGACTACACCCAGATGAAGTAGCCCAGAAGCACCGGGAGCATTGGTCTCCAAAAAAAATCATCCCCTAACACTTACTTGGCCACTCGAATGTGTTGGTGTAGTCGGTTCAGTGCCAACAACTTTTTTTTATAAAATAATGCATTGGACAACCTGACACTGACTCAAACTGCAGTATTTCACATGGTTGCAAACAATAGCACAACAAGAGAACCAAATGGAGATGGAGAAAACCGAGACAATATTTTGTATAGGGTCACGACGTGGAGGTGTAGGATCTGAAAATAAATTTTTAGGTGCCACGGAGTTTGAGAAATCACTGTTTACAAAGTTATATCCTTTTTGGGTCTCAAGTCTCTTAAGGGACTATGCCTGGACGAAGTAGCCCAGAAGCACCGGGAGTGTTGGCCTTCGAAACAAATGAACCTCCATATAATTTACCTAGCTACTCAAATGTTTTGGCACAGTCAGTTCGGTTCCAATAGCTTCCATTTTAAAATAATGCATTGGATAGCCTTACATTGACTCAAAACTACAATATTTGGCGCGGTTGCAAACAATAACACAATGAGAGAACCAAATTGAGATGGAGAAAATAAATATAGGATTTCATAGAGGGTACCTACATGAAGGTGTAGGATCTAACGAGACCTCTCCAAGTGCCATGGAGCTTGAGAAATCACTTGGCGAAGTTATAGTCTTTTTTGGACTCAGGGCTCTTAAGGGACTACGCCCAGACGAAGTAGCTCGGAAGCATCGGGACACTTTGACCTGAAACAATGGCACCTCCACTAGCATTTACTTGTCCACCCCACGACATGTTGGCATAGTTGGTTTGGTGCCATGAGATTTCGTTTGCAAAATATAGCATCGGACAACCTTACACTAACTCAAACTACAGTATTTCACATGGTTGTAAACAATAGCACAACGAAAGAACCAAATCGAGATGGAGAAAACCGTGACATGATTTCGTAGAGGGTACCCACACAAAGGTGTAGGATTAGACGAGACCTCTCCATATGCCACGGAGACCAAGATATCACCCATCAAAGTTATAGATTTTTTGGTCTCAGGGATCTTAAGGGACTACGCCCAATCAAAGTAGCCCGGAAGCACCAAGAGCATTGGCCTCCGAAAAAAAGTCTCCCTTGGCATTTACTTGGCTACCCAGATGTTTTGGCGCACTTGGTTCGGTGCCACGAGCTTCTGTTTGCAGTATCTTACACGGTTGCAAACAATATCACCTGACGAAGTTATTTCCCTTAAATTTTCTCTATCTCTCCCCATCACACTCAGCATCGCCATTCTTCCTCTATGTCCATGCACATTGATCACAATATAAATATAGGATATGTTTTTTATAACAAAAAATATGGAACATGATCTGTTAGCAAAAGCAAAAAGGACAATGACCGTGCAACATTACCAACAAAGGAGTTCTTCTGGTATTATGGTTAGATGAGGGTTGACTCTCGAGGATCATATTCATATTTAGTGTATCACTGTCAAAGAGGGAAGCTCCCCTAATCAAATCGGTTATTCAGTATGATGTGGAAGATGAGAAAATAAAATGAAAGCTAGAGAATTAGATTTCATGGGTAATTAGTACTAAGAATCAACAAGACTAATATGGCTTCCGACTTCCTATCAACGTAATCATTGTACCTTGAAAATTAAAACTTTAGCACTGCTACTTAGTAACAAGAACTCATAACTTCCATACTACTCAACTAGGAGGGAATGCCTAGAGACCATCATTGAGTCTCGCTTGTACAAAATAAGCATAACAATTGGGGAATGGCTAAGAACACACAAGGGTTATCAATCGCCTAGTAAATATTTCTTGTTTAGTTCTGAATGGGAGTCAGCTGGCCTACAACTTAGTGACCTTCCATTCATTGATAATTCCTTCTATGATAAACCCATGGATGCTTTCAAAAGTGCCTTCAAAAAGATAGGGGTAGTCATCAAGCCTAGTGAAGGGTGTGATGTGATTTCCAAACAACTTGAAATGCATATAGATTTAGAGGTCATAACATGAATTTACAAATATCTTTATCGTTATAAATGGAAGCCAAGTAATGTGTCTCCATGTATCCAAAGGATCGAGGACTACTGGGGTCTGTGGTAAGGATTGGACATTCAAGGAATCATCGAGTGTCTGAATCAGAATGTCATTGCATCTGGAGAAACATTCTCAAACATTGGAGTAATGCATCTTGGAAAATAAAATTGAACCTTAGAAATCCTCTCAAATTGTCAATCTAGGTCCTCGTCTTGGTCATGTTCCTGGTCTTATTTTTGTTTTTGGTTCTGGTTCTGGTCGTGGTCATCGAATATGGAAGTTTTCAAGAAAGGAATCCACACTTGAAGAATTATTCCCATTTAGATTGTTGGCAATGCCAATGGCAGTGGTAGTGCCTGTGGAATTCGGTTGGTGGAAGGTGGGGTTGTGCCCTTGTTGGTTTTTTCTCATGGTGTCATAGGTAGCCTTTCTAGTATTATTGGAGAGAACTCTCCATGCTTGTGTGATAAGTTTAAAACCTCCCTCGGCTCCTGGGAACTTGTTTTTATCAGGATGCAATAGCAAGGCTAGTTTTAGCAAGAATTAATAGAAAAAAGAAAACAAATTTGAATGGAATTACTTAGAAATGCATTCCTTCACAGATTATCTTTTTGCAATTTGGCTTTCCAAGTTCTCCATATTTGCCAAATTTGGGGCGAATTGACATTCTGGACCTCTAAAAGCATGAAGAAAATGGCGAGTTCATTTCCCCCAACCTTTCTTGAAGTGAATTTAAACAAAATGAAATTTGGAATTTGGAGGTGGCACGTGGTAGACATTGATTGTCCTGCCACTGATTTACTTATTGATGATTAATTGTTATTAGTTGGATTTATTTGCCATTATTATGATAAGTATGTTTTTGAGATTGCCAAATCACCTTCAGGTTTATTCATGAGAATACAATTATTATTGTGGCACGGTGGAGGCAACTCCTTAAACTCCTTAAAGCCTCCCATAATTAGTTAGTGAATACCTCTCCTACATAACCTAAATTTTGGGAGATTGTGAACTAATGATTGTGATGGGTATCCTTAGACATAGTTGATAGTTTTGGTAATATGTTCACAATATTGGTGTGTGAAGCCTTATTAATCAAGTTAGTGATGGTCCTAATGATTGTCTGAGGTGTTTTAATAGGGGAGAAGACTAAGAAGCATTGAAGAATGCAATAGGTGCATGATAAGATAATGAATCAATACAAAGAGACCATGAGCAAGAAGAAGCACAAGTAAGGTAAATACACATATACACATTGATAAATTGAACGAATAATTACTCAGATTAGATAACTCTTTATATACATACATTATATAAATATTGATTTCCAAAGTTTCATGCATATTATACATTGAAAACACTAGTATACAACACCAATAAATGAAAAAATAATCCATAATGTCTTATATTGTCAAGTGCACATCATATTAGTTTCATACAAAAATAATCTCAGAAATGTAAGGTCTCATACAAAAATATCAAGTTCCAAATTGTATTAACGTGCACAATAAATATAAAAATGCATGAATAGGTCATATCATATCAAGTGAATGCCATATAGGCGTACATACAATGTCGAACGTGCATACAACGCCATGCACATAGGCATAAAAAAAATTTCATAAGACACACACACACACACACACACACACACACACACACACACACACACACACACACACACACACACACACACACACACACACACACACACACACACACACACACACACACACACACATAATCATCAAAATATATCCCTCTCTTGGCCTTGCTCAAAGAAGGCCCTCCCTTAGACATAGATGGAGATCTTTGAGATGACTTCGGATCCTCTAAGTGGTCCATACTACGAGTCCTTTCCACTCTAAACTCACCTATAGTTGAACCTGTAAATGTAAACAATTTTTTTGTCAAAACTTAATATATAAGTTTTCAACATGTATAAGACCATGCTAATGAAACTTTTTACATTTACACACACTTACCGCAATCTCTCGGTCACGTTGAATCTACATCTCACGCTCAGATGAGTCATTAGGAGCTCTTGGAGCACGAATGAGGGTATCAAAACGATGAGCTTGAGGAGTCTGTTGCCTCAAAGTAAAAATGGAAGGGGTTGAACCCTACATACACATAAGATCACAAAATCAAACATCAAAATTAGCCAAAATAGAACTATGTTAACAATAATTTTTTGAATGCAGATCAAAAAATTTATGCCAACTAAGTACATGTATGTGTAATGACAATATTTTAACTAATTTCATCAATATACAACTATTTTTTTACTATGCCACGCCTGTGAATCATATGAACAGGGTTGTTACCTGTCACAGCCGCTTGTAACTCCTGTGTATACACAATGAAGGACATTATTAACATAATTTAATAATGCTACAATGAAGGACATTATTTTAAACATAATTTAACATAATATGAATTACTGTACGAGCTATTTAACGAAAATACATGTAGTTTGAATACCTTGGTGAGTTGTTGCGTAGATGAAATTGCAATGACAACACCTTTCTCTACTCCTCGCAGAGATGGTGGTGTATCTAGTGAGGTCATCAACTTTATCAAACATATATCACGTCAAGCTAGTTGAACATATATAATATATATACAAGAACACACACATATATAGACATATATTTGAGTTCAAAAGTTGAGTCTAGTTTCATACGTGAAAATTTTACACAATTAACATTCTAAATTACCTCTGTGAATGTATGCATAGGCATGGTGCTCGTAGCCTATGGTCGGGATGATGACGTCCCTCCACGCGCTGTAATATCAATGCATAGATGTACAAATACAATTATTTTAAAAATTTAGCATATATAAGTAAATCAAGTTCTCAGATATTTTTGTAACATACATAATATAAAATACAAAATACCTACGAAGGTGTCACCGATGGCTGGAATCCAAATGTATCACTCAAAAAGGTGTTTGACATAGTGACATTATCATGTGTACCACCAACGGCAACTCCACCAACACCAGAATGCATGAAAGTATCATCCTCCTCGGGCCCCAAGCATATGCTACCACATGACGAGAAAAGATATGGCCACATGTTAGTACTGCCTAAGGGAATACTCTGTGTACCTCCATGAACATCTGGATCAGAAATGTCCCTCGTATGTTAGACAAGGGTATCAGATAGCCCTTGAAGCGCGTGGAGTGTATCAATCTCTAATGTCTCCTTCACTACTGGAGGGACAATCTCAGGGTGAGGGGGATTTTGTGTGGGGACTCTACCCTGCTGAATAGGTGCATGTTGTGCACGTGGTCAATCCTGTGCAGAGCCTTTTCCTCGGCCCTAGAAATCGTGGAAATCAAAATAGTTCAGGATCTCATTGAGGATAAAATCACAATAGAGTTTCCTCAAAAATTATAGTGGAACCTCGTTGTTATTGCAAGGTGTAAAATCAAACACCATCCACCATCGGTCCCCAAAAATTATTTTTAATCAAATCACTATTGCACCAGTGGATTGGAAACCATTTGAATGACAACGGAACAAGAAAATTGGTTTGGGGGTCCGTGAATAAGGCACATATGAGGTCTTTTGTAATTTATTTTTTCTTTACATCTGCATATGACAATTTTTTGGCATAATATTCCCTACAACGCTCTCTATAAGATGTCCAACGATCAATTTGACTCGTTGCCGCATCAACTTGAGTGACTAATACCTCCAATGTGTTTGCAAGAGAGGCACGGTGGGGGTTTGTAGAATGGGAATCCCTCATTTTTTGATTAATTCCTCAATTTCAATCTTGTTTTCCACTATATGGGTTGTTAAATCCTCCTAACTACCTAGGGGATGTTCAACAACTGTAGGAGGGCTAGGAGGTACCATAGGAATTGTAGGGTTTGGTTGTGGTTGAGGTGGAACTATAAAAAATAAAAAAAATGTATTCAATTCAAATTCTACTATATAATTACCAAATTTCAATGCAATTTAGAGAAAATAATTTTTCCTACCTCTTCTCTGTGGTGCCATTGTCGATTCTGATCTTCGTGGCGATTCTCAGATGATCATGGGAGCTAGATGCAACTGAATATAAAACATGAGTGCAAGGTTTTGCTGTCAAACTCACATTTGGGGGAAAATAAAATGAATAGGGATAGGGCCCATTTTTTGTTTATATTTTAACATAACGCATGCGCGTTAAAACTCATACGCGTTCTAGGTTCATGAATTACCGAACCAGACTTGCATTTAAAAAAATTAATCTAGCTCAAAAGAATTAAAATCTATAAAATATTGTATTTTTCATGACTGTGATCTCAATTCGGATCCTTCATTTAAAACGTTAAGTTCTACTTTAAATAGATAAAACTAAAAGCTCAAAGTACTACCTTTAAAAATATAACAATTTGGTTACGTTACATTACAAATTTTCAAAGTAAATTCTATTAAAAATAAATGCATGAGAAGGGACAAATCCAATATACGATGAGAATTTTTTTATGAAAACCCAAAAAATAAAGAGAAAATTATTGTGCAAATAAATTTCTTTTAAAACGTACATAAAAATAAAGGTTATAATATTCTTGTTACTAACTTTATGGCTTACAATAATACTCTACAATATATATTTCTATAAATTCCCCCTCAAAAAATCTAAAATATTGTATTTTAAGGGAAATGGTAAATTATTAGATTTATCCCTTCAACAAAAATCGTTTAAAAAATCATGTATATTATAATTTCTAAAAAACAAAACAAGCTCAAACATTATATTTGACTACAAAGAATATATACATTTAATTGATATATACCGAGCATTAAAATACGGTCTAAATTTGTCTCAATAACTTTAAATTAAATTATTTTTTAATATATATTAAACTACAAAAAAAAATGTGTTAAGGGTCGGTCTTGGAAGGTTGGGTGACCTTGTGGAAAAAGGGTTGACATTGTTCTTAAAGGTCATGGTTGAAAGGATGTTTTTTACGTTGAAAGGGATTGGTTTACTCTTAGGTTGGACTAGAGGTTATCATGCTTGTTTAAGGTATGACTATGATATAGAAGTGGCAGTTGTGGCACAGGGAAGGGCTGCGTCTACATAAATAACACAAACATTGCATGGTTAGAGGAGGATGTCACACCTCGTTATGGTGTTATTTCTACCAGGTAGTGAGGATCAAGGCTAATTTTAGTGGCTAATATTCACCATTTGGCTAAAAGTAGCTTTTGGTCCTTTTGAAAGTCCCTTTCCCAACTGGGTTGAGCTTGGACAAGTTCCCCATAGAAATTTGGATATTGGTGTCCTCCTCCTGGTAACTGGAGAAGTACTCTCTAACTCCTGTCATATGAAATGACGCCCCACTATCTATATACCAAACACACTATGAGGTTGAGTTGAATATACAAGCTATGAGTCTAAACTCATCCTCCAATCTCCTAGAGAGCTCCTCTGCACTTGTTGAAGCCGCCACCTGGTTCTTGCCCTTCTTATCATTCTTCTTCCTTTGTGGGCAGTTACTAACATAGTGGCCAAACTCGTGACAACCATAGCACTTGACCTTAGACATGTCCTTCTTCTTCTCACTTTAAGAATTTGATCTTTTTCTAAAGCCCTTCTTTGCTTTCCCTTTTCCCGCTAGGGCAACATTTTCTTGTTCTCCCTCACTTTTCTGACTCTTGTTAGCCCCATTGACAAGACTTAGTCTAAACTCCTCCTGAGTGGAATCAGCCCATAGTCGATCCCAACTCGGTAAGGTGTCTTGTCCACTAACAACTTGAACAAAGACATCCCACTGTTTAGTAAACCCATTTAGGGCTATTCTTACTAGCTCATCATCATCTGGCTTATCTCCAACAGCTGCTAACTCATCCTTAACGAGTCTAATCGTGGTGAGGTAGCTTGTAACGTCTTCTCCCTTGTTCATCTGGGTTATCTCCAACAGCTGCTAACTATACCTTATAGGGCACACACACACACACACACACACACACACACACACACACACACACACACACACACACATGCACACACACGCACACACACACGCACACACACGCACACACACGCACACACACGCACGCACACACGCACACGCACGCACGCACACACGCACACACGCGCACACACACACACACACACACACACACACACACTACTATTTTAGAATTTCCTAAAAATTAAAGGTAGAGTCGAATTTCAATTGATAGATGGATAATAACAATAAACGTTTGTTAATAGCTAATGAATTGTGATGCTCTAGAATGATATTTATAAATGTGAATGACAAGATATTTTATGTTTGTGTTTAGCTGAAGATTTTTACTTTTTGTTCATTATGTCATTAATAAAATTTGTGAAGTTGAATGGATATTCAATATCATTGATAAAAAAAATGTCATACATTTAAGACTTGTTAATGAGTTCTATAAGGATTATAGTCTGTTGGTGTCATGAGGGCATGTTATATGCTAGGTTACAAGTTTGAGCCTTGGTTCCTCAATAGATCCAACACCATAAGAGTGGTGGCCTAATATCATTTAATCTAACAAAAAAATAATTGTCAATGAGTTTTTTCTTTATGCTGGTTTTCCATGGACGGTTGTTGTGAATGCTTAAGGTGGAAGTAACTTACCTTTAACCTAGATAACATAATAAGACACTTATTAAACTATGATCCTTATACCAATGGGGACAATTCCACAATGAAAATGGCTATCTTACTAATATATTTTATTTTATTGGTTATAGGATTAGTATGTTTGCTTGTTTAGCCTTCCCTTTACTCCTTTGTGACTTTAAAATCCCAACGAAAATAAATCTTTTTCAAATTCCTTTGAATATGCTTTGATCCTCATTCAAAAACTTAATCCTACAGTAGTTAGAAATGTCGATCTGCAGAAACATATGAACATATAAAATATCCATATTTGCAAACCACAAGTGGGCTTTGCAAGGTTTTTTCTTGCATGCCTTCGCTCATGTTAGCTTTTTGCATAGGTCTTGTCACGCTTGTATCCTGTCACTATTAGTTTTGATTGAATTTCATAGCATTTTGGGCATTTATTCCACCCGTTTTGGGCGGAGCTTGCCTTTATAATGGCCTCTAACCATCCAGTTGCAACATCTATTGCAAACTGTGGTGAAGATGGCTCCCAAATGCAGAAGGAAATTTGTCCTGAAAGTGTACGACGACATAATGAATCTGAAACCCCTTCGGATGTTTCTATTGATATTACTTTTGTTGAGCCTGTTGTTTAGTTTTATTGTAATAATTTCTTAATAGCGTATTTTTGTGGTCGGGTCATGTCTAAGTCGCATTTACAAAACTAGATTAAGAACCATTAGGAGACAACTGACATCCAGGTCACTGGTGTTTGGAATATCACCAAAGGGTTTTACTTTTTTACCTTCTATGAGTCATCGCAAGCCCAACTTATTTTTGAGTGTTCTACTTGTTGGTATATTGGCAGTCTAAATGGTCTCCCAATTTTAGCCCATCCAATCAGGTTTCCCTTTGAGTCCTTGTCTGGGTGGAGTTAACGGGGCTACCATTACAACTTTAGCCTTTTTTGAATGATATTGTTTGACCCCTTGGCCATGTTATTTGTCTTGAACCTGACCATTTTTTTTACACATGTCCGCATAAACATGTTTGTGTTGATGTTAGTTTAGCCTCTGATCTATGGGACCACATTGACATTCAGGTTATGTCCATGCGTATCTCACAGAAAATTGTCTATTTCAACTTACCCAATACTTGTTTTGAGTGTCAAGCTACAAACCATCATATATGCGACTGTCCTCTTTCTCAACGCATCAATCTTACTAACACTCAACCTGCTCCTGGTTCACAAACGGATGTCTATGAGGAATGGACCACTATGGCTAATAAGAAGGGTGCTGGTGGTAAATCTACTTCCATGGTTCCCCTAGCTTCTTCTAGACAACAATTGGTTCTGACTTCCTCACCTCCTGCATCATCTCAACCCACTCAGCCTTCTCCACATGTGCAGAGCCAACCCACTCTGTAAAAACAAAATTCTAGGATAGTTGTTACCATGTCATCCTCCCAATGCCATTCCCAGAGTCCTCCTAGAAAGAACTATATGGAGGTGTTTGGGCTAGGCAAGCCTAGGTGCTGCACTAATCTGAAGGAGTCACTCACTTCAAACTAGTCTATTTTTCTTTCCAATAGCTTCGGCATTTTAGGCTCGGCAGATATGTTGCAGGATGAGCAAGAGGAGGAGCTGATCATGTTTAACCTCCCATGAATTGTTTCTCATGGAATGTTATAGGATTCACAGAATCCTCCTGAAAACATTTTGTTAAGCATGCTTGTTAATTAATTGGTAATCTTGATATTATTTGTTTGCAAGAGGTTAAGACTATTGGTTTCCTTCTTCAGACTTCCTTAATGTGTATTGCACCGAATTACATGCATTGTTTTTCTTCTCACTTGGAAGGCAAAGGTGGTGTTTCTATTTTTTGTGTCTCCTATATTTTCTACCATGATAACTACCATGGGTCACAATCCTTACAATTGGGCCGTGTGGATTATTCTGAATCTTAACGGCTTCTCGTTGGGTGTATTAAATCTTTATGCTCCTAATGATGGCCCGAAAAGGTCAACGTTATGACATTGGCTAGGTGATAATTTACCCCTTACTTATTGGATTTTCTACGGTGATTTTAATATGGTTGAACATCCCGAGGACAAGATGGGGGCCCTTCCTATGTGTTGGTCCGTTGGAGAGTGGGAAGATTGGTTCTATTTTAAAAATAGGTGGAGTATTAAAGATCCACTTTTTAAAAGGCCACCCGACTTAACTTCTCAAAATTGGTTTACTTGGTCTAATTTTCAAGAGGGACCCGCACGTGTTCATAATAGGCTATATCATGTCATGATATCTCAGGTACAAATCTTTGAGGTGGCATCCAACGTTACTCTCCAGTCACCACTTGGCTAGATATTACTTTTTCATATTATTCCCTCGTCTCTTTTGTTGTTATGTATAGTGGGGCAACTCTCAAGGTGTCAAACATGTAATTCTATATGAATGTTTCTCTAATAAGTCACCCGGGGGTATTAAATCTTATTTCTCAGGTCTAGAATATGGCACCACGTCCGCCACTCGCCACCAGTTAGATTTCTTGGTGGAATGAAGAAATTTAATGGACGACTAAGTTTCTCTACCATTTTGGTAAACAGGTGGCCCAAGTTCAAAAGCACCAATGTGGATTTTCAATAGGAATTTTAAAGAAAAACCTTGTTGCTAAAGTACCATCCCTTTAATGTGCCAACTCAAGTTTGAGCCACACAGCTCAAACACCAACTCAAATTTATTAAACACCATAGAGCCAAGGGTGTGCAGATTCATGCTTAGATCCACTGGTTGAAAACTGGTGATCGTGCTTCTAAGAGCTTCTTCAAATTTCTCTGATCCAAGCATATTAGGGAGAAAATTAAGGTGATTCAATTGGCACACTCTTGGGTCACCTCTCTCCCAGATATTTCTTTGGCATTTTTGGATCATTATACCTTGGTTTTTCAGGCCCAAAAACCTTCAGCTGAAAGTAAAGTTACTCTTCAACAATGCATTGCAGTGGTTCCCTGTAAGCTGAGTCAACAAGATAGGAAGCATTGTGATGCTTCTGTCTTTGTTAAAGAGCTTCATGGTGCCCTCCTTTGTCTTTCTAATGAAAAATCTCTAGGCTTACATGACTTCCCATGTGAATTTTACAAAGAAGCTTGGCCTTTTATCTGTCATAACTTATCAAAAGTTTATTAGGAGGCATTGCAAAACTAGTGTTTAGGCAGTATTAATCACAAAGGCAATATCAAATTCATTCACAAAGTTGGGAACCCAGTGACTATCAATAATTGGATACCTATCACCCTTCTCAATGTTTCCTACAAGATTCTGACAAAGGCTCTTGCTCTTCATATTGCTTCCCTGCTTCCTAAGGTTGTGCGACCTGAACAAACTAGTTTTGTTAAAGGACGATATATTTTAGATAATCTTGGAGTAGTTTGAGAAGGTATGGAATGAGCTAGAACCTCTCTGCAATGGGTTATTTAAAAAAAAATTATTTCAAGAAGGCTTATGACTGTATTGAGTGACCTTTCATCCTTGTTATGCTTCAAGATCTGGGTTTGGAATTTTTTTCCTCAATGTTGTGTAGATTATTTTTAGTGATGATTCTTCCTGTCTCACTATTAATGGCCACCAATCATTTGCTATTGGGTTATATCATTCCATTTGACAGGGGTGTCCTCTCACTCTGACTCTCTTTGTTCTTGTAGCGGATGCACTTGGCTACCTTATCGCCAACAGAGTGGATCAAGGGTGTATTCGGGAGATTTATCTCCTTGATCACAAAACCCAACTCATTAATGGGTACTTTGTCAATGAATCTTTTCTCGCCCTTACTGAATCAGAATGGAACATACATGAGACCTTCTCTTACTTACTAAATCTTTGGGTTTCCGCCAAAGTTCTAGCCCATGTCAGATTGGTTGGCAACTTATCGATGGAAATGGATTCAGTGAGGAGAAATATTTTGGTTTTTGAGGATCCCCTTGGCCTTTGATAGTGAGTCTTCCACTTTATGGCAGTTCATGATTGAGTGAGTTGAGTAGTGTAAAAATGGGTCTCTCGACCTTTATCGTTGGGTAGGAAATTCCAAGTTTGCACTAAGATTCTCGCTACTACGCAAGTTTATTTTGTTGCTTGTTGGTGTCCGTCTCAGGATTCCTTTAAGAAATTGGCCAAGATCTTAAGATATTTTCTTTGGTCAAGTTACAAACAGGGAGGTTTTCATAGAGTTGCTTGGGAAATTTGCACACTTCCTAGGGATCAAGGTAGTATGGGTGTAATTGATGTTTACAGGTAGAATATCTCCCTTTGTGCTAAATGGGTTATTCGGTGTATTCATGGCAATAAGGCCTGGAAAATTCTTCTACTATATTGCATTTCATGAGGTTCTCCTTATGGTAAAAAATGTTGGAAGAATATTGGATTTCATACCTTATTAATTACGAGAGTGCCAGTCAAAATACATGGTACTTTTGTTGTGAAAAACATCTAGAAATCCTGTGAATCCATTAAGCATTTAATGAGATGGGTTGGTGATGGATTCAAAACTAGTATCTCCTTTAATGACCATAATATATGGTGGTAGCCTATTTTTTCTGACAGATTTCCCTTAGCCGAATTGCCTAGCATCAAGGTAGTGAGCCTATTTTGGAAAGGGATTTCTACCATAAGAGATTTGGTTTCCAATAGATACTGGCTTCCTTGGCTAGAGCTGAAACAAAAATTATAGTTAGTAAATGTGGACCTCTCATCTATATTGAGAACTCAGTCTCTTAGACCAAATGTTATGTTACACAAACTTGGGCTTCAACTACCTCTTGCCTAGTGGAAAGATTAGAGATGGAATGTGGATATTCTGTTATTGAAATATGATTTCGGAGTCATCTATTTTTTACTTTCTCCCATTTCTTCTGGTATTGATAATCTCAACACTGAACTTGCAGTCCTCTACTTCCACCTGGCTTTGATGTCTCCATCGGGCTTAGAATCCTTTGTTTGATCCTTAGTTGAATTTTTTTCTCTAGTGCCTTATTTATCAACGTCTTCCGTTGGGGAAAGGCTAAGCCACATTGAAATTCCCAACCCTAAATGCCTTTATTGTGGTCACCTGGAGTCTTTCAAACATGTTTTCTAGTTCTTCCCCCATGCTCAAAGTGTTTGGCATTAGATACATTCCCTCTTCCAACCCTACCACCTAAATTTTTTTGATTGGAAATCTACTTTTTTGGGGGATTATGTCAATTGGCCTCCTTACATTGCCTCCATTTGGCATTTTTTCTGTTTAGTTATTCTCTTTCAGCTTTGGAAGGCTAGGAATAATGCTTTGTTTCGGAAATGCGAGCTCTCTATGGAGTTATCTATTAATGAGAAGGTGGTAATTTTGTCTTCTAAGTGTTTGCAGATCCATGCCCAAGCTTAGAAAGTGACGCTAGAGTTTTCTCATCTCCAGCAGCTGGTGGACCATTGGGGCAGCGCACAATGTACCATGAGCTGGGTTCTCCCTGATGATGATGATCAATGCCCTCCGCCTCCTCTGCCGCCACCCCAACATTGCAGCCGCTCACATAGCCACTCTTACAGCCATACTCGAAGTGATTGGCCTTCTCCATTGTCGACTCACCCTAGTCCCTCTTCTTATGGGCATGGTTGGAGCTCTCTTGCGCATGGTAAAGTAGTTGTTAGTTCTTCGAACTATGGGTCTCCACCTAGGGGAGCATCTTAGTTTAACAAGTCGCCACCATTGGGATGGGGGATCATGGTATCGCTTAGTGTTCATATGCCTGACCAAGATGGTTGGATGATCAACCCCCTTCCGACGAGCCTCACACACTTGGCTTCTTTCTGCCAAGGGATGATCCACCTCCGCCTCCAAGTGTTACTGCTCCATGTGCCTAAGTTTGCTTTGATATAGTGCTTTTGGTTCACCCTTGTGGCCATTTTTTGTTGCCTCTGTGGCTTCTTTTTGTGTGCCTACGTGGTGGTTGTTGTAATTCCCTTTGGGCTTCGTTTCTTTTGAGGCTGTGTCCACTATGGGTCGCCCCCTTACTATGTAACTTTTTGTATTATCTTGTTTATAATATAAAGGCGATTCCAATAGTAAAATATCCATATGATGTCTATATCCCTATTCAATCATTATTTATGCAATTGGCTTCTATTTATTGTGTTATATTTAATCAAATTTATTGTGTTACATTTAGTCATAACTAATTGCCCCTAAATTGTGATTTGTGTAGTACATTTCTATTTCCAAACCACTTCCTACATATTGGGTATTGATATTATATTAATTTATTAGTAATTATTAATCTATTTTACATGTGTTGTAAAATGTGTGCCTTACTACCCAAAGTCGAATATGCCTCTTCAATGTATCTTGGAATTTATTCTATGACTGTAAAAATCCTCATTCATTCAATCACTCGTTGGGCGCAATATTTCAAGTTGTTAAGCAATTATTGGTTAGTATGTCCATATTTATTAATAATTTTAGTGTTTGAGATTAGGAAAAAAATGAATATTCAATAAGGGTGTTATTGTGGAATATTCCATTTATCTCATACTAATAATTAATATTAACACACAAATGCATTAATACCATATAATTAAATAATCTCATACTAACATTAAGTGTGTGGACTAAGCAAAATATTTGACCATATTTATTTCTTAAAGACACTTCTAATCTTTAAATTTTGTACTCTTAAGGCAATCACCAGTATAACAACTATTGAATGCAATTAAATATAATAATAATTATATTCAAAAAAATCCTTCTTATATAGAAATATTTTATATTTTTCAAAACTTCACATTTTCTATGACGTACTTTATATTTTTAGGACTACAAATAAACAAAATTAATTTTGACTACAATATATAACATTCATTAAACACAATTAGACATGTTTAATTTCACCTACACTATCTTCCAGAGGAACAAGCCATTACATCGTAAAATACACAAGACAAAAAGTTAATTGAAATAATGACTACTCATTAATGTCATTTTAATATTGTTAAAGTGACTAACAATTGCACCTCGAAGGTGCAATACAGACTTTGATAGGGATATTTATGTGCACATAGAAAAAAATAAAAAGGAAAATATAGAAAAGTAAATTGAAGAAACCATTAAATAGTAGAAATGCTAATTTATAAAAAAGCAAAGGATTTTAGTAGACTACATTAGATGACAAAGGTATTTAGATTATAAAAAATGGATTCTATTCTAGCTCCACCTTTTTTTGAATGAGTGATGTTTTGTAGAGTTGCAGAAGCAATCCCAAGTTACATCGACGAGGCATATCTAACTTAGGGTAACACAAAATGTATTTAGAGGAAATTGTATAGGATTTGTCTTGGAATTATGAAGCCAAAGTGGAGAAGAGGGGAATAATGAAAAATAAAACATACTCATCCTGCAACCACTCAATTGTTATGTTAATAGGATTATTTCTTCCATTGTAGTGTTTCCCCTAATCACATAAGGATCATTGTATATTGGAGTTCATATATTGCCCTAGACTAAGCCTACCAAACAATCTAAATTTTTGTTGTTGAATGAATAAATATGTTAACAATATAGAAGCAATTCTAAGATGCAAAGAAAGACATATTCGAAGTGATGTGGAAAGGATGAATGTTTTTTAGACATAATTAGATGAGATTTTTTTCTTTGTGTAATAATGTTATAATAGAGAAGATGGGAAATCAAGCATTATGTTTGTAAGGGCCACCTACAATATAATGTCACCCTCATGTCACTCTCATTGGCATAAGAGTCACACTAATATTTATGAAAAGAACAAAAAATTCTAAGAAAAAAATTATATAAAAATTTGTAATTTACAGCCACCTAAAACAACTAACCCTCGATTTTTTTTGAATTGAAGGCACCATTAGGTTGAAATTCCAAGCCTTCTCTTGATTTGGAAATAGTCACCTGGGTTTTTATTACTAAATGTACATGTTTGGCCAATACGCCTTTGTAAGTGAGTTTCTTCTAAACTAGCAATCACACATGAAATGTACGATGGGAACACCGAAGGGGATAGAGCGAAGAATAAAAACTTAAGTGAATAAGAGGGAGAGGATGGGGGGAAAAGAAGATGGGGTATGAGGGAGGAGAAGTGCATTGTGTTCTACTGAATTTTCTCTATCTTGGTCGCATTATTTATTTGAGTGCAATATATGTTCAAAGGGGACAAACTAAAAAATTGAGGAAAATCGTTAATGTTTAACAAATGTATTAGATTGAGGATCATTTATTTATGTGATTATAGTTTGAGGCTGAAGTCGTCAAAATAAGAAATGAAAAAAATTAAATAGGTTACAGGGTCGTAACCCAGTTCCATTTTTTTTTGTATTACCGAGTACCATACTTTTACAGTTTTAACCTTGATTAATTGTGAGAAAAATGTTGATGCATAAACAATCATCGGATAATGGATCCCTTGGAACTTTTAGTCATACGAGAGACATGTAGAATTTATTGGCAGTCAAGCTGAAATTGTAAGACCCAAATAAGATCCTTTATCTATGTTCCACTTTATCATCTAAATGCCACTTGTGTTATTCACATGACTATAATTTGTAGTTAAATGTGGGTCAAAATAAAAAATGGGGAAGATCTAATAGGCTCTAGGGATGTAACCCAATTGAGAATGACTAAAATATTTTTTATTGGACATAGTATGATTTGTTATATAAGATGAAAACAACAATGGAAACCAGAAATAAAAAATTGAGAATTAAATACCTTCATGCACCACACATTTTCCATGGCTTAAATCAAAGCACCCAAATAATATTTGGTATTTGTGTTATACTTCACATTAATGTACACTCAAATCAAATACGGAAATGCAAATCATTGTGCAGTTAGTGCTAGCAGGGAGGGGTAAATTAATAGTGGAAAGGGGGTATACAGGACAAAAGAATTCTATAAGAAAATAAAACTGTAGAGATTGCAATGAATATGTTAGGACTTCAACGCAATAATAGAAATACCGTGAACCACAAACTAATAGAATTGATCAAATGTAAGCAATTGTACGAGCAACAAACGAAATCAAATAAATCTCTTTTTGAGGTAGTAAACAAAAGTTATAAATACCACTACTTTAATGTAACCATCATTTTTTAATACAATAAATAAACTAAAAATGTTAGTCATCAGCTATGATACTTGGTCGAGCGGGTAAGGCAGTACTATAAGAATGACACCGTCTCTTTGTCTTCAACTGGTCACATCCAAAAAAACATACAAAGAAACAACTTGGATATTAAATCCAAACAATAACCATCGATGACTCCTCTTACAGAGTATTTCCATGAAACCATCTGATAAAGTCGTAAATGACCATACATGGTTGCCAAGTGTATTGGTGGTATGGTGTATAAGAAGCAAAGAGACAAAGCGTTCACGTGGAGCAGTTTGTTGTGTCTGAAGTGGAGATAATGCCACTGTCAGATTTCAATGCATCCCCTCAAACAACAATCTTTAGCATCCATATTCTAAACGGTGTTAAAATCAACCACCCCACATAATGATATTGATATTATTTAGAGTATAAAAATTACCAGCATCTCCAAAATAAACAGTTTGTTAATGCATTGAACCTCCTCTTATCTAAATATAACTTTAATCCGCACGGAGATCAAAAATATGTGATAATGCATGATTTTGAAGTGTCATTTAATGAGCGACGATCCATTAAACCTCCAATTAACTTGTAAATGTAAGCCCACACATGAAACTTGGATAATTCACTCTGTTATTTTTGTTGTAGTTTTCGTCATGGTCGGGCTCTCTTGTGATATTAATTTTCTCTTCATCTTTCCGTTCAAATAAAGGAACTGAATTTCTATGTTATTTTCTTTTTGGTTGGTACTATTCTGGAAATGGAAGCACTACCACTTCATCCATTCCATTTTCATCATTTCAATCTAATCTTCACAACGTTAATATTATGGCCCGATTCCTTGCATGGGAGGTATGTGTTAAAAAGGTGCCACATGTCCATTGGATCCTCTATGGTGACTCTAATATGACAAAAATGGGCCTGACATGCTTGGTCATCTCTCAATACATTAGAAAAACAATTGGCAAGGGAAGTCTAGTATTATACATGCGTAATTGAAAATTTGATAATGGAATTTTAATAATTTATTATATTTAATTGAAATATTTATGTTCAATCTTTATGCGAGGATTAAACCTAAGATTAAGATTGCCATGATTTCAAATTTTTCTTTATTTATTTCTTATTATTGATTTCACCTTTATTCTTTGTCACAATATTTTTGCTAATAGTTAAGACTACTAGTGACCAATAAACATGACAAAAAGGGTCACTAAAACAAATTGAAAATAGACCATTATTCTAATCACTTGTTACCCATCGTGGATAATCTCTACTCCAATGGTAATTTTACAAATGGGCAACCAGCCCCCTTAAATATTTAGTTGAACTGGGCTCTACGTTACCCACATGGCCTGTAGGTGTATTTTAGTATGTATTGGAAACCACAAAAAACATGTAAAAAGTTGTCAATTTTAAACACTTAGTACACACTAAAATACAAAAATATTATGAATAATCTCATTACATTATTTGTGCAAATAGATTTCGATATGTATGTAAGATAAACTTATGATAATGTATTGCATGTATTGTAGAAGTCTTTATGTTGGAGAATGTGAGGATCATACTTGTTTGGTTTTAGATATTTGTAATTTCTTGGTTAGTGTAGGTACATACCTATATCAACTTGTTTCAACCTACTATGAATATGCATGTGAATGGAAGAGTTGATAATATATTTGACATATAATTTAACTGATTCAAATGACTAAACGTCCATGAAAATGCAGAGAGGATACCTCTTCCATGAAAAAGTAGAGAGAATACCTCTTTCATGAAAATGGAGAGAGGATACCAAATACTTTTTCTTATTATTTCATTAGGCCTAATGCATTCCCCCTATGGGAAAGGCCTCTCTGATCATTCATGCCACTAGCCTAAATTTGATGGTCGTTTTTGACGTTTTTCCTGGGAAATAAAATTTGACGGCCGTTTTGACAGTTTTGATGGGCGTTTTGACGTTTTACTTTTTTCGCAGTTTTTACCAGTTTTACTTTTTAGTTTTTTAGTTTTGCATGCTGAATGCGGGGTGTTTTTAGTTTGTGGAATTTACCATTATTTATAAAGTTCAAAAGATGAGTGATATATCATTATAAACAAAGGCCGCAAGAGAGTAGTTGAAAAGAAGGAAAAATGAGCTGCAAGGAGTCATTTTTATGATTATCCTAAACCAAAATTGTAGTAAAAAGTGTTACCTAATCATTTAAGATCGTTTCCTGAACTTATTTTTATGAAAAAGAAATTACAACCAAGATTGAATCAACAAATAAATAGACACCTGAAGAAATCCCAGGAAACTTCTTTGAAGTGGATTTTTAAGTACGTACAATTAATATGTATAACAAATCCATGGTCTACATTCTACAGATAAGGATAATTTGTGCCTTTATGGATTTCCAAACGAGATATGGGAGGTAATCTTCCTACTGAAGAGGTCCCTTTAGAGCTTCCTCAGCCTACTCTAGGTATAAAGTTTGCAAGAGATGGCATGAAAGAAAAGGATTGGCTATCATTGATTGTTGTTCATAGTGATGCATGGATTCTTGTAGTTTCATTCTACTTTGGTGCAAGATTTGAATTTGATAGATCTAACAGGTGAATATCTTCAATGCCGATATTGAATGAAAATTGTAGGTAAGGTAATTGTGATCTTAGATCGTTGGTAACATGACCCTTTGTTGGCTAATATTTCTTTTTGCTAATTATGTAAAATGATAAGTGTTGTATTTGCTAAATTGAATTTTAAGAAATTTTCTTGAGAAAATTATTTTTAGAGAGATTAAAGACCAGTCATGTTCCCTAATGAAATTATATAATTTAATTGTCTGATCTAACAAAATTCAATAGTCCAATTTAACAAAATTTTGAGTTGCAACCCTTAGATACAAGAATATTAATATACAAATGTTAGCAATGGATGGACATTGATTAAAACTAGCCTTAAATACTACCTAACAACTAAATCAATATTAGGAAGTAATCAACTAATGCATTAACAAAAGATACACCAATTCTTATGTGTATAATATTGTCCAACATCATTCAAGTTTGAGACCTTTGTAAGTTTTTTAACTTTTCCTTGAATTGAAATTAATGTGTACTCTTTACAAGTTCTTCCCCTTCCATAACATACAATTTTTTGTGTTTTTTGTGTTTGCATTTTTCAATTTTTGAATTGTAAATGAGTGCATAAATTTATTGATTGCTTTTTAAAAAAAAAAAGGAAATGATTTTATTAATTTTGACCATGGATGGTGGAATTCCTTACATCACTTGTTATGTCCATAGAAAATCATCAAAAAACAAATATCTTGGCTTGCTAATAAGAGTAACAACAATTCTAGCTACAGGGTCTATACACCTTTGGGTGGTTTGTGAATATGTTGTTACAGACAAATTCTAACTGAGGAACATTAAACCACCCTTGTTATCTGTTCAGAGCACATCATATATGACTGTCAGAATTGGATAGTAGATGCACATTTATATCAAATTTCTTGCTGTCAATTTACAATATATGTTTTCATCTTTTAATAACAAGGAAATTTATATCCTTGATCACCTTGTAGTATCCTCTCAAGTAAAAATACACTGTTTGGTTAGTAGGTTGATTTTGGAAGCTATTGTTTCTATTGCAGATCTGTCCATGGAGGAACAAATTATTGAGGCATTAGTTGTTCATGTTGACATGCCAAATCACATGGTAAAATTAAAATTGCAATAAATTATTCCAAATAGATTGGCCATTTAAAAAATATGCACCAAAAACTTGTGTGCTTAATATTTAGGTTTAATTACCAAGTTTACTATCAACATTTTTAGCTTTCATAATTTTAAAAAATTAATATAAATGTACTTTCAACTAGGCTCTTGCATAAATTTCTAAGAGGTAATAAATTTGAATATATAATATATTGGTAAGTGTAATTATATTTTTGTGTCTTATTGCGTGTAAGAATATTGTTCCCCTCTTATTCAAAATTGATAGAGCCTTTTGTTTAGAAGGTTTGTGGCTCAAGTCCTAGCAACGCCTCTCTTTGTTTACAGGTTTGTCTACACCACCCTTACAAGATCTGTATATTGAGTTATTTTTTATAATTGCAAATAAAATGTTTAAAGTCATTCTCATTCGCATTATCCGCATCCTTGTGTAAAACATGGAGATGTGTACCAGGATAATTTGTGCTTAAGATAAGTGTTTTGGAAGTTGGTTTTGGGGAAAATTTTGAGTGGGATTTTTAAGAAGGTGATCTTTACTACTATCAGGTTTACTCCATTTTATGTAGAAAAAGTAAAAAAATAAATAAAATCATCTAATTCATTTTACACTCTATGAAAAATGGCAGAATGTCGTCGTTTTAGAAAATTCAAGAGGAAGCTACTTTTTTTAAAATTTTAGTGGGTGGGTTGTTAAAGGAAAAACCAGCCATTGTTTACTTGAAAATCGGCTCATCCATTGTGAAAAATAGTCCCATTCTAGTCAAACAGTGTTTTGTGAAATCACCTAACCAAATCTCACAAACAAATGCCCTTCAGAAGTGTTGCTTGTGCTCCCTGTAACATCTCCGTGCTTACCATTTGCTTATTCAACCAAATACATCCTGTAGTTATTTTGTAGAAAATAAGTGGCTCATATAATTTGAGCTAATACCAAATTTCTTAGCCTTTAGACTAGTTATTATCATTGTAATTTATGCAATGAGTGAATTGAATGTGTGAACAAGGAAAAGTTGCAAAAGCTATGAAATGGGGTAAGAACACTTAATAAACCCCAAAGCTTTGAATAAAAAATCAATGGACCATCATGATAAGAAATAAGCAAGGATTCATTACTTTGCATGCATTAATCTTGAAGTAAACAATCAAGCCTAACATGTCTAGTCATCCTCTATTCTTGAAAGCTTTATAAATGAACCTAATAAAGATCCTAAGCAATTAGTTTGTGATTATGAGAATGGGAGCTCATCATTAATGGCTACAAAGCCACATGGTTCTTCCCATTTACTTAAAGCTTGAGTGTGTAGTGCAATAACAAATCAAATAGCTCAATGAACAAATGAAAATAAGCTCTTAATCCTGAAAAAATACTATAGTTTATGCTAGAAGGAAGTGCTCTTAGAAATGGTCTAGGGGTAATGAGGTATTTATAGGTTTTTAATTCTAGAAATGAAATGATTTGGGTGTATATGGGACAAATGAATAAGCTAAAAAACACTTTTAGTTAGTCAAAGTAAGATTTGACTAGGCTTAGAAGAGGTTAAACATGCCTTAGGCTAGTTAATTTAGGTTTAAGCTAATTAATCATGATTAGTGAGGAATTAGGAGTTTGAGAGAGTTGTGAGAGGATTACTCAATCCAATGAAATGGATTGATAACCTAGGGAGATAGTAGAAGCGGTTTAAAAAGAGATTAAAAGGGGATTATGCTAATAAGAGGCCATATTAGCTTAGTTAGTTGATTATAAGAGGAATACGACCAAAAGGATGTTGTAAAAGGAGAGTTAGATATGCCTAATTGATGAGGTGTTGTTAATTTGTGAGAAAGAGAATAGTTAGTGCAATATTAAGAATAATAGTGATTTGATCAAACTACAGGTGTCTACATTTTCCCCTCTTTGGGGTGGCGTAAATTGCACCACTTCAAAGAAAGTAGACAAACATAAGTGACTACAATTTTTTTGAAGGAGTGGATGAAAAATTAGTAGAGTGAAGGATGACCCCTCAAGTGTCGATAGGGCGATGAAAGAAGTTGATCGACGATAAAAAAGAAGAGGTGGAAGAGATAGATGAATGGCAAGGGTTAGGATGATTCAACGTAAAATTAGAAGAAGAAAGAAGAAAGAAGAAAAAAACAAGAAAGAAATATTGAGCTATCAACGATGTTGTATTACATAAAACAATATTTATTACTTCATATTGCTAAGAATCTTCATCATTGGTCCTTATTAAAAGATAAGCATATGACAGAGGCGTAAAATGACATGAAAATCCAAGTTACAAACAAATGTCTATTGCTAAAACTGCCAACTCCATGCAACATACAAAATGTAATGCAATACGAGAAGTAAACAAGCTTACCTAACAGGGAAATAAGCACAAACACACACACTCAAACCAACAACGTTTAAGATAGTTGCACAAATATTTTATTATCGAGATTTAGTCCCAAATGTTTGTGATAAACAACAAGGGTTAAAAATGATGGCCCAAGAAAATTGTACATGCAAGGAGCTTAGTAGAGGACACTTGGTACCTATGAAAAAGTAGTGTGCACTACGAAATAGTACCAGGTAACTCATTGTGCCCTAGAGTACAGATGAAGTAAACAACTGAGCTTTTGTAAATGATTATAGATTCAAATGATCCGTGATTCGTTGTTTCAAAACATGTGAAAATGCCAACAAGATATGAGATGAGTGCCATGTGAGAGACACATATTTCAGCTGTGTATCAGTTGTTTACCATTTTTTTTAATTTTTGATTTTTAAAAAAAAATTTGGATTTTGAATGATTTTACAATTTTTGTAAATTTTGAATTTTTTGATCAGTTAGAAGAATTTAGAACATGGAAGATCACCTAAAAGCACGCAGAATGCCCCATGGCGAAGAAATGGGCATCGGGTAGCAAGAACGTGCCCCGACAAGAAGAAAATGGATAAAAAATGATTATTTAATAAAAATAATCATCACGACGGTGAAATAGAAGAAGAAAGAATGAAAATATCACCTGACAACAATTAAAAATGCTCTAGGGAGAAGAAATGAGTACTATGTGGCAAACAATGGTGTAGCGTAATGAAAAATTATTTAAAAAATAATTATCACGATGGGTAGAAGAAGGGGTTAGAATGATCACGGTGGTTAAATTAAGCATTTCGGTCATCATGGTGGGTGGGAGGGCATTGGCAAATAATGGTGTAGCATAACGAAAAATTAGTTAAAAAATAATTATCATGACAGGTAGAAGAAGGGGTTAGAATGATCATGGTGGTTAAATTAAGCATTTTGGTCATCATGGTGGGTGAGAGGGCATCGCGACGGGTCAAAATAACCCTATATATCCCTCCCGGGGGGAGTAAATCATCACAGTTAGTTCATTTGTTATGGAGCTCTTGCAAATTTTTATCGGGAGTAACTTGTAAGTTACGAGAGAGATGGCGAGAGTTCAGATGCGGGTCAGGTGTGCAGACCAGATCTGGGAGTACCTTCGGGACGATGCTGATGGACCCTACGTGAGTACCCTATCCCTTCTAGTCAATTTTTGCATTTAATGTCATTTATTAGAATTTTAGGGTAGAATTAATATGTGTACGCACCTTAGTGATGCGTATGCATGTGGAAAGTGGATACACGTGCACATATGCGTTGAAAATACGAGTACGTGCACGCATACGTGTTGGAATGGATGCGTATGCATCGGGAGGAAAATGCGGATGCACGCACGCACGCATGACAAAATACACGCATAGGTGTCATAGTGGACGTGTATGCACTAGGGGAGGGTACATACTAGGTGGGAAATTAGTTAGGAGCGTATGCGCCAAGATGGACATGTAGGTGCTGATAGGGACATGTACATGCCTTAGGCACGTATGTGTTAGGATAGGTGTGTAGGTGTCCTGTTGGCTAGATTTTCTGCACAGCTGAAAACCTAAGTAGTCATGAGATAAATCTCCCTCATTTAAAAGGTGAGGCTCCCATGTAAGATTTTGTCAGTTATATGTCATAATATCTATTTGTTGGTATGCACTTTAACTATGTAGTTCATGAACCATGGCTAGATAATTTTACAACAAGTAAGCAGCTCTAAAAGAAACAAAATACTTTACGGAAAAGGAAAATAATAGGAAACAGGATGAAATGAGAGAATATGTGCAACCGAATCAATAGTTCACAGAGTTGATCGCATGCACATAGATAAAACAAATAGATCTTTTAACTATAGAATTTGAAGCAAAAGAAAGTTTCAGATCTAGATCTAAGACAACACAAAATTTGTGCAGAGATCTAGAAAGAAATAAGAAGCAAAATGCACCGTTGACACAAAGTTCTCTGAAAATCTGCCTCTTCTCTATTTCTCTGCTTGCAGAAAGCTATCAAGGGTCTTAACTCAAAGTTTAGAACACAAGAATGCTGATCACAAATTCCGATCCTTTAACCCGTAGGTTCTTCCTCTATTTATAGTGTATAAAGGGAAATAACAAATAGGAAGCTTTTAAATGAATTCTCGCATTGTAGAAGCTATGAAAAGGGAAACAACTGGCAATCTTCCTCCTATAATTCCTCTTTGCATGACATGCATGATTTATAACTGAAAAATAGAACCTTCTATTTAGCATGTCTGCCACCTATTTGCAAGTAATTGACTTCTTCAAATAACGGCTTTTAAATCAATCACTTAAGTTTTTATAATTTAATTTATTTCTTAATTAATTTGTCAGAGAAAATAAAAGAAATAGGAAAAGAAATAAGAACAAAGTTGTAACCCTCCCAGTCTTGTTCTTCTTCCATATTCTGCATGTTGATCCAGCCTACATTGTACTTCTGCTTCATCTATTTTAGCAATGAATGATCACCATGATATCTTTGTCATGGATCTGAGATACTCCCATACACTATTGAATTCTTTCCTGTGATTCTCACCAAATTGGATCTAGAAGTAGCTGACTATGATTTGCGTATGGGTGCTACCTTTGAAATGTCTTCCCCTTCTATCATTGAAGCTTTTGCAGTCCTTCTTCAGTACATGCACTAGTGCAATGTTTGCCGTAAATAAATCAGACAAAACTCATCATCTTTTATTTAAAATTGCATATGAGAAATTTTAAATTCTAGAAAGCACTCCAGGTGAAGGAAAAAACAAGTAAATTCAATGAAGGTTTCAACTGGAAGATTGGGAGCACATGCACAAGATCCTGGAAGGAATTTTCCATGCATTGACTTCTACACGAGCTGTTTTGGAAATAAGAGGATGAATTTTTTGCCGGAAGCCTTTACAATTATGAGAGTCTAGATTTCTCAATTAAATCAGTGATAGGTTCAGGGCCTATGATCTGAATCATTGACTTCAGCAAATCTGGAAGCTATACTTGATTCTGCCGATCTTTTTCTTTCATCATCGCTGGAACAATCTTTGTCTGAGCTCTTTTACTTTTAATTCTGCCAGAATCCCTTGCAATTGGATCAATTTGTGCAGATCTGGACAACTTCTTCAGATTCGAAAGATATATTCAATATATCTGACATTGATTTGAACTTCTTTTCACTAATATGAGCACCTGTGATGAATACCCGCAGTTTAATTCAGATAAAGATGAAGTCCAAGGTATAAATACTTGATTTTTGGTCACCAAAATCTGCATATGAAGTCTACTGCCCTAAAATTTGAAGTTTTGCCTGCATGCAAAGCAAAGCAACAAATATTATTTAATTCACCAGAGCACTTATACCAACATGCAGATAATTATCATAGCAAGAATCAAGCCATTCCAACCCTGGGTGCCAAACCTTGAAGCTCCCTGGGAATGAAAAACACTCTTTAATGCAAAAACCTTCTTCCTTTGGCGCCAAAACCTGTCCGGGCTGCAATCCTTTGCAAAAAGAATTAATTGCTTCTTTATTATGGCAGCCCATGCTTATATAACCCTCAGCCTTCTATTTTTAATAATTGTCCTTCCTATTTCTGGCAATTTAATAAATAAACAATCATGTTTATTCACCCAAATTGGGCACCCAATAATACATATTGCTAGTTGCTTTTAAATAAATAATTTTATTTATTTTCAGCATGAATCCTTGACTTCTCTTGAGCTCTTCCACTTGCATTGACTTTCCTTCTATTTATGGCACCAAAATTGGGCGAATAAACCATTAATAAATATTAATTAAATGCATTGTTATTCACCCAAGGTGGGTCACATTTTTTTGCAAGGGTAATTTCCAAAACTAGTAAGTCAACTTTGATGGGAATTTCTACGCTGCAGTGCAGCTCCAAAAATCCCCTCTTCCACTTAAGTGATTTGACTTTCATCATGGGAATTTTTACCCTACAAGGCAGGTAAGAAATTCTCGTCGGTGCTTTAAGTGAATTTTTTTTTATAATGGGAATTTTTACCCTGCAAGGCAGATAAGAAATTCTTGCCTGTCCTACCGCCTCTAATATTCTCATTATAACTTAAGTGACTTTGACTTCATGGGAAAAAGTAGCCTGCAAGGCAGGTAAGAAATTCCCACTTACCTACCACTTCCAAAATTCCCACTGGCAACTTAAAGTCTTCCTTCCAAAAAGTGCGACTTGCATTAAAACTGACCTCCTTTAATAAAGTGCGACTTGCATAGATTAATAAATCTCTTTGGTGGGAAAAGTTAGTCTGCCAAGCAGGGAAAAAATTCCCATCGGTGCTTTAAGTGATTTTTCTTTATTTTATAATGAGAATTTTTACCCTGCAAGACAAATAAGAAATTTCCGCCTACCTGCCACTACCAAAAATCCCATTACAGCTTACACTCATTCATTCCAAAAAGTGTGACTTGCCTGGGAGAGGCTTTTTGTGCATGACTTCATTTTTTTTTGTCAGAAGTTTGCATTTGAGGCTGATTCCTTCTGGTGTTGCGTCAATAGATGATATCCAAATGCTTTAGGTAATTAAATAGACTACACTAGACAAAGAATAGACCTAGGGGAATTTCACAGAGAAACTGTAGAGAAAACTGGAGAAAAACGAAAAAAATTAAAATAAAAGTGAAAAACATTGCTAGAAGTTGCAAACAATGCCTTGAATTCATTCCAGATGAAAACCCTATTGAGATGAGTGAATACTATCATGCAAAACTTCAACAGGATTCAACTGGAGCACAATTTACTTCAAACGGGGCATTATTTATTCAATAAATAATTAAATTAAAATTTCTAGCAGAAAAAACTTGGCGGAGGGATAAAATGAGTTTGGGTATTTGGGTATTTGTCAAAATTGGCTCATATGATTCACTGAGAATATCCTAACATAATACAAACATCTTCTGGCAATAAAAACACAAAAGACCCGTTATTTTAAAAGAACGATTTTTTTTTAAATGGGTAGTCCCAGATTTCAGGGTGAAATCTGGGGACACCACGTCCATAGGGGTGTGTATGTGCTAGGGGAAGAACTTAGCCAATTTTGTTAAAAAATAGAATAAGTATAGAAGGATGTGGTTTAGAATTTTGTAGAATAAATTTTTAAAGTAGCACTTAGAAGAATAAAATATAAGAAGGTAGCTAGGATTAAATCATTACAAGTGTATCTTTGTTTTTATAGGTACGATTGTCAGTCCTTCATACTAGGGAGCAATACGGGCGCTTGGTTGCTATAGCAGTGAATTTCGAGGAGGAAAACTAGCTTTTGGGCATCCTCTTTTACGTTACCGGATTAGACCACGTGGCTAGTATGCCACAGATTATCCTGGATTATGGCCTCCTCATAGCCTTAGCTAAGAGGTGGCACAGTGAGAGCTAGTGTTTTTGGCTCCCGATCAGCAATATTACTATCATGTTGGAGGATGTATGGAGGATTTTGTGAGTGCCCATCTAAGGTCAGTCGATCGAGTATGAGAGCCACAAGATTGAGATCACAACTTATTTATTTGATTTATTCGGAGTGGTGGATATACCTTGCTGAGGTATGACCGTGAGACTGTTTCAGTGTATAACAAACCCAGGGTTAGATGGGGTGGTGGTTTATCTGATGGCCTTTGTCAGTGACATTATTATTACTGAGAAGACCTACACCACATTCCCATTTGGTATTGTTGGAGTAGTATGTGGATTGATCAAGGGCGAGAGGTATTGTTGGGGATAGTGTATACTGGCACATTTGTACTGGGATCTCCACCTTATCACCTACTATCGTTAGAAGATGGTAGGCCCGAAGAGGTTACTGTAGATATGGTCCTGGGACCATATAGCCATTGGTCATCTCACATGCGTATTACGAGATCGTGCCCCAGAGGAGCCATCTGGGATGGGTTGGGTTCCGGCCGGAGATGATGTTCAACCTAATATGGGGGATACTTATCATTATCGGTGATAGTTCAACGAGCTTTAGCAGGTGCATATAGTATGGAAGCCCTATAGACATTTCTAGTGGCCAGAGAATGGTTTAGAGCTTAGCATGGCCATGGTAGATCATTTTATGTTTGAGAGTCGATGCTACTTCAAAGAATTTTACAGGGTGGCTAGATGCCAGAGGCAGTTTGGTCTCGTTCAGGATGTTTCATGGCATGATATGTGGTACACCAGCATATTTCGAGAGGTTTTTGACATGGTTCCATAGATTCAGATGGATAAAGCCAAGGCCAGCTATGAGCAGATGATACCAGTACCATGGGTACCATTAAGGCAGGTTAGGGATCTTGGATGTTCAGTTGAGTATGGACCGTGGTATTTGACAGTGTTACCTCGTCGATTGACCATTCCACGGGTAGCCTGGGATGCAGGAGTGAGGCCACTGCTATAGGGGACACTAGATAGTGATGATGAGGATGAGGATGGAGATGATGACGATGATCCTTTTGATGGGAAATGCCACAATGGGGGTGGGATACAAGGTCCTCCATTGCGTCAGGCACAAGGATAGGGGCTGAGGCCGAGACAAAGACATGTACCTTTGGTGCCTCATATGCAGTTGCCTCCAATTGGTATACCAGATGGAGTTATTATTCCATTGCGTCAAATTCACCCCATGATTTAGTAGGGTCCTACCCCCTTATGCTCCAGGGCAACACGTTCCTAGACAATAGGCCTCATAACAAGGTCCTCCTCCCAGTCTGCCACATGTTGGTGTAGGAGATGATGGTGGATATGGAGGGTAGATAGCTATGCTATAGCGGTAGGTACACCTAGTTATAGTTATATAGCTTCAAATGACAATCAAGAGAGATCAGGCCAAGGCCCAACTTTAGGTGGTTACCATAGAGCGAGACTAGGCCAGAGCATAGATACAGGTTGTGACCTCAGAGAGAGATCATGCCAGGGCCTAGGCTAGTCAGTGAGGTAGCAGAGATGGAGCCATATGGTTTTAGTAGATCCATCAGCTAGCTACTCAAAGTACACATATTATGGGCTTGTTATAACAGTCACATGAACATGTGCATGCCATTACCACACAGAGAGACTGATTGGTGACTAAGAGGACAGTGTGCTAGGCCGAGTTGGTGAGATTATAGATAGAGGTGGATTCATTTCAGCGGAATGATGGAGCCACTGTGACACCTAGGACATACATGAACTTGGCTATGACCAATGGTAGGGCCTCCTCCTATAAGGCCATGTACTATGATGTCATTCTAGAGGGTGAGAGAGTACCCAATTTTAGTGAGCAATTGATGGGTAGGTCACAGAGATCACAGAGACCAGAGACATCAGCCAGATCTGTAGAGTAGCCACAAGATCAAAAGACAAGGCAATAAACAGGAGAGCAGGGTACATAGGTGATGCACCCTCCAGCAGATCGTAGACCTCCGAGTCCCCATGAGCGATTGAGTCAGACATGACTCATCTTTTGATCTTATACCTATGTATGTATTTCTGATGTACACCTCTTATGAAGGCTCAATTTTGATTGATGACATATGATGTATCTTTTTTGGATTATTCCTCTTGATGAAGGCTTATTTTGATTCATGCCTTTGATGATAGATTTTGTATCGATGATGTATATCTTTTTGGGACAGACATTTCATACATGTATATGGACATTTGATGTTATATTTGTCATGTTTTTATATGACTAACGATGATGATTTATGGATGATGATTATATCATGATGTTGTATGCTTTTACTTGTTATGTATGTATCATGATGGATGTTGATGATGTATCACATGTTTTTGATTTATGATATATCCTTATATAATATCTTGTGTTTTGTGCATGAGATGTTTTTTAATTTTTAGCATGTATGGGATGATACTTATGATATTGGTGCGAGGGGGATAGATTTTTGATCATGTGCAATCCCTCTTGCCCCATTGATGGTACAATATGAGATGATTAGCTTAGTATACATGCTTGATGTAAAACTTAGCATTTTTATTGATATATGATGTATATATGATGTTAGATGTGATGATATGATAGATGATAGATGTGAAATATGTTATGATGACAACAATTTGTACAATCAATTTACAAGCACAAACCCAACAAAACATGAACATAAGACAAATATTCATAAGTATGTAAAATGAAATTAATGCAATAGCTAAGTAAAACTCAACGTAAGTAAGCAATTTGAACTTAATTGAAACATACAACACAATGCAATGCAAGCAAATATAATGAACAAACTACTATTATAAACAAGTATGTAAGATAAAATGAACTAAATGCAATAGTTAAGCAACACTCAACATAAGCAAATGAATTCAATTCAGCGCATACAACATGGAACATAACATGCAACTCAGCACTATAAAAACCGAAAGCTAAAAATAATCAAATTACTAATCTATTTTTTTGTAGGACAACATTGATATATTTTCAATATGTTTTTGGGTGTTATTTCAAAAGATAATTTTTCAAGGGTAATCTTTACATTGTTTTTCAGGGTTTTCCCCAAGACAATGTTTTTTTTTTGGTATAGCACCGTCCATAGGAGGGATTTTTCTTGAATGTTTTTGGCTTTTATAACATTTTGTGAATGTTTTTGTGATTTTACAAGGTTATGTTTTGTAAGAAATGTATAGTGACAGAGAAAGTGTGGATGCCCCTAGCAGTGGGATGGGAATATACAAAGGAAGAATGAAACACCCGTGTATGTAAAAGAATTTTCATATGTGAAGGTGCCCCTAGCATTAGATGGGAATATAAAAAAGGTGATTGATTCACGTAGATAAGCAATAACATTTGAGCCAGATCACGGCTTTGCAAGATAGATTCAGGGGGTTTCCTAGACTTATGGGAAAACTAATCCCTAGATAGGAAGTGATAGTTACCCATCCAGATGTGAGAATAGCTTATGACCAATCAATTCCTCCTTAAGCATTAAAAACCAGTTTTCTCTCAAGGACTTGCCCAATGTGCCACAATTGTGTGGTTTTCATAATTGGCCAACATGTTTTCTTGATTTTTTTATTTTCTTGCTTGTTTTTTTCTTAGTTTTCTCCAAGGAAATTCTTATTTAAGCATAAAAGCGCTTGAGATACATTCGCATTCATCGGTTCCTTTAATTCCTCACCATTTAAGTGAGCCAACTTGTATGCCCCTGAACCATAATTAGCATCCACAACATATGGTCGTAACCAGTTGACTTCAAATTTTCCTTTCTTTTCTCTGTCCTTAACAACCGTTTTTTTAATTCTATTTCAGCACAAGATCACCTACGTCAAATTCATGAGGCATTATCTGTTTATTTTACCCTTGTGATACCCAGATTCTAATAAACCTTTAGGTTGTTAAGCACTCTCATACGCTTTTCATCTAGTATCTCTAACTCTGCCATTCGAGAAACCATGCAATCTTCGTATTTATCTAGATAGTCCCTGTAGAGAGGTTCTCAAGGAGGAAAACGTCAATTTCAAAGGGTATGCTGGTTTCAATTCCATAGACTAATGAATATAGAGTAACACTGGTAGGGGTTCGATATGGAGGTTTGATAGGCCCAAATGGCGTAGGATGGATATAAAGGTGCCAATTATGGCCAGTCTTACTAACCATTTTCTCCATGATTCGAACAAGGGTTTTATTGGTGGCCTCTACTTGTCCATTACCTTGAGGGTAATAAGGGGTGGACCACTTGATTTGGATTTGGAAGCGCTGACATAATGTTTTAACCATCTTGTTTTTAAAAATATTTTCTATTATTTGTGACAATGGTGGGGGGGATGTCGTAACGGAAGATGAGATGATTCATTAAGAATTTAGATATTTGTACATCAGTTATGTAAGTGAGAGGCACTACCTCCACCAATTTAGTGAAGTATTCAGTGGCGGTAATAATATGGGTATGGCCATCTGAGGAAATATGAGTGAGCTTCCCTATGATATCAAGTCCCTATTTAGAAAACGACTACGGGGTCATGATGGCCTATAAAGCCTACACTAGTGCATGTATCAAGTTACCATATTTCTTATATATGTTCAAACTTCTTGATGAAATTCGCAACAATCTGGCTTCTATGGTAGGCTAGTAATAGTTTACTCTCAAGAGTTTATTAGCTAGGACTATGTTGCTAGTATGTGCTCCGCAGATTCCTCCATGTACTTCTTTAATAGCGTGGACTGACCTGGTAGCATTCAAACAACTTAGAAAATTCCCATCATAGCCACAACGATAGAGAGTTCCTCCTAGGAGGGTATAATGGGCTATATGGTGAATAAGGGATTTTTTTCTCAATATGGGTGATGTTTGGGGGAAACATGCCATCTTATAGATGATTAAATATAGAGTTGTACTAGGGTGAGAGACGGATCAACAACTTCACACGCCAAACAATATTTTGGCATATCATATGCGGATACTTGTAGAGTTCTCCACAAAGAATGTGATTTTATTTTCTTGAGGCGGAATGTGCAGCAGAAGATCCTATCGTAGCCATTGCATTTGCTGATCTGTTTTGTGATCATGGCCTTTGCTCAAAGATAATCTGCACAAATTTTTCTTTCAAATTTTCCACCAATTTCTTGTATGGAATAAGATTTTCATCTTTGACCTTATATTCATCATTAAATTGTTTAATAATTAGTTGGTATTCATTGATGACTCATAGTTATTGGATATTCCATGTGATAGCTAACTTAAGGTTGGAAAATGAGAGCTTCATACTCTGTAATATTATTTATACAAGGTAATCCCAAACAGAATGCTCATGGAATAACCTCTCCAGTAGGGGTAATCAGTACTACTCCTGCTCTTGATCCATGAAATGTGAATGACTCCGTCAAAATATACCTATGCCATACAACGGATTCTTCAATGTACATCATAGATGCATCTAGAATATCTAGACATAATGGTTCCATTCTTGGTAGGTGTTCTTCGGCTAACTAATCTGTCCAATACATTTCCTTTCAAATATTTCTGGTTAACAAATTACAATGCCAAATTCACTATGGAGAATGATCCAATCAGTCATTCGTCTTTTAAGGGTGGGTTCGGATAAAAGGTACTTGAGAGGGCCAACTTTGGATATTAACTTGGCTTTATTGTTGAGGAGGTAATGGTGAAGTTTCTAGAATGTAAAGACTACTGTTAGCCATGCCTTTTTAGTTTGTAGATGGATAGTTCAGCTTGTAGGCGATTAAGGTGTGGCTTAGGTAGTACACCACCCTTTCTTTGTGGCTAAGTTTGCATTGGGAAAGTAGTGCACCAATAGAAAAATGAGTGGATGAAATATACAACAGGAGAGGTTCTGCCATGGGGTAGGCGACACAAGAACATGTGAGTTAACCAGATATTTCTTAAGTAATTCAAAGGCCTTCTAATAATCTAGTTCCCCAGTTGAAGGTAACATATTTCTTCATTAGGTGTGTAAACGGATGGAATTTATTCACAAGCTGTGAAATAAATTGGCAAATTGCTTGAAATTTTCTTTGTAGGCTTCTTAGCTTATTTTAGGTTTGTTAGTGGAGGCATCTCTGTTATAGATACAACCTTAGCTGGATCTACCTCCATCCCTCTGTGTGAAACAATAAATCCTAGGATATTTCCTAATAATATGCTTGAAGACACATTTTCTGGGATTCAGACAAACCTTATAATCTCATAGACGTTGGAAGATACTTCTTAGCACTTCATGGTTTTTTCCTCTGGTTTTTTATTTTTCTAAGATATCTGTCAACGTAATATTACATGACGTCATTCATCATGTCTATGGAAGATGACCATCATTGTACGTTAATATGTAGCCCCGACATTATTGATCCTGAAAGGCATGACTTTATAGAAAAAAGTCCCCGCAAGGAGTGATGAAAGTAGTCTTTTGTGTTGATCTTCCTCTGTAATCCTTATTTGGTTATAAACTGAAAAATCCATCCATTAAGAATAAAATTTCACAATCGGCAATCGAAGTCGAGAATTATGTTCGATATTTGGTAGAGAGAAGTTGTCTTTGGGACACGCTTTGTTGATTTCACGGAATTCGGTGGATATCCTGATACCTGAACTGGACTTCTTTTGGATCTGGGACTATATTGGATACCCAATCTGATTGGTCAATAAGTTTGATAAAATCATGTTGCTAATAAATTTTCCAATTAATATTTAACAGGCATTAAAATCTTTTGATGCATCTTTCTTAACTGTTTTCTTAATGGGTTTGGCGTCTGGGTGCACAACAAGGTTGTGTATGACCAATTTTGGGTCCAAACTGGGCATATCTAGCATATGACCATGTAAATACATCTGCATATTCTTGTAACAATGACACACGATTTTTTTGTGTTCCTGTACCGAAGAGTGAAGCTTCTAACTTTATCATTTTAGGATCTTCTTCTAAACCAATATTAACAATGATTATTTCTTCAACGAGAATCTTATATTCATCCTCCATCCTGTGTAGGGTCACAGGGGAAGATTAAGATTAAACTCTATACGTGTCTCATCATCTTTGAGTGGGTCACACCATCTTTTTCCATTTTTTTTTCAGTTTTTTTTGTCCATTAGCACCTCAAAGAGGTTTTCACTATGAGACTTATGCTGTGTTTTTACTTGTAAGGCCTTTTAGAAGTACTCTTTTCCCTTGCTCATGTTCTTTTTATTCAAGCATCCAAACATCTCTGCTTCTTCCCCAAAGTATGCGCAAGTATATCAGTTTGATAGAGAAACCTTTCTTATGATCCCCATTTGAGAATAGTATCCTTGAGTCCCATGAATTATGACAAATGCCTCGTCATTCTCAAATAAATCAATCGGCATGTGAATTTGTTGATCCCAATCTATAAGTTTCAGGGCATACTAATGTAACCTTAAAATTAGCTTTGGGATCAGATCCGGATAAGATAAAGACAACCAAATTTGGGAATAGGTTAGTGGAGGAAAGATCCTTTTATATGCTACATTAGTAATCTGCATCACTTTCTGAATGAGACGAGTCATCCTCACATGTTCCGAAGAGGTAGCATTTATCTGCAGAATGTGAATCATCCATGAGGCCATGATACCCAGGTCATGTTTGTTTGATTTAAAGCGATGAATAGAAATGGGTTGTAGCCTTCCTTGTGCTTTTAGATCCACATCCAAATCCATTATAGCCCATGACATACATCATGCGGTGGCCTTTAATATATTGTGGAAGCTTGATGACATGATGTTATAGTGCCTTCAGGTATCCAACTGGTGGATCTATGTAACATCTTCTCCTTAGATAAGAGGCCACTAGAAATAATCCTCTCAAATGGTTCAAGGCATCTATTACTGAATGTACTTTTCAACTAAAAATATGGTTTACCATGTGTCCTAGGTGACACTGAGACAACTGATATTAACAAGGCATGCTGAAGAGTGAATTGTTCACTTGGGCCATACTTTACAGATGTTGCCTCCCATGATGTGAAGGGATTGACCAACGTCATGGAAATTTTTTATTACAGGGAGTAATTGTATCTGGATCTATATGTTCTCTTATAGCTTCTCTTTACAATGAGACAATAATATCCACTGAAGGACACTCATATGTTGTAAGATAAAAACTGTGAAACACTTTACAATGCACGAATGGTTATAGATCATCTTGAATGGTGATTATATGTCCCTTAGGGCATAATTTGATGCACTAATGAAAGGTAGAGGGAATGCCTTGCATGACATGAATCTATGGGAATCCCAAGAGCATGTTGTAAGGAAGATGCAAGTCAAGTACAAGGAACATCGCATCATGATATGTCATAACTAATTCCAGTCGAAACCGCTATAGTTCATGTTGATTATCACTCTTCATTATCATAGTCTATGAAGGTAATAGTTTTAGCACCTAAATCTAATTCTAAATGGCCTAGCTGCTTAACTATCTTTAATGTGCAAATATTTAGACCAAACCCATCCATCCACAAGCACTCTTATGATTTTACGACAAGTAACAACCACCTCTATATATAAGGGTATGTTTTTCTCAGGGTTATTGCATGTAGGATTGCAAATCGATCAAAGGAAATATGGTCATTGGAATAAAGGTTCGCAACCATTGCTTGAAGGTGGACAGGATCTACATCTGTGGAAACCCCTAAATTCTTAAGCATTTTTTATAGTATGTTCTTATGGGTAGTGGAAATTTTGAGGATATCTAGGTTTGAAACTCTAGTTGGGGTTTTCTCCAATTATTCTATCAAGTTGTACTAGCCTTCCCATGGAACGGGTAAGGGATCTGGTGTTACCAAACAAGCACATCGCGTGCCTACAACACAACTGTTTCCTAAGATCCTAATGGTGTTCACCTATTCATCAGATGAACAAACACAACCTGTAAGGGAGTCAAATGGATTATCATTTTTTGGATAGATGTAGGCAGCGGTTTTATAGTCATTAGAGGCTTGCCCCCAATCTGGTTTTCTATTATTTTTCTCCTCATGATTAGGAAAGGGTTATTTGAATATACCCATCTTCTCATTAGGACCTTGTCCTGAATCAGATGGCGAATCTACTGTAATCTTACCTTATTTGATGAGGTCTTATATAAAATTCCACAATCGTCGGCATCTATCAGTCTTGTGTCCTTTGACACAATGAAAATCACATTATTCATGCTGTTTAAACCAACCTGGCTTAGGCACATCATTTGGGTATGGCACCGTTGTTGTTGGGTATTGTACCATATTTATAAAGTTTAATTGTTTAAGTATAGTGAAAAATGATTTAGTTAGAGGTGTAAATGTACATTTTGTAGGTGCCTTTGGGCAAGGTCCTTGTGATAACTTTAAAAGCAGACCACTCTGTACAACTTGGAATCTTTTGGAGTTTGTGATGCCATCTCAAACGACATGCTTGTTCTTATTAAAGAACTTTGGTTTGTCCACGTGTTTGGACTCATGTTTTTCTTTTGTAATAGGTTTGAGCATCCCCTTTACAATGAGAGCCTTCTTAATCTGACTGCCCTTCTCTATAACTTCTTTGAAGTTAGTGCCATAGTGCATATGTAAGTGGAAGGTTATTTTTGGGTTCAAGTTGGGGACTAGAAGGACACAAGGGAAATGACTCGCCAATCCATGCCATCACTGTAAGAATCCTACAAAGGTCTCATTGGGTTTTTGTTTAGTGTTTCAGAGGTTGTTCATGGTAATGTCATTCTCCACATTGAAAGAGAAATGCCACACAAAATTTTTAGCTAGTGTGGGCCACGTCGTGATTGATCCTTTAGGTATACTAAAAAACCATTCTAATGCTCATGCTCATAGAATGTGAGGAAACTGATGTATCAAAAAGTTATCGTTGTAAGCGACAACCTGGAAAGCCATGTAGAAGTCTTTGACATGATCACAAGGATCACCTTGACTTTTGTATTTTTCTAATTTAGGAACATCAAAGTGTTTTGGGAACGGTTGTCATAGCATGTCTCTATCAAAGGGTTAGGGACATAACTCTTCGTATAGATACTTTTTTTTGTGTCCTACATTATTCTCTTGTAGAGTGTAAGCATGTTTTTAATTGATTGTAACTCTTGTTGGATGAGTTACTCTTTTGTAGGGGATTGTGGTCTATTAACTTTAGCAACTTTGAATGTCATGTCATCATATGGGTCAATGTGAAATTCACCTAATTTAGTCTTGAGTCTATCCTTATGTGTAGTCCTATTTGAGGAACCTAAGGTTCCTAGTTTTTAACTAAGATTTAATATTTTCTGTTGAATGATTTATTCTTCAATTAAGGGATCATCTTCGTCGTCAAATCTAGGAAGAGGTGAGTCTTTGTGATCATGTTTAATTTTAACTCTGCGTGAAGCCTTAAAGTAAGGTCTCCTCGAATCCTCTATTGGTTTTGGTGGTTCACTTTCAATGTTTTTACTACACACACCCAAAGTGGAAGTATACCCTTCTTTGAAAGGATTATCCATTTCAATGAAGGATGGCTATAGCAGATCTTCTAATTTTTGGTTGATGTTTTTAATTGCTTCTTCACACTCTGGTGGTATTTTAGCTCCTAGTTTGAGGACTCTTGTGAGTACTTGATCTTTATTGTAATATAGGAGCTTATCAAAGCGAACTAGATCTAGTTCATGCTGGTTTTTGGAGGAATAAAAATCCTTTCCACTATGGTCAACCATGGGTTTAGTGTCTTTAACCTCTGAAAATAGGGGTGATAAGTTATTTCCACTTAATGGGTATGTTGAACTAAAAGGATTGACCTCTAAGTCACATTCATCTCATTTAGACACCATATTTGTAATCCCTGACATCACTAGTCTGTGTGACACTAGGTTTAGTCTAAGTGTATCCAAGTCGTAATAAACCTAGGTGTACGTGGTGTGAGTTTTTTAGTGTCTCACTATCTCGAAATACCCTAAGTACAAGAATGTGAAATTTACACTTAGGAAAAATTATGCAAACCCATTAGAAAATTAGTCAAATCAGTCAAATTGTTTTATAGAACACTATACCTTAAGTTGCAATTCCAAAGATATGTGTAAAAAATATAGTGAAAATACCCTATCACCACCTAGGTCGAGTTTAAATACAAACAAGACCTAATCACTAAAGTTATATTGACGCACTCTCTCCACAATATATATTACGACTAGTCTTAGATGCGAACAAAATCTAAGTTTTTGACAAAGGAAGTTATAAATGTGAATATCGTAACAACACTACCTCGACACGTTAACCAAGCTTAGAATAAGCAAGGTGTTAGTGTCAAGACGATGTTATTGCGATACAAACAATGAAATATCAACACTCTCAAAAGCCTTAAACTTTGTTGGGATAAAAACTAAGTGCAAGTATAAAAAGAAGTTATTAATCATGTGAGCAACGTAACGATAAAATATAGAAACTTATACCAAGTTCTCATAAATGAAAACAAGGTGTAAGTGTCATAATTATATGGCTAGAATGCGGGAAAAATAACAAATCAAAGGGAAACAATGATGAAACCAAACCTAGCTATGAAGATGATTTTGAAATCAAGATCAAATGGCTATTATATACGTAATAACCTACCCACACACTTTATACATTTAACAACTCAGCCATAAACATGGATGAGTGTAAATGGACAAAAAATTGGCAAACACAGTCTATGATAACACTCACATGAGATGCCCTCTCTTGTCCCAAACGGGCAACAAGAATGCAAAGGTATAGATCAAATGGAATGGAAATGAACTAAGCGTTACTTGGGTAGAGTTTCAGCTCATCCGAAGGCGAGAAAAAAACTAAGCTAAGTAATACATCATAAATCTTGTGATGAGTGACACTTGACTTCAACTTAGGTCGACTCTTTTCCTTGTTTGGAAAATAAGGTTTTGACTCCAAGTAAGTCGTCACTTCATGAGATTTGGACTAGAAAAATGGTCTCCAAGAAGATATGGCTTTCCTAAGTAGTTCACTCAGCTAGGTGTCACAAGTTTATCTTTTGCGAGCTTGATTTACCAAGGTTTCCCAAGGAGTATCTCAGCTTTACTTTACCCCCTTTCAACATGATGGGCAATGACTACATTCACATATATTCTCACTGGGTTTACTATACAGATAACTTTTACTTTAACTCACAATGTAAAACTAGTCAAGTGGGTGTGTGGAGAACTTCCAGTTTCATCCACGAGGTTACTTAGTGGCGGACTGCTTTAGGGTTCCTAGAACCACCCCCATTGTTGTAGCTTAAGGTGTTATGCCAAAGGGTTACATTATAGTTATGCGGATAGGGACATACCATTTTATGAACCTGAAAATATAATGTGATGAATATAGTGTGTTTTTTAATCTTTTTAACTTAGTGTGGTTTTGCATAGCACACCTTTTGGCAACATGTATCAAACACATTAGTATTTGTCTTAGCCTCCAATTCTTCGACACACATTTTTGGTCCTACACACCAAGATTAATAATTTCCAAAAGAGGATAAGATGTTGCTTTTGATTTCCCAGATCATCCTAGGACGTAAGGAAAGAGCATACACAACACACTATCCCACTCAAACGTGAAAAATACTTAAGTAATTGTGAAAAACGAGTTCTTTTTAGCCAAAATTTGAAAGTTAATTTTTTATAAACTTAAATTGAAGTGTTTGGAAAGAAAAGAGAAGGTTTTTGAAAATTTTTTGGTTCCCAAGATCACCCAAAAAGCACAAAGGAAGAGCATACATGTTTCAAAAGACCCCTATAAACAAAAAATGTAAACACTTAACTAAGTTAGGCTAAAAATAACATCAAAAGAACTTTCAAACCACTGTTAGAAAATTGCAAATTGTTAGAAAAATCTAGAAATTTGACTCTGTAACCTGCAATAATTTTTCTATTTTTGACAGTGACGCCTGCTCACCCAGAATGGCAGCTACACACCCTTTTTGATGGATACATGCTCTAAATGGCAGATACACGTGGCTACAGAGATAGATTGTGTGGCTTTACACCTACATGGGTAGAATGAAATGTATGCATGGGTTTTAGCAGATACACATCCTAAAAAGTAGGTACACCTATAGGGTAAAATGTGGGATCAACACAATATGGGAATAATGCCTATGCGTCCCGAGAGGTGGGTACCCGTGCATTTTGACGCCCACTCGTGGGTAAGGATGGATACATGCCCCTTTGTAAAATGAGCTGACAATAAAAATGCAAGAAAATAGGTACACAACTAGAATGATAGATACACGCCCATGTCGATGGATACGCTCTGGTTCAGGATGCCTACACGTACCCCTGTAAAATCACAAAAAACCACGAAAATGAAAATTTCAAAAAAACAAACAGGATAGTTTTCCACCATTAAAACCTATTTCTAGCTTTAACCCATTAAAAATTTATGCAAAAGGAAGCTTTAGCCCACCTAAGGTTAGAAATTTGTTAGAGAACAAGCTATTTAACCCTAAAAGCATGAAAAGTGGTTAGATATGGAAATGAAAAGCTCAAAAATAACTTCTAAAGGACTATGAAGTAAGTCTCACCGAGCTTGCCAAAGGGGAACAATGAAAAGTTGAAAAAGCTATGAAATGGGGTAAGAACACTTAAGAAACCCCAAAGCTTTAAACAAACAAATCAATGAACCATCATGATAAGAAATAAGTAAGGATTCATTACTTTGCATGCATTACTATTGAAGTAAATGAAAGGAATGATAACCAGATCATACAAAGCCAAGAACACAGATGCTAATCAAACACCACGATCTATAAGATGAAAGCAATTCGCTAGAATAACTTTACATAAAACATTTGCAAATAAATAAGAAGCAATATCATATATTATTATGGAACTCAATGCAATACATTGATAATGGGCCTTGCTTAAATAGACAAGGAATAACAATCTAAGAACCGGTCAAGGTCGTAGATCAAGCCATAAATCAAGGAAATAACTAGTCATCAAAGAATTAGTCACGACCATAGATTTAGGAGAAAACTAGACATCAAAGATCTATTCAATACCATAGATTAAGGAAAGAACTAGTCAATACCATAGATCAAGGAAAGAACTATACCTAACAACTAGATAATATCTCCTAATATCTAAATAAGATAAAATAAATATCCACACACATAAGTGGGTGAGGATAAATACAATAAAGGTAAATAAAGTACCTAGGTGAACATGAACTAAGGTAAATACCTACTCTAACACCCCCCTCAAGTGAAGCTAGGGGCCAAAATAGATGTGGCATGTCCATAGTACGAGTCCCGGTAACTAGGCCTGATGAGGTACTCATGTACAATAACTAGGAAAAAAGGGGCACTGTAAGTACCCAAAACTAGTAGCAACAAAGTAAAGAGAGTAAAGACCCGCTCCAAGGCATCCCAAGAAGATCGGCTCAAAAAAATCATATAATCTGAAGAATTTTGGTGTGCACTGTGGTCTAAATCCATTGCTCGATCACAAAACTCAAAAACAACTGACACTGGGCTCCTCCAGAATAGCTCCATACAAGGAGACTGTCAACGGAGTGATGTCGAAAGTGTAAAAAAAACACCAAACATAATTCGATCAAGTGTTGCAAATAGGTGTGCCATGATCCAAGAACATTAATCAAATTAATAAGGCAAGGACACAAAATCCAGAGTGTCACGATCCAAGAAAAGCCAAGGTAACAAGGAAAGGACATGAAACCCGAAGAAGCAAGATTAACACGACACCCTCCCATATTATTGAATGGGTGGAGTGACGCTATAAATCTGTATGAGTTGTCAAAAAAACTACTCGAACACTGACAAACTAACACTGGAATGCACCAGAATAAATCCCCCACAAGAGATACTGTCAACATGTGATAAGTGTCAAAAATACAGATACAAAATCTCTCAACAAATAAGAGAGATACACTACACCTGCTAAAGAAAAATGTTCAAAACAAGAAGCATCACAATGTATAAGGTATAGAAAGTGGAGCAAGAGGCCGAATGGTGGAGGAGCCATGCCTATAGAGTCCTCTCAACAAATGCCTATGTCACCTCCATGAGTGATCAAATATCCACCCCAAATCAACACGGATGGATGAAGAAGATGCTTGCATATGACTTGGTGTAAAATACACAATGTGTGTATGTAAAAGAACATCAGAATGTGTGTCAGGTTGATCATGTCTGATAGCTGAAATCTCAGGTTTCGCAATCCTGAGTGAAGGTGCATAACTCATGTGTTGCTCATGATCCTTAGAAAGAGTTGAGCAAACAAAAAGGAGCTCTGTCAATGTGTGATCCCAATGAAGTATCTGCTCGAAAACCAATGTCATGACAAGAATTCCACTTAACATGTGGAATAGAGGAAATAATACCCTGTGAATGTCTGCCAATGACTCCTCTAATGAGACCCATAGAATGGAGCATGCGAGAACTGAATGCAGTGGTATGCTTCTTAAAAAATCCATGTAGCTGAGGAGAAGTAGGATACACAACATGTGGTATTGTAATAGGCACATATGTAGAAGAGCATGCAGTAACAAGCCTCACAGGTTTAGAAGCATCAAAAGCAAGTTCAGGCTCAAAGACTGGCAATTCAATGTCAGTGGGTACAAGAGCAATAGCTACAAGTGGACTAGGAGCATGGATATGGTTGTCCACAATATGATGGTGATGATGTAGGCTAGCAAGTTTGTTCTGTGGGAAGTGTATTATTGTATCCTTATCATGAATGAGTGATTGTAGAAGATAATTTTTCTTCTTGAATGATCTATTTTCTTCCACAAATCTTACACTATCCTCTTGAAGTCCACATACTTCATAGAAAATCATATCATTCTCAGAATCCATGATAGGTACAAACTGCAACTCCCAAAAATTTAGGACGTCAGACTCAGTTGAAATTGTGTCCACAATTGATTACAACACTCCTCCATATTTGGAACTTTATAATTAAAGTGTAATTCTAAAAATAAGTAACTCCAATGGAGAGATCATGAAAAAACAAGCACTTTTGCAAAAAACATCACTCAAAACTGAGTTACCGATCAAAAGTTACAAGCTTTTTACTATTTTGCTCTGTTATTTATTGTAATCGCCACTAAAACAAAATAAATTGTTGTTGCCTTCACCACACAAATAAAATTTAAGGGGGCTAAAGTTAAGCACATACTAGTAGGAATCACAAGCTTAAATCCCTCATATGACCAAGGGCTAAGGATTTTAATGGGTCTTTGCACAACTTACTATTTTGGGTTGTGTTGCGTGTTTTCGAGAAAGTTACATCTAACTGCCTCTTATGGTAAAAAAATACTATTTCTAGACTATGTATACAGTGACCTTTTCTTTCTGAAAATAGCAACCTGTGGATTTTCCCAAAATAGTAAAGACGTGCACAACATCCGAGGACCCCAAGGAAAGATCCGAAAACCTTCCTACGTGCAAACTGAGACAGATATGTTGCAACAGAAAAAACCAGTACAAATCTCGAGAAATCCAACAAACCTGAATAAATAAAATCACATTTTTTCCCTTTGGCTTGAATCCCGAGGTGCACCTATGTGCTTCTCTACAAAAATAAAAAAACCACAAAAAAATGACTGCCTCCAGAATTGGCTGAGTTTACAGTTGATCTTAGGGTTTTCATGCCTTCCGGATCCAATGGAAGCCTCTGTTTTACATGAAAATTAATGCAGCAACAAAATATGACCAAATCCCAAATATATGAATACACAAATGATTTATTTGCAAAATAAATCTTACAGACGGATGTTAATAGCAATCTCCTGCTCTGATACCATAAAAGGAACGATAACCAGATCGTACCAAGCCAAGAACATAGATGCTAATCAAACACCATGATCTATAAGATGAAATAAATTCTCCAGAATAACTTTACATAAAAATTTTGCAAATAAATGAGAAGCAATATCATATATTATTATGGAACTTAATGCAATACATTGATAATGGGCCTTGCTTAAATAGGTAAGGAATAACAATCTAAGAACCAGTCAAGGTCGTAGATCAAGCCATAAATCAAAGAAATAACTAGTCATTAAAGAACTAGTCAAGACCATAGATTTAGGAGAGAACTAAACATCAAAGATCTAGTCAATACCATAGATCAATGAAAGAACTAGTCAATACCATAGATCAAGGAAAGAACTATACCTAACAACTAGATAATATCTCCTAATATCTAAATAAGATAAAATAAATATCCACACACATAAGTGGGTGAGGATAAATACAATAAAGGTAAATAAAGTACCTAGGTGAACATGAGCTAAGGCAAATACCTACTCTAACAATAAACAAACAAGCCTAATATATCTAGTTATCCTCTATTCTTGAAAGCTTTGTAAATGAACCTAATAAAGATCCTAAACAATCCATTTGTGATTATAAGAGTGGGAACTATTGGTGTGTGGGATCCTATATGTCCTCCACACACATATGGAGGGTCATCTCACATGGGTTAAGTTTAGGGCTAGGTTTAGGGTTTCTTGTGTGTCATGCACCAGGGTTACTCAACACCCTATATGTATCCCTTCATTTGACATTTATTTGTATGCCAAGACACTACGATGTCTTTTCTCTATGTGCAAGCTTTGTTCTGTTATGCAAGCTCTTCCATTGATTGATTGATTCCTCCTTGTGGTTATGCTAGAGCTATTACATTTCCATCAGAGTGCAACTTTATAGTGGTGCATAGTTTTCGATACGATTCTCCCCAACTCTTTCATGGTATCAGAGCTGCATGACTTGCCGTCACACCAAAAGATCGAACTAATGGTGGAGATATATCACATCGTGTTAAATAGTTGCTATGCCAACACCCTCCCACACGATGGATCCGGGTATACACCCAATCAGGCCCAACAACATTAGGAGGCAGTGACATTAGGAATTTCCTGTGAGGTTACCCATCCCAACACCACTCTGGGGTTGGTGTGCTTAACTTCCTGGTATCAGAGCTGCACGACTTGCCATCACACCAAAAGCTCAAAATTTTGGTGCGATGGAAAATTATACATGGTATCATACATTGTATTCAACGCACTAAACTATAAAGTGCCGAAAGCAGGGGGTTATATATTGTCTTGGGTGGTTGTGTTTCTTTTCTGCATTCCTTCTCTCTCCTTTCGCTATGGATGCACTTTTAATTCCTTTGTTTACACCGTTCAAATTCTTCAAATGGAGATCGAAAATAATTATGAAACTAAGGGGTAAAGGGTTATTCCGCATCACCATGGGAACTGAGACTGAAGCAAATGACGACCCTAAAAAATATACGTGGTTAAACCATAGTGATGAAGTTTTAGGTCTTCTTTGCATGTCCATTTCTCCTGAATTGCTCTTCCACATTGAGTCGTCTGAAACACCTAATTCTGCGTGGAAAACGTTGGATGGGATGTTTGGACAACAAGATGACATGAGAGCGCATGAGTTGGAAAACGAACTGCTAGGGTTAAATCCTAGTGATTTTGAAATCCTACAAGCATTCTTCTCTAAGTTTGTCCACATTAGATTGTTGTTAAAGGAATGTCAAGTAGAGAAGAAATATTCTCAACTGATCTTGTCAATTCTATCTAAGTTAGGTCTTGAATATTCTGTCTTTGTGTCAAATTTTTACGCTACAAAAGATGCCTTGGGCAAGGATTGGAATATGCCTTCCTTTATTTGTTTTTCATCCCAACTCATTCGAGAATATGAAAAACTCATTCAAATGGGGTCTCTCAAGTCCAAGTCTTATGCCCTTGTAGGAAGTACTAGTAAGGAAAATAAGACTGAAAAGAAGAAAGAAAAAAAGGATCAACCTAAGAAGGAAACCAAGACCAAAACTAAAATTAACACGAACACTTCAACTTCTGAACCTAGAGCACAGAAAGACAAGTATTTGTGTTCCTATTGCAAGAAGCCTGGTCATAAAGAGCATACGTTTATGAGAAAACATATTGATCACCTTACTCATTTACTTGAGAAAAATCAAATAGGTGTTCCTGAGTCTATAAAAAAAAATGCTTCGAAGGTCGAGTCTTTTACTGCAAAAGGTTCTAAATCTGATAAGAAGAAAGGAAAGGCCCTTGTAGCCAAAGTTTCTCCTTCATTGACGTGGATTATAGATTCCGGTGCATCACACCACATGGCTTCTTCACATGTTGAGTTTTGCAACATCGAGCCTTGTGGTATGTCCCAAATCACAATGGGTAATGACACGACAATGTCGATTTCCAGTAGTGGATCGGTAGAGATGGATGGGGGAACATTCAACCAATTGTTGAGTGTTCCTGATCTCTCTACCAATCTCCTATTAGTTTACCAAATTACTCACCTTGGTGAAGGAATGCGAGTGGAATTTGTTTCTAATTCGGTGATTATTCGTGAGCTTAACGATGACACTACAATGGCTGAGGGAAAGGCAGATCACTGTTCATGGTTGTATACCTTTTCTTATTTTACTTCTAATTCTACACCCACTGCCTTGTTCACTCATGCAAATGAGGTTAAGAAGCTATGACATGAGTGTTTCAAACATCTAAATTATCGCTACCTTGAACAATTGAGCCAAAATGAAATGGTCAACAGGTTACCCCGCGTTAAGTTTTCTAAGGGTCTTTGTGAGGGTTGTACCCTTGGAAAGCATCCCGAAAAGAACTTTGACAAAGGAAAAGCCTAGAGAGCTACTCATCCTTTGGATCTTGTTCACAATGATATTTCTGGTCCATTTCTGTCTCTTTCGTTTACTAGAGCTCTTTATGTGTTGACCTTCATTTATGACTATTCGTGATATACTTGGGTATATTTTCTTAAGCTTAAGTCTGAAGTTTTTGAACATTTTCAGGACTTTAAGGATCTTGCTGAGAAACAGGCAGAATGGTCTATGAAGGTTCTTCAAACTGACAATGGAGGTGAATATGTAAACAATAGGTTCATGGATTTCTGTACTTTTGAAGGGATCTCCTTACAGCATACATTTACATACAACCCTTTGCAGAATGGAGTAGCAGAAAGAAAGAACCGTACTCTTAAAGAGATGGCCACTTGTATGATCACTCAAAGTCTCTTCCTCCATAGTATTAGGCTGAAGTAGTAAATTCTGCTAATTACATTTAGAATTATGTTCCACACAAGGCAGTAAGAGGGATGACACCCTTTGAAGCCTAGTTTGGATGCAAGCCTGATGTTGAGCACTTTCGAGTCTTCAGATCCAAGGCTATGGCTCAGATTCCCAAGAAGAAATGTAAGGCATTGGAACCGCAATCCAAACCTTGTATCTTTATAGGGTATCCTGATGGTGTAAAGGGATATCGATTGTTGAATCCTACTTCTCACGAGCTTTGTATTGAGAGAAGTGTTAAGTTTGATGAGTCTTCTTCGAATTCTACTTCTCTACCTATTGAGGTTCTTCAGCTTGCTGATTTGGATTCTGACTCATCAGATGATGATGTTGTTGAGTGTGATCCTCTCCCTGATCCTCCCTACCATCAGATCCTTGAGTCTTACGATTCTAATAGTAGTGATGATGAGGACTATGTCCCTTCTCACTCGAGTGACGAATCTTCTGACTCAGAGGCTAACCCTCTTGGTCTTCTTTGGGCTAGGAAAACTTTGCAAAGTGCTAGAGATTTAGTTGGAGATACTTTGGATATGAGACTTACTCGCTCAGATTTCATTGGACCCCACTCTTTCTTTGCCTCTAAAATTTTCAGTGTAAGTGGGTGTTCCAAACAAAGTATGGAGTATATGGAGATGTCAAAAAGTTTAAAGTGTGATTAGTAGCTAAGGGTTTCCCCCAAATAGCTGGGGTTGATTATACTGAAACCTTTTCTCTGGCTACGAAGATGACTTCTATTTGATTGACCGTAGCCATTGCCACAGAAAATAGATGGAAAGTACATCAAATGGAGGTTAAGAGTGCTTTCCTTCATGTTGACCTAGAGGAAGAGATCTACATGGAACAACCTCCGGGTTATGTCCATGATCTCTCCCTTGTTTGTAAGTTAAAGAAGTATCTTTGTGGCCTTAAACAAACCCCTTGAGCTTGGTATGCCAGATGGACTCCTTTTTACTTACATCAGGGTTTACTAGGTGTCACTTTGATCTAAATGTTTATATTCTATGGTAAGATGAATCCATACTTATTCTTGTTCTCTATGTTGATGACTTGTTGATCACTGACAACTCTACCTCTGTCATTGATTCTATGAAGACCGCCTTGGCCAATAGGTTTTCTATGACTGACTTAGGTCTGCTTCATTACTTTCTTGGGATCTAGATTTCACAATCTGACTCAGGAATTTTGATTTTGCAACCTAAGTATGCTCTTGACTTGCTTGCTCCTTTTCAGATGTCTGATTACAAGTCTTCTCCTACTCCTTTTATTTCCGGGGTTAAGTTGGTTTTTGATTACTCTACTCCCTTGGTTAATGGTACACTTTATCAACAGTTGGTGGGAAGCTTGATTTACTTGACTCACACTTGACTGGTTTTATCATATGCTATTGGGATTGTGTCTAGATTCATGCAGGAGCCACATGAGCTACATTGAAAAACAACTAAATGGATCCTTTATTATGTTCGTGGCACCTATACTGATGGCATTCACTATTTTGGAGGGGTGGATATTGACTTGATTGGGTTCACAGATTCTAACTAGGCCGGTGACTTAGAAAATCAGAAATCTACCTCTTGCTACAGTTTCTCTCTTAGTTCGGGTCCTATTAGTTGGTCTAGCAAGAAGTAGAATGCAATTGTGATATCTTCTACAGAGGTAGAATACAAAGAAGCAGTTAATGTTGCCACAAAGGCTGTTTAGCTACAGGGTATTCTGACAGAGTTTGGCATCCACTTTTGGCAGCCTATCATTATCTATTGTGACAACACGAGCACTATCTCAATTTGCAGAAATATAGTTCAGCATCAGTGGACAAAGCACATTGAGATCCATATGCACTTCATAGGAGAGATTATTCATGATGGTATCATTGACATTCGGTACATTCAGACAGCTGATCAGATTGCAGATATATTCACCAAGCTCTTCACTAAGGTGAAGTTTCTTCACTTGCGGTCTCTTTTTGGGGTGAGGTCTTATGCAACTACTCATCTTCTTCGGGCTATATAGTCCTCCTCCTCCTCTTCTTCTTCTACGAAGATGTTGTTTGTACATGGGCACCTTATCAGACCTTTAGTTGTCGGGCCCCATTACACATCTTTCTTAGTTGTTTAGGAGTGTCTTCCTTTTCTGTATAACTCATCATAGCCGTTACCCCAACTTTGATGAAAGAGGGGTGTTAGTGTGTGGGATCCTATATGTCCTCCACACACATGTGGAGGGTCATCTCACATGGTTTATGTTTAGGGTTTCTTGTGTGTCATGCACTAGGGTTACTCAACACCCTATATGTATCCCTTCATTTGACATTTATGAGTATGCCAAGACACTCTGCTGTCTTTTCTCTATGTGCAAGCTTTGTTCTATTATGCAAGCTCTTCTATTGATTGATCGATTCCTCCTTGTGATTACGCTGGAGCTATTACGTTTCCATCAGAGTGCAACTTTATAGTGGTACACAATTTTCGATACAATTCTCACCAACTCTTTTAGGAACTCACCATTAATGGCTACAAAGCCACATGGTTCTTCCCATTTACTCAAAGCTTAAGTGTGTAGTGCAATAACTCAATAAAAAAATGAAAAGAAGATCCTAATCCTAAACACAATACTATAGTTTATGCTGGAAGCGAGGAAGTGTTCTTAGAAATGGTCTAGGGGTAGTGGAGTATTTATAGGTTTCTAATTCTAAAAATGAAATGATTTGGGTGCATGTGGGACAAATGAATAAGCCAAAAAACACTTTTAGTGAGTCAAAGTAAGATTTGAATAGGCTTAGAAGAGGTTAAACATGCCTTAGGCTAGTTAATCTAGGTTTAAGCTAATTAATCATGATTAGTGAGGAATTAGGAGTTTGAGAGAGTTGTGAGAGGATTACTCAATCCAATGAAATGGATTGATAACCTATGGAGCTAGTAGAAGCGGTTTAGAAGGAGATTAGAAGGGGGTTCTGCTAATAAGAGACTATATTAGCCTAGTTAGTCGATTATAAGAGGAATATGACCAAAAGGATGTCGTAAAAGGAGAGTTAGATAGGCTTAATTGACGAGGTGTCGTCAATTTGTGAGGAGGAGAATAGTTAGTGCATTATTAAGGATAACATTTATTTGATCAAACTACAGGTGTCTACAGAATGAACCAGGATTTTAAAGTTGTAGAAGGTATTTTTGAGAAGCATTGAAGAAGCCTATCCGACTTGAGATACAAGGCATGTATTTAAAGACATTGGAACCAGAATGTTTGGAACTATAAAACCACCTAGGAAAGGGAGAGGTATATAAAACAAAGGCACTTATCCTAATGGATCAACCATTAGTAAGTGGTAACCCAGGTTACCCAAAACAAGCCTTTAATAAATCCATATTGCCCTCTTATGTCTAAGCAGTATATTTTTTATCCATTGAAATCTGGGACTATAAATAAAACAGATTTCATCCAGAACAATGCCATCAAAGTGATTTCTCTCCTTATTTAGTGACCGAACCCACCATCAAAATCCAATATATAAATATATATGCTAAGTATAACTTGATCAAAATTATATCAACACTAAGATGAACGTCATTGAGAATTTGTCAATGTAACTGTAAAGATCTATCCATGGCACCCTTACCTTTTAGATGGGTGTAAATGCCAAGAATATAAGCTTATGCCTTTCTAACTTCTATCCAAATTGAAACCTACAACATTTTTTTAGATAGAGAGACATTTCACATTTCAAAATGACATTCCATTATAATTATTTCCATGACTATGTTGTTGTCTGCTTTTGATAGAACTTGTGTTCACATGCCAATGTCAAAGACAACTCCATCCACATTTGATTGCTCCATGCTCCAAACAAAAAGCATTAAAAATACTTATAGATAAATGACAAGAATAATATGCTTATTGTTTTCGTGGTCTCTTTAAATTCTTTACGTGCATTATCCCAGGTCACGTTGACATGAAAAAGCATAAATGTAGGTCCAATATTAATCTTATGATGAACTTCCACATGGTTGGAGGATTGAATTGATATAACTAAAAAAGATATAGTAGTTGATTATTGTATTAATTTTGTGAAGTCAAGAATGACAATAGTTGGGGATTGAAGTGAAATTTGTAACCAGTTTTTTAAATTTGTTAGTACTCAAACAAAAGTGTAATTACATGCACTCAAAACTGCTCAAATATACACACAACAATAAGACCTATTTTTTACTCCTTTTTTAATTCTTTTTGTAAGGCTTCAAATTTGGCATCAAATAGGGTCATATTAGGAAAGGCTTCTCTCTTTACACCAAAAAATTGCATAAAAATGCTTATGAACAAGATATGAATTATTACAGTTCATAAAACACAATGCACTGAGCCATTTTGTCAAACATCAACAAGCACCATAAGAATATAGGTTATGTTTGAAATAATGGAAATGTTTTCATTTTTCATAAAATTTTCTCTAGAAAATCCTGAAATTTTTCAATGTTATGAAAATTTTCTATTCATTCACATGGACCATATAAATGAAGTTATCATGGGCAGGCCCCAAAAAAATGTTGTGGATAAACATATGGAAACTTAACTTTGTGCAAGTCTCTTCATATAGAATGGAAATCAGAACAAGGTATTTTCAACACATGAAGTTCCATTATACAATAGTCGTATATATTCATTCTTGGATTCAAGGAAATATAACAACTCAACATTGGAATCAACAACTTGGTCCATGTTCTCTGTAGACTTTTATAGATCTTGGATTTCATTTTTCTGTTAAATTTACGAGAACTCATCCAAATTTGATATATTTAGTTGCATCAATTCTCCACGTCCATAAAGTTTTTTATGTTTTCACCATTTTGATTCTTGCTTCATCTGATACTTAATCAGATATACCTTCACTTATATTCATCAACAAACAGTGTAGATTACCTATTTTGACCGATTGTCTTACAATTTTTTGTAAACCAACAACTATGCATTTCTAGTTGAAAGTAACAAGCGAGCTGTAACAAGAGATCCTGATGATGATCAGTTGGAACACAAATTTTTGCTATGAAAACAACAAAAAATCATGATTATTGCTAATTTATGGGTTAATGCAGGCCTTGTAAATGGTGATATAGGAACAATCACCGACATTGTCTATGACACATTAATGCCACCACCAAGATTACCTTTCTTTGTTGTTGTCAAATTTGATAGATATAATGGCCCATGTTGGGATCCCTCCTACACGTTACATATTCTGATACCCCTTATTTCGTGAGGGAATCAAAGACAATTGCCAATTAAAATGGCCTGGGGATTAACTATCCACAAGTCCTAGGGACTTACTTTTCATAGAGTAACTGTTGACATTGAAACATCTGAAAGGAAGGGTCTGACATTCACAACTTTCTCCAGAGTTCCCTTGCTTGTAAATATGCACATTTCACCTCCTTTTTCATTTAAAAGGTACTCAAAAATGGCACACGTAATAACACTTGGAGCAAGAAGAAAGTAAGAGTCAAGACTACTATCACTCAACCTGTCATAAATACTACTCTCTACTTTGATAACACCTTCACTAATACTTTACTCAACACTTCTTGTATCCAAAGTGGCAGTGTTGTTCAAGGGGTATCAAATGTATTCATGTTTAGTGAAAAAAAATTTCCCACAAAAGGATACCATCATGATATAAAATCTATAAATGTACAAAGGTCTTCATGTATACATGTTTATTTCAGATGTCGTGATATAAGATCTGCAACTGTATATGTACGAATTTGTAAAAAAATTGAATGTACACATAGAACAAATCAATGTAATGTTTCATTTATATTTCTACACTACCACTATCAATCCCACCCCTTATCGAGTGTACAAAAAAGGTTTTTCAACAAAATACCAACCAAAAAACCGATGCAACACTAACACCATTTCCCTGAAATAATTACAAACCACATCAACTACAAAAGTAATTAACTATCCAAAATGGTATCAAATGTATTCATGTTTAGTGTGAAAAAAAATTAGACACAAAAGGCTACCACTCATGATATAAAATCTGCACATGTACGAAAGTCTTCATGTAACATGTTTAGTTCAAATAAAATAGTCAACAAAACGCTACCACACATGATATGAGATTTGCAAATGTATATGTATGAATTTGTAACAAGTTTGAAATGTATGGAACCTTAAAATGAAGTGGTTCATCTATATATCTACACTTACAAAATCAATCACAACCATTATCAACATCAACTACAAAAGTAATAACCATCCCTCTAAAACAAATAACCTATATCATTCGGCGTTCACATTGCATTATACACATGTGATTGCTAGTTTTATTTTTAAAAGATTGATAAAAAACAAGAGTAAACATGATGTCAAGCAATATATTACAATTCCATTTTATTTTCCTTATATTAAGGAATAAAGAAGATTAGAGTCCAATTAGAAACCTTTATTAGACGGGATCTATCGACACTAAAATTTTCCTCTGTAATTTCTATTTCATTAATGTATGTATTAGGAATAGGATGTTGTTAAGTATAATTAGTAGTAGCATCTGATAGAAGATAACGGCGCTGCCAGTACGATGCCACCAATATTGTATAATACGGTAACAGTCAAAGTACAATATGAATGTTGTGGTAAAAAGTAAATATTTGTCGTAAGTGGTTCAGTAATGTTAAAATGTCAAAGTTAGGATAAGTAGAGAAGTAGGGTCTACATGATTAGGAATTAGGAATATTATATTGGTAATAAGGACAAGGAGTGAGGTCATAAATATTTTGTGTATTTTCTTTGTAAAAAGTCTAAAAATGTGGAACCCATGTGATATGATAAGGTTTATCTTATCTTAAAAGATAAGCTTACATGTAAAGATGAGAGTTAAGGTCTAGAATATGATTTGTCAGAGTAGATTTCTTATCCTATCTTAGAGATAAGGTGGATAAGCCTGAAAGTTCTATAAATAGAGAGGCCACCCCTCTCATTTAGCATAGAAGGAAGTAGTGAGAAATATTGTATGAGTAAGTGTGTAAAGGAAGCCATCATTTAGAAAGCGTGTTAAAGAAGCCATTAAGAGGTGTAATTGTGAAGTTTTTCCCATAGTTATTGCTGGAAGGCAAGTGAAGTTAGTAACGCTTGAAGTACCTCATGGGTGAGATTGTAACACTTTTATGTTGATATTATAATTTACACTTATATTTTAGATTTATTTTAGATTTGTCATAATTCCTTCATATCATAGTCTATGGTATTCTTGTGTTATGTTTGTTGTTGTGTTTCCAGATTACATCCACCAAACTAAAAGCTGTGCATTAGTAAATAATCATAGCATGAGGAGTTCCCGGTGGAGAATTATCATAGTGCTGGATTGGTGATGACATTTTGGTTCCGTTGCTGGGACCATTCCTCGTTGGTGGATTTTCTGGAGAGATATTCCCACTTAGTCAGAAATCATTTGGAGGGTAATCTTGTTTTTATTATGCATAGTAGTTACCATGGTAAAGTCATTTTTTACCGTGAATAGTATTTACCACAGTAGTCACTTTTTACTGTGAATAGTATTTATGCAGTGCTTCACTTTTTATCATGAATATTGTTTACCACAATAAAGTCAATTTTTATCACAGTAAAGTCAGTTTTTACCACAATTTACCATGGTCATTCCTATTTTACTGTAGAAAGGTGTAAAGTCACTTTCTATTATAGTGATTCCAATTATTTGTGCACATAAGTCTTGTTGATTGTACTTGTGGGTTGGTATTTCACTATGGTTACTTTTGAAAATGGGGAAGATTCCTATTTTTTCAGCTAAATCTAATGAAGATGCTTCCTCTTTCATTCAAGAGTTTAAACGATCTTGTATTTGTAATGGCCTTATAAGAAGGGAACAATGGACTGAATTTTTTCCTACCTTTTTGGATGGTTCAACCCTTAGGTGGTTTGAAACACTAGGTGATAATGTGAAAAAATCATGGGATTTATTAACTGAAAGTTTTCTTGAAGAATTTGGTGAACAACAGAAATATGCAGATCTCATGATCGATATCACAAAGCTATCCCAAGGAGAGAAGGAGAAGATAAGGGATTATCATGCTCGTGTTTTAGAGCTAAGGAGGAAGCTCGATGCCCAGATTCGGAAGGAAGGATTAGCGGATGGGTTGATGAATGGCATGGATAATCTCCTCTGTAAGCACTTCATTCTTGGGATGAAGCCAGAGATCAGACAACAAGTGAAGTATGACCGCCCAACAACCGTCGAACAAGCAAATGAGATTGCAAGAAGGTAAGAAGAAATCATGGAAGAGGAGCCCAAAGAAATTGTTGCTAAGGTAGAGCCTACACCAACACCTTTGGTTCAGAATCCACAACCACTCTCGATGAGCACAAATATTTCTCCTAGTACATCTACTGAGTATGAAGATCTTCTCAGGAAGATGGGCCAGTTAACTATTAATCTTCTTCAAGGAAAAGAATTTAGTTCTCAGGGAGGAGATAGAGGTCCAAAAAAAATATTTCTGAAGTTGTATGTTATGGTTGTCATAAAAAGGGTCATTATAAGTATAATTGTCCAGATAGAGCTTCTACATCTGGTAAAAGAGATAATGATAAAGGAAAAGCACCTGTGAATTCTTTTGATGTAGTAGATAGGAGCATAAATAATGAAGTAGATGTGTTTGTAACAAAAAGAAAGAAAGAAAAAGATAACCAAGATGGAAATGATCCTAAGAAGATGAAAGGAGAAACTAGTAAGAAACATAGGAGAAGAAAGTTGGGTGTGCAGGATTTTCTAATTTCATAGGGACAAGGACCATACTCCATCTTAGAAGATCTATCCAAAAGGCCTGCAAATATTACATATGGTCAACTTTTGGCTATGTCTTCTGAGAAGAGGCGGGAGCTGCGAAGTGGACTCAATGCTCGACGAAGGAAGGAGGTTGAGGTCCTTGTTTTGGAGGCAGAGGTGGATCCCTATGCTCCACAAGCTGAGGTATTATGTAATGGTATTTCAATTCATGATGTCTTAGTTGATGGAGGTGCTGCAGTTAATGTAATGACCAAGTCTGTAATGAATATGTTGGATTTAAAAATTGATCGCCCCTCAACACTTATGTTAAGGTCATTAAATAAGGGAAAAACTAAACCAGAAGGTGTTGTTTCAAATGTGGCAATATCTGTTATGGGTGTTGTATTAGTGGTAGACTTTCAGGTGATGAAAAATGGTACTGTTGCGTACCCAATGTTGTTGGGAAGACCATGGCTAAGGAGAGTTCATGTAAGAAACTACTGGAATGAAGGCTTCATGACACTTGGACATGGCAGAGAGAGGGTGAAGATAAATGTGATCCCTCAGCATCATAAGGTAAGAACCTGTGGATTCAAGTGATGAAACTGATGATTGGACATCCTCTGATTACTCTAATACCAGTGAAGTGGACACAAAAGATGAAGAAAGTGAGGTTGATGTTTCAGTCATGGATATCCTTCCAGTCACACTCGACTCATGAACCCATAAAATTATCTGAAGAAGAAATTGATGATCGTCTCCAACAAATAAAGATTGGTGATGCTGTGATGGAGAGTGAGAAGGAATCCTACCTCCAGCTCTTTCAAAAGTACATACACCTATTCACTTTTGATTACAAGGAACTTCATCAAGTAAGTTGGGTAGAACATTTTATTGAGCTGGTAGATAGTGCTAAGCCCATAAAGCAAATGCCATATAGAATGAATCCTAATTTTTCTAAGACTGTAAAAGAAGAAATAGATAAGTTGCTTGATGCAAGATTCATATTTGCTGTGGAGAATTCATAATGGGTTTCTCCCATTGCGATCTCAATAAAAAAGAATGGGAAGCTACACATTTGTGTTGATTATAGGAAGCTCAACAAGGAAACAAAGAAGGATCATTACCCTCTTCCATTCTCATATAAGATCTTGGACGAAGTAGCTAGCTAGGAGTGCTATAGTTTTGTTGATGGATATAGCGAATACAACCAAGTTCGTATAGCAGAGAAAGATCAGCTGAAGACCACATTCACCACTCCTTTGGGAACGTTTGCTTATAGAGTTATGCATTTTGAGTTGTGTAATGCTCTGACAACGTTCGAGCGTTTGATGAATATGGTGTTTGAACCCTACATTGGGAACTTCATCAGAGTATTTCTGGATAATTTTTACATCTATGGGAGCAAGATGGACCACCTGCACTAGATGGAGACAACATTTCAAAGGTTAGATGAAGCACAAGCCTCACTAAACCCTACAAAGTGTGTCTTTGGATGTTCTAAAGGTGTTTTGTTAGGGCATTTTATATCCATAGATAGTATTGGTATTGATCCTGATAAAATTTCAAAAATCAAAGAGTTACCATTTTCTATGGATAGAAGTAAGTGAGATCATTTTTAGGCCATGTGGGTTACTATAGAAGCTTCATCAAGAATTTCTCAAAGATTGCAAGCCACTAACCCAGTCCTTGAATAAGGATGTTACTTATGAACCAAGAAAGAAGGCGCATGAAGCTTTTGAACAACTGAAGGAGGCTTTGGTGTCTTCACCTGTTTTAAAGAATCCAGACTGGAGCAAACCATTCATTGTGTATACTAATGCTTTAGATGCGGCATTAGGAAGTACTCTAAACCAAAATGATGAAAATGAGAATGATCATCTAGTTTACTTTGGGAGTAGACAAATGAGCAGTGCCGAGGTAAATTATACTGTAACAGAAAAAGAGGCTCTAGCTATCATTTTTGTTGTAAAGAAGTTTAGAAATTACTTGCTAGGGCAAAAATTTATAGTTGTAACAGATCATCAGGCTCTAAAATATATTGTAAATAAGCCTAACCCATTAGGGAGGATATCAAGATGGATAATTTTTCTACAAGAATTTGAATTTGATATTATAGATAGGCCAGGAAAGAAGCATGTCAATGCAGATGCACTCTCTCGAGCCTATGATGGTTTAGGTTCATCTTATGATGATGAGGATTTCCTAGATGCAACATTGTTATCCCTTGACACAATCTCTAGTGAATACATAGATATTTGGAATTATCTAAATGAATTCAAGTTTCCTGATGGTGCCAATGCAAAGACCAAGAGAAAAATTACTTAAGCCAGTCATCCATATTCTATTTTACATGGAATATTATTCCGAATAAGACCTGATGGACAGTACAAAAGGGCAGTTGGACGTGATCAAGGGAAGGAGCTAATAGAAGAATTCCACAATGGTGCATGTGGAGGACACTTCTCTGGACAAATTACAACAAGAAGGATCTTGGATGCAGGTTATCGCTGGCCCACTCTTTTTGGAGATTATTATAATTATTGTAAGACATGTGATATTTGTCAAACACATGGTAACCGTAAGACTTCATCAGCTCCATTATGCCCTATTCTTCCACTTGGTCCCTTTGAAAAGTGGGGAATAGATATTGTAGGTCCACTCCCAACTACCCCACGCCAAAATAAGTATATTGTGGTTACCACAGATTATTTAACCAAGTGGGTTGAAGCTAGGCCATTGAAAACAACTTTCGATGGATGAAGTGGACAAGGTTCATATATGAACGCATTATCACCAAATTTGGTTGTCCATTAGAAATTGTAACAGATCAAGGAAGCCACTTCGTTAATGAGGTGGTAGAAGCCCTAGTCAACCAAGTTTTCTATTAAGCACAGGAAGGTACCAACATACAAGCCAAACACAAATGGACAGGTGGAATGAACAAATTTTGTGTTGTGTCAAATTCTAGGAAAAGATGCAGCCTTGCAGGTACATAAGTGGGGATAAAAGGATTCATGCAACATTGTGGGCATATAGGGCAATATCAAAGTCAACAACAAGATACTCCCCATTTCAGTTGGCTTATGTCATTGATGTAGTTCTTCCTATTGAGTTTGATATTCCCACTGTGAGAGTTATGAAAAATGAAAGGAGGGATGAAAGTGATTCAATAAAAGAAAGGTTGGTGCATCTTCATTTGCTAGAGGAAATGAGGGAAATAGCGAAGGATACAAGCTATAAGAAGAAAATAAAGTAGAAGGAATACTTTGATCAAAAGATCCATTGGTCTCCATTTCATGTGAATGACTTGGTTCTAGTATATGATTCTAGATACAAAAAAAGAAGGCAGAGAAAATTTCTTCCCAAATGGATGGGGCCCTACAAAATAGCAGATGTGCATGAAAATGGTACATATTGACTGGAGGAATTGGATGGCACTCCCATTACGAAATGGGTCAACCAAGACAAGTTAAAGATTTTCCAAGCACCGGAATAGTCTACTCCGAGGACGGAGGACGGAGTAGAATCTAGGAAGGGGGAAGATGTCGATACTAAAATTTTCCTCCGTAATTTCTATTTCATTAATGTATGTATTAGGAATAGGATGTTGTTAAGTATAATTAGTAGTAGCGTTCGATAGAAGATAACGGCACTGCCGGTACGACACCGCCAATAATGCATAGTAGGGTAATAGTCAAAGTACAATAGGAATGTTGTGGTAAAAAATAAATATTTTTTGTAAGTGGTTCGGTAATGTTAAAATGTTAAAGTTAGGGTAAGTAGAGAAGTAGGATCTACATGATTAGGAGTTAGGAATATTTATATTGGTAATAAGGACAAGGAGTGAGGTCGTAAATATTTTGTGTATTTTATTTGTAAAAATTCTAAAAATGTGGAACCCATGTGATATGATAAGGTTTATCTTATCTTAAAAGATAAGCTTACATGTAAAGATGAGAGTTAAGGTCTGGAATATGATTCGTCAGAGTAGATTTCTTATCCTATATTACAAATAAGGTGGATAAGCCTGAAAGTTCTATAAATAGAGAGGCCACCCCCCTCATTTAGCATAGAAGGAAGTAGTGAGAAATATTGTATGAGTAAATGTGTAAAGGAAGCCATCATTTAGAAAGTGTGTTAAAGAAGCCATTAAGAGGTGTAATTGTGAAGTTTCTCCCATAGTTATTGTTGGAAGGCAAGTGAAGTTATTAACACTTGAAGTATTTCATGGGTGAGATTGCAACATATTTCATGTTGATATTATAATTTACACTTATATTTCAGAATTTGTCATCATTCCTTCATATCATAGTCTATGGTATTCTTGTGTTATGTTTGTTGTTGTGTTTCCAGATTACATCCACCAAACTAAAAGTTGTGCATTAGTAAATAATCATAGCACGAGGAGTTCCTGGTGGAGAATTATCATAGTGCCGGATTGGTGATGATAGATCTCATTTTCTTTAAATTAAAAAACAAACAAACATAAGTTGAGAGAAAATTCCTTTTCAAAACAATTATTTTTAAATAAGATGGGATTTGACCTGCCTACCAAAAACAAAAAGTCTATTCATTAAAATGTATGAAACTGAAAATGTCGTAAGGTTCAATTTCGGATATTCAAGAAAAATAAATTTAAAAACCTTCGTAATAGAAAGATATCTTGAAGTAAATCTTCTTAAAACAAATCATTTTCTTCAGAAAACAAGGTTCACTATAATTTAAAGCTTGCAATAACATAAGCCACCAAAAAATCTTCAACAATAAGTAAAGAAATTTACAGGTTTTGTTTGACATGGTTGTTATGATATAAAATCACAACTATTTTAAGGCCTTGGACGATGAAGGAACTGGATAAATCTTTCCGTTGCACATAGAGCGATAAGCAATGGGACACGACTCTGCAATGGAGCATTTGAAGGTTACTGTCACCCTCTTACACGACGAGCATGACCCGCACACATGGATACAATCCGGTATGCTTGACCCTATAACCTCATAATTAATCCCCTGTTTTGGAATGTGTCCCTTTTTGAGATTCCTTCGCGAGATTCCTTCAATGTATTTTCTACAAAAATAGAACAGAAATGAAAATCGGGTTGAAATTTGAACTAATTTAAGATCGATCTACAAATTTATAGTATTTAAGCAAAATTTGAACAAATCTTAAGTTAAATTTCAAGGCAGCTGAGCAAGTTTCAGTGCAAGAAACACAATTTTATGTGAAATTTGTAAAACATTCAAAAAAATCAGTACTCTGTTGAAATTTGAAAGAATCTAAGCAAACTTTGATCAATTTTAAGAGAAATTTAAAGGCAGCTGATTTAAGTGAAGTACAAGCATATTGAAACAATCACGAAAATAGGACAGAAAGTAGTGAATATTATTCTGTTTAGATGTTCTGCATAAGAATGAACATTTTTGGTTGAAATCATTTTAGTGTAATGTTAAAATATTCCACTGTTAGACTATAAAAATAAACGTATACATCGTATTCTCCCATTTTTTGAGAGAATGTGATGATTGAATGATCATTCTTCTGTAGATTCATCCTTTTACTTCTCATTATGATTCCCTTCTACCTAAAAGAAATCCTCACATTGAAGTGTTTAAACTACAAGATTTGGCCTTCCGTTTGTTAATCCTTGAGCTTCTGAATTACATATAGAAGTCCTTTCGAGTTATGAAACCAGGCTACTTATTATTAGATCATCTGAACATTGCATTTGACATTGTTGTAATCTATAAAAAATAGACTATGGAAAACAAGCAATTGTTATTGCAGGTAAGCATAAAGAATGAAGACATTCCTGATCTAGAGCGTGCCCTATTATCCTTTGAGTACTTTTTCTTGAAATTTACACGGGAACATGATTTTTAATCCAGAAATAGGTGCATATGATCTTACTTAGGGTGGGATTTTCTTGAAGATTTTAATGGAGCTCTTAATTTTAATGGTGCTTTCATAATAAAACAATGCACTAGTATACTATTTGTATATTTGAGACATTTTAAATTTAAAATATTGTTTCCATCAATGATCCAATGAAATTTATTTTTAAAATACCAACTAAAATATGTATTTTCGTACAATTTGTTTGTCTTCTTCATTCACACCCATATATTCATATGGACTAATATTCCACCTATACTTTCTATGTTTAATATTAATAACACTTTCAACATCTCAAAGCAATTCCCATTTTACTATATAATTTCAATATTTTCAACCAAAAAAGTCCCAATTTGTACATTAGTCTTGGAGTAGTTAATTCCTTGACAAATTGGGCTACTGGCTGGAACTTATCATTCAATCACCTCTTCAAATATAATCTTTGATTTGTGTTATTTCCATTTTAAAGGCGGATAGTTTACCTATATAACTCTAAGTAGTTAATTCCTCAACAGTTTGGGCTATCGAGACAATCATTGAATTTAATTACCTCTTCAAATATAACCTCCAATTTGTGTTATTTCCATTCATAAAGGTGGATAGTTTACTTGTATAGCTCCCTCCAGTGAGGTACATTTCTCTATACTAATATTGAGGGTACATAACAAGGTAATTAACAAGAAAAATGAACAAGTCCTTAGCTGCCATGAAAGAAACAAATCTATAACTTACTCAAAGGTATTCATCATGAATGTATTGGGCTAAAATATGGGGGAAAATTGATAGCAACATGATCAAACTCACACCCAAAAAAAACCAATGTCAAAGAGTTAGCAATAAAATTCACTAAAACTCATGATTTACTCAAGAAACCAAATTTTGCTCTCCATACCAAAATGTATCAAACAACTACGTCAAGGGCTAAATTTACTTTACACCTGCTTTAAAACATTTAACAAACATGATTATTCATCTCAAGAAATTATAAACCATCATGTTTGCTCCTTCACCTTTTTGACCTTCATACTAGCTTGTAGCCTTGCCATAATGCAAATTTTAATCCCTATAACATTAAACAAGGTTTTATCCCTCACTGTCAAGTTTTTCAAATACCCTTTAGGCCAATTAAGATGATTCAAAATTTTCAAGACTCAATTCTAAGCCAATTCATTTTTATTCTCATTCTACCATTTTCACCTAGGCCTAATTTTTAGTGTAGACACAAAATCACACACTTTGGGTAATTATCTAGTCCTAATTACATACTAGTATTCATATGATTCCTAAGTAAGAAAAGTATTAATTAACCCATTTATTTGGCCACCTTGATTTGCTTTCTGTTGTTGCTTTTGGTCTTACACCCTTACTTGCTCAGTCTGCCTTTTTACTCTTTAGCATTTGTCATCTTGGACACCAACGCCTAATTAGGATGTCAATGCTAGGTGTCATCGACCACTTTGGGCACCCCTGTCCTCTTTGTACTTTATGTTAGAGGTCACAAGCACTGAGAGGGGGGGTGAATCAATGTGGATTATAATTAATTTCCAAAGTTATACTTAATCCACAACTTCTTAAATTTAGTAGTAGTATATCATGTGCATTTCATCAAACATAAATCATATAGAAAAACACTAAACACATAATTTATAGTGGGAAACCCTTTTGAGAGAAAAACCCACTTGAAACCAAGGCTTTATTAGGAACACCAATTCCAAAGCTTACAATGGTTTTGGTTGAGCACCCACTCAACCTGTGAAGCACCCACTTCACAACTTCAAACACCCACTCGAAGATTTTCTGAGCACCCACTCAGTTAATTTTAGAAAGCACTAACTTACAAGGAGCACCAACCCCTAATTTAATCAACTACAACTGATCTTTTGTAGGCACCTACCCACAAGGAGGCTGCAACCCCCTAAAAATGTTAAGCTACAACTCAAAATTGATTTACATACAAATTTATGATCATCTAGTTACAAAAATTGCTTATACAATAGATTATGATCACTTTTCTGTATCTATCTGTGTTCTTTCTGTCACTCTCTTCTACTCATCTGATTCAAACTCTCTTGATCAATCAATCTACTGCACTGATGTTATTCTCATATGATATATCTTCTTTACTTCATATGTCTGCTCTGCTCCTTTCTCTCTCTTTTCTTTATGTAGCTCCTTTAGCTGGAATGCATCGTCTTCTTACTTGAGCAACACCCATATTGGTATCAAATTTCCTCTTTATGCATAATCAACTCATTCCATCACTTCCATTAACGTTCCATGCACTCTTCCTACTTTGTCACCTAAAAATATGGTTCATTAAATGAATACAACTAACTCCAGATTTTGCTCTTACTATATTCGACTTGATTTCACCTTTTTCTATGCATTCACCAGAAAATATTTATTAGCTGATACCTAAAAATAGATTTCTCATCTTTCTAATATTTCTAATGTGATCAAGATGAGCAAGGCATTTTATTCTTTGAAATTTTATTCTTCCTTGAAATCAGGGATCACAAAGAGAACTGTAACTGTATTTCCACAAGGTCAAAGAGCATTAAATATTTATAGCTGAAATAGTAGATTTCTTCGTTCTTCATGGAGCTCAAGTCATATACTCAGCCACAATCACCAGACAATTGAATCACCATTGATTTTGGAGAACAAAATCTCACTTGTCCATGTTTAACTCAATTTGATTGTCCTTGAGCCTTGTCTAGTTCATACTTGTTCAATCTGCAGATTTTATAAACTTCTTTGAAATTTTCCTTTGTATCGTGGATATATCATTTGATATGTGGCATTTCTTCTTTCTTGGTGCCCTTTTATTCATCCATGACTTTTCTTTTCTTCTCATGGATTTTACAATGTTACGCGTCTTTCCTCCTTATCTTTTTCCTTCTCGTGGCTTTGTCCCATGTCCGCAACTATTTTATTTTATGTGCAGCTTCTATAGTTTTCCGTGGATTTTTCTCTTTACTCACGGCTTCCTCAGAATTTCCCTTACTTCCATGGCTTTGCCTTCAGTTCATCCTTTCTTGCGCAACTCTTCCTTCAAATTCGTGGCTTCACCTTTCTCATTTGCGTCTCGTCCTTTGGCTTCTTTTTTCTTTGTGGCTTCATTCCTTTACCCGCAGCCTTTGCTAAGCTTCCGCGACTTCTTCTAAAGTTCTACGAATTCTTGCAGACTTTTACGACTAAATCTTTATATCCGTAGCTCATAAAAAAACTAATTAAGTCCCTTAGAACTTATCCTTGATCATCCTGAAGCCTCTGTCAGCTGACACTACCAATCAACCTTCATCTTTTTTGCTTGCTAATCTTTACCATTTAATCCTTTTTACCATCAATGCAGTTTGACATCAATGAAAACACATATGCCAATGACAAAGGTCTAACAGTCTCCCCCTTTATCATTGATGGAAATACCTTAGCACTTCAATACTATAAAACCTACAACCTTTTGATGGCAAAATACTTGCATACCTAGCTTTTGAAAACACCATTGTAACTCTCCCTTGGAATATTTTTGGACTTTTCTCCCCTTTTATATTACTTCAGTTTTCTTCTCTCCCCTTCTATTATTACTAGCTGATTTCTGACTTGTGCTTTTCTCTCCCATTGAAAACAATGAAAAAGGGCCATTTATGCCGCATAAAGGTGAAAATGTAGGAAAAAAACATACTGTGGGTTCCCACTTCAAGAAGCTCCCCCTTGGCACATGTTTTTGATCCATATGTCTTGATTTTCTTGTGGTAATGCTCCCCTTGAGCTGATGCATACTTTGATAATTCTTGAGCTAACAGACTAGCTCCCTTGTCATAAATGTTCTTTGGCACTGATTAGGAGTTGATATTACCTGAGAATGCTCCCTCACCTTTTCTACACACCTTCTATTTGTTGGTGGGATCAGGAATGACCCCTAATTCATTCATTAAGTACTCAAAAGTAACTTTTGGCAGTGGCTTGGTCATAATGTCCATGATTTCTTCTTTTGTGCTCACATATTCTAGATTGATTTTCTTGTCATCCACTTGTTCCCTCAAGAAATGACATCTAATTGGAATATGTTTGGTATTTGAGTGGAACAAAGGGTTCTTAGAGACACTTATTGCACTTGAGCTATCATAAAACAAGGGAATTGATTTATCAGATTTTACCTTGTAATCTTCTAATGTCTACGTCATCCATAAAACTTGAGTGCAACGCATTACAACAACTATATATTTTTCTTCACATGTTGAGAGGGCTACTGATGATTGCTTCTTTCTTAGCCAAGAGACTAAAAAACTTCCAACAAAGAATGCTCTGCCGTTTGTACTCTTCCTACCCAATCTGCATATGTGTATGATTTTATGCTAAAGTCATTACTTTTGGGGTACCATAATCCGTATTTAATTCTTCCCATTAGGTATCTCAGAATTCTCTTGACCGCCTTGAATTGTGTTTCCCTTGGATCTTCTTGAAATCTTCCAACAAGACCTACTGCCTACATGATATCTGGTCTTGATGCAGTGGAGTAAAGTAGACTTCCTATCATAAGGTCTATGCAAGGTTTTGTCTACTTTTTGTGAGCTATCATCTCTTCTCAACTTGCATCCTAATTCCATTGGTGTTCCTAGAAGTATGCAATCTTCCATCCTAAACCTTTTAATAATTTCTTTTATATATTTGGTTTGGGATATGAGTATACCTTGTCTAATTGACTGATTTGCAAGCCCAGAAAGAATCAAAGATCTCCCAACATGGACATTTCAAATTCATCTTTCATCATATCTGAAAATTCATATGTCATCTTATCATAATCTCCTCCAAAAATGATGTCATCCACATATACAATGACAATAAGTAGATGATCTTTTTCTTCCTTGATGTAGAGATTACTATCAGCAACACCTTTTCTGAAACCTTGCTCAATGAGGTATGAATCTAATATGCTGTACCAAGCTCTAAGAGCTTGTTTAAGTCCATATAAAGCCTTTTTCAACTTACAAAAAATCCATCAGGTTGTTCAATACATACCTCTTCATTTAGAAAACCATTGAGGAAATCATATTTCACATCCAATTGGAATACTCTTATCTTCTAATAATCCATGTAAGCTAGAAACAATCTTATTACTTCCATCCTTGCCACTGGTGCAAATGTTTCATCAAAGTTGATTCCTTCCATTTGCGCATATCCTTTGCACACAAGTCTTTCCTTATTTCTGGTTACTTCTCCCTTTTCATTCAGCTTCTTTCTAAATACTCATTTTGTGACAATTACCTTCTTGTCTTATGGTTTGGGTATAAGCTCCCATGTTTCATTCTTTTCAATTTGAACAAGTTCTTCATTCATTGCTTCTACCCAATGCTGATCCTTACTTTCTTCCACAATGATTTTGGGTTCTACCATGGATATGAGTGCTATATCTTCCTAATTCTACTGATCTCTTAGTCTTCTTCTATTTAAAATGCCTCCTTGTTTGTTTTCCAATGATTTTATTGGCTGGATGGTTCCTTTTGACTTTCCCTGTGGGTGCCTTGGAGTTTGACCTTTCTTCCTCTTCATCTACTTCTTCACGTGGACTGTCCATTTCATCATCATCTTCTTTTTCTTCATGACCGCTATTGTACTGAGTGTTGGATTTGGTATTTTCATCCACCTTTACATTTTTAATTTCAAAAATATTCTGCAACCTTTTATTGTAGCACCTATAAGCTGCAATGACTACAAAGTATCCAAGGAATATGCCTTCATCACATCTAGAATCAAATTTTACCAATTTTTCTTCATCTCTTTTGATGTAACATTTACTTCCAAACACTCTTATGTGTTTCACATTTGCAGGCATGTTCTTTCACAGTTCATAAGGTGTCTTATCACTATTTAATCTTAATTGAGCGCTATTTAAAATGTACACCGCGGTGTATACCACTTCACTCCAATATTTGTCTGGAAATTTGGATTCATTCAACATTGTTCTTGCCATTTATTGCACAATCATGTTCTTCCTTTCAACAACTCCATTTTGCTGAGGTGTTCTGGCAGCTGAAAAATGTCTTCTAATTCCATGTTCTTCACAAAATTCATCAAATTCATTGGACGAGAATTCTCTACCTCTGTCTAATCTTTAGCATTTAATCTTCTTGTTTTTCTCATTCTCTACTAGTGCTTTGAATTTCTTGAATCTGTCTAAAGCTTCTGATTTTTTCTTTAAACATGATACCCACACCATTCTGGTGTAATCATTTATCAACAACATGAAATACCCCTCACCTTGTATACTTTCAGTTTTGGTAGGACCACAAAGATATATATGAATTAACTCCAGAGGTCTGGTTGTGGAGTATTCTTTTGACTTGAGTGCTCTTCTTGTTTGTTTACCATACAGGCATGCTTTGTAAAGAGTATCTAACCATAAACAGAGTGTGTGGCATATGTTTTACACATCCTTTAGCACTTAGTTTCACAAGATTTTCAAAGCTCGTGTGTCCCAACCTTCTGTGCCACAACCAGATGTAATCAACCTTACTTGTGAAGCATTTTTTATTGTTTATTTCATTTAGCACATAAATGTTGTTCTTTATCCTTTTGGATTTTACAACTTTCTTTCTATGTTTTGACTATTGACTAATTATCATGAGCTCTTTTTCATCTTTTAGATTGTATCCCCTTTTGCACATTTGACTCACAATTCAAATTAGTTGCTCAAGGCCTTTAAGGTATAGAACATTTTCTTGATATTCATTTCCATTATCTAGACTTGGAGTATCCTTTTCCAACTATATTTGCTAAATTGTTATTTTCAAGCTCACAACACTCGATGCATTGTTTTTAGTGAAATGTTTTTTTGTAACCTCATCATATGTGTAGAGCATCCACTATCCAAATATCCATATTTTAATCTTCATTTTGCACATTGGAATGCTTCAAGAGCACTACTGAGCAAGACTCTTTTCTTTTGTTCGAATCTTTCTTTACAACATAAACCCATTTTTCTTGTTTGGGCTATTTTTTGTTTGTTTGTTGAAGCTACGGGACCCTTCTTATGAGACATATAGTGGAAAACATTATAGTTCATTTTAGTGTAAGATGAATTGTAGTTTCTTTTATAGCTTCTAGTATGCATTTTACATTTCATGGCTTTATGTCCAAACTGATCTTCATTGAATAGAACTTATTTTAACCATTAGAAGGAATGAGTGTACCTCTTAGCTATTTTAATTTTTATAGCAGTAGTACTTCTCTTGGTGGATTTTTCTGATTATCCTCTTCATGTTACAAATTGATGTTCTTAGAGTTGATGTAGTCTTGTTTCCTTCATTCTTTACAGCCTCCTTTGCCTTGATTTATTCCTTAAAACCAATCCCAAACCTATCATTTGTATCACTTTGGCCACTTAGTATACTAGTCAAAACATTTGAGCTCTTTTCTAGTTTTTCATACACTCTCAGCTTATTGCCCATATATTCCATCTCAACTTTTAGTTGCTCTAGTTTTGAAATTGATTCTTCTTCTTATTCTTGCTTGGAATGGGTTTCTTTCTTGACCTTGAATGTTATCTCTTTCTTGGTAGTCTTGGATCCAATAGTCCTCATCTCATATGCTTAAAGAGTGCTCTATAATTCATCCATTGTGAGAGTCTTCATGTCTTTGGATTCTTCTATAACTGAAACCTTTGCATCTTTATTTCCAGTCAAAGATTTTAGAATATTTTGGAATATAAAAAATTCTTCTAGTTTATCACCTAGGCCTCTGATCATATTTATAACTTCATCTATTCTTTGCATGTAGGCCACTATGCTCTCATCATCCTTCATCTTCAGATTCTCAAACTGAGCTCTGTAGGTCTGCAACTTTGCTAGCTTGAATTTTTCATCTCCTTCATAAATACTTTGAAGTTTGGTCCAAATATATCCTTTGTTGTTGTGCAGTGCATAACTTTTACAGACTCTGATTTAGTTATGCCATATAAAATAACATTCATTGCTCTTGAGTTGCATTCATATTCTACTTTGTCTGTTGAAGAATTGATTGGCGTGACTGGAGGATTATATCCTTTCTCAACACATTCCCAAATATCAAACCCAAGTGACATCAAATATGTTTTCATCCTTATTCTATAGAATGAATAATTTGTTCTAGTGAAGAGAGGTGATCTTGACAGTGATAAACCACCTTGTGCCTGATTTGTTTGCCATGCTTGTGAAAAGAGGATCTCCTTGAAGATGTTAAGCTTCTACTAGAAGGACATTGCTCTGATACCAATTGTTAGAGATCACAAGCACTGAGAGGGGGGGTGAATTAGTGTGGATTAAAATTAATTTCCAGAGTTATACTTAATCCACAATTTCTTAAATTGAGCACTACTATATCATGTGCATTTCATCAAACATAAATTAGACAGAAAAACACCAAACACATAATTTATAGTGGGAAACCCTTTTGGGAGAAAAACCCACTTGAAACCAAGGATTTATTAGGAACACCAATTCCAAATCTTACAATGGTTTCGGTTGAACACCCACTCAACCTATGAAGAACCCACTTCACAACTTCAAGCACCCACTCAACAAATTTTAGCAAGCACCAACTTGCAAGGAGCACCAACCCCTAATTTAATTAGCTACAACTGATATTTTGTAGGCACATACCCATAAGGAGGCTACAACCCCTTGAAAATGCTAAGCTACAACTTAGACTTTATTTACATACAAATTTATGATCATCTAGTTGCAAAAATTGTTTATACAATATATTATGATCACTTTTGTGTATCTATTTGTGTTATTTCTGTCACTCTTTTCTACTCACCTAATTCAATATCTCTTGCTCAATCAATCTGCTGTATTGATGTTCTTCTCATATGATATATCTTCTTTACTTCATCTGTTTGCTCTGCTTCTCCTCTCTCTATCTTTCTATATTCTTATCTGAATAGCATCTTCTTTAGCTCGAATTTCCTATTTATGTAAATTGACCCATTCCATTACTTCCTTGAACTCTTCTTGCTTTATCGCTTGAAAATGTAGTTCATTAAATGAATACAACTAACTCCAAATTTTTCTCTCACTATATTCGGCTTGATTTCACCTTTTTCTATGCATTCACCAAAAAATATTTATTAACCGATACCTAAAAATAGATTTCTCATCTTTTTAAGATTTTCAACGTGATCAAGATGAGTAAGCCATTTTCTTCTTTAATATTTAATTATGCCTTGAAATTAGGAATCACATAGAGAACTGTAATTGCATTTCCACAAGGTCAAAGAGAATTGAATGTTTATAGCTAGAACAATAGATTTATTCATTCTTCGTGGAGCTCAAGTCGTATACTTAGCTGCAATCACTAGAAAATTGAATCACCATCGAATTTGGAGAACAAAATATCATTTGTCCATGTTTAACTCAATTTGATTGTCCTTGAGCCTTGTCTAGTTCATACTTGTTCAATATGTGGCTTTTATAAGATTCTTTGACATTTTCCTTTGTATCTCGGCCCCATCGTTTAATTCACGACATTTCTTCTTTCTTGACGTCTTTTTAGTCATCTGCAACTTTTCTTTACTTCTCACATATTTACAATGTTACGTGGATTTCCTACTTGTCTGCTACCTTCTCACGGCTTTGTCCCATGTCCGCGGCTATTTTATTTTACGTACGACTTCTATAGTTCTCCGCAGATTTTTCTCTTTACTCGCGGCTTCCTCCAAATTGCCCTTACTTCTGTGGCTTTGCATTCAGTTCATCCTTACTTACATGGGTCTTCCTTCACATTCATGGCTTCACCTTTCTCATTCACAGCTTTTCCTTTGGCTTCTTTTTTCTATGCAACTTCATTCCTTTACCCGCAACCTTCGCTAAGCTTTAGTGGCTTCTTCTAGAGTTCCTCAGCTTATGCAAACTTTGGCGGCTAACTCCTTATATCCGTGGCTTGTACAAAACTGATTAAGTCCCTTAGAACTTATCCTTGATCATCTTGAAGCCTTTGTGAGCTAATGCTATCAATCAACCTTCATCTTTTTCAATTACTCACTTTACCAATTAATCCTTTTTGCCATCAATGCAGTTTGACATCAATGAAAACACATATGACAATGACAAAGGTCTAACACTTTACTCACACTTTTTGGATCTTTTCTATCCATTTGAGCATCTTGTATTTTTGGTAGTTGGCATTTTCGGGATTAGTTAAGAAATTCAAGTAAAGGAATCATATAAATATAAAGTTATGTGATCATAATAAGGGACCAAACACTAAGCATTAGCTATCACCACCTAAGGTTGCATCTATCAAGTCATCTAAGGGTTCCATTGCATCCGTTTAACACCATCACAAGGGACACAAGGGCTAGTTTTCTACATCACACTTCATAGGAGGGAAGTTCATTTTATTCCATGCACACATTTATTAAATTCTACATCTAGCTATTTTCTCGCTATCCAAGGGCGACACACACAAGAGCAACCTTGGGCATGATTTATGAAAAAACACACACAAAACTACATTCGATCTGAGATGTAGTGCAATGATCAGTCATATTTTCACCATTGTGATAGTTGAGGATGGTCTGACACCTCATTCTACATCTTTTGTTTTTAGGATTTGATGTCTATTTGAGGGTTTTGTAGGTTTATTCTTCATAGCAGGTTTCTAGAAACCTCGGTGATCTTGGTGTGATCTTAGAGAAATAAAAGGTGACTAATGAAGAACAACTTGTGACACCTTGGAGGATGTTTTATGAGATTTTCCGTAGACCCAGGTGCCTAGAAACAGGTCTAGAGCACCCATGGGTGCCCTAGTCCCTCTCCAGGTGCCCAGTCTAGCCTTCTCCTTTAGTTCTACATTTTCCAGGGATTTTGTACGACACTTCTTCCTCTTTGTTTAACCAGTCATAGCTTCAATCCAATCTAGACTTTACTACGAATCAGCTAAGGCTTCTTGCCCTCTCTTTACACTTAGAGTTTTCACTTTATTGCTTAGTTGCTTTGGGTGTAATTTTTTGTATTTCATGTTATTCATTTATTACTGCTATAACATTCAGATTATGCATATACATTACATTTTAGCTTAATAAAATAGCCCTCAAAGCACACAAAATTCATAGGTTAGAATAATTTGTAAACTTTCATGAAGAAGTATTTAGCTTTACCCTTTACGGAGATCCTACTTCATGCTCAATTTCATCTTCCTACTCACTACCCAATTTTCCCAACTCCAATTTCTTCTCTTTAGGCTAGGTCTATTTAGGTCTTCTTAGGGTTTTAAGTAAGTTCTTAGGGTTTTGTCAACTGGACACTAGTTTCATCCTCTAATACACCTTAAACCACATATATAAACCTTTTTCATGTAATTTTAAATGTTTAAACACTCTTATATCAACATTCATACTATCCTCACCCAATTGGTCACTGGGTCTTCTTATTGCCCTTAACACTAAACCATCATCTAAGCTCCATTTTTATCCTTTTCTTGGATTTTCTAAGTTCCTTATCACTCTTCTCTCATTGTCCTTGAATCTTCGTAACACTAATCTTCTCGAGTCATTCTCTAATTGGTCACTAGGTCTTCTTATTTACCTTAGCACCAAACTATCCTCTAAGCTCTGTTTTTATCATTTTCCTGGATTTTCTAAGTTCCTTATCATTCTTCTCTTATTGTCCTTCAACCTTCTTAACACTCATCTTCTCAAGTCATTCTCTTGTTCACATTCAAGACTCTTTCTAGCAATTGTTCACTTGATCATCTTAGACTTCTCCAGTAGACTGTAACAAGACAATCAAGTAGTCTTCTCTTTTTAATCGCTCTAAGTGACCATTCCATCAAGGTTATAGTGTTCCCATTTATCTCCACAAAATCTTATATTACCATCTCGAGCATTAAATTTCATTCAGTTCTTATCTCCCACTATTACAAGTTTATATTGGACTAGGAAGACCTCAGGATTGATTTCTTAGATTCTCCTCTCCTTGAAACGTGTCACCCTATTGAATCTTCTTTTCCACCTAAGTAGAATACCTATGAACCAAATTATGGAGTTAGGAATTAACATCAAAGATTTACTTCTCATTTGATCAACTTTTCTACATTAGCCTCTCAAGCAAACCAAGAACACTTAGCACTATACTTGCACATTTAAGGCTCTGGAATATTTTCATAGACTCATACTAACCAATTGTTTCCTCCCACATGGTCTTCTTATACAAATATGTAGTACATAACTAGATTTTTAAAAAAGAACCTTGTATTTGTATCAATCTTGCACTAAAATCCCTCAAAACTAGGCATTCCAAACATCAAGACTGTATTTTATAGATTTTGGCTTAGAAAGCTACTCTTACTATCTAGATACTTAATGCACACCTTGATTACACTAGAAATCCCTTCTCACAACTTGAAACAAGTTTCTTTGATTCCATTTTTAACAATATATACAATTTCCTTGACCACTAAGCCCTTTAACATGGTATCTCAGACCGAGGGGAGTTTATCTTATTTGTTTTCCTTAATTTGACATTGTGAAGATTCTAATGACTCAAAAACACTTCTACAAACTTGTGTACTCTGCTACTAATTTTCATTTTTATGTCAATACTCAATAACCTAGGAAATAACTTCATTTTTAGTCTAGCAACCCTCAAGAGACTCTAATGATAGGTTTCTAGTTTAAATGCTCACATGAATGAGTATTTGATCACATTTCTAACCCTTATCATTGTTTTATCTTAGTATTATTTAGTGATAATACTTCACATAGATCCTTATTCAAATATTTTCCCTCATTCAAAGGTAGATACTCAGTCTTACCTCTTTCCTTATTGTTCAATTTTTTTTTTCATATAACAGTCTTCATGGATGTTTCAATACTTTCACTCTTTTTTCATGTCCTCCTCAGGTGAGTACAATCCTACTGTATGACAATTTCCAAGCATTAAATATCAAACATCATTCAAACATACATAAAGCAAACCCTTATCCTTCATACAATACACAAGTACTCATCCATAACACAAATTGTTACTCAAGACCTCATTTATTTGATCTTTTCCTAGTACATTTTTGGATTATTGAGCTCTTCATGGCTCTCTAAAAATATCCTTCCTCTTTCTCATAACCTTTTCCTTACTCTTCCTCTCTATTCCATTCAGATTTCTTACAAAATGGGTGAGAAAGAGGTAGTTAGGGTTTCAAACCACTTAACCCAACTATGATTAGACTAACCATAGGGAATTAAAGTGATGTCAGGATTAATTAAGTCATCTTCTAGGTGGATTCATATTCAATGAGCCCCATTTTCCTCATTTATTTATCCTACACTAACTTCTAAATCTCTAACTCACTTAAAGACAAATTCAAATATTTGAAATGTGGTTTTGGAGGGAAACTTCCAAAGACCACTTATTACATGCTAAAATAATCCAAATGGACTTGATACATGCCAAGACAATCAAATGGACCCTCACAAGTCAAAACCTAAAACAAATAGGAAAACCAAAATTTGAATATTTACAAGTGATGCTCCTGCATCAAAAACAATCCATTAAAAATACATAAATACTTGTATGTACACACACACACACAACATGTATATATATGTATGTATGTATATACATGTATGTACACACACACACACACACGAAATCACTTGCACCAATTAATTAAAAATAATAGACACTTCGACCAATACGATCATAATGTTAAAATTTTTCTTAAACTTACAATTTCTTTATCATACTAGCATGTTTATAATTACATTGTAGATTTGTGTATAACAATATATTTTTTTTCCTTTCATTAATATTTTGAGTCCATAAACACTCCCCATAAAAGATAGAACCTTGGTATTTGATAATTATAATTGGACAATAGGTATTTAGTAAGTTTTTTCCTTGAAAATTAGTGTCTTGGTTGTAGTCATCATCATAATCTTTATTATTATTTCCCTCCTTAATAAGTTTACATCCCGATTCCATGATTAAATAGGATATTTTAATAGCTATGAATAAATCCCTAGAGACATCAATTTTGTATCAAAAATAATTTTATCAGGTTAATCACAATCTTTCAAGAAGGAATTGAAACATCAGAAAAGGACATATTTTTTCCTATTCTACATTTTTCTTTTGGAATTACATTATGTTTTCTTTCAGTTCAAGATTTCTAATGGCATTATGCATAATTAGAATCCTATTTATCAAATTATTTCTTATATCACCCATTTTCATATATGAGTGGTCCCTGTTTTCAAATTGTAAAATCATGCAATGCAATGTGGCATTTTGTAAGAATCAAATATATTTTATGATATGAGTTTGGTAGCAGTTTAGAGACATTTTCCAAGGGAATGTGCAAATTTGGGGAGAAATTCACTACCTCCAATACTAATATGTTAGCTTAAAAATACTATGAAATAGTGACTTTAAAAAAAATTGAATTTATCTTCGTGATATGACTGAAAATGGGGAATATGTAAGGAAATAGTCCTCACACAATTGTATTCCAATGGATTTGAATCCTCAAATGGATTTTGGAGAATTTAAGGAATAATTTATTTCTTTCTCAACATGACAAGGAACATAGTGCAACAATATGCAATGATATGTATTTACTATTCTAACAACGATTGCAAGAGAAGTCCTTAATGCTCACCTCTATTCACCAATCCTGAGTGGGATTCTACGACAATTCCAATTTTCTTTCCTCCAAAGATGGAATTGGACATGTTCTCACTCTCAAACTAGCGTAAGCCAAAAATTTTCATTCATGGAAATAATGGCACTATTTAAATTTCACAAAAAAAATTTCAATATATTTTTCAATCATTTCTCTTCAAGAGAACAATCACAGTCCAATTAGTAATTTTAGACTTGACGAGGTTTGAACTAATGAAAATGTCATCATATTGAATGTTATTATTAGGTGATTTTTAGTGAGGTAATATAGCCTTGCAAATATTTACAAAAGAAATGAATATATATTGTAAATCTATTGGATGTTGGCTTTGGTTGATGAAAAGCAAGAATTTCTCAAAAATTCTTTACATCAATATATTTCTTATCACAAATTTTCTTCAAACTAATATATTATTTTTTTGTTTATAGTTAGCTTTCTTCAATGAAGGCATTCACAAATTTTCATTTTTTGATAAGGCCATGTTCCATGGATTTGGTTTAGGATTTTTAAGGAAAAAAGATTTATATGATTTTTAATTTTAAAAATTGGATTTTTGATGCAACAAATAAATTATGCTATTAATTTTGAAATCATTTTAATTTTATTTGAAAATTTGTTGATGGCTTCCTTAGTCTAATAAATATTGAAGATATTTTAAAAATATATTATAAAGATTTAAGAAATGTTAAATATATTTTGTTATCTTAAAATTTAGTATTTTGATTGATGGGAAACAAAGAAGTTACAAAAATATCAAAGGCACTCTCTATGTCAATTATTAGAGGGACTTGTACTGTAGTTGGTAGCTTAACAAGCATAATCCTCACCATTGACTAGAACCCTTTAAATATTATATTTGTTTTCAATAATCCTATAACTTACAAAGATTTATATTCAGATTTTTTTTTCAAATTTGTAAGTTAAATAAATAACACACAATCTTACCATGTTATTTAAATTTTCAGTGTTATCTTAAGACTGATAAGAAAAATAAAATTAATGTATCCTATTCTAATACGAGAGAAAAATTCATATGTTTCCTTATAAATATATGATTTGATTCGTTCTCTTCAATGTAGTAAGAAATCAATATTTGATCAAATAGTAAGAGAATGTATTTATTTTACTTATAAAGTGATGTTTGTTAACTCCAATATCGAATGGACTTCTATATGGGACGAGAACTCAAAAATTGATGATGATTGGGTGCATTTATTTTTTAAACTTCAAGTACTAATCTATTTATTGGCTAGAATTTTTTTGTTACCTATCTTAGTAATGGTAAGGAGAAAAATGACTAATTATTGAGTTTGATGGGGCTCAAGAAATTTCTATATGAAATATCGTAGTGGTTGATGGTATGAATCACTAAAAAATTCTCTTGTTAGTGGTTAATGTTGTATAGGTTACATCAATGACATTTGTGAAAATAATATTTTCATTGTTTGGGTACATCTCCCATTCTTCCAGGAATTTGCTTTTGAAGTGAATTATAGTCACATTTGGATATTTTTTTGAAGTCATTCGATTGTCTCCAACCCTTAATGGCTTTTCTATCACCACAATTTCATAGAAATGCATGTCTTTCTTAATGTCTATGTAAATTTATTGTATTTATATAATTGACATAGCCATTACGATAATCTAGAAAAAATATTTTAATATAATCTAGAAAAAATATTTTAATATAAAAGTTATTGAGAAGTGAATGAGGAATAATGGTTACTATGGTGGTCACACTATAACATAATTACTATATTAAATGTATTTCCATGTGTCTCAATTTTATTATAATTAAATTAAATTATTTATTTTAGTAACTAAAATAAGTTTCAAAATACAAAACCGAGGTTCTAAAAAAAATCTCAATACTTATATACATTAGACCATACAATATTTGAAAGACAAAAATATTTTTAAAATTTATTTATTTGCTATGTAGTGAATGAATACAAATCAAACATGCCCATCAACACCTCAAAGTGATGTTGATAGTTTATTACCTTGATAGAACTTATTAATTGGATATTTTTATAATTTAGTCATAGTTATTTTAGGGACCATATGTAGGGGAGAGGGCATGGTAGTTGAGAGGGGTTATATGGTTATGACAAGTGTTGACAGGATGGGTTGTGTAAGCAATTGTAAAAGGATGATTGAAAAATGGATAAAAACTTACTTTTCATAATTCATAAGGTACCTAACATTGTAAAATATAAAGTTGATAAAAAGGTTTGAATTGTGGAAATCCAAGACAATTTTTTCAAAGGCTTAAAGATTTCGTTAATATAAAAACACGTTGGTATTATAAATGCATATTGGTTTGTAAAAATTCAAGTGTACATTCTATTGTTTAATAAAACATGTTTTGAACAATTGCACTATGTTACACTTAATCAATATCAACGTAATCAAATATTAAAACGATTTATAAAAAATATTAGTGCCTGGGAAGTGATTTTTCATGTAATAAAATTCTATTTCATTTTTAAACTTCCAACCTTTCATCTGCGTATGTATAAAATAACTCAAAGATAAACTTTACAAACAATCCAATAATGCAAGTGCTGAAAGCCATACATGTAGCTTTATAGATCGAAAGTGCATTTTTAAGACACATCAATCTCTGAACATATGTTGAGTCCACATTGTTTGTTCGAATAAATCACTCATATATCTTATCAAACACATAATCCAAAATATATTTAAAAAGGAAAATAATATTTCACCTACTGCACTTTATAGAGCATAAGAAACTTCCAACTTCCTCTAATAGTTATATATAGACTAAAATTTCTAATCATACACTTTAGCAAGTAAACACGTGAATAAGAGGATATGAAATAAATAATCCTAGCCCTTGGAAGGATTCTTTTCCTTAGGAAGGATTCTTGCAATCCAAACAATCAATTTAGATTCATTATTATGCCAAACAATACACCTAGGAAGCACCCTATTTTTGTTGTTAGCCACATGAAATTTACATGCATCGTCTTTGTCATCGAGATTGGAGTGTTGGGCCCAACTATATAGAGAGGGGCGAGTGTGAAAGGAACGATAAAAATATTGTTCCAAGCTGCGATCTTAGATGATAATAGTACACCACATTAGATTTGTAAAACAGAAGAGCTAAAATACCATATATGGAAATCCATCATAATCCATAATGCTCAGTACATTACAATACAATGACTTGAATTATTCAATAAGAAAGATGTACATATAAGAGGAGGGAAGTGCAACTACTACCTAAATCAGTGGTGAAGAACTCCCACTAACTGATACTGGTAGTTAAGTTAACTCCACATAACTAAGAAGCTAACTCAACACAACTAGTACACCTAAGCAAGCTAACCAACAAGTGTAGGGATAACACAAGCGTAAGAATTATCCTAATAAATAAATAAAAAGATAAATAATAACCTACACTAACACCCTCCCGTAAGCATAGCTTAGGTGGTTGGAAAAGAAGGTGGGTCCTGGAAACAAGGCCTAATGAGGTACCCATGTACAAAAACTGGGAAAAATGGACACTGCAAGGTACCCAAATCTAGCAATAACAAAGTAGAGATAACAAAATCCCACTGCAAGATATCCCAAGAATCTCGGCTTAAAAAACTCGTACAATGTTGAAGAATTTTGGTGTGCATTATGGTCTGAATCCACTACTCAATCAAAGAACTAAAAAAAAATTGACACTGAGCTTCACCAGAATAGCTCCATGCAAGGAGACTATCAATGGAGTGATGTCGAAAGTGTAAAAAAAATACCAAACATAATTTGATAAATTGTTATAAATAGGTATGCCACGATCCAAGAAAAACCAAGGCAACAAGGAAAGGACATGAGATCCAAATAAATAAGAGTTCCATGATCCAAGAAAAGCCAAGGTAACAAGGCAAGGACACAAAACCCGAAGAAGCAGTATCAACACGATACCCTCCCATACTGCTGAATGAGTAGAGTGATACCACAGATCTGTATGAGTTACCAAAATCAACTACTCAAACAATGACAAACTAACACTGGATTTCACCAAAATAGCTCCCCCACAAGAGATATTGTCAACATGCCAAACAATGTGTCAAAAATATAGATCCAAAATATCTCAACAAACAAGAGAGATATAAATGTATACACTCATAGATATAAGAATGTAACACCCAAAATTTTAGGACATCGGGCTCAACCGAAATTGTGTCCATAAGTGATCACAACACCCTCCCAAATTTGGCACTTTATAATTGAGTGCATGTAAATATTACAATGAGTAACAATACCTTTTACATTTGAAATATGTGTATAAAAATGTTACCAATGTGTAGATCTCGAAAAAATACACAATTTCAAAAAAAAGATCACCTTAATCCGAGCTTCATATCAAAAGTTATGAGCTCTAGAAGGTTTTGCTATTAAAATAATATTTTAATGCTAATGTTTTTTTAAAAGGTACATATGACACCCAAATGTCCAAAGGGTAAAAGAGTGCATCTACACAATTCAAGCTTGTGACCAAAGGATAAAAGCCTGTGTCCAAAACCTAAAATGTCTAGAGGGTAAATCATTGCATCCATAGGGTACACGTCAATATCCAATGGATAAAAGAATGTACCCAGAGGGTACAGATCTACGTCCAGTGGATAAAAAACTGCATCCAAAACTGAAATATCTAGAGGGTAAAAAATGCATCTAGAACGTACACGCTTATATCCAATGGATAAAAGAATGCACCCAGAGGGTACATATCTACGTCCAGTGGATAAAAGACTACATCCAAAACTGAAATATCTAGAGGGCAAAAGAATGCATCCGAAAGGTACATACTTATATCTAATGGATCAAAGAATTCACCTAGAGGGTACATATATGTGTCCAGTGGATAAAAGACTGCATCCTAAATTGAAATATCTAGAGGGTAAAAGAATGCATCTGGAAGGTAATGGATAAAAGAATGCACCTGGAAGGTACAGATCTGCATCCAGTGGATAAAACACTGCATCCAAAACTGAAATATCCAGAGGGTAAAAGAATGCATCTGGAAGGTACACACTTATATCCAATGGATAAAAGAATGCACCTAGAGGGTACATATCTGCATCCAAATTTTACTGTGTCAAAACATGGTCGAGTTTACAGTCGATCCTAGGGTTTTGGCACCTTCCAAATCCAATTCCACACTCTATTTTACATAAAAATACATGCTGCAGAAAATTGCTAACAAATTCCAAATACATGAAAATAATAAACCCCTGCTTACAAATAAAAACTTACAGATGGATGTCCACATCATCTATAGCTTTGATACCATGAAAGGAACGATAAGAAGATTGTTCCAATACGTGATCTCAGATGATAATAGGACACCACATTAGATTTGCAAAACAGAAGACCTAAAATACCATATATGAAAATCCATCATAATCCATAATGCTCAATACATTACAATACAATGACTTGAACTATTCAATAAGAAATATGTACATATAAGAGGAGACAAGTGCAACTACTATCTAAATCAGTGGTGAAGAACTCCCACTAACTGATACTGATAGTTAAGTTAACTCCAAAAGACTAGGAAGCTAACTCAACACAACTAGTAAGCTAAATCCACACAACTAGTACACCTACGAAAGCTAACCGAATAAGTGTAGGGCTAACACAAGTGTAAGAATTATCCTAATAAATAAATAAAAGGATATATAATAACCTACTCTAATAGAGTGCATGCATTGGTCAATAACATCAATGCGGCCTAACAAAATTCCAAATGATGAGTTTCATACTTTATTTCTATCTGCGGTGGTGGGTTCCTATATATAAACATGGGTGTGCCCCTATATATCATGGAAAAAATGATATGTGCAACTTCTATAATTTTTGTCTCTCCTAAATTTCCATAGTAAAGGTCCCAATTCTAACATGAATATCCATAACCACTTATCCAAAATGGGTAGATCACACATGAAAGAAAAGTTATGTATGCCCATGGAATTAAAAGCATACAACAAAAAGAAAACTTTTACCAAATTAGACTAGTATTGTTCTATTTTTTAACTTTTTGAATGAAATGGAAACATAATTCAATAGAATGCTTCCAATTCTACGCTCAAGTGAAAAACTATAAGAAATCCAAAAAATGATCTCTAGATAATATTTTATAATGATGACCATCAACAAAGCAAGAAATATTTGAACAAATTGCGCATGTTGTGAGAGATAAATGATTGTGATATAGGATTTTTATTAATATTTCATCATATGGGACATTTTTTACAAACCTAGTGAATCATATCTCCTTCTAGGATAAATTTTTCATATTTATAAAACTATGGAAAATTCTTTAAGGTTCAAACAATTATTTTTTTGGTTTCTCTTCCACTAAAAGTAATAATATTTATATTAAAGATTAAAAAACATAGAGTACTTATATTAATGTTAAAAAAAAAACATAGATACATTAAGATGAGCTCAAGTGGTACATCAATGAGAATTCATAACGAAGCTCGAGCTTTAAATCCCCAAAATCCATATTCATGTGCAAAATTGAATAATATACCACTCCTAATTTTGGCCACAACTTTAAATGCTCAAAAGACATGTTCATGTATGAAATTGAGTAATATACTGCATACAAATTTGGGTATAGTGCATCTCAATATGTGAGGCTAGGGGAACATTGTTGGTGAACTTGATAGGAACTATACCCCTTGGACATGAATAAATACCGCTCATATATGCCATCTACAATGAATGTTTATTGTAAACTAGAAATTTTCTCACAAAAATAAAGAGATTCGATTAAAGTAATAGGATACAACTAGAGATAAATTGTGGTCCAAGAAAATACTAAAAGTGCCTACACACTATCTCAAAGTAGAGTATCCAAGAAGCTCTAAGCTACCTAAAAACAATCCAAAAATTGATCAGTTGAGGTGAGAAAGTCACAAGCTATGGGAGGTTATACCCTTTCATGATGATTAACTCTCTAACATGATGACATAGATGATAATTAGCTAAGAATGTAGGGTAATATCATAGTCCATCATGACCTTCTTACAATATGTTCTAGATTTTCTTCAAAATGGTTGAAAAGTGAGAATTCTAAACTTCATATATAACAAGTTTAATGTATACAAAAAATTATCATTGATCCTAAAAAAATTTGATTCCCTCACCAAACATTTCATAGCTAACTTCAAAATAATACATATCTCATTAACCATTTTCAAATTGAACAAATCAATCTAAATAATTAGAAAAAGAACCAAATTCAAAGGAACACTAATAAAAGAAGAGACACATGTGTGAAAAAATCCAAAATTTGGCTTCAAAGACTCTATTGTTTCATATAAGTAATTTACTTAACAAATAAGGGATACTAGAAAAGAAAAACCCTACATAAAAAGATCCACAACTCACATAAGTATTTGCTACTTCTGAATCTCTTATAAAAAATATCCTTGAATAAAAACTTATGTAAATCTCTTACCGTGAAATTTTATTCAGGAATAAATAATTATACAAATATCAACTTGATAGACATTAGCAATAGCTAAAAACATTTAGATAACAAGTAAAAAACAATGAATCCAAATTTATTTATGCTTAAAGGCCTTATTCTTGAATCTATACCAAATAAGCCATGGCAAATTGGTTAATACTATGTGTAGTTAAAGGGCCATCATCATAATTCGGGAAATTAGATAGGTGAATGTTAGAAAAACCTAAAATTTTACTGCATGTACAAAACTCATTTTCTATATCACGAATTTGAAAAGAAACATCAAAATCCAAGTAAAGAGAGAAAAATAATACAACTAAAATAATATTATGTATGTTGGTTTCCTTACATTAACTTGAAGCCATGAAATAACCTCCCCACTAGAAAAGGTTGAATTTTTCTATAAATTATAGATTAAACACGACGGCGATGATTTTGCCACTATTTCTTCTTAATACCTACAATTTAAACATTGCTATGTCAAAATAACCATCTAATTAACTTACAATTTATGGTGCCAAAAGTGCTAAAACAGGATCTATACATTCTGTAAACATAAAATCCCCTCTTCAACATATCTTCAACTATTGTAGAATGAAATTTCTAAGAGAACACCTTTAACCTCTGGCATATTGCGGCATGTGTGTATTTCCTCATCTTAATGGGAAGAGATTTTAGGGATCTCTGTAATACATAAGAAGAAGAAGATGAATTTTTAACGTCCACGAGGTTACCAAAAACATCCTATGGGACAAAAAATATTTCTAAAGATATTTTTGACATTCAGATCTCCTATTGGTGAGTTTGATAATCAACTCCCCTTTTTTTTAACCATATTCTCGCTGAAAATATCTTGTAAGGATGCAACCACCACCGTACTAGCAAACTGGGCCTTAATGTCATTGGCATCGCACTCCAAAATGAAATGTTTCTCTGACTCCACTGCACCAAATGTGCAAAAGACACCAAATTTCTCTTCCCATACCTCTTTAGGTCTTTTCCATCCTCCTATTTCACACTGAAGATGATGTGAATTAGTCCTCAATTGAGCTATGAAGATCTTTGCTTTCCACGGGATATTAGCCCCTATGAAATCCTTTTGTTGATGATCACATGTGGAGTTAAATTCATCCAAATGGTACATATTATTTCTCCATAACACCTTTCCCGACATAAATTGGTGGAATTTATTCATAATTGGGACATGCATTCAAGTAAATGTTCCATTTTAAAAGTTGTTTATTGTTTTGATTCATCCATGAATTATTTATTTTCTCCAAAAAATCGTTGAGGACTACCTTAGGCCATATAATACCATCCATTTGCTCAGCCCTTTCTAAATATGTTATGACAAAAACCATATCAATAGCTTCTACAGGTACAACACCCGTTTTAGCTAGACAAATCTCATATGGGACAAAGATCTTTAATTTGAACTTGCTAGTAATCATGAATTTTTGAATCCTTTCAAATTACTTCCACTTTGAGGTTGAAATTATGCTAGCCTAAACCCCACATCCGTAAAGCACCATTGGGGTTATTAGATAGTTTTCCAATCCCATAATTTTTCCTCTCTGCATTTATTTTGGAAAGCATAAAAATAGCTCCACCCCTTCAAGTTCTCTTTTTGCTACAAATATCCCACCTGAGCTTCTTATTAAAGTCAACCCCAAGATATTTATACTTCATTACTTCCTCTAAAATGCATCAAAATAGAAATCATACTGATTTCTTTTGTTTTTATTGGAGAAGATCATGATCTTGGTCTTATTGGTGTTGAATTGCATCCCCACTTCTTTACAAAAGTGCTCAAGTGCACATAAATGATTTTTTAGTCCTTGGGCGGCCCTAACAATCAAGATAAGATCATCAACATAAAAAAAAAGTCTTATAACATACTCTCCTAGTAAAACACCATCTTCACTCTACATATTTAGCCATTGCTCAAGTTTGTCAATATATAGGCCAAACAAATTAGGTGATAATGAACATCCTTTTTTAACCCCAATATCACTCTTGAAACTTTCTGAGATATCGGTTTGAGTTATAATTTTTAATTGCACCTTTTCGTAAAGCCTATGAAAAACCTCTATGTAATGCACTATAATAACAAGATCCTTCATTCTATCCCATAACTTGTTCCTATGAACTGTGTTAAAAACCTTCTAAAAATTCATAGCAACAACAATAGGCTTCCTCTATTATCATTCCAAACTTTTTCAAGTAATGTGTCTCAAAGTGATTTGATGATCATAGTTGTTGAATACTTAGCCCTGAACCCTAACTTGCCCTTTTTATCTGCTTAGTCTATTTATCTTCTGCCCACTTGTTGATTATGTATTCCACAAAACTAATGCATACCAAACAACTTTGTAAACAATGGGCTGATCATGAAGGTTCTATAGTTAAAAGGATTGTTAACATATCCACTCTTAAAAAGAGGTATCACAAGACTGGTAGTCCAATCTCTAGGAAAACCCTATTGAATGATGTTGTTGAATATGTACCCAATGTGAGGAGTGAGAAATGATTTTCCCCATTTTAAATATTCTTCTTGAAACTCATCCAAGTCTTTGGATTTTCCAACCCCCATTTTCATAATACCCTCCCCAACTTCTTGCACAATAAAAGGTTTTATTGTCATGTTGACCAAAGAGGGGCCTTCAACTTCTGAATCCTACTCATAAAGTTGTTTTGCAAACTCAAACCATTGAGTGACTATGATATTGTTGTTTTTTGTATGTTTTTTATTTGATTGATTCCAAAATAATTTTGGGTTATGTTTCCCTAAGTATATAAGATCTTCCTCCTTATGGTCATGAACTCGCCTTTTTAAGGCCAAAAAAGAGATATTTGAAAATCCCCCATCGAGCTTCCCCATCTAGATCAATGAAACACATTTAACAAACATACAATTATCTTCCTCTTCTATTGGTAGCTATGTGAAACAAGTGCATGTCTTGGGTAGGGGTTCAAAAATGGAGATGGAGGTGGGAAGATCTACAACAGTATAGTGGTGGACCTTTTGTTCCGCCCATGGGAAGCTCTTCACCACTAGCAGAACAAAAGGAACAAGTGGTGGATCTTTTTTTTTTCTAGTGGGAACTATTCATTCAACAATAGAGAAACAAAAGTGTCCACCTTAGGATCAATTCCCTTTGACACGTTGACCGACTACTCTAAATAGGCTTGCAAACATCCACCATCTTTGTCCATATCTTAATGCTAGCTATGCATCCACATGGACAACCAAAACACGTCTGTAATTAACACATGCACAACAAAAAATCTTTACCTTTCTTTTTCTAATGTGTGTCAACATTTTTGTAGACACAAAATCACGCACTTTGGGTAATTATCTAGTCCTGGTTGCATACTACTATTCATATGATTCCTAAGTAAGAAAAGTACTAATCAACCCATGTCTTTGGCCACCTTTCTTTGCTTTCTATTGCCACTTTTGGTCTTACACCCTTACTTGCTCAGTCTACCTTTTTATACTTCGACATTTATCATCTGGACACTAGCGCCTAGCTAGGATGCCAACGCCAGGTGCCCTCGTCCCCTCTAGGAACCCTTGATCCCTTTATACTTTGTTCACATCTTTTGGGTCCTTTCTATCCATTTGAGCATCTTATCTTTTTGGTATTCGGCCTTTTTGGGGTTAGTTATGAAAGTCAAGTAAAGGGAATCATATAAATATAAAGTTATGTGATCATAATAAAGGACCAAACACTAAGCATTAGCTATCACCACCTAAGGTTGCATCCATCAAGCATCTAAGAGCTCCATTGCATCCATCTAGCACCATCCAAGGGACACAAGGGCTGGTTATTCTACATACACTTCATAGGAGGGAAGTTCATTTTATTCCATGCACACATCTATTACATTTCTTTACATCTAGCTTACTTGCATGCTATCAAGTGTGACACGCACAAGAGCCACCTAGGGCACAATTCCACACACACACACAAAACTACAGTGGGTTTGCGATATAGTGCCTCGCTCATTTGTAAGATCACCCTTGTGACTATCGAGGATAGTCTGACCCCTCATTATGTATCTTTCTTTTTTAGGATTTGATGTCTATTTGAGGGTTTTGTAGGTCATTATTTCATTTCAGGTTTCCAGTGACCTTCGGTGATCATTGTGTGACCTCATAGTTACCAAAGACGAACAACAACAAATAACTTGCGACCACTCATAGGAGGTTTTTTGAGAATTTCGACAGACAAAGGCACCTATAAATAGGCTTAGTGTAGCCACAAGTGCCCATGTCCCTCTCCTAGCACCCCAGTCTAGGAAGATCGTCAGCTCACACACTTTTTTGAGGCTCTTTGTGATGCTTCCCCCTCTTTGTTCATCTGGTCAACACTTTGGTACCATCTAGATTTTATTGTGATCAACTAAGTACCTTCTTCTCCTCCTTGCAATTAGGGTTTCATATTTTATTGCTTAGCTTGCTTGGCTTAATTTATGTACTTAATTGTATATTCATTTACTGCTGCAATATCAATCATATTAGGCATAAATTTACATTTTAGCTTAATCATTTTGGTGAACCCGAATCTTTCACACTTAGAATCCTCATTTTTATTTTCTCATGGTTATTCTGCACCTTAGACACCATGTATCTTCCTAAAGATACCATCACACAAAATCATCTCTTCTGATCGTCTATCTAACGATTAGATTTCGTACATCCTCCAATCTAATCCATTTGCAAGTCTATTCAAGATTTACATTCTTTATTTCAAGATAAATTTCAGGATATGGAATCCACGATTACATCTTTAAAATATGAAATCCAACATCTTAAGAACACTTCTCAGGCTCATGCTAGTTCTTCTTCTCATTCTCATTCTATGTCTTTTACATGTGCTCATATTAGTGAGCCTCAAGTCTTTCCATTACCAGAGCCTCTCATGTTTGATCACAATGCTAAGAAAAATGACATTCTTACTAATCTCCTTAGTCATCAATTGATGATTTTTCCAACTATTCATTACTACCATCCTTATCCAGCTAGTCAAATATCATGGTCTCCCATTTTGCAACTTATCATCGAATTAATGGAAATAATGACAATAATTGCTATTATTTACAATGAAGAATCAAACATCTGAAGCATCAAGGTTTTATCTCATTCACTACACAACATCATATTACATCATCCTCTCCAATTGTTACATCTCAATGGGTTCCTAAATCTGATTCGTCTATGTCTAATGAGCATCATGCCATCGTTTCTAAGGTTCCTTCTATATAGAGTCAAGAGCTACCTAGGCAACCGCCTCTCAAAATCAATATAGCACCCCCTCCTTTCAATTCATTTACGACATTACAATTTCAAAATACGCAACCACATCTCAAAATTAGTCCACCTTCTTCTCCTATCAATGTCTTCTGCAGCGTCATCAATTCCAACTAAGTTACCACCATTCAAGATTCCTCCCCATCCTACTCCACTTCCATTTCCAACTCATTTTGTCAAAGCAACTACTCTATCTACTGATAGTCCAGACACATTTCAAATTCTGCCACCATCACATGGTCCTACTGTTTCTTTGGCCTACCAATTGTATTGGTCCTCACTGTTATCATGACTACAAACAATTGCTCTCCCAAAATGGCAATGTATCTCTCGCGTCGCTGCATAAATCTTGCATCATTGGCCCACTTGGGGGGCATCACACTTATTCTCCTCCCTTCCTAACACTATCACTTGTTTCTAGCATGTCCTATCACACTTAACGATTTGAGCTTCATAATTCATCTTCTTAGTGCTTTACAAACCTTTGATACATGCATTGTATCATCATTACCTGATGACACACTCTTGTGCTGTAGTTCACACTTGACTATTGAGGGCATACTATACACATGAAACTCACACAATGCACACTTATACATTTGACTCGACATCACACACTACATACTTCACACATCATTGTGTATGCATGAGCACATACACACTAGGACATCTTCTCTTGTAACATCTACTATACACTCTCCTGTCTCATTGACTCTACACACTCACACTATATCTTCTTGGACATCTACTTCTACGCATTTTGGTCATTACCCTATGATGCACTCTAGTTCCATGGTCCATACTTGACTATTGAGGGTATACATCTCAAATGAACTCATCACACTCACGCATTTAATCAAATCGTTCATTCACTCATGCATTTACACTCTACACTTTGTGCACTTTGACAATCATCTTCCTAGTCATACACATTCAAACTATTTCTCGATGACACGCACTCTCGTTTAAGGTTCATTCTTGACTGTTGAAGGGGCATATGCAAATGAACCTCAATTCATGCATACAAATCCACTCGGGGCATGTGGCTCCTATAATTCACACTGCATTTCATTCCGTCCCATCCACAACACACATCATATCTTGGTTGGATTTACTCCTACTTACTTATGCTTTTACATGTTTACTTTATTACACATGCTAGATAGATATCTTATATGTCATTATCTTTATCATACACACATGCATGTTCACTTTCCTTTCTAGTTGTGATCATAGATTCTACAAATCTATTACACACAGCATGAATGTTTGGTGCAGTACCTATTACCAGTCCCACAGAGGCTCCTGGGGGCATCCAATTTCATACACTACAAGTGTTATTGTTTCATTTTGTTTCATAGCACATTACTATATCAGATTATACACGTTTTGACATAATCTTTATCTTTCCAACATGCTAATGGGTGTTTCATGTGCATACATTTGTTTTGTAGGTCTATTTACTTCCATGGTTGTCTGTTACATTGTTTGTCATTTATTTCTCTTTGTATGTCATTGTTTATGGGCTTTTCCCTTTGTCTTGTGTGCACACTTGTTTACTTTTGGCTTCGTTGGCCTTGATTTTCTTATGACATCGTGAGTGATGTCCCATGTTTGCAACCCACTTTTTGTGGTCTACATTGTCTTCTTGCTTGTTTACATTATCTTCTTGCGTCTTAGCTTACATATTGTCTGCTTAGCATAAATTTTGTCTTATACATGCGTGTTTGTCTTTGTTTGTACTAACACTTGTCTCCTAGCCACTTTTTTGTGCATGTTCCTTGGTTTCTACCAAGCACATTCCCTTCCCCCTGTAGGGCATAGTTTCAGCACAACGGTTGATCCTCTTTTGGGCCGCATACTCCTTTAGTGACATCGCATGCACCCCAAACGAGGGGGGAATCATTTGGGTGAATCAGTCACCCCATACAACAGTCTACAGTCATTACACAACACAACATGGTACCGGTACAACACAATTTTCAGTTCAGACAGGGCTTAGAATTAGACTTGGGTCCTAGCACAACATAGACATTAGCTAGCACCCGGACCAGGATAGTAGTGCCCTTGACCCTTTAGACACCCATGACTAGGGGGAAGTTACACAATGATTGGTAGTTTAACACAGTCTACATAACTCCACAAAAATAACTTTTACAGGCACACATCCGGTCCTTAGTACTTGTGTTTGAATTTTTACACACCATTTGCAGTGGTGTTCTACATTGCGGGAAACCAGTTAAAGGTTGGAGGATAACACTAGACTTTTCTCCCTAAACTTCTTCCATGACTTGGCATGATATCACCCCAAAAACTCACGGCTAGACAACTAGCGTGAGATCGCCCAAAAAAATTGTTCATCTACAACATCTTCAGGATCCTTTCTACACTCTTTCCTCATCATGGATCAGGTGCACATGTTCCTTTTTCACATTTTTCATTTTACATACTTTATCACATACTTTTTACACATATACATGTGTATTTGACTACTTGTCCATTCTTCTCTTTTACAGGTTTGTTTGTATGGGAAGTGGTAGTCAACATGATCAACAACAATCATAAACAACAACAACATCAACATCAACAATAGGAACATTACAACATCTACACATGTGTTTCCACCCTAGGTTCATTTTCATCATCACTTTTTGCACTTTCTCCTCCTTAACATCCACGCTTCACATTTTTATCATTCCACGCTTTGTCTTGTCCCTCAGCATGCCTTTGACATCAATCTACATGGTTATCAGGTACGCATCTCTATCTACTTTATGTTACTGAGATTTCCACTCACCAACATAAAGTGGGGGTAAATGTAGACATAAAATCATGCACTTTGGGTAATTATCTAGTCCTGATTACATACTACTATTCATATGATTCCTAAGTAAGAAAAGTACTAATTAACCCATGTCTTTGGCCACCTTTCTTTGCTTTCTGTTTCCATTTTGGTCTTACACCCTTACTTGCTCAGTCTGTCCTTTTTATACTTTGGCATTTATCATCCTAGAAAGTAGTTCCCAGCCAGGATGCCAACATTAGGCGCCCTCATCCCCTCTGGGTGCCCTTGACCTCAGTATACTTTGTTCACATATTTTGGGTCCTTTCTAGCCGTTTGAGAATCTTATATTTTTGGTACTCGGCCTTTTCAGGGTTAATTACAAAAGTCAATAAAATGAATCATATAAATATAAAGTTATGTGATCATAATAAAGAACCAAACACTGACCACTAGCTATCACCACCTAAAGTTGCATCCATCAAGCATCTAAGAGCTCCATTGCATCCATATAACACCATCCAAGGGACACATGTGATGGTTATTCTGCATACACTTCATATAAGAGAAGTTCATTCTATTCCATGCACACATCTATTACATTCCTTTACATCTAACTTACTTGCTTGCTATCAAGTGCAACACACATAAGAGCCACCTAGGGCACAATTCCGCACACACACAAAATTGCATTAGGTCTGAGATGTAGTGCAATGCTCAGTTATAAGATCATCATTATGACAATTGAGGATAGTCTGACCCCTCATTCTACATCTTTCTTTTTTAGGATTTGATGTCTATTTGAGGGTTTTGTAGGTCATTGTTTCATTGCATGTTTCTAGTGACCTCGAAAATCATTGTGCGACCTCATAATGACCAAAGGTGAATAATAATACAAAAATAATGACCACTAAGAGGAGGTTTTTTGAACATTTTGGTAGACATCAATGCCTAGAAACAAGCCTAGGGCGCCCACATGCGCCCTGTCCCTCTCCAGGCCCCAATCCAGGTAGAGCGTCATCTCACAAAATTTTTTGAGGCTCTGTGCTACGCTTCTCCATCTTTGTTCATCCGGTCAACACTTCGGTATAGTCCAGATTTTATTGTGAATAATCTAAGTACCTTCTTCTCCTCCTTGCAATTAGGGTTTCATATGTTATTGCTTAGCTTGTTTGGCTTAATTTATGTACTTAATTATATATTCATTTACTGCTGCAATAATAATCAAATCAGGCATAAATTTACATTTTAGCTTTATCAATTGCCAACCCTTCACCCAATTAAAGGAGATGCCTATGGGGGTAATTAAAATAAAAGCCCATGAAAATCAATAATTGGATATAAATATATTACAAAAATTCACAAACATAATTACTAACAAAAGAAAAAAGAAAGTACTCTAACAAGAGACAAAATGAACTACTCGAATAAAATTATATAATATTATAAAAGTAAAGGTAAAGAAAAAACTAAGGAGATTAATATGAGGCAACAAGGTCTGGATTGAGCTACAAACATTCTAAGAAATTGATAGTGACATGATCCAAGGGTGAAAAGGTGCACCATAAATTTATAATTGAGTGAGAAAATGCATTGACCTACATGAGGACTCACTTTTCCTGCCCAACAATATATGATGTTAATTCTCTCTAGAAATGTCAGTACAAGTAGAAAAAATGAATAAGAAAATGGGAAGTGCATTTGATAGAAGGTATGATTTTCTCAATGAGAATAAGGAAGTGAAAAGATTTGAGGGATGGTGGAGGAAGGATTCAAGTTGCTCTAGGCTGATGTAGTACCTACTAGGTTCTCTCTCTATTCTTATTATTCTAACTCATTATACTTATTCATATTGAGACATTGGACACATTATTATCATGGTTATTTAATCGGGATATATATTATTTTGTCATCACATTATATTTTATATGCTAACTTGTCTTGACAGGATGTTTGTATTTGGCACATGAGGCCAATTCACAATTATTAACAAACTATAATGTTGATAATTATTGATCTTGTTGCTTTTTAGATTAACATGTGTCATTTTTGAATTTTGAAATTTTTGAATTTTGAAATATGTCAAGGAGTATTATCGTGGTTGCTAATCCCTTGTATGGTGAATGGGTGAAATTATAACTAATTGGTTAGTTATGCATGACTTAATTGTTTTAGATGTGAATGATTGATTTATTTAACATATTGTATCGACTAGATATGATGTTTGAAATTGAGTGTGCAAGCAATAGGTTCACATTGCAGGGGAACATTAGATTTCAAGAGATGCTCCTTTATGTGGTACAATTGGCCTTATAGGCCAAATTTGCCCACTTACTTGATTTTGTCCCCTTTATGATGTTTATATTGATTGAATAATTTGGAGAGGGGAGGTAACCCTTTGACATGCAAAGTTTGATTTAATTAATTTCTTATTATCTTGTTTTTCACTCACTTGTGCTTATTTGGTTTAACCCCTTATTAATTACAAGTTAAATTATTTTTAATAAAGCTAATCACTCCTCACTTGCGTTGATTTAGTTTGGCTCTTTTATTGTTGATTGGGTTTTGGATCACCAAATTTATGATTAGGTGGATCCAACACCCCTCTTACAGACTACTTTTTCCCCAAAATCAGGATTTGGGCAAGATGCGACTTTAGGAAGGTGTGTGGACCAAGTAAAATGCTACATTTACCTTGAAAAAAGCCCCAAGTACCATGTTTACAGGTGAGTGAGATATTTTTAAGACTCGTAATGCATAATTTCCCCCATTTTGAATTTTTTCTAACCACCTTAATTTATTTTTTCTGAACTAAGTGATTTTGTTGGGATTCGAGCGCAAGTTTCTTCAAGTGGAGGCTTGTAATGCTTAATTTTGTATTATTCCATTTATGAAATTTTGTAAGAGCTTGTTGGAAGTAATTTTGGTGAGTTGGAACCTTGAGTGGAGGAGTAACAGATGTCACCCTCCTATTGGGTTGAATTTTGGGGATTCATTTCCTTTATAATCCTCAAACTTAGAGGTTTTTAGGGTTTTTTTAACTTTCATTCATTTTGGGCTATCGTTTGTAGGAAAAAGTCTTGTGGAAGAGGATCTTGGATTTTGGGCATGGAGTTTTTGATTTTAGACTTGGAAGCTTGGAAATCTTCTTGTGTTTGCGAGGTAGGTCTCACACTTTTGCATTTTCATTTATTGCATTAAAAAGAGACTTTGTTTTCTTCTTGTTAGAGTTTTTGGTGTTTGAATTTGTAGGTTTTTACAAACAAGTTGTCATTTATTGTTATTTTCTCCATCCATCTCTTTTGGGAGCTGATTTTAGAATTTTAGGGGAAAAGGGATAGTCCTCTCTATTTCCATAAGGCTTGATGGACAAGTCTTCTTGGGTTTTCTTATGATTTTTATCTCCTTTCATATGGTTTGGTGAGGGAGATCCTTTCCCATATGGTTTAGGGAATCATATCCCTTCCATTCCAAGGAAAACCCCAAGGTTTGAAAAATCTTGGAGAGGAGGAGACAATGGAGATATAAATATTTGGTGGTTTTGATGACTATGTAGTTATTTGGAAGAAATTTTGATTATATGAAAACTTATGAAAATATTATTTGTTACTCATTTTGGTTATGTTAAGAGTTGGATTACTCTTCTCTCTCCCCCATTTGGAAAAGAAGTATGAAGACTTCTTGGAGTGATTTTTGTTTGGTTGTAAAATGAAATTTTTGGTTGTCTTTGGTTGGCTTATTTTTTATTTTTTCCTTTCTCATTTTGTGCACACATGGAGGCTTGCATAATCCTCTCTTCTTCAGGCTTGGAGGGAGGCTAACATGTCCTTCATTTGGTTGGCTGTGGCATGTAATGACACCACTTGGTTAGGTGGAAAACTAAGCCTTTTCTTATGACTTTTAGATATTTTCATGGTGGAGTTGGAGCTTGAAGAAAAGAAGGATTTAAGAGTTTTTTTTTCTTGTTTTATAATTTGTATATTCAATTGAAAAATGGACATGTTGTTTCCACTTGTGGGAGGCTTGTCAAACTTGTATTTTAAGTTAATTATAATTTTGTATTCACAAATGAAGTTTTTTTATTATTATTATTTGGGAATAAAAATATAAACCTTACTTTTTGGAATGTGAACGTTGTAAATTTGCGCAAATAAAAAAGCTTTACTTCTCATTTTTTTATTATTTAAAAATAAATAAAGAATGTTGTGTTGAGCTTATTAAGGTACATTTAAAAAACAAAAATAGTGTTTTATAATGCTATTGTTGGGCTTGTTTTACTTACAAATATATTTACTTGGTTGTAGAATGATAATACTATTAAAAAGGGGAAAAATTGATAATAGTTGTAGTTTATTTATTCAAAACGAGTTTTATTGTGCAATATAAGTTTATTTTTTTGGGGGTTTATAACTCTTCTATTTTTACCTTATCATTAAATGTTTTTTCTAAAAAGAAGGCTTTTGAGTTATGATTTTTGTCCTTTAATTTATTTGATTACCTAAAAAATTAGAGACTTCATATCCTAAAAATGGAATCAAGAATTTTGTGCGTGTAGTTATATATATCAAAATGTAAAATTGGTATATTAAATGACAAGATTGAAAAGATCGTAACTTTTTTTGTACATTTTGAATTATAAAATAAATTAAAGGGGTTTTTAAGTATACTATGTTCAAAACTATATTTAAAAATTTAGGAAAAACTTGGTTTTATTCTGCAATATAAGTTTATTTTTTTGGGGGTTTATAACTCTTCTATTTTTACCTTATCATTAAATGTTTTTTTTAAAAAGAAGGCTTTTGAGTTATGATTTTTGTCCTTTAATTTATTTGATTACCTAAAAAATTAGAGACTTCATATCCTAAAAATGGAATCGAGAATTTTGTGCGTGTAGTTATATATATCAAAAATGTAAAATTGGTATATTAAACGACAAGATTGAAAAGATCGTAACTTTTTTTGTACATTTTGAATTATAAAATAAATTAAAGGGGTTTTTAAGTATACTATGTTCAAAACTATATTTAAAAATTTAGGAAAAACTTGGTTTCCCAAATATGAAGAATCATGAATTTAATATTAGGTTTTAATAAAAAAATAGACACAGACACTAAATCAGTCATAACTATTTTTCTAAAAATTAAAATCCAAAATATATAATGTGTTTTTAGGTAATTACATTATTATCATACTGTCAAAATCTTAGAAAAATGAAAATCACTCCTGTAACAAAAAATGAGACAAAAAAGAGATCAAGTTATAAATGGGTGAATAAAAATGCTAAAAAGTTTATTAAGCCCCCAAAGATAAATTTAGGGTTTCTTAGATCAAGGGTGGGAATCCGTTTGGTCTAAGAGCTCACATTTAACCTAGGTTTTGTCATTTTCCTTAAGTAGGGTAGCTATGGTTGACTTGGGTGGGAGTGATCTTGGTGGGTGGCCTAATGGGCTCCTTATTACTTTTTGAATTTGGGTGATTAATTGTAATTTAAATTTACTTTTATTAATTTTGGGTGTGGGGCATGAGTTCATTTGGATGGGGCCAAATGGAACCCATGCCCAACTTAATTAACATAACTTTGTTAATGAAAAATCTTATAATTCATCCCCCTTTGGCCTTGATTCTTAGTTAAATTATTTTTACCTTGTGAAACTAAACTCCTTGGTGGGAGAAATTTATCAAGCTTAAGTTGTTTTCTTTGTACAAATATTATTATGGTTATTTCATTTTGGAATAATTTTTAAAGAAATTACCCTACTTTTATGAGTTTTTTGGATATGTATCCTGGGTCAAAATTTATGGGCATGATAGTTGTCAACTGAGTAGACCATTTCCTTGGCTTCACCTACTAGATCCCTTGCTCCAAGATTTTAGCTGGATAATGATGACCCATTCTATATTCACTTGATAGAATACACCATATTATTTATTTTTAGGAGAATACCATTAGCTATCAAGGACGCCTTACTTGCATAACTAGATTACTTTCTACATCACTCAACATGGTTCTAAGTTGAAACTGTATCTCGTCTACTACAACTTCTAAAGCGTGATACAATTAATGCAAGGTTTGAATAATTTTATCATATAAGATCATGCTCAAATATATGAAAAAACCACTCTCAACAAGATAATATAGATATACATTAGCTTCGTACAAAATGAAATTATTTTGTTACCCATAGACTCATGGAGTGATGTTGGATTTTTTTTTTTATGGGGTTTTCAATCAATTTCTAATAAATGGGAATGATTGTTATTTTTTTCAAAAGTTTCCTTTTTTTTTAGAAAGCTCATTGATTTTTTTGGTCGTTGGAAGTGCTCGCCCTACATTTATAGCATGGTGATATCCATGGAGACCCATTGAATGGTGTTTATAATTTGTCCATTGTAATTCAAGTGTTTTTAAGACATTAATTTCTTGCTTAAAAAACTTACATTAGGCTAACAATAACACGTAAAATGTGCAATGAAAATTATTAGTGTATGATTTATTTTCCTCGCTTTATTTATTTTATCCTACTTGGGATATTCCACCTCACTTGGAGTTTACCTACACTTATGGGATATGCTTGCTTAGGTGTACACTTGACTACACTATTCTAGGTGTTGGTTACTACTTGACTACATTATTCTAGGTGTTTATCACCACTTGACTACACCATTCTAGTTGTTGGTTACCACTATTATAGGTGGAAATTTCCATGATTTTCGGAGGAGGTTACACATTCACCTCCTATATGTACATCTCTTGCATTATTCTATTTGATTTTATTGAGTTGAAGCTATATCTGTATTATTGCAATTATCTCTCTTGTTTTTCATAATTTGCAGTCTTTTATGCTTGCATTGGTTTGTCTTGGAGTAATTCACGTCTCATATCATTTAACTATGCATTCTTAGAACCAACAGATTTGTGGCACTTCTCCGATATGGTATCAGAGTTGAGCTGGTATTGAGATTGTCTAGTTATTATTCTGTAAATTTATTTTTCATTTGAGATCATTATTTGCAAGTATTTGGGTGTTATTTGGTGTTGGTTTTTCCTATTTTATGGGTATATAGCCTATTTATAGGCTTATGAGGTTTACACGCATGCATAGTGTATATACAGTTCTGGAGATTGATTTTTTACAGGCCATAAATCATTAGTGCAGGATCATTGGAAGATTTATTCAGATCTAGGTGATTTCAGACATGTGAAGGGTATTTTCACATGTGGTAGTGCTTTGCATGTTTTTTCAAACTTGCAAAGGGAATTTTTCCTGATCTAGAGGCATTTTCATACCTACAACAATGTTTCCAATATTCTGTACACACTTTGAAGATCAAGCAGGGTTTGTTGTTTTTTGAGTCTCATGGCAGTGTTGTTTTATATATGCAGATCTATAGCAATTTAAGGACTACAATGAAGATCTTCTCGATCAAATGTGGTTGCAGCCTATATACATTAAAAAAAAATTCCCATCTTAGCCTAACGGCCTTGCTGGAATAGCCTTCGGCTGTGTAGGGTGGCTAACGCCAACCCCCTATGACCTCAACATATTTTGGCCTTCAGCCGTGCTTGATGCTTATGAATCGAAAGGATTATCCTTGGGTTCATCAAAACC